>OW569398.1:45814890-47079557 GCA_937620795.1 Thecophora atra
TAACCCAAGTTATGGGGAACCTACCACCAGAAAGAACGAGCCCGGCCCGACCCTTTATAAACAGTGGAGTCGATTACTGTGGACCGTTTGAGGTGCATTACAAAATTCGAGGAAAGCGACCACATAAAGCGTACATCGCCATATTTTGCTGTTTCGGTACAAGGGCGGTTCATTTAGAGCTCGTGTCCGACCTCACAACAGCTGCTTTCATTGGTGCACTGAAGCGATTCATCAGCCGACGAGGACATTGTCAAAACATATTTTGCGACAATGCAACAAACTTCGTCGGAGCTAAGAATGAATTGCACCATCTATACTCGTCAGAAGCTAAGGACGAGATAACAAGA
Organism: Thecophora atra; assembly: GCA_937620795.1. Classification (NCBI taxonomy): domain Eukaryota; kingdom Metazoa; phylum Arthropoda; class Insecta; order Diptera; family Conopidae; genus Thecophora; species Thecophora atra. The sequence continues at coordinate 45,815,238 of OW569398.1, forward strand.
ACCTGTGGTACTAAGAATATAAAATTCAACTTCATTCCACCCCGCTCACCACATTTCGGAGGACTCTGGGAGGCTGCAGTGAAATCAGCAAAATATCTGCTCACAAGAAGTGTCTCAACGGCATCATTGACATACGAAGAGCTCGAAACTGTGGCCGTAGAAATTGAGGCTATCTTAAACTCACGACCGCTCACTGAAATGTCTACAGATCCCAATGATTTGACCGCTTTGACTCCAGGTCATTTCCTGATTGGAGAACCCTTAACCGCAATGGTAGAACCGTCATCCAAGCCAGCCAGCACAAGTCTACTTACAAGGTGGAAATTGGTGTCTCACCTCAAATATGAATTCTGGAAGCGTTGGTCGACAGAATACCTAAACCAGCTGCAGCAGAGGTCTAAATGGAGAACACAATCACCTAACATCCAGCCTGACTCTATGGTCATCATCAAAGAGGATAACTTGCCACCACTAAGCTGGCCGTTAGGGCGCGTCACGAAGGTGTACGAAGGAGATGATGGATTTGTTCGAGTAGTGAAGGTAAAAACGGCCACAGGAGAATGGAAGAGACCGATTCACCGACTAGCACCCTTACCAGCAAATGTTGAGCCAATGGCACTGCCACAAGAAGCCGTCGAGGCAAATGTCGACAGCATAGAACAGCAGAGTGGGAAGGAACCAAAGAGACGGAAAGTCGGGTTTGCCAGCACATTGGCTACACTTCTTTGCATCCTTGTCGTACTACCAAAAGCATTGGCTGTGCCATACGCCATAACAAATTACAACACAACACCAGGTGTTCATTTCGAAGGTCTGGGAACAGTGAAGATAACAACAGCCGAATGGAACCTGATTGCCTTTTTTGATCTCAAGCTATTACAATCAAGCTTAGATGCATTTACAAAGGGGACGTCAGCATTGGGCAGACTTTGCCAAGGAATGAAGAATTATACAAATTGCAACGTGCTACGGGATCAATTCCAACAAGACTTGGACCAGGTGAAGTCAAATAACAAGATCATGACATCCAGACGCAAAAGAAGAGGAGCAGTAAATCTGATTGGCAACATCGCCAGTACTCTTTTCGGAGTTTTAGATTCGAACTATGCTGAGCAGATGGCAGCAACGATAGATCGGGTAAACGACAATCAAGCACACTTGCTGAATCTACTCAAAAATCAAACGTCATTAGTCGACTCAACGATAAACTTAATGAAAAGGGACCAAACGGCAATAACGAGTAAATTTGAGGAGATAGACAAGCAGCTAGCTGAAGTCGAAGCCATGCTAAACAAGCAGCAAGACTCTTTTAGCAAGCAGGGAGGTTTCCAAATGTTCGCGTCGCTAGCCTTCCAGCTACTAATCATGAGAGCAGAGCTGAAGCACACCCAAACAGCTATTCTGTCTGTTCTGACCGATGTTAATCACGGAAAAATCCATCCATTGCTGCTTTCACCCATCCAATTGACAGAAGAAATAATGAAGATCAGGAATCACCTGCCAAACACGTTGCAGTTGCCGGTTGATAACGAAAATTTAGTGACAATATTCAAGCTACTAAAGGTATCGGCTGGCGTCTCGGATAATCACCTCATATTCAGCATAAAGATTCCACTGACCGATGATAGAAGCTTTTTGCTGTTCAATTTAATTCCCATACCACGAACCATCAACAGCACGCTAGTATTCCCAACGCTGTCCACGCAGTATTTGGCGATTTCGCCTCATCGAGATGTATACTTCCCAACAAGTGCCACAGCAATCCAGCAGTGTCCAATGTTGGACGCCAATACGTACTTATGTCATGACGTACGGACAACGTACACTCAGGGCTCGGGTGTGTGTGCATGCGAGGTAGGATTCTTCAACAATGATTCCAAGGCGAAGTGTGAATATTACGAATTCAAAGCTGACCTGTCATGGCAAGCACTGATGAAGACGAATGAATGGATTTTCGCCACGAAAACACCAGTACGAGTAAACGCGGTGTGCAATTTAGATTCATTTCAGTTCACCTTGCGCGGCATCGGTTGCCTAAAACTTCAGCCGAACTGTATAGTTAAGAGCAAACAACTAACCGCTCACAGTTTCCAACGATTCAACAGCAGCTTAGCCAGCTCCTACACAAGCTTGGCCGAGTTCCAAGGCAACGACACCTTGGACGTTTTCAACCACACATTGTTAACCAGAAGTCACTTTGTGTCCAAACTCAAGGAACTAAGCGAATTACAGAAGAAACTGGAAAACCAGGACAACATGGACATCAAGCAGCTAACCACAACTGACCGCCATCAATTTACTGTCGGGTACCTGTCGCTTGGAATTGGAGCAGCTGTAGTGATTGGGCTGCTGTGGAAATGGATACGATCTAGATCACCAACGCCCAAACCGTCACCACGTCACAATCAACCGTTTGAAGTTGTCGCTAAGTAACTTCGCGCAACGGGGGGAGGATGTTCATGCCTGCAGCCACAGTAAAAACGAAAGGGTCAACAACCAACAGAATTGCAACGAAAACCCCACTGTCACGGCCGTTTATCAAATTCGCTGACCACCAAAAAAGAGCCGTTCTAGGTGAACGACTGCCCGTAACCTGAGACCTCACCTCACGGCCGTGAGCGAATTGACGAACGGCACATGACACAAATATGAGTTAAGCGTATGTATAGGTATAGCTAACTGTTATACAATTGGCTAAGTAAAGGTAAACATTGTACTATATAAATAAAGTCATTAAAATAAAGAAGTTAGTTCAGACAAAAGCAGTGTTTTAACTAGTCGCAACAATCGCATAAAAGTTGTAGTTCCAAGTGCTGCAACTTTCGGTTATCGGTTCATATATAATATTTTGAAGGGTTGTAGTTCCAAGTGCTGCAATCTTTCGTTTTCGTAACAAGAAGGGTTGTAGTTCCAAGTGCTGCAACCTTCGGTTTTCGGAACAATAAAGAAACAGGAGTTGTAGTTCACGTGCTGCAACTGCCACGACCAAGGAAAACGCTCCTTGAACAAAATTAATTTAATCGAGTTGAAAATAAATCGCATTAATATAAATTGAATTGAAAATAAATCGAATTAATTTAGATTGAGTCGAAAGTAAATCGCGTTAATCCAAATTAAATCGAAAATAGTTCGCGAAATATTTTTATAAAAGCTGAAGGAAAAGATTTCCCATGTCGGTACTGAATCGTTCGAGTGGATCCATACGCGGCGCCTGAGATAAACAGTGCTACCTAGCGACGGTGCACGAGATAACAGGTCGCCAATAAAACTCAAAGTGAATTTTTTTTTTTTAATCTAATTTATTTAATATATTTATTTTCGCCGGCACTGTACAATACCTAGATAAGAGAAACAAAGATAAATGAAACACAAAATTGGTGGAATATATTTATTTTATTTTATTGTATTAACACAAATTCACAAATTTATGGAAGTGTGTTTTTGTTGGTGTTGTTTTTGTTTCTTTTCTTTTGTAAAATTCACTTTGGTGGCCGCGTAGTACGGCGTTCGTGTGACTGGCACGAAACGAACGTCCGTCTCAGCGAGTAAGTCGCGGGTGACTTGAGACGTTACGATCGTTGGTAGTGAATATGAAGTTACACCAGCCGATTTATCACTTACACGCGCACCACTTGTTTCAATATTTTGCGACCTGAGTAATAAGGGGGGTGGAATTACTCCGCGATTTTGAGTATGGGTATTATTAAAAGGTTACTTGTTGCTGTGCGTAGTAACACTTGATTAAAATAACGCGCTCGCCACGCCGAACCGAAATCAACAAATGGGGTGGAGCGCGCACGTAAAATGATATGTAATTTTAAATAAAAAACAATATATTTTTAAATTATAGCGTGGAATGGGGGAGTAAGTCGGATTAATACGGTAATCCGGCTAGATTAGGACCAAATGTTTGGTTGGGGAGAAAAGATGAAAAGAGCGTGGGTAAGAGATTGGGTTAGCAATGATGTGGTTTTGTTGGCGTAAAAAAATGAAAAAGAATGATGAGTAGGCAAAAATTCAGTACCTGGAACGAAAATAAAATGGCCACGGTGAAGGCCGGGAGGGGAGCAGTGCTGCCAGAGCGAATGCATTTCCCAGGGTTCGAGAAACACACTCGCTCCTCGCTCGGGCGGCAGGAATTTTGGCGTGAACAGAAAGAATTATTTTTAAATTAAACTTTTATAGAATTTCTAAAGTAATTCGCCTTACAGTAACATTAATTATTTCTCGTGTGCTGCTGTTTTGGAGGAAAGGGAAATATTAAAAAACAAAGCTGCTATCAAAGAAGGCTGTCTGTCTCTACCGTGAATTTGGAGCCGTCAGGTACAGCAAACAAACATTCCATTTCAGGCATCACAATTTGTTGTCCTTCACAGTTTTTTTGTTTTGGTAAGCGAGTAGTAATTAGCGACGTGAATTCCGTGACATTTCTTGTCATAATCCTTTCGAAGTGTAAATTATCTACATGTTTTCTTAAATAAATTGTTGAGAATATTCTCAACCAATAAAAACCGAATGCGCATTTTTGAAGAAATTTTGAAAAATTACCGTTTCAGTTCAAGTACATGCAAATTTTTCACCAATGATGCAATGTCTGTTTGCTGTACCTGTCGGCTCTAAATTTACGGTACAGTCAGAGAGCCTTCCGTAATATCAGTTTTATCTTTTAAAATTTCCGTTTCCTCCAAAACAGGAGAAGACGAGAAATATTTAATATTACTGTAAGCCGAATAACTTTAGAAATTAAATTGTAATTATAATAAAAGATTTTCCTCTATAAAAGTTTAATTTGAATAATCTCATTCCAATGGCGAAAACCGCATCGAAATCGGTGCAGCCGTTTTAGAGTTAAGTAACTTCAACGCAGCATGCGATTTCTTAGATTTCGATTGCATTGCTAACGATCCTCCGTAAATATAGTGCATCCATCTGTTTCCTTTAATTCCTACTTATCATCTAAACGTAGGCAAACTCAACAACAACAACGCAGGCATCGACACATAAACGGAACGATGAGTCCTTGTTTATGTAATTCATTGCTGTCGCTGTACCTGCTGCAGTTGCTTTTCTAGCGATACTTATTCCTGCACAGTTCACTGAGACTTTAAAATAAAAGCTAGCTAGACTCCCTAGTTGGAACCGTAACCCAGTTAAATTTGCATCGTCTCCAATGCTCTTGCTATAATCTAGAACGCGAGCTTTGCATTGACCCAAACACGTGTGGTCGTTCGCAATATTTGCAAGTTTCCGCGATCGTGAAACCAAATCTAGAACACAAGCTTGACTTGACACTCTATCTGGAGCGTGTGCTTTAATTTGATAGCGTGTGCTTAGAAACTTCACTATTACGGTGAAGCCTAAAAATATATCCGCTTATTTGTTTACACTTTTTCGCTTAAGATTTTAAGCTTTTAGTTTTTAAGCTTAAACGATTGGTTGACCGTTCCGACCTACAACATTCTTCCGCCCTCCGTCTAGAGGCTTTACAATTATTAGTGTACTTAGTATTTTCAATTGCCTAGCTGGTATATTAGACTTAACAATAATAACTAATTCGCATCATTACTTAGTTTTACCATTTTTGATTAATAAATATTCAAAATCTCCTACGGTTACATTCACAAACAACAATTAAAATTTTATTTCCAATGATGATGGTGAAGTTACGCTCTTCTGCTCTTGTATGTTGTCCTCATTTTTTCCTCTGCTTACTGTTGTCGTGTTATTCATTTACTGTTTGGTTAGCTTTTGCTTCTTACTGATTTCTCGGAACAGTAAATAGCGTACGGTTATAGATACTTTGCAATGTAATGCACTTACTCTTAATTACCGGATTGTGTCCCTTGACCAGTGGATATAATAGTCTCCGAAATCACTGGTTACTATTTTTTGTGTTAATTAATAATAATAATAACAATAAATTTCCACGTCTTTCTTTGGAACATTCCGCGGTGTTCATGCTACATGCCCTTGTTTCGCACGTAACGAATTTTTTCGTATGAAGATCGTAAATTGTTTCTACCGCTACCACATGTCCGTTTAAAAATCTTGCCCATTTTTACTGAGATCACTGACCATAACCAACTGATGCCCCTACTGCGTGTTGCGCTCCTCGTGGAGTCGGAACCCATTCGTTGATGTTTGCCGACCACTGAAGTTGACGTTGTTATTGTGCTTGTGTAACTATATTAATATTTTGCTTTGGTGTATTTCTCATATTTTGTTTTGTTGGGTTTATTATATTCTTCCCTCTTTTAATATATATTTCATTGGGGTTATTATATTTTTCCCTCTTTTAATATCCTTTTGTTTTTTTTTTCTCTTTTTTGGGGTTATTGTATTTCCCTCTTTTCGTATTTTATTTGTTTATTTTATTTTGCAATCTTTCAGTTAATTAGTGCCTACTTATTATTTCTACACATAATCTCTTTTCTTTTTATAAAAAAAATCTTGATATATGATCTTGAACATTACATAATGCCTTTGTTTTCCATTCACTAATTTTTCTATATTCATTGTAAATATGCCTCTATTATACAATATGCTATTTATATACATATATTCATGACTAAAGTATGAAGTTATCTTAATTTTTCTTGTTCTGTCTGTGAATATCTCTATATTAATATATGTATGAATTTTAGTGTAATCTATATTATTTTCTGTCATGTATATTATCATATAATATGCATTTAACTTTAACTTACGGCTAAACATATATATATGTCTATAGCATTTTACATATTTACATATTCGCAATTATAATAACTGCTGTCGGTAATTATTATCACCAATTTGGTCGCTAAAATGATTTCAATGCATTTTGCTTGGCTGTTCCTTAATGTGGGTCAACCAAACAAATTACTTGCGCTTACAGTTACAAAAATTGAATATATTTTACCTTTTGTTCTTATTGTTTTTCTTATTGTGATTTTAGAATAATAACCGATTTCTCTTTCCGTTTCCAATCTACCGCGGTTAAGTTTTGAACTCTTATTTTTATTGGAAAAATTTCTCTTTTAGCGATTCTATTAATTAACATATATCGTTAATTTGTTTTCTTGATATACACTATTACATGTGCATTTATTTTTATACCCTACACCTTAAGCTTGAGGGTATATTCACTTTCTACCGGAGTGTGTAACGCATAGAACTAGACAAGATAGGTATAGAAAAGTATATATATTCTTGATCAGCATCACCACCGAAATTGAAATAACAATGTCTGTCCGTCTGTCTGTCTGTCTGTCTGTCTGTCCGTTGAAATCACGATCACAGAAGAACGGATTAGGATCTCAAAATGAAATTTGGCAAAAATATTCGTTGCTATGTTGGGGTGTTTCGTATTGAAAATGGGCAAAATCGCCCAAGGACCACACCTACTTTTTATATCGAGAGTGCAGGTACCTCTGTTTTGCCTATTAAGAAAGGCCATATCAGCATCACTTTTTGAGAGAAGACAAGAAAATATTATATGTAGGTTTAGACTAATGCTTCCAGTTAATGTGCCAAATATGGGCGTGATCCGCCCACTTTTAGTTTACATAGGTCATGGAGGGTTTTACATGGATTGTATTGAAAAGTATATAAGTTTCCTGAATAATGGTGTACATAATATTGTAGTTTGTGAACCAATAATATTCTGTTGGGAAAAAAATGGGCGGGACACGCCTCCTTTTTACCCATCCACCCAGTATTGCAATATATTTTTTTACCCTAGTACCGGTGTTTGTAACACACAGAAATAGTAAAGCAGCTATAATTATAGTTTATCTTATATATCTTATATATACGAGTATATATGCAGCTTTAAGGTGTAGGGTATTTCGGCTACAGCCCGGCTGTAGACAACACCTTTACTAGTTAATAATTGCAATTGTAATATTTATCTTTGTGCGTTTCTACTTATTTAATTTTTTATTCGTTGCTAATTAGATTTATTAATAATATAATAAATGCAATTCCCTTTATGTTGTGTTTTGGTTGACTGTTCTAATTATTGTGGTTTAGCCAAGCAAAATACGTAAGTACGCGCAACACTTATGCCTGCTTTTTCAGCCCGATCATATTTTGAACCTTCGCTGCTGAAGAAAACTGCTCTGCCAATTTTTCCAAAATACATTGGCGTTAGAGCCAACCATTTACCTCCACTGCATTTCCTGTTGCCACGCACATAGGTTTGGTCATTAAAAACACTGTTTCCGCCCACCTCATCCCGACGGTTTATTCCGTTAGCTTATTTCTTTTAATGAAAATGTGTATTACTGTAGTAATCCAGAGTACCGTCTTTATATTCCCCGCAGTGACTTTAGCGATATGGATTCGCTCATGAGCCATACCGATGAGTATGAGCATATTCGTGGAGAAGAAGCTCGTCACAACCGAGCACACGTTTCCAACTGCGTAAACCAGGTCATAGACGAACTGAGTGCCATGGAAAGCCGAAATTATTCTGTTCGCATTGTGGAAAGACGGCCATACTATCGCGAGATTGTAGCTGACAAAATAAAATGAAAACCAATGTACAGAATTCCGATTGTATGCAATGAGAAGGCAATCAACGCTCTGATAGACACGGGCGCCTCACTCACTCTAATAGGCAGAACGGTCGATGAGCATTTACAACACAAGTGCATCCCCGAGAAGGGTAAAGCTCAACAGCTATCACTAGCTATAGCCAACCAGTGTCAACGGAGAGAAGTTACTACGCCACCATAGTAATAAACGAATTGCGAGTCCGACAAGAAGTTCATTTCCTACCAGGTCTCCAAGAAGATATAATTATAGGAACCGACTTGTTGTCACAATTAGGATGCAAGCTACTAATCGCCGGCCAGACTATTCAAAGTTGCTCTCCACCTGAATTAAAACGGAGTACAACTGCCAGCCCTGAATTCGTCGATGAGAGCAAGACATCGCTTTCAACAAGTAAAACACAACAACAGTTCACGCCAGGAAATCTGAACCCGTACACCACCACATGTCCCAACAAGTTAAGGAAAGAACCAACCAAATCCAGACCAACTGTACAGTCCGTTGGACAATTACCACAAGCACATAGAAAGAAGTCCAATACCAACACATGTCGCAGGGAATTAAGAAGGGATCAAACTTCTTCAAGACCAACAGGACATAAAGCTCAATCACAGGAGCGACCAGATAGTAAAAAGCCATATACGACGAAATGCATTATTCATAAACCAAAATCGAAGCCTAAACCGGTGTCAGTCAAAATGACACGAGCAGAACGTATACCGCCTACCGTACCGTACCGCAGACATTATGTGAGTCTCGTCACCGCACAGCAGCCGTCTCAACATGAAAGACAGAAATGTTCTTTCACAAACAGAAAGCATAATCGCCGAATAAAACATGGGACATATGCTATACCGAAGATGAACGAACGAGCTCAACTACGATACCGAGACATCAATGAAGTCGTCACCAGTAACAGACATTGGACGTTTTCTTTCAACCGGTAGCATCACCGCTGTTCGCCGTCACCGAATGATTACTGCTTTTTGCTTTTTTTATTTCGGCCTACGTAGGGATAGCGTGTAACGATCACAATTCGTTACAATAATATTTGAATAAAAATTGTTTTAGATTAGACAAGTAGATACACATACGAAGAGCAACGAAAAGCATACGAAAGCAAAAGGCGAAATAAAAATAATCAATCAAACACTCCGAATACATAATTACGCAAAATATTTACATACTTCAGAACGAGCAGACAAAACTAAGCAAGCATGTACATACCGACATTTAAAAATATATACGAATGAATAGAAACTAGCAATAACCAACAACATAAACGAAACCGGATTCCGTATAAAGAAACATGGAAAGACAACAACAACACAGCAATACCGGGAAACATGGAAAAGCAACAACCGATGGAAATGATGATGCTAAAAAAATAGAATTTGTCTTAATTTTTCAGGCGATTCCATTGGAAATATCGTATGATTCGCACATGATTTATTTCGAGTGTCACTTTTAACGAGCTCATCCGAACATTTTAGATCAGCTTTTGATAGACACCAGCACTGATATACACGTATAGCAGTGACGTTAACAAGGTTCGCTTTTTTGATAGGTATTCTAGTGGCCCTAGAAAACTTTTTTAAATACATATCGACCACATTTGTGGCTCTTTAATTTTTAAGTATTTTTAAGAAACACGACCCTTAGTTGGTTCTTGACCGCGAAAGCGGCTCTTTATACGACCCATAGTTGGCTCTTTTAAACGACCCTTAGTTGGCTCTTGACCGCAAAAGCGCCTCTTTACGCGACCCATAGTTGGCTCTTTATACGACCCTTAGTTGGCTCTTGACCGCAAAAGCGGCTCTTTATACGACCCATAGTTGGCTCTTCATACGACCCTTAGTTTGCTCTTGACCGCAACAGCGGCTCTTTATAAATTATAAGGTATTCTAAGTATTATAAAAATTGTTAAGGAAATTAAATAAAAACGATATCAGGAATTGCGTCCGAGCTGAACTCTCTAAGTCAGTGCTAGATTGGTTGAAACACCAATAAAACGAAATTCGGAAACGCAGCTTGAAATATTGTTCGCAAGTGGTTGCGAGATCCACTTGCCACGAACCCTGGGACGAGTGAGCTATTCCCGGCTGGGAAAGGAAAACTCGTCGTTACAAGCCTTTTCCCATGCTGTTCTAAATTACTTCCATACACCACTATATCATCAAGATAAACAAAGCAATCATAATACGTTGAAACGTTGCAGGCGCTCCCGTTAAACCAAACGGTATCCTATTAAATTCAAAATATCCTAAAGCTGAACTTAATGCTGTTTTCTCCTCGTCACCTTCGACCATTAAAATATGATGATAACCACTAGCTAAATCTAGCGTAGAAAAATATCTACTGCATCCTAACTGATCTAAAATCTCATCAATCCGTGGTATTGCAAACACTTGTTTAAGTGTCGCCTCATTAAGTTTCCTATAATCGACAACTAATCTCCACTTCATTTTCAATTTTTCTAGTGGATTAATAGTCCACTAGAGGACTATTAATTTGTCCTCTAGTATTTTCTCAATTTGATTGTTAACTTCCTCCCTGTGCGAATGAGGGAGCCGATATTGCTTTTGATTTATTGGTGGCTGATCCATTTTAATCGGAATTCTATGTGTCATTATGGGAGTGATTGTCAGTTTGTCACCCTCCACCAGAAAAATATCATTGCATGTTTTACATATACTTAAAATCGATTCCCTTTCTTCTTTATTCAGGTTTTTATCCAAATCTAATCCACCTAATAATTTTTCTAACCGTTCATCTTTACCTGCTTTAATTATCTTATTAATTGTTGCCTCTTTATTGATTGTTACATAATCATCGAAATCACTATACTCCGGTTTGAAATTTTTATCCACAACGGAGTCCACCCTGTGTAACGTTAAGCTAAGGCTTGGCCAATTATTATGTTCCACATTGACAGTTCCTGTTGGTGTAGCACAACCTCCAAAAGCTCCGTTTAAAACTTTTGTATTCGAAGTGTTGATTATAGTTTCCTTTCTGAGTGTTTTTTCTTTAATAAAACTGGTGTCTGCTCCTGTATCCACCAGAAAGAAAAGTTTCTCATTAATCGCCTCCGCGCAAGGAAATTCAATGAACACGTCATCTTCTGGCTTCTTTTCGTAGCAGCACTCATTAATATTTGCACTAAAAGTGTTGATTGTTTTATTATTACATATTTTCTCATCTTTCTTTTTGTCTTCGTTTTTTTCGTTCGCAAGTTCCATATTATTTCCATTATCTTGTTTTTCAACCTTTTGTTGCACATGCTGTAGATTCGTAGATGGGATAACTGTCTCCGCGGACGTATAACTTATCGTACTGAATCTCTGTGGCCTAAAGTTACTCTTCTTATTATCGGGTTCCCAGGTTACTGGGCTTGCCTAGGCCCTTGGACGTTTCCCTGCAATGATTCGCAGTTTTTCTTTGCCTGACACTCTTTTACAAAATGTCCTGGCTGGTTACACCAATGACATGTCATACTCATATTCTGTTGCCCTTTCTTGGGTCCCTCCGTTGTTTGATCCTTTTGTGTCAATCGTTGCTGATATCCGTTATTCCATGTTGTGTTGCTACTTCTCAACTCTTGTCCTGGTCGCGCTTTTTGTCGCTGTTCTGCATATGTTCTAAACGGAATTCCTTGAACAGTGGGATAATTATGTGTAAAATTTTTCCTTTTACATTTCCAAGTGATTTCATGACCATATTTGCAACATCCCTGACAATATGGCGTATTTTTCCTAGTAAGACAATCTTCTCTTGTGTGCCCTTTTTGTTACAAAACCTACAAACTATGTTTGCGCTTAATTTGTTATTTGCATTTAATCCAGATTTTACACATTTATTGTTATTTTCTGAAAAGTGCCCATTTAGATCATGATGCGGACTCTGTAGAAGTTGCTTATAATTAGAATAACTATTGCTAACCATCCCTATCCTTTGATTATCCTGTCGGGCTTCTGCTTGTCGAATATCATCAGCCACATCAACAGCTTGTTCTACCACATCTTCCAGTGTTGCCTTTTTCGTTTCGTTGTTGCATTCGATCTTTGGTTAAGAAAGTCAAGCATTTCATCTATAATTAAATCTGCTTGTTTAATTTTCGAGATATCCTTAATTGCTGTAATATTTTCTTTTATTAATGCAATAGTTTCTTTGTTAACTACTTCCCTTTTCAAATTCTCCCAGGACTTTTCTATAAATCTATCTAACTGTTCCGACAATTTTTTATATTAATATTTTTAAAGACTTATAACTTTGTTCATTATCCATTAAAATTTTACTATCGCTTTTACAATTAAGTATAATTTAATACACATTTATTACAACATTTTTATTTACATCTCAATGCTCATGACACAAATTGTCCTAATTTTAAACCTGAACTAAAATCACTGTTCTTATCTTTCAAAATTTAATGCACATGAAATTCACCATCATTTTCTATTTAAAGCAATTAACACACAAATTTTTACATTGCTTTATCACTTTTTTCCTCTTTAACAACACGACAATTCACACGATATCAAATACCCTTTTTTTACTACACTCGTGCCACAAAACTTTTAAACAATTAACCGCACACGGACAAAAATGCTAGCGCTGCACTTTTGGCCAGCCAAAGACACGTTCAACTTTAAGCTTACTTGTTCTTGTTTAACTATTTTTTACTTCAACAAAGAACGACAACGATTAAAAGGAATTAATGAAATTGAATACCGTCATCAATTTTTTGCGAAAATTTTAATTGCTTTTAAGAATTATTTTTCGAAACTTTTACTTAATACTTTAATTTTTTCGAAAATTGCAACAATTTATTTTCGTTTGTAAAACACGAATATTTTCACTTGTAAAACACGAAAGCAACTTAATAATTTAAAAATATTTTATTAATTTTATTTATTTTCATTACTATTAATATTAGATTCTTCACTTATTACGATACAAATATTAAAAAGAGAAAACACTTCCCAAGTGAAAGGGTCGACCTCAGTAAAGATTTGGTCCGGCGTGGAACGCCATTCGACAGACAAGGGTGCCTTGCTTGACGCTGGCACTCCTTTACTTGGCTCCAAAACAAGCCTCGCGACGAATTGCAATTACACTTGCAATAATTATTTTTCTTTTTTTTTCACTATACTTACTACTATATCCTCAGTAAAAAAATTCCTTATCGTTTTATTTTTATTTTATTTTTGCACGTGCACTTGCTATAAAATTTGGGTGGAAATTTGGATCGGATGTAGGTGTAGCAATCTTCGTTAAGAATGGCATTACTTGCAGACTTATTACAAGTACTCTAGTACAGATAGCTCTTTTGAATATATTTTTGTTGAAATACATCAATTTAGCAGGAAAATCTTGCTTGGCACAGTTCACAGGCCTAATAAATGCATATGCCTTCAGCTTTTTTTGTCAAATCTTGAAGAACTTTCGTGTACTACCTCGGAAATAATTGTCTGCGGAGACTTCAACTGTAACGTCCTGAATAATAGAGAATAAAAAAAAATCATGCAGACTATGATATCTTTAGATTTGAACTCAGCTAATAAACTTACGGCCCCTCACTTCTCTAGTCAAACTTATAGTCTCATCGATCTTCTATTTGTTAACAATATGCGCAATTTTTATCTTTAATAGCAGCTGAATGCTTCCACTCCTTTAATAAGGCTGATAGGTTTGCTAATGTGGATACGCTTCAGTATAGAAACTATAATCGCATTAATTATTTCTCATTGCAACATGACTTAGCAACTATCAACTGGGAAAGTGTTTATTTTATGCCCGCGGTTAATGATCAAGTTCAGTTTATATCCTTCTGGATTAAAATCCGAAAACTAGGAGTTGGCAAAAACACTTCTGATGTATCAAAAGATGTTTGCGAAGAGTTTAATGCTACGTTTTTATCAAATCAGCAAAATTCTGCTGCTCCAATACTCTCGAGCAAAAACTCGTTTTTATGCATAAGTCCCAATGTCTAAAGGGACATTACTATTAAACATACCAGATATTGAAGCATGCTTTTTGTAATACAGCAATCATTATTATTAGTCACAAATACAAGATCCAACATTCTGGTGAGCCATTTATGAAAATACACAGCTGATGGAGCAACTAGTCGTTACTATTAAGCTTTACTAAAAACGCTTCAAACTTACTCTTGACAGCAGTAAAAACACCGCCTCATCTTAAACAGTCAGTTTCAGTATTATCACGACCTTTGCGAAAGAAATCCAAAGGCAATAAAGTTTCAGCAAGGATGATGTTATCATAATTGTCTTGGCCACTAATTGGATTTAGCTGCTAGACTCGACATATGTTGAAAATGGGCATTGGTTGGGATAGAACCGCTTGCGTTTGTAAAAGTTAATAGCCTTACACTATCTGGCCATTCTGACGAATCCAATAACTTCTCACAATTTGCATATTACAGCCAATCTGATATTGACTGTACTAGTAAATTGGAATACATAAGCTTACGGTGAGTTCCCATTTCTATTTGCCAGCTACAGTGAAAAACCGTCACTTAGATCTTTATTTTTCTTTATTTAATTAAAAAAAACCTTGCTTAATCTCTACACAATAAACAATAAAATACATAGCTAACGTAAGCAGAGTTGTAATAGGCAGACGTTGAAGCTTGTTAATCAATTTGTAAGGACGAGTTTTCCTTTCCCAGCCGGGAATAGCTCACTCGTCCCAGGGTTCGTGGCAAGTGGATCTCGGAACCACTTGCGAACAATATTTTAAGCTGCGTTTCCGAATTTCGTTCGATTGGTGTTTCAACCAATCTAGCACTGACTCGGAGAGTTCAGCTCGGACGCAATGCTAAGTATCGTATTTATTATATTTCCTTAACAATTTTTATACAATCGTATCTATTTTCCTTAACAATTTTTATAAAATCGTATTCTATTATTTTTCTTTAACAATTTTTATAAAATTAGTACTATAAGAGCCTCAGTGGGTCGCGTAAATAAAGAGCCACAATGGGTCGCGTAAAATAAAGAGCCACAGTGGGTCGCGTAAAAATAAAGAGCCACAATGGGTCGCGTAAAATAAAGAGCCACAGTGGGTCGCGTAAAATAAAGAGCCACAATGGGTCGCGTAAAATAAAGAGCCACAATGGGTCGCGTAAAATAAAGAGCCACAGTGGGTCGCGTAAAATAAAGAGCCACAATGGTTCGCGTAAAATAAAGAGCCACAGTGGGTCGCGTAAAATAAAGAGCCACAGTGGGTCGCGTAAAATAAAGAGCCACAATGGGTCGCGTAAAATAAAGAGCCACAATGGGTCGCGTAAAATAAAGAGCCACAATGGGTCGCGTAAAATAAAGAGCCACAGTGGATCGCGTAAAAATAAAGAGCCACAATGGGTCGCGTAAAATAAAGAGCCACAATGGGTCGCGTAAAATAAAGAGCCACAATGGGTCGCGTAAAATAAAGAGCCACAGTGGGTCGCGTAAAATAAAGAGCCGTTTGCACGGTCGATATGTATTAAACGAGGCCTTCTTGGGGTCACCAAGATACCTCAAAAATGCGAACCTTTGGTGTCTTCTGTTGCGTGACTAATATTAGTTTGGCATCAGATCAAAGGCTAATTTGAAATGTTCAAATAAGCTCGTTAAAAGCGGCAAGCGAAATAAACTATCCCCGAATTCTAAGACATTTCCAATGGAATCGGCCGTGAACGAAGACAAATTCCATTCAAACAACATTTGGTCCGTCGGCTGATTGCTATTCATTCGTATGTCTGTATATCTGTCGGTAGATGTATGCTTTCTGGTTTTCTCTACTCGATCTGCTAATGGGAATATTTGTGTTTATGTGTAGCTATGTATTCTTAGTGTGTACTTGTTTGCATACGGTCACTTGGAAGAAACAGGTTTTCTGTGTTAATTCCAGTTCTATTCTTCGTAGTCTGTTTGTAATCTTTCTGTTTTGCTTTGCTTTTCATGTTTAAGTAATATGTATATAAATATGTGTATTTAATTGTCTAATCTAAAACTATTTACATTAAAATCTTATTGTAACGAATTGTGGTCGTTACATCCTATCCCTACTTAGCGCGAAATAAAAAAAAAAATAAAAAGCAGTAATCATTCGGTAAAAGCGAACAGCGGTGATGCTACCAGTTGAAAGAAAATGGCCTATGTCTGTTATTGGTGACGACTTCATTGATGTCTCGGTATTGTAGCTGAGTTCGTTCGTTCATCTTCGGTATAGCATATGTCCCATGTTGTATTCGGCGATTATGTTTTCTGGTTGTGGCAGAACATTGCTGGCTTTCATGTTGAGACGGCTGCTGTGCGATGACGAGACTCACATAATGTCTGCTGTACGGTACCGTAGGCGGAAAATGTTTTGCTCGTGTCATTTTGACTGACACCGGTTTAGGCCTCGGTTTCACTATATGAATAATACATTTGGTCATATGCGGTGGTTTACTCTCTGGGCGCTCGTTTGATTGAGGTTTATGTTCTGTTGGTCTTGGAGAAGTTTGATCCCTTCTTAATTTTCTGCGACTGGTGTTGATTTTGGGCTTCTGTGTATGCGGTGGTGAAAATTGTTCAACGGACTTTACCGTTGGTCTGGATTTGGTTGGTTCTTTCTTCAACTTGTTGCGACATGTGCTGGTGTCCGAGTTGAGGTTTCCTGGTGTGAACTGCTGTCGTGCCTTACCGGTTGGAAACGATGCTTTTCTCTCATCGACGAATTCAGGACTGACAGTTGCACTCCGTTTTAATTCAGGTGGAGAGCAACTTTGAATCGTCTGGCCGGCGATGTGTAGCTTGCATCCTAATTGTGACAACAAGTCTGTTCCTATAATTAATTCTTCTTGGAGACCTGGTAGGAAATGAACTTCTTGTCGGACTCGCAATTGGTTTATTACTATGGTGGCGTAGTAACTTCTCTCGGTTGAAACTGGTTGGCTATTAGCTAGTGATAGCTGTTGAGCTTTACCCTTCTCGGGGATGCACTTGTGTTGTAAATGCTCATCGACCGTTCTGCCTATTAGAGTAAGTGAGGCGCCCGTGTCTATCAGAGCGTTGATTGCCTTGGTTTTCATTTTATTTTGGCAGCTACAATCTCGCGATAGTATGGCCGTCTTTCCACAATGCGAACAGAATAATTTCGGCTTTCCATGGCACTCAGTTCGTCTATGACCTGGTTTACGCAGTTGGAAACGTGTGCTCGGTTGTGACGAGCTTCTTCTCCACGAATATGCTCATACTCATCGGTATGGCTCATGAGCGAATCCAAATCGTTAAAGTCACTGCGTCGAATATAAAGACGGTACTCTGGTCGCAAACCTTCATAAATTCGCTCTGCGGGATTTTCTTGACTCATGCGTGGATGTTGGCGAATCAGGTTCATGATACTCATGATGTATTCTTTCGCTTTTTCGCGAGGCCCCTGGCGTCTTCGTATTATATCCTCTTCTAACTTTTGCATGTATCTCGGTGGTAAGAAGAAGATCATAGCAGCGTCTTTGAACTGCTGCCATGTGTTTATATCGGACCGTTTATAGCGCCACCAGTCTCTGGCGCGATCGCGGAGTAGCTCATTTAATGGCAAGAGCAAGCTGTTGTAGTTGATTTGATAACAACTGGCTAGTTCTTCCATGTTTTCAATAAATTCTAAAATGGAACGTGTCCCATTGAAATGCAAATTCCATTTGCGCACCGTATTCATGATGTCGTATTCTCTATGTTCATGCGGTTGCTGCATTGGGTAATTAGAATGCTGTATTTCATTGACGATGGTTGGTGACGGAAACAATGCGGTTGTTGCGGGTACTGCGAGTGAATCGATTTTCAGATTACCGCGCTCTGCCGAGTTCCGTCGGGATCGCTGTCCTTTTATGTATTGGCTCAAGCGTTGTCTCATCTCTTTCACAGTGTCATCTATTGGTAAGCTTAGAAGTTTCATTTGAGCTTCTAATTCCTCTTTCTTCAATTTGTAGATGAAACTTAAATTTTCCGGTAGTTGTTCATCATAGTTGACTTGCACTTGCTGTGGCTTTGAATGCATGGTAGGAGCATTCGAGTGGCTCGGTGCGCTGCTGCATTTGTTTCTCTGCTGATCTGGTGAATTACTCCTTGACTGGTTCGGAGGATTGCTTAATTTATCAGCTTGCTGGTGTGGAGAAATGCTGCGCTGATATGGTGAAATATTCCTGTGATGAATATCTTGTTGCTGCGGTGAGTTACTTCTTTGTATGGAAGCACCGCCTGTTTGAACAATCGGTTGTTCATTTTGTGTGTGTAATGAACCGCTTCCAGAGGAAAGCGGTCCCTGCTCGGGCGCCATTTGTAACGACGAGTTTTCCTTTCCCAGCCGGGAATAGCTCACTCGTCCCAGGGTTCGTGGCAAGTGGACTTCGGAACCACTTGCGAACAATATTTTAAGCTGCGTTTCCGAATTTCGTTCGATTGGTGTTTCAACCAATCTAGCACTGACTCGGAGAGTTCAGAGTTCACAGTGGGTCGCGTAAAATAAAGAGCCACAATAGGTCGCGTAAAATAAAGAGCCACAGTGGGTCGCGTAAAATAAAGAGCCACAGTGGGTCGCGTAAAAATAAAGAGCCACAATGGGTCGCGTAAAATAAAGAGCCACAATGGGTCGCGTAAAATAAAGAGCCACAATGGGTCGCGTAAAATAAAGAGCCACAATGGGTCGCGTAAAATAAAGAGCCACAGTGAGTCGCGTAAAAATAAAGAGCCACAATGGGTCGCGTAAACTAAAGAGCCACAATGGGTCGCGTAAAATAAAGAGCCACAATGGGTCGCGTAAAATAAAGAGCCACAGTGGGTCGCGTAAAATAAAGAGCCGTTTGCACGGTCGATATGTATTAAACGAGGCCTTCTTGGGGTCACCAAGATACCTCAAAAATGCGAACCTTTGGTGTCTTCTGTTGCGTGACTAATATTAGTTTGGCAACAGATCAAAGGCTGATTTGAAATGTTCAAATAAGCTCGTTAAAAGCGGCAAGCGAAATAAACTATCCCCGAATTCTAAGACATTTCCAATGGAATCGGCCGTGAACGAAGACAAATTCCATTCAAACAACATTTGGTCCGTCGGCTGATTGCTATTCATTCGTATGTCTGTATATCTGTCGGTAGATGTATGCTTTCTGGTTTTCTCTACTCGATCTGCTAATGGGAATATTTGTGTTTATGTGTAGCTATGTATTCTTAGTGTGTACTTGTTTGCATACGGTCACTTGGAAGAAACAGGTTTTCTGTGTTAATTCCAGTTCTATTCTTCGTAGTCTGTTTGTAATCTTTCTGTTTTGCTTTGCTCTTCATGTTTAAGTAATATGTATATAAATATGTGTATTTAATTGTCTAATCTAAAACTATTTACATTAAAATCTTATTGTAACGAATTGTGGTCGTTACAAATTTAAAAAAAAAAAAAATAATAAAAGAAATTAAAATTTGCAAAGAATTTCTACGATGGTTTTTTTTGTGGGTATATTTCATATATTTAATTTCAAATACACACATATATACCCAATTAAATAAATGATAATTTGGAACAAAAGAAAATAAGACAATCTTATAGGAAAAAAACAGAGGATTGTTAGAAAAATGCTGGAGAAGAGAAGACAGTGTGGTTTTGGTCCTTAAGATGACGTACAATACAGATATTAAAACAAATAAAAAGAGTTGAAATATATATATATAATTGTGATGAACCTACATAAGTAAAATTGTAAAGAGCCACGGTAGGGAAGGGCAATTTGGCAACATCACTCGCCACCAAGCCAATGAATCTCTCTCTCTCTCTCTCTCTCTCTCTTTCTCCCTGTGTCTGTCGGTTTCCTTTCCTCTATCTCTCATCTCTCCTAGATTCTGAATTGCTGAATTGGATTGCTGGTTGCGCCTCTTACTATTTAATTTTGCGTGGCATGTTGGTTGGAATTGAAAAGTTGATGTGAGCAGACGTGTTTCTCCGTGATTTTGTTGAATAATTTGGTTAAAGTGTGCCTCTTGTGAACTGTTGGTTTCACTGATCTACTGCTAAAAGTGTTTCCTAGGTGTGTGCCTACGGACATCGGGACTTATAAAACATATTATTTTCAAACAATTATAACCTAATCTTAATTTTATAAAATATAACTTTCTCGTGCATATAATCTTGTTGATACCGTTACTCGAAAGAAACTGTTGTTCCAACTCTCTTTATCTTGTCTCCGAAAAAGTAGAATGGCAGAATTAGAACAGGCACAGCTTTAGCTTTGCAATAAGAAACTTCCTCCACATGGAGACTACGTTAAATGTCAGCAGTGTAAGCGGGGTTATCATTTTACCTCATGCTGTCCTCTTTCAGAGCGAAGCTATGGCTACTATACATCGGATAAGCGTAGCATGTGGAAGTGTCAGAACTGTAGGAAGAGGTCGAAATCGGCCTCTTCAAATGATGATCAGCAAGGAGCACCGCTTGAGCAGCTGAGTAAGCGTCAAGCTAATCATCGTGCTACGGGAGGTACAAGGGATTCTAATGTGCAAATGTGTGATTTAATTAATTTAACTAATTTCACGTTGGCCTCTCCTAAACTTGGTGGTGTTTCTCTACCTGTTTCCTCATATCTTTCTTTGCTTACGCTGGATGAGCGCCTATGAGTAGTCATAGTGAGCTTATTATTGATCAAATAAAGAGAGAGTTTCTTGATCTTCGAAATGAGTTTAGTTTGAAATTGGAAGTGCTAGAGAGTGCATGGATGGACAAGTTAAATCGGCTGAGCGTTGTAACAAGTTTTTTGTCTCAGCTGAGATAGACTCAGCGGCTCCAGGGTTCATTGTGGGTGGAACTTGAAAAAAACCACTCACTTTGTAACTTTTCCGAATTTCAAACGATTGTGTTTCAACAATCTAGCACTGACTGAAAAGTTCAGCTCGGACGTTATATTTGATATCATTTTTTATTTAAATTCTCTTATCTCTAACAATGTGTGCTTATTCTACTACAGTGTAACTTAGCCTAAGTCTTATGCTAAAGAGAGTTTAGTGGGAGCGGGAAAAGGACAGCTGAGCAACAGCCTCGGTACTGGTGCGACGCTTCGGTCCAAGCAATCAAAGAGTGTGTAATGAACTCCAAGGTTGATTAATCGTAAACAAAAAATAAGTATGAGCAAAAGCCCGTGGAGTCACTTCGGCCTGACGAAGTGATCGGTGCGAGTAGAGCTAAAGCCCGTGGAGTCATTGGAAGCTATTCCAATGATCGTAAAAAAGGTTGAGCTAAAGCCTGTGGAGTTAATCAAGTCTAAAGTTGATTAATCATAAAAAAATCAGGTATGAGCTAAAGCCCGTGAAGTTAATCAACTCTAAAGTTGATTAATCGTAAAAAAAAAATCATGTATGACTTAAAAATAAATTGATTTGCCTTGCGGCGCCAAAACTGAACCACTCACGAATGAGATAAAGACTCGCTTAACTAGTGAAGAGTTTCGCCGGTGGGAGACTGTTCGGTTTTCTAAGTTCAAAAATGCTCATTAAAAGCAGCACTTGAATTAAGGTTCTTAGGAATTGTAACTTCTCATTGAACGCAAAAATAAATCACGTTGGAAGTTTCCAGGCTTCTTGTTAGCATTGTCTTCCCATCAGCTGTGGTTGCTGTTGTCGTTGTTGTTGTCGTTTTCCATATTTCTGGTTATGGAATCAGGTTTTTTTCGTTGTTGCTGTTTCTTGTTTCTTGTGTTGTGTCTGTTATTGTTATTCTTCTTTGTTTCTGTTTCTGCAAATATGTCGGTATGCATGTATGTACATATTTTGCTATTGCTGGTCGTTGTGCTGTATGTATATGATCGGCTGCTTGCTTTCATATGCATCTCGGTATTCAATTGACTTCTAGGCACGGAATATGTAAGTCAGTATGTGTATTCGTTTACTCGGTTCATTGTAAGCAGATGATTGTTTGCGGCAGAATAATTTGAAACGATGCTTGGATCGTTACAGCGTTGAACTTCACAGCACTATGAGTCATTTGGAAAATTTACAAAGAGAAAAGGATTCTCTTAATGCTAAGATTAATGAGCTTGAGAGAAATAAGGAAGAAATGGTCAACAAATTTTCTCAACTCAGCTCTACTTTTCTAGAAATGAAGGATTCACATGATCATATTAGTAGCATAAATGATATGCGCAAAAGGATTGACTTTCTTCAGAATAAGGAAGTAGAGTCAACTGCGGTGTTATTTTCGGTTCCTCAACGCAAAGATGAAAATTTGACTAGCCTATTTGGTCAGCTGTGTTCTTCCATTGGTTACCGACCAGCACCTGTAGTCAATATCTTTCGTGTTAAGAGTTATGCCACCAAAAAGCCAAACTTTCCACCAATCATCATTAAATTTAGCGGCTCCAACGATCGAGATACCCTTTAACGAGCGGCTGAATGCCTCACTAGCATATCAAGAGCTGTTCTCCATTCAGCAATAAAACTTAAGCGCAAACGTATACTTTCGGCTGTTTTCTCACGGAGAGGACGTGTTGTTGTCAAAGCAGCGGCTGATGATCATCCCATGGTAATAATAAATCTTGATGATTTGCGCATATTTTCCGCTGCAGACAAGGAAGCTTGACTCAGATATTATTTATTATATCTATTTTTGCATTTCTTAATTTTATATATTTGTAAGCTATATTTTTGGTATGCGTTTTTCACTCCTTCTTTATACTTCATCTATATTTCATTGCTCCTCTTTCACTCTCTCTTTATTCTCTTTTCTTGTTTATCTTCCGCTTATAATTCCCTCCGTTTGGTTAGTGTATAATGTCTTCTAGTGGTATGGATCTGGGTATTGATGAAAATAGGACACTTTTAGGAATTTGATGTAGACAGCATTCTGGCTTCAATGTTGTACACTTTAATGCACGCAGCTTGAACTCATCCAAACTTGACTATGTTAGATACGTCTTCGAGAGTTCCTCTGTTCACGTTATCTGTGTCTCTGAGACATGGTTTTGTCCTAATCTAACTAATGTAACTTGTGATATTAATAATTACACTATTTTCAGAAATGATAGGGAAAATAAGAAAGGTGGGGGTGTTGCTGTCTACTGCAGGAAAAGTATAAATGCTCAACTAATAAGTCATAAGTCAATCAAATAAGTCATCTGACTCTGATGTTGAATTTATAAACCTATCTATTTGTGTTAAACCTTCTTTTATGTTGCGTTTATAATTCCTGTCGGAACAATAACATCCTCGACTATGTGACTGCTTTGTCTGAAGTTAATATAAATTTCGATTTTGTTGTTGTGTGCGGTGACTTCAATATTAACCTGTTATCCGATGACCCAAAAAAGAGCATGATCTGTAATGCTTTTGAATCCTTGGGACTTAACATTGTTAATGACTGCATGCCTACACGCTTTTCCAATAACTCTGATCCTTATCTTTTAGATTATTTTGTTATTTCTGATAGTTCTAAACTATTATTGTTTGACCAAATAGGTTTCCTGTCTGATCATGATCTAATTTTCTGCACCTTGGATCTAGCATTCTACTCATGTGACTCTTCGAATTCTTTTCATTATCGTGATTATAATTCTACAAACTATCCTGGACTGTACTATGATCTTTCCCTCATAGTGCCACGGAATGCCATCTTGAACCGGAAGTATTGAATGATTTCTTTGTAATTGGATCTCCTAATGCGTCTATTCCCCCTATTAATGTCCTACCATCCACTGTGCACAGCTTTAAGTTTCAACCTATCAGCGAGTTGCATGTTGGTATGTGTATTAAGGATTTTAAATCAAATGCTATCTGACTCATATCATTAACCATTGCTTTGCTACCTCTACCTTTCCTGATCTTTGGAAGCCAGCAGTGGTTTTGGCAGTTGCTAATAAGAGTAATCCTCTCGAAACCGGAGATTTCAGGCCTATCAGTATTTTATCATCGCTAAGGAAAGTGATCGCTAAGTGTGAGAAGGTGATGGCTCGTCAGATCTCTGACCATTTGGTAAACTGTAAGTTGTTATCCCCAATGCAATCTGGCTTCCGAGCTGGGCATAGCTGCTCTACTGCCTTAGTTAAAGTGCTAGATGATATTCGACCGGCATTTGACACTGGATCATTGACACTTCTGGGTCTCTTGGATTTTTCTAAAGATTTTGATAGGGTTCAACATGCACGCCTATGTTTTAAGCTTACACATTATTTTGGCTTTTGCTATGAAGACACTAGTTTGATGGCTAGCTAGTTGTGAAATAGGAAACAACGTGTGAGAGTAGGCAATAATCTTTCCAGTCTTAAACTTTTGAATGCAGGAGTGCCTCAAGGTTCTATACTTGGGCCTCTCCTATATTGTGTGTATCTCAATGATATTCTGAGTATCTGCACGCACACATCAATGCATGCATATGCGGATGATGTTCAAATATATTTATGTGGACATCCTGGCAACTTTAGTATCGTGTGCAATAAATTTAATGAGGATCTGCAGAATGTTGAAATTTGGGCAGCAATAAATGGGCTTCTGCTTAATGCAGCCAAATTCTATGTGTTACCTATTCATAGACATAGCCAAACAGACTATAGCCAATTTAACAAACATTGATATCAGCATAGGTGACCATAAGGTAAAAGTTGTTAATTCGGTTATTAACTTAGGCGTCTGTATAATCTCGTCTCTTTCTTGTATTGATAATGTGAATAATACTATAAAAAAAGTTTATTATTTGTTACGAAATTTGAGGCGGTCTGCATATGTAACTCGTTTAAGAGTCAGACGCATGCTTGCTCTTCAGCTTTTTCTTCCTATATTTACATACTCGGCATTAGTATATTGCAGTCTTGATTCTTCCTCGCAGCTATATGTAGTATATGTCACGCGATATGTATATGGCCTACGCAAATTTGATGGCTTACCCCGTATAAAACTGTGCTTCTTGGGTGTGATGTGACTAATTATCTAAAAGCCAGAAATTGTTGATTTATGTTTAAATTGATCAATTACAGAACTCCAGATTATCTTTTTGATAAACTTCAGTTTAGTAGGTCTCAACGTAGTCCAATGTTGATTATTCCTACTTTCAGCTCTCTATCTACTTCACACTTATTTTTCATCAGTACCATAAGATTGTGGAATGGTTTGCCACGTTCGTTACGGATAATTACCAGGCTGGGGGAGTTTGAATGGAAGATTTTCTCCAATTTTTCTTCACTTTGACTTTCGCTGTACTTTCACTGTTATACTTCGTCTCTCTCCTTTCTTCTTTCCTCATTGCATATTATTATACTTGAGTATGTCTTTATGTTATTATTATCATGATTACCTCGTTAAACGAATGTCTACTAAATCAATTTAATGCTGCTATAAAAGAACATAGTTCTTAAGGCAATAATGTGTTTTAGATTGTTTATAAATGAATAAAAATAAAATGTGCATGAATTCTTTTCTGTGGTGAATACGATGTCAATGTCGGAAGAAACTTCGAAAAACAAACAAACATCCACCCCGCCACTGATGCTAGTCGAAAAATAACTCCAACATGCACAAGGTTTCATTCCGCGGTTCTCAGAGTCAAGGAAATTAAAACGGTAGTATTCATTACAGAGTTTTGTAATAATTTTTTTTTAATTATAATAATTAAAATTATCTGATGTGTTTTAGCTACAATTATACCTTTAGCTAAATTATAATGCTTTATTTGGTGAATAGTCCTTTTTGAGCACCTTATAGAAGCCCCAAATGTAGAGTATCTACTTTCTAGGGTTGTTTGATTTTGAGTTATGCGATTACAATACTTTCTAGTTGTAAATAAGCATCTCGAAAGTTGAACATAATTTCATATTGTTAACACTTGAAAATAAATTTATTGATAACAATATTTAATAAAACGTTGAACTGTGTTTAAAATTATTATTGTTTATAGCAGCAATTATGCAAATATGCATTTATCAGCTAAGACTTAAAACTAAAACTAGATTCCATTTATTATTTCAGAGGATTCATTGGGAAAATTCAGTTCAGGAAAACGTGTCTCTGAAAGAAAAGTTTATTTATTTGATGGCTTAATTTTTCTATGTAAACCAAATCCAAGGAGACTTACTGCTACTGCTGGACCGCAGCCTTATGATTTAAAATTAAAAGAAAAATTCTTTATGCGACGCGTCGAGATTATTGACAGGGAGGACACCGAAGAATTTAAACACACTTTTGAAATAGTTCCCCGAGTTCAACCATCCGTAATTCTAACAGGTAATTTTCCAACTATACGTATGCTGAATATCTTAAGAGTTTGGTTTTTAAGTTTGGGTGTAGGTCCTTTTTTGTCTCGCGTGAAGAGTTCGTTGCTTATAGAACAATTACTTTGTAGTCATGTCGTAGGCGGTCCGCGTAACTTGACACCATACTGCGAGGACTCACAGCAACGCCTCCTAGCCAATACAAAGCGGCAATTGCTTCAAATAGTAAGCGAGGCTATGAAGGTGTAGCGCAAGTACTGAGTTGGTTTCCCATGAAAACGATTGTAATAAAATGCTAAGCGTTGTGGAGCAAGCATAAGTGTTGAGCAGAGAATTAATACACCCAGTTCCAATGTATTATAGTGAGTGACTTTATTCAATAGTTAGATTTAATAATGTAGTACAAAAGAAACTGAAACAACGACAATGATAAAAGTTGCTAGACTGATATTATTTTGCAATACTTTTCTTTTATAGCAGAACTGAAACAGAACAGAATTTATTTAAAAACAAATGTACAATAAGAGCAAGGCTCTTTTAATGTACAAAAGGTATGCTTACATCAGACACATCATTAAATGGTGAAAATAAAGAACCAAAGAATTTAAGTCTACATTAACGGCTACATTCCCGATACTCACTCGCTGTGAGCGCCCGAGACGCCAGCGTAGCCGAAACTGAGACAGACTTTGTATTCTGTAATCCAAGCGTCTGCCAGCGTCAATCAGCGTCTTGCTTTTTTTACCTGATGTTATGCTTTGCAGACTGTCGTAGTTTGCAGACCGAATAGTGTTACCGTCCACGGGAAACCTTTTTGTAGTTTGCTGATATAGTTTGGAAGCACTTTCAAAAACACCAAAAAATGCAGTCACTTCGATTTCAACTACGTGAGAATCCTAGTGGACACATATATTATTGTATATAAAATATGAACATGAGTGTGTGGCAACAATGTATGAAGCAAAAAGCAACTATTTGTCTTATCGTAATAATAACAACTAGAACCTCCATTTGACTTGTTCGTGTAATATAGCAAGCAGCACGCGATACAATTCCTATTTTTGTTCGAAAATGAAGCCTTACATAAAACGGTAGCACTTGTGAGATACATTTTGATAATTAAAAATTAAAATTAGGTTCTTTATTAACAAAAAAATAGTTAATAATTTAATAAATCTACCTTTAATAATTAATAAATTATTAGTTATTACTTCAACAATTAATAAATTAGTAATTATTAATTTAATAACTAATAAATTAGTAACTATTAATTTAATAATTGATAAATAAATTTCTTTAGCAATTATAAATTTATTCATTAAAAACTTCGTTACAAAAATTTCTGTCAACCACAACATTTTTGTTCAAGTCGGCAACTGTTCCCGTCTCATTTCGGACCGACTCCGTTTTTCCGGAATGCCTCGACTAAAGATTGACAACTGATAAGGTCTGCAAAGCAGGTAAAATACCAACAAAATTATACAGTAAACGCCAGCGAGCGCCTGCGTCCCGTCTGGGTTTTTGGCAGCGCAGTTTCTTCAAAAACCATCGACGCTGGCGTCAAATACAAAGAAAAACTACGAAAACCACAAAAGAGAATAAACAACTACGGAGCGTCTGAGACGCGAGCGAGTATCGAGAATGTGGCTGTAAATGAAGATATCAGAACAGATAACCGAAGACAAGCTATAAGAAGAGGTTAGTGAGGTTAGAAGTTGAAAATGAAGAAGCAAAGTGTAGAGCAGATGTAAGCTGGTCAACAGTTAGGCAGAGGCGTAGTACTCTAGAACAGCATCTCTAAAATGGGTCGTCCGTGAGATTCCTTTTAACGTTTGTGGGAAGGATTTCCACATTCTGATGGTATTCACAAAAAAAAAATCTTGAAGAGTTCAGCATGCTAAACCTAGGAATTATTAGCAGGTTAATTCGGCTTAATCGAACAAACATAAATTTTTTAAAAAAGTATGATGGTACTTTTGTGTGCAACAGCTTATATAGAAACATACAGTTTCTTGCATTGAGATAACTTCTTATATAACAACCGAGAATGCGGTTTTCTAAACTGAGAAATGTGATCAAACCTACGCAGCCCGTAAACATATCTTGTGGCACAATTAAATGCAATTTCCAATTTCAATTGCGACTGCAAATCAAATTTACTATACACAATCTCAGCATATGTAGTAAAAGACAATACTACCTGAAGGTTGTAAATCTCAGGCTAAAATGAAGAAGCAAAGTGTAGAGCAGATGTAAGCTGGTCAACAGTTAGGCAGAGGCGTAGTACTCTAGAACAGCATCTCTAAAATGGGTCGTCCGTGAGATTCCTTTTAACGTTTGTGGGAAGGATTTCCACATTCTGATGGTATTCACAAAAAAAAAATCTTGAAGAGTTCAGCATGCTAAACCTAGGAATTATTAGCAGGTTAATTCGGCCTATAAGTAAGTCAAAAAATATCATCAAGCACTATCCTGTACCTCTATACTGGCAATACATACGACTTAGAGGAATTAGGCTGAAGACCGTTGCAATTAGCCCAATCAACAATTCTAGATAGATTCACCAAGCAAAATCAAATGTATTCTGGGTGTAGCAATTATAAGCAGTAGCCGAGTGAAAGTTAATGCTTGAATTAAAGCTGGATGTGAAGGAGTTGCTAAGTTTATTAGAATCAAGCACGCATGTAGGGGACTCTTTTGCAGAAATTCCAGTCTTTTTAACTTTTGTTCTTAGAATCTTAAAAGCCAAGGAACTCCTAAACTTGTTACTGAAGTATTTGGATTTAGCTTGCCTAGTTATCAAGTTAGCAGCATTTCTAGCGATATCGTATGCAATGAAGTAATCCAACAGACAAGGAGTATCTTTATCCCAGAATCTACAACTTTTCGACTTTTAAATCAGAAAGCGTCATTTGTAAATCAGAAAGCGTCACTTGTAAATCAGAAAGCGTCACTTGTAAATCAGAAATGTTATTTGTAAATCAGAAAGCGTCACTTGTAAATCAGAAATGTCATTTGTAAATCAGAAAGCGTTACTTGTAAATCAGAAAGCGTCACTGGTAAATCAGAAAGCGTAATTTTTTTAATTTCAGAAGTGTCATTTGTAAATCAGAAAGCGTCACTTGTAAATCAGAAAGCGTCACTTGTAAATGAGAAAGCGTCCCTTGTAAATCAGAAAGCGTCATTTGTAAATCAGAAAGCGTCATTTGTAAATCAGAAAGCGTCATTTGTAAATCAGAAAGCGTCATTTGTAAATCAGAAAGCGTGACTTGTAAATCATAAAGCGTCACTAGTAAATCAGAAAGAATTATTTGGAA
This sequence comes from Thecophora atra, assembly GCA_937620795.1. Lineage (NCBI taxonomy): Eukaryota > Metazoa > Arthropoda > Insecta > Diptera > Conopidae > Thecophora > Thecophora atra. The sequence goes on from OW569398.1 coordinate 45,845,307, forward strand.
AGTGCATAGAAATGATTACATGATTGGTAGTTGAATCAATGTATCTTTTGTATTCTATGTATTATAATTACATTTTGTTAAAATTGCATAGGTTGTAACGTACGGGGTGTGGAGAGAGCGCGATAAACTAAATTAATACCCAAAAAAAAAAATCAAAAAACGAAAATTTGACCACTGTCAGGGCAGCTCAGCTCGTCCGGCCGTGCTCAGGGAAAGTGGGGGGGTTCTTAAACAACCCCGACAGTGTCTGGAAACCCCAGTTACAAAAAAAAAGAAATGAGCTGAGGCTTACTGTGGCTCTACAGCCATAAACCAGAACGAATAAAAATTTTTAACACGACGTAATACACTCGCGATCGATAGCGAGTTGGTGGCGGCAAAACCCGACGTACAAAATAGATGATACAAAAAAAAAATCACGTACGCGGAGGTTCGGTGGGAGAGAGAGATATGAGAGGAGGAGGGGGGGAGGAGTTGGTGGTATTTTCCTCCCCCTTTCTGTACCCACCCTGCCATGGTTGGCGCGTTGCAAGTTTGTGCACCAACCCCTTTGCACAATGTGTTGCCTGGCTGCGCGGAGTGGAACCGCTAACTCACCTGTTTGCCTAAGTAAATATTTAAACCATTGCTAACAAAAGTTAATTAACTTAAACACACAGTCAATATTAATACTTCTGTTGCCATTTACTTTTTATTACTTATTTGGTCATAACATTTTTATGCATACTGCAAGCAATAGTAATAGTAACAATAAATTTTATATTATAATAAAAATAATTTATACATTTGAAGAGTTGAAGTATATGAGTTCCGTGTCTATTGTTATTTGTGTATTTCGTATGTAATTGCACGACACAAAAAAAAGTTAAATCGAACCGCTTCTATTTTCTTGCAAGATACTATTATTATTAACTTTTAGTTTAAAATTAGTAAATACTATTTAATAAAGCGTAGCAGCTAAGCCAGAATTTACAGCTAAAGAATAATTTATGTACACGAATGCAATTCCGTATTTAGGTATATAACGAACATGTACAAATTTAGGTCTGTTAGTTTAAGAATGTTTCGAAATACATATTCACAATCTTTAGTGCAAATTCAAAAGTGTATTGTTTCTCTCTGTAATAATGATTTACAATAAAAGAAAGGAAAGAAAAAGCTATTGTTCAATTTGATAAATGGTTTACACCGGCAATTACCTGATCACGAACTCCTATTGAAGGCGCCCACAAAGGTAGCTCGGAACCCTGAAAATAGACTTAAATAAATGTTTTCTTGCACATATTACTATGCAAATTTGCTATGTTAAACCATTAAATACAAACAGTGATGAATTAAATAATAATTGAAATAAGGTTTACTGGGCTTAATTAGAAAATTAAACAATACTGACGTCAGCAAGAGAAATGCTTGGCTTCTAACTAAACTCTCACTGTTTCTTCTTTTTCTTAATGCGTCTCTATTTCATTCGCAAATGCATTACAATCCAACAACCATAAAATTTAAATAATAAAGAAAAAGGTATACAAAGAAATTTACAGCTGCGTATGTATAAGAATATCGGCTTGTATATAAAGCAAATGATTATTTTAAAGTTAATTTAGACTAAATACAGTTACTGTTATATCAAGTATGTAGTTGCTGCACAACGAAGACTCAAGAAAGTCTCTTCAAAACTTTTCTTGCCCACTTCTAAATGCTTCATAGTGAACAAAAACTAATGCAATTACTTTGTTTTGCTGTTATAGTTTCATTAATATTGATACTAAAAAATTTTTTTTCTTTTTTTTTTTTTACGTTATGACAGTATTAAAAGATTTGAGAAATTTATGCATGGCAACACCGCCTATGAATATATATATGTTTTAATACTTATGTGTGCTCTCTGTGTTGAAGTTGCGAATATTCATTTCCAAGAATTTTCCATGCATTGCTTCTTTATTTGGCTGTTGTTGTTGTTCTTATTATTGATGTTGCTGTTGTTGTAGTCGGATTTGCTGCGTTCTAAATATATGTTGCGTTGCAGAATAAATGATCACCTTTATTCCTTTAAAAACTGTGCAATTATTTGAGATTTCTTCAAACCGGTTTTATTCAATATTAAAACCAAGCAGCACAACTAAAATTGGTTGCTTTGCTTCTCATTGTTGTTTTTTTTTTTTTTTTTTGTATTTTCACTTTCCTTTCTCATACAATCCATGAAGAAATGTAAATGTGGCTCATTGAATGAGAATAATTAAATTACGGATGTGTTTTTTTTTTTTTTTCTTGTCGACGAAGTTATTTAACATTGTCAAAGCGTAGAAATGCACAAATCTTCGAAGGATTTTTGTACATTATCGAAACGAGTGTCGAACTCAAGCATTTTTCACCGACTCATACAATCATGTGTTTCGTATTTTTGTGCATTCATATTCAACTAACTTTTCATTTCGCTTTTCTGTTTACCAGAAAATTGTATTTTGGTAATATTTTTTTGTTTTTTTTTTTTTTTCTTTTTTTTTTTTTTTGTTTCTTAATTAATTCACTTTTCATGTAGCATTTTCTTGCTCTTGCTGAATTTCGCACAAAATGACTGTTTTTATTACGTTTTCTTTGTTTTGTAAAGTATTCCAGATTCGTATCGCTGCGCTTATTAAATGAAATGCTGGTTTGTTAACTTTTGATTGAAACTGTTTTGGTGTAGTTTGCTTTGAAAATTTCTATTAGATTTAGTCAAGTAAATTATAAAATGATAGAGTTTTAAGCATTTTATGACCGAGCGAATGATCGATCGATGAAATTTTTAATTAAACACTTTAACTGAGCAGATTTTTCATGCTTTCGTGGAATGTCTTTTTCCATCTCTCGCTATCCACGTTCAACACCGACTGCCTGTACATTTTAGACACGCTTTGTGTCGAAGCTGCAGAGCGAAAAACTGGTTTGCTCCGCTCCTTCCAGTCGTGACCGCTTTGCACATATGGACATCTCGCTCTCCCTTATCAGCTTCAGCGTTAATTGCTAGTACCGTAGGATGGCGTGATGTGAAGTTCGTAGAAAAAAAACTTGTTTTCTCGAAACTTCCATCACGTCATCATACGGTACTCGTCCATCCGTCGCATGATGGAAAGAGGAGATGCCGATATCTGCATTGCAGACACGCGCTGGAAAGAGCGGCTCTCCGTTTGCTTACGCTCTGCGCTCCGACACAGAGCGCGATCGTTGCCACCCCTCACAAAACAGGTGGTGATCGGTCACCGGTGGCCTGAGCAACAGCTGGAAAAAAAAAAGGTGGCACACCGGTAGCTTACTACCAAATGTCCTTCGCATGATATACGCCCATAGGCGCGCCTTTCAGATCTACTAAACGGTAACAAGAGTTACCCAAAACTTCGGCTACTTTGGCGGATATTCCTGTTGGCGCTAACTTTGCACAGAAGTAATCAGATTGTTTGCTCAGTTTGAAGTTTCTACGAGTGACCAGCTGACCAACTCTGAAGGAACGAACCCTCGACCTGAGATTATAGGTTTTTCGGGTTTTGTCTAACGCTTGACGTAACCGCTTCCGGACCATGTCATGTATCTCATCTTTTCGGGTAAGTCTGATTGGGCCCTCTCGTAATTGCTCACCTGCCCTATAAATATCATAATCTTTTCCATGCGATATCATGTGCTGGCCAAACAAAACATAATAAGGGGCGTACCCTATGGACTGGTGTAGGCTGTTGCGAAGCGCACAGTTTATGCTAGGCAGGTATTCGTCCCAAGCCCTCTGGTCTTTGCGAATGTACGAGCGCAGCGCCTCGTTAACAGACCTGTTCACACGCTCGGAGGCATTGGCTTGGCGTGAATACACTGCTGTGCATGTATGCTTAATACCAAATTCGGTTAACAAGTTCGTCATTGCTGTACTGATAAATTGCCGGCCATTGTCAGATACAATGGTTTCTGGCACGCCAAAGCAATAGAAGATCTGATCCCTTAGGAATTCTATGATGGGAAGGGCTGTAAGCTTTCGTAGCGGTTTCAGGAACGTGAACTTCGAGAAGTGATCCAATATAATTAGGATTCCGACATTGCCACGCCTGGTGCGCGGAAATGGACCGATTAGGTCAATGTAAAGTCGTTGAAAGGGACGCTCCGTAGCTGGGAGTGATCCCATTGGCGGTCGAAGTACTTGGGTTGGTGTCTTAGAAGTGCGGCATAACTCGCATTGTGAAACGTATTGAACTATCTGTTTCACCATGCCTGGCCAGTACAGATGTCTACGAATCTTTTCGGCCGTTTTGGCAATTCCGCCGTGAGCGGATGTGGGCATATCATGAGCGACTTTCATGACAGACTCACGGAGTTCAACTGGGACATACAACTTCCAACCCAGATCGTCGCAGTCCACATCTCCTGTGGCGAATTCGTTACGGTGATACAGATACTGGTCACCCACACGGTAATCGGGGAATTCCTCAGCAGAGTACTTTTCTTTCAACTCGTTGTACTCAACGGAAGAAAATGCCGGTGACGACAAGTCGACAAGCGGCTCGTGATCGATCCCAATAGTGGACACTTCGGCTAATGGAGTATCCTCCATCGATCTGGACAACGCGTCTGCCACCACATTGGCGGAGCCCTTCCGATGTTCAATCGTGAAGTCCAATCCCTGTAGTTTCAATGACCACCGGGCTAATCGACCTGTCAGGTCCCTCTGACTCATCAGCCATTTCAGACACGAGTGATCAGTGACCACCTTAAATTCGTGGCCCTCTATATACATCCGAAATTTCTTAATGGCCAGGATTACTGCCAAGCACTCCAGCTCAGAGACGGTGTAATTGCGCTGGGCCTTATTTAACTTTTGCGACATGTAAGCAATTGGTCGCTCATGCCCTTCTTCGTCGCATTGCGCTAACACAGCTCCTACGCCGCACTGACTAGCGTCACACTGGACCACGAATGGCTTGGTATAATCGGGATGTATTAGGAACGGTGCCTGAGTGAGTCGCCGCTTAATGTCTTCAAATGCCTGCTGAGCCAGAGGGCCCCAGACGAAGTCTTTGCCCTTTTTTAGAAGTTCAGTCAGGTGAAAAGTGACCGTCGAGAAATCTGGGATGAATTTTCGATACCATCCCACCATGCCCAGAAACCTGCGCACCTGCTTCGCCGTTTTAGGTACAGGATAATCGTTGACCGCTGTAACCTTTTCAGGATCGGTACGCAGAGTACCTCGCCCTACTACGTAACCCAAGTAATTAACCTCGTGCAGACAAAACTCGCTTTTCGATACGTTAATGGTCAAGCCAGCCTTGCGTAAGCAGCTCGCCACCTCTGTCAGATGGACCACATGCTCGTCAAAGGAGCTTGAGAGAATCAGCAGGTCATCAAGATACACGAATACCCTCGACTTGAGATTGTACGGGATCACTTGATCCATAAGCCGACACATTGTTTGGGGTGCATTGCACAACCCGAAAGGCATTCGTGTAAATTGATAATGGGGTCGGTTCGGTACCGTAAAGGCGGTCTTCTCCTTAGAGGCTCCTTCAAGGCAAATCTGCCAAAATGCGTCCTTCAAGTCCACTTTTGAAATGAAGTTAACAGCCGGCAAACGGCTCAAGATGCCATCTATGTTTGGCAGAGGATAAGCATCTTTGACTGTTACCTCATTCAGTTTGCGTGAATCCAAGCAGAAACGCACCTTGCCAGGTTTGACTATTAGGACTCCAGGAGACGACCATGCCGATCCGCCTGCTTCTTCTATCACGCCCATCGACAGCATCCGGTCAATCTCTTGACAGAGTAATTTTTCCCGTGCTGGCGAAATCGGATAATACCGCTGCTTGATTGGCCTGGCCAATCCCGTGTCGATAACGTGATCGACCAAAGTGGTTCTACCCAGTCCCTCTCGTTCTGATGACGGAAAAGACTGGATAACACCACTTAGGCGTCTGTTTTGGGCGTCGGTAAGCGTCACGAATTTATCTCCGTCCCTATCTAGAGAAGCAACCGCACAAGCTCCTAGACCGGAGATCTGGATATCAAACTTCCCCCAGAAATCTATGCCGCAGATCACATCAGCCGCAATCGAGGGAATTATTAAAAATCGAAAATCGAAGCTTTTTCGATTCAGTTGTGTTTTAGCCGTGTAATACCCAGCCACATGCTGTACTTGCCCATCGGCCGTTCTTATTTTGCCTTTAAAGTTTTCAACCGAACACCCTGCATTTAGGATGGATTGAGCCAACGCGCCTCCGATCACGCTTACATTCGCTCCGCTATCCAGCAGCGCTAGATGGCGTTCGCCATTAATTGTAACGTTTACGTATGGCCGTGAATCGTTGGGTTTCGAGACGATAGTCGAAATTATCATCTTGCTCAATCGCCTAAGTCGGTACCAAAACTCGCGCAGACGTTGAGTTTTACGTTTACGTCGGTGTTCGGTTGCGAAGATCTCGGCTCGGCGTTGATTATACCTAGCAAGACGAACATGGTATGGAATAATTTCTCGGCTGGGTTTTGGAATGTCAGGTAAAATAGTAGGTAAGTCCGGTTTTGCCTCAGTAGGTCTTTGAAGAATGGTCACTGGCGGCGCTAGTGACGGGGTCGCGGCGGAACTGGACGACTGTGACGCGGGACAGCTCCGGTCGTCGCTGCATGAGTGCCCGCCATCTGGTTTTCCGCTCGGGCCCGGCATGAAACGCATGAAGGTTTATATGTGTTGGCGCGTCCACAACCATAACAGAAGATGCGACGCGTCGATTCTGTGCAGTCTTGGTAACGGTGGCCCTCCGCGTCACAGTTCCAACATCTATCTCTGCTGCGTTGAGTCACCTCGCACACTTGCGACGGTTCGTCGATGAACCCGGCCTCGTCGTCCCAGCCGTCCAGCTCCACCGCAGCCACCCGTCTTCTCGCGACCGCCAGATCACGGTGGTCATGATATCGTTCCTGAAAGAAATTCTCGTGCCTGTGACAGGCACGCCTGAGATCATGTAAGTCAGAGAGTCTGACGTGCAGGAGTTCTCTTCCTAGTGCAGGCAGTAGGTTATGCGTCATAATTTCTAACAGCTCTCGATCTCGCAGCGGATTGCGTAGTCGATCATTCATTGACAAGACATCGTCGTAAAAGTCATCGAACTTTTCGCCTTGTCGCTGTTTACGCCTACGAATTTGTTCGCTCAATTCGTAGTCCGTTAAAAAGCTCTGGAATTTGAGCTTTAACTGCCCACACAGAGCAGTCCAGTCTACCCGAACGGTACCACGATGGTACCGCCAATACCACTCCTCGGCCTTCCCTGTAAATAACAGATGCGCATGCTGGCACAGCAGCGCCGTATTGCCGTTCAAGCATTGGTCAGTTAACGCGTTGACCCGGTAAATAAAATCGTAAACGCCCATCGCAGTTGGCTCTCCCGAGAACTTCAACCGCCATCCTGCGATGATCGACGACGACCTATCCACCGTGCCTCCGCCTTGTGATGCAGGTAACGCCGGGACCCAAGTTGGATTTAGTTGGTGTCTGGAAACAATAGGTGCCTGCCCTGTCGCCGGCGTGAGCGAGGGCAACTGAGCCGCGGGGTTAGACACTCTCATGCTCTGTAGCGCAGTCAACACTTCGTCCTTCAGGGACTGCATTGCTTGAGCCACCGTCTGTTCGTCACGAGGGTTGGGGGCTTGCGCAACTGCTGTCGAGTTCAGCACACGAGAATTGAGCGAACTACTTTCCGCCCCCCCGATCTCAGCGCCCACCTGAGACAACCGTAAGCGATCTATTTCGTTTACGAATTCCTCGCCGCTCATGGCCTGCGGCTGCTGTGCCAACTCATTCACCCGATCTGCCAGGGTATGTCTCGTGGTTACCCCTACATAACCTCCGTGTACAACGGCGCTCGGCCTTGCGGCAGGTATCAACCCTCCGATCTGCCTCATGCAGATAGGGCAGGTCTGAAAGCGCTCTAGCCAAGCTTCTAGGCACCACTCGTGAAACTCGTGGTGGCATGGCGTGCTGAGTGTCGCCTCGTCTGTCTTTAGCAGCTTCCCGCAGATGGGACACTTGACAGGGAGCGCATGCTGGCCCACCGGCCCAAAGCCGCTGGTAGCCATATTGTACCGGCAAAAAAAAAAAAACGAAAATACCAAAAATATGCGAAATATCGCGTGAAAATGCCCAAAGGGAGAGCAAAACAATCTCTATGTGATAATAAAATAAGAAAAACTATTATAAATCAAAAATAAAAAAATTAGAAGCTATAAAAATAATAAAAACAAATTTAGGTTTTTTTTTTTTTTTTTTTTTTTTTTTTTTTTTTTTTTTTTTGAAAAATGAAATTAAGTTATGAAATAAATAGAAAAAGGTAAATATCAGAAGAATATCCAAAAAAGGTAACACCAGGAGTTAGTGTCCCTCGTAAAATACGATAGGATTACCAATAAAATGATGAAATTGCTCAAAAACAATTTATTTAAATTTTTAATTAACCGAAGGAGTTAAATCAAGTTAAATCAACAAAATCACGAGATAGGCAACAGGTGTTCGAGTAGCGGCTCCCACGCCACCAGGCAACACACTCCTCTCTACAACTCTCTACCCCAAAAAAAAAAAAAAAAAGTTCTTTAAATTGAAAGCCAGCCAACCAATATCGATAACGAGTGGTTTTCAGTAGCAACCACTAGTGAAGCGATAAGAAAACATGGACTAATCTATTAAATAAAAAAAATTTAAAGTGAGCGTCGTCCAACGAGTCACCAACGAACCATCGAATTTCATTAAGGTGAAATCTCGAGTTGAACGAGGCTACACTGTATCACCATAATAAAAAAAAATTAATTAATTTGGAATTTCTGATGAGTTGCTAGACGACAATAAAATTCATGAAACAAAATCTCGAATCAGAAAATTCCTGCAAATGATAATAGTGGAATTCCAGAACTGTATTCGTAATATTTTCTTCTTCGGCGGAATGACCAAAGCCAAGCAATCGCACGAAGAGATGATTCAGCGGTACGCACCGAACATATTCATTCATTCGCGCAAATGCAGCGAGAATCTAAAGAAAACCGAAAAATATAAAAATTTAATTTACTTGAAAATTTAACCAAAATAATTAAAGTTGCTACCGAAAGTTTGGGCGCCACTGCACAGGGACTCTCAAACGTTTCGGACGGAAAAAAAAAGTCAACTACAGTGGGCCCCACGTTGGGCGCCATTTTGTAACGTACGGGGTGTGGAGAGAGCGCGATAAACTAAATTAATACCCAAAAAAAAAAATCAAAAAACGAAAATTTGACCACTGTCAGGGCAGCTCAGCTCGTCCGGCCGTGCTCAGGGAAAGTGGGGGGGTTCTTAAACAACCCCGACAGTGTCTGGAAACCCCAGTTACAAAAAAAAAGAAATGAGCTGAGGCTTACTGTGGCTCTACAGCCATAAACCAGAACGAATAAAAATTTTTAACACGACGTAATACACTCGCGATCGATAGCGAGTTGGTGGCGGCAAAACCCGACGTACAAAATAGATGATACAAAAAAAAAATCACGTACGCGGAGGTTCGGTGGGAGAGAGAGATATGAGAGGAGGAGGGGGGAGGAGTTGGTGGTATTTTCCTCCCCCTTTCTGTACCCACCCTGCCATGGTTGGCGCGTTGCACGTTTGTGCGCCAACCCCTTTGCACAATGTGTTGCCTGGCTGCGCGGAGTGGAACCGCTAACTCACCTGTTTGCCTAAGTAAATATTTAAACCATTGCTAACAAAAGTTAATTAACTTAAACACACAGTCAATATTAATACTTCTGTTGCCATTTACTTTTTATTACTTATTTGGTCATAACATTTTTATGCATACTGCAAGCAATAGTAATAGTAACAATAAATTTTATATTATAATAAAATTAATTTATACATTTGAAGAGTTGAAGTATATGAGTTCCGTGTCTATTGTTATTTGTGTATTTCGTATGTAATTGCACGACACAAAAAAAAGTTAAATCGAACCGCTTCTATTTTCTTGCAAGATACTATTATTATTAACTTTTAGTTTAAAATTAGTAAATACTATTTAATAAAGCGTAGCAGCTAAGCCAGAATTTACAGCTAAAGAATAATTTATGTACACGAATGCAATTCCGTATTTAGGTATATAACGAACATGTACAAATTTAGGTCTGTTAGTTTAAGAATGTTTCGAAATACATATTCACAATCTTTAGTGCAAATTCAAAAGTGTATTGTTTCTCTCTGTAATAATGATTTACAATAAAAGAAAGGAAAGAAAAAGCTATTGTTCAATTTGATAAATGGTTTACACCGGCAATTACCTGATCACGAACTCCTATTGAAGGCGCCCACAAAGGTAGCTCGGAACCCTGAAAATAGACTTAAATAAATGTTTTCTTGCACATATTACTATGCAAATTTGCTATGTTAAACCATTAAATACAAACAGTGATGAATTAAATAATAATTGAAATAAGGTTTACTGGGCTTAATTAGAAAATTAAACAATACTGACGTCAGCAAGAGAAATGCTTGGCTTCTAACTAAACTCTCACTGTTTCTTCTTTTTCTTAATGCGTCTCTATTTCATTCGCAAATGCATTACAATCCAACAACCATAAAATTTAAATAATAAAGAAAAAGGTATACAAAGAAATTTACAGCTGCGTATGTATAAGAATATCGGCTTGTATATAAAGCAAATGATTATTTTAAAGTTAATTTAGACTAAATACAGTTACTGTTATATCAAGTATGTAGTTGCTACACAACGAAGACTCAAGAAAGTCTCTTCAAAACTTTTCTTGCCCACTTCTAAATGCTTCATAGTGAACAAAAACTAATGCAATTACTTTGTTTTGCTGTTATAGTTTCATTAATATTGATACTAAAAAATTTTTTTTCTTTTTTTTTTTTACGTTATGACAGTATTAAAAGATTTGAGAAATTTATGCATGGCAACACCGCCTATGAATATATATATGTTTTAATACTTATGTGTGCTCTCTGTGTTGAAGTTGCGAATATTCATTTCCAAGAATTTTCCATGCATTGCTTCTTTATTTGGCTGTTGTTGTTGTTCTTATTATTGATGTTGCTGTTGTTGTAGTCGGATTTGCTGCGTTCTAAATATATGTTGCGTTGCAGAATAAATGATCACCTTTATTCCTTTAAAAACTGTGCAATTATTTGAGATTTCTTCAAACCGGTTTTATTCAATATTAAAACCAAGCAGCACAACTAAAATTGGTTGCTTTGCTTCTCATTGTTGTTTTTTTTTTTTTTTTTTTTTTGTATTTTCACTTTCCTTTCTCATACAATCCATGAAGAAATGTAAATGTGGCTCATTGAATGAGAATAATTAAATTACGGATGTGTTTTTTTTTTTTTTTTTCTTGTCGACGAAGTTATTTAACATTGTCAAAGCGTAGAAATGCACAAATCTTCGAAGGATTTTTGGACATTATCGAAACGAGTGTCGAACTCAAGCATTTTTCACCGACTCATACAATCATGTGTTTCGTATTTTTTTGCATTCATATTCAACTAACTTTTCATTTCGCTTTTCTGTTTACCAGAAAATTGTATTTTGGTAATATTTTTTTGTTTTCTTTTTTTTTTTTTCTTTTTTTTTTTTTTTGTTTCTTAATTAATTCACTTTTCATGTAGCATTTTCTTGCTCTTGCTGAATTTCGCACAAAATGACTGTTTTTATTACGTTTTCTTTGTTTTGTAAAGTATTCCAGATTCGTATCGCTGCGCTTATTAAATGAAATGCTGGTTTGTTAACTTTTGATTGAAACTGTTTTGGTGTAGTTTGCTTTGAAAATTTCTATTAGATTTAGTCAAGTAAATTATAAAATGATAGAGTTTTAAGCATTTTATGACCGAGCGAATGATCGATCGATGAAATTTTTAATTAAACACTTTAACTGAGCAGATTTTTCATGCTTTCGTGGAATGTCTTTTTCCATCTCTCGCTATCCACGTTCAACACCGACTGCCTGTACATTTTAGACACGCTTTGTGTCGAAGCTGCAGAGCGAAAAACTGGTTTGCTCCGCTCCTTGCAGTCGTGACCGCTTTGCACATATGGACATCTCGCTCTCCCTTATCAGCTTCAGCGTTAATTGCTGGTACCGTAGGATGGCGTGATGTGAAGTTCGTAGAAAAAAAACTTGTTTTCTCGAAACTTCCATCACGTCATCATACGGTACTCGTCCATCCGTCGCATGATGGAAAGAGGAGATGCCGATATCTGCATTGCAGACACGCGCTGGAAAGAGCGGCTCTCCGTTTGCTTACGCTCTGCGCTCCGACACAGAGCGCGATCGTTGCCACCCCTCACAAGGTATTCAAATATTTAAGTTAATTGTTTTTACTCAAGCTAATTTCTCATTTTTTGTGTTACAAGGTAGATATTGCATATTTATAGAGGATGGTTCAAACGGTCATGATTTCGAGAGCGACTGTTTCGAAAAATACCTGAACTGATTTTTTAGCATTTGTATGCCAAATATTTCACGAAAAAAAAAGCCGTATTCAATAGCTGACAAAAGCATCGTGTGTTTATCCTTTTTTAAGTCCTTGAAGTCCCAGACAATGATGTGAAAAACATTTTAGATGGCAAACTTAATAATAAAATTTAACCCAATTATATGAGAACTTCAAAAAGACTAAACACACGATGCTCTTGTCAGCCATCGAATATGGTTTTTTTTTCGCGAAATATCTGGCATACAAGTGCTAAAAAATCAGTTCAGGAATTTTTCGAAACACTTGAAACACTCGAACTCATGACCGTTTACCTTGCAACACAAAAAAATGAGAAATTAACTTATAAATTAACTGGGTAAAAAAAATTAACTTAAATATTTGAATACCTATTCAATTTTAAAAAAATATAATTACAATACATAGAATTCAAAATAAACATTGATTTAACTACCTATCATGTAATAATTTCTATGCACTTTCTAAATGATTCTTTCTGATTTACAAGTGACGCTTTCTGATTTACAAATGACGCTTTCTGATTTACAAGTGGCGCTTTCTGATTTACAAGTGACGTTTTCTGATTTACAAGTGACGCTTTCTGATTTACAAGTGACGCTTTCTGATTTACAAATGACGCTTTCTGATTTACAAATGACGTTTTCTGATTTACAAGTGACGCTTTCTGATTTACAAATAACGCTTTCTGATTTACAAGTGACGCTTTCTGTTTACAAATGACGCTTTCTGATTTACAAATTACGCTTTCTGATTTACAAATGACGCTTTCTGATTTACAAGTGACGCTTTAGGATTTACAAATGACACTTCTGAAATTAAAGTGACGCTTTCTGATTTACAAATGACGCTTTCTGACTTACAAGTGACGCTTTCTGATTTACAAACGACGCTTTCTGATTTACAAATGACATTTCTGATTTACAAGTGACGCTTTCTGATTTACAAATCACGCTTTCTGATTTACAAGTGACGCTTTCTGATTTAAAATTGACGCTTTCTGATTTTAAAGTGACGCTTTCTGATTTAAAAGTGGAAAAGGTTTAGTAGACGCCGACTATGTTACTTAAAATAATTTTCTTTGGTGACTACGATAGTTCACTACACTATGTTCATTGATCATTAAAAAACAAGTCTAACTCTTAACTGAGAAACGTTTAAGCTTATATTTGCTCGGTGGGTCGGAATCGTTGCTCAGTCGATATTTTGCAACTAGCTCAAAAATTAGTAACACAATAATTTTGGAGGCTGCATTAGACAGAAATACTGACTCTGTTCTTCCGCGTCAAATATCTACGATAATGACAACGATAAGCGTCGTCATTCCGACATACAACACAGTGACACATTGGTCCCAGACCACATAGGGATATTTTTGGCATCATTACAAAATGGCGGTTATGGAAATACGTCGTAACTGCAGACGTAGAGAAGATGTATAGGCTAATAAAGATAGCGGAAAATGATCAACCCTATCAACTAAAACGACCTTTCCTGCTTCGGCTGAATGCAGGCAGAGTTTTTTTATGAGGTCCACGGACCTTGTCTATAGCTGGGATAGACTCGCGGTTTGTCCAGGTTCAATTCCATGAAAATTTATAATAAGAGGACCAGTAACTTTTCATTGACAATTTCGTTTTCCAATCTTAGTGCTAACTTAATTCTTGTTGTTGGGCAGTTGAAGCCGTAGTTCTTAAGGGTAAAAAAAAAACTGGCGGTGCAGTGGTGGAATAAGCTAGTGCAGGAAATGTTGTTCGAAACGTTGGGCAGGTATGCGTGATGCGTTGTTTTCCTAGCACGTTTGTCTCTTTAGAATATCGTTGTGACAATTGTGCGTTTGCGTTGCTACTGTGTTCTTTGTTCTGTACTGATGTTCGCGAATGACTGAAAGCTCCTGTGTGCTGTGGTCGTTCTTATACGCTGTCGGTCGGAAGTCGTTTCTGTTCGTTGTTCGATGTTCAGCAGACTTGCCCAATGGAATGCTAGTTCCGTCCTTGTTGTCTTATTGTGTGTTACTGAGTATGCCGCGTCATTCCACCACTGCGTAGTTTACGGGACTTAAAAACAGGTTTTCCAGATTGCTTAACATAATTTAACTCGAGTAGGATGTGTCATGTGATCCATAGAAATTATTATTTGACAAGATAATTTTAAATTCAATTCTTATTTGTTAGTAAATTCATTTTCTTAAGATAAGGTAAACGTAACTTGCAAAAATTCATTTGACCTTATATACATAAATATAAGTAGTAAAATATACAAACAAAAAAAAATATAATATAATATATATAAAAAAAATATAAGCATATGTCTTACTTAAGAGCGTTTGTGCGCGCAATCTAGCGCCGTTAGAATGCGTCGTCACACAACATATTTTATGACGCGATGACGAAAATCACCCGTTAAAAGAATACCACACCAAGAAACCACAGTCGCTTATCATCGGTACCATTTGTAGCAAAAAAAAATCTTTTCGAAATTGCAGATCGCTATACAGATAAGGATATAAGCGGTATAATCAAAACTGACTTCTACATGGGCAACGTAACCTTCTCGGCCGGGGTATTTCTCAGACGCGTCCGGGGTTCGTCAAGTTATTTTTATTTAAATGACCCGTTCACACTTTCATTTACCTCTCAAAGATGGATGTATTTAACGCCTATTTGTTAAAATAATAACAATAATCTTTATTATATTATAATCAAAAGTTATGATTTATGCAACTTAAAATCTTATAAATAAGTTATATATATCTATATATGCGTATATATGAGTATATGTTAGTCTTCAAGGATTATTATTGCGTTGGTCACGGAGTGAAAACCAACTGTGACTGATGATCCTCGCGTTGGTCACGGAGTGAAAACCCGCTGTGACTGATGATCCTCGCGTTGGTCACGGAGTGAAAACACGCTGTGACTGATGATCCTCGCGTTGGTCACGGAGTGAAAACCCGCTGTGACGGATGATCCTTGCGCTGTGACTTTCTTTGCGGCCGCCTACAGATAAAATCTTACCTGAGTACAACCGCAGGACGCTCAATCTTTAAAGATCCTGGCGCAGACGCTGATGCTCTGTCGTCGACTATGCTGACGCAGACGCGGATGCTCTGCCGTGACGATGTCGACGCTGACGCCGATGCTCTGTCGTCGATGATGCTGACGCAGACGCTGATGCGCTGACGTTGACGATGCTGACGCAGACGCGTATGCTCTGCCGTTGTCGATGCTGGAGCAGACGCTGATGCTGTGCTGTTAACGATGCTGGCGCAGACGCGGATGCTCTGCCTTCGATGATGCTGACGCAGACGCGATGCTCTGCCGTTGACTATGATAATAATATTCACTTTGCACTTTATTTATTTGCTGTGCCTTCCACCAGACTGACTTCTTCGTGTTGGCACGCTCCCTTTTATACCCATCTCCATCGATGTTTGCTCTGTCTTCACGTCGTATATTCCATTCCACTGCGGTGAGCTGAAATGAGACGCCCGTCCTCTAGCTTGTTCAGTCTTTCTCATGCGTTTATTTTATTCGCGTTCTTTTCGATCTTCTTATAATGATATTATAATTATTAGTCTTGGAATTGGAATCTAGAAGAGTGCATATAAATATAATTATTTATGCATGAAGGAATGAATACACATCGGAGTTGTTTCATTATGTGAGATATGTATTCTATGTAGGTAACATTAATAAGTAATATAAAATATAAACTATAAATATAAAATATTGTTAATATGTATGGCGAAATTTAGGCCGATTAAATTTCGTCGTTACACATGGATGACTTGATGATCGGTGGTGAGTCGAATGAAACTTGTAAAAGCATTCAGAAAAGAATTTCGAATTACTTTGTGGGATCTCTTTCTATCCCTTTATTGACTTTAGAATTATGGGATAGCCATTTCCGAAAATGGAAAATTTGGTTTCCATCTTCGGAAATGGCTATACCATAATTCTAAAGTAAATGAAGGACTAGAAAGAGGCAGTATTAAAGAAATAATTGACATAATATGAAAGATAATGAATCGGTGAAAGCGTTGGAACTGTAGCGGGACCCAGTTAATTATGAGTTTAGCTTTAAACTGAATGTGTCACAAGGCAAAGCAATTACCAAAAGGCAGGCTTTGTTAGATGTTGCCAGAATATTCTATCCTCGCTGGATAAATATTAAGAGCGACGAAGAATTTGAAATGCATGGATTTGCAGATGCTTCCGAAAAAGCTTATGCGGCAGTTGTGTATGCAAAATCTAATAATTCAATAGCGCTAGTCACAGCAAAAAGCAATTTTAACCCAATTAAAAATAAGAAAACTTCGCCTAAGCTATAGTTATGTGCAGCTCATCTTTATCTAAACTGTTGAATAAAGTCGCCGATTCCTGTACTCGAAACCGCTGTGAATTCGCTGGAGCTATTCAACGATAGCTATGGGATGGATTCACGATTGTAAAAGTAAATGCCAATTTATTAGTAAGAGGATGTGCGAAATTAAAACCTTGGTTCAAAATTCAACATGGAAGCATGTTAACACAAAGGATAATCTAGCGGATTTCGCATCCCGTAGAATACATTGTAACGAAACTCTCGCCGGGGTAAGGACTCAGCCGAGTCCAATGGTTCGTCCAGTTATTTGTTTTAATTAGACGCGGTTGGTTTCGTTTTAAATCCCTTTATTAATTTATTACTATTACTACTATTCCTCAAAGTTGAGGATTACAGAAGTGGTTTAGTCGTTAGTTTTCGGCTTCCTTGGACTTGTGTAGCTGCTGGCGAGGATACGGCTGCTCGGCTGGCGTGAATGTGCTGGTTGTTGGGCTGGCGCCGGTTCGTCGGCGCTATCTGCGGGGGGTGAAAACCCCTCTGCCAGAAACACGGATGACGCTGTTGGCCGCGGGGGGTTAAAACCCCTCTGCCGACTTGTTGGCGTTGCCTGCGGGGGGTGAAAACCCCTCTGCCAGAAACACGGATGACTCTCTTGGCCGCGGGGGTTAAAACCCCTCTGCCGACTTGTTGGCGTTGTCTGCGGGGGGTGAAAACCCCTCTGCCAGAAACACGGATGACTCTGTTGGCCGCGGGGGTTTAAAACCCCTCTGCCGACTTGTTGGCGTTGTCTGCGGGGGGTGAAAACCCCTCTGCCAGAAACACGGATGACCCTCTTGGCCGCGGGGGGTTAAAACCCCTCTGCCGACTTGTTGGCGTTGTCTGCGGGGGGTGAAAACCCCTCTGCCAGAAACACGGATGACTCTCTTGGCCGCGGGGGGTTAAAACCCCTCTGCCGACTTGTTGGCGTTGTCTGCGGGGGGTGAAAACCCCTCTGCCAGAAACACGGGTGTGCGCAGAAGCTGATGCTCCGCCGCTGTCGAAGTTAGCGCAGACGTTGATGCTCTGCCGCTGTCGAAGTTAGCGCAGACGTTGATGCTCTGCCGCTGTCAAAGTTAGCGCAGACGTTGATGCTCTGCCGCTGTCAAAGTTAGCGCAGACGTTGATGCTCTGCCACTGTCGAAGTTAGCGCAGACGTTGATGCTCTGCCGCTGTCGAGGTTAGCGCAGACGTTGATGCTCTGCCGCTGTCGAGGTTAGCGCAAACGTTGATGCTCTGTTGCTGATAATTCTCCTGAATTGCTGATGGTTCGCGCTTAGCGCCTTCTTCACGAATCCCCACTCTCGATTTTCGGTCTCCTTTTATATGCGAGCGATTGCTGAAGGTTTGCAGTGTTTCCCTTTCCCACTCAGGTCTCCATTTACTATCTGCTCCCGTCTCTCTTTGGCCGTACTCATATCAACGCTGGCGTGTTAGATCAGGTGATTCTGCCGTTATGCTGGTATTGTGCATATGGCAACGGTTCCCTCGCGTGACATATGTGCTCGTTTAATAATCGCGGTGACTGTACGTACTTATACCGGGTGCGACATTCTTCTCGCTTCTTTCCATTTACGAACAAAACTAATCTATATGGTTAATATAAGTCTTTATTGGCATATACATGAATAAGTATTCTTCATTTATATACAAATATATATATATCTTTTTTAATTATTTTTAAATCTTGGCTCATCGTAGTATGTGCGGGTTAAATTTTAGTAAAATTTTCCCTCACATTTCCCCCCTACTTCGGGGTCGGGTGCGGTAGCGCGCTTGTCGTAGTGGTGACGTTGATTCCTCCTGTCCGAGTTATTTTTACGTTGTACCGAATTCCTTCGATGGTGCGTGCGAGCTTAACGACGCCGGTCCTTGTTGGTTTCTTCCGTCGCTCTTGAAGTTCGTATTGGAGTGCCTCGGGTAAGCTATTCATGACCTCGTCGTCGTTGGCGATTTGTCGGCGGGCGCGTTTGTTGGGATTCGCTACTGGAGGAGTCGCTTTGATCTCATCATTGCCGTGCCGTGTCTCCGACGTCCAACTTCCCGTATCTTCGCGGGCCTTCGGTCTACATGTCGTGTTTGGTCGCTCCCGGTGTTCCCTTTTGGCGTCGCGATCTTGCCGTTGCGGAGAGTTCCGCTCGTCGTTGTTTACCAGAGGCGTTGCGATCTCTTTGTCTTCCGTGGGCTGCTGTGGTGCATCATTGTTCCCGTTTAAGCTTCTGTGGGCCTGTAGCCTCCTGTTCAGCCGCACTCCGTGATCGCCATCGTTCTGTGTATCGCTGCTACCATCGCTGTCGCTGCTGCTGCTGCTATCGCTGTCGCTGCTGCTGCTGCTATCGCTGTCGCTGCTGCTGCTATCGCTGTCGCTGCTGCTGCTATCGTTATCGCTGCTGCTGCTGTCGCTGTCGCTGCTGCTGCTGTCGCTGTCGCTGCTGCTGCTGCTGGCTGCGCTGTTTCTGCTGCTATTGCTTCCAGTTAATCGGGGTGCTGCAGGTGCAGCTTCCGGTGTAGCTCGTGCGGCCCTCGGCAGATATAGACGTGGCAACCGTCGCAGAACGTCCATTTCCACCCTGACCTGGATGGCAACAGCCAGTGCCGCTCTTTTTTCTTCTGCGTCGGCTGGCGGAAACCAATTACGCAAATCTTGCTGGTGGTAATCGAGCCCTGGCTGCGCCATGAACTTTTCTGCGTATTGTAGCAGGAACAGTCCGCAATCAGTGAGGTTGCGTTGCTGCGGAACCCTGGTCAGGCGGACCGGCAACTCCTGCGCATCGAAGTTTACTGCTTTCCCGTTGGCATCACACCAGTGGCGCGCCTGCTGTAGAAATCGGTGCAGGACTGCTGGCACGTGCACTCGTTTTTCGTCAAACAGTGAATCGAACACGAGGATTTCTCCCGGTGAATTCTGCCTCCAGCGGAGTACCAGCAGGTACCAGTGCATCTGGAAATTTGCGGGTATCATTACTGTGGTCACTTCGAAAATGTTCGTTCTTTTGATCCACTTGCGTAGAGGGTCTAAAAGTGGTGTTGCAGAATAGCGTAGGAGCTCCGGGAAAAATTGACTGCTGAAAATGTGCGTCTGGGCTTGCGTCTCTGCGGATTTCCGCTGCCACAGAACTCTTAAATAAAAATCTACCAGCGTGTCGTTAATAAACAACCCACTGGATATTCGGCTGTAGTCTTGTGGGTAGACGCTGATTCCGCCCGGTCCCGGTGGAAAGGTCAGCAGAACTTCCGAGTGGCCCTCGTCATCACTGGAGAGCTCGACGATGAGACGCTTAACGTGATCTCCGCCGACGCTTGACTTTGGCGGCAGTGTCCGCATTGATGCCGTGATGGTTCCCTTGTTGTTGTTCTCCATTGTATCAGTTTTTTTTTCTTACGAGTAATTGCTTCGCGTGGTACTTGGATGGTGGTCACTAGTCAACTGTGCAGAGATAATTTCGCAATGATTTGGGAGATTGAACGGTCCCGTTATCCTGCATTTGAGCGGCTCCGTCCGCAGTAGGGTTTTCGTTTGTTTCCTCTTTGTCGTGCTCTCCTCATAGTAAATTCCGATCGTTCCGTTATGTGTCTCTCCTAGTTCGTTTATACGGCTGTTCGTGCATGAATTTGATACATAATTCACTGAACATCAGGTTTCATTAGAGCAAAGCTTTTGAGATTTAGTCACTTATTTATCTTGTTTGTGTTTATTATTTTTTTCCTTTTTTGTTCTTTTTAGCTTATGACGTGAATGTTTATATGTTTTAGCGTAGTATTTCCAATCTACCATTTTTTCTTGTATTATTATATTTTTTCGATTTCAGATTCATTTCATTATTTTACAACTCCATGTTTTCCTTATTCAGTTACGGATTTTATTTTCGAATTAGCTTGTTCTTAAGTTAGTTATGACTATTTTTTAATGATTTAGTGCCGGTTTTATTTGGTCCGCGTCGGTGTTTCGACCGTTGTCGAGATATCTTCTCGGCTATCTTCTGCCGCCGTGGAACCTTATGAACGTTGGTGTGGCGTCTCCGGCTTCAGTTGGTTGTTGATATACGTTTTTATCTCGCTGATGTGTGCCGTTCGTCCATTTCTCTCTGTACCATCCAGCCTCTGGAGTTTGACGATGGATGGCGATACGAATGCCACCACTTTGTAAGGGCCATCGAATTTTGGAGCTAACTTGGCAGCGAAGCTATCCACGGCTTTCGAAAGCGGGTGGGTTCGTTTGAACACGAGTTGACCGATCTCTGGCGACCAGTTTCGCCTGCGTAGATTGTAGTGGCGTGCCTGATCTGCGGCAGCTTGCGTGAGTCTTCTACGGACGATCGCGAAAATTTCTTCGAGTCGCTTCGCATTCCCAGTTGGTTGGCGCGGTGATTGTCCAGTGCCGAAAGTTTGTTCGTCGTATAATGCTCCAGGCAAGCGCAACTCTCGTCCCTGTGTCAAGTAGGCGGGGCTGTATCCCGTCGAGTCTGACTTACTAGAATTTAAGGCCAGCGTTATTTCGGGAATCAGCTCGTCCCAAGTGTTCTGTTGTCCCTCGGCGAATTGTGAAATCATCGTCTTCAAAGTTCGGTTGGCCCGTTCTGCTGGGTTTTCTTGGGGTGTGTATGGGGCCGTGTACTGGGGTTTTGTGCCGACTCCCTTGAGAAAGTTGGTGAAAGCTCGACTCGTGAACTGTACGCCGTTGTCCGAGATTAGGATTTTGGGTGCACCGTATCTGGCGACTATCCGTTCTCGAAATGCCTTAATTAGATTTTCAGTGGACGCTTTTCGGAGCGCAATGGCCTCCGTCCACTTTGAAAATTTATCGAAAAAAACCAGGATAGTGTTGTTGCCATGCTTCGAACGGGGAAGGGGACCGATGAAATCGGTGCATACCGTGGCCCACGGCTCTTCGGGTATTTGACTCAACATCTTTCCTGCTCTCGCCCGCTGCTCCACTTTATATTTTTGACAGGATCCGCAATTCATCACAAAGTGTTTTATGTCGTGGCTCATTCCAGGCCAATGATACCGATCCATGATCCTCGTCATCGTCTTCCGGATTCCCAAATGGCCAGCGCATGGGTGATCATGGTTTTCGCTCAAAACTCGTTGCCGCAAATGTTTCGGCACACACATCTTCCAGGGTGTGCTTTCTTCGTCGATTGCCTGTCGTGCGATGTGACGGTAAAGATTTCCATTCTCCACAATGAAGTCGGGAAATTTTTCGGGCTCCGCAAGGACGGTGGCGATTTTCCTCTCCAGCCAAGGGCAGCTCTTCGAATTCTCCGCTTCGACTCCCGTGCGTCGGAGGGTGTCCACTGGTTGTCTCGAAAGTGCATCTGCTACCGTGTTTAGCTTTCCTTTTCTGTATTGGACGTCGAACGAAAACTGCTGCAACTCTAGCGCCCACCGCGCGATGCGGCCTGATGGATTTTCAATTGAATTAAGCCACTTGAGGGACAAGTGGTCGGTTATGACGGTGAACGCGTAGCCCTCTAAGTAGCACCGCATCTTCCGAATGCCCCAGATGATGGCCAGGCATTCCTTTTCGGTAGTTGAGTAGTTCCTTTCGGCCTGATTGAGGTGGCGGCTGGCGTAGGCGATAACACTTTCTTTACCGTCAAGGTTTTGCGTGAGTACTGCTCCAAGTCCCACGTCACTAGCGTCAGTCTGCAGGGTGAAGCGTTGGCTGAAGTCTGGGCACGTTAAAATCGGAGCGTGGACTAGCATTTCTTTTAATTTGTCGAAGGCCTCCTGTTGTTCGTTTCGCCAGCGCCAATGTTTTCCCTTCTTCAACAGAGTTGTCAAAGGGTGCACGATGGTTGCGAACTCTGGCACGAATCGCCGATACCACGACGCGATGCCGAGGCACTGCCGTAGTTCACGCAAATTTGTGGGCGGTTTGAGCATTTGAATGGCCTCGATTTTGTCCGGATCGGTCTCGATTCCGTGTTCACTCACCACATGTCCAAGGTATTTGGTACGCTTTTTACAAAACTCGCACTTCTCGGGGTTCAGCTTCAGATTCGCTGCGCGTAACCTGCGGAAAACTTCCCTTAAATGTTTAATGTGTTCCTCTAGCGATCCGCTGGTGACAATTATGTCGTCCAGGTAAGCGAAAGCGTGTGGTTCCAGATCGGGTCCAATCACCCTATCCAAGGCCCTCTGGAATGTCGCCGGCGCGGAGTGGAGACCGAAAGGCATGACTTTCCACTGGAAGAGCCCGCGCCCGGGGACCGTAAAGGCAGTGTATTTCCTGCTTTCCTCTGCCATTGGTATCTGCCAATAACCATTTTTAAGGTCTAGGCTGCTTATGAATTTTGCATTCCGTAGGCGGTCGAGGATATAGTGAATTCGGGGTAGAGGGTACGCGTCAGGGACTGATCTTTCGTTAAGCTGCCTATAATCGATGCACAGCCTCCAAGCGCCCGTTTTCTTTTTCACCAATACAATTGGGGCGCTATACGCGCTATGAGACCTCTCTATGCAGCCCTTTTCGATTAACGCGTCAATTTCTTGTCCTATTATTTCCTGCATGGCGGGGTTGCGTGCGATGTATCGCTGTTTAATGGGACGGTCGTCCTTCATCACGATTTTATGTGAAGCGATATTGCACGTACCATGCACTTCCTCGAATTCTTCAAGTTCTGATCGTAAGAAGTCATCGATTTTCGCCTTCGACGGCCCTTCTTCGGTAGTGATCGCACGTGTGAGCTCGTTCGTTCGTCGTACTCTATTGATTCTCTGCAGCGTGACTGTTTGCCCGCATAAGCTGATGCTAGCGTTTACTTGGGATAAAAAGTCTAGGCCTAGGAGCAGATCGTCGGTCGCCTCAGTTAAAATTAAGAGCTCCATGGTTACCGTGGTATCACCCAACACTATAGGGACCCGAAGGCACTCGTTAGTGGTCCTGCGCGTGTTGTCAGCTAAGCGAATGTAGTTGGTTGTTGCAGTGCGGGTCAGAGGTAGACCCAGTTCGCGAACTAAAGCCGGGCTGGCGAAACTCCTCGTGGCCCCAGTGTCGATCACCGCCCTCGTCCGAAGGTGTCCCACCGTAACCTCTGCGAATACGTGGTCTGTGTTGAAATGTAGGAGGCTTAATTGTTCCTTCGAGGATTGTTGATTTCTGGGCCCGTCATTCCTCCTGTCGGACGTGGCCCGTCCCCGTTTCCCGCACATGGCCGTCGGCAACAATCGATGGTACGGTATCCGCGGCGTCCGCAAATCCAGCAGAACAAAATTGGTGGATTTTGACAATGCCTCTGCATGTGGCCGTCTTCGCCACATCGTCGACAAGCCGTACTGGGATGCGGCACCTTGTCCATTGGTTGCGCCAACTGCCGGTGCCTGACGTCACGTTCTCTCGGCCGACGCTCCATAGTCTCCTGTGAGCGCTCGTTTATTTCTTCTAGGTCTTCTGCCAGCCCGATCAGCTCGTTAAGATTTGCGAAATCGCGCCTTTTTATGTACAGCCGAATGTCCTTTCCTGCGTTTTTATACACGCGTTCCAGCTTTTCACTCTCGCTCCAGTGGACATGTCGCATTACGTCGTACAAGCTGAGTACGTAATCTTTAAAGTGTTCGTTGGGTTTCTGGTGCCTGGTTCTTATTTGGTCTTCGAGAGTTTCGAAGTATCTCGACGACAAGAAAAACTTTAGAAATGCTGTTTTGAATTGGACCCACGTTGTCCAATCCGCATCTCGATTACGGAACCAGACTAGTGCTCGGTCCCGAAGTAGTTCTGGCATTGTTCGTGGGAGTAAATCCCGTTCGATGGCGTATGCGGAGGCCAACTCCTCCAGCCTTTCGATGAATGCAAGTGGATCGCGGCCACCGTCGTATTTAACTGACCACTTCCTCACTTTGTCCATTACGTCCGCATGCTCTGATGTTCGCGGTTGTGGTAGCGTTTTACACTCGTTCTCGGTGTTCAGTTGCATTGCCGGTATTACGGTGATGTGTTCATCGGGCTGTGATGACGCTGCCATTTCGAGTAGTTGTGGGGATTTGGGTGGCCGGTGCCGGTCTTCGAGTTCCTCGAGCCGCTTCACCACGTCCTCGTCGTTTTTCGCACTTATTGCGAAGACGGCCAGCCGTTTCCTTAATTCCTCGACGGTGCCGCCATCGTCGAGAGCGAATTCGCCAATATAAGTGAGTAACTCGTCTCTGCGCAGAGCGTAGATCCACCCTACTTTCATTCTTATTTTCGTTGCTCACCGAACTTCAATTAATTTAAGGCTGAAAGCAACTCGTGTCCCTGCTCGGGCGCCACTGTAACGAAACTCTCGCCGGGGTAAGGACTCAGCCGAGTCCAATGGTTCGTCCAGTTATTTGTTTTAATTAGACGCGGTTGGTTTCGTTTTAAATCCCTTTATTAATTTATTACTATTACTACTATTCCTCAAAGTTGAGGATTACAGAAGTGGTTTAGTCGTTAGTTTTCGGCTTCCTTGGACTTGTGTAGCTGCTGGCGAGGATACGGCTGCTCGGCTGGCGTGAATGTGCTGGTTGTTGGGCTGGCGCCGGTTCGTCGGCGCTATCTGCGGGGGGGGAAAACCCCTCTGCCAGAAACACGGATGACGCTGTTGGCCGCGGGGGGTTAAAACCCCTCTGCCGACTTGTTGGCGTTGCCTGCGGGGGGTGAAAACCCCTCTGCCAGAAACACGGATGACTCTCTTGGCCGCGGGGGTTAAAACCCCTCTGCCGACTTGTTGGCGTTGTCTGCGGGGGGTGAAAACCCCTCTGCCAGAAACACGGATGACTCTGTTGGCCGCGGGGGGTTAAAACCCCTCTGCCGACTTGTTGGCGTTGTCTGCGGGGGGTGAAAACCCCTCTGCCAGAAACACGGATGACCCTCTTGGCCGCGGGGGGTTAAAACCCCTCTGCCGACTTGTTGGCGTTGTCTGCGGGGGGTGAAAACCCCTCTGCCAGAAACACGGATGACTCTGTTGGCCGAGGGGGGTTAAAACCCCTCTGCCGACTTGTTGGCGTTGTCTGCGGGGGGTGAAAACCCCTCTGCCAGAAACACGGATGACCCTCTTGGCCGCGGGGGGTTAAAACCCCTCTGCCGACTTGTTGGCGTTGTCTGCGGGGGGTGAAAACCCCTCTGCCAGAAACACGGATGACTCTCTTGGCCGCGGGGGGTTAAAACCCCTCTGCCGACTTGTTGGCGTTGTCTGCGGGGGGTGAAAACCCCTCTGCCAGAAACACGGGTGTGCGCAGAAGCTGATGCTCCGCCGCTGTCGAAGTTAGCGCAGACGTTGATGCTCTGCCGCTGTCGAAGTTAGCGCAGACGTTGATGCTCTGCCGCTGTCAAAGTTAGCGCAGACGTTGATGCTCTGCCGCTGTCAAAGTTAGCGCAGACGTTGATGCTCTGCCACTGTCGAAGTTAGCGCAGACGTTGATGCTCTGCCGCTGTCGAGGTTAGCGCAGACGTTGATGCTCTGCCGCTGTCGAGGTTAGCGCAAACGTTGATGCTCTGTTGCTGATAATTCTCCTGAATTGCTGATGGTTCGCGCTTAGCGCCTTCTTCACGAATCCCCACTCTCGATTTTCGGTCTCCTTTTATATGCGAGCGATTGCTGAAGGTTTGCAGTGTTTCCCTTTCCCACTCAGGTCTCCATTTACTATCTGCTCCCGTCTCTCTTTGGCCGTACTCATATCAACGCTGGCGTGTTAGATCAGGTGATTCTGCCGTTATGCTGGTATTGTGCATATGGCAACGGTTCCCTCGCGTGACATATGTGCTCGTTTAATAATCGCGGTGACTGTACGTACTTATACCGGGTGCGACATTCTTCTCGCTTCTTTCCATTTACGAACAAAACTAATCTATATGGTTAATATAAGTCTTTATTGGCATATACATGAATAAGTATTCTTCATTTATATACAAATATATATATATCTTTTTTAATTATTTTTAAATCTTGGCTCATCGTAGTATGTGCGGGTTAAATTTTAGTAAAATTTTCCCTCACAACATGCCGATTAAAAAAACATCCATTATGGTGAAAAGGTCCTTCATGGCTGGCGCAGTCATTGGCCAAAACAGAAGGTACTACTTAAAAATGGTGCTTACTATGGGATTCCTTTTGTCAACAGAAAATTAAGAACAGAAAATGGCAAGATATACGTCTACAGAGACAGTTATTCCATCTCCGAGTCAAATCTGATCAAAACTGGCCGGGAAATTGTATACTTGGGAGGAACAACATGTTTAACAGATCCATTGTAGACACGATGAATAAAAAAGTAGTTTTTTTATGATGAATATAAAATGTTTTTGGCGACTTTGCGATGCGTCGCTGCAAAAACAGAGAATGTACGAAATGGTATAATAGTAAATGCAAGGTGTATTCAGATAATACCCTTAAAGATAAAGTCAGAAGTTAAGACAATAATAATTCACAAGAAGGAAATACTGTCAGAAACTTACATATATGGGAGAGACACTGGTAAATCTTCACAATAATAGAGTTTACGTGCCAATACTGAACGCTACAGAAAAAGACTTCGTTGCAGATATCAATTTTAAAACGGAGTATAGTGACTTCGATAATTAAAAAACATTATATAAAGAGGCAAACATAAATAACACAGTTAGAGTAGATAATGAAGTAAGATTAGAAAAATTATTAAGTGAGTTACATTTAGATAACAATCTAAATAGAGTAGAAAAGAAATCAATATTGGATATATCAAAAACATGAATATTTCTATTGGAGGGTGCCAGATTGACGACAACTCCGGCAATAACACACAAAATTCCGACTAAGGCTGATCAGCCATCAATAAATCAAAAACAATATCATCTTCCCTATTTGCATAGGGAGGAGGTTGACAAGCAAATTCAGAAAATATTAGAGAACAACATAACTCAATGGAATTCTCCATGGCAAGAAGAAATGGAGATTAGTTATCGATTATAAGAAACTACGATTATAGGCGACAATTAAGCAAGTGTTTCCAACACCACGAATTGATGAGATATAAGATGATTTAGGCTACAGTAGATATTTTTCTACACTGGATTTAGCAAGTGGCTATCATCAAATTTTAATAGATCAAAATGACAAAGGAAAAACAGCATTTAGTTCAGCTTTGGGACACTTTGAATTTAATAGGATGCCGTTTGGTCCAACGGACGCGCCTGCAAGTTTTCAACGTACAATGGATCATGTATTGAAGAGCTCGCAGGGCATAGATTGTTTTGTTTATCTTGACGATATACATTGGTATATGAAAGTAATTTAGAGCAGCATGGAAAAATATTAATAAAGGTGTTCGAGACAATTAGGGAAGATAATTTAAAGCTTAACGTTAGTAAGTGCCAGTTCCTAAGACGGAAGGTAGTATACTTGGGGTTCTGATAAGGAAGCTCTTCCTGATCCCGGTATAGTAGAATATGTCAAACACATTCCACTAGAGTGCCATCGTTGCAGAGGTGCCAGCGTTTTTAGGATTAGTAAATTATTACAGAAAATTCATACCGGGCACTGCGAAGATAATACTGCCAAATAAAAAACTTCTCAGAAAGAATTTTAAGTTCAGTTGGTCAGAGGAATGCTTTTGAAAAATTAAAAGAAGCTAAATTGACCCCACCAATTTTAGCTTATCCAAATTGTAACGAGCAATTTATTTTGACAACAGACGCCAGTAGTAAAGCATTAGAAGCAGTTCTTTCTCAAGGGAAAATAGATGAAGACAAACCTATAGCATTTGCGAGCAGAGCTCTAAATGATGCAGAGAAGCAACTCTACAATTGAATGAGCATTTTTGGCTATAGTTAGGGTTACAAAGAATTTATTTGCTAGAAAGCCCATTCAAAGTAATAACTGACCATCAGCGTCTGAAAGGGATAGCCAATTTAAAGGATCAAACCTCAAGGTTGGCGCGATTCATGCATAAATTGTCAGAATATAATTTTGAAATTATCTACAAGCCGGGAAAGAAGAATTTGAATGCGGATGCATTTAGTAGAATACTTCAAAATGGAAATAGGGTGGTAGCAGTCCAGACACGTGCCCAAACGGAAGCACAGAGATTACCGAATGCCGACAGCAGCAATCTGGACAATTTGAACTCATTCAGTGTAGAACCACACAACACAGATACATCTAACAAGAATACAGTGATACTATTGTTAGATCCTTGTGAAATCGAAACAGTTTTGAAGGACTTCCACAATTCACCATTGGGAGCGCATCAGAGGCTGTGAAAACGTATTTAAAGATAAGAAATCAATACAGATATGCAGGTATGCAGAAACAAATAAAGGAGTTTTTTCAGATAATGTTCAAATGTTAAAATGCCACTCGTTTTCACAGATACCCTAAACAAACCATTCGATAGGGTCTATATGGACATAGTAGGTCCTTACCGAAAACATCCTCGGGGAACAAAAATATTCTTACCTTTCCAAATGATATTGTTTACGAGTACTTTTGCAATGCTGTGGCGGGTCAGAACCTCAGCAAAAGATGCTCTGGCAACTGCACTCGCCTCCGCAATGCCAGATGCGACGACATACGGGGTGTGGTTAATCCCAAACCGTTTGGTTTTGTGGTCGTCGTCTGCGGACAAACCCATCGTCATCCTTGAAGTCGTAGATAGTGTGGCCATATTGACCGGAGGTACGGTCGACTGGCTGCACGCATGCAAACTCGACTCGAACCTGGGAACCGGATGTCATCTGAAACCAGGCGATGTTGTTGTTGTTGTAGCTGATAACGGGAACGTTTCGTCAATGCGTTGTGGGATCACCTGAACCTCTGCGACGTTGTTGTTGTTGCTGCTAGGTGTCTAGTGGCCAGCATGAGTGTGCTGCGTGTGCGGCTCCGTCATAACTCGTGCGTACCATCTTCTCGCTTAAGGTGTTGTTGATGATGCTCCTTAAATTTTTGCCTCAGTCCCTGCTCGGGTGCCATTTCAAACGCAGTCGTTTTTTTCTTATGGTGTTTTAATAACCACGGCCCTACGAGCTGATTTCTGAATTACGGTCCGCAGACCTTATCCATAGCCAGGATAACTCATGGCTGACCGGGGTTCGTCCCAAGAATTATTTCTTTTAATAATAAGAAAATCACACTTTATTAGTTGAATGCTACGGTGTTCAATATTGCGATGTTGTCAATTCTATAATATACAAAAACTGATGCTTGTTGCAGCGAGGGATGTTTTGTTTTGTTTTATCCGTCAAGAGTACTTCGTTTTAGGGAGCGGCGAGTTGTAAGTTGAAGAGAGGCTGGGTGTTGGAGAGAGACCTGGGGTTGGAGAGAGGTATCATAGCCAAGCACGTGGTGGTCGACTAGTGGCCACGCACATATCTTGACTCTGATCGCTATAGACCGGCGGACAATGTGGTGGTCGACTAGTGGCCGTGCACATAAATCCGTCGGAGAACGCATACATAGATGGGCAGAGAGTGAGGCTGAAGTTGGAGAGAGGCTGGGTATCGGAGAGAGGCTGGAGTTGGGCGAGTACGCTATGTTAGAACTTACCGAGATGTCTCCGCTTGCTTGTCCGCGACCCGAATGACTATCGTATGGGTGGTTCTTGTTTTTATATTTTTTGAGCGGAACTTGTTTCATTTGTCCACTGTTCGCTGCAATTATGCCTGTCTCGTTCTGGCTAATGGTTCGTATCTATGTGTATGCTGGAATAAGTTAGTACTCGTGCATATCGAACTCACTCTATATTTACGGACTAACTTATAGATTGGACTACCGAAATTTCTGAATTAAGTTTTCCTTTCGAAACATTTTATTTAAAACATTTTTTTTCTATAATTCCTTTATTAAACTAAGATCCTTACTAAGATATTCCTTCTTAAATTATTAAAAAAAAAACTATAAACACAAGGGTTATTTCATTGTTAATTTCATATACTTAAATCTAATTGTGAGAAAAGGCCAGTAAAAAAAACTATAAACAAAAGGGTTATTTTAATTTCATTACTAATCATTATTAATTTTATATACTTAAATCTAGTTGTGAGAAAAGGCCAGTTACAGCATGTGCGAATGGTTCTCCAAACTCTTCCTCACAGTAGTTAATAATTTTTCACCCGATTTTGGACTAACTACTACAACTTCATGATTGGTGAAAATACTTTCAATTGATGGTGAGAACACCCTTTCTCCCGATTTTTGTGCTTTTGTTGTTGACTAAATTTAGGATGTTTGTTTTCGCAGGTTCTGAGTTATCAAATTTGCTGTAATTTGCGCACATATGAGATGAGGGTCCTGAATCTAAACACCATACTTTAGACTTTATTCCAATTTCAGCTTTTTGAGATGATTCGTTGTGTTTTGAGTTACGATAATTCGGTTTGCTATTTGGAAAATACTTAGACTTGCACTCTCTGGCTTTAAGGCCATTGGTGCTCAACTGATGAGTGCTGATGATTTAGCCCAGTCCCTAATTCTCTTTCAATTCAATTCAATTTATTCAGTTATAGAGTACCATAAGAACATAGTTCTTTTAATGTACAACGCAAAAATTAAATTCACAATAAAAAACATTTCTTATAAAATAATAAATTCTTATAGTTAAAACGAACAATAAGAGAGAGAGAGTGAGAGAGAGAGCGAGAGAGAGAAAAGAAAGATCAAAGCAAAATAAGGAAAAGGCATGATGGAAGTAGTATTAAGGAAATAAAGTAAATAAAGGAAATACTGGTCAAAAATACAGGTACCTACCGAGAGAAGTATTCCAAGATAGCATTCCTGAAACTTGTCTTGCAACTAATTTTTTTCAAATTCTGCGGCAAGGAATTCCAAATTCGCACAGCGTTAACAAAAAAGAATCTAGTAGAGTTCAATGAATTAAATGTAGGTGTTAAGAGAAGAACGTATCTGTTCGACAGCCCAAACCGTAGTTTCTCATACAGATAACGAGGTGTTTTGCTATATATTAGTCTGTGCAGAAAGATACAATTTCTTGCTTCAAGGTAATGCATAATATCACAACCAAGAATACTTGCTCTAAACTGGGAAATACGGTCATATTTACGCAACCCGTGTACGTATTTAGTCGCATAATTAAATGCAATCTGTAATTTTAATTGAGACCGAGAATCAAGTTTGCTGTAGACTACTTCAGAATAAGTAATGATAGGCATAATCAGTTGAATAATTTCGTTGTTGCTTCTAAATTTATTGTGATTGGTATTTTCTTTGACAAACATTGCTTCGGTTGTAATATCAGCTTGATATCGCTTTTGGGATTTCAATTCTTCCAGCAGTTTTCCAGCGAGTGATAGGGGTCATGACAGGAAACAGCATGCTAAGAGGCTAAAATTTTTCTCAAATGATTTTTATAATTATCCCACCATCTCATTAAGAGATCGGTGACAGCTTTCTACAAGCATAGAAGTGGTAAAGGTAGATTCCAGGCATCGTAATACAGCCTGACATCAATATACATTTCTGATTATCCTTCAGCCAGGACAGTGCTTTCCAAATGACCATTACTTCCGCCGGAAATTAAAAATTTTCCTTACATTCCAGGAAATCCGTATGCACTTACATATATACCTTCATTGCATTGCATCCTCCCAGTCACCTGTCCACGGTATATACGTTCGAAATGAAAGGAAGGTTGGGATGAAGTGATCAATGTTTTCAAAGGAGGATGAGAATCCTTCCAAAACGATATGATAACCAACCTTTTTGTTGCTCCACCAAACCTTCCAAAAAATACCAAAATAAATATATGAGGAGAAGATGCAAAAACACCTCAAAGGCTATGCACAAATACTCTAGACCATACGGCCATATTATCGATGGACTAAGGCCCCATTTATTACCAATAGTTCTCCTGCAAGAGTAAAAAGCCGTTTAGTTTAGAAATGTTTAGTTTCCAGCGTAATTTCCTATTCAGGATAATACCCAGAAATGTTGCTTTTTTCTTTAAGTTAAGCCTTACTTCACTCTTTTTTCACCCGACCGAGGGCACGGCTCCTCGGAAGGAATACAAATGGAGGTTAGTCAAATGGAAGTTACAGTTACACTCAGCCTTAACAGCTGTAACGAACTCCGGTTCTCCGGTTCTCCGGTTTTCCAGCTGGGATATACTCAGCGGCTATCCAGGCGTTCAATAAAGAAATTTCTTTTTGGTGAGACGCTCTAAGATTAATTTTGATTTTTATTTGTTCACCTTTAAGTTTCTGTCATACAATATTGCTTAAGTTGACTAGCGAGTGAGAAACTGAGCCGTTCACGATGATGCTGATCGGTTAGACGTCGACGCGGCGTTATTGTAGCGATGACTTCGGCCACTCAGTGTCGTTGTCTAGGGCGCTGAGTGGAAATCTGCTGCGATGGTTGATGATGGCGTAGATGTATAGTCCGCCGTTGATCGTGGCGTAACTATGAGGCGGTGGAACCACTCAGTGTCGTTGTCTGGAGCGCTGAGTGCTGCTGCGATGGTTGATAATGGCGTAGATATCTAGCCCGCCGTTGATCGTGGCGTGACTGTGACACGGTGGAGCCACTCAAGGTCGTTGTCTGGAGCGCTGAGTGCTGCTGGGTGCTACTGCGATGGTTGATAATGGCGTAGATGCGTAGTCCGCCGTTGATCGTGGCGTGACTGTGAGACGGTGGAGCCACTCAGTGTCGTTGTCTGGAGCGCTGAGTGCTGCTTGGTGCTGCTGCGATCGTTGATGATGGCGTAGATGCGTAGTCCGCCGTTGATCGTGGCGTGACTGTGAGACGATGGAGCCACCCAGTGTCGTTGTCTGGAGCGCTGAGTGCTGCTTGGTGCTGCTGCGATGGTTGATGATGGCGTAGATGCGTACTCCGCCGTTGATCGTGGCGTGACTGTGAGATGATGGAGCCACCCAGTGTCGTTGTCTGGAGCGCTGAGTGGAAATCTGCTGAGATGGTGTATACGTATCGTCCGCCGTTGATCGTGGCGTCACTGTGAGTCACTCAGTAGGGTAGGTCGGGTTTGTTACTGTAGGTTGTTAGTAGGCTCACGTTCCCGAAGGCCACTAGAGTCTGTAGTGTCAGACCGTGTTCACATATCTCCTAAACCAGAGGAGAGATTTTAGCAATAGTAAGTTTTGTCTCTGATGGTAATAGATGTTACTGTTTTGTTTAATTGTTGCATGTACAAATATGGTTGTTTTGTTATATAAACAAAAAAAAAAAAAAATAAACCCTCAAGATTTCCCCTCACAGCAAGACCCTACGTCTCCTGGTTGAATGATTTGTGTGAAAAGGTGATTGTGAAAGGTGTGAATGGAAGTGTGATTGAACAGGGAATTAGGGAAAGTGGGAATTGTGAATGGAAGGGGGAATTATTGGTAGTGATTGGAAGGATGAGATGGAAAAACGGAGAGAAGGAGGAGGAGTTGAGAACTTTAAAATAATTGAAATAAGAAAAAAAAAATTTAAGAAAAGAAGAAAAAAGGTTGAGAGAGGAGAGGAGTTAAAGTTAGACATGGTGCATAAAACAAAAAAATTGAAGTGATCAAAGAAAAGTGTTTTAATACTGCGCAAATAAAAAGTGCGCTAAATTGTGGCGGATTAGCGCCAAAACTTGACTTCATAGACATATAACATATAAATTATATGTACGAAAAAACTATATAGAGTAAAAAAAAAAAAAAACCCGATACAAGAAAAGTTCTATAAATAAATGTATACAACAAACCTCACATTCCCGCCAATTTTTACATGTGCATAAGAATTACATATAGTGAAACAAAACAATACAAAGTGAACTTAAATCAATACTACATACATAGTTTATATAAATTAAATAGACACAAACCAACAAAAACCATAAATTCATTAGACACAAACATATACAATAGCAACATCAATAGTTTTTTTTTATGCACAGTTTTTTTTTTGCTTTCACAATACAAAGTCGTGCACCATGCATTAATATAAAACAACGAAAACAACAGAAATTCACATAAGCTAAATCATAAACTATCAGCAAAGATCAAAGAAACATGTATATACAACGGAATAAGTGACCTAAACAGCAGCAGCAATTATTTAACGCAAGACATTACAGAAAAAGAAGTACATAAGAAAATTTGTTAAAGAAATAGAAAGATATGTTTTACTACATCAACATCAACAACAACAACGTTAGAAATTGAACCAAACAACCAGCCGAAATACATAAGAAAACAAGAAAACGGGTTATATACAGTCTACTGTAGCGGGAGTAGAGTTGCCGTCAGCTGCACGTATTTTTAAGCATTTATGTTTTTTTTTTAGTTGTTTAACTTTATTATATTCTAATATTGATACTGAATCTAATTGAATTGAGTTAACATATATTAAATTCTAAATGTATTATTTAACTATTGTATATTATATAACACTGAAAAGAAAGAAAAGTGTGTTCTACAGGGTCAGAGCAGTCAGGTGGCGCCATCTTCCGAGTTCTGCAACATAGTGAGTACAATCTGAAAGAAATAAACTATAATAAAGCAAGCAAATATTCTAAAATTTTAATCTCTACATAACGTAAATACTAGTATATACTTACCTTGTCATTCATAGACGTAATAGTTAACATCTACCTCGGTTTAAATATTATTTTTACACAGCTGATAACTTGAATTTTTCTTCATGGTTCCACTTATATACATTAACAGGATGTAGTTATTTACGTAATACCTTTTCTTTATACATTTACCTACTGATTGTAATAGAAATAATAAAAAAATAAAAAAAAAAGAGGAAAAAAAAAACATTTATGAATAAAGAAAAGACGAAAAGAATAAGAGAAATGAAGTAAAAAGGAAAGAAAAAAAAAGAAAAATCAAATTCGGTATTTTTTTTTTTTGTCTACTGACAGGAATTTTAAAGCATGCAGTGCTAATTGCAACTATTTAGGCTGATGTGCTGGTGGACCTAAGGGGAGGTCACCGTACTGGTGGGCGTGGCAGACGGACAGACAGCTCGAATGTAATGGAACAGACAGACGGACTAACAGTTACAAGGACAGATTTAAGAAATAAGGGAACCGCGTTGCACTTTGAGCCAAGTGCGGTTCATGGCTGTAATTGGAACCAGTTACAGACGGGGTGGGCGGCTCGTAGACGGACGATGACTTCGGTTGTGTTGTGCTAGGGTGTTTGAGATTCCTGGTGGGTTATAGGTTGAATGTAATCTGTTTGTTTAGGTGAATAGTGGTGGGTGAGACTGTGTGGTCGTATGATAGGTTTTGTGATTAGGTTGTGAGGGTAAAAGGATTAGCTTGAGATGACCCATTAGGAATCATGGGTGTTTGTGACTAGTGTTTTGTTTTAATTCCCTTAATATCCTTCCCCTATCTGCTCCTCTTCTTTTAAAAAAAATATGGCACGATATTTTTTCTTTCTGTTGTGGGTAGGGTGGCAAGAAACCGCCCAATATTGCCGGCGAGCCTAGCCGCAGCCACCGTGCCCCGCCACCCTAACCTAATAAGTCTATATACTTTGAGATTCACGTACCCTAAGGCCACTAGAATCTATATAACTTATATTACTTAGAGACTCACTTACCCTAAGGCCACCAGTCTATATACTTCGAGATTCACGTACCCTAAGGCCACTAGAATCTATATAACTTATATTACTTAGAGACTCACGTACCTTAAGGCCACTAGAGTCTATATACTTCGAGATTCAGCTACCCTAAGGCCACTAGAATCTATATAACTTATATTACTTAGTGACTCACGTACCCTAAGGCCAATAGAATCTATATAACTTATATTACTTAGAGACTCACGTACCCTAAGGCCACTAGAGTCTATATACTTCGAGATTGGCGTACCCTAAGGCCACTAGAATCTATATACTAGTTCCGTCCCGTATATGTACCTCGTATAATGTCTGTATGAGCCGACGTCCACTGCTGTGTTGTTTCAAATCCGCGTTCTCTGCTTGCTGGATGGCTGGCGGTTCTCTCAACGTTGTTCAAACTATGCAAATCGTGGTACGGAGTGAGTAACTCCGAAGTTACAGTTACACTCAGCCTTAACAGCTGTAACGAACTCCGGTTCTCCGGTTCTCCGGTTTTCCAGCTGGGATATACTCAGCGGCTATCCAGGCGTTCAATAAAGAAATTTCTTTTTGGTGAGACGCTCTAAGATTAATTTTGATTTTTATTTGTTCACCTTCAAGTTTCTGTCATACAATATTGCTTAAGTTGACTAGCGAGTGAGAAACTGAGCCGTTCACGATGATGCTGATCGGTTAGACGTCGACGCGGCGTTATTGTAGCGATGACTTCGGCCACTCAGTGTCGTTGTCTAGGGCGCTGAGTGGAAATCTGCTGCGATGGTTGATGATGGCGTAGATGTATAGTCCGCCGTTAATCGTGGCGTAACTATGAGACGGTGGAACCACTCAGTGTCGTTGTCTGGAGCGCTGAGTGCTGCTGCGATGGTTGATAATGGCGTAGATATGTAGCCCGCCGTTGATCGTGGCGTGACTGTGAGACGGTGGAGCCACTCAAGGTCGTTGTCTGGAGCGCTGAGTGCTGCTGGGTGCTACTGCGATGGTTGATAATGGCGTAGATGCGTAGTCCGCCGTTGATCGTGGCGTGACTGTGAGACGGTGGAGCCACTCAGTGTCGTTGTCTGGAGCGCTGAGTGCTGCTTGGTGCTGCTGCGATCGTTGATGATGGCGTAGATGCGTAGTCCGCCGTTGATCGTGGCGTGACTGTGAGACGATGGGCCACCCAGTGTCGTTGTCTGGAGCGCTGAGTGCTGCTTGGTGCTGCTGCGATGGTTGATGATGGCGTAGATGCGTAGTCCGCCGTTGATCGTGGCGTGACTGTGAGACGATGGAGCCACCCAGTGTCGTTGTCTGGAGCGCTGAGTGGAAATCTGCTGAGATGGTGTATACGTATCGTCCGCCGTTGATCGTGGCGTCACTGTGAGACGGTGGAGCCACTCAGTGTCGCTAGTCTAGGGCGCTGAGTACTGCTGTGATGGTTGATGATGGTTGGTGTTGGCGTAGATGTCTTGTCTTGCCTTGTCCTCAGTAGGGTAGGTCGGGTTTGTTACTGTAGGTTGTTAGTAGGCTCACGTTCCCGAAGGCCACTAGAGTCTGTAGTGTCAGACCGTGTTCACATATCTCCTAAACCAGAGGAGAGATTTTAGCAATAGTAAGTTTTGTCTCTGATGGTAATAGATGTTACTGTTTTGTTTAATTGTTGCATGTACAAATATGGTTGTTTTGTTATGTAAAAAAAAAAAAAAAAAATAAACCCTCAAGATTTCCCCTCACAGCAAGACCCTACGTCTCCTGGTTGAATGATTTGTGTGAAAAGGTGATTGTGAAAGGTGTGAATGGAAGTGTGATTGAACAGGGAATTAGGGAAAGTGGGAATTGTGAATGGAAGGGGGAATTATTGGTAGTGATTGGAAGGATGAGATGGAAAAACGGAGAGAAGGAGGAGGAGTTGAGAACTTTAAAATAATTGAAATAAGAAAAAAAAAATTTAAGAAAAGAAGAAAAAAGGTTGAGAGAGGAGAGGAGTTAAAGTTAGACATGGTGCATAAAACAAAAAAATTGAAGTTATCAAAGAAAAGTGTTTTAATACTGCGCAAATAAAAAGTGCGCTAAATTGTGGCGGATTAGCGCCAAAACTTGACTTCATAGACATATAACATATAAATTATATGTACGAAAAAACTATATAGAGTAAAAAAAAAAAAAAACCGATACAAGAAAAGTTCTATAAATAAATGTATACAACAAACCTCACATTCCCGCCAATTTTTACATGTGCATAAGAATTACATATAGTGAAACAAAACAATACAAAGTGAACTTAAATCAATACTACATACATAGTTTATATAAATTAAATAGACACAAACCAACAAAAACCATAAATTCTTTAGACACAAACATATACAATAGCAACATCAATAGTTTTTTTTTATGCACAGTTTTTTTTTTGCTTTCACAATACAAAGTCGTGCACCATGCATTAATATAAAACAACGAAAACAACAGAAATTCACATAAGCTAAATCATAAACTATCAGCAAAGATCAAAGAAACATGTATATACAACGGAATAAGTGACCTAAACAGCAGCAGCAATTATTTAACGCAAGACAGTACAGAAAAAGAAGTACATAAGAAAATTTGTTAAAGAAATAGAAAGATATGTTTTACTACATCAACATCAACAACAACAACGTTAGAAATTGAACCAAACAACCAGCCGAAATACATAAGAAAACAAGAAAACGGGTTATATACAGTCTACTGTAGCGGGAGTAGAGTTGCCGTCAGCTGCACGTATTTTTAAGCATTTATGTTTTTTTTTTAGTTGTTTAACTTTATTATATTCTAATATTGATACTGAATCTAATTGAATTGAGTTAACATATATTAAATTCTAAATGTATTATTTAACTATTGTATATTATATAACACTGAAAAGAAAGAAAAGTGTGTTCTACAGGGTCAGAGCAGTCAGGTGGCGCCATCTTCCGAGTTCTGCAACATAGTGAGTACAATCTGAAAGAAATAAACTATAATAAAGCAAGCAAATATTCTAAAATTTTAATCTCTACATAACGTAAATACTAGTATATACTTACCTTGTCATTCATAGACGTAATAGTTAACATCTACCTCGGTTTAAATATTATTTTTACACAGCTGATAACTTGAATTTTTCTTCATGGTTCCACTTATATACATTAACAGGATGTAGTTATTTACGTAATACCTTTTCTTTATACATTTACCTACTGATTGTAATAGAAATAATAAAAAAATAAAAAAAAAGAGGAAAAAAAAACATTTATGAATAAAGAAAAGACGAAAAGAATAAGAGAAATGAAGTAAAAAGGAAAGAAAAAAAAAGAAAAATCAAATTCGGTATTTTTTTTTTTTTGTCTACTGACAGGAATTTTAAAGCATGCAGTGCTAATTGCAACTATTTAGGCTGATGTGCTGGTGGACCTAAGGGGAGGTCACCGTACTGGTGGGCGTGGCAGACGGACAGACAGCTCGAATGTAATGGAACAGACAGACGGACTAACAGTTACAAGGACAGATTTAAGAAATAAGGGAACCGCGTTGCACTTTGAGCCAAGTGCGGTTCATGGCTGTAATTGGAACCAGTTACAGACGGGGTGGGCGCCTCGTAGACGGACGATGACTTCGGTTGTGTTGTGCTAGGGTGTTTGAGATTCCTGGTGGGTTATAGGTTGAATGTAATCTGTTTGTTTAGGTGAATAGTGGTGGGTGAGACTGTGTGGTCGTATGATAGGTTTTGTGATTAGGTTGTGAGGGTAAAAGGATTAGCTTGAGATGACCCATTAGGAATCATGGGTGTTTGTGACTAGTGTTTTGTTTTAATTCCCTTAATATCCTTCCCCTATCTGCTCCTCTTCTTTTAAAAAAAATATGGCACGATATTTTTCCTTTCTGTTGTGGGTAGGGTGGCAAGAAACCGCCCCATATTGCCGGCGAGCCTAGCCGCAGCCACCGTGCCCCGCCACCCTAACCTAATAAGTCTATATACTTTGAGATTCACGTACCCTAAGGCCACTAGAATCTATATAACTTATATTACTTAGAGACTCACTTACCCTAAGGCCACCAGTCTATATACTTCGAGATTCACGTACCCTAAGGCCACTAGAATCTATATAACTTATATTACTTAGAGACTCACGTACCTTAAGGCCACTAGAGTCTATATACTTCGAGATTCACCTACCCTAAGGCCACTAGAATCTATATAACTTATATTACTTAGTGACTCACGTACCCTAAGGCCAATAGAATCTATATAACTTATATTACTTAGAGACTCACGTACCCTAAGGCCACTAGAGTCTATATACTTCGAGATTCGCGTACCCTAAGGCCACTAGAATCTTTTCCGTCCCGTATATGTACCTCGTATAATGTCTGTATGAGCCGACGTCCACTGCTGTGTTGTTTCAAATCCGCGTTCTCTGCTTGCTGGATGGCTGGCGGTTCTCTCAACGTTGTTCAAACTATGCAAATCGTGGTACGGAGTGAGTAACCGTACTCCTTGAATACTGCTTCGTGGTGAGCAAAACGATGACGCAGCGATGTTAGTTAGCTCGTACGAAGAGCAAGCGACTGTGCTGCTTGAAGTCTTTTCACTGACTGACCCAAAGCGATGAAGCAGCTAAGCTGAATAGCTGGTACGCAGAGCAGGCGACTGTGCTTGGTGAAGTTTACCCACTGACTGGTCAGAACGATGAGGCAGCTAAGTTAAATAGCTGGTACCCAGAGCAAGCGACTGTGCTTGGTGAAGTTTACTCACTGACTGCCCGAAACGATGAAGCAGCTAAGTTGAAATAGCTGGTACGCAGGGCAAGCGACTGTGCTTGGTGAAGTCTACTCACTGACTGAGCCAAACGATGAAGCAGCGATGTTAACTAGCTGGTACGACGAGCAAGCGACTGTGCTCGTTGAAGTCTTTTCACTGTCTGAGCTAAACGATGAAGCAACTAAGTTGAACAGCTGGTACGCAGAGCAAGCGACTGTGCTCGCTGAAGTCTTTTTACCGACTGACTAAAACGATGCAGCAGCTAAGCCGAATATCTGGTTTTCTGCTTGTTCTAGCCGCGCTGCCTGTGTTGTATTTTGACGTTCGTGTGTGTGTTGAAAAGCAAAACTCGTTTTGCTTGATTCTGCTTGTGCTTGTGCTTGTGTCGTTGCCTGTGTTTTGTGTGTTGCTTATGCGTGTGCGTTGGTGACGCCTTAGCGTCGTGCCACCTGTCTCTCTCTCTCTCTCTCTCGCTCTCTGTTCTTTATATATAACTTACTAGCTAGCAAATTCTTTTATCTTACGCACTAGGTTTTATTAGAAAATATAAATTTTACATTCATTGTTCAATTGTTTTAAGCTTACATACTAAGGTTTTTATTTAGACAATATAGGTTTTAAATTCATTGTTTTCTCTTTTTAAGCTTACATACCAAGTTCCTTATTTATTATTAAGATTATTAGGTTTATAAAGAAGTAGTTTAAGTACAAAAGAAAAGAAATGTGTGGTCATAATTTTCGTGGCGAATTATGGCCGTCACACAGCTATATATTTTTCAGAAGAAAACCGTTAGGCTTTATCTTCATAACGATACAGGATCTGAGCCTACTTTCACCGTAACTCACAATCCTGGCCGTCAACGACCCAAGGTTCATATATTAGAGCAACATCGTCTTCATACTTGGAGAGACAAAGAATAATAGCAGCTGACGCTGATTTAAAGATACAAATATAGATTTAGAGATACAGGGGAGTTCTTAGTCACCTCCAACATATTATCCTCTAGGTCAGAGCCAGAGGCTAATAGGTCCTCCTCCACTTGGCACGCCATAAGAAGTCTCTTCGTAAGCCCTAAAGCACCCGTTC
Organism: Thecophora atra; assembly: GCA_937620795.1. Taxonomy (NCBI): domain Eukaryota; kingdom Metazoa; phylum Arthropoda; class Insecta; order Diptera; family Conopidae; genus Thecophora; species Thecophora atra. Next base: position 45,887,512 of record OW569398.1, read on the forward strand.
TCTCCTCTAGTTTAAAAACTTTCCAGTTCCCAATAAACAAATCTAGTTTGCTGCACTGGAGCATATCCAGTACAAATTGTAGCCCGGCGAGGAGTGTCCATACTTTTTTGCGAGGAATGGCTATATTTCCCCATTTGGCTATCTGGCACCTGAAGACTCGGCGGCATCGAGCACCTCCGTAAGCCACTTCGTTGACTTTTTGTCCTTGTCGGTCAATTCCTTTTCTGCAATCTTCCGCGGTTCGTTCCGTCGTCGGTAGGCGTTCCTTCGCTATTGTGTTATTTTTCTTATTGATAATATTTTTTTTCCATTAGTGTTCCCACGAATGCGAAATTAATATTTTATTGATGTTAATTTCGCAATTGGATGTTCTACATTTGATAAGTAGAACTTCCATGTTCCGCATTGCAACTTTTCTTTGTTCGCGTTTCTTCTTTTCTTTTTGTCGATGGCTTAAAAAGTTCTGCCTAAAAGTATTCCAAATTGCTTAACTTCGAATAACTGATATGATTTAATAATTCTATGTTAACGTAAGTCATTCATTTATTCTACTGAAGCCGGGAGCGTTGACCGAACGAAACGAAGCAAAAGTGCTGGGCTTGCATATTAACGGTTCTTGACTGTTGTGTGATTAAATTCGATCGTGGCCTTTGTTTAATTGGCCTTCAATAATATTGTTTTGAGAATTGGAACTTAAGTATTGCCAATGTGACATACAGCAACTGATATATTTATTGCAGCTTTTTTCAGATATCCTTTGATTTGTTTAAATTGTCCTCTTCGAGTGGATCAATTCGAAAACTGTTGAAATTCATATCACTTATGTACGATCACGTTTATTTAATATAACTTCGTGTGTTTTTTCATTTACTATTGGCCCATCATGTTTTGAAAAGGAAACAAAAATTATTCAAGATAGAAAAACTATTTTCCTACACACAATTAATTTATAACGATAATCACGAAAGTATCTATTCTTATACTATAAAAGATAGCAAACAAGTAGTAATAAGTGAAGTAGTGAGAGTTTTTGATTGAGCTATTTCCAACACATCTGCATTAACTTTATGCAGTGAAATGAATTCACTTAGTACAAACTGAAAAATTTTTTGGGGGTTTTTAGGTATATCATCCTAACGTTCCTTAAACTAAACAGTTAGTATGTTCATATATAAAAAATCATATACTATGTCTATAATTACAGCCAAAAATTCCTACCATAAAAATGATTGGATGGCTGATGTAATAATGGTTAATACAAGGTCAATGTTGGATAGAATATTGGATAGTATTCTCTTGGATATAGAAAAAAAGCACCCTCTCCGTCTGCCTACAGATGATATTTATTGTTTTGCAGTTCCTGACAGCCCAGCTAATTTAGTACTAGAGGAAAAAGGAAGCAGTAACATTCCTCTAATAAAGGTAATATACTTTATACTGTATTTTGAAGGAGAAAATAATATTGCTTTATTTTGTTTTCAGGGAGCAACTCTTTATAAATTGATTGAAAGACTAACATTTCACATTTATGCCGATCCAATGTTTGTTAAGACGTTTCTTACTACGTATCGGTATTTTTGTTCCCCTCAAAATTTACTTAGTTTGTTAATTGAAAGATTTAATATACCTGAACCGAGTATGGTTTACGGAAATCACGAATTAAATAAAGCTGTGATAGATTCCGATGCCGACGAAACGTACATATGTTCACAACGAGAAGATTGGAAGCGTTATAGAAAGGAATACGTACAGCCAGTTCAATTTCGCGTGCTTAATGTTCTACGGCATTGGGTCGACCAACATTATTACGATTTTGAAAAAGAAGAACACCTGCTCGATAGACTTTTAATTTTTTTGCATAAGGTTAATGGCAAATCCATGCGGAAATGGGTTGATTCAGTTTTAAAAATTGTTCAGAGAAAGGTAAATATGACTTTTATAGAGCTAACATTTGTTCAAACCGTATTTACATTTGTTTAGAAAGAACAAGAAGTAAGCCACAAGCTCATTACATTCGCATATGGAAATAGTCCACCTCCAATTGAGTATCACCTCAACATTTCTCACATGAACACAAATTTACTAACTTTACATCCACTTGAATTGGCTCGACAACTAACGCTCTTAGAATTTGAATTATACAAAAATGTGAAGCCTTCAGAACTTGTTGGCTCGCCTTGGACAAAAAAGGATAAACATATTAAAAGTCCAAATTTACTTAAAATCATGAAGCATACAACAAATGTTACCAGATGGATAGAAAAATCCATTATAGATGCAGAAAATTACGAGGAACGTGTTGCTATGGTAACAAGAGCCATTGAAGTTATGATGGTTATGTTAGAATTGAACAACTTTAATGGAATACTTTCAATCAGCGCTGCAATGGGAAGTGCTTCCGTATATAGATTAAACTTAACATTTCAGGGCTTGCCGGCGCGTTATGAAAAATTTTTAGAAGAGTGCAGAGAATTAAATGATGGGCATTTAAAAAAATATCAAGAAAAGTTGCGCTCTATAAATCCACCATGCGTACCATTTTTTGGACAATATTTAACAAATATATTACACTTGGAAGAGGGTAATCCAGATTTTTTACCAAATACTGAGTTAATAAATTTTTCAAAGAGAAGGAAAGTCGCTGATATAATTGGGGAAATTCAGCAATATCAAAATCAGCCCTATTGTCTTTTGGTTGATGCAAATATAAGAGTGAGATTGGTTGGATAGTTGGTTTACTTTATGTGACGAATATATTTTTAGAAGTTTTTAGAAGAACTGGATGCTTTCCAAGGGATGACTGATACAGATATATCAAATTATTTATACCTTGAAAGCTTGCGTATTGAGCCACGGGGTTGCAAACAAGCGCCAAAATTTGTAAGTATGTTGTCTTTTCGCCCACAACCGAACAAAAATTAGCAATTTTGAATATTTCATTTGGTTTATAAAGTACGGCGGTTGGCTTCGCCGTAAGTAACTTTAAATAAAAAAAACTCATTTATTAAACTCATTCCTCTGTGCTCAGTTTTGAAGTCTTTAAACCAAACGGTGGATCGATATTCCCAGCTATAAAATGAATAGATGTATCTGTGGCTAACGGCGGCTCAACACGCTCGGGAGAAACAAAAGAAATGATAATCGCCCTCGTTACGAAGGTATTACAAGGGGTGGCGGCTGAACGCTCGATTGACGCAAGATTGTTGGGAAGAGAAAGAATGTTGAGTGGGTGGGCGATTGAGATTCTATAATTTTCCCCTTCTTCACCCATCGTAGCTGGTTGGCGTGCATTTGCAGCAAACCCTTATCTGCTGTCTCCTGGTTTCTGCGTTTTTAACCGCTAACTAACGCATTAATAAAAAAAATATTCTTTTACTGTTCTACATTCGTTCTACTTTTGTTCCTTCAAGTAATACTATATTTTGCTAATACTGTAATCATAGGTATACAATTCAAACTTTTATTTTGAGTTAACTTATTAGTTTTACTTTTTTTGAGGATACAGGGTCTCACCAGACTCCAGACTCCTTATGATGACACCAACATTGGACGAACAAGACGTGTAATGAAACCCAAAAATAAACGGGCAACATGAATAATAAGTTGCTCACAATATTTTAGATCTAGTGAATATTTAACTTTAATAATGTGAGATTGCGATTGCTGAATTAATGAAAACATATCAATTGCATTTCGTACTCACATTCTTTTTTATTTAACAATTATATTCCACGACACTATGGCGTTAAAAATAAAACAATTCAATCAATATAAATAATCTTAATTAAATAAGTTATTTGACATCTTAATAGACAGTTCAGAAAAAGAAGAAATAGAAGGATACAGATTAAGAGAGGAAGATTAGAGTAGATACCAGTGGATTACTTATGTATGTTAATGGCGACCAGCGCTAGAGGAAAAAAATTTATACAATTTCCGCCTGAAAGCAGAAATTCCAGTGAATCTGCAATGACATTTGAAGCAAGATTCACCGCCTGATAGCAGAAATAAAAAAGTGGCACTCAGAAGCCAGATACTTATGTCTGTAACATATTATAGTATTATTACTAGCATTATTGCTAGTAGTAGTAGAGTAGTTCTGTTTTTTTTTACTACTTGTAAGTTATTGTCAGGGGCATGGTAATAGTATATTAGCAAGTATTGTCTTTATTTTGCCGAAGGTCGTTAGTTTAGTCGTTCACAATAGAAACGCTTTTTTTAGTTTTGATTTCGTTGCTCCACGTTCGTTCCTTTGCTTCTGCTGCCAATGCACTACGTTGGTTTCCCACGTAACGGTTGGGGTGTTAATGTTGTAGTTCGCACATTAATGTCATGATCAGTGGTAGCCTTGTTATTATTATACCAATCATGCCGATCAATGACCTTTTTTTCTTCATTTGTATGTTGTTAGACTTTGACATTCAGACGTGGACGGTTGCGATATTCTTGATATTATTATTGACGGATTGATTTGGAATTGGATTTAGTGGAAGGGCATTCCAAGGCCTAAAAGCGCTCACCATACTTGACCTATGTCTAAATAATTTATTAATCATTGGCATATTAATATTCCTAGTTCTGACCGAAATATCCGATATATGCTTCTTAAACAAGTAACGGAGCTAACAATACCTAATAACTTTAAACGATAACAGGAGAAGCCTTTAGTCGAAAAGTGATTGCATGCTCATACCAAATACCTCCTTCACAAGGTGACTAGCGTGATCTCTATATCGCAGGGAAAAAACGTTACAGTACCTTGTGCACAATTTTTTAAAGCACCAAGGCAAGCAGAACTGCCCCCACCAAAAACCTCACAGCAGTAAAGAAAATGTAGCAAGACGAATAAGACTAAGACCAGACGCAATCTAACTAGTTGAGGTAAGTAGTGCTTTACAAGATACAGATTCCATTAAATAAGATAAGAGGACCTACAGACATGAGCTACTTGCTTGTCCCACGACAGATCATCACTGGTGAACACACTGATAAACAGAAGGAACACTGCAGTATGCAACAGATACACCACCCATGGATATAGGAGATACGTCTATTGAGGATGATCTCTTGCACAACAACAGGGGCTGCGCCTTGTCGACGTTGAGTGATAGATTATTTAGCCTGGCCCACTGAGATACCGACCGAATGTCCTCTTCTACAAGACTAACAGAAAGCCCAGCAAGATGCCGTCCACAAGATAAAAAAAGCATAAACATGGACTAAGAGTGAACTACACTGTCAGGGAGGTCATTAATGTACAGCGTAAATAAGACCGGACCAAGAATGGATCCTTGAGGAACTCCACTGCCAAGAGCGAGGGCACCCGAGAACTCATCCGAGATGACCACCCATTGACTTCTCTTAGCCAAATACGAGTAAATTAGATTACGCGACGAACTCCAAAAAATAAAATTGAGATTTATTTAGTGCATAGAATTGGCCAATCCACGCGATTAAAAGCTTTGCTAAAAAAGATGCGAGGTTCTCATCCATATTACGACTTATATTATCTTTTAAGTTGAGCAAAGCAGTTGTAGTACTTCTCCCTAAAACCCAATTGATTTTGAAAAATTTAGACTCTGGAATCGGTGGATAAAAATGCCAAAATCGGGCGCTTAAGAATACTTTTACACACCTTGGACAAGCACGGAAGAATGCTTATTGGTCGGTAATCAGAGGAGCTTTTAGGCCTCTATATCTTGGGTATGGGCGTAACCCTGGCCATTTTCCAATCCGTAGGAAAACTAGACGATGTCAGAACAAAGTTGATCATTTCTCCTATATAATGACCAAAAGCTGGAAAAATCAGTTTAATGAATTTCAAATGTATACCATCAATTCCCACTGATCCAGACTGAAGACCCATGAACGCCTCGTAATCCCTAAACAAGAAAGCACAGTCCGCTTCAGGCATTGTAATATCAGGTCTACGATAATAAGCGTGGCGGTCATGGATGGAAACAAAGTAAGAATTAAGGTCGTTAACATTTAAATCCACTGTATGTGAGTGGCTTTTCGATATTCCAAACCGCCTAACACGCTTCCAGAAGTCAGCCAAGTTGACAACTGAGCCGAGACATGTCGCGCCGTACTTAATTTTAGCTTTCTTGATTGGGTATGTAACACTGTTTCGAAGTCTGGTATACAGTGCCCAGTTGACTGAAGCTGAATCCCCCTTATAAGCTCTAAAAGCAGAATCGCGAAAACATTTCGCACGTATAATACATAAGTTGTAACGCGATTTCTAACGAGCGGTATAAGGAGGTGAAGGCATTATTAAGTGCATTCAATTTGCAATGCACGTCGGAAGAGTTCAAAAAAGCATTCATATCGTACTCCTGACACGCACATAAAAGTTCCTCCACATTGATCTGGTTAAAATCACGATATTTAAAAACTTCACTTGACCTGCTAACATCATTAATGCAGGAACAAAAAATAATAGCATGTCTGGAGAATTCCCTCTAATACAAACAGTACCAAATATACTGAAGTGTTACGGGTCTTGCTGACAAATAATCAACCTCATGTTCTTAGTACAACGGCGGATATTGAGATCGACGTCAAATCTGCAGTGGAGGAAGCGAATCAGACACCATGGTGGAATGATGAGGTTGAGTCTATGAAGAAGGACACAAGGAAGGCCTTCAACAAGCACATGAGGATGGCAAGTCCTGAATCATGTGCTTCTTATAAGGAGAAGAAAAAGTTACTAAAGAGCACTCTTCGTCGACGTAAAAGGGAGACTTCTGCAGTAGTGTAAAGGTTATGTCGGATGTAAGCAGATTGCAGAAGACACTATCTAAAGACCCTGTCTCAAGACTGGGCCTTCTGCGAAGAGTAGATGGCACTATGTCAGAGACCGTAGGTGAATCGTTGCAGACTCTGATGGAAGTACTCTTTCCGGAAACCTCCTTCCTAGTGAACTTTGCTCCCACATTTGTAAATGTGTGAACAGGATGGGCAGAAGGGAGGCAGAATAGATTGTGACTTTGAACGGCATTAAAAGGGCAGTTGGAGCCTTTTCAGCGTTCAAATCATCGGGAGTGGATAGAATATTTCCGGCCTTGCTTCAGTGGGGCATTAACGCTTTTCTGGAAAGACTGCCCTGAGTTCTCTCCCCACTTCTGTGGAACTTAACCGTGGGCACTCTCCTACAAAGATTAGATGATGTGGGCATACACACTGTGGGGTATGCGAATGATATAGTCCAGGACTCTAATGGTTCCTGGACTGTTCTTAGACAGCATCACCAACGTTATGAGACATGATTTTAGAACAGTGGATAGATGTCGTAGAGAACAAGAATTGACTATCTACGCGAGTAAGTCAGATATGATTATCTTTACAAGAAGGAGGAAAGGTCTGGACATGAGCCGGCTCAGGCTCTTGGTGCTGAAATCAGGATCTCCAGGATGGTGAAATACCTGGGAGTAATCCTTGATTCTAAACTATCCTGGAATCACTGGAACGTGTTGGACCATATTGAGAATAAGACCCGCAGGGCGAAGCAGGCCTTTTTCCAGTGTAGAAGAGTATATGGGTTACGTTGGGGCTTAAACGCCCGAGCCATTTACTGGATATACACTGCAATGATTAGACCCATTATAGCTTATGCCTCGGTTATCTGGTGGCCTAAATCAGATCAAAAGACAATACGGGTAAGATTTGATGCGGTCCAGCGTCTGGCGTGCGTTGCTGTTACGGGAGCAATGCGTACATCCCCGACTGCTGTCGGTATGTGTCGGTATATCAAGCTGAGATACTTGGGCTTGTACACGCATTGGATCACCTGATTGATGGAAAGGTGCAAGATAAGACCATCTTGATTGCGCTGGACAATCAATCCGTGATTCGGTGCATGGATCGGACACACATGGATTCGAAGCTGCCACAATAATGTGCTTCAAAACTAAACAAGTGTTCTCGTGCTAATTAAGTCACACTTGTGTGGGTGAAAGGGCATGTTGGTATCCGCGGGAACGAGTTGGCTGATGAACTCGCTAAGCAGGGGTCATCATCGACTTTTGTTGGGCCCGACCCAAGAGTTGCTCTGAGGAGAGGACCGCTAAGAGCTTTAGTCGAACGATGGATGGAAGTCTCCCACCTGAAGCGATGGAAAAATTCAACCACGTATAGACAAGCTGGGGTTGTTATGTGCAGCCCTATGGCCGGTCACCAAGTAGGACCCTAAGATGTCTAGCAGCAATTGTGACTGGTCACGGCAACTTCAGATACCATTTCAAAAAGATAGGTCTTGCTGAGGATGCGATCTGTCAGAAAGAGGAGGAGAGAGCGGTGCATGTAATGTGCCAGTGTCCAGCAGTAGCAAGCAGAAGGTTGGCCATACTGGGTCGCCTCTTTATAGATGACGACGATGTCAGAGGCGTCAACCTTCGTGAATTGCTGTGAATGTCACGGGACCTTGTCATGAGAACGGAGCTGGATAGTTTCCACACGTCCACACAGAGACTAGGTTCTGGTAGGATGGCGGTGGGACGAAAAAGGACCCGAATAAGGTGGTCTACTTCGACTCTTCCACTTCTATCACAAGAGTTAGGTTTTAGTACGTAGGCGCACCTGTTGGTGTGAATCGTGCATGCCAGTCATAGATATCTTCGGAAGATCACCCCTCCTCTTATAGTAAAAAAAAAGTGCCTGGAGATGCCGGGCATCCAGAATGGACCTCTATGATTAACTCTGTAGCTATTTCTCATTACAAAAAAATCAATCAGAGAATGCAATCCGTTCACCATATCGAAGTGAGTTTTGAAATTGAAACCCTCAAAGAAAATGGGTGCACGCCTGAAAACTAAATCGTCCAGAAGGTTGACATTAAAGTCACCCATTAAAATAATGTCGCTGTATTCAGCAGGAATTCTTTAGAGTAGATCCGCCAATTACAGAAGTTCTCTTCGGGGCCTGTTTACAACGCCAATAACCCCTGTTCGAGTGGTGTCCCGTATACTTATGAACTGCTCACTATTAGGTGAGTACACCACCTAATGCCATCCCTAACAAAGATAGCCACAACTCTGCCACGTGTTGCCCCATCATGCTTGATAAATCTATAACAGTCGACAACCACGTTTCAGACACACCCACTACATACAGAGAGCAATCCGTGAGAATCAATTTCATTTCTTTAAATTTCTCCGGTATTTTTCCCACCACAATACTTTGTGCAATAAAAAGTCCAAATTTGAAGCACCGTTTACAATTTCCAAAAGCATCACGCAACACGCGGTTGTCACTGGCCGCTAAACCAGAGATAACGAGATGGCTGACTCGCTCGGGTTTCCGAATATTTGTGACTTCGTTTTTTCGATTTCTTCACGTACACTGTACGTGTTATTCACCACGGGACATCACATCTAATTGGCTTTGTGAACTATGCTGCTGTTGCTACGGCCATAAAGCAAACATTCGTTTATGTTACTGCACTCTTCAAAAACGAATTCTGCTATGTATATATGTGTTAATATGTATTTGATAATATTGTTCAAGAGTTCAATTACATGAGAGCATTAATAATTCATGTTTTTATGTTATTATATTATAAATAAAATTATGAAATGCTACTTCTTCTTCTTTGTGGTGAAAAGATAAGGAATTTCATGAAATTATTACAGTACGAAATTGCCAAAAGTGTATATTACTAAAATTGTATTTTAATAATGTTTGTTTTTTAAAAATAACTCAAAAAGGAAAAGGAGATAGGGCATTACATAATCAATTAAGAATTTCAAACACATTAGTGTAATTTTAATGTAGCGAAAACATGTTTTTCCTTAAAAAGTAGTAATATAGTAACACTACTTAAGTACCATATTACGTGCAAAATTACGCGGAAGCATACGCAGTTTGCGAACAGGTAATAAAATCTACTAGTAAGATGGAAATGAAAATGAAGGTATGCCAATAGTACATTGATGCTATTCTCCTTATATTAATTCATAATCTCAATTTATAAATTATTTTTCGTATTCACATAAATAAGTAAGAAAAATATTATTAAAGTGTTTTATAAGGACTGGATTAAGTTGAAGTTAAAATGCAGCTAACCAAATAATCTGAAGTCCTCGATATGAACCACAATCAGGAATAAAAGGAATAATTCAAAGGTTCTATAATGTTGTAACGATGCTTTTCCTCTCTCGCCTGGATATCACTCAGTCCAGTCCAAGGTATCGTCCAGTTATTTATTAATTTGAACGCAATACACCGATTTCGATACTAACAACTTTATTTAATAAATCTTGACAGTAGTTACAATAGTTTGAAATATGCTTAGTGATACGTTTTGGCTAAGATAAGTTTATATTTAACAATATAAGTTTACAATCGTTAGGCTGAAACAGAATTACGATTAAGAGCCTGAAACAGAGTTTATGATCATTAGTCTGAAACAGAGTTTATGATTAAGAGCCTGAAACAGAGTTTATGATCATTAGGCTGAAACAGAGCTTGTGATTAAGAGCATGTCGATTATTTGGTTATCTTACAAATCTGTGCTGAAAAGAGACTTTGATTAGTGTGTGTCCAATGCCGCGGAGTATAAACCCAACAGACCGACAGGGCGTTAAATATAGATAGCCGCGGGGTATAAACCCACAGACCGACTGTCCACTGTCGCGGAGTATAAACCCAACAGGCCGACAGGGGCCGAAGTTACGCTTGAAAGAAACGACGTTTCTTATGTTTCTTACCCGATTCAAGCCTCCACGATGCTGTAGCTGATGTTGTAGCTTTATGACGCGGCGGCGTAGATGAGTAGTTCACTGCGGCGTTGACGGCGGCGTCGACTGAGACGTTGACTGCGGCGTAGACCGAGACGTTGACTGCGACGTCGAATGTGGCGTCGACTGAGACGTTGACTGCGACGTCGGCTGAGGTCCTTGCGATGTTGACTACGAGTCCTTGCGATGCCGACTTGAGGTGCTTGCAATGCTGACTGTGAGTCCTTGCGATGCCGACGTGAGGTCCTTGCGATGCTGACTGCGAGTCCTTGCGATGCCGACTTGAGGTCCTTGCGATGCTGACTGCGAGTCCTTGCGATGTCGACTTGTGATGCTGGCTGTCCACGGGTGTGGTTTCGAAATTACTGTCCACGGGTGTGGTCCCTCAACAACTGTCTCGATGCACTGAGTGCGCGCTCTTTTATACTCTGCTCCTCATTCTGTGAGGAGCTTTAAAGCTTTCTCCGAACTTCGGACTTGTTTGCTGGAAATGATGCGACATGTTCGTCGCTTCCAGTGTTTACGAGCTATTGAGCAAACTCGTTTGACTAGTTTTCTCTATTTACTTTGCGAAAACGAGTTTGCTGTGCTTTGTCCTTGACTTTGATGCTGAGTGTACTTCTTTGTATGAACGTTAAATTTTATCAGCAAAATTTATCGTTACAATGTTAACAACTAGAAAGCCGTAAAATAAATCTGAAATGTATTATTTATGCCAAAAATAAAAGTCTTGAAATATAAACAATTATTTTACTTTGTAAACGGAACCCAAATATTGAGTTGGGTAGTTGGGTATTATACGCATAATAAAAACATGTATTAAATTTCCTGTAAACACAAGACATATTAGAATATTCACACAGATTTTTTGTTTTGCGAACATTTAATGCCATCACTATATATATATACGCTTAATGTAAAGTAATAATCATAGATAAAATCAATATGCGTTCAATCGAAATAGTTTACTTTATTTTTACAAGTTTACAATTGAGTTGAAATCTCAAAACAAAGTGTTAAGGTATACATAAAATATTTTAAACAAAGGCAAATTCTTGTCGTCTCCGACCCCTCATCAAGGGATCGTCAAGAGGTGAGTAGAGGTCTCTGGTGGGGAGTTCTTCTTCAGATTTCCAATTTTTCACGAACACTTCTATACAAAATTCCAAGTTTTTCACGAGCACCAACAAACTTCTGGAACCCCAATGGGAAGCCGAACAATCGCTGAAATAAGTCAGGCATCTCGTTATCTCTGCGCTAAACATATGTCATTCATTATTTAAGCTCATGATATGACAAGGCATCAAAAGACTTGGAGAACACAGGCACACAATAAGGAGAAAAGGATAATATATAGGAATTTATGGAAAGGGATGCGATTAAAAACTCCTCACTGCATATAATAGAAAGATAGTAGTAAACATAAAATAATAAAAAAATAATACCAAAAATACATTGCTTTCATTATAACATTCAGCCCGTCGCTGCGCAGCAGCCTATCAAAAGCTCTGACTACATTATAGTAAACTAATATACAAGTTATATTATCTTATTTTTTTAAAGAAATTTCTCATCATCACAGCAAACAAAGTAATGATGAGAATTTTCTTCAAAGAAATAAGATAATGATGTTAAATAAAAAAAATCAAATTCAATTCATTCATTGCATTCAGTTCAAATATATGTAGATCAAAATGAAAGATATTTATCCACAAAAGTAGATATCCTAAAGAAAAGAAAAAAAACTATGTGACAAATTAAAACATTTCAATAAAGTAAACGTTAAATGAGTTCAAATAAACGAAATCAGAACAGCGAAATATTCCACCATAACTTGATAATTGCGAAGTTCTGAAGCCATTCGAATTCTTTTTCTTTGCTAGTAATTCCCTCCTTTCTCGATAACATACACATAGCTCCTTCAAGGACTCCTAGGTGGAACAACTTCCTAGCTTCCTTTAAAAGCTGCTGCGTATTCGGCATAATAAAATAAATTATTATGGAATGGTTTATGCTTTCCTCTTAACTTTATTACTGTTGTGACTAGCGTTGTAATATGTTTAACCACTTGCGGCTCTGTCCAGATTGGTGAAAATGTATTCTTTCTTGTTTGATGTTTTAATAACACTTTATCGGCCAGTTCGAAATTTACACAATTTAATTTACTGTCAGATTGCTTTTTTGCTAATTCTTTGACAGCATCCTGGTGTTTCCGTATTTCTTTCTAAAGAACCATTGGCTTGCGGCTGATATGGTGTAATATGTAATTTTTGAATTCCTAATAACTTACATGCGTCTGACAATATTTTTGAAATCAAACTTGTGGCATTAACGCTAACTAAAATTGGTGGAATCACGTATCAGGCAATAACTTCGAGATGAAATGCTCAGATATTTTATTTACCTCCTCGTCGGGATAGCTGTTCATGTCATAAATTTAGAAAAATCATCCTGAAAAGTAAGAATATATTTATTTCTGCTCGCTGGCTCTGGTAAATTTCCTGGTAGAATATCGATGCCTTATCAAAGTGGCGTGATGGTGTATACGTCAGCATCATTGGCATTCTTGTTAATTTCGAGCTGGTATTTGCTTGACATTTCGGGAATTTCTTTACATAATCTTTTATTTGCTTCTGCGGCCCCGGCTATCTATACTCTTTTCTAATTCGCGAAAAATTTGCATTTACTAACATTTAATTTCAAGTTGTTTGATCGTAAAGTTTCGAATACTTTTTCTAATCTATATTAAGGTTGCTACCATATACTAAAATGTCATCTAAGTATACAAAGCAGTTTATTGCAGTCTATATAGTAGCAGTCAGATAGACCGAATGACATTCTATTGAACTCGAAATGGCCTAATGCGGAACTAAATGCTGTTTTGTCTTTATCTATGTTATCTGCAAAACCTGAAAACGTCATTTAACTTTCTATAATCGATTACCATTCGCCATTTCTTTTCGCCATTTTTCCCGCTTTTCTTTGAAACTAGTAGTAATGGTGACAATATCACCGACACGCTTGGTTAAACCTTGAACATAGATTGATTATGGATTCCTGTTCTTCTATATTCAGCGAAGGATCCAGATCTTGTTCTTTTATTCCCAAGTTAACTTTTTGCCTCATATCTGAATGAACCACAGTGTTAATGGTTGTATCTATATTCGACTCTTTATATCGACTCTTTACTAAAACCACTAAACTTTGGTGTGAACTTGTCATCTACAATGAAATCTTTTTCTCTTGAATTTAGAATTGGAACATGAACTATATCATTTTTTACCTCTACCAACGTTTCTCCTAGGAATATTCCTGGGTCTATCTCTGATTTAAGGACTATTACTTGACGTAGTCTTGTTTTTATATTAATTTGAACTATGCATGTCGACCTAGCTTTCACTATTGTATCGGTCGCATGTGCTAATTTACTGCCCACTTTTACTAATTGTAACGTTATATATTGTCCTTTTGTATTGGTAATTTCCAATTTTTATTTAATCGAATTTAATTCCACAAGTTGTCCTTGCCTAGTATACCATCGCCTGGCACACCTTGTTCAAGTTGCAGCGTGTGTAACGTTAAACTTAAGTTTGGCCGGCTACAATGTGTAACATTAACAGTTCCTTTTCTGCTGATACAACTACAAAAAGCTCCATTTAAAACTCAGGTTTCAACCAATAAGAGAAGTTTTCCATGTTTTGCCTCTTTAGAGGGACATCATCTAATTTGGTTGGAATTAATGTTGATACTTCGTTCTTGTTAAAAAGATTATATGCTAACCATGGAAAATTGTTAATTATATTTGGTTTATACCATTTAGAAATTTAATTAAATTAAATGGAAATTAATTTCCATTTGCAATTAATTTAATTTTTTTTTTTAATAAATAATAAATAAATCCTTGTATTACTCTCAAACCCGGTTATATCCCTTATATGTTTTATTACACATTTGTTAACAGAAACTAGAGTGTTTTTCCTATAGCCAAGACACATGGATTTTACAATCGACTTATATATGCAATGGCTCCAATGCATTAATTCTTTTCTCCGGTGTATAATTTTGTTCTGTTACTTGTTCTCTGTTGTTTTCGTTACTCTGTGTATTCAATTGTTTTGAAGGTGGTAACGTTTCCACGATATTTTTCTATGTCGGATTAACAGTTACCACTTTAATTCGTCTGGTGTTACTAATTTGTTTGGGATGCCTGTTACGGGCCTCGCCTGAGCCTGAACCGTTTCCCAGTTCTTCGCATGGCAGCTTGCTACCATGTGACCCGGTCTATTACACCAGTGGCTCACAATTGTTTCCCTATTATTCGTCCTTGTTGTATTTCCAAATGTTGTCTGTCGACTAACACCTTCCCTGCTGTTGTTAATGTTTTTACTTGTTCCCCAGGTTACAGTTTCCCTCCTAGCGTAATTCTCCCTTGTTTGTGTATTCCCGTATTGTCGTGAATTATTTGGTTGGCTATTTGTAGTGTTCATGTTTTGGGTCCTATTTGCATTTTGATTACATTTTCAATTCGCGTCGTGACCATAAGTTACATATTTATTGCAGTAGGTTTTCCTAACTAGACATTTTTTTTATGCGAATTTCAATTTCCACTGTGCTATTTCTTCTTTTTTATTGTTCAATTTTTCACTTGTAATTAGTATTTTTTCAATGGCGTCTGCCCCTTCTAAATCTAAATCTCTTAATTTAATTTTTACCAATTCCCAATGTTCTTTATTTCCTACGATTTCTTTTATATTTTTACTAATTTTCGATACAGCTTCTTCTAATTTTCTTTCAAATTCTTTATAAGTTCTTTTCAACTCTTTATAATTTTGTCATATCAGCGATTCTGCCATTAATTAATTAATTAAATATATGATTAATTGACTGTTTTTGACCTACAACATTAGCTTATTGCATAATCCGAACAGCATTACAGAGAATTGCACCAATTTGTCGCCGATGTTGAACGCCGTTTTCTCATGATCGGATTTTTTTAGATCTACTTGCCCATAACAGCTTGGCAAATCCAACGTTGAAAACCATTTTGCACCAAATAATGTGTCTAATATGTCATCTATTCACGGGTGTGAATAGTGTCCTTTTCCTTGACATTGTTGTGAGCAAGGTTAGGGTGGCGTGGCACGGTGGCTGCAGCTAGGCTCACCGGCAATATTGGGTTGAGTTCTTGCCACCCTACCCACAACAGAAAAACACACATATTTGTCCCGTTATTTTTTTAAAGAAGGAAGAGCGGGAAGAAAGGAAAAGGAAAGAGTTAAGACAAAACACAGTACCTGTGTTTCCTGATGGGTCATTCTAAGCAAATCCTCTCACACTCAGTATAACCTAATCAAAATCCTAACATTCTCCACTCAACCCCTTTCAACTATCACCCTACAACCCACTAGGAAACTCAAACATGCTAGCACAACACAAACTAAGACATCGTCTTTGTGAGCCGCCCACCCTGTCTGTAGCCCTTATAAGTTACAGATATGAACCGCACTTGGCTCAACGTGTACTTCCGGTTCCCTTATTTCTTTAATCTTTCCAAGTCTCTGTTAGTCTGTCTGTCTATTCCCTAATGTCCGTTATGTCTGTCCGTTTACCACGGCCTCAATTGCGGTGACCTCCGAATGACAAAATACGAAGGTGTATAAATAAATGTGGTTCCTGCAAATTTGATGCCAACTCTGCTAGTGTTCTACTCTGCTGATAGATGATCAGTTGCTTGATAACATATATCAAATGGTTCCAATCTTTCCAATAATTCCCCCATCTATTCGCAATTCCCACTTCCCCTAATTCCCTTTATAATCACACTTCCATTCACACCTTCCATAATCACCTTTTCACACAAACCATTCAACCAGGACACTTAGGCTCTTGCTGTTATGGTAAACCTTGTGATTTTATTCGCTAGAAATTACTAAACCTATTTGCACATGCAACAATCAACAATAATGCCTACACCAACGACAAAACTAATTATTACTAAAATCGCTCCGCTGGTTTAGGAGATATGTGGACACGGTCTCCTACTACAGGGTCGAAACCGTCGATGTTGTTTACAGCATGGAACGTGTTCATAAAAAAAATTGAAGGCCATGTTCACTTGTCTCCATTCAACGTGTGGCTTCGACCCACTTCTCATGCTCTACGGATCTGAGCTAGCTAAGTTATAACCACTACCAAAGGAGTTCGTCAAACATGTGCATCCTTCACCGATAATGCACTAACCTACTCTAGTATAATCGAAAATATCACAGTCATTATCACTAAATCTTAAACTAATATTGCGTTACCTAAAAACTAAGATTGCACTACTAACTACATCTAATGGTAAAAGAAAATATCATAGAAAGAGAAATAAATAAATAAATAATAAGCCATGTCTAACATTTACAAAAACGAAAAAAAATAAATAAAAAACGAGTCAAGTGAACTTAAAACTTAAGAAAAATAAAAGCAAAAATAACTACTAGCTTATAATAAAGTAATAATTATCAAAGCTATAAAGTACAACACTCACTACATAAAAGATACAACACAAACAAATCTTTAGCGTGGTATAAGCCTACCTTTTTACCTCCAAGTGTGCCAAGCTCATACAAAGAGTTACCAACTCTGCTCAAAATTATACATTTAAGATTAGCTTGCCCCAGCTTTGCGTTGTAACCATCAACGAGGTTGCTTTGCTTAAATTTGTGGCGGTACACTACTTGTCCAACTTGCAAATTGACATCCCTACTATGCGTGTTATATGCTTTCGCACTCTTTTCGTGAGCCAGCTGTAACGCTTCTGAAATCTTCTTGCGGATCAAGCTCAATTTGGCCGCTTGGCTCACGATCTTCACCTTTTACAGATCTCACACGTACGTATTAATTATAGGAGTTTGCGTCCAGTAACCCAGAACACAATTCAGACGGATCCCAGTGCTGCCACACGTGATCCTCTTGAATCACATCACCCGTCAAAAAACCCGTACGTTTGTACAAAAACCCGTCCGAAATTACTAAATCCAGTAGTTCGTTTTTGTTCTTAGTCACTGTTTTCCTCAACTCCTCATATTCTTCCGAAGAAAACGCTGGGGAATTGAGGTCAACATCAAGTGATCTGTCTATCGGTCCTATCTCTACCAGATACATGCGAGAAAGAGCATCCGACACCACATTCTGTAAGCATTTTCTATGTTCAATATTGAAATTGTAGGCTTGAAGTTTTAAGCCAGACAAGTCTTTTTGGTTCATCAACCACTTCAAGCTCACGTAATCCGTAATTCTGGTAAAAGGTAAACCTTCCACATAAGGACGGAACTTCTTTACGCTTAATACAGCAGCGTAACATTCAAGCTCAGATGCTCATTTTCTTCATCATCCATCTGAAAGAGAACTCCTCCCACCCCTTGCGTAGATGCGTCGCATTGAATAGAAAAATGTTTGAAGTTCGTATTACTAAGCACTGGTGCCGAAGAAAGACTGCGCTTCATCTCTTCAAGAGCATGCTTAGCTTCGTCAGTTATCGCAAATTTCTTAATATTGTCCTTCGTGAGACAGTCTTGCAGCGGAGCTGCTATGGTCGAATAGTTCCTAATAAATCTGCTGTACCAGGCTGACATCCCTAGAAACCGTCTTAACTGTTGGCGTTCTAGTCTCCGGAAACTAATCAATTGCTGCCACCTTCTTGCTGTCTGTCCTGATGATATATCCCAGATACCTCACTTCCTTATAACAAAATTTGCTCTTTCCCACATTGATTGTGAATTTGGTATCCCGCAGACACCCGGCCACACGATCCAGCAATGCAAGATGTGACTCGAACCTGGCAGAACACACCAGCAGGTCATCGAGGTAGACAAAGACACGCTCTCTTAGCTCATCAGGTATGACTTTGTCCATCAGCCTACACATTCGCTGCGCGGCATTACACAGTCCGAGCGGCATTGAAGTGAACTGATATAACGCCCGTCCTGAAACTGTGAATGCCGTCTTACCTCTCGACTTCTCTTCCAATGGTATCTGCCAGAATGCGTCCTTCAAATCAATCGCACTGATGAATCGTGTGTCCTGAAGGCTGTCAAGGATGCCCTCAATGTGAGGTAACGGATATGCGTCCTTAATTGTCCGTTCGTTCAGTGTCCTAGCATCAAGGCATAGTCAGATTTTTGTCCCTTTTCTTACCAAAGACACTGGAGAGCTCCAATACTCGCTTTTTCCTGCCGAGTATCCTTAAAAGTTGGCCGGGGACTCCTCCCTTAGTGCAGACATCCCCGGATTCCCTGCAGGATATGACACAACAAAACACGTCATGCCATGGAAGGCAGACTTGCACTTCGCGTCAAGAGGGTTTGTCTTGAAGTGATCCCCGGTCATTCCACAACTGAAACATAAATTAAGATGAAACGGAGACTGACAAAATGCTTGGTTTACAGATGGATTTTTACTAACAGGACGACACACAGACGTAAACGGACGCGGACCTGAAAGACCCGATCCCTGAGGAGTTCTTGGCAAATCCCTTCGTTGTGGTACATTTAAATTGGGCCGCTGGTGAGCCAGAGCCTCCACAATAGTTGAAGGTTCTCACTCCTCAAGCGGCAACCCCACCTCGCTAACTTGCCTTGCCTTTGCCCTACTCTCTTTTACAAGTTTTTCGGCTCTTCTGCACTCAGTACAAAATTCTTTCAAAGAGCCAACTTTACATGCGAAAGTCTGGCTAGCGAGGTTCGCCCTTTAAATAGATCTAATAATTGAAATTAGTTCCTCAGCAATCTTCTTCCGCAGCCTAAAGGTGAGATTATGGATCTCAGCATAAATGTCTTCAAAGCTTTCTCCTAATTACTGCTTCCGATCCATAATCTCCCTTATGATTTCATAGTTGGAGCCTGCAGATCGGAAGTTGCTCAGCAGCTCTCTTTTTAAATCATTATAGCCAAAGTGATTCTCCAGCACCCGCCAATACGACTTAGTGGCGGCTCCGGTGACCAGGCATTGGAAATCGGTTAAGAGCTGCTCAAATGATATCCCTTGTTAAGGTCGACGCTCTTCACCCTTGATACCTCACCGCTACTCAGACACATTGTCGGGCTCTGGGATGAGGTGTGACCCAGCCCTTGCTGCGCTACAACCCTTGATACTGCTTCCCTGACTGCATCAGCAGCCTCTCGCCTTGTCGGAGTGGAGTTGTCTCTTGGATGAGGGTTTGGTGGTATACCTGACGCCTCCATCGCAGCCACTCTTCTGCCCAGGTCTGTGAAATCACCACGAAGCTGCTGCGTGGCTTCTGCGCAACCTGCTATCATCTGTCCCTGCTGCATCATCATTGCCATCATCTGACTCAATTGATTAGAATCAGATGATGCAGCAGCGGCAGATAATGTTGACCCTGCCGCAACTCGGCCCTGCCGCACCACTCTGTGGTTCCACACCCTGCCCCTCTTGCTCCGACATTTCTGCTATTTTTTCTAGTTTGGCCGAGAAGCTAATCACGCTGACGGTAAACTACTGCACTCCGACCTAGGTTCTTCACTATTACGAGGTCGTCCAAACATCAAACTAACGGTCACTTGCTCAAATAGTCTACTGGGAAAAAATCTACTCTTCTTTCTATTCCGGTATCTATTTGGTCGAGAACTGAACCTATTATCTGATTCTCTAGAGTCCTCCTACTAATGCTTCTTGTAAAAGGTTTCCTTGGCTCAGACTCTCGCTCGCGTTCCATCATAGAGAAAGAATAACAAGAGGCCGAATCTTAAACAAAAATATTTTCCACTGGCTATCCAGTACTAGATCTTTTTCTCACTCATTGCTGAGTGTGTTCTCTCTTCTATTGCAAATGCTAATGTGTTTTCATTCATCGTCTGAGAATTTCTTTCCTATCCGTTCTTGAATCGTTGATAGATTACTAAATGCTTCGCTCTTCAGAGTATAGCTATTACACGTGTTTATGTCTTTGCACTGATGCTCTGAGAATTTGGTCAACCCAGTTCTGGATCGTATGAAGATTTTTGAGTGTTTCGCGCTCTTCTCTTTTGTATTGCAAATGCTAATGGTTTTTTCATTGATGCTCTGAGCATAAATCATGATTTCGTGATTTATGGCTCTGAGCATTTGTTGGCTATCCACTACTGAATCGTTGATAGATTACTGAATGCTTCGCTCTCTCCGCTATAGCTATTGCATGTGTTTGTGTGTTTGCACTGATGCTCTGAGAATTCGGTCATACCCACTTTTGGATCGTGTGAAAATTTTTGAGTGTTTGGCTTTTTATACCCTACACCTTAAGGTTGAGGGTATATTCACTTTCTACCGGAGTGTGTAACGCATAGAACTAGACAAGATAGGTATGGAAAAGTATATATATTCTTGATCAGCATCACCACCGAAATTGAAATAACGATGTCTGTCTGTCTGTCCGTTGAAATCACGATCACAGGAGAACGGATTAAGATTTCAAAATGAAATTTGGCAAAAATATTCGTTGCTATGTTGGGGTGTTTCGTATTGAAAATGGGCAAAATCGCCCAAGGACCACGCCTACTTTTTATATCGAGAGTGCAGGTACCTCTGTTTACCCTATTAAAAAAGGCCATATCAGCATCACTTTTTGAGAGAAGAAAAGAAAATTTTATATGTAGGTTTAGACTAATGCTTCCAGTTAATATGCCAAATATGGGCGTGATTCGCCCACTATAAAAAAAAAATTTTTTTGTTTTTATTATTATTATTATATATATGTATTGTATATTTATTATTAGATATATAATATATATATTGTATATATATACGAGTATATTATATCGCACCACTTCTAAATATATATACGAGTATATATGCAGCTTTAAGGTGTAGGGTATTTCGGATACAGCCCGGCTGTAGACAACACCTTTACTAGTTTCTTTTGCTTTTGTAATATGAGAAACTTTTTCTGTCTACTACTGGATCGTTCAAAGATTGTTGGTGTAATTTCATTTCTTCTTACATTTTCCGTAATCGTCTTTTTCTCATTATTGATTCTTTATGGAGCAAATGAAGAGTGTATGTATGCCGAAAGAATATATGTATGTGAATACACATTGATAACTTCTTACCTTTGTGATTTCTGGACATTATTTTGTTTGTGTTTCTTATAATTATTGGCTTTGTATGGATTTGTGTTTATGTACATTGGTTTTTGTTTTCTAGTGCTAGCGCCTACTGCTGCAATTTTACATTAGAAATTCGCTTAAAGAGGTTTGGATGACTTTCTTGATCAGTACAATTGTGGGAAACTAAAATTTTTGCAATTATTTGTAGTTAGCAGCTTATATAACTGCGGAAAGGCTGAAAGCTTTAGGAGATGATTTTCGGAAATCGTAAAACACATATATTTGCAAGATTAAAATAAAGAAAATTATACTTAGTCATATCAAAATTAAACTGTGCATAGCATATTTTCTAGTTTTTAGAGATTAGATATATTCATAATAGTGGTCCTGTAAACATTTATTTTTTATAGGGCTTTTTTGTACCCAGCATGCCGACTCAAATAAATCGATGGTCATCGCAAACAAAATTGAGAAAAGCATCAGAAACTCCAGAAATGTTGGTGCTTCAAAATTATTCACACACACAACCAAACGAAACAGTTTCAGGCATGCTAAAACAGAGTGAATGATTGAAAAGAAATATTCGCTGTATGCGTGAGTAAATTTATTAAAATTTGCTAGTCTCTCCTTGAGGACGCATTTTGCACTCATTTCGTTTCTTCGTTTCCCTTGCGAACCGACCGCTTCCATTTGGCGTTCGAGTAAATTTCGCTGATTCGGCCTCGCTAGCGACTCCAGCCTCTGCCCAAAAACCATTCGTTTTGAAACTACCAAGTACGCAGCAGAAACCAGCGTTGCTACCCAGTCCGAACACTAAAGAAAAAAAAAACAGAAAAGTAAAGAGCAAAAAGAAAATAATAGTAAAAGATAGGAAAAAAACAATTAGAAAATGAAACTAAGAATTGTAGAAATGAAAATTTGAAAATTAAGAACGTTAAGAACGCAAATAGACGGTTGGCGCCATTTCTGTTGTGAGCAAGGTTAGGGTGGTGTAGCACGGTGGCTGCAGCTAGGCTCGTCGGAAATATTGGGTTGAGTTCTTGCCACCCTACCCACAACAGAAAAACACACATATTCGTCCCGTTATTTTTTTTAAAGAAGGAAGAGCGGGAAGAAAGGACTTGTACCTGTGTTTCCTCATGGGTCATTCTAAGCAAATCCTCTCGCACTCAGAATTACCTAATCAAAATCCTAACATTCTCCACACAACCCCTTTCAACTATTCTCAGCTAACCAAACATAAGCCAATCACCGTACAACCCACTAGGAAACTCAAACATGCTAGCACAACACAAACTAAGACATCGTCCGTTTGTGAGCCGCCCACCCTGTCTGTAGCCCTTATAAGTTACAGATATGAACTGCACTTTGCTCAACGTGTACTTGCGTTTCCCTTATTTCTTTAATCTGTCCAAGTCTCTGTTAGTCCGTCTGTCTATTCTGTAATGTCCGTTATGTCTGTCCGTTTACCACGGACAATTGCGGTGACCTCCCCTTAGATCCACCACTACATCAGCCTAAATGAGCTGCTTTTGGCAAATCATAATGAAAAATATCATTTTAGGTGATTAAAAAAAAATTCAGAAATTAATATTACTCGTTAATTTTGTTTTCTGCGCTTCTTTATTTAACACCTTCATTATTTTAATCCTAACAATAATACCTTATATATTCTTATTGCTTCTTTTTTAATTAATACAATTATTCCTTATTTATTATTTATGTTTTCTTTCGTTTTCTGTTTATGCATACTTATGTATGAATATTCATTAAGTGCTGTACCAATATAAACCTCCAATTATATAATTATATAAACCAAAAACAAAAGATAATAGAAAAGAAACTTATGAATGACAATATAAAATCAAATACCAATAATGCTAGTAAGTTGACAGTTATGGAAGGCAGTGGCTCTAAATATGCAACTTCTCTGGCGGAAGTCGGATTAGATGTACGTGTTGATGCAGTTTGTAAAATATGGTCGAGACTCTTTTTACGGATATTTTTTATCATCGTATATATATAGATTGATGAACTTTCACCATCTAACTTGGTTCTCATAAGGTAGATAAAAAAATTGGCTTCTCGGTCTTTGTTTTACTATTGGACCCACCAGCGGTATTCCATATTGAATAGATGTGCACTTTTATCACTTACTCGAACCGACATACCCTGGCTATAAAGGCCTTATATCTCATTTCATGTTTTTTTTTCAAACACAGCCTGCAAATCGTCACTAACCGCCTTCTTCTGTTTTAGTCTTCGTAGACGCCACGCCTTCGTTTGCGTCGTCGGGTTATTTCCGTACTATTTTCTCCTTAGCCTGGACCGTTGTCTTGTTGGGTTTTGGACCGGCGATGAATTATTGCATGTTGCTATTTATGCTGGTGTTGCTTGTGTGGTTATTAAACATCTTTTCGGAAATTATTTTTGAGAACTATTCGATTTCTTAATTCGTAGTCCTTATCTCAACAGTATTAGTAGTTTTATATTTGTACATATAGTGATATAACATTTTCCAAAACGTTTAACACGTTGTAACGATTAAATTTTGTTACACAAAACTTAATGTACATACAGAGCTAACATTGAATCAAGCACTCAAGGACAAACGCGGCAAACTCGTTTTCATAACGCAAAGTTACCAAACTAGTCAAACGAGTTTGCGAAATAGTTCGAAAACATTGGAAGTAGCAAACACGTCGTATAAATTCCATCAAACAGGTTCGAAGTTTGACGAAAGCTTTAAAGCTTTTCATACAATTTGGAAGAAGAAGAGACGACGATAAAAGGCCGAGCACACAGCGCATCGGGACAGTCTTTTACCAACCACACCCGTGGACAGTCTTTTAGAAAACCACACCCGTGGAGAGTCTTTTACCAACCACACCCGTGGACAGTCGCAAGTAACACGCGTTAAATATTCAGCAGAGACGATCAGCACCATAAGGACATCGCAGTCAGCACTGTAAGGACTCTGAGTCGGCATCAAAGGGACTCGCAGTCTACATCGAAAGGACTTCGAGTCGGCATCAAAGGGATTCGCAGTCAACAACGCAAGGACTCCGAGTCGGCATCAAAGGGAATCGCAGCCTGCATCGAAAGGACTCCGAGTCGGCATCAAAGGGACTCGCAGTCAACAGTGCAAGGATATTTCAGTCGACGTCGCAGTCAACGTCGAAGCCAACGTCTCAGTCGACGTCGCAGTCAACGTCGAAGCCAACGTCTCAGTCGACGTCGCAGTTAACGTCGAAGCCAACGTCTCAGTCGACGTCGCAGTTAACGTCGAAGCCAACGCCTCAGTCGACGTCGCAGTCAACATCGAAACCAACGTGTCAGTCGACGTCGCAGTCAACGTCGAAGCCAACGCCTCAATCAACGTCGCCGACAAGAGCGCAGCTGGCGCACCGCTGCAACCAACAACGCCCTGTCGGTCTGTGGGTTTATACCCCGAGGCAGTAGGACAGTCGGTCTGTGGGTTTATACCCCGCGACTCATAACCACAACGCCCTGTCGGTCTGTGGGCTTATACGCCGAGGCAGTAGGACAGTCGGTCTGTGGGTTTATACCCCGCGACTCATAGCAACATCGCCCTTTCGGTCTGTGGGTTTATACCCCGCGGCAGTAGGACAGTCGGTCTGTGGGTTTATACCCCGCGACTCATAACAACATCGCCCTGTCGGTCTGTGGGTTTATACCCCGAGGCAGTAGGACAGTCGGTCTGTGGGTTTATACCCCGCGACTCATAACAACATCGCCCTGTCGGTCTGTGGGTTTATACCCCGAGGCAGTAGGACAGTCGGTCTGTGGGTTTATAGCCCGCGACTCATAACAACATCGCCCTGTCGGTCTGTGGGTTTATACCCCGAGGCAGTAGGATAGTCGGTCTGTGGGTTTATACCCCGCGACTCATAACAACATCGCCCTGTCGGTCTGTGGGTTTATACCCCGAGGCAGTAGGACAGTCGGTCTGTGGGTTCATACCCCGCGACTTATAGCAACAAAGCAGCAGAGTGACTCGCCCCAGGAGAAACTAACAAGAATCTTCCTTTCCAGCGTAATTAAACAACTTATAAAGATAATTTAACGATTTGCTTACAGCCTAATTAGAGAACTTTTAATTTACAGCAATCTAACCATTTGCTTACAGCCTAATTAGATAACTTTGAATTTCCAGCAATCTAATCATTTACTTACAGCCTAATCGATAATATTTAATTTCCAGCAATCTAATCATTTGCTTACAGCCTAATCGATAATATTTAATTTCCAACTACTTATTGTAAACTTATGTAAGAAACTTATCCTTAGGCACATCTAGAAACACTGTAACCAAAAATCAAAAGCAATTCAATAAAGTTGTTAACATAAAATTTGATGTATCGCGTTCTAACAAATAAATAACTGGACGAGACCTTGGACTGGACTGAGTTATATCCAGGCGAAGAGAAAGCATCGTTACAGTGGCGCCCGAGCAGGGACCTGATACATCGAATATCTAACAACCAGCGAGCACTCAATCTGATTAAAGCTAAAATAATGTCGAAACGTTCATGGATTTACACACTACGCAAGGACGAATTAATTGAATATGCCAAAGATTTCGAGCTTGACGAGACAGGAACCGCCGATGAACTGAGGAAGCAGTTCGTCGCTTTTGTCATAGCAGCAGAGAAGGATCCCGTGGTATACGCGCGCGTGCTGGAGTTGGAGGCAATGCACACCGCGGCCCGAAGGCCATCACCAACACGGCAACCACGATCAGGAGATGATCGGAACGAGACACAGACTAGAGCGGCTTCACCGAAGCTTGGTGAAAAGGAATTTCACCTATCGATACCCACAGTCAGCGAAAACGTCATCACCGAACCCAGCCGAAACATTATGTCCACAAGACCACGGGAAATGGCGGTGGACCCGGCTAGTATCATCGACAAGGTTCGAAAATGGAACGTTCGATACGACGGTGGCAAGGACCCGTTACTCTTTATTGAAAGGGTGGAAGAATTGACAGGAGTATACCGGATACCCGTAGATTTTTTACCGCAGATGATGCCGGAACTGCTTCGCGACCGTGCACTCACATGGCTTCGGAATAACCAACGCGACTGGAGAACCTGGAGCAACTTTAAATCCGCTTTCTTGAAGTTTTTCTTATCGAGCAGGTACTTCGAGCAAATCGAGGACCGAATCAGGATGCGCACGCAACGACAGCACGAATCGTTCAAGGATTTTGTGTTAGACATCTGCGATCTGATGAGAACAGCTGACTTCACGGATGCACAGAAGTTAGAGCGTGTGTTTCGTAACTCGCGGCAAGAGTTTCAGCTGTACATAAAAAGGAAGGATTTTGCAAGCCTCGACGAGCTGGTCAGCCTAGCAGAGGACCTGGAGTGCATCCAAAGGGAGCCAGATGAGACAGTACGGCAGAACACGCGACGACGAGATGAACCGAAACCATTCCCTCCAAGGCCACAGTACGAGAGCAGACCGCAACCACAGAGGACGCGAAACGAAAGACACATGGAAATTTCGCAAGCCCGCGTACGGCACATCAACCCCAGCATTGCATGCCGCCGCTGCGGCCAAGACGGACACCGGCAGAGAGGCTGCCGAAACCCTCCACTGTTATTTTGCTGGACCTGTGGAAAAGTAGGCGTGCGAAGCATCGATTGCTGCTATCGTCGCAGAAATCAAAACATTGAAGCACACCAGGGAAACGACGACCGCTCCCGCCAGTACCGAGACTCGCCGGACACAGGGCGAACAACTTCTCGGAACCACTAGAGACTTTACGCTGTGATCAGGGTCACCTCCTCGCTAGGATTCACATCATGGGACGAACGCTGGACGCAACGATTGACACAGGAGCGACACGCAGTTTCGTAAGCAGGCGAATGGCAGAGGAACTCGGACTAGAAGAGAAGACACTGACCCTTCCCATATATGTACGGATGGCTGACGGTAGCCAAGGAGAGGTAACCAAATATCTGGACACCACCATCAGAAGTGGGAGAAACAGTTTGCGCACCAAATTACTGATTTTACCAGGCGCAGTGGACAAGTTACTCCTGGGCATGGACTATCTCGCGAAGGCTGGAGCTAGTTTCTCGTGTGGCGGACTCACGCTGAATTTTCAGGACGCTCAGCAGCACGGAGTAAAAGCAGCAATTAACACCTGTGTTGTCGACAGAGAAGCCGAAAGCGAGGCAGCAAATCATGAAACAGGCGAAGATATAGAAACCATATTAAAGAAAGAGTTGAAAGCGTTTGAAATACTAGAGGGCCCCACGAACATCGCGAATCACAAGATCACCATGATCGATGAGAGACCGGTAAAGCAGCGCTACATCCCGAGGAACCCAGCGATGCAAGAAATCATCAACAAGGAGGTGGATGAATTGATTAATAAAGGTTGTATCGAGCCATCGAGCAGTGCGTTCAGCGCCCCAATCGTGCTGGTCAAGAAGAAGACCGGTACATGGCGTTTATGCATCGATTATCGGCAGCTAAACTCCCGATCCAGACCAGATGCGTATCCGTTGCCGCGCATCCAGCACATCCTTGACCGTCTAAGAAATGCCAAGTTCATCAGCAGCCTGGACTTAAAGAATGGATACTGGTAGGTTCCGATGGACGACGCCAGCAAACCCTATACAGCGTTCACAGTGCCCGGGCGCGGCTTATTTCAGTGGAAGGTCATGCCATTCGGACTCCACTCGGCTCCAGCAACTTTCCAACGAGCACTCGACAAGGTAATAGGGCCAGAGCTAGAACCATACGCCTTCGCGTACCTGGACGACATCATCGTGACCAGCGCATCAAAAGAGGACCACATGCGACACCTACAAGAAGTTTTCAGGAGGCTGCGTGCAGCAAATTTGAAGTTGAACATCGACAAATGCGAGTTCTTCCAAAAGGAGACGAAATATCTCGGTCATGTGGTAAGTGAACAGGGCATCCGAACTGATCCGGATAAGATCGCGGCGATAGAGGCACTCGAACCACCCACCAATCTGCGAGAGCTTCGCCGATGCTTGGGAATTTCCTCCTGGTACCGAAGGTTCGTCCCAGAATTTGCAACGATAGTGCACCCGATGACCAATCTTCTCAAAAAGGGAAAGCATTGGAAATGGCAGACAGAGCAACAAGAGGCATTTGAAAAGTTGAAAGCGGCGCTTACAAGGGCACCGATACTCACCTGTCCGGATTTCACCAAGCAGTTCACTCTCCAAACGGACGCCAGCGATATCGGCTTGGGAGCGGTACTTACACAAGAGGTCGACGACGCCGAGAAGGTAATCGCGTATGCGAGCCGCAGACTAAAGAAAGCGGAATTAAATTACTCAGCAACCGAGAAAGAGTGCTTAGCCATCATATGGGGCGTTCGGAAGATGCGATGCTATTTGGAGGGCTACAAGTTTTCCGTGGTAACTGACCACCTACCGTTGAAATGGCTCAACAGCATCGAGAGCCCTTCAGGGCGTATTGCTCGCTGGGCTTTAGAACTGCAACAGTACAACTTCGACGTCAAATATCGTAGAGGAAAATTAAACGTTGTCACCGACGCGCTTTCCCGCCAACCAGCAGAGACAAATCGAATCGCGGCCGAGGTAAGTTCACCGCCACCACGATGCTCCTGGTGGGAGAGGAGGATCCAAGAAATAACAGGTAATCCACAGAAATTTCCCGACTATAGAATGGAGGGAGATCAGCTCTACAGACACATCCAGCGACAGCCAGCTAATGACGATAACGCTCCATGGAAACTTTGTGTACCATCACATCTACGCGAACGCGTGCTACAAGAGAATCATGACAATGCATGTGCAGGCCACTTGGGGATTCGGAAGACGTCAACGCGAATCATGAATCGTTATTATTGGCCCGGAATGCTCAGAGACATCAGCCGTTACGTTCACCAGTGCGACTCGTGCCAACGATATAAATTCGAACAACGACAGCAAGCAGGGAAAATGTTGACGCAGTTAGCGGATGAACCATGGGCGATTGTATGCGCCGATTTCGTCGGACCACTGCCACGCTCAACGCACGGGAACACCACTTTATTGGTTTTCTTCGACAAATTTACAAAGTGGACGGAAATAATTCCACTGCGGAAGGCTGCAGCGGACGGTCTACTGAAAGGATTCCGAGAACGAATTGTAGCTAGATTTGGCGTCCCTAAAATACTGGTCACGGACAATGGGAAACAATTCAAGAGTAAGCATTTCACAGAATTTCTATCAAGCATCGGAGTGAAGCACCAATTCACAGCGCCGTACACGCCACAGGAGAACCCGACAGAACGAGTAAATAAAACGGTGAAAACAATGATCGCACAACTAGCTGCTGGGGAGCAGCGTAAGTGGGACGACAAACTGCCCGAAATTATGCTTGCAATAAACTCATGCCAATCTGAGACCACAGGATTCAGCCCGGCATTCTTGGTTCAAGGAAGGGAATTACGATTGCCAGGAGCACTCTTCGACGAGAAGACTCCAGGTACTGGGCAGAGAGAGCAAACTGCACATGAGAGGGCGAAACAACTCCAGGAAATCTTTGAGATTGTACGAGGGAAGCAGGCGTTAGCAGCATCAGACCAAGCGCGTTATTACAATTTAAGACGTCGCCAGTGGTCACCCAAAGTCGGAGAACTCGTATTGGTAAAACAACATAGTTTATCGAAAGGAGTGGAATACTTCGCAGCAAAGCTTGCGCCAAAATACAAAGGGCCATTCAAAATCATCGCCTTTGTGTCGCCAGTCATTGTGAGAATTAGAGATCTAAAATGCAAGAAAGTGTGCACAGCCCATGTAAGCGAGTTGAGGCCATACGCCACCAACGACAACGAAGCCCGTTTCGGAGACAACGTAGAAAAGAATAATAACACAACGTAATGAAGATGTGAGTGCTAGCAAAAGAGAAAACTTCTAATGTGCCACGATTAAGGAACACAAATCAGACAACAATGTTTATTATCCTACATTTAATTATTACCGAAACATTCTATTAAATGGCATATAAAGCCGAATAATTTACATTAAATTTTCAAATGCACTCAAGTTAAAACTTGTAGAATTTCGTTGCAGAAGCGAATTATCTAAAACTACGAAGACAGGAAATCATCAAAGCAGAAGTCAGCACGAAGCCACACACACTCATTCAACACCGATACCACAAATCGCTGAAGTAAACAGCGAAAACTAAAAAATATAATGAAGGGGTTAAAACAATAAACGAAGTGGCCACCGAAGAAAACACGCACAGCGCAGTCGCTACATCATACTACGCATCTAGATACAGCGAGCACATAGGTAATAAAACAATAAACGAAGTCGCCACCCAGGAAACTACGCGCAAGCGCAGTCGCTACATCACACTACGCATCTACATACAGCAAGCACAAAGGTAATAAAACAATAAAAGAAGTCGCAACCGAAGAAAACACGCACAAGCGCAGTCGCTACATCACACTTCCCATCACATATATGAAACACAAAGGTAATAAAACAATTAACGGAATCGCAGCCAAGGAAACACGCACAAGCGCAGTCACTGCATCACATTTCGCATCTACATACATCAAACACAAAGTCGCTGCATCACATTTCCCATCCACAGACATGAAACACAAAGGTAATAAAACAATTAACGGAATCGCAGCCAAGAAATAACGCAAAGCGCAGTCGCGGCATCACACTCCCCATCCACACACAGCAAACACAGGTAATAAAACAATAAAAGGCGACCAGTCAAAGAGATCAACAAACGCAGGAGGGTAAATCGGAAGCGCTTCACCATTGAAAACCGTTAAGCTGTCGACGACGTCGCAAACCCAACGAGCTTCAGGCCGGAGGCGGAAAGGGGCAATGGCACGCTAATTTCGCTGACACCAACGACTGCACTAAACGGAGGAGGAAATTCGCATTGCTTCCGCTGACAACACGGCAGGCATGGGAAGCGTATTAAAATGCACACACAGAGAGCTTAGAAGTCCGTTACACGAGTGCTTATGCTCGCTACATAAAAGCAAATATTCGGACTGTTCATGGAATCGCAGCGACGTTACGGGGTGAGGAGAGGAACAAGATAAGCGACGGCAGCAAGAAACCGTTAGGACATCGGAAGGCAAACGTAAAGCGACCTCAGAAGACACAGATTAACCACGGAGCAGTCAGTCATCAGCGAAATTTCATCAGAGACGGTCGCCGCGATAGTTACCTTCAGTGAGGAAAATTTACAATGTCCAGTTCATCGCCGAGAAAAGAATTGAAGCCGCGAACGCTGCCAGCGTCGACGCAGGAGTTGGCTGCAGCAGTAGTTAAGACCACGCAAGCAACAAACGACACCGCGTACCACGTGGTGATTGTGTCAAGCGACGACGAAATGGAGCGCCCACGCCCCCTTCTTTGCTACCAAGGGGTAAGAATCTACAAGGAGGATTACGAGAGGTTGTCAGAAGGACGTTTCTTCAACGATACGTTGATAAATTTTTATCTGCCGCTCATGCTCAGTCGCCGGCTGACGAAAATTCAACAAGCGACACATGTGTACGACACACATTTTTTCGCACATGTGAAGGTATGCTATGCGAGCAACGACATCGCAGCGGAAATTGCGCACATGGACTTGAGGAATCAAGTTAGCCACGAAGAAGTACCTGCTGGTTCCGATCAATGAGGATGCCCACTGGATCCTCGCAATAATCCGACACGACGTCGCGGCCACCCAACAAAACGACATCCTCATATTCGATTCGCTGTTCATGAAGGACAGGACCCACATACCAGCGCTGCTGCGCAAATACCTTGGCGCAGAACTGCAACGGTCGTTTACTGCAGAGACGTTACCGGCGTACAACGTCCGCATGCCGCAACAGCGCAACTCCACGGACTGCGGCGCATTCTTGCTGCACGCAGCAAATAAATTCTTGCGAGGACCCTTGGGAGACTATCCCACACGAGACTATAGTGAATGGTTTCCACCGGCGGACGCAGAGGCGAAGCGACAAAATGTCGCCTACTCGGTACTCATGCTGCTGCCAGAAGAAGAGAGATTGAGACTGCCAAAGCTCTACATACCACAGCGCAAAAGGGAAACCAACAAGACCCAGACACCGCCTCGCAAGGGTGACAGAAGCGACAGCAGCAGCTGCAGCAGCAGCAGCAGCAGCAGTAGCAGCACCCGCAGCAGCAGCAGCAGCAGCAACGATAACAGCAGACATAGCAGCGACGACGACGCTAGAAAACAGACGGAGATCGCAATGACGCCAAAGACGACGCCACGCTCGGTATCACCGCCCACACCAACGAGGAAGCCAACGGCAGTAGTACACCCTTCCCCACCCGGCAGTAAGATGAAGCGATTGGAAGCAGAGGCAGAAGTTGAAATCCCCAGAACACCGGGACGCGAACTTCAAATGGAGCTGACGCATCGGTTGACACCATCACCGAACAGCACAGCCATTAGTTTGGACACCGACTGGGCACCCGCTAGTGAGGAGAATCCAGTGCACGAGGACCATCAACCAGGCGCCACCGCGCAGCAAGTCATTCCACCCTGGTTGGAGCAGCAAGTGTTGGAAGCCAAGCAACACCGAAAGGTAGGGAGAAGGGTGCGATTAATGCGGACGGTAGAAGGAAAACGCGTAAGAATTACCATCACCCGAAACGGCGACGTAAATATTGACCAGTGATTCAGTGGTCAAAACTAATTTAATTTACTAATTTTAATAAGCGAAAACTGAAAATAAACAAGAATCTGAAAGAAAGAGAAGAGAAATATTTAAGGAATTTCAGAGGAAATAAATTATTGAAATAGAAATCAACAAGTTTAAGTGTTGCTAAGATTTTTTTTGAGGGCATACAAAAATTGTAACCCAATACCCTAAAACGCTTGTATTAGTAATAACGCTGCGACGTTTTACGCTAGAAAGAAATAAGAAAACTATTTAGAAAGAAATAAGCAAACTTTATAATATAAGAGAGAAAGAAAATTACTTACTTTGATTAATCTAACTGAATCGCCAAATGAATTTAACAATCAAAAGTCGAAACAGAAATCATTTAGAAATAAGAAAACTTTTGTTAACATATAAAAGAGGAAAACATATAAAGATGAGTTTAATAAAACAAAAAAAAAAAAAGAGAAACAAACGATGAACAACAAATGAACAACGAACATGTAGAAATAGAAAAGCTTATAGTAAGAGCGACAACACATAAGCGCAATAAGCGAGAAATCTGAATTAGAAAAAAAAAACATAGAAAATAAATAAACTCATTTAATCAACAAGAGATTTATTATTTGAAGAGGAACAGGCAGTCGGCCGCATGAGCCATGAATTCTACACTCGATCGCCAAACCCCCCGCCACCCAAAGTAAGGGGAAAATGTAACGATTAAATTTTGTTACACAAAATTTAATGTACATACAAAGCTAACATTAAATCAAGCACTCAAGGACAAACGCGGCAAACTCGTTTTCATAACGCAAAGTTACCAAACTAGTCAAACGAGTTTGCGAAATAGTTCGAAAACATTGGAAGTAGCAAACACGTCGTATAAATTCCATCAAACAGGTTCGAAGTTTGACGAAAGCTTTAAAGCTTTTCATACAATTTGGAAGAAGAAGAGACGACGATAAAAGGCCGAGCACACAGCGCATCGGGACAGTCTTTTACCAACCACACCCGTGGACAGTCTTTTAGAAAACCACACCCGTGGAGAGTCTTTTACCAACCACACCCGTGGACAGTCGCAAGTAACACGCGTTAAATATTCAGCAGAGACGATCAGCACCATAAGGACATCGCAGTCAGCACTGTAAGGACTCTGAGTCGGCATCAAAGGGACTCGCAGTCTACATCGAAAGGACTTCGAGTCGGCATCAAAGGGATTCGCAGTCAACAACGCAAGGACTCCGAGTCGGCATCAAAGGGACTCGCAGTCTGCATCGAAAGGACTCCGAGTCGGCATCAAAGGGACTCGCAGTCAACAGTGCAAGGATATTTCAGTCGACGTCGCAGTCAACGTCGAAGCCAACGTCTCAGTCGACGTCGCAGTCAACGTCGAAGCCAACGCCTCAGTCGACGTCGCAGTCAACGTCGAAGCCAACGTCTCAGTCGACGTCGCAGTTAACGTCGAAGCCAACGCCTCAGTCGACGTCGCAGTCAACATCGAAACCAACGTGTCAGTCGACGTCGCAGTCAACGTCGAAGCCAACGCCTCAATCAACGTCGCCGACAAGAGCGCAGCTGGCGCACCGCTGCAACCAACAACGCCCTGTCGGTCTGTGGGTTTATACCCCGAGGCAGTAGGACAGTCGGTCTGTGGGTTTATACCCCGCGACTCATAACCACAACGCCCTGTCGGTCTGTGGGTTTATACCCCGAGGCAGTAGGACAGTCGGTCTGTGGGTTTATACCCCGCGACTCATAGCAACATCGCCCTGTCGGTCTGTGGGTTTATACCCCGCGGCAGTAGGACAGTCGGTCTGTGGGTTTATACCCCGCGACTCATAACAACATCGCCCTGTCGGTCTGTGGGTTTATACCCCGAGGCAGTAGGACAGTCGGTCTGTGGGTTTATACCCCGCGACTCATAGCAACATCGCCCTGTCGGTCTGTGGGTTTATACCCCGCGGCAGTAGGACAGTCGGTCTGTGGGTTTATACCCCGCGACTCATAACAACATCGCCCTGTCGGTCTGTGGGTTTATACCCCGAGGCAGTAGGACAGTCGGTCTGTGGGTTTATACCCCGCGACTCATAACAACATCGCCCTGTCGGTCTGTGGGTTTATACCCCGAGGCAGTAGGACAGTCGGTCTGTGGGTTTATACCCCGCGACTCATAACAACATCGCCCTGTCGGTCTGTGGGTTTATACCCCGAGGCAGTAGGACAGTCGGTCTGTGGGTTCATACCCCGCGACTTATAGCAACAACGCAGCAGAGTGACTCGCCCCAGGAGAAACTAACAAGAATCTTCCTTTCCAGCATAATTAAACAACTTATAAAGATAATTTAACGATTTGCTTACAGCCTAATCAGAGAACTTTCAATTTACAGCAATCTAACCATTTGCTTACAGCCTAATTAGATAACTTTGAATTTCCAGCAATCTACTCATTTACTTACAGCCTAATCGATAATATTTAATTTCCAGCAATCTAATCATTTGCTTACAGCCTAATCGATAATATTTAATTTCCAACTACTTATTGTAAACTTATGTAAGAAACTTATCCTTAGGCACATCTAGAAACACTGTAACCAAAAATCAAAAGCAATTCAATAAAGTTGTTAACATAAAATTTGATGTATCGCGTTCTAACAAATAAATAACTGAACGAGACCTTGGACTGGACTGAGTTATATCCAGGCGAAGAGAAAGCATCGTTACAACGTTAACGTTTTAATTACGTAATAACATATTCAATTACGTAATAGTTTCACGTTTTATGAACTTAAATATACTTTTATCAACTGATATTGATAATATTTATATTTGTATCAAAACTGTTTTAATTTACTGCTAGATGCGTATATGCATATATGTCTATTTATATGCAAAAATTTGTATGTTAATATACTGATGTTAATAAATCATTATTAATAAAATATTATTTTCTTCCCTTCCCCTTTATCATTATTCGTTCCGTTGTTCCTATATGCCTTTTTAACGTATCTTATTACATGTGCACTTATTCTAGAATAATTGCAAGTGTAACATTTTCATTGATTTTGGCCTTGTGTTTTTTAGCGTATCTTATTACATGTGCCTTTATTCTGTAATAACTGCAATTGTAATATTTTCATTGTTTCCCTTATTTATATTTTTGTCTTGTTGCTATTCTTTTTTTCCCCGCTCAAGTTGACAAATCTTTTCTTTTCTATTTTGTTTTAGTCGATTTTTCTCTGCCGTACGATTTTAGCTCATTCTCAAGATAATCTTCAGTATTCTAGTTTCTCCATGCAAATGTTACCGTGTTAATATAAAATTCTGCCGCTAATTATTACTTTACTTATATGAGCTTCTGTAAAATGTAGACATTAATTAGTTATATATGTGTATTTACGGAATTACAAAAAACCCCTTAGCATTAACCAAGAAGAAAAAAAATCACTTCTATGTTTTCTAAAAGTTTTCTATACATATATTTTTATTATTCACGTTATTTTTCCTTTTCTTTTTCCAATTCTTTCAAATTGAAAGTATGGGAGAATTCCATGACGATAGAATTGGACATTTTTTATACTCCTTCAATTGTTCTTTTGGTTTATCTCTTCATCTAATTTCAATGATCTGAATGATATCTGAATTCTTCAATAACATCTGTGGCTTCGATACCAGAGTCCCAATTGAACTATATTCACTTTACGCTAAACTATTCTTTTAAAGTAGTGCATTTTCTCGTGCCTACTTATTAAAATCACTGAATTCCCTCATGAAGTTATCACTGCGAATGAAATCTTCTTCCGTTGAATTCAATATTGGAACGTAAATTTTATTTTTTCTCACATCTACCGACGTTTTGCCTAGGAATACTCCTGGAGCTATCACTTATCGTAGTTTCGTCTTTAACTCAGCTAAACTTGTTTACCTACCTTTCACTTTATTAATTCCGGCATGTTTCACCTCATTTCCTATATTTAATAAGAGTATCTTTATGCACTCTCCTTTTGAGCCCATCATTACTAAACTTTTCTATATTGAATCTATCATGGACTTATTCCACAAATTATCCCTGCCAAGTATACCGTCACCTGGCAAACCTTGTCTAAGTGCCACCGTGTGTAACGTTAAAGTTAGGTTTGACCAGCTATTATGTGCAACATTAACAACGTGGTGGTGCAACCTCCAAAAGCTCCATTTAGAACTCCCGTTTCAGTCTGTTACCTAGTGACCTGTTCTCTTACGCGAGCGACAGGTTGTGTTCATTTCTTTCGATATTCCGCTGGTTTTGTTCGCTATCTGTTGTGTGCACAAGAGCTTTTGTTAAATATGATACAGACCGCAGTATGTTACTGTGATGGAAGTCTTGTGATACGAAACAAAAATAAACATTGATCGGAAATATGCAATTAGGAACCTTTCCATTTGTTATTTCAGGTGTGTTATATTTCTTTTTATAGACTCTGCGACTCTTTTACGTCCTATCTTTTTTTTAAAGGAAACCAAGAATTTTCTACTTTCATTCGTCTTTGAGGTCTGTTAGTGACAAGTCATTTAATAATAAATAAAATTCTATAATAAAATATCTGATGTGGACAACACATGACTTCCTTGTATGGCGGCAATTGTATGGTTTTTAAATGGAGGAGTTTTAAAAATTTGAAATATTTTTACGTCCATAATGAAAAAAATTTCATAGGTTTCTCTTAATTTAAATAATTTAAATAGTAGTAAGTAACAACAAGGAGGTACAAATTAGTTTCCACACAGCTTTAACTATCAATCGTAGTAATTTTGATTTCCCTGTTTAGTTCTGTTAGGGTACAACCAATTTTTATAAAAGATATAGGAGCATAACATTCATTTAGCATTATCATTTATGTAATTCGGATAATGCATGTTTCGTGTTCGTTTGGCGAAGGGTCCTTTTGGTGCGAACCATCAAAATTGGAGCTACAAAATTGTGCCTTATGTAAGGCCCAAATCCAAAATAGTATATACTTTCTAGGAGTGTTTGTTTTTGAGTAATGTAATGAAATTTGAAAAAAACTATATTTCGCGCAACCGATTGCATTCAAAAAGGGAGGTGCACAACTAGGTCTTGTAAGAGTCTCAAATGCCAAATTTCAACTTTCTACGATTCTCCGTTTTTAAGTTATTGAGGATACATACATACGTACAGGTGTACAGGCGTACAGGCGTACATACGTACACACGTCACTTTCAAACTAAAATCAAAATGTGTGTTACTATCAAAATCTCAATATCGAAATTTTTCATGATTACAATACTTTCTTGTATTTACTACGTATACAAGGAAGTAATTAAAAGAAAATACGAATTTGTATAAATAAATTTAATTCCTGCAAATTTGATGCCAACTCTGCTACTGTTCTACTTTGCTGATAGATGATAACATATATCAAATGGTCTATTTGAAGTGTTGTTGTTGTTTACATATTTCCTTTTTGCGTGTTGCTTCTACTTTAGAGTGTGATTTAGATGACAAAGTTTATATGCTTTCACCGTTTTATTGAGCTTTTTGTACACTATGTGCTGCTTTTTCTTTTATATAATATGTATAAATAAATTCTTTCGTGGTGATTGTGAATTGGTGGGAATTTGAGGAGTTTTTCTTGTTTGTAGAATTTGTTTTTTTTTTTAATTCTTAAATTAACCACATAACACTAATAATTGTTTTTTTTTTGTGTTTCAAGTGTTCAATACTTTCTGCTTGGTTTTCTTTTTGTACTTTTATTGTACGGTTTTGCCTTATTGCAAATTGTGATCACTCACATTCATTTAAGTTTTTTCTCAACCTTTTTTATCAATATTAACTTTTTTTTTCTTTCATAGAACCAAAGTGGCACTTTTCTTTCTCTCTCTTTATTTTAATTCAATCCACAATTTTGCCAATTTTTATACCCTACACCTTAAGGTTGAGGGTATATTCACTTTCTACCGGAGTGTGTAACGCATAGAACTAGACAAGATAGGTATGGAAAAGTATATATATTCTTGATCAGCATCACCACCAAAATTGAAATAACGATGTCTGTCCGTCTGTCTGTCTGTCTGTCTGTCCGTTGAAATCACGATCACAGGAGAACGGATTAAGATTTCAAAATGAAATTTGGCAAAAATATTCGTTGCTATGTTGGGGTGTTTCGTATTGAAAATATGCAAAATCGCTCAAGGACCACGCCTACTTTTTATATCGAGAGTGCAGGTACCTCTGTTTTGCCTATTAAAAAAGGCCATATCAGCATCCCTTTTTAGAGAAGACAAGAAAATTGTATATGTAGGTTTAGACTAATGCTTCCAGTTAATATGCCAAATATGGGCGTGATCCGCCCACTTTTAGTTTACATAGGTTTTACATGGATTGTATTGAAAAGTATATAAGTTTCCTGAATAATGGTTTACATAATATTGTAGTTTGTGAACCAATAATATTCTGTTGGGAAAAAAATGGGCAGGCCACGCCTCCTTTTTACCAATCCACCCAGTATTGCAATATATTTTTATACCCTACACCTAAATTTTGAGAGTAAACGCACTTAGTACCGGTGTTTGTAACGCACAAAAATAGTTAAGCAGCTATAATTATAGTTTATCTTATATATCTTATATATACGAGTATATATACAGCTTTAAGGTGTAAGGTATTTCGGCTACAGCCCGGCTGTAGAAAACACTTTTACTAGTTTTCTTTTTCAATCACGCAGAAACACCATCCAACATCAACCAGTCTCAATCCTATCTTTTTCATTTCTTTCTTCCTTCCGTTCCGAGTCCTATCCTTCCAATCTTTCCAATAATTCCCCCTTCTATTCGCAATTCCCACTTTCCCTAATTCCCTTTTCAATCACACTTCCATTCACACCTTCCACAATCACCTTTCCACACAAACCATTCATTCAGGACACTTAGGCTCTTGCTGTAATTGTAAACCTTGTGATTTTATTCGCTAGAAATTACTAAACCTATTTGCACATGCAACAATCAACAATAATGCCTATACCAACGACAAAACTAACTATTACTTAAATCGCTCCTCTGGTTTAGGAAATATGTGGACACGGTACTACTACAGGCTCGAAACCGTCGATGTTGTTTAAAGCATGGAACGTGTTCGTAAAAAAAATTTAGGCCATGTTCACTTTTCTCCATTTAACGTGTTGTCTCCATTCAACGTTTGGCTTCCACCCACTTCTCATGTTCTACGGATCTGAGCTAACTTACTCTAGTATAATCGAAAATATCACATTCATTATCACTAAATCTTAAACTAATATTGCGTTAACTAAAACGTCTAACCTTTACAAAAACGAGTCAAGTGAACTTAAAACTTAAAAAAATAAAAGCAAAAATAACTACTAGGTTATAATAAAGTAATAATTGTCAATGTTATAAAGTACAGCACTCACTACATAAATCAAGCATTACGACACAAACAAATCATTAGCGTGGTATAAGCGTAACTTTGTACCACCAAGTGTGCCAAGCTCATACAAAGAGTTGCCAGCTCTGCTCAAAATTATACATTTAAGGTTCGCTGGCCCCAGCTTGGCGTTGTAATCATCAATGAGGCTGCTTTGCTCAAATTTGTGGCGGTACACCACTTGTCCAACTTGCAAATTGACATCCCTACTACGCGTGTTATATGCTTTCGCACTCTTTTCGTGAGCCAGCTGTAACGCTTCTGAAATCTTCTTGCGGATCAAGCTCAACTTGTCCGCTTGGCTCACGATTGCCAAATCTTCACCTTTTGCAGATCTCACACGACGGGTGCCAAACCGATTGAACGGTGGACAACATGCCAGAATCGAACTGTTTCGCATTGTTAGAATGTACAAACTCATGGACACCAAAAACATGAAACGCACTACTTTCTAAAAACCTAACTACATTACCGGAGGTGGCACTTGGCATTGGAGAAAAACGAAGTTCGAAAAGTGGTCCAGACAAACGAAGATGAAGGAATTGCCGTTCTTTGATCTTGGATAGGGCCCCATAAAATCTATGTATAGACGCTGGAAGGGTCGTTCAGTGATGTATTGTCCCATAAGGGACGGTGCATTGCTTTCGACTTTTTACTACCTTTGCATACATCACAATCCTTAACACTATATTGCACGTCACTAACCATTCATGGCCAATAATATTTTTGTCTTAACCTAGCCAGCGTCTTGTGAATTCCCCCATGTCCAGCTGAAGGTGAGCTATGACAAGCCTCCAGTAACCTAGAACGCAGTTCAGACGGCACCCAGAGCTGCCAAGCGTG
Source organism: Thecophora atra (assembly GCA_937620795.1). Lineage (NCBI taxonomy): Eukaryota > Metazoa > Arthropoda > Insecta > Diptera > Conopidae > Thecophora > Thecophora atra. Next base: position 45,929,302 of record OW569398.1, read on the forward strand.
ATCCTCTTGAATGACATCACCCGTCATAAAACCCGTACGTCTGTACACAAACCCGTCCGAAATTACTAAATCTGGTAGTTCGTCTTTGTTCTTAGTCGCTGTCTTCCTCAATTCCTCATATTCCTCCGACGAAAAAGCTTGGGAATTAAGGTCAACATCAAGTGATCTGTCTACCGGTCCTATCTCTTCCAGATACATGTGCGAAAGAGCATCTGGCACCACATTTTGGGAACCTTTTCGGTGTTCAATATTAAAATTGTAAGCTTGAAGTTTAAACTCCATCTGGCTAATCTTCCAGATAAGTCTTTTTGGTTTATCAACCACTTCAAGCTCGCGTGATCCGTAATTATGGTAAAAGGTAAACCTTCCACATAAGGACGGAACTTCTTCACGCTTAATACCGCAGCGTAACACTCCAGCTCAGTGACACTATAATTTTTCTGAACCTTATTGAGTTTCGCTGACATAAATGCTATCGGACGCTCATTTTCTTCATCATCCATCTGAAAGAGAACTCCTCCCATCCCTTGCGTAGATTGTTCACATTGGATATAAAAATGTCTGTTGAAGTCCGGATTACTAAGCACTGGTGCCGAAGAAAGACTGCGCTTCATCTCTTCAAAGGCGTGCTTAGCTTCGTCAGTTAGCGCAAATTTCTTCATTTTGTTTTTCTTGAGACAGTCATGCAGCGGAGCTGCTATGGTCGAATAGTCCCTAATGAATCTGCGGTACCAGCCTGACATGCCTAGAAACCGTCTTAACTGTTTTGGTGTTCTTGGTTCCGGAAACTCGTCAATCGCAGCCACCTTCTTGCTATCTGTCTTGATGCTTACGTCCCCGACAACATAACCCAAATACCTCACTTCTTTATAGCAAAATTTGCTCTTCTCTACATTTATGGTCAGTTTGGCATCCCGTAGACATTTCGCCACCCGATTCAACAGCGCAAGATGTGACTCGAAACTGGCAGAACACACCAGAAGATCATCGAGGTAGATAAAGACACGTTCCCTAAGTTCAGCGGGTATGACTTTGTCCATCAGCCTACACATACGCTACGCGGCATTACACAGTCCGAACGGCATTGAAGTAAACTGATATAATGGCCGTCCTGGAACTGTGAATGCCGTTTTACCTCTCGACTTCTCTTCCAATGGTATCTGCCAGAACGCATCCTTCAAATCGATCGCGCTGATGAAGCGAGTGTCCTGAAGTCTGGCAAGGATGCCCTCAATGTGAGGTAACGGGTATGCGTCTTTAATCGTTCGTTCGTTCAGTTTCCTAGCATCAAGGCATAGTCGGTTTTTCGTTCCTTTTCTTACCAAAGACACTGGAGAGCTCCAGCTGCTGTTGCTGACCTCAATCACACCGAGACTCAGCATTCGGTCAAGCTCTGCAAAGATCAGCTGCTGAATCACAGGTGAAATGGGGTAGTGGCGTTGTTTTACTGGAAGATGCTCATCTACCACTTCTATCACGTGCTCTTCCATGTCCGTTCGTCCGAGACCCAGTATAGCACAGGACAGGAATCGTGCTTTAACTCTCTCCGGTGCTACTTCTTGCTCTTTGGTAAGAATGTGTAGGTCTGTATCGAAGGTCAGGTCTGAAGATGTCTCTTTAAGTTCACTTACAGACACTGAGCTGGTTGCGTCAACCCCTACACGTGTAAATTTACTTATTAATGACAACCCAAAAGTTCGCCAGAAGTCAACCCCAAAATAAAATTTTTGTTATAAAGCGGGAACTATGAGAAACTCCATGTCCCTTATCAAACCCTCCCAAACAACCGGAAGTGAAATTGCACCTATCACAGCGGTTTCACCTCCGTTTACAGTCCTGACTTTCTGCGACTGTATCGGAATGACTTGTCGTTTTTGTGTTTTAATGAATTCTAAAGCACCATTCCCGATACAGTTGGCAGAAGCACCGAAATCCAGCAAGACAACAAGGTCCTCCCCGTCCACCTTCGTGTTAGCGAAAAATCTATTATCGCCTTCCAGCGTCACAATGGCAGAGACTTAAACTTTTTTAATATTCTTCATCATCAGTCTCTTTGCCCTCATCTTCGCTTTTTTGTCAAAGTTCCGCTTTTTCCTGCCGAGTATCCTTAAAAGTTGGCCGGGGACTCCTCCCTTAGTGCAGAGATCCCCGGATTCCCTGCAGGATTCGCGCTTCCCGGGCGAAACTCACAATAAGAGGCATCACTATGACACACTATGATCCGATACCTGAGGAGTTCTTGGCAAATCCCTTCGTTGGTGTACCTTTGCCCTACTCTCTTTTACAAGTTTTTCGGCTCTTCTGCACTCAGTACAAAATTTTTCAAAGAGCCAACTTTACATGCGAAAGTCAGGCTAGCGAGGTTCGCACTTAAATTAGATCTAATAATTGAAATTAGTTCCTCAGCAATCTTCTTCCGCAGCATAAAGGTAAGATTATGGATCTCAGCATAAATGTCTTCAAAGCTTTCTCCTAATGGCTGCTTCCGATCCATAATCTCCCTTATGATTTCATAGTTGGAGCCTGCAGATCGGAAGTTGCTCAGCAAATCTCTTTTTAAATCATTATACCCACAGTGATTCTCCAGCAACCGCCAATACCACTTAGCATCTTTTCGATGTAGAAGATAAAGCTCTCCGTTGTCAATTCCTTACAAAGCCGTCGAACTTAACATGCCACTTGTTAAGGTCGACGCTCTTCACCCTTGATACCTCACCGCTACTCAGAGACATTGTCGGGCTCTGGGACGAGGTGTGACCCAGCCCTTGCTGCGCTGCAACCCCCGATACTGCTTCCCTGACTGCATCAGCAGCCTCTCGCCTTGTCGGAGTGGAGTCGTCGCTTGGATGAGTGTTTGGTGGTATGCTTGACGCCTCCATCGCAGCCACTCTTCTGCACAGGTCTATAAAACCACCACGAAGCTGCTGCATGGCTTCTGCGCAACCTGCCATCATCTGTCCCTGCTGCATCATCATTGCGAACAAGAAGAACAAGAGCCACTAGTATAAAAGAGGAACACAGACACGAAATAATCAGTTTCGGGCGAGCGCCTCGCCAGTCAGCACGTGCAGTGAACACAGCCAGCAGCATAGCAGTGATTCTTGGTAAGTTGGTTAGTAGCTTCCTACTCTGCCCTTCCTCTCCTTTTCTAACCACCCCGTAACCTGACTGTGAATTGCTCAGGAAGAGTTGTTGGCGCCTATGGATGGTTGGACCTCCAGACGGCAGCTCCTCTTGAAGTAGTTTGACAGCACGATAGTTGATGATGGACAGTCAAACTTCTTGTCGACTATCGTAGGTACTCTTGCGAACCTCTCTTTCCTACCCCCATACACGCCGCCGGTCCTACCACGCCGTTTCTTCAGGAAGAGTTGTTGGCGCCTATGGATGGTTGGACCTCCGGACGGCAACTCCTGTTGAAGTAACTTGGCGACGGAGGTTGACACACGCCACCCTCCGCAGCCAGTGGTTGGAACGCTACTCCTTGCCGCCGAGCGCTACAGCTCCGAACGCCATCCAGGTTCGACACAGCTTCGAACCCCGTCTAGGTTCGACACAGCTTCGAACGCCATCGCGGTTCGACACAGCTTCGAACGCCATCGCGGTTCGACACAGCTTCGAACGCCATCAAGGTTCGACACAGCTTCGAACGCCATAAAGGTTCGACACAGCTTCGAACGACGCCAAGGTTCGACACAGCTTCGAACGCCATAGAGGTTCGACACAGCTTCGAACAACGCCAAGGTTCGACACAGCTCCGAACGCCATCCAGGTTCGACACAGCTTCGAACCCCGTCAAGGTTCGACACAGCTTCGAACGCCATCGCGGTTCGACACAGCTTCGAACGCCATCAAGGTTCGACACAGCTTCGAACAACGCCAAGGTTCGACACAGCTTCGAACGACGCCAAGATTCGACACAGCTTCGAACGCCATTAAGGTTCGACACAGCTTCGAACGCCATAAAGGTTCGACACAGCTTCGAACGCCATCGAGGTTCGACACAGCTTCGAACAACGCCAAGGTTCAACACAGCTTCGAACGACGCCAAGGTTCGACACAGCTTCGAACGCCATCGAGGTTCGACACAGCTTCGAACAACGCCAAGGTTCGACACAGCTCTGAACGCCATCCAGGTTCGACACAGCTTCGAACGCCATCGCGGTTCGACACAGCTTCGAACGCCATCGCGCTTCGACACAGCTTCGAACGCCATCCAGGTTCGACACAGCCTTGAACGTCTTCACGGTTCGACACAGCCTCGAACGTCATCACGGTTCGACACCACTTCAAACGACGTGATCATCGCACCGCATTCAACATCCGCTCAAACAACATACAGTAGCGGCGAGAATAATAACCCAGCGACCGACAACAAAGACAGTATCTACAAAAAAAGGGCGAATGACAGTGCCGCCAATTAATTATAAGCAACAAGTTATATTGAATATAGATTTCATCAATTGTTTTCACAAAAAATTAATATTTCTGTGAATTGGATCCTGGTTACTCACTGAGTCATACCCTAGCCAGAGAAACAACGTTACAGGTGGCGCCTGTATATTCAACATATTTATATGGAATATAATTTACCAGAAGCTGAGGGTCGAAGAACAAGAACTCAGAGTGAAATACTGGAATAACCAACCAGGCTTAAGACACTCTAAAATGGCGATAGGGATATACAACCAAGCGCGTTTCGGAGAATGCATGAACCTATAAAGAAATAGGTTACGAATAATGGCCGGTTTTCTAACGGGTCACTGCAGACTGAGGAAGCACCTATATACCATAGGAGTTATCGACGACCAGTCATGCAGGTTTTTCATGGGCGATAAAGAAACCCCAATTCACATACTAACTTCATGTGCGGCGCTTGCGCCAGCAAGACTGTCGATATTCGAGACAGTTTAAATTAGTGAGTAAAATGTAAGGTAAGTGTAAGGGAGGCACAATAGATCAACAGGTGGCAGTGCACTATTCCATACAAATAATAATAATAATTATACCGCATTCAAACAGTGACCCATTATAATAGCAGGAAATTTTGGTGCCTCTTGCAAAACAATGTCTTTGCACCCCTGGGTGCGATCGTCACAATTTATTATGGCTTCTATTGCTTCTCCAAAATAGTTGTGAGTTAACCTCGTTCATAACACGAACAGGAATTCGCAACCCAGTATATTCGCCATGTCTATCTCCCTCTACACAAGCCTATTGAAACTTTTCTAATTTTTGTGGAATCTGTTGGCGCTGGCTAACTCTCTTCATCATTTGAGGCCGTTCATATCCACTGCTTATCGGTATCTCCATGTTTCGGCACATCAGCAACTTTTTATTTAGGTCCAAAGTAAGATCTCTTGCGCTATCATAAAATCCATGCCGATTATTACTTCCATAATCCCAGCCAGCATGAAGGTGTGAATCACTTGCAACATTTTAATCCGAACCTTGCAAACCGATTTTCCTAAGATCGCAACTTCCTCTCCTGTAGCTGTTCGCAGTTTACAACCAATCAGCGGCTCGATATCATCTCCTCCTAAGTCTGCTCGAATAATGTCCAGCGTCGAGTCCACCGACCGCCGGTTTGCAGTTTCACTCACAGTTTAGTTGTTGTTGCTACGAAGGATTTGCGAGACAGATACAGTGGGGAAATCAGTTGCAAAAACCAGTTCACGCACATTTGGACTGGTCGGTTTTAGTTTAATGATTCTTTTTCAGCAGAAGCATTTCCTTTTTCGGCGCTTATCTTCTTGCAACTCATTAATATATTACATTTTCGTGCAAAATGTCCAATTCTTCCGCTGCTTTGCGTCCGAGCTCTTGCGAGAGATCGGTGTCATTCGCGACATCGTCCGCATTAGTTCCCTCATGGTCTTTTCAAACGACTCATTTGAACCAATCTCAAGTCGATGAACCTTGTGTGCAGTACCCTGCACGTTTCGTATCCACATTACGCATACTATTCATAAACGCCTGGATCTTTAGTTGTTCGATTACTTCTGTGGGTGCATCCGCGTTGGCCCAATGTGCAAGCCGCTCGACCTCTGTTGCATATTCCTGCAACGGCTCATTATTTTTTTTGGAACGATTTATCAGCTCCATCTGAAGCACTTGCTTTCTGTGACCGCCACCATATCGCCGCTCAATCGCTGCCATCAACGCATCATAATTACCTCGCTCGTATTCAGGAACCGTTTGCAAAACTTTTGCAGCGGAACCCTTCACCGACACCACCAAAGCTGCCACTTTGTCTGCCAACGTTCAGTGATTGGTTTGTCGCGTTGTCTCGAACGGGAGTTTAAAGATTTTAAACGGCTTCCATTGAAGGTTGGCGCTTGCAATATTTTGCACTAACAACTGTAACTGGTCCACTGAACTGTACTTCCCTTATATGACCATCCAGGCGCTATATATCTGACTTTAGTGTGTGCAATTGCCCTAGTATAATAGTATCTAATTACTTATTTATTTTTTAAAACTTGAGCACAATATTAGTTTCAGTATAACAATTTTAGTTAAATTAACAATTTTAGTGAAAATTTTTATGTTATAAAAACTGTCTTTTCTTTCGTTGTTCAAACTTCGTACAAAACCCTGGGATAGATAGTTTCGCTTCTGTACATTATAATTCACCGCCACTGTGCAGCCATAGATGGTTGAGATTATGGGTTTCCCTGTTCTACTCAGTAGCGTTCCGGATCCTCATAAAATGCAATGTCCTCTTCGACCTTGGCAACGCATCCGCCATGACATTAGCAAAATCTTTCCTGTGCTCAATGATGAAATCGAAACCGCAGTCTCTTTGGCTCAGCAGCCAAGCATGCAGCCACTCGTGCCCCTCTATATGGATCCAAAATTTTTTAATCTTGAGGATTACAGCCAAACATTCGAGTTTAGAGAATGTGAAGATGCGCTGATCCTTGTTCAGTCTCTGTGACATACTATAACCTATAATTCACTCTTGGCCATTTTCATCACATTCTGCCAACACACCTCCAACACTAAGTTGACTTGCACCACGTAGGTGCGTGCAACCACTACGAATACATAGTTTCACACAACGCAAAATATTTATATACTACAGATCGAGCAGACAAAACTAGACAAACATGTACGTACCGAATTATATACATACAATCGGAAACACCGAAATTAACAATAAGCAATAACAACAACCAAACCTGATTCCGTATTAAGAAATATGGAAAGACAACAACAAAAACTATAACAACCGACGAAAAAGATGATGGTTAAAATAGAATTTGTTTTAATTTTACGGCAGTTTTTAAAGTGCGTGAAGATAAATTCGCGTTTTTGGATATCATATTCGTGTTTAGCGGAGACACAAACCATAAAGACGAATTTGAAATTCGCGTTTTTGCTCAAACATGTCGCTGAGATTAAAGTGTAGTGCGAAAGAAAAAATTAGTAAGATCCGCAACACAGCTTTGCAAAGTTTTATACATCGTTGAAAAGAGGACACCGAGACCTTTCCAACGATGTATACTTGATCCGTGCACAAGCGGAACTTTGGTGTCAGAGGTCACTTGAACTTAGTCAATTTTCGGAGCAAAAATTATCATTTTTGGACGTGAATTTCCATCAATCCGAAATACAACCTCGCAATGTTTTATACTTCGTTGAAAAGAGGACGCCTAATAGAAACTAAGTTATTCTAGAGAATGTGAGTAAAATTTTATATAATAAAGACAGAACTATGGAAAATCTAAACCACGCGTAATACCTTTATAACGGCTCTCCTCTCTCTCTCTCTCGTCGGTCACATCACATTTATAAGTTTTCTCTGAGTGCTGCCCCCTCGGTATCCGACGAGTATAGCCGGAGCAAAAGTATCGTCACAAACTGCGTCCGAACTGAACTCACTGAGTTAGTGCTAAATTGGTCGAATCACTAATCGAACGAAACTCGTTAACGCAGCTATTTGCAGCAGTTGCGAGTGGTTATGAGATCCATTCTGGCTGAGAAGAAAAACTCATCGTATGAAGAGCGAAAACTTCACCTGTAAACCGCTGGCTTAGCAGTCACTTTACAAGACCTATCTGTAAGTATGTACATCGACTTAATGAAAGTTGAAGAATATGGGTTGTATGTTTGTTACTGTAAAAAGAGACGAAAGCAATGAGAGAAATCTAAGTTTGTATTTTACGCTTGAAAGTGTAAAATGGAACCAGTAATTCTCAATTCTGAAATTCGTTAATTTGAAAAAGGCAAAGTGGGTTGGAAATGTGAGATTAAAAGTTGAAAATGTATTTCTCAGTAAGGGTCACAATTTTACCAATTGGTTAAAAACCTCTACTTTGAAAATACAATTCTTAAGAAAAAGAGACTTCGGTCTTTCGATGACTTCAGCAGCTACATAGGCGACATTTGACTCTATAAAATTATGGTGACATGTAGCCCATAGGATAGTGTGCTGACTGGAATTTAAAAGCCGCAGGTTCTAAACAGAACTCCGATGGGAGAATAATTTGTAACTTTATACTAATTTTCAGATATTAATTAAATAATTTATCCTAAAGAGGAAGTTTTCAAACTAATTGGCCTCAAATGGATTAAATATGCTGAATTACAATACGAATATACTCCCGCCGCATAGTTTCACACTGAACATGATTTGGTGGCACACAAACATCTTTTTGTTGGCATTTCTTACATAGTTTCTTGTAGGCATGAATTTAACTCCGGCATGGTTCATATTCACCGTGAATGTGGCAGGCGTGTGAATACCTGCATAACATTCACAAACCTTGAATCACACTTCATACGGGACAACATTCACATAATTCATACATGTACGTGTTTAGTAAAAATGTCCTCCTTCATTATTCAACTATGATATACGTCATTTATGATTCAAAAATTATTCAATGATTCACTTTACTATATATGTCTACATTGGAAGTAGAAAAATTGAAATGCATTCAAAGATTCGTTTATGATTCAAAGATTCTCTTTATGATGGATATCCACACTTAAAAGCACTGGACGGAACAAATTCAAATACGATTTAAGGAGTCATTTACGATGATTGTCCACACTTAAAAGCACTGGACGCAAAAAATTTAAAATGATTCGTTTACGACAAAATTTAAAAAGGATTCAAGGATTCATATGAAAAATCTTAATTACATTTTATCTAATCTCATTTTCATATGAAAAATCTAATTTTTATTTGATCTAATCTCATTTTCATATGAAAAATCTCATTTTCAATTGAACTTTTCTCATTTACAATTGACGTACTCTAATTTACAATTGGAAATGGTGTAGAACACTATTAGTTATCTTAAAAGTCGACTTTCGTTTTTATATATCAAGGGTTAACTATTTTTTTTAATTGCTTCTGGTCGACCTTAAATTATTATCTTTTTTTACCCACAGCTAAGCATGCTAAGTATTTTTTATATTCGTAGTTTTTATTTGCGACCTTGAATTAATCCCTATGCTTACTTGAAACTAATTTTTATGTAATTTTGTTATGTTCGTGAAGTGCTTAGTTTCGACCTTGAATTAATCCATTTGTTTACTTGAAACGAAGTAGTATGATCTTCGATTAATACACTTTTTATTAATTGGCATTTTTCGTGCGTACACTTTCCAAACATTGTATTTTTTTTTTCAGTAGCATTTGCATTTGTTGTATTCAACGTTTTTTTTCTAAGGCTCGGTTCATTTTTTTCTAATGTGTATTGTGACGATAATTTTTAGCAGTACTAAAAATTAACGCACAACAAAGCAAGAAAGCGAACTTACAATAGAACGTTGACCTATGTGCATAAGTCAAGGACAAGAGACGAGGCAAATAACAGAACCAGTTACAGTATCGTGCTTCACTAATGAGAAGACAAGCTTAAGACATGCTTATCGCCCCAAGAAACCCAAAAATGCATAGCCAACAAGGCGCCGTATTCAATAAATTATGCGGAAAATGAATTAAAATAAACCTCATTAAGTGTATTCTACACAAGTGAGAGGTAACACGTATACGTTTTCTAGTCTCTCCAGATGGTATGAAACCACCACAAGACCGCGTTAACGCTATAGAAAACTGTGCTTGTGGTAATTATCCAAAGTGTACTTCTAGCCTTTTCAGTTGACGCATATGAAAATGCAAAAGGAGCTGTTTTGCAACAAAAGTGTGACAATAAACTTAAATCGCTCGTGTTTTACTCGGAAAAATAAGGTGAGGTTGTAACGACGAAATAAGGCGCTGCCGAATTTCAGCGTACACGCAGCCGCAGGAGAATTTCTTTTTGTGTATATATTTCTTTTATAAATAATTAGTAGGTTAAGTTAAAAATGAATTGTTAATTTAAGTTAAAAATGAATTGTTAGTTTAAGTTAACAATGAATTGATAGTTTAAGTTTGTATAGTTAAGCCATTAGTTAGCGTAAGAGAAGGAGGGAGCGAGTAGGAGCTAAGCATTGGAATGTAGCGATGAGTTAAGCCGTCGATGAGAGAACTCACAGACACACACAAGCAAGTACAGAAACTGGAAGAGAGCGAAAGAAAACACGACGAGAGGAAAACAGAAATACCAACACAGTAGAGACGACTAGAAGCGAAGCTGAACAGAGGCAGCGAGCTTAGCAAAGATAGCAGCGACAAGCACTTGGTCTTAGGCTGCTGAACGCGACGGACGTGCGATCTCTCGGGAATACAGACGACACAAGCAGGTAAATCAAAGTAGACGTTTAGTAAAACAGACTTCGACAACTGAAGCGAACAAGAAGCACAGTTTTGTGCCGCGAAATAAATATATATATATCGTCGACTACATTGGCAACTTGTGGTTTGGTAACCTTTTGTCAATCGTAGTAGCCCGCTGTGGTTTGGTACCCAGTGGCTCGGTGAGACTTATCATATATACATCGATCATTTGGACGAGCGCTCCAATTTAGTATACCTCAGTAATTACGGTTTTGTATCGCGGAATAAATATATATATATACGTGGCGTCGACTATATTGGCAACTTGTGGTTTGGTACCCTTTTGTCAACCGTAGTAGTCCGCTGTGGTTTGGTACCCAGTGGCTCGGCGACACATATCATATATGTATATACATCGATCATTTGACGAGCGCTCGAACTTAGTATAACTAAATAGTCACAGTTTTGTGCCGCGTAATTTATATATCGTCGACTAGACTAATAACTTGTGGTTTGGTACACTTTTGTCAGCCCTAGTAGCCCGTCGTGGTTTGGTACCCAGCGGCTCGGCAATATATACAATCGGCAAGCTCCGTTTAGCGAATGTTCAAGACGAAAGCACGAGTTGGTGCACCAAGGACTAAACACCGTCGACTAGACTGGCAACTTGTGGTCTGGTACCCTTTTGTCAGCCCTAGGAGTCTGCTGTGGTTTGGTACCCAGTGGCTCGGCGGTCTGTAGTCACACACAAGGGACGGAACAACGGAACTCAGGGAACGAGACAGCACGCAACTACTTGACGCATTCAAGCCAAGCAAAGTGATCGTTTGACAGCAGAAAGAGACGTTTACATAGAGTAAATATCGGTCCAGAGAGAGCATAGCATCGCCACGGTTCAACTCATCGCCCCGCGAGTACCTTATCCAAACTACGAGCGGAAATTTGTAACCAGTAATAAAAAAATAAAGCGTGTAACGCTTGTGACGAACCCTGGACAGCCGGCGACCGTTCTAACCGGTGCTTTAATCCGGAGAACCGGATAGCTTCGTTACAAGGTGCAAAAGGCGTACAGTTCATATGTTCGTCACCTTGTGACAGCTTACGAAAGCTTTAAACACTTTCGTCAATTACTCGAAAGACGCGTATTTTTGTATATGAACCAATCATAAACCATTGCAGTTCCCTTTCCCATTCTGTTTAAACAATTGACTCAACAACAGTCCGCGCAATCCTAAAAAAGTTCCAATTTCCATTTTTAAATTCAATTTATTTGTAACAATTTGTAAGATAATAACAATCTCATAATATAATGATGGCCTACCGTTTTAATTACGATATTACATTTGAAAATTAACTAAAATTACTTTGAAGAAAAAACTTTTATAAAAGATTTAAGATGAAGCAGATTCAGATTTAATTGAAAGCTAAACTTTGATCTAATATGTTTACATTTGTGGGCGATTGAAAATGGGTTGCAGCTTTATCCAAGAAAGTGCCAAGAGCTATCAATAGCTCGTGGTAATATTTGGCTTTGGGGGATATGACAGTTGTGACCCTGGGCGCTAATAATCTTGGATTGGTAAAGGTTGCAACTAATCTTGCATTCCTAATAAATAGTGAACTGACACGCACCGATCACGGCAATAGAGTTGTGCAGAGAATTATTATTATTAGAAATCCTAGAAATAATTATCCTTATTTCTTAGAAATCTCCGTATATCTTCTCAATATGTGCCCATGAAAACTAGACGCAAGTTACCTATTCAGCTTATTCCACCTGTTATCACTTATCCTGCACTTTTTTACTGCAAGCTCGATTCTTGTTCAAAGCTTAAATGAGTACTTGCATTCAATGACGTCACGCGTTATGTCTTTAGAATTCGGAAGTTTGGTCATCTTGGGCAGTTCAGATACGAATTGCTTGGCTGTAACATTGTTAGCTATTTGGATGCAAGAATTTGCATCTTTATGCATGACCTCGTTTCTAAAAAAAACAGAATAATCGTTTGATAAGCTACAGTTTGGAACTTCCAGCAGGAACACTGATCATCTCTTGTTTTAATTACTTTAAACACCACCAGATTAATTTTTCTTCATGCAGCTAGATTATTCAATGGCTTGCCTAATCATAATAAGTCCATGTCGGGGACACAGTTGAAGTACGCATCACGTGACATCTTCCCTACTCTTTAATTCTCTCTTTACTTCATATTAAACATCCTCTTTTCTTATTTTATATATGTTGCCTTTTTTAGTTTTTGTAAGTTTTCTGAACTCTACTGCATATTTTTTGGTGAATTTTTACGATGTAAAATCAAACTTATATGATTATGCGTTGTACTATTAAATGGTTATTTCTTGTTGTACTAATGATTATAAAATAAATTGAATTGAAAGCAATAGTATAGAGACGGAGAGAATATAGCAAAGAACATCATTAGGGGTTATATCATGGACTCAGGAAGACTATTGGAAATTGACCTAAGATGAGTTAAGATAAGCACTTACATGCTTCTTAAATATGCCTTTGTTATTCATGCCTATTCATGTAACCAGAAAAGCAAAAACAAAAAAACTACATTTTAAATGAAATATTAGTTTATCTTGGAGGCACCAAAAAGATGGATCTTTAAGAGTGTATAAAATTTAGAATGTTAAATAGGTAATCTTGTTGACGCATATGAATTAATTTCTGCATAAACAACAGAGCACGTAATTTCAGAAAGTTTAGGGAGAGAATCTAAAAATTAAGAAGTAACAATAAGAAACATGATCGCTGCGACTTATATCAAAAATGAAACAAAAAAAAAATCTCGCAACCTCACGCAAGAATTGGAAAAAGTAGAGTTGTAGACAAAAATAATTTAATTTTTATTAACAAAAAACTCTGAGTAGTCCAAAGTGTACGAAGCCCACCATAAACCGTACCAATACTAGCGTTAACATTACTCTTGTGTAGACCACGTCAGTTTTGTTATGACTGGAGTTAGCTTTGTTATGACCCGACCAGACACACATAATACATGAACAGCTCAAAATTAAATGAAGGTAATCTAAAGTCAAAAATTTGTTGAGGGACTAATTTTTCAAAAAACCCCAGAAAGAAAAGGAATTATAGCAGTCGGCCGAAACTCTTGTTCTTTCTGATTAACAAGTGACGCTTTCTGATTTAAAAGTGGAAAAGGTTTAGTATTCTTCAGGACTTGTATGTGTAGGCGAACTTTTTTTTTCCAGGATATACTCATGGTCGTTCAGAGTCAATTGTCGCTCTTTGATTATTGATCTTTATCGACTTGATTGACTGCATTAAATATATTGCCTTATTCTTATAGTCGCACTTATTTATATAGAGTTCTTAATTTTTACTTTATAATACTACTTGGAAACCTATAAACATACACAAGAGATCGTCGCTTATCTGGATCTGGGTTTAGGATAATTTTAACGCCGAATCTCAAACTGGATCCTATGGCGTCTAAGTGGGCACAGTAAGAGAGTTGAGTGTTGAGTTGTATCTCCGTGATGATCTTCCCAGTGATGCTTGCACCTTCGGTCCATCGAGTTCATATATGCCGCGGAATCTTAGTGGTTCCGATGTGTGATCTTACTCGGGGCAACTCTGGGCGCTTTGGTGGTGAAAGTTGTGGGGACTTACTGTGTCGAAATAGGTTAACTCAGTAGGCTCCAAGCTCGTGGCCATTTGTACAGACTGGGATACTGGTTGGTTTGGCGTAAAAGTAACCTACCCAATGGTTTTGTGTTTCGGACTGCACAATTTCGCTTTCGTAGCCGCTCAAATACCACTTGAAGGTTGGTCTTATGTTTCTTAAGTGATTTTTAGATTACAATAATAGTCCAGGGAAGCGAACGCGTTTAGATCCATGTATGTTATAGGAAGACGTTGAGAGTTGGTGCTTGTTAATCAATTTTGAGAAAAAAAAAATAAAAGAAATTAAAAATTGCAAAGAATTTCTACGATGTTTGTTTGTGGGTATATTTTATATATTTCATTTCAAATACACACATACATTCCCAATTAAAAAAATGATAAGTTAGAACAAAAGAAAATAAGACAATGTTATAGAAAAAAAGAGGATTGATAGAAAAATGCTGGAAGAAAGTGTTGTTTTTGGTCGTTAAGATGGTCAGATGTTACAAATGGGTGGTTGATCAGAGTAACAATCAAAGACAAAATTAGTGAATTATCATATTAGTGAAGTTTGTCTTATATATATATGTATATATTGTATCAAAATAAACCATAAAAGTTAATAGTGAACGCGTATCAGACTACTAAAAAAAACAATATAAATAAAGAACAAATTAAAAACAAACATCGATACCTAAACATATATGTATATATAAATAAATATATATAGTATATAGATGTACAATACAGATATTAAAACAAAAAAAAGAGTTGAAATATATATATAATTGTGTTGAACCTACATAAGTAAAATTGTCAAGGAACAAAAACAAAAAACTTAAAATTAGAACAGAATAAAATCATATTTTTGCCAAAAAGCATGAATCCGCTAACATTATTAAAATTGCAGCAAAAAAAGATATAGATTTAATAAATTGAGAATAGTCGACAGAAAAACTTTAATTTATATCTAATGAATTTAACTAAACAATATTTTATTTGTTATGATTCCATAGACAAACAAAAATATAGTAAGTACAACATGTCGTGCATAGATTTAAATATAAGATCATTGCGAAAAAATTTTTTAACATTTATCAGTGCGGTCGACCATCTTCTGAGCACTGTAGATCTCATTGTTTTGGTAGAAACGAACATCACCAATGATGAAGCAGATCTGTATACGATTCCAGCATTCAATATGGAGTATATTAACAGAGAAAGTAGGAGGGAAGGTGGCATTGCAATGTTTTTACGAAACAAATCATATAAGAAATCATAAATAAATCATAATCATAAATAAATCATAAATCATAAAAGAAATCATATAAGATAGAACAATGTAATTTTATCAGCAGTCTCAGTTTTGAATATTTGAATATTTCAGTACGCATCGAACAATGTCATGCGTCCTTTATTGCTTTGTTAAATAAAGTAGGGCTGAAGTTGAGGCAGGTGAAGTGATAACGGATGTATCAGATCATTTTCTTTATGGTGCTCAATAAAATCATATGACATCAGGCAAACAGAAATCATACCGCAACAAAGAAGCACCAAAATAGAAGATAAAAGGGTGAATGACTTAATAAGAGGCGCAAATTGGGTCCCACTGTGTGCTATTGACAATTTATATAACCTCTGCAAAATGATACAAACCAGCTTTAGTGAAATTTACAATAAGTCTAAATCAGTCAGAAAAGAAGGCAAAAAGCGGAAGCCGCATCCATGGATCAACGCTGAACTGATAGAGTACTGCAATAAACGAAATAAACTGTACAAGAGATGACGAGACCAAATAAATGACAAGGCAAGAGAAACAGAATACAAGAAATTTAGGAACCTAGTCAATATGAAATTACTAAATGTGAAAAATAAATACTATAAAGAAAAATTTTATGAACATAGGAATGACATTAAGAAAACATGGGAAACTATTAATGAAGTTTTGGAAAAAAACACAAAATTTAGAAGAGAGCATACAGAAAAATTTTCCAGATAAGAACAGTATAAGCATTGTAAATGAATTCGCAGACTTTTTTGACAGTACTACAAGAAATGCGATACATGACTGTCAGATTAATACCATATGTACCACGAATGATTCCATTGGTCAGTCGGTTTATGTCAGTGAGACAGCTGAGCAGGAGGTGTACAATATCATCGCGAATTTGGATTTAAAAAAGGGCCCTGGATGTGACGGCATAAGGCCAAAGGATTTTAGAAATAATTCGGAGACTCTGACACCAGTTATAACTAAGCTAATTAGTCTAAGCATTAGAGAGGGAAAAGGGTCCGAGTCACTCAAACAATCGATTGTAAGGCCAATATTCAAGAGTGGTATCAAATCCGATATTAAGAACTATAGACCCGTATCAATTTTGCCCGTGATGGAAAAAATTTTAGAAGAAATAATTTCAAGACGCCTAAAGGGTTTCATCGCCAAGCATAATATCATTCATTCAAGTCAATACGGATACCAGAGTGGGAAAAATATTAACAAAGCCCTGGGAAACTTTGATAACATTTTGAATGAAGGTTTGGGTAAAGGGCATCACTCTTTGGTGTTATTCCTGGGTTTCAGCAAGGCATTTGATACGCTGTCACACACAACGCTTACCACGTCATTGCATAGAGCGGGAGTGCGCGGAGAGTGTTTAATGTGGTTTCGTAGTTATTTGCGTTTACGAACATTTCGTGTAAGAGTCGGCGGAGAGCTGAGCAGCGCGATGAAAGTGTCTTATGGGGTACCGCATGGATCTAAATTAGGACCACTGATGTACATATTTTACGCCAATGATATGCTTAAATGTATTAAAAATAGCGACGCATTCGCATACGCAGATGATACTGCTTTGGTGGTAACAAAACGCAACTTAGATATTGCATTGGAAAATATACAAGCCGACTTCAATTTATTGACGCGCTGGTCGCACGACAACGGATTAATACTAAATGCGAAGAAAACTAAAATAATGCACGATAAGCCGATACACTTTTTATATTCAGATATACGCATAAAATTTCATGACCAGAGGTGCCTCCACACAAACATTTGTGATAACTGCACCGTGCATATTGAGCTGGTTAAAACATATAAGTATCACGGTATAATAATTGATGAAAATCTTAAATGGTATGCTCACATTGAATATGTGCAAAAGAAACTGCGGAAAGCATTGTTATTGTTCAAGTGATTAATAAAATATGAATCTATCACTTGAGCAATTACTGCAATTTTGCTGTGCTAAAGCAAGTTTTTTTTTTTTTTTTTTTAATCAACGAGGAGTAAACGCAGCGAAAGCCTAGTCAGAGCGGGACCTTAACCCGCTAAACATCTCCTCTCGTCGGAGCAGTTGCTCCTCCCGGAACCACCGCTAAGTATTTCGTCGGGAGGCCGTAAGAGCATTGCTGCTCAATCGTCCGTAATTAGGTCAGTCTTCGTTCGTCACCGTTTGCTTCTTGCTCGAAGCGGCGCTGCTGTTGCATAATATCACTTATTATTAAGCAACATGCTTCCCATGCCATGATTGAGGTGCACATATACTGCAATATTCCCCTAGGAGTTACTCTTTGCCCTACCATACGCCCCAGGGCTACTCTCTGTGGGCTATACCGCACACACTCTTGGATCACATGTTCTACGTTTTCTCTCTTTCCATCACAAGACTTGCAGAAGGGATCACTTACTTGATTGAATTTGTAAAAATACTCGCGGAAGTAGCCGTGTCCAGTGAGGAACTGAGTCAGGTAAAAATTTACACTGCCAAACTTTCTTCTATACCATGGTTGTATAACATGTATAAGCTCATGTGTCCAGCGCCCTTTTGTTGATGCATCCGATCTCCGCTACCATTCATCTATGCTCACATCCCGTTATCGTTCTCGTGCTGCTTGGCTCGGGTTGTGAGCGTAAAGGCTTCTTAGCGCCGCCGCCTCCTTCGCCATAATATCCAGCGGCAATCTTCCAGCCACTACGTCTGCTGCTTCATAGGAAACTGTTCTGAAGCCACAGCAAACTCTCAAAGACATCCGCCGATAGGCACTTAGCATACCTTTCATGTAGGAATTTACACTGCTCGCGCACTCCCATACTGAAGCAGCATACATCAAAGTAGATGTGCTTACATTTGCTAGCAGCTTCCTGACTTCCTGCCTTGGGCCGCTATTTTTAGGCATTATTCGTGATAGCGCTTGCCCTACTCTTAGCGCTTTGGTGCTGGCATGAGCCAAGTGATCCTTAAATGACAGCCTATGGTCTAAAACAACGCCAAGGTATTTCAGGCTCGGGTTTGATTCTATTAGATGGCCGTCAATACGTATTTGCAGTTTTTCAACCTTTTTTCTATTGCTGATTAATAGGACTTCTGTTTTGTGAGCGGCCAATTCTAACCCCGACTTTTGACGCCATACTTTAATCCGTTGGAGAGCAACTTCAGCATCTACAGCAATTTGACTGATAATTTAAGCGACTACCACAACAGCAATGTCATCCGCATATCCTATTATATGAACGTTATGTGGTACAGGAACTCTAAGTGCGCCATCATACATGACGTTCCATAGCACAGGCCCAAGCACAGAGCCTTGTGGTACTCCTTTGGTGATGCAGTGTTGTGTTGCTCCAGCAGCTGTATCGTAATGGAGCATCCGCCCATTGAAATAGTCCCGTATTATATGAACTAGATATCCAGGGACTTGCAGAGCACACTACGCTTCAAGGATTGCCCTCCAACTCGCTGAATTAAACGAGTTCTTGATATCCAGAGTAATTATAGCGCAGTATTCTTTGTCACCACCTCTCCATCTGCGTCCCGCTATGGCTTCCTTTGCAAGGTTGACCACGTCACTAATTGCATCTATTGTTGATCTTCGTTTTCTAAAGCCATATTGTCGATCAGATAAGCAACAGTCGCCTTCGATAAACATTCCTAAGCGTTTTGCTATAAGCTTCTCGAGTATTTTCCCCATTCCATCTATCATACACAGAGGATAAGAACTAGTCGCTGTCGTTTCGATGCTTGGGGAATATACCATCCTGTAGACAGACGTTGAAAATTTGGCGAAAGAGTTCAGGACGCTTGGTTATGGCTATTTTCAGAACAGCGTTCGGAATCCCATCTAGTCCAGGCGCTTTGTTCGTTTTGATATCCTTGGCTATCTCCACTATTTCGCTTTTTGTTATATCTGGTGCGGGGTTGCTGCATTGCACAGGCTGAAATTCTTCGGTCTGGGTTTCAAGTGGGAAAAGTCCCGTAACTATTTTCCCTAGAATCACAGGACATTTTGTGGTACAGGATTTCCCGCCCTTTGTTTTCGCTAGGACAATTTTATACGCGCTTCCCCATGGGTTTTTTTGCTCTTTTTGTACAGGACTTGCCACCTTTCAAACCCTTCACGGCCTCTGAGCTTCTGCTTTTTTCTCCTGAGCTTAAATGTTTCTGAACGAAGCACAGCGATATCTTCATTCCACCAGTACAGCTCGTTCCGCGTCATTTATTGCCGTTTTCGTGGCATTAATGCATCACACGCTTGACTCAGCTGGTTCATAATTTGTCGCGCGCTCTCTTCTGCTCCTCCGCTAGGGGGTACCATACCCTCAATTACGTAGTCCAGCATATCCCGATCAAGCAGTTTAAGCAAGCTCTCCAGCATGTTCGTTTGCACTTCGTGGTTGACGAATTCCTTCGGCATGTGATTGACTCGGAAATGTCATACCGTATAGCGTTATGATCGCTGTAAGTATACAGATCAGCTACAGTCCAGTTTGCTTTGTTTGCCAAAGCTCTGCTGGAAAACGCTAAAGCAAGCGTATCTTGCGATATGTGAGTCTTTACTACGTCATGGCATCACAGCGTAGGGACATCAATTCAATGCAAATGTCTACAGAAGCGTCAAAATTATATTTTAAAAGTATTGGCAAGGAGTAAGCGAAGTGGCAGTTTACAGATTTCACAGCATTCGGCACTAGGTCTTGGACGTCGTATCTCGATGTGCTCAGTATCAAAAACATTTTCAAGTATGGAATTTTACGAAGAATCCCGGTTTCGACAACCAATTGCTCACTCTTACGAAACGCGTTGGCGGATACAAGGGCGGTATGCAGTCAGAAGCTATTTTAACGACTATGGAAAAAATGATCTTAGTGTTTCGGTGCCAAAATTGCTAAATCAGATTCCAAGGAATTTCGTAAATATACCATTGTTACATCAGCGGAGGAAGCTTATTAGAAAATATCTGATAAACACTGCAGGGAGGGGGGGGGGGGAGGGGGTGTAAATGAAAACAGAATTAGTGTTTCTTAAATTTACCTGTTTCTTAGTTTAAAGCCATTTTAGATCATAGAAATTACAATTCTATGATACTATATTAATTAATAAGTCTTGTTAAATTTTATGATTTATACATTTATTTTTAAATTTGTCATTTTTAAATTTTCATTGCTATATAACCAACATTATTGTTTAAAGTTGAATATGAGCAAATTGTTTTTGTTCCTGCAGACAAGCCCGAACTTCGCAGGATTTCCGAGTTATTGTACTATCTGTAACAAAGAATACTGAAGTAATAAAAATACGAAGATACATATATATGAATAGCAAAACGATTCAAAGTAAATAGAGAGAGAGTCAGCTACAAGATCAACCGGTAAATTTTAGCTACAAGGTCAACCGGTACATTTGAGCTACAAGGTAAGAAGAAACTACACAAGAACAAAGGAAAGAAGAAAACCAAAGAAGCAGAGGACACTCAACAACGTAATCGGCAACTAGCAGCGTGTAATGTATGCGGTTGTTTTTTGTTATAAATAATATTTACCTAATTGAAGTAGGTCATTAAGTTATAAATATGTATAATTTAAGCGACCTTAGAGTCTCCTTTTGAGTGTATAATAAATTCATTTCTTATTTTTCTTTTGTCTAAAACCTGATGCCGGTAGGGTATTTGTTATATTGGAAAATTATAAATATTGTAATTTCGTTCACTATAAACAAGGAAAAAAAAAGAAAAAGAAATTAAATTACTAATCATTATATTGTTGACAACATGTTGTGCTAACTGGACATGAATTCATCTCGTGTAAGGACACTGGGATAACTGCAAGGGAGTTTTGGGAATGCATATTAAGGGGCTTTTAAGGCAAATAAAAGGAGTAATTCCTCCGCAGAACCAAGAGCCACGGTAGGGAAGGGCAATGTGGCAACATCAATCGCCACCAACCCAATGAATCTCTCATTCTCTCTCTTTCTCTCTGTGTCAGTCGGTTTCCTTTCCTCTATCTCTCATCTCTCCTTGATTTCGAATTGCTGAATTGGATTGCTGATTGCGCCTCTTACTATTTAATTTTGTGTGGCATGTGCACGAATTCTTCTCTGTTATGAATACGAGATCAAGGTCGGAAGAAACTTCGCAAAAAAAACAAACATCCACCCCGCCACTGATGCTAATCGAAAAATAACTCCAACATGCACAAGGTTTGACTCCGCGATTCTCGGAGATAAAGGAAAATAAAACGGAAATATTCATTACATCGACGGCCCCATTTGGTCTAATGACCTTTGAAATGTTGTCGGCGCTGAGTGAAGGCCGAATGACATAACTGGCCACTAGAAAAGATCTCGTCCTGGGAAGGCCGTGTACTGTTTGCTGTCCAGGCATCTGCCAATAGCCGTGCTTTAGGTCCAGGTGGGTCGCGTAATCGATGTAGTATATGCTGAATCCTTGGGGAATACATTGGGTATTGATCAAGCGTTCAGTTGCCGATGGTCGATACATAACCGCCAGTATCCCTAATTTTTCTTTGCCAAGCGCTTTTCCAATCAGCGCGCTGTAAGCACTGCGTGATGGTTCGATGTAATCCCTCTTTCGAACTCGTTTACTTCCTGATTTATTATTGCCTGCATGGCAGGGTTTTTCGGATACTACCTTTGCTTGATCGGCCTATGATCCTTCATAACGATCTTGTGTGTTGTAATGTTAGAGCGGCCAGTTAAGTTTTCGAACTTGCCCAGTTCTGTCGCTAAAAACGGCTCGATAGTTTTTTCGTTTTTGTGTTCTGGTGTTGCCGAGCTTCATCTTTGGTCAGCTTGGTTGCTGTCAAGCCCTGTTGCTATCGAGCCTTATTGCTGTTAAGCCTTGTTGTTAGAAAGCCTTGTTGTTAGAAAGCCTTGTTGCTGTTAAGCCTTGTTGCACTTGAGCCTTGTTCTTTGTAAGCCTTGTTGCTGTTGAGATTTCTTACTACCAAGCCTTGTTGGTGTCGAGCCTTGTGGATCTAATTTTTGTGCTGGCGGTTCTTATAATTGCAGTTCTTGCGATTCTGATAGTTCCAAATGTAGTTACTGTCGGAAGAGACGTGCGTCTATGCATTTCTGCTCGCTCGAGATCTGGAGGGTGGTGGAATATTCATAGCACTAAATTACAATAACTTCTGAAGTATCGTTCTCCAATAAACAGTCAGATCGCCATAACAATATACACAGATCGACATACATACGATAAAACATGCCGAAATCATAATATAAGTACGCCAAGAAAAAATGTTTGCATCCCTTTTTAAGGTTTGTAACGATCCAAGCATCGTTTCAAAAACTTCTTCCGAAAATAATTATCTGCTTGAAGACAATAAACCGAGTTAACGGTTATACATACTGACTTACATATATTCCGTCACCAGAAATTCAATTACATACCGAGACGCATATGAGATCAACCAGCCGATCATATACATACTGCACAACGGCAACCAATAGCAAAATATGTACATACATACATACCGACATAATTGCAGAAGCAGCAACGAAGAGGAACATAGCAAATAACAAAACAAAAATAACAACAACCACCGACTACTTCTTTACAATAAACGACAACACAAGCAAGAAACAGTAACAACGACAAAACCTGATTCCATAACCAGACATATGGAACGCGACAACAACAACAACAGCAACTATAGCTGACGGAAAGACAATGCTAACAAGAAACATAAAATTTTCTACTTTGCATTCTTGAACTTAGAAAATAGAGCAATCTCACACCGGCGAAATTATTCACCAGTAAAGCGAGAAATTATCTCATTCATAAGTTGGTTCATTTTTGGCGCCGCAAGGCAAATACATTTATTTTTAAGTCGATCATACAGCTAGTGTAGCTAGATAGCTCACACTCTATTTTTGTCCGATTAATCAACATTAGAGTTGTTTAACTCCACGGGTTCTAGCTCATACTCGTTTTTTTACGATTAATCAACTTTATAGTTTAAACTTCCTTTAGCATAAGACTTAGGCTAAGTTACATTGTAGTAGAATAAGCACACATTGTTAGGAATAAGAGAATTGGAATAAAAACGATATCAAATATAACGTCCGAGCTGAACTGTTTCAGTCAGTGCTAGATTGTTGAATCGCAATTGTTTGAAATTCGGAAACGTTACAAAGTGAGCGGTTTTCTTCAAGTTCCCCTGCATCAAATTATTAACACATTTTAATTATCACACGTTTTAACCGGATATTGAAGCCGCAATCAAATCTTACGACAGAAAGCAAGGGAGTAAAGTCCTACCGTTGATACTTCTCGGCTTCATGGAATCTTTCAAAAAAGCCGTCAATTTCACACCAGCAGAATTGGTTTATGGCATCACTATACGTATTCCTATCGAATTTTTAAACACGTATTCGAACAGCAAAGACTTTAATGAAGTCACATTCATCAACAATCTTCGGGCACGTATGCGGGAAATCGGGCCATCAAAAGCTGAAATCAAGCAACACTAACAACTTATATATAGAAGAGACTCGCAACAACGCCAGCGGTTCTTGTACGGAACGAAACGGTACGAAACGGTCAACAACAGTGCGATGGACGTTATAGAGTAATTCAACGATTCCCGAAATATTTCTCCATTAACATTCACTTCAATCAGGTTAACATTAGCATCTACCGCTTGAAGGTATTGCTCCCGCCATTCAATAAGCCAAACCCACACCTTCATCTCAATATGCAGCAAAGCGAGATTTAACACCAACAACGCAAACAAATGTTTATTCACCAGAGACCCCGAGTACCGAAGCCGGATATCCCTTAACATATGTGGGGGAGTATTGTGGCAATACTGCTCGGCCGGATTAAACTTAACAGCACTACAAATAGAAAAACCTCATACAAACCTGTGAATATCGGAAATAAATATTAATTTTTCCGACAGCCTAACCTAAATTAAGTAAAAAACGTATTATTATAATTACGGTTTAATATCTTGACGGTTGAGTTTTGCTCGTTGCTGCGTTATAGTACCGACACTTTGTATTTATTTTATTTAAATTTATTTGCTTTGAACATGAATACAATGGCCATTGTCTTGCTTATCCGTGAGAATTTGTCTGCGAACCTCTTGAAACATGTAGTTCTGTAAAATGCATCATCAGCGGCGCCATCACCGCTGCTGTTTTCATTTCAATCAAAATTCTGTTTTGAGTATTTTTAATTCTTTTGTGTGATTTTTACTTTTGAGTATTGCGGCGGAAGTACTTCTTTTAAGCTAAATGTATACGTATAATTCTATTTTTAAGCTAATATTTGCTGCTAAATTTGTTCTACTCTTGTTAATTAATCATTATTAATTTATTTTAATAATGAATAACAAATGAACTGAAATAATAATTATTTTAATATCAATGATTTTTTATTATTTTATGATTTAATAATTATTTTATTATTTTATGATTTAATAATTATTTTATTATTTTATGATTTAATAATTATTTTATTATTTTATTTTAATGAAAATAATTTTAAATCAATAAAATATTCCATTGATATGATAAAATCATATCCAAAAGCCGGCAAGTTAAACAATTACGGCCGTGCGTAATTTTTGGCAAAATTTACAGTTATTTTACCGTTATTTGGGCTGTTAGTTCTTGGAATCCGCTTGCAAGTTCCCGGAATTGGTCGCCATATTGGATTTATGGGCGTGTCAAGGTCGAACATTAAAAGGTCAATAACTCTGGAAATATTCAACCTACATAGTCGATGTGGGTACCGAATGAAAGGTATTTTCAATGGCTTTATTTCCGCTAAACATGCCAAAGCAATGTTATTGTAATAGCTTAGAAGTTATTGGCAATTGATTGATTTCCTTAGTAAACAGAAGCCGTTTTCTTGGAAATTGGATTCGCAAGGTATAACGGTAAATGTGAAATTCATTAAGAGGGTTCTTTTACCTTTGCAACGATGTATAATATGCTATACGTCTTGTGTTCACTTTTCGAGATATGTATACTCTGAAATAAGTAGGAAGTCTACTCATTCAGCATAAAAAGTAGACATTGATACATGTATTTCCACAAGCAAGAATAACTTTTTAGAAAGAACAACCACAACAATAGCGCGATATTTGTTAAAAATTTTTCATTTTGGAAAACAACAACAACAATAATGCTACAGGCGAAAAATTTTTCATTTTGGAAAACAACAACAATAACGCGATTTTGGTAAAATTTTTTTATTACGAAAAACATCAACAACAACAATTATGACACTGCGCGATTTTTGTTAAAAAATTTTAATAAAAGCAGCAACAACACACAGATATAACAATTACGCATAGAAATAGCAACAACAATTGAAGAGAGCAAAGAAAACTAAGTTCTGAAGTGACTTGTGTGAAGTGAATCAATTATCTCCAAAACTATTAAAAATATGAAAAAAAGGTTAAAATTAAAAAAATAGCTCTCAAAAATAGCTTTCAAATGACACCTCGTCCACTTCAATACACCTCATACTTTAGATGTTATCGCCAAAGTCTAATATTCGACCTTGCCACGCCCACAAAAACGCCCACTACCATTAAATGGTATCGTAGGGTGGAATAGTATAGGCCAGTGTTTGTATAGGTTCGGTTTAGGGCTCTGGCTTCGACTATTACCTTGTGCACTTAACAACATTTCCTTTGAATTTTTAAACTAATAGTAATTTAAAATTTTAATCGGAGTTGGTTGCAGCCCAAATTGATCAATTAGATTCCGCAACTAACTCAAGAAATAATTCGCAGGTGCAGAACTGCGAATTAAGCACTATTTGGAAAATGCGCTATTTTCTGAAGTTACCGGAAAAACGCTACGTTTAGTATTTTTAGCCGCGTGCCAAAAGTAAATACTGACAGTAGATACTGACAGCGTTAGGCACTGTTATTAATTGATAGGTTGATTCTGACCTACAAAAACCTGTTCTTTTGCCAAGATATATAGAAACTGATCGCTAGCATCATATGATATCCGCCCTATCGATAGTGCTTATCGAAGTACGGCTCTGGTTACGACCTGAAGAATCTCTTAAAGCAGGGTATGTTGAGACATGCAGTTACTATGTTCTGCTTGCGCCACGTTGTTAATCGACCGATCCGGTGACCGTCCTTGTCGAAGGGAGTCATATGTCACACCCATCGACCACCATTAGTTTCCGCTGCGCTAGCAAATTAAAATCACTGACTGCACTTGACTGTACGACTCAAATGTAGCGACCTCATTATGCTGGCGCAGACAAAATTTGTTTTCTTCAATTTTTAATTCTGTTGTGCGCTTTTAAATTTTATTGAATTGTATATAACAATCATTAATAAATAACTTAATTCAATCTTTATGAACCGATGCAGATAATACGTTCGTTTTATTTTGGACTTAGCGTTTTGTTTTCAGAACAGCCTCAACGTAGTTATTGTAAGTGGCCAATCCGGAAACAACCATTTAAGTAACGTCAAGGATCATTTAACAGTGATAGCGTCCGTTAAAGTGCCAAATAACTTGCGGAGGGATATCAGTTTCTTTGTTATTTTATAATGTGCATTTAATTTCGCATGTTTAATTAGCCACTATTAGCCACAGCTCCCTATATTTTTCAACGCGGTTTTCGGTTCCACTGTTATGGTAAGATTTTCTTCACTTTCCCTTAGGCTTGAGAAGTTAGGATCTTCTTTTTTTAAACATAGTTCGCTTATAATTTTTGTCAATTAGTTCCATTTTACATAGGTTATGAATGTTTAGTTGTGAAATTCTAGTACGATTACTTTAATATTATGATATATATAATAAAATTATGTTTTTTTTATAGCCAAGGAAATGGCCATCTATTAACCTTAAATCTCCTGGTATTAAGCCACGCCGCCACATTAACAACACTATTGGAAATCCTTCCATACAAAATTCAGTTCCTTTTGATGTAAAAACTATGGGTCTAACGCAAAACGTTTGCGACCAGAGCCCTAACATTGTCTGTTCCAATATTAATGAGTTCAATGTATCCTCCAACACACAAATTTATTCTGTTTTCGCGAATTTTAATATACCCAAACGAAACAGAATTAGTCGTATTTCACATACAACTTCGGAAAATTTTCCCTCGACTATACCTACGATATCAGTAAAAAAAGGAGGCATTTATTTGGATACTGAACATACTTCCGCTCAAGTTCCAACAGGAGATACTATAGCAGTATCCTGTGATATAGAAAATTCAATGTCAATTAAGACAATAAACTCGACTTCGGCGACTAAGAAAGAAACCGCTTGGAATATTAAAGATGCACTTTTTGAATGTTCCAGTTTAGTTTCCTGTAAGGAGGATAAATCCTCGTCATCTGTTAAATTACTTATTAGTCCCGGATATAAAAAACTGCTCTCAGCTCATGCAACGGTCTTTAAAAATACAGATCAATACGTGATATGTAGAAATAAAGGTTTACTCTGGTAAAGTGTTGTTATTATTCTATATGTAAATGTTATTTATTTTCGTAAATTTTCAGCGCTACAGATTATTATAGTGTTACAATTAGTCCTCAATTAAATGAAGCTATTATAAAGAAGCAACTCCCATATTCGGCACATTTAAACGCATCATTAAAAGGCTTTGATATAAATAGATCTATTGCTCCACCTCCGTTGCCACCAAGAAAAAAGGAACGAAATGAAACCTTTTTACAGTCTCAAAAATATAAAGCTCAGGATGCACCTTTGGTAAGTGTTTATATCTATTTAGATCACTGCTGGCCATTTCATAGGGACGCGTGAAAATGTTTCTCGCGGCTGTTCATATGTATTTGATAAATTATGTGTATCGATAAATAGGAAAAGTGGTTATTGTTGTCCAAAATATATAGGAAACAATATTTAGCAGTTTATTATTTTGATCACATTAAAATGTTGTGGGACACAAAAAATAATGTTTTGCTGATTCCTTCAGGCTTTACAAAAATATATATTGATAATTTTCTATTCTTAGATTTCAAGAACACACGTTTGTCCCGAAACTTTAGGGATTCAAGAATAAAGCCTAGTTTTGTTTGTTGCTGTATAAGCTTTGTAATCATTTTATAACAAATATTATTTATAGTTTTGAATTATATTACCATTTCATAAGAGGTGAATTTTAAATTTATTTATGTAACTTATTAATTGTAGATATCTTGAATAAATTCTAGCACCATACTGAACAAACATTGCGATTAAATGGATAATTGACAAAAATTGCTCTTTATCGTCGATTAATTTTTACTTTGTGCATGTACAGTCCTTCATTTTTTTTCTTGTGCCTCGCAGATATAATTTTTCGTCAAAACAGCTTCTCTGAGAATCGCACATTTGCCAAGTATAACTGGATACGTTATGGCCAGCACTGATCTGTACTATGTTTATACTGCAGCTGAAAAATTACTTTCAACCAAGTTTTAAAAATTCTTTCAAAAACAACGAAAAGCCACTATTCATTGAAAGGCAAACTTATTTCGCAATTCTGTTTGTTTTCTCCTTAATTATTTTATTGAATTCCATTTCCAGAGCAGATTTTTTCGTATAAATTTTTTTCAGAATATTACAGAATAATGAAAGAGAATTTGACAAAAAAGCACATTTAATACTTACTATGGCTGTTCTCCTTAGTTGTCTATATTTCTGTATCAGATTTCAAAGGAAATTCTTTTTCGCATTTATAAAAACAAGAATAGTAGTTACAGCTGTAGCTTGAATACAAAATAAGGAGAATTTGGAAAATATGTACACCGAAAAGTCACTTTTCAGGAGTAGTGTGCATATAATATTTCATCACTTTATTGCTGCTTCTTTTGTTTGCGTATAGAATGGTTCTGATCCGGTAGCTCACATTTTTTTCTAAGACAATGGGAACTGCTAACCGAGGATGTCACAATAACATACAAACAATTATTTTAAAACTAATGTCCTTCCTCACATTTTTTTTTTTTGGTTTTGTCTCCTACCCTCTATCCCGGCCATGATCCATCCTGTCCCTTCACACCTTACCACATAACTGAGTATAAATCCATTTTATTATTAAACATCACGTATTTATTTATGCGTTTTACATTATTTATTCTTAAATTCTTTATGAATTGTTATTGTATATATATGTATATCGACATAATCCA
Source organism: Thecophora atra (assembly GCA_937620795.1). Lineage (NCBI taxonomy): Eukaryota > Metazoa > Arthropoda > Insecta > Diptera > Conopidae > Thecophora > Thecophora atra. Next base: position 45,959,056 of record OW569398.1, read on the forward strand.
TTTAGCATTGGCCTCCGCCCGTGAATACTATTCAGGAATGGCAAAAGAATCTATAGCCCACCGAATGCTAATCGAGAGAGATAGATACATCTGTTCTATGATCAACCACCAAAATATACCGACACTTTGTTTTTACTTATTGTTTGCACTTATTGAAATGCGCATAAAAATTTCATTAAATTACACACACGCGACATATGTATAACATGAATGCAAAGGTTACTAAATATTAATATGTAATTTATAGGAGAAAAAAATGCATTAATATGGATGTCTTATCAAGCCCAAGACTAAATTCATGAATTTATAAGCTTAGAATCTATCCTAATTATTTTCGTTTGTTTCTTGAATTATTCGCTGCCTTCGATATTCGAGTTATTCCTTCGATATCAGGATTTTCGCTAAATTAATAATTAGTTTGTAACGATGCTTTCTCTTCGCCTGGATATATGTAACTCAATCCAGTCCAAGGTCTCGTTCAGTTATTTATTTTTTAGAACGCAATACATCAAATTTTATATTAACAACTTTATTGAATTGCTTTTGATTTTGGGTTACAATGTTTCTCAATGTGCCTACGGATAAGTTTGTAACAGGCATAATTAATGCCATGTTACAATTCTTTTTAGTATACACAAAACACTGCTCTATGAGCTTCCATATAAAAATCCACAAGGGATTTTTACACGAGGGAGCCGGTTCGAAACCGAACAGCGGCAATCAATTTCTTTTTTTTATTCTTTAACTATGTTTTCTATTTTTTTATTGCAGCAGATTAATAGAAATAAATTAAAAACAAATAAAACATAAAAAAAAGCGACAAATTAAACAAACGAGGAAATCCGCCAAGTACGGGTTTCGAAGGCACTAACATACGTCACACAAGCAAAACCATTTTATTCGCTTTTGCTTTCCCGCTGATTCGTAATCAGAGGTTTGAATAATCAAACAGTTCAACCATCATACCATGTATATGATGCGCAAACTGCAAAGTATTTTCAGGGAAACCGATCAAAGTCGTTTGCAGTAGTTGCAAAGTCTTTGTGTTTTGAATCCCTTTCCCCTCCCCCCCAGCTCTTTCGGCGTCGGCCTCAGTCACAGCACTAACAGTGGCTTTCGACTTCGGTCTCAGCGTTCAGAAATAACTGACGCTTTCGGCTTTGGCCTCATTCACAGAACTAACAGTGGCTTTCGACTTCGGTCTCCGTTGTGCAAAAATAATTGTACAACAACTAGGTAGGACACCTACACAAGGTAACAAACCAGAGACTTTTTGTTGGTGGACGTTCTGACGTCACCGAATAAATTTAAGACCATCTGCCGAGTAGCACTTTTGCTCTCACTCTAACCTTTCGCCTTCCGCATATCAAGGCCTACTGCCAGGAAGTTGTTGTACTTCCTACCAACCACCGCGTCTCCCTTTGGTGCTTTGAATAGGTGATACACATTGTGCAGCCTTCTGCTGCGGGATACTCTATCCCCCTCTTTCATTGTACGTATTATTAGGTATAAAAATTGTTAATCATTAATATAAGTACAAAAATTGTTAAGCGAATAAACAAAAATAATAATAATTAAAAACACAACAAACTACGTCCGAGCTGAACTCTTTACAGAGTCAGTGCTAGACTGTCGCGAAGACAGTCGTGAGTAATTTGGAAATACGTTGTATGTTAGAGAGTTGCGAGACCCCTTTAACGAACCCTGGACAGACTGAGTTTTATCCCAGCCTAAGAACAAAATTCGTTATTAATGGCGCCCGAACAGGGACATTCTACTTCGGAAGAAAGTCAAACAACAACAAAAACACTTAAAGAAATCGACGAAACGTCGACCAGCTGAGTTTACTACCTAAGGAAAGAAGAATTAGAAAAATACCTAAACGAAAAGGGGCTACCCACTGATGGTACCATGAGAGAAATTCGGAAAAGAATTAGCAACTATATATACTTACAAAAGAAAAGAGACAACGAGGAAAAACAAAAAACACTTGTGCATACTCCGACACAAGAATCATGCAATGATACGCCCACTGGTACATGGCAACCACCCGCAAATCATACCAATAGCAATAACATTTACGTTATGAATACAGTGCGAAGATGGGGACTCTATTTTAATGGGAATCGACCACTAAACGAATTCCTGGAGACTATCGAAGAACTAGCTGACTGTTATGGAGTAAATTACAACCATCTCCTGCTACCACTGAATGAAATATTCAAAGACCGAGCACGAGACTGGTGGCGATATAAAAGAAACGAAGTTCACACATGGGCAGACTTCCGAACAGCAGCAAAAACATACGATCGACGTACACATTGTTGGTCTTGCCGACAGCCAAGACATCTTAAAAAGAAGTGCCCAACAAAGAAACTACTGTTCTGCTCTCGTTGCGGAGAAATGGGAATCTTATCTCGCGATTGCCCATGCCACCAAAACAACACTAAAACGCCACCCGTCACTGGCCGCTACTACATACCAGTTAAGTGCGATCAGTACACAGTGGATGCTTTGATTGACACCGAACGTCTCTAACGTTTATGAGTGACAACCTTAAGAGTAAACTTAACCTATGCACAAAAAACCGCACAAGAGACATACCGACCGCACTGGCCAATGGGGAAACCGTAACCGTCCGTAACTACGGAAAAACGAAAATACAAATAAATAACAAAGTATATTACTACCACCTGCAATATATGCCTGGGCTGACCGAAGATTTAATACTCGGGGCGGACCTCTAAAAATAATCAGCATCCACATCAGCATCGGTGGGCATGAACTGAAAACAACATGAGCCAACGAAAACTTTGCTCTCTACTACAGCAGTCAAAAAGACGAACAAATACAACTCCAAAAATTAATAAGCGAAACAAAGGATCGCATGGAGAAAATCTGTACACCGTGTAACGTTGTTTCAGCCGGGGTATACTCAGCGAGTAACCAAAGTTCAGTTACAGAAAAGATTTCTTTGTTTGGTAACGATAAATGGCTTTTTATTTATTCAAATTCCTTAAATTACGTTTAGACTTCAAAAGAAACAATTCGGCAATTCTCGGTCCACGACTAGTAGATGGATCCTTGCGCGATCCAGATGTAATCGACTGGGTTTGCGTTGGTCCAGAAGCAATCGAGGAAATAGATTTTACTAGGATCGTCGTGTCAAGAGTGAAGTCGACAGGATTAAGCCAATCCGTACGGCGACAGGACTCTGCAAATACTCTCGTTTAGGTGATGCAGTGGCCAGGATTAAGCCAATCCATACGACAACAGGACTTCGACCAAGACGACTAGCACGGCGCTACGAGGATCAAGGATACGAGTAAGGATATTATTTATGAATGCTTTATCAGTGCAGTTACGAGCAACCGGATTCTGATAGCACTCTAGTTTAGGTGATACAGTTGCCAGGATTAAGCCAATCCGTACGACACCAGGACATCGACTAAAACGACCAGTGCGGCACTACGAGGATCAAGGATACGAGGAAGGATATTTTTTATGAATGCTTTATCAGTGCAGTTGCGAGCAACAGGACTCTGATAGCACTCTCGTTTAGGTGATGCAGTGGCCAGGATTAAGCCAATCCATACGACAACAGGACTTCGACCAAGACGACTAGCACGGCGCTACGAGGATCAAGGATACGAGTAAGGATATTATTTATGAATGCTTTATCAGTGCAGTTACGAGCAACCGGATTCTGATAGCACTCTAGTTTAGGTGATACAGTTGCCAGGATTAAGCCAATCCGTACGACACCAGGACATCGACTAAAACGACCAGTGCGGCACTACGAGGATCAAGGATACGAGGAAGGATATTTTTTATGAATGCTTTATCAGTGCAGTTGCGAGCAACAGGACTCTGATAGCACTCTCGTTTAGGTGATGCAGTTGCCAGGATTAAGCCAATCCGTACGATACCAGGACATCGACTAAAACGACTAGTGCGGCACTACGAGGATCAAGGATACGAGGAAGGATATGGAATTGCTATGACCAACTTACCAGTATGCTCCGCGATGTTACACTGCCAACGTCTGGCGAAGAAAAGACCTCGTTCTGTGTTTTGCTACGTCCTTTATGCTTTTGTTTTTCTGTTCGGTTTCACGTTTCTCTATTCGTCGAGTCGACATGAACTGCTGATCGCAACATGTTCGTTCCTTGTCGTATCTAGTATACCAACTTCTATGGTGTTCGTTGTGACATGTTCGTCATATGTTTAATCTTGTTCTGTCGAACCTAACTTACTTCTGTGTTAGAATCGCCGTTATAATAGAAACTTCGAGAGCTCATCTACCTTATGTGATAAACTGTCTTTATGCTTTATATGGTTTTCAATATAATCTATATAACTACAACATTTCAATGCCTTCGCTGTAATAATAGTGATTTATTTAACAACAGATAGTGAGTGTCTCATACTCTATAATGTGGTTGCTTATTATATATTCAATGTACTTAAATGTATATAATTCAACGTTGTATTTTGTTCAATGTAATTCAATTCAAATTTGATATTGCTTAATGTGATTTAAAATATATTCGACTAGCACTACAGGTGAGCTGTATGGACCTTTTGCTGCCTCTATTTTATCTTCTTGTAGTAAGGTGTCGTCCTCGCTATTTATTATCTATTTATTATCTGTTGCATCGCCGGGTTTCGTGGGTAGTACCTTTATTTGAAGGGTATGTCGGTATTTACACGAATGGTGTGTTGTGCGATGTTACACGGTGTACAGATTTTCTCAGTACATTGAACAATATAAATTTATATATTGTTTATATATTGTATGTACAGATTTTCTCAGTACATTGAACAATATAAATTTATATATTGTTCAATGTACTGAGAAAATCTGTACACCGTGTAACATCGCACAACACACCATTCGTGTAAATACCGACATACCCTTCAAACAAAGGTACTACCCACGAAACCCGGCGATGCAACAGATAATAAATAGCGAGGACGACACCTTACTACAAGAAGATAAAATAGAGGCAGCAAAAGGTCCATACAGCTCACCTGTAGTGCTAGTAAAGAAGAAAACAGGCACTTGGCGCTTATGTATTGACTACCGCCAACTAAACAAGATATCCACACCCGACGCGTATCCTCTACCGCAAATACAGTCTATTCTCGATAAACTAAAAGAAGATAACTACATCAGTACCATCGATTTAAAAAATGGCTACTGGCAGGTCGCCTTAGAGGAAAAATCACGACCGTTTACTGCGTTCACCGTACCAGGGCGCGGACTGTACCAATGTAAAGTGCTCCCATTTGGGTAACACTCCGCACCTGCAACTTTTCAGCGAATACTTGACCAAGTCATCGGTCACGAGCTAGAGCCATATGCATTGGCGTACCTCGACGATATTGTTGTATTAGGTAAAACCATACATGAACACATCACAAACCTCCGAACTGTACTAAAGCGCCTCGAAGAAGCAAACCTAAGAGTAAACTTTGACAAATCACATTTCTGTAAAAATCGTCTCAACTAACTCGGCCATGTAATTACACCACAAGGAATTCATACCGACCCAGAGAAAATTTCCGCCATCACCCAAATGCCAGTACCAACAAATATCAAAGAACTCCGTAGAGTATTAGGAATCGCATCATGGTATCGACGTTTCGTCAAATCATTCTCCACCACCGTAACACCTATGAACACTTTACTTAAGAAAAACGTTCGCTGGAATTGGGGACCAGAACAGGAGAAATCTTTCCAAGAACTGAAAGAAGCACTTACTTCCGCACCATTCCTTTGCTGTCCCGACTTCTCTCTACCATTCACACTGCAAACAGATGCAAGTGACACTGGACTCGGTGCAGTCCTCACTCAAAATGACGGCACACAAAAAAGAGTAGTCGCCTACGCCAGTCGCACGCTCAATGAATTTGGACAGAAGTACTCCACTACGGAGAAAAAATGCCTCGCTATCCTCTGGAGCATTCGGAAACTGCGACCATACATCGAAGGGTACAAATTTACGGTGATTACAGACCACCATTCGCTACGATGGATGCACTCACTACAGAACTGCGCCGATGCTCTATCACGTAATGTAATTCCCGAAACTAATCCTCAGAATATGGTATTAATGAGCTTAACAGCACTCGACTAGTACACCACAAACCAAAAAGAGCAGAACAAGGCAACCGTCATAACCAGGAATACATGACAAAAGAAGATAAACTCTATTGGTATATCAAAAAACGAGCAACAGACGGACCCCATACCGAGCAATGAAACTCTGTATTCACGAACGAGACCGCAAGAGGATACTCGAAGAGAACCACGACGCCATCACTGCCGGACACTTGGGTACATACAAAACATTAAGGAAAATAAGAGAAAGATATTACTGGCCCACCATGCACAACGATGTAAAACAATACGTCCGCACTTGTTTAACATGTGCCGAATACAAGCAGGAACGGGCTTACCATGTGGAGAAATGAACACTATGGTCGCAGACCGACCATGGCAAATTGTCACCTCAGACTTCATGGGTCCCTTCTCCCGCTCACCCAGAGGCAACACTAGCGCATTAGTGTTTACCGACAAATTCACAAAATGGGTAGAAGTCATCCCAGTACGAAAAGCAACCGCCAGCATCATGCTGCACTATCTAAGAGAGCGAATCATTTTCCGATTTGGCTGCCCACAAATTCTCATCAGTGACAATGTCAAAACTGTCAAAACACTCACAGAGCAGTACGGCATCAACCAAAGATTCACGGCCGCTTACGCACCCCACGCAAACCCCACCGAACGTGCAAACCGCGTCGTCAAAACAATGATTGCAATGTACACAGAAACACATAAAGACGGGGATACAAAAATCCCAGAAATAATGTTCGCCATGAACAACGCAGCATTCAGAAATGAATTTCGGAAGAAACGCACCAGCTCCTAAAAAATAGTCGCCACCGTAAACATAACACCATACGATAAAACCTTAGTCGATTTTACCAAATTATATCAACGTGCTCTCCTCAAGAATCAAAGAGCCACCCAACACCAGAAACATCATTACGACCTACGACAGCGAGCCTGGAGACCTGCAATAGGAGCCCTCGTCCTCCGTACAAATCATGTACTCTCGTCAGCGGCGAAACACTTCACCGAAAAGTTCGCTCCAAAATATGTGGGACCACACAAAATACTCCAGTACACATCACCTAACATAGCAATTCTAGCAGATGAATCACACCCAAATAAAAAGCTATGAGTGCATTTGCAAGATCTCAAAATCTTCCCCATAAACAACTCATTTACACAAAAGATGTCAAATTCACACCACGATCAACACTCACCCCAGACATCTAACTCACTACAGTGAAAAAGTACCACAGTGTTCCAACACAATTAATTAATCAGTCACTCTCAATCAATCAAACCGATCACACGTCACGGGAAAAAGAAAATAATAATATACTAGGAGAAAAAAAGGGAAAATGGCTCACCTGTGAAAACCTACAAAACCACAACAACCAGGCGTAAACGCAACACAATGGACCAAACCTATTCCCCCTTTCGTGCCACCAATAGAGTCACAGAGAAGGCAGGAGATACTCCACCGTGCAATGGCGGTGTCCACTGCACAAAAAACTATAAAAAAAACCCGCTATCAAACTAACCGCAATCCGAACGGCATTAAATAAAAATAGACCCGAGCTACGAGGATCTCGTACACCAAAACCTCGGAAAACGCCAACAAAGCAAGCACCAAATACAAAAAACCCAACACCAACAACCGAACCGAAGAGATCACAACAAAACACGAGGGCCATTGAAGGATGGTTAAAAAAGGTTAAAATAGCACCTCAACACACACCGGAACGACGTACGTTCACCATCCGAAGACCAGAGGGAGTAGCTAGCGTGGTCGTTCAAAAAGGATGGGCCAAAATCAGCGACGGAAACACCTGGTGGATTATCACCACCAACCCGGAACACTCACAGCTCCGGCCCTTTTACAAATCACTACTACAAAGAATACATAAAATACTCTAAAAAGAAGTAAGCAACATGATTACCGACATGTACAATTCACATCTTATTTCTTGTTGTTACAAAAACATTAAACACATTATTTACATTATTATATTTTTTTTTTTACGAATTATACAAACATTAAATACTTACTATTGTACGAAAAAAAAAGAATAGAAAATACCTTAATTTTATATTTCTATTTTATTTTCTTTTACAAATTATACGAACATATATATTTACTATTACACAAGCGAAAAACTTTAAACCAAGAATGGAAAATACATTAGTTTTAGATTTACATTATATTTTATTTTTTTACATATTTTTTTCTATTTTTTTATTGAAGCAGATTAATAGAAATAAATTATAAACAAATAAAACATAAAAAAAGCGTCAAATTAAACAAACGAGGAAATCCGCCAAGTACGGGTTTCGAAGGCACTAACATACGTCACACAAGCAAAACCATTTTATTCCCTTTTGCTTTCCCGCTGATTCGTAATCAGAGTTTTGAATTCTCAAACAGTTCAACCATCATACCATGTATAGGATGCGCAAACTGCAAAGTATTTTCAGAGTTGGAAACCGATCAAAGTCGTTTGCAGTAGTTGCAAAGTCTTTGTGTTTTGAATCCCTTTCCCCTCCCCCCAGCTCTTTCGGCCTCGTCCTCAGTCACAGAACTAACAGTGGCTTTCGACTTCGGTCTCATCGTTCAGAAATAACTGACCCTTTCGGCTTTGGCCTCAGTCAAAGAACTAACAGTGGCTTTCGACTTCGGTCTCCGTTGTGCAAAAATAATTGTACAACAACTAGGTAGGACACCTACACAAGGTACCAAACCAGAGACTTTTTGTTGGTGAACGGGCCACCGAATAAATTTAAGGCCATCTGCCGGGGTATAAACTCACAGACCGACAGGGCTATATGTAGGTTGCACCGGTGCGCCAGCTGCGCTCTTGACGGCGACTTCGTTTGAGACATTGGCTTCGACGTTGATTACGACGTCGACTGAACCGTTGGCTTCGACGTTGACTGCGACGTCGACTAAGACGTTGGCTTCGACGTTGACTGCGACGTCGACTGAGGGGTTGGCTTCGACGTTGACTGCGACGTCGACTGAGATGTCCTTGCGCTGTTGACTTCGAGTCCCTTTGATGCCGATTCGGAGTACTTTCGTTATTATCGACTGTCCACTGGTGTGGCTTCTAAATGACTGTCCACGGGTGTGGTTTCTAAATGACTGTCTCGATGCGCTGTGTGCTCGCTCTTTTATCGTCGTCTCTTCTTCTGCCAGGTTGTGTGAAAAGCTTTAAAGTTTTCGTCAAACTCCGAACCTGTTTGATGGAATTGATACGACGTGTTCGCTGCTTCGAATGTTTTTGAGCTATTCCGCAAACTCGGTTGACTAGTTTTGTGAATTTACGTTATGAAAACGAGTTTGCTGCGGTTGTCCTTGAGCTTGATTCTATGCTAGCTTCTGTATGTGCGTTAAATTTTGTGTCACAAAATTTAATCATTACATTTTCCCCTTACTTTGGGTGGTGGGGGTTTGGCGATCGAGTGTAGAATTCATGGCTCATGCGGCCGACTGCCGGCTCCTCTTCGAATAAGTCTTTTGCTGATTAAATAAGTTTATTTATTTTCTATTTTTTTTTTCTTATTCATATTTCACGCTTAGTTCGCTTTTGTTTTGTTGTCCTTACTATTATAAGCTTTTCTATTTCTACCTGTGTGTTGTTTATTGCCTTATTTAGCTATGGTTTTCTCGTTTTGTTTTGTTTTTTTTTTTTTTTTGTTTTATTAAATACATCTGGAGTTTTTTCTTGTTAGGCTAATCAAAGTAAGCGTTTTTCCCCTCTTTTATATTATTTTTACAAACGTTTTCTTATTTCTAAATGGTTTTCTGTTTCGACTTTTCATTATTAAATTCATTTGGCGTTTCCGTTAGGCTAATCAAGTAAGTAAGTTTTTTTCTCCCTTATATTATATTGATATAAGTTTCCTTATTTCTTTCTAAATAGTTTTCTGGTTCGACTTTACTTTATTAAATTCGTTTGGCGTTTCCGTTAGGTTAATCAAAGTAAGTAAGTTTTTTTCCTCTTATATTATATTTACAAAGTTTTCTTATTTCTTTTGAGTAAACGTCGCAGCGTTACTACTAATACAAGTGTTGTAGGTTTTTGGGTTACAATTCTTGTATCACCTTTCCAAAATCTCTATTTAAAATTGTTGATTTCTATTACAATCATGTATTTCCTCTGAAATCCATTAAATATTCTCTTGTCTTTCTTTCAGATTCTTGGTTGTTTTTTGTTTCGGCGCAGATTTGCTACTCGTTTGTTCTACCCGTAATATAGTTTTGACTACTTGTTAACTGGTCAATATTTACCTCGCCGCTCCGGGTGATGGTGATTCTCACGCGTTTTCCTTCTACCGCCCGCATCAATCACACCCTTTTCCCTACCTTTCGGCGTTGATTGGCTTCCACCACTGGCTGCTCCAAAAAGGATGGAAGAATTTGCTGCGCGGTTGATGTTCATCGTGCACTGGGTTCCCCTCACTAACGGGTGCGCAGTCGGTGTCCAAGCTGATAAATGTACGGTTCGGTGATGGTGTCAGCCGATGCGTTAGCTCAATTTGAAGTTCGCGTCCCGGCGTCCTGGGGATTGCAGCTTCTGCCTCTGCTTCCATTCGCTTCATCTTACTGCCAGTTGGTGGGGAAGGGTGTAATACGGCCGTTGGCTTACTCGTTGGAGTGTGCGGTGATAACGAGCGTGGCGTTGTCTTTTGCATCATTGCGATCTCTGTATGTTTTCTAGTGTCGTCGTTGCTTCTATGCCTGCTGTTATCGTTGCTGCTGCGGCTGCTGCTGCGGCTGCGGCCGCTGCTATTGCTGCTGTCGCTTCTGCCACCTTTGCGAGGCGGTGTCTGGGTCTTGTTTGAGCTTGGGCAGTCTCAATCTCTCCTCTTAAGGCAACAGCATGACTATAGAGTAGGCGACATTTGGTCGCTTCGCCTCTGCGTCCGCCGGTGGAAACCATTCACTGTAGCCTTGTGTGAGATAGTCTCCCAAGGGTCCTCGCAAGAATTTGTTTGCTGCGTGGAGCAAGAATGCGCCGCAGTCCGTGGAGTTTCGCTGTTGCGGCATGCGGACATTGTATGCCGGCAGCGTCTCTGCGGTAAATGACCGTTGCAGTTCTGCGCCAAGATATTTGCGCAGCAGCGCTGGTATGTGGGTCCTGTCCTTCATGAACAGTGAATCAAATATGAGGATGTCGTTTTGTTGGGTGGCCGCGACGTCGTGTCGGATTATTGCGAGGATCCAGTGGGCATCCTCATTGATCGGAACCAGCAGGTACTTCTTCGTGGCTGGCTCGACTCCTCGAGTCCATGTGCCAATTTCCGGTGCGCGGCACCGATGTCGTTGCGATGGCGACTGAGCATGAGCGGCAGATAAAAATTTATCAACGTATCGTTGAAGAAACGTCCTTCTGACAACCTCTCGTAATCCTCCCTATAGATTCTTAAGCCCTGGTAGCAAAGGAGGGGCCGTGGGCGCTCCATTTCGTCGTCGCTTGGCACAACCACCACGTGGTACGCGGTGTCGTTTGGTGCTTGCGTTGTCTTTACTGCTGCTACACCAATTCCTGCGTCGACGTTGGCGTCGTTCGCGGCTGCAACTCTTTTCTCGGCGGTGAACTGGACATTATATGTATTATATTATGAACTGGACTGAAGGTAACTATCGCGGCGACCGTCTCCGATGAAATTTCGCTGATGACTGACTGCTCCGTGGTTAATCTGCGTCTTCTGAGGTCGCTTTACGTTTGCCTTCCGATCATGTAACGGAGTTCTAAGCTCTCTGTGTGCACATCTTAATACGCTTCCCGTGCCTACCGTGTGGTCAGCGGAAGCAATGCGAATTTCCTCCTCCGCTTAGTGCAGTCGTTGGTGTCATCAAAATTAGCGTGCCATTACCCCTTTCCGCCTCCGGCCTGAAGCTCGTTGGGTTTGCGACGTCGTCGACAGCTTTGTTATTCTATTTAGCTTCTGCTGTTTACTTCGGCGAATTGTGGTATCGGTGTTGAATGTGTGAATGTGATCTCGTGCTGACTTTTGCTTCGATGATTTCCTTTCTTTGTTGTTTTAAATGAGTCGCTGCTGCAACGAAATTCTACAAATTTTTAAATTGAGTGTATCTGAAAATTAAATGTAAATTATTTGTTTTTATATTCCGTTTAATAGAATATTTCGGTAATAATCAAATGTAGATAATAATAAATAATAATAATAATAATAAATGTAGATAATAAACGTTGTCGTCTGACATGTTCTCCTTAACCGTGGCACTTAACTAGCACTCACATCTTTATTGGGTTGTGTTATAATTTTTTTTTTATGTTGTTCCCGAAACGGTTTTCATTGTTGTTGGTCGCATACGGCCTTAACTCGCTTACATGGGCTGTGAACACTTTCTTGAATTTCAGATCTCTAATGCTCACGATGACTGGCGATACGTAGGCGATGATTTTGAACGGCCCTTTGTATTTTGGCGCAAGCGAAGTATTCCACTCCTTTCGATAAACTATGTTGTTTTACCAATACGAGGTCTCCGAGTTTGGGTGACCACTGGCGACGTCTTAAATTGTAATAACGCGCTTGGTCTGACGCTGCTAACGCCTGCTTCCTTCGTACAATCTCAAAGATTTCCTGGAGTTGTTTCGCCCTCTCATGTGCGGTTTGCTTCCTCTGCCCAGTACCTGGAGTCTTCTCGTCGGAAAGTGCTCCTGGCAATCGTAATTCCCTTCCTTGAACCAAGAATGCCGGGCTGAATCCTGTGGTCTCAGATTGGCATAAGTTTATTGCAAGCATGATTTCGGGCTGGTTGTCGTGCCACTTACGCTGTTCCCCAGCAGATAGATTGTTTTCACCGTTATATTTACTCGTTTTGTCGGGTTCTCCTGTGGCGTGTACGTCGCAGTGAATTGGTGCTTTACTCCGATGCTTGATAGAAATTCTGTGAAATGATTACTCTTGAATTGTTTCCCATTGTCCGTGACCAGCATTTTAGAGACGCCAAATCTAGCTACAATTTGTTTTTGGAATCCTTTCAGCAGACCGTCCGCTGCAGCCTTCCGCAGTGGTATTATTTTCGTCCACTTTTTGAATTTGTCGAAGAAAACCAATAAAAGGTGTTCCCGTGCGTTGACCGTGGCAGAAGGCCGACGAAATCGGCGCATACAATCGCCCATGTCTCTTCAGCTAACTGCGTCAACATTTTCCCTGCTTGCTGTCGATGTGCGAATTTATATCGTTGGCACGAGTCGTACTGGTGAACGGAACGAATGATGTCTCTGAGCATTCCGGGCCAATAATAACGATTCATGATCCGCGTTGAAGTCTTCCGAATCCCCAAGTGGCCTGCACATGCATTGTCATGGTTCTCTTGTAGCACGCGTTCGCGTAGATGTGATGGTACACAAAGTTTTCATGGTGCGTTATCGTCATTGGCCGGCTGTCGCTGGATGTGTCTGTAGAGCTGGTCTCCCTCCATTCTATAGTCGGGAAATTTCTGTGGGTTTTCTGTTATTTCTTGGATCATCCTCTCTCACCAGGAGCACCGATGTGGCGGTGAACTTTCCTCGGCCGTGATTCAGTTCGTCTCTGCTGGTTGGCGGGAAAGCGCGTCGGCAACAACGTTTAATTTTCCTCTACGATATTTGACGTCGAAGTTGTACTCTTGCATCTCTAAAGCCCAGCGAGCAATACGCCCTGAAGGGCTCTCAATGCTGTTGAGCCATTTCAGCGATAGGTGCTCAGTCACCACGGTAAACTTGTAGCCCTCCAAATAGCATCGCATCTTCCGAATGCTCTATACGATAGCAAGGCACTCTTTCTCGGTTGCTGAGTAATTTAATACCGCTTCGTTCACTCTGTGGCTCGCATACGCGATTACCTTCTCGGCGTCGTCGACTTCTTGTGTAAGTACCGCTCCCAACCCGATATCGCTGGCGTCCGTTTGGAGTGTGAACTGTTTGGTGAAATCAGGACAGGTGAGTATCGGTGCCCTCGTAAGCGCCGCTTTCAACTTTTCGAATGCTTCTTGTTGTTCTGTCTGCCATTTCCAATGCTTTCCCTTTTTGAGAAGATTGGTCATCGGGTGCACTATTGTTGAAAATTCTGGGACGAATTTTCGGTACCATGAGGAAATTCCCAATTATCGGCGGAGCTCTCGCAGATTGGTGCGTGGTTCGAGTGCCTCTATCGCCGCGATCTTATCCGGATTAGTTCGGATGCCCTATTCACTTACCACATGACCGAGATATTTCGTCTCCTTTTGGAAGAACTCGCATTTGTCGATGTTCAACTTCAAATTTGCTGCACGCAGCCTCCTGAAAACTTCTTGTTGGTGTCGCATGTGGTCCTCCTTTGTCGTCCAGGTACTTCATATACACCATACACATTTTATAACTAGCATTAATTTTTATAATCATTATGTATCACACTACTGGTGCAGTAAATTTAAGTTACAACACCATTTTTGCTTATTTCTACATTTAAATTATGTCATATGTAAATAAATTTTTTCCATACATTAAGTATAACTTATGTAAAAACAAACGTTATGAAGTTAATATGTAAAACACATATACAGAAATAATAAATAGACATAAGAAACTTTAAATTCATTAAACAGAAAGAGTGTTGGGAGAGACGAAAGAGATCAGACATAACTTTGTTCAGCGACAGAACAGCTGAAAGCCACTCGAGCATCCACACACACACACACACCTACATCTACGCTGTCTTCCAGCGCAGACGCAGAGCGACATAATCAGTCAATACACAGCGCACAACGTAGGAGGGAGAAAAGCAGAGAATATTCAAGCTCCTTCATAACTCGCGCTATAGGTACTCCTGGATTTTCTAAGGGTGGCCTTTTACGCCCGCAAGGTCCACGAGGCCTCGTCGACGTAACCGACAGTCCTAATTCGGTTCATACGGGAAAGAACGGTGAAACCCACGGAATATGTACTCCTGAGTTTCATTAGGGTGGCCTATTACACTCTTTAAACCCACGAGATCTCGCTGCTACTTACGAACCCACGGGAACGGAGTCGATAGTCAGATCGGAATCAGCAACGCTCATTTAACGTCGACATCGTCAACGACGTCATCGCCAACGTCACGTCATCATCGTCAGCAACGCCCATTTAACGTCGCCATCGTCTACGACGTCGTCGCCAACGTCACGTATAATGGTCAGCAACGCCTATGTAACGTTGCCATCGTCAACTACGTCATCGCCAACGTCACGTCGTCATCGTCAGCAACGCCCATTTAACGTCGCCATCGTCAGCAACGCCCATTTAACGTCACCATCGTCAACGACGTCATCGCCAAAGTCACGCCGTCATCGTCAGCAAGCAAATCGCCACCGTTACGGCGTCACCGCCGTACCTCCTTCCGCACAGTTTTTCTATCTCAACATTATAATAAGGCTGTAAGATACTTATGAATAATAAAACTAATCTGCCAAAACGCAACGACAGGGTTATCTTTTAATATATTTTCTGTCACGAACCCCGGACAAGCGTGACAGAGAAGAGAGAGAAGGTGTTCGTTACAGTGGCGCCCGAACAGGGACTCTGAAAGCAGAAACAGTAACACAGTTACACAGACACCTCTGGGACACCACCATGCTCAAGCCAGAGTGGATATATACTCTCCGGAAGGAAGATTTAATGACGTAATGCCAGGAATTCGACATTGACGACAAGGGAACCGTAGAGGATCTTCGGAAACGCCTGGTACTTCTCGAAACGAGGGAGGCTAGTAGCGCAGTAATACAGCAACGCTTTATTGAACTCGTTAGTAAACACGAACCTCCGCGTAAATCTTCTCCACAGCATTTGGAGATCACAGGTCCTACGATAGTAATGCCAGGCTCGTCAGGAGCAAACACCGCGCACGGAAATCTCGTCGCACAACATACGCCGGGATTGATGTCTTCCAGTTCTACCATACCTCCTCTAGCCATAGCAGGCGAACTGCATGGAGTAAATACAAGGTACGCCAGTGTAATAGATACAGTGCGTAAGTCTGTCAGTCAAATACGACGGCCAGAAGGATCCGCTGGGATTTATTGAGAGAGTGGAGGAGTTAGCAGGCGTATATGGAGTCGAGCTCGATTATCTCCCTAGGATGATGCCGGAACTATTAAAGGATATATCATTAACGTGGTGGCGGAACGGAGGTTATACACAAAATGACTGGCCTAAATTCAAGAAGGCCTTCCTCGAGTTTATCCTGCCTGTTCGATATATTGAAAAGCTAGAGGATGAGATACGGTCGCGGCGACAACGTCCAAAGGAGCGCTTCAAGGATTTCGTGCTAAGCCTGCAGGAACTAATAAGACACGCCAATTTGTCGCCGGAGCAACAACTTAAACGCGTATACAGAAACAGTTGCTAAGAGAACCAGTTATATATAAAACGAAGGGATTTGCAAAACTTGGACGAGCTAATATCACTGGCCGAAGACTACGAGAGTCTGAAGGACGATCAGGGAACGACGAAATTGTTGCCAGCTACCCGAGGGAAGCGAAACCACATGGTCAGTCAGCAAGCCGACATCCCTAACACCAACATCACCGACAGGATAAACCCGAAAACAGCTTGTAGGCGATGTGGCCAGAACGGTCATTTACAGCAAGGGTGCAGGAACGAACGAACACTCTTTCGCTGGGACTGCGGACGCAAAAATGTTCGTACTATTGATTGTTGTCGCCAACGACAGAAACAAGTATCGGGAAACTACAAAGGCGAAACTACTGCAAGAAAGGGTAAGCAGGACAACGCCGAAAGCATCCCTCAATGCACTGAGATACGAGGACCACCGACTTTACGCCGCCATACACTTGGAGGATATCGCAACCGAAGCAATCATCGACACAGGCGCTACGCGCAGTTTCCTGAGTAGCACACTGGCGGAAAACCTGCGTACAATAGACAACGTGCGCAGAATACGTACCGAGATACAGCCAGCAGATGAGACGAGAAGAACAGCCACCGAGATGCTGAGCTTAAAAACTGTCCTCGGCGGGACTTGTTTTACCGGGAGTCGCCAAAGATGTGTTGCTTGGGATGAATTTCCTGCAGCGCATGGGCACAACGATCACGTGCGGAGACCAACACGTGGTACTCAAGCCAGATGAACCGAAGACAAATCCCACCAAACTGTCCACTTGCACGATGGTTTTCCCTACAAAAACACTGACAGACGAGGACATCGAAAAGATGTTGCAGAAGGAATTACAGAAATTCGAAGCTCTAGAAGGTGTCACAAATATCGCAGCACACCGCATCATCTTAAAGACGACTGCCCGATTAGACAACGGTATTTCCCAAGAAACCCAGCAATGCAGAGTATCATCTGTCACGGACAAGTCGTCAGGTGCTCGTTTGCACCCACACAATGGCTTGATACACTTCAAATACTCTAAATTTACACTCACTCATTACCTCAGCGCATTTTTATTTTTCACAAAAATAATATACATACTATATATTTACATATAACCATGTATTACTTACCATTGTTAGTTAATTCAATTGAATTGAATTCAGTAGCTAAAGTCATCATGATAATAAGATTATTATTATTCTTAATTAATATTATTATTAATTATTTACTATATTGTTTCCGGAATTAAGGCATCATTCTAAAATATTGATATATAAACCACCACAATGAAGAATGTAGTGAAACAGTAGTTAGTAAGATATTAAAATGTATTAAAATATCAAAGGGAAACGAACAACACTGATCGTCGAACAGCTGACTGCCAGCATATAAAAGCAGCAGCAACTCAGAACAAAGGAGAGTTCTACGCCGGCAGCCAAGCAGGTGAGTCGCAATACAGTAGCTTAGTACCTTGATGCGTCCAAATCCCGACACCCGCCGAACATCCCCGAAGCAGGTTGACGAAGAGCCTTGTCGGTTGTTCGCCAACGAGCCGAAGTACGCCGACGACGCCCGAAGTCCTTTGACGAAGTGCCTTATCGGTTGTTCGCCAACGAGCCAAAGTACGCCGAAGGTCTACGAAGTACCTTGACGGAGAGCCTTGTCGGTTGTTCGTCAAAATCCCGACACCCGCCGTGCATCCCCGAAGCAAGTTGACGAAGAGCCTTGTCGGTTGTTCGCCAACGAGTCGAAGTACACCGACGACGCCCGAAGCCTTTTGACGAAGAGCCATGTCGGTTGTTCCCCAACGAGCCGAAGTACGCCGAAGATCTACGAAGTACCTCGACAAAGAGCCTTGTCGGTTAATCGTAACAATCCCGATGCCTGCCGAGAATTTCCGAAGACTGACGACGAAGAAGGGCCCAGTTCGGACTCTCACGAGGATCAACGACTGGACAACGAGGGACATAAGAGCAGACACACATAATTAATTCGGTTTTAGTGAAATAACATAATTAATTCGGGGTTTAGTAAAATAAAATATATACAATGAAAATTTGGTGCGGTCATGTTTCATTTAATACATTCCTCTCTCGACGATTGATCACACATATAAATTTCTGTGAGACAGAACCCTCGGCATCCGGCGAGCCGATCCGGAGCTTAACGAAGAAAAAGGTTCGTCACACATCGACAAGGAAATCGACGAACTTCTGGCCAAAGGAGACATTGAACCGTCCCACAGCGCCCACAGTGCCCCTATAGTGCTCGTTAGGAAGAAACAAGGCAGGTGGAGATTATGCGTGGATTACAGACAACTCAATGCAAGGTCGGTAACCGACGCTTACCCTTGCCACCCATCCAACATATCTTGGAGAGGCTACGAAGCGCAAGGTACATCAGTAGCCTCGACCTTAAAAATGGCTACTGGCAGATACCTCTGGAGAAGGAAAGTAAACAGTACACGGCTTTTACTGTTCCCGGAAGGGGCTTGTACCAGTGGACCGTAATGCCTTTCGGTCTGCATTCTGCGCCAACAACATTCCAACGAGTTCTGGACCGGGTGATCGGACCCGAAATGGAACCTTACGCATTCGCCTACCTGGACGATATCATCGTCACTGGAGCAACAAGAGAAGAGCACCTTAGTAATCTCAGCGAAGTCTTTCAGCGATTGCGAGCGGCGAATCTGAAGATAAATCCGGAGAAGTGCGAGTTGTTCAAGAAAGAGACAAAATATCTGGGTCACGTCGTCAGTGACAAAGGAATCCACAAGGACCCAGACAAGATCGCGGCCATCCAAGCACTTCAACCACCAAAAATCGTGCGGGAACTAGGTCGATACCTAGGTGTTGTGTCCTGGTACAGACGATTTGTCCCACAATTTACCAACGTAAGCCAACCAGTCACTAAGCTCCTGAAGAAGGAAAAACATTGGACCTGTGGTGACGACCAACAGAACCCCTTCGATACTCTGAAAGGAAAGCTGACGGAGGCGTGCCCCGATTTTCAACAAAAGTTTGTGTTGCAAACGGATGCTAGCGATTACGGACGCGGAGCGGTGTTGACACAGGACATCGAGGTAGTGGAAAGAGTAATATCGTATGCGAGCCGAAGCCTGAACTCGGCGGAACGAAATTATTCGCCAACGGAGAAGGAGTGCCTGGCAATAGTGTGGGTTGTTCGTAAAATGCATCCTTATGTGGAAGGCTACCACTTCCTTGTCATGACAGACCACATGGCCCTGAAATGGCTGAACTCTATTGACAGCGTTGGGCTCTGGAGCTGCAGCGGCACAGCTTCGATGTACAATATCGCCGCGGTAAGCTAAACGTTGTCACCGACGCGCTGTCGCCGACGCGCCGAAGCGTTGTGCCAAGCCACGACAGAGGACACCGGAGATGGATCGTGTCAACGGCTGAAAAAGAAAAGACAGGAAATTCAAGAGAACCCGATGAAATACCCCGACTACACAAATGAGGACGGGCATTTGTATCGCCATATACCGCAACGTTCGACAGACGAAGACTGCGCACCATGGAAACTGTGCGTTCCAGAACGTCTCCAGCAAAGAGTCCTACACGAATGCCATGATCACCCGACAGCAGGCCATCTTGGCATACGCAAGACAATAATGCGAGCCACCAATAGGTACTACTGGCCAGGGATGCTGCGAGATGTCCGCCGGCACGTACAGCAATATGAATCTTTCCGAAAGTTCAAGGTAAGCCAAACGAATCCAGCGGGGCTGATGTTAACACTTGATGAATTGCCAATGAGCTATGGGAAGTTGTCAGCGCAGACTTCGTGCGACCACTTCCCCGCACGAAACACGGGAATACGATGATACTTGTTTTCTGGGATAAGTTTAGCAAATGGATTGAGGCCATAGTACTTCGCAAAGCGACCAGGGAAAGCATAAAGAAAGGATTCCGTGAGCGAATCCTGTCACACTATGGAACTCCAAAAATACTCATCACTGACAACGGCACACAGTTCACTAGTGCACTCTTCCGCAAGTTTCTACAAGAAATGAGGATTAAATAACAATTCACTGCACCCTATACCCCACAGGAGAACCCGACCGAACGTGCAAATAGAACACTAAGGACCATGATAGCCCAGTTCCACAGCGAGGACCAACGAAACTGGGACGAACTAATACCAGAGCTAACTCTTGCCATCAACCCGCTCCGACGTTACAGGTTACAGCCCGGCCTACCTCATCCAAGGACGTGAACTGCGGTTACCAAAAGCATTATATGACGAGCACACATTTGGTATCGATGTAGTACCGCAAGTGCCAAGTGAACGCGAGGATAAGTTCAAGGACATTTTCACGATCGTGCGAAGGAACCTGGAAAGTGCTGCTAAAGACTAAGCATGATTTTGCAATTTGAGACGACACCGGTGGAGCCCAAAAATTGGAGAACTCGTCTATGTCAAACAACATCATCTATCTAAAGCCATCGAGAACTTTGCAGCCAAACTAGCGCCGAAATACGATGGACCCTTCAAGGTGTTAAATTTCATCTCTGCAGTGATCCTGCAACTGAGTACAAAACAGCAGGTTGAACTCAGACAGCACACAATAGCGAGGTGAAACCATTGCCTAAAATATCAAAATATAACATAGGTAAAGCGGTTGCCGCCACTCATCCTCAAACAGACACAGCTCTTTGCGATGGCCAATAAGATGATGTGCGACCGCATCACATACTCACGCATAAATAAGCGCAGCAATAGCTATCACTAGCCACCCACAATCAGTCGTGAAGCGAATTTCAAACAACGCAGACGCGTCGTGACACGAGACAAACACGCTAGTAACACCGGTTAGAAAACACGGGTTAACAACAACAGAATGATGAATCACAAGGCAGCATCAGATGAAGAAGCAAAAGCACAGTCCAGTACACCCCAACGAGTAAGGTTTCACAAGGTCAGCCTCGTGACGCCGCCATAGGAGACATTCGACAACACACCGATAGCGATCTTTCCACCGGGAAGAGGTGGCATTGCCATATACGAGGCCGACTACCGCTGTCTGTCCGAGGCCCAGTGGTTGTCAGATGTCATCCTGGACTTTTACCTTAAATGGATAGTTCAACAACGACCGGAAGCGGAACAAGAGAAGATCCACGTGTTCGGCTCTCAATTTTTCACTTTGCTGTCGCAATGCACATCCGCTCCATCGCAATACGAGCGTGTCGCCCGCTGGACGCAGCGAACAAATTTCCCAAGGACAGAAAATGCGAAATACTTCTGTTTGATTCTCTAGCGAACCATCCGAGGACGTAGGACGTCTATTGGAAAATTATATACGGAAAGAAGCTAGACGTGAGCAGGACACATTGCACGCCGCCGAGTCGATTCGGACCTACACAGCAGTGGACACGCCGCAGCAGGACAATTTCAACGATTGTGGGCTTTTCCTACTCCACTATGCCGAAAGATTCCTCTCCGAGACCGGCCGCAATTTCAAGACACCGCTCGCCCAGTGGTTCCCACGTTCCGAAGTGCAAGGGAAGCGTTGGGAGATCGTGGCAGTAGTACAGGCACTGGCAGGTGCGGAAGACCCCGAATTACTACCACCACTAAAGTTCAGAGAAGCGTCCCATGAATCTGGCGAGGCGGACCAGACGACCACGAGTGCAGGACATCATCGCAACCAACAACAGCAACCATCGAAAGCCCGAGACGCAGCTTAATACAGGAGGTGCCGATCCAAGCATACCGCCAATCGTCCCGTTCAGCGTATGAAGAAACTCTGCCACTAAATGATCAACCAGCGTATTAGACGCATACTTTGGCGACGTCTCCACTCCACTGGGTTGTGAAGTCGAATTATTATGATCAAACAACGAGGCGACACTCACGGCGACCGATATAACACCGCTGACATTCGACGAGGACACCATGATGTTTGGCCAGGATAGCAAATCAGACTTCGACGGTGCCGACATGACATCGCCACAATCTATAACGGCCTACCGCGTTATCACATCCCAGGTTACGGCGCCGTCATCTCCGATGAATAAAGTAACAGGTGTAGTACGTCCGCCTACGGCGCAGCACGCCGCCGCGGATAATCCACCGTGGCATACGATTACACCATGGTGTACTGGTCTAGTAGCGGACGACACTACGCTCGGCGAACTCTTCTGGGAGCTACCACAGGTCCAAAGTCCGACTCACTCACATCAATGGACACGTGACGAAGCCAGAATAGACGATCAAACAATCGCTGGTGAAGGAGAAGGAAGAATTTCACCACTAACGGCCGAAGAAGACACACTCCTGGAAGCGATCCTTGTCGAACACGAGAGTTCGCATCAATCGAACACGCCAGGTGACCGTCTCCTCGGTGGAAGTAAGGGGCAGATGTAAGGAATAAATTTTCAACGAAATTTATCCCTTCATATACACCATATACATTTTATAACTAGCATACATTTTTATAATCATTATGTATCACACTACTGGTGCAGTAAATTTAAGTTACAACACGATTTTTGCTTATTTCTACATTTAAATTATGTCATATGTAAATACATTTTTTCCATACATTAATTATAACTTATTTAAAAACAAACGTTATGAAGTTAATATATAAGACACATATACAGAAATAATAAATACACATAAGAAACTTTAAATTAGAGTATACATAACAGAAAGAGTGTTGTGAGGGACGGAAGAGATCAGACATAACTTTGTTCAGCGACAGAACAGCCGAAAGCCACCCGAGCATCCACACACACACACACACACACACACACACACACACACACACACACACACACACACACACACACACACACACACACACACACACACACACACACCTACACACACACACACACCTACACACACACACACCTACATCTACGCTGCCTTCCAGCGCAGACGCAGAGCGACACAATCAGTCAATACACAGCGGACAACGTAGGAGGGAGAAAAGCAGAGAATATTCAAGCGTGGATTACACACACACGCGACACATGCACGTTGGCAATCCAGCGAAGCCCAGCTATAAAAGCAGCAGTAAACAGAGCTCTGTCTCTCTGGTGATCAGTAACTGTCGATGGTAAAGAACACAACCAGCAAGCAAGGCGGAAGTATTCTATAGACCTGATTATCAACGCGATCATTCACAGATCAGGCAGTGCCTTTTGATACCAGACAGGGAACGTTTTGCAGGGGTTTCACTTGTTTTCAGAAGGAGGCCTTTTCCTGTTTATTTATTTATTTCTTTATTTATTTGTTAAAAATCACATCACCTAATGCAACAAGATTGTATCTTATAATTATAGCATAGGTCTTAAAATTCACATTGTTTCTTAAGTTAGATAGTGTTTACAATTCCAATAATGATAAGAAAAATGAAAAAAAAGGAAGTAAAGCTTTTATTCCGCTGATTCTCGGAAAACTCCTTCATAACACGCGCTATAGGTACTCCTGTATTTCCTAAGGGTGGCCTTTTACGCCCGCAAGGTCCACGAGTCCTCGTCGACGCAACCGACAGTCCTAATTCGGTTCATACAGAAAGAACGGTGAAACCCGCGGAATAGGTACTCCTGAGTTTCATTAGGGTGGTTTATTACACTCTTAAAACCCACAACACCTCGCTGCTACTTACGGACCCACGGGAACAGAATCGATAGTCAGATCGGAATCAACAACGCTCCTTTAACGTCGACATCGTCAACGACGTCATCGCCATCGCCAATGTAACGTCGACGATGAATCACAAGGCAGCATCAGATGAAGAAGCAAAAGCACAGTCCAGTACACCCCAACGAGTAAGGTTTCACAAGGTCAGCCTCGTGACGCCGCCATAGGAGACATTCGACAACACACCGATAGCGATCTTTCCACCGGGAAGAGGTGGCATTGCCATATACGAGGCCGACTACCGCTGTCTGTCCGAGGCCCAGTGGTTGTCAGATGTCATCCTGGACTTTTACCTTAAATGGATAGTTCAACAACGACCGGAAGCGGAACAAGAGAAGATCCACGTGTTCGGCTCTCAATTTTTCACTTTGCTGTCGCAATGCACATCCGCTCCATCGCAATACGAGCGTGTCGCCCGCTGGACGCAGCGAACAAATTTCCCAAGGACAGAAAATGCGAAATACTTCTGTTTGATTCTCTAGCGAACCATCCGAGGACGTAGGACGTCTATTGGAAAATTATATACGGAAAGAAGCTAGACGTGAGCAGGACACATTGCACGCCGCCGAGTCGATTCGGACCTACACAGCAGTGGACACGCCGCAGCAGGACAATTTCAACGATTGTGGGCTTTTCCTACTCCACTATGCCGAAAGATTCCTCTCCGAGACCGGCCGCAATTTCAAGACACCGCTCGCCCAGTGGTTCCCACGTTCCGAAGTGCAAGGGAAGCGTTGGGAGATCGTGGCAGTAGTACAGGCACTGGCAGGTGCGGAAGACCCCGAATTACTACCACCACTAAAGTTCAGAGAAGCGTCCCATGAATCTGGCGAGGCGGACCAGACGACCACGAGTGCAGGACATCATCGCAACCAACAACAGCAACCATCGAAAGCCCGAGACGCAGCTTAATACAGGAGGTGCCGATCCAAGCATACCGCCAATCGTCCCGTTCAGCGTATGAAGAAACTCTGCCACTAAATGATCAACCAGCGTATTAGACGCATACTTTGGCGACGTCTCCACTCCACTGGGTTGTGAAGTCGAATTATTATGATCAAACAACGAGGCGACACTCACGGCGACCGATATAACACCGCTGACATTCGACGAGGACACCATGATGTTTGGCCAGGATAGCAAATCAGACTTCGACGGTGCCGACATGACATCGCCACAATCTATAACGGCCTACCGCGTTATCACATCCCAGGTTACGGCGCCGTCATCTCCGATGAATAAAGTAACAGGTGTAGTACGTCCGCCTACGGCGCAGCACGCCGCCGCGGATAATCCACCGTGGCATACGATTACACCATGGTGTACTGGTCTAGTAGCGGACGACACTACGCTCGGCGAACTCTTCTGGGAGCTACCACAGGTCCAAAGTCCGACTCACTCACATCAATGGACACGTGACGAAGCCAGAATAGACGATCAAACAATCGCTGGTGAAGGAGAAGGAAGAATTTCACCACTAACGGCCGAAGAAGACACACTCCTGGAAGCGATCCTTGTCGAACACGAGAGTTCGCATCAATCGAACACGCCAGGTGACCGTCTCCTCGGTGGAAGTAAGGGGCAGATGTAAGGAATAAATTTTCAACGAAATTTATCCCTTCATATACACCATATACATTTTATAACTAGCATACATTTTTATAATCATTATGTATCACACTACTGGTGCAGTAAATTTAAGTTACAGCACGATTTTTGCTTATTTCTACATTTAAATTATGTCATATGTAAATACATTTTTTCCATACATTAATTATAACTTATTTAAAAACAAACGTTATGAAGTTAATATATAAGACACATATACAGAAATAATAAATACACATAAGAAACTTTAAATTAGAGTATACATAACAGAAAGAGTGTTGTGAGGGACGGAAGAGATCAGACATAACTTTGTTCAGCGACAGAACAGCCGAAAGCCACCCGAGCATCCACACACACACACACACACACACACACACACACACACACACACACACACACTTTATTTGGAGTTAAATATTCGACGCGAATGGACGTGTTTTTATTCGGCTCCTACCAAAACTTACTGTTTAAAGTGTTTAAGCTCGGTTTAAAACTCGGAAGAAAGCTCAAAGCGAGCCATTAAGTGTAACAAGTCATACACAAGACATTCGGTTGTGTTACCTGGTGCGCGAGTGATTAAATAGATAAATTTTTCTGTGCATTTAGTCTCGCAGTCTTTATTTTTAACATAAAGAACTGTATAAACATTTATTTCCCGCGCTATTTCGCAGCAACATAACAAAGTTTGACGTGATTTGGTGAACATAGTGTCGTTCGTTGACCTGTGCTAGCTGCCCTTGTCTAGTTTAGTGGTTGAGTGGCTCCATCTGTACTCAACGCCAGATCAAAGCTTTTAATTAAGCTTTCGTAAGCTTTTGTAAGCTTCGATCAGTGTCTGCTGGTGGTGGCGCTGCGGTCTATTCTTGCAGTAGGTTCGCGTCTCTACTAATGCAATACTGATAAAATAGATAAAAGGAAAAAAAGAAACAAAAGCAGCCATGAAGAAGAGTGCAGCAGCAAGTGGAGCATCGATTGAAGATGGCAGCCGTGCAGACCAATTAGGCGGCATTAATCCGTTTGCGAAAAATAGTCGCATGGCGCGGTCGCCATTACAAAACTCGCTTGAAGTGGAAACGCCCACTTATAGAAACTGCTCGCCAACGTGCGTAGAAGTGATTTCTGAACGCGGCTCACAGCAAATTTCGGTGTTTGAAAAAATGGGACGTAGAATCGGTGAGTTGGTTGAAATGATCGGAGGAGGAAGGCGATCAATACACCAGCCAATGCGTGATTTAATAGAGAGCATTGCTATTATGTTTGAAAAGCTAGAGCAAGACTTAAGAAATGGCGCGCAGACTGACTCAAGTTTGATGCTTGGTTGGCAATCAACTAAAAGGCCCACATGCGAACATGGCGTACAGACGTCTCCAATGCCAGGAAAAAGAGCAGGAAATGTAACAAAGCGGAGCAGAGAGGACGCTCTACTGGTTCAGTCGGCTTCTAAAAAACGGAAAGCACCTGAAGCTGCAACTTACGCTGGAGTGGTTCAGGCAAAGGTGATCGCTGATAAAGCAGAGAATACGAGCGAGGGGTGGACGCAAGTGAGATCGCAAAAGCCCAAAAAACGAGACGTTGTGGTGAAAAGACCCAAGCCGGAAGCCATCATCATTGAGAACAAGGGTGATCTTAGTTATGCTGAAATATTGCGCAAAATAAAGGCAGACGACAACGTAGCGGATTTGAGCAATGCTGTGAGGAAGATACGGCGAACGCAGAAAGGCGAGCTACTTCTTCAGCTGTCAGAGACGGGGGAGAACGCTGATAAAATCAGAAGTGTCATTGCGAATAGCCTTGGTGATAAGGCTGAGGTGCGTGGTATGTCGGAGAGAGTTGTGGTCGACATTAAGGACATAGACGAAGTCACTGGAAAAGAGGAGGTTTTCAAAGCAATTGTGACACAATTTAGCTTGAAGAATGTTACCCAAGAAGACGTCATCAGCATGCGCAAAGGATTTGAAGGTACGCAGATAGCGTCGATAAGGCTAACTGTTACCAATGCGAACATCCTAATGAAGGCCGGTAAAGTTCGGATTGGCTGGGTAAGTTGCCGTATTCGTGAGCAAGCGGTAGTAATGAAATGCTACAGATGCCTGGAATTCGGTCATATATCGAAGCAATGTAAAAATGCGACTGACTGTTCAAAGCTGTGCTTCAAATGCGGGGGAGAAGGCCACCTTGCCAAAGTTTGTTCGAACGAACCCAAATGCATTTTATGTCAACGGGAAGGAAGGAAGGACACTAACCATGCATGCGGAGCATACAAATGTCCGTCATATCAGAAGGCTAAGGCAGAGCAAAAAGGCGCTAAAGTGATCGGTTCCAATAAATGAAAATATTGCAGCTCAACTTGAACCATTGTGAAGCCGCACAGCAGCTGTTAGAACAGACAGTTTTTGAACTGCAAGTCGATGTTGCCATTCTTAGCGAGCCATATGTTAACAAAAGAGATAGTAAATGGGTGAGCGATCAGCTTGGTAAAGCTGCCATTTGGAATACTTGCGCAAACGCCTCAAGCATCACACCTTGTTGTTCTGAGCGTTGTTTTGTCTGTGCGGAGATAAATGGCATCTTTATATACAGTTGTTATGTGCAGCCCAGCCTCGATATAAACACATTTAATATGGTAATGCACTCATTGATAACTGATGCAAGTCGACGGAATCCCGTCCTAATTGCAGGCGATTTCAATGCCTGGGCCACAGAGTGGGGCTCTAAGCGAACGAACCCTCGCGGCCGGTCTCTCTTGGATGCCTTTGCGTCGCTGAATATAATCCTCTTAAACACGGGTTGTGTACATACATACAGTAAAAATGGCGGAGGATCTATAATAGATATTGCCTTCATAAGCACGGGTTTGTTTTCGGCGGCGAAGTGGCAGATAAGCAATTGTTACACGCATAGTGACCACAGAGCTGTTCTAATAGAAATTTTAAGAAAGTCAGGCGTAGACAAGGCCTCAACAGCTAGCAAAGGCCCATGCTGGAAGCCAGAAACGTTTGATCGCGAAATGTTTGTCCAGGTATTGGATGGCTTCAGTGCGAGAGGGATGGCAGAAGAAGCGGCAAAGCATCTTATGAATAAAATAAAAGAAGCATGCGATGCATCGATGTTGCGAAAACGGAATAGCTCAAAGCGAAGACCCGTGTACTGGTGGAATGCCAACATTGCAAAATTACGTAAGGAATGCATCCGAGCGCGGAGGCAGTGTAAAAGAACTCGTAAAAGAGCGCCTGCTATATACGAAAATCTGCTGCTGGTATACAAGGAGAAGCGGAAAGCATTGAATGCAGCCATACGAGAAAGCAAAAATAAGTGCTTTTTGGAACTTTGCGATGATGTAGATAGCAATCCTTGGGGTTTCGCTTATAAGCTGGTTTTAAAAAAGCTTAAAAGATCAGCGCAACCAAGCAACTCCCGAATAATGGAGTCTATAGTTAAGAGCCTCTTTCCTCAGCAACCGCAGTTTCTAAGAGCATTTGAAACAAATGACACGCAAAGCATACCAACGGTAACCGCAGCGGAGGTGTTGCAAGCAGCAGCTAATCTCAAGCTTAACAAAGCGCCAGGCCCAGATGGCATACCAAATGTTGCAATAAAAGCGCTTGCAGTAAATCGCACTGAATGGCTCCGAAGTGTTTATGATCTTTGCATCAAAGAAGGCACCTTTCCGAAACAGTGGAAGAAGCAGCGGCTGGTGTTATTGCCGAAAGGCGATAATTTGCCTATATCATACCGTCCTTTGTGTATGTTGGATACTGCAGGTAAGCTACTGGAGTCCATAATTAAGGAACGACTGCTGTCGGTGGCAAATGCCAAAATATCTGGCCGGCAATTTGGCTTCAGGAAAGGCATGTCTACGATCAATGCATTACAGCTGGTGAAAAATATCGCGGGATCGGCGATTGAGGGCAAACGCTGGTGTGGCGGTGCTAAGCAGTACTGCCTGATCGTGACATTGGACATTAAAAATGCATTCAATACGGCGAATTGGCAGAGAATCTTGGAGGCGCTAAGAAGGTTTGAAATCCCCGCATATCTATGTAATATTGTGAGTGATTATTTAAGCGATCGGATTCTTATGTACAACACTACGGAAGGTTATAAAGAGTATAAGATAACAGGAGGGGTTCCACAGGGATCCGTAATTGGACCTTTTCTGTGGAACATAATGTACAACGCCATACTGGAGTTGACAGTGCCAGAGGGAGTTGAGATCATTGGTTTCGCGGATGATGTCGCTATCCTAGTCGTGGCGAAGCATTTGTCAAATGTAAAGGAAAAAGCCGATGAAGCAATCGTCACGGTTAGGTCGTGGCTATCTGAGGTTTCGCTGACACTAGCTGATCATAAGACGGAATGTGTACTGTTGAGCAGCAGAAAAAAGGTAGAATCCGTGGCAATCAAGGTTGGCGACTGTGTGATTCTGTCTAAGCCGCACATAAAGTATCTTGGAGTTATGATAGATCATCGGCTTACATTTAAAGCGCACATAGAACATGTGCAGCGTAAAGCAGCAATAGCAACTACGGCATTGTCAAGAATAATGCTAAACAATCGAGGGCCGCGTCAGCGCAAAAGACAATTACTGGCAGGCGTCATAAAATCGATAATACTTTATGCGTCCCCAATATGGAGTGAAGCCTTGTTAAAGCCTAGCTATGTACGCAACTTAAACGCCACTTACAGGCATTGCGCGCTACGGGTTGCTTGTGCATTTCGAACTGTATCTTTTGAAGCATCACTAGTAATTGGAGGTATGATGCCACTGGATTTGCTCGCGAAAGAAGCTCAGATAAGGTTATCCGCAGCGGCGGCCAGCAACCGTGATACTCCAAACGGCAGAGCGAATATTGATGCAAGGAGTGCTCACCATTCTGTTATTGAAGAATGGCAGCTGAAATGGCAGAATGCGGATAAAGGCAGATGGACGCACAAACTCATACCCATATTGGAGCCTTGGTTAAGCAGAAAGCACGGTGAGGTGGATTTTTACCTAACGCAGTTCTTAAGTGGACATGGCTGCTTCAAAGCTTATCTCCATAAATACGGCTTCGAACGTGACCCATTCTGCGATCACTGCGAAGGGGTGACTGAAAATGTTTACCACGTGTTCTTTGGATGCCCTCTGTACGAGCTGCTAAGAAATGAACTCCAGCGTGTCGTAGGATCACCTCTGACGCCTGAAACCATTGTGAGTAGCATGCTAAGAAGCGAGAAAGGGTGGAAGGCAGTTAGCAGAATGTCTGCGCTGGTGATGAAGGAGCAAAGAAGGCGAGAACAGGTAAGAAGGTCTTGGGAACGAACTGACTGACCAAACTGACGATTGAGCAGAAATGCTTCTACGGCCTCCTGACGTAATACCTAACGGTAGTTCCAGGGGGAACATCCGTAATGACGAGAGGAGATGTTTAGCGGGTTAAAGTCCCGCACTGACTAAGGCTTTTGATGCTTTTACTCCTCGTTAAAAAAAAAAAAAAAAAAAAAACACACACACACACACACACACACACCTACACACACACACACCTACATCTACGCTGCCTTCCAGCGCAGACGCAGAGCGACACAATCAGTCAATACACAGCGGACAACGTAGGAGGGAGAAAAGCAGAGAATATTCAAGCGTGGATTACACACACACGCGACACATGCACGTTGGCAATCCAGCGAAGCCCAGCTATAAAAGCAGCAGTAAACAGAGCTCTGTCTCTCTGGTGATCAGTAACTGTCGATGGTAAAGAACACAACCAGCAAGCAAGGCGGAAGTATTCTATAGACCTGATTATCAACGCGATCATTCACAGATCAGGCAGTGCCTTTTGATACCAGACAGGGAACGTTTTGCAGGGGTTTCACTTGTTTTCAGAAGGAGGCCTTTTCCTGTTTATTTATTTATTTCTTTATTTATTTGTTAAAAATCACATCACCTAATGCAACAAGATTGTATCTTATAATTATAGCATAGGTCTTAAAATTCACATTGTTTCTTAAGTTAGATAGTGTTTACAATTCCAATAATGATAAGAAAAATGAAAAAAAAGGAAGTAAAGCTTTTATTCCGCTGATTCTCGGAAAACTCCTTCATAACACGCGCTATAGGTACTCCTGTATTTCCTAAGGGTGGCCTTTTACGCCCGCAAGGTCCACGAGTCCTCGTCGACGCAACCGACAGTCCTAATTCGGTTCATACAGAAAGAACGGTGAAACCCGCGGAATAGGTACTCCTGAGTTTCATTAGGGTGGTTTATTACACTCTTAAAACCCACAACACCTCGCTGCTACTTACGGACCCACGGGAACAGAATCGATAGTCAGATCGGAATCAACAACGCTCCTTTAACGTCGACATCGTCAACGACGTCATCGCCATCGCCAATGTAACGTCGACATAGTCAGCAACGCCCATTTAACGTCGCCATCGTCGACGACGTCATCGCCAACGGCACGTCGTCATCGTCATCGCCATCGTCAACGACGTCATCGCCAACGTCATGTCGTCATCGTCAGCAACGCCCATTTAACGTCGCCATCGACGTCATCGCCAACGTCACGTCGCCATCGTCAGCAACGCCCATTTAACCTCGCCATCGTCAACGACGTAATCGCCAACGTCACGCCATGATCGTCAGCACGCCATCGCCACCGTTACGGCGTTACCACCGTACCTCCTTCTTCACACTCTTTCTATCACAACACTATAATAAGGCTCTAAGATATGAATAATAAAACTAATCTGCATCTTTTGTGTCTTCTCTTCTAGTCCGAGTTCCTCTGCCATTCGCCTGCTTACGAAACTGCGTGTCGTTCCTGTGTCAATCGTTGCAGCGTTCGTCCCACGATGTGATTCCTAGCAAGGAGCTGGAAATTTTCATGCGTCTTTCGTTTCGCATCGTCTATGGTTGCGGGCTGCTTTCGTACTCTGCCCTTGTAAAGAATGGTTTCAGTTCATCTCCTGAGCGCGTGTTCTGCCTTACTGTCTCATCTGGCTTCCTTTGAATGCACTCCAGGTCCTCTGCTTGGCCCAATCGTCGAGGCTCGAAAAGTCCTTCATTTTTATGTACAGCTGAAAATCTTGCCGCGAGTTACGAAACACGCGCTCTAACTTCTGCGCATCCGTGAAGTCAGCTGTTCTCATCAGATCGCAGATGTCTAACACAAAGTCCTTGAATGATTCGTGCTGTCATTGCGTGCGCATCCTGATTCGGTCCTCTATTTGCTCGAAGTACCTGCTCGGTAAGAAAAACTTCAAGAAAGCGGTTTTAAAGTTGCTCCAGCTTCTCCAGTCGCGTTGGTTATTCCGAAGCCATTTGAGTGCACGGTCGCGAATCAGTTCCGGCATCATCTGCGGTAAATAATCTACGGGTATCCGGTATACTCCTGTCAATTCTTCCACCCTTTCAATAAAAATTAAGGGATCCTTGCCACCTTGTCGATGATGCTGGCTGGGTCCACAGCCAGTTCCCGTGGTGTCGTGTACAAAATATTTCGGCTGAGTTCGGTGATGACGTTTTCGCTGACTGTGGGTATCGATAGGTGCAATTCCTTTTCACTAAGCTTAGGTGAAGCTGCTCTAGTCTGTGTCTCGTTCCGATCCTCTCCTGATCGTGGTTGCCGTGTTGGTGATGGCCCTTTGGGCCGCGGTGTGCATTGCCTCTAACTGCAGCACGCGCGCGTATACCACGGGATCCTTCTCTGCTGCTATGGCACAAGCGACGAACTGCTTTCTTAGTTCATCGGCGGTTCCTGTTTCGTCTAGATCGAACTCTTTGGCATATTCAATTAATTCGTCTTTGCGTAGTGTGTAAATCCATGAACGTTTCGACATTATTTTGGCTTTAATCAGATTGGGTGCTCGCTGGTTGTTAGATATTTGATGTATCAGTTCCCTGCTCGGGCGCCACTGTAACGATGCTTTCTCTTCGCCTGGATATAACTCAGTCCAGTCCAAGGTCTCGTTCAGTTATTTATTTTTTTGAACGCAATACATCAAATTTTATATTAACAAGTTTATTGAATTGCTTTTGATTTTGGGTTACACTGTTTCTCAATGTGCCTAAGGATACGTTTCTTACATAAGTTTACAATAAGTTGGTGGAAATTAAATATTATCGATTAGGCTGCAAGCAAATGGTTAGATTGCTGGAAATTAAAAGTTATCTGATTAGGCTCTAAGCAAATCGTTAAATTATCTTTATAATTTATTTAATTAGGCTGGAAAGGAAATCTGTTGTTAGTTTCTCCTGAAGGCGAGTCACTCCGCTGTGTTGTTGCTATGAGTCGCGGGGTATAAGCCCACAGGCTGACTGTCCCTCTGCCGCGGGGTATAAACCCGCAGACCGACAGGGCTATGTTGCTATGAGTCGCGGTGTATAAACCCACAGACCGACTGTCTTTCTGCCTCAGGATATAAACCCTTAGACCGCCAGGGCGATGTTGTTGTGATTCGCGAGATATAAACCCACAGACCGACTGTCTTTCTGCCTCGGGGTAGAACCCACAGACCGACAGGGCTATATGTAGGTTGCAGCGGTGACATGAGCAGAGAAGATGGAAGACAGACTCCTCTTCCTTCTCATCTCTGGAACTTCTACAAAAATCATTTGAGAAGAGCCCTAGTCTTTTTGTATTGGCACCGATAAGACAGTGTCCAGTCACAACTCCTATCACCCTTTGAACGTTTTCCCTGCCAAGTGAAAGAAGATTTTTCGTTTTCTTGAGGTTGTAGAGGGGCCAGGTCATCCTTGCAGTGTTGCAGGTCTGCCCCTCTACCCATCGTTTATTTGCGAGCCTAATAGATTCCTCAGTCAGCAAATACCTGCAGGTGGCCAGTAGCATACCCAAATTTGCTTTATCAGGCGTTATGATCGTTTTGGTACCCAGGCTGGCCCACTTGTCCGCTTGGCAGTTCCCTAGAATATCGCTGTGGCCTGGAACCCAGCACAGATTTATGGAGAACTGCTCCGCCATCTCATTAAGAGATATGTGGCAGTCCCTTACCAACCTAGACGTGGTGAAGACCGATTCCAAGGACTTTATCGCTGCTTGGCTGTCAGTGAAAATGTGGATATCATTTCCTGATATCCTGTTTTCTTTCAGCCAAGATAGTGCCTCCCGGATGTCCATAACCTCCGCTGGAATACACTGCAAAAGTCTGGCAGGCGAAACATTTCCGCGGTCCCAGAGACTCAGAGAAGAACCCGTCACCAACCCCTCATTCGAGCTTAGAGCCATCAGTATACAGGTGTATCCCCTTTCTTGCCAGCGGTAATCCCCTCTCCCAGTCCTCTCTACTAGGTATATGAGTACCGAAATTGCGGCTTGAGAGTAGGGACGAGGTGATATAGTCCGGATTCTCAAAAGAGGGGCTAAGTCCCCCAATACTCTTTAATGGCCAACTTTTCTGTTGGTCCATTTGCTTACAGCTTTAAGCCTCACGGCTGAAAGTTTGGCCAACAACCTTCCCATAATATCAATCGTGGGAAGGTGAAATCGTGGGTGGCATTCTTTTGCCACGGTGGGTGTAGACTTAAGTGCTCCCCCGATGCACAGACAGGTTGACCTTTGAACTTTCTCAAGCAGTCTACAGTTTGTTGCTTTTTCAAGGGATGGCCACCAAATGCACACCCCATAAAGCAGTATGGGCCTTACCACTGCGATGTACAGCCAGTGAGTAATATTTGGAGAAAGGTCCCACTTCTTACCAACGGCTTTTCTGCAGGAGTAGAGAGTCCCCATTGCTTTCTTAGCCCTCTGCATTGTGTTCAACTTCCAGCTCAACTTCCTATCCAGAATCAGGCCAAGAAATTTCGCCTTCTCTTGAACATAGAGCCTGGTTTCCCCCATTTTAACAGGTTCTACGTTAGGAATCCTAAGCTTCCTGGTGAAGAGGACAAGTTCTGCTTTACGGGGATTGACCCCCAAGCCTTTGGGTCTTGCCCACCTTACTTTGAGATCCAGAGCTCTCTGTATGAGGTCCCTGATTAAGTTGGGATACTTGCCTGAGACTGCTACCGCAAGGTCGTCGACATAAGCAACAACTGTCAGGCCCTCCCCCTCAAGAGTTTTAAGTAGCTCATCTACCACTATGTTCCACAGAAGAGGTGATAGAACCCCCCCTGAGGAGTTCCCCTCCATACTTTCCTTTTCTCCATGACGTCTTCTAGATGTGCCTCAATGGTCCTGCCCTTAAGCAGTTGACCTGTGAAGGACACCAGCCGTTCGTCAACCCGTAGAGACCTAAGAGCACCAAGAATCGCTTCCGATTCTACGTTATTAAAGGCTCCTTCAATATCTACAAAAGCCACAAGTGAAAATTCCTTCCAAAATAGTGACCTTTCAACGTTGCTCACCAGAGAGCGCAGGGCGGTCTCAACAGACCTCCCTTTTCTGTACGCATGCTGGGCAGAGGATAGACCAGCAACGTATTTTTCCCTGATATATAAGCCGATAATCCTTTCCAGAGCCTTTAGTGAAAAGGATGATAACGTGATGGGCCGTAGATCATTGACAATGTCATGAGTGCGCTTTCCGGCCTTTTTGGTATGAACACCACCTTACTACTTTTCCATGTCAGCGGAATGTATCCTGTATGTTGGAAGCCTTTGTATATGGCTTCCAACCACGGCACTACCAAGTCGCTCACGTTTTGTAGTATCGCCAGGATGATTATGTCCGGCCCCGGGGACTTAAACTATCAAAAGCTGTCGATAGCCCAGCTCACTGTGGTATCCGTAATCAGATGTTCTAGATGTTGTAGAGGGGTGTAGCTGTCTGCAGCATCCTCACCCCCAGCTACGTCAACCTCGGTATTTCCCGGAAAGTGGGTATTCAGAAGAGATAACAGCGATTCTGCTCTTGAAGGAGTCTATGCTCCGTCTTCCGTCATTAGTGTACCAATACCGGTATGGCTGGAAGACAGAACCTTCCTCAGTCTACAGGCTTCGAAGGAACTCATGATGTTTCCGCAGAAAGTCTGCCATGATGATCGCTTTGCCTTGCGAAGTTCGTATTTGTAGTTGCTGAGTGTCGCTTTGTATCTTATCCAGAGAGTTGGCTCATTTGCCACGTTAGCCCTATTAAATAAGCTTCTACATTTTCCGCGCAACTCCACGAGGCTGGGATTCCACCATGGTGGTTTCCGTTTGCCTTTGGGATGTCTGAGAGGGCATGCCCTTTCAAACGCCGTTTTTAGTGTGAGAGAAGAATTCAACTATGATGTTTAATTCTTCCTTCGTTGTTATACTATCCGGACCGACGGACAAATGTGCCTCAATTTCGGCCCTATACTTAGACCAGTTTGTTCTCTTTACATTTCTGTTTGGCTTAACTGAGTCAACAGGAATGGCCCCAAAGTGATGATATTATACCTATGATCGGAGAAGAGATGTTTATCCGAGACCTTCCAATTGCGTATACTAGAGCTTATGCCCTGAGACACAATTGTCAGGTCCAAAACTTAATTCCTCTTGCTAATAATAAAGGTTGGTTCTCCTCCCGTATTACAGATGTGTAGATCTTCGCCCAAAAAATATAGTCAAAAAAGCGACTCACCTCTTTCGTTGGTATTGGAGCTGCCCCAGATGACATGGTGCGCATTCGAATCGCATGTGACCACCAGTCCCGCCTTGCAGCACTGCGACGCCTTCACCAGTCTTCTGGTTGTATCTGAGAGGGATTCACTTCCTCGGATGCCATATAAATAAAGGCCAGCCATACGCCGTCTCTAGCCTCCACCGCTACCGTGGTAAGATCACATTCGCTGCAATTATTAAGAAGAAAACCGTTAAGTGCTGGGCCTACCTTCACCCCTCCTGTATATCAGAGTGTAGCCTGGAGCCCGGAATCCACGGACCTGGCCTTCAACGACCCGAGGTTCCTGGATTAAGGCGACGTCATCTTCATCCTTGGTGAGACGAAGAATAAGAGCAGCCGATGCTGCCTTACAGTGGTGGAGGTTTATCTGTATCAACCGCAGGTCCTTCACTGTGTCGTCGAGGTCCGACGATGAGTTGAGAAGAGCATCCTCATCAATGGATGTTCGAGAGAACCTCCTTGCGATCTCCTCTACCGACCTGATATCGGAGTCGTTAGCTTCATTGACCGGAGGTATCTCTTGAGCGTCGTCAAACGCGTATTCGGCCGGACTTTCCGGCACAGTTGCTGCAGCAATTGTCTCGGCATCCTTTTTGGCCTCCTCCTGGTCTTTTTTGTACACCTTTAAGGATACGGAGGTAAAACCGTATCCGACCATCCCACCTGCTTCTTCCAGAGGATCCAGGGACTCCTTATTTATGGCCAGAACCGCTGACCTGTAGTCCCCTTTCGGATCCTCTAACCTGGTAACTTTCCAGTTGAAGGTGGACAGAGACAAGTTGCTGCACTGGAAAATTTCCAGTACGACAGCAGGGTTAGATGGTTCCGCAGGGATCCATGCTATGGCGCGAGGTCGAGATGGGATCTCCTCCCGCGGTATGGCTTTGAGTTGTGCACCCGGCCAAACCTCCCCTACTCGGCTGAACGCCAGCTTTTAAAGATCATGAGATCTCTGATCCCCACAGGCGATCAGCTTAACACGGCCCTGATGCCAACCAGCATCCCTCAGTACGGCTACAGGGCCGTAAAAAGTTTACGGCCAGCTTGACTTCCACTCTCTTCCAATGTTCTCCACTCTCTTCCAATGTTCTACCGATATGGTGCCGTCAGGGTCACTTCGGTCGACCACAGCCAGCACCATCTGGTCCTTAAGGATTTCACTATAGGTCGGCTTGTTTTCTGCCAAACCCGACACTTTGGCTTTTTTACCGGCCATCGCGATTAGCTCATCTGCCGACCTCTGTATTTTTGATGTTGGTTTGGGCTTCGGTAGAATAGTTACACCGATCACCTCCGTCGCCCACTTTAGGGAGCTTCTGTCCTTGTCGGTCAGATCCTTGTCAGGGATCATCCGTAGCTTTTCCCTCAGTCGGAAAGCGTGCCGTCGGGTGCGGTACCTCGCTTTCTTGTCAACTTCCTGCCCCGTTCTCGAGGAACCAGAGCAGGAAGGCTGCTCCTCCGTGTTCGTCCCGGGCGGACCTTGCTCCAGGCGGTCCCTGGTTTTGCTCAGGCTAGACCGGAGGATCTCGCACTTCGCCACCACTGTCACCGCCGGAGAATCTTCACCCCCTATCCTACCACTTTCGTCACAATTGATGCCAGTCCTATAGGCCAAAACATCAGCTGCTCTAGTAGTAGGCCTCTCAGTAGCCGGCTTTTTGAGAGCGCCAACTGACTCTTGAGTTTTTTGATTTGTTTTTTGTTTGTGCATGTTAGTTCGCACGAGTTGCGGAGAAAGGTTGGTCCACCTGCGCAGAGATCCGCAATACGCAGGTAAGTCTACTTAATCCGGAGGTCGCCATGTATCCGGATACTCCTTTTAACTATTTTTTATACAGCCCCCAGCCAGGATGATCCTCGGCACGCGTCGTATGACACCTTGATCCAGCCCAGTTGGTGATCGTTAGTTTAGCTCCGACTAAGCGGCCTATCTGATACGGGAGGCCCCACCAGGGCAGTCGGCATAGCCGGCAGCTCCATCAGCACAGCCCGCAAAGCCGGAGCCCCAAGCCCATATACAACGACAAGGTCACCACCGAATAGGGCAGCTTCTGTATGTACATTAAATTTTGTGTAACAAATTTTTACAAGTTAAACTTCTCGTAGATTTGAAACGTGGCGAGAAATCTTTTTTTTTTGAGACTTGCGTAAAGTATGCTGATTTTTCTCTTTGGCGACAGCCTTCCGATTGGCAATTGCCTCGCAGTGTGAAACTCTTTGTTTATTTGATACTTGTTTCTTCTTTCCAGTGGTCTGAATCTGCTTATCAGCCTTATAATGGATCTATCGCGTTTCCGTTTCCTTCGTATTTGCCTTGTGCTTGTCGTAGTTTTCGGAGAATTGATAGAGCAAAATAGTTTTAAACTATCAAACGTAGTCCTAACGTGAACCCAAAACCTATAGAGAATTTGTTGGTAATTTTCATGCTTGCAGTCCCAGTCGCATTTTTGAGGTATAACCGAGTATCTATTTCCTAGAAATCGACTGTCAAACCAAGCTTTTAAAAAATCATTGCCTTTGGCTTGGTTTCAATCAGTTTGACAATAAAATTTGTAAGCGAAAGAGCAGGAAGAAAATAAGTTGGAGAGTAAAAAATATTTTGCTACATTAAAATAAAATATAATATATTCTAGTACATTACATATAATATTCCTATTAAAATCACAATTTGTGATACACAAGTGGTAAACTGTGGTAAATGAGGAAGTGAGTAAATTGCATGCATGCACATGTGCATATTGCAACTCATTTTCAAGTGAAGGGGTTGTGTGATGGACCTACTTGCATCGATGTTTAACTTGATGAGTTGTGAAACTTAGCACTTGAACTAAGTCTCGATGTTGCAGATAGATTGGGCACTTCAACCGAATCTACCTGTTCCTCTTTGGAACAGCTATTGGTTCCTTAACCAATTGCACGCTCGATGATGCTTAGACTTGGCACTTTAACCTAAGTCTGGTTTTTAGTAAACATTGAATTTATTGGATTTCATTCTTTATATACATTTTTTTATGCTAGTTTCTTAATCGTAAATGAAATACCTGCCACTAATTAACACGAAAAGCTTGCTTTTGCGAAATCAAAGAGTTCGAAACGCTACATTCTCCTGGCCTTTTAATGATAATTTTACCTTACATGTGGCTCGAAAATGTTGAATCAGCTCTTGTCCTGGTCGGTTTTGATAATTCTTTTTTTTTTGGTCAATGAGGGGAACGCATCAGAAACCGCTTAAACCCCTCCCCCACATCTGCTTGTTCCACCAAAACTACCGTTAAGTAAACCGTCGAAATGCAGGAGGAGACAATAGCTCAAACTTTCTTTATCGTCCAATTAAAGGAAGTCTCTAAAAGGCAGCTTTCACGTTTCGTCGGGCACATTAGTTGGTCTCGGTTTGTTAACTTATGTAGCTATCTACCGTAAGCACGCGTTGCGTTCGAGGTTCTGTCTGATAAGCTTTACTCGATAAGCGTCTCTCCACACATTTCGTTAAGTTTTGCCGTTTCTCGGCCGAAGCGGGGAGAATTAAACATTACATTTTTTGCATCTTCGATTGCGTCAGCGCAACATGAGCATGTTGGTAAAACATTATGTCCTAAGCAGTGCTTGTAGCTTCGGTAAATTTCATGGCCAGATAGAAACTGCGTCAAGTTGAAGTTAACTTCTGCATGTGTGCGTTTGACCCATTTCTTAATGTATCAACCTATGTGTCCATCGACCTTTAAGCGCAGAGTTCCAACGATCTTGCCAGTCTTCCTCTCTTAAGTATGTAGCGTTTTAGTGTCTCCTTAGCCAACAAATCAATAGGGATTGATCCAGTAGCGCTCCCTCGTCCGACACCGTTCTGTATGCAGAGCTAACTCTCAATGCGTTAAGCGTAAAAACTTTTTTATAAAGGCGTTTATAAAGCTTTATCCTTAAGCAATGCGTCCATACCGGCGCAGCATATAATAACGTTGGGGAGACCATTCTGGACTCGTCTACTGCTAGTTGAGCCACTGATATTCGGTAACATTTTTGATGAAGCCGCATAGTAGCTTGATGCTTTTTTACTAGCGTATTCAGTATCCTGCCTGAAGCAAAGTCGATCATCAAGTATAACCCCGAGGTATTTCATAGTGCGTATGTAACAGGTTGATCACCAACTTCTATTTGAAGTACATCATGCTTTTTCCGGCTACTGATGAGGATAAGCTCTGTTTTCTGTTCCGCCAGCAGGAAGCTGACTGAGGACAGCTAACTTTTGATACGCCTAACTGTCGTGTCAATTTTCTGTTGCAGATCATTTAAATGTTTGTTTACTGCCACTACAGGAAGATCGTTCGCAAAGCTAATCACCTGAACGCTATCTGCCATGTTAAGAACTTCGCCGTGCAATATGTTCCAGAGGAGTGGACCTAAGACAGAGCCTTGGGGGACTCCTGATGTTACTTTAAATTCTTTTTGTCCTTCGTCAGTGTTATTTAGAAGAACTCTGTTGCTGAGGTAGCTCCTCACTATGCGGATCAGTTGGCAGTGAATCATTTTTGCTTCCGTGGCCTGAGTTATATGGCTCCAGTTAGCAGAATAAAGGGCATTCTTGATGTCTAGGGTTACTACGGGGCAGTACTTCTTCGATCCCCTTTCCACCTTCTGCCTTCAGTTGCATCTTGGGCTATAGAAACTACCACCCTTAGCGCATCAATAGTTGAGCACGCCTTTCAGAAGTTATACTGATTTTCACTAAGTCGGTTAGTTTCATCAAGGTAGGTGTTAATTTTGTTGTATAATATACTCTCCAGTATTTTTCCTGTTGCATCTAGGAGCCATATCGGTCGACATGATGACGACCGCTTTCAGCTTTCGGCAGGAGAACTATTATCTGCTTCTTCCATATGCTCGGAAACACACAACTTTGTAGACAAATTTGCAGAGTATCCTTGAATAATTTTGGCCGATCCTTTACTGCCTTTTTTATTGCTATGTTTAGAATACCATCCGGAGCCACAGCTTTCTTATTGGACAGTATTTGGGCTGTTACAAACTCTTTTGTCACTGTAACGGTAACTTCCTCTATGGTGTAGTATAATTATTTTGTTCAATCCTTTTGCGGTGCTGTGGGACGAAACTATGCATCTCATTAGCTGTGGACACTTTTCTTACACTACTTGCTTTAGCTTCGACATCACAATTTTATATGCACCTCCCACAATTTTGTGTTTGCATCTTCGCACAATTGCTTAAACAGCGTTTCTATAATGTGGCGAATAGCTTTGCGCAATTCCCTTCGCAGTCTTGCATATGTTATTTTAAACTCTGCCTTTTGAGATGTTTGGCAGCGTTGATATCGACGTCTAGCCTGCTCACATTGGGATCTTAATTCGAAAATGTCGTCATTCAACCATGATGCTGGTCGTCGCCGATTTAGCCTTTTTCTGCTTGGCATTGCTGCATCGCATGCATCATCAAGATGATGAACTAAACGTGCAGCGGCTAAAAGTACTGCAAAAATTCTGAATCGAATTTCCTGTCTATCCAGACAAGGTACTTTGTTCTTGTGTTGGAGCTGATACTAGCCTTATCGATGGCTATTTGTATGCAGATAGTCTGGTGGCCGTTAAACCTAAACTGTTCGTTAACGGTCCATCCCGAGTTTTTCATCATAGAGCCGCTAACAAATGTGATGTCGATAATAGAGCTTCTACCGTTTCTGCAAAAAGTACTCACATTTCCCTGATTAGTCAGAGTAATGTTGTGTGTTTGTCCACTGCGTATGCATTAAAGTCACCCGCTATAATAAGTGGGTTAAAGTTCCGTGCGTGGCTTGCAATATCGCCGATAAGTGTTTGAATTCACTCCCCGAGAGCCTAGGTCCTGCATAGCAACTGTACAGATGGATTCCTTCTATCACAGCATAAGCGTAATCGGTTTTTGGAACCCTTTCAGTTCGCTGAAATGGATACTGCCCGCAAGACCAT
Organism: Thecophora atra; assembly: GCA_937620795.1. Lineage (NCBI taxonomy): Eukaryota > Metazoa > Arthropoda > Insecta > Diptera > Conopidae > Thecophora > Thecophora atra. The sequence continues at coordinate 46,002,373 of OW569398.1, forward strand.
ATCGCTGCAGTTTTTGTAAAATCCGTAGCCCATATGGTGTCTCCTTTATCCGCCATAACTTCGTAGACCATTTGCTCGAGAAGGCATTGCACAGCTTCGCAGTGATTTAGATTGATTTGCACAATCCTCATTTTCTCACGATATGCTATGTGACTGTAATCTAGACACCTGAAACACTTCAGTGTTTCGTTCAGCTCACGAAGTCTACTAACCACCAAGCCAATCTTTATCTTACCAGTACTTGCCAATACTTTTCTTGCTTGCTCCATAAGCATTTTGTAGCCCTTTCACCGCATTTTCACCAAGGCCCTCTATTTTAAATTGTGTTGAGAAGGGTTCCAGGATGTCTGCTCTTGTAGAAATCTCATCCAGATCACGATACTCTATTAGTATTTCGTGAGTTAAGGATGTCGCTTCAGTTTCATTTCCCAAGACGTTTTTTATCAAGTTTCGGTACTGATTTTGCGGTGCAGTTTTCTTCCTGCTTAGCTGTATCAGCAGCTCGTTTTTTTGGTTCTTCTTTTGCCGGAAACTTCTTCACCCAGAGTTTTTCGTAGCGGCTCTGATCGCATTTTTCTCAGAATATCGGCATAGCTAGCTTCCCCTTTTGACGCGATGACAATTGCTTCTGACACTCCCAACAATGAACGAGCGATGTTTCCTGCTACGTTAAAGGCTCCTCGTTTCTGACGAGACCTGGGGATTATGCTTTTAAAGCCGTTTCATTCATTCATTTTCAGTTGGTTAAAGCCGTTTTCATTGAGCCAATTCCTTTGAAGTAGATTGTAGGTTTTTTTCCAAAGTTGGTCACGTTCATTGCGTTGCAACAATACTGGCAGCATGAGTAATGCTACGAAGCAAGTAGACAACGGCGCACCGTCACACCTTTTTCTGGCAGGAGTATCTAAGTCATCTTTTAATATGACAGGCATTCCTTCTTTTGTATCTGGAAACTGCTCTCTCCACTTTAGGGTATGTTATAGTGAAGTTAGAAGTTAGTCATTCCTCTACCGTTCCCAAAATGTGTGCTTCAGTTCTGATACTAAATAAATTCCATCTTTCATTGGGAGATCCTTTAAAACCTGATGCTGATCGATCCACTTGCGCAGTTAAAGGATTTCCTATAAGAAAGTGAGCGGGCGTTAATGAAGTCAAATCGCTAGGGTCTGCTGATATTGGAGTGATCGGCCTGGAATTCAGAAATTGTTCAATTTCAATGATCACTGTTTCTAGCTCTTCGTAGGTCAATGATGCGGTGGAAACGGTTTGAACCAGTAGATGTTTTGCTAACTTTACAGCTGCTTCTCAAGGTCCAGATGAGGTGCTCTCGGTGGTATAAACTGAAATTCCATGGCATTTTCTCTACATGCACTCACAATCTTTTGTTGTGCTTCATGGTAGAAGAGACACTCGTGCAGTTCTTTCAGAAGATTTCTTGCGCCGACGAAATTCGTTGCGCTATCGCAATAAATGGTCTGACATCGACCTATTCGACAGATAAATCTATTGATGGCAACAATAAATTGTAACGTATGGGGTGGGTGTTTTCGCGGTAAACTAAAAGCACAAAAAAAAAAGAAAAAAAAAATATTCAAAACAAACGTAATTTGACCACTGTCAGGGCAGCTCAGCTCATCCGGCCGTGCTCAGGGTAAGTGGGGGGGTTCGTCAACAACCCCGACAGTGTCTCCAAAACCCCAGTTACAAAAGAACAGATCGAGCTGAGGCTTACATTGGCTCTACAGCCAAGACTAGACCCATAATACGAAAACCACACGACGATATCCACTCGCGATCGATAACAAGTAGTGGCGGCTAAACAAACGTACAAGAAAAATAGTACGCGGAGGTTCGGTGGACGCAAGAGGGAGAGCGATAAGAGGAGGAGGGGGAGGAGCAGGTGTTATTTCCCTCCCCCCTTCTGTACCCACCCTACCATGGTTGGCGCGTTATTGCGTCAAACCCTTACTGTGTGTCGCCTGGCTGCGCGGAGTGGAACCGTTAACTCACCTGCTAACCTAAGTTATATTTCAAGCCATTTTAAATAAAAAGTCCATCAAGTTAAATACCAATTCAATGTTACTATATTCATTACAATATTAGGAAAACATTTATTTCTTGGCGTTAAATTCAAGTTACTCAAAAGTATTTCTCATTTCTTCGACTCGGAATTATAATTTATTATTTTCAGTATTTGTTTTACGATAGAAAAGTCTTTAATTCATATGTCAGGAATAATTTTACGAAAGCATTAAATAAAATTTTGCACCCAAAGGATTTCGGAAGTGCTGTTACAGAATTCAGTAATCTATCGACGATTGTCAAAGTAAAAATAGTCAATGCTTATCTTTACTGTTTGAGTGAAGTTAAAATACAATCAAAATAATAATAATAATCATAAATCATTAGCGGTTTTAGTTACAAAAAAAAAAGAAATAATTAACATTAATAAATTTTTACTAAATAATTTCGTTTTTGAAAGAAACTTGATTTTCCTTGAATTTCTTTAATTTATTTTTCCCTTGATAATTTAATTCTTATATAATTTCGTGTTGGGCTTATAACTTAATAAAGCGTTTGCTGTGGTTTCTTGAAAATTGCCTATCATTTAATCTAATAAATGTAAATGTGTGTGTTGTGTACGATTTACATTAGTTCAATACTTAGATTTAATTTTCCAGGGATTTTCGGGAATAATTCGGGTTTATGTTTTTCACTTATTTCTAATTTGGTTTGTTGTTTGCTTCTAGTTTATTTAATTACTTGAAAATTCTACTTTTGTTCGCTTGTAATCAATTTAGTCAAGTAATAGTGTTTTTGAATACAAATTCTAATTTTACCTTTCTTCTAAAGTTGTGAATTTATTTACACGTATTTTATTTTTAGATAATTTGAAATTCTTCTGGAAATTCTCTATCCGAAGTTTTTCGTTTTTCAGGAACAATTTAATTTCGTCGAGTTTAAAAAAAAAGTAGTTGCAACTATTTTGGACAAATCAAGCAGTAAAATACCGAAATAAGGTGAAGTAATCAAATAAGAGAAGAGTCGACAATTTTTGTTTTCGTTAAAAGACTTACAAACTGGGGTCATCAATACCCCTCGTTTGTGGTTGACTTTGCTTAACAAATTCGATATTATACTGGTTGCTCTTGATTTGCATTCTGTAATCGTTGGTTTCGTATAATTTTATCACTTCTTGTTAAGTTTTATTTTCGGTTGCAATAAAATCTTTACACTTTCATCTACATTTATCATATCTTATATTAATATATAATCTTATAAAAACACATTTACATATTAATGTATTTTCATGCGTTAGTTTCTTCATAATAATCGCACAAAATAGTCAATATTCTTGCGCAGATTTGTTTCTACACTCTTATTTCTTTCGTCTACAGTTGCGCTGATCACAAATATAATTACGCGAATATATTTAATTAAAGATATATTTCGAATGTTTTATTCTTTATAACAATTCACGCTCGTTATTTACTCAACTGTTGTCAGTTTTTACTGTTTATTTAGGCCAATCATCATAATGTAATTGCTTGGAATCAATGCGATTTTCAGCGTTCTTTTCTTCTGCATCATCTTTTTTTTTGTTTTTCTTTTGTTTGATACGCAAGGGCAATCATGTTGTCTCTTTTTAACCAATGTCAAGCGTTTACTTATACGCTCAACATCAAATTATGTTACAATATAATGCACATATGATGCATGTATTAGGATACACATTAATTATGTATAGTATGTATACTTGCGTACTTTTAAAGCAGCGAAAACTTGCGATTAATTGTTCAAAATGTCATGCAATTTATGGTTTATTCACGTACTTGAGTGATATAAATAGTTAGGTTTTTTTTTGTGTTAATATAATCAGAACCAAGGTTTTTAGGTTTTTGTGTCGTTTTTGTATGTATTTAAAATATTTATGTAGGCCATCACACTTTCATGTGGACATGTCGACTGAACCCGTAAACGAACGAACTACACTTCTCGTGATCTCCTTACTGACTGACTTTTTCTGAAACCACGCTTTGTTTCGAAGCGGCAGAAGGCAAACTGGTTTGCCTCGCTCATTCCAGTCGCTGTCGCTACGCAGCTCGCGACACCTCACTCTCTCTCACCATGATCGACTTTCATTGCAAGTCCCGTAGGATGGCGTGATGTGAAGTTCATAGAAAAAAAATTCTTCTACAAACTTCGATCACGCCACTTTACGGGACTACTCTCTCCGTCGTCATGATGTAAAGAGGAGATGCCGATAACCGCATTGCGGCAACGAACTGGAATGAGCGGATTACCGTCAGCTCACTCTCTGCGCTCCGACACAGAGCGTGGTCCTCGACACACCTCACAAAACAATTGATGCTCGGTCACCTGTGGTCAGAGCAGCAGCTGGAAAAGGTGACAAGCCCTGAACCCCCTACCAAATGTCCTTTACGTGGTATACGCCCATCGGCGCGCCTGTCAGTTCTACCAAACGATAACAAGAGTTACCCAGAACCTTGGCGGGTATTCCCGTTGGCGCTAACTTGGCACAAAAGTAATCGGCCTGTTTGCTCAGCTGGAAATTTCTTCGAGTGGCCAGCTGACCCACTCTGAAAGAACGAACATTCTCCGCGTTTTGTTGACGGACTGTTGAATGCGCCTCCGTACCACGTCGTGTATCGCATCTGCGCGATCCTTTCGTTTAACTCGCATTGAGCCCTCTCTAAGTTGATCACTTGCCCGAAGGACCTCATAGTCTTTCCCATGCGAGACCATGTGCTGGCCGAACAAAACAAAGTACGGAGCATAACCAATAGACTGGTGTAAGCTGCTGCGGAGGGCAAAGTTTATGCTAGACAGGTTTTCGTCCCAAGCCCTTTGGTCTTTCCGAATGTACGAGCGCAGAGCCTCGTTAACAGACCTGTTAACTCGCTCCGAGGCATTGGCTTGAGGCGAATACACGGCTGTAAACGTATGCTTTACCCCAAATTCGGTCAAAAAATTCTCCATTTCCTTGGACTTTAATGGTCAAGCCAGCCTTGCGTAAGCAGCTCGCCACCTCTGTCAGGTGGACCACATGCTCGTCAAAGGAGCTTGAAAGAATCAGCAGGTCATCGAAAACAGACCAACAGAAAAGTTTTTGAGTTTTGCGACATTACCATCTGCATGGCCAGAACATAGTCCTTGATCTTTTCTGTGGGAGTTTGTAATATTTTCCGTCATCGTCAAGGTCTTCAAAGTACCTGGTTGAAAGAAAGAAATTCATGAAATCTTCTTTGAAAGACCAGTTCGAAGTTCGAAGTTTGAAAGACTTCTTCGGAACCAGTTGAGAGGCCTTTCTTTCAGAAGTTCATGCATGGTACGCGGTAGTAAATCTTTGGGAAGCTCTTATGCTTCAGCGAGTTCCTCTATGCGTTCTACAAATGTGATGGGGTCCTATCCACCGTCTTATTTGCAGGACGATTTACGGATTTACGGTCCATTACTTCGGAGTAGTTGATGTTGCCCTTTGGACCGTAGGAAGGAATTTCCTGCGGTTACCTGTCCACTCCACGTTGTATTCTTACTGCTTCCTAGTCTTTGAATCTGGATCAACAGCTCCTCGTGTGCCTTCGGAGCAATCCCTTGATTTGCTGGTGCTCGTGCGCATGCGTTAGGGATTCGGCCCCACTGTTGTTCTAACTTTGAGAATTATTCCTTGGCTTCGGTTGGCAAATCGCTGCATTAAAGAAATCCGGAGAGTAGCCTGCGTAATTCCTCAATTATACCGCCCGACTCTATACCGAAGTTTTCTAATATGTTCGCTACCTGTTCCTTTCGGACGTTGTATATCCAGCACTTACCCATTCTTTAGGTGTTTCTTTGTTTTTCCAGTTCCTTTTTTTATTTTTTTATTTTTGTGTATTGTTTTTTTATTGTTTTTTTTAATTGTTTTTAATGGCCAGAGTTGGCTTTCTACAAGTAATTAGTTTTCCTTTTCGTCAGGATGAATTCAAATGTGTCACTCTAATATTATATTCTATGCAAAGTTTCTTGAAAGCACAATATAGTTTATAAAACCCGTTTTTTTGGTTCCTTTTGTATATAACTTTTCGCGTTTAGTTGTTTTGCTATAGTCAAGAGTCCTTAAAATTTTTTTCCACATGCAGAATATTTACAGCTTTATAATTTATCTCAAACGCAAACTCAACCACGAAGCCGAGCACAATGGGTTTGAAATAGCATAATGGAACTTTGTCGAGTAGCCTACGTTTGAGATTTTGAGGAGAAATAAAAACATAAACATTCTTGCAGGCATTCACGGTGCCCATTACCCACGAGCACCACTATGAGCGCATCTGTTACTTCTCATATGTGCACATGGACTTCGTAAATTTTGTTGATGCACGAATTCTGATAGGATGTGTACCACATGCCATTGTTTGCTGATAAAAAGGGATTACCATGTAAGCTATAACGCTTTCAATTAGCGCTATTGCGGGTGTAATTCTGTGATTATTGATGTATGTCAACAATTTTTGAGCAAAAGAAAATTGTAACGTTGTTTCTCTGGCTAGGGTATGACTCAGTGAGTAACCAGGATCCAATTCACAGAAATATTTATTTTTTGTGAAAACAATTGATGAAATCTTTATTTAATATAACTTCTTGCTTATAATTAATTGGCAGCACTGTCATTCGCCCACGACCGGCGGCGTGTATGGGGGTAGGAAAGAGAGGTTCGCAAGAGTACCTACGATAGTCGACAGGAAGTATGACTGTCCATCATCAGCTATCGTGCTGTCAAACTACTTCAAGAGGAGTTGCCGTCCGGAGGTCCAACCATCCATAGGCGCAAAACAACTCTTCCTGAGCAATTCACAGTCAGGTTACAGGGTGGTTAGAAAAGGAGAGGAAGGGCAGAGTAGGAAGCTACGAACCAACTTACCAAGAATCAATGCTATGCTGCTGTTTGTGTACACTGCGCGTGCTGACTGGCGAGGCGCTCGCCCGAAACTCATTATTTCGTGTCTGTGCTCCTCTTTTATACTAGTGGCTCGTGCTCTTCTTGTTCGCTGCTCAGGTTTGGGAGTGTTCGACGTCGTCGTTCGTACATGACGTCGTCGTTGTAGCGTGTATGACAGTGCTGCAGTTTGACATTAATTTCTTAATTATTATACACATTGTTCTTATATTTATGCTTATACTATATTATTTTCTAATACATTTATTTCGCTAGTAAATGATCTTAAAGCTTACAAAGTTATTATTTCGTGTTTTCGCGGTAAACTAAAAGCACAAAAAAAAAGAAAAAAAAAATATTCAAAACAAACGTAATTTGACCACTGTCAGGGCAGCTCAGCTCATCCGGCCGTGCTCAGGGTAAGTGGGGGGGTTCGTCAACAACCCCGACAGTGTCTCCAAAACCCCAGTTACAAAAGAACAGATCGAGCTGAGGCTTACATTGGCTCTACAGCCAAGACTAGACCCATAATACGAAAACCACACGACGATATCCACTCGCGATCGATAACAAGTAGTGGCGGCTAAACAAACGTACAAGAAAAATAGTACGCGGAGGTTCGGTGGACGCAAGAGGGAGAGCGATAAGAGGAGGAGGGGGAGGAGCAGGTGTTATTTCCCTCCCCCCTTCTGTACCCACCCTACCATGGTTGGCGCGTTATTGCGTCAAACCCTTACTGTGTGTCGCCTGGCTGCGCGGAGTGGAACCGTTAACTCACCTGCTAACCTAAGTTATATTTCAAGCCATTTTAAATAAAAAGTCCATCAAGTTAAATACCAATTCAATGTTACTATATTCATTACAATATTAGGAAAACATTTATTTCTTGGCGTTAAATTCAAGTTACTCAAAAGTATTTCTCATTTCTTCGACTCGGAATTATAATTTATTATTTTCAGTATTTGTTTTACGATAGAAAAGTCTTTAATTCATATGTCAGGAATAATTTTACGAAAGCATTAAATAAAATTTTGCACCCAAAGGATTTCGGAAGTGCTGTTACAGAATTCAGTAATCTATCGACGATTGTCAAAGTAAAAATAGTCAATGCTTATCTTTACTGTTTGAGTGAAGTTAAAATACAATCAAAATAATAATAATAATCATAAATCATTAGCGGTTTTAGTTACAAAAAAAAAAGAAATAATTAACATTAATAAATTTTTACTAAATAATTTCGTTTTTGAAAGAAACTTGATTTTCCTTGAATTTCTTTAATTTACTTTTCCCTTGATAATTTAATTCTTATATAATTTCGTGTTGGGCTTATAACTTAATAAAGCGTTTGCTGTGGTTTCTTGAAAATTGCCTATCATTTAATCTAATAAATGTAAATGTGTGTGTTGTGTACGATTTACATTAGTTCAATACTTAGATTTAATTTTCCAGGGATTTTCGGGAATAATTCGGGTTTATGTTTTTCACTTATTTCTAATTTGGTTTGTTGTTTGCTTCTAGTTTATTTAATTACTTGAAAATTCTACTTTTGTTCGCTTGTAATCAATTTAGTCAAGTAATAGTGTTTTTGAATACAAATTCTAATTTTACCTTTCTTCTAAAGTTGTGAATTTATTTACACGTATTTTATTTTTAGATAATTTGAAATTCTTCTGGAAATTCTCTATCCGAAGTTTTTCGTTTTTCAGGAACAATTTAATTTCGTCGAGTTTAAAAAAAAAGTAGTTGCAACTATTTTGGACAAATCAAGCAGTAAAATACCGAAATAAGGTGAAGTAATCAAATAAGAGAAGAGTCGACAATTTTTGTTTTCGTTAAAAGACTTACAAACTGGGGTCATCAATACCCCTCGTTTGTGGTTGACTTTGCTTAACAAATTCGATATTATACTGGTTGCTCTTGATTTGCATTCTGTAATCGTTGGTTTCGTATAATTTTATCACTTCTTGTTAAGTTTTATTTTCGGTTGCAATAAAATCTTTACACTTTCATCTACATTTATCAGATCTTATATTAATATATAATCTTATAAAAACACATTTACATATTAATGTATTTTCATGCGTTAGTTTCTTCATAATAATCGCACAAAATAGTCAATATTCTTGCGCAGATTTGTTTCTACACTCTTATTTCTTTCGTCTACAGTTGCGCTGATCACAAATATAATTACGCGAATATATTTAATTAAAGATATATTTCGAATGTTTTATTCTTTATAACAATTCACGCTCGTTATTTACTCAACTGTTGTCAGTTTTTACTGTTTATTTAGGCCAATCATCATAATGTAATTGCTTGGAATCAATGCGATTTTCAGCGTTCTTTTCTTCTGCATCATCTTTTTTTTTTGTTTTTCTTTTGTTTGATACGCAAGGGCAATCATGTTGTCTCTTTTTAACCAATGTCAAGCGTTTACTTATACGCTCAACATCAAATTATGTTACAATATAATGCACATATGATGCATGTATTAGGATACACATTAATTATGTATAGTATGTATACTTGCGTACTTTTAAAGCAGCGAAAACTTGCGATTAATTGTTCAAAATGTCATGCAATTTATGGTTTATTCACGTACTTGAGTGATATAAATACTTAGGTTTTTTTTTTGTGTTAATATAATCAGAACCAAGGTTTTTAGGTTTTTGTGTCGTTTTTGTATGTATTTAAAATATTTATGTAGGCCATCACACTTTCATGTGGACATGTCGACCGAACCCGTAAACGAACGAACTACACTTCTCGTGATCTCCTTACTGACTGACTTTTTCTGAAACCACGCTTTGTTTCGAAGCGGCAGAAGGCAAACTGGTTTGCCTCGCTCATTCCAGTCGCTGTCGCTACGCAGCTCGCGACACCTCACTCTCTCTCACCATGATCGACTTTCATTGCAAGTCCCGTAGGATGGCGTGATGTGAAGTTCATAGAAAAAAAATTCTTCTACAAACTTCGATCACGCCACTTTACGGGACTACTCTCTCCGTCGTCATGATGTAAAGAGGAGATGCCGATAACCGCATTGCGGCAACGAACTGGAATGAGCGGATTACCGTCAGCTCACTCTCTGCGCTCCGACACAGAGCGTGGTCCTCGACACACCTCACAAAACAATTGATGCTCGGTCACCTGTGGTCAGAGCAGCAGCTGGAAAAGGTGACAAGCCCTGAACCCCCTACCAAATGTCCTTTACGTGGTATACGCCCATCGGCGCGCCTGTCAGTTCTACCAAACGATAACAAGAGTTACCCAGAACCTGGGCGGGTATTCCCGTTGGCGCTAACTTGGCACAAAAGTAATCGGCCTGTTTGTTCAGCTGGAAATTTCTTCGAGTGGCCAGCTGACCCACTCTGAAAGAACGACCATTCTCCGCGTTTTGTTGACGGACTGTTGAATGCGCCTCCGTACCACGTCGTGTATCGCATCTGCGCGATCCTTTCGTTTAACTCGCATTGAGCCCTCTCTATCATGATCACTTGCCCGAAGGACCTCATAGTCTTTCCCATGCGAGACCATGTGCTGGCCGAACAAAACAAAGTACGGAGCATAACCAATAGACTGGTGTAAGCTGCTGCGGAGGGCAAAGTTTATGCTAGACAGGTTTTCGTCCCAAGCCCTTTGGTCTTTCCGAATGTACGAGCGCAGAGCCTCGTTAACAGACCTGTTAACTCGCTCCGAGGCATTGGCTTGAGGCGAATACACGGCTGTAAACGTATGCTTTACCCCAAATTCGGTCAAAAAATTCTCCATTTCCTTGGACTTTAATGGTCAAGCCAGCCTTGCGTAAGCAGCTCGCCACCTCTGTCAGGTGGACCACATGCTCGTCAAAGGAGCTTGAAAGAATCAGCAGGTCATCGAAAACAGACCAACAGAAAAGTTTTTGAGTTTTGCGACATTACCATCTGCATGGCCAGAACATAGTCCTTGATCTTTTCTGTGGGAGTTTGTAATATTTTCCGTCATCGTCAAGGTCTTCAAAGTACCTGGTTGAAAGAAAGAAATTCATGAAATCTTCTTTGAAAGACCAGTTCGAAGTTCGAAGTTTGAAAGACTTCTTCGGAACCAGTTGAGAGGCCTTTCTTTCAGAAGTTCATGCATGGTACGCGGTAGTAAATCTTTGGGAAGCTCTTATGCTTCAGCGAGTTCCTCTATGCGTTCTACAAATGTGATGGGGTCCTATCCACCGTCTTATTTGCAGGACGATTTACGGATTTACGGTCCATTACTTCGGAGTAGTTGATGTTGCCCTTTGGACCGTAGGAAGGAATTTCCTGCGGTTACCTGTCCACTCCACGTTGTATTCTTACTGCTTCCTAGTCTTTGAATCTGGATCAACAGCTCCTCGTGTGCCTTCGGAGCAATCCCTTGATTTGCTGGTGCTCGTGCGCATGCGTTAGGGATTCGGCCCCACTGTTGTTCTAACTTTGAGAATTATTCCTTGGCTTCGGTTGGCAAATCGCTGCATTAAACAAATCCGGAGAGTAGTCTGCGTAATTCCTCAATTATACCGCCCGACTCTATACCGAAGTTTTCTAATATGTTCGCTACCTGTTCCTTTCGGACGTTGTATATCCAGCACTTACCCATTCTTTAGGTGTTTCTTTGTTTTTCCAGTTCCTTTTTTTATTTTTTTATTTTTGTGTATTGTTTTTTTATTGTTTTTTTTAATTGTTTTTAATGGCCAGAGTTGGCTTTCTACAAGTAATTAGTTTTCCTTTTCGTCAGGATGAATTCAAATGTGTCACTCTAATATTATATTCTATGCAAAGTTTCTTGAAAGCACAATATAGTTTATAAAACCCGTTTTTTTGGTTCCTTTTGTATATAACTTTTCGCGTTTAGTTGTTTTGCTATAGTCAAGAGTCCTTAAAATTTTTTTCCACATGCAGAATATTTACAGCTTTATAATTTATCTCAAACGCAAACTCAACCACGAAGCCGAGCACAATGGGTTTGAAATAGCATAATGAAACTTTGTCGAGTAGCCTACGTTTGAGATTTTGAGGAGAAATAAAAACATAAACATTCTTGCAGGCATTCACGGTGCCCATTACCCACGAGCACCACTATGAGCGCATCTGTTACTTCTCATATGTGCACATGGACTTCGTAAATTTTGTTGATGCACGAATTCTGATAGGATGTGTACCACATGCCATTGTTTGCTGATAAAAAGGGATTACCATGTAAGCTATAACGCTTTCAATTAGCGCTATTGCGGGTGTAATTCTGTGATTATTGATGTATGTCAACAATTTTTGAGCAAAAGAAAATTGTAACGTTGTTTCTCTGGCTAGGGTATGACTCAGTGAGTAACCAGGATCCAATTCACAGAAATATTTATTTTTTGTGAAAACAATTGATGAAATCTTTATTTAATATAACTTCTTGCTTATAATTAATTGGCAGCACTGTCATTCGCCCACGACCGGCGGCGTGTATGGGGGTAGGAAAGAGAGGTTCGCAAGAGTACCTACGATAGTCGACAGGAAGTATGACTGTCCATCATCAGCTATCGTGCTGTCAAACTACTTCAAGAGGAGTTGCCGTCCGGAGGTCCAACCATCCATAGGCGCAAAACAACTCTTCCTGAGCAATTCACAGTCAGGTTACAGGGTGGTTAGAAAAGGAGAGGAAGGGCAGAGTAGGAAGCTACGAACCAACTTACCAAGAATCAATGCTATGCTGCTGTTTGTGTACACTGCGCGTGCTGACTGGCGAGGCGCTCGCCCGAAACTCATTATTTCGTGTCTGTGCTCCTCTTTTATACTAGTGGCTCGTGCTCTTCTTGTTCGCTGCTCAGGTTTGGGAGTGTTCGACGTCGTCGTTCGTACATGACGTCGTCGTTGTAGCGTGTATGACAGTGCTGCAGTTTGACATTAATTTCTTAATTATTATACACATTGTTCTTATATTTATGCTTATACTATATTATTTTCTAATACATTTATTTCGCTAGTAAATGATCTTAAAGCTTACAAAGTTATTATTTCTTATTTTTTTTACGTAAATAATCTTCAATGCTGTTGTAAATAATATAATGTCAATATAAAAAGTAATGAACTTCACTGATCGCGCAATAATAGCCTTACATCTATAATTTCCTACTAACTAATTATGTATTCGTTGAACTATAAACTTAGTTATGAATAAAATCAAAATAATGAACATAATGGCAAGAATCAAAAAGAAATTCATAAAACAATGTAATAAATGTTGGGACGGATTGTCCGATCCGTCTCACTCTCCCCTCACTTCGCGGAATGTCGAAGTAGCTTTGCTGCTCTGGAGCGGGCGATGAGTACGAAGGGGTTTCGTTAGTTGATTCTTTTCTACGTCGCATTTAAATTTTATGACTGCATCGTTTGTAGACGCGCAATGGAATCTGATTGATTTCGGTCGAGTCTACTTTGTGTGTGTATGTTTTTTTCTTGTTTTTACTTATTCTCTTTACGCATTTTTGTTCGTTTTCTTTTTCTTGTGAAACAAAACAATGCGTACCTTGATGCTGTTAATGGAGTTGTAAGTTTTCAATGATGTGGTCGCTACTGTGTTGTTTATCTTGTTTTCGATGGCACGTAAATTTTGATTCTAATGATGATCTTAATAATCAACGCCTTCGACTCCTTGTGCTGCTGTTTCGTTGCCTCTGCGCTGTTGTTTTACTTTCCTTCTGTTGCCTCTGAAAGGAGCAACGAGTAATTCGTCGCTTTTTGTCTTGCGCTTTGTCTTCGTAATATTTCTTGATGTTGCTCAGATGCGCCCATTTGGTGGTTAACTCGCCATCTCTTTGAAGTTCTACGATAACCGGTGAAATTAAGTTTCTGACTCGATATGGCCCTTCAAATTTCGGAGCTAACTTGGCTGCAAAACCGTCCACGGATTTGGAGAGTGGGTGCTCTTTAAGAAGTACTTTTTCTCCGATTGTGGGTTGCCACGCACGTCGCCGCAAGTTATAATGGCGGGCTTGGTCGCTTGATGCTTTTCACAGGTTGTGCTGTACTATTTTAAATAGTTCTTTAAGCTTGTTTGCTTTGGCCGCTGCGCTTTCGACGGTGCTGACAAGAGTCGTGGCTCACGTCCTTGTATCAAGAAAGCTGGACTGTAGTCTGTCGTTTCGGAAACGCTGGAGTTGATCGCCAGACATATCTCAGGGAGGTGTTCATCCCACCGTCGATGATCATCTTTCGTTAGCTGTACAATCATTGTTTTATTGTTCTGTTAGCTCTTTCGGCTGCATTTTCGTGTGGACTGTACGGCGCTGTATACATATGCCTCACGCCCAATTGTTGCAGGTATCTTTGAAACTCCCGCGATGTGAATTGCGTGCCATTGTCTGAGGTTAATATTTTCGGTGCGCCGAAGCGATACAAGATTCTCTCTCTGAAGCCTCTTTTCGCAACTGCACTCGTGGCGGCGCGTGCTGGAAAGACTTCCGTCTACTTGGAAAATTTGTCCACAAATACCAGAAGCGTGGTATGGCCGTGAACGCGGCAGTGGTCCCACGAAATCGACCGTTGAAAATGGCTCCTCAGCTATATGCGTAAGCATTTCTCCGGCGGGTTTTTGTTGTGCCGCTTTATATTGTAACGATGCTCTTCCTCTCTCGCCTGGATATCACTCAGTCCAGTCCAAGGTCTCGTCCAGTTATTTATTAATTTGAACGCAATACACCGATTTCGATATTAACAACTTTATTTACTTAAATCTTGACAGAAATTACAATAGTTTGAAATATGCTTATAGTTACGTTTTAGCTAAGATAAGTTTTATATAACAAGTTTACAATAGTTTGGCTGAAACAGAGTTTATGATTAAGAGCCTGAAACAGAGCTTATGATCGTTAGGCTGAAACAGAGTTTATGATTAAGAGCCTGAAACAAAGTTTATGATCGTTAGGCTGAAACAGAGTTTATGATTAAGAGCCTGAAACAAAGTTTATGATCGTTAGGCTGAAACGGAGGTTGTGATTAAGAGCATGTCGATTATTTGGTTATCTTACAAATTTATGCTGAAAAGAGACTTTGATTAGCGTGTCCACTGTCGCGGAGTAAAAACCCAACAGACCGACAGGGCGTTAAATATAAATAGCCGCGGAGTAAAAACCCAACAGACCGGCTGTCCTACTGTCGCGGAGTAAAAACCCAACAGACCGACAGGGCGTTAAATGTAAATAGCCGCGGAGTAAAAACCCAACTGACCGACAGGGCGTTAAATGTAAATAGCCGCGGAGTAAAAACCCAACAGACCGGCTGTCCTACTGTCGCGGAGTAAAAACCCAACAGACCGACAGGGCGTTAAATGTAAATAGCCGCGGAGTAAAAACCCAACAGACCGGCTGTCCTACTGTCGCGGAGTAAAAACCCAACAGACCGACAGGGCGTTAAATGTAAATAGCCGCGGAGTAAAAACCCAACAGACCGGCTGTCCTACTGTCGCGGAGTAAAAACCCAACAGACCGACAGGGCATTAAATGTAAATAGCCGCGGAGTAAAAACCCAACAGACCGGCTGTCCTACTGTCGCGGAGTAAAAACCCAACAGACCGACAGGGCGTTGTAACTATGCAGTTACGCTTGCAAGAAACGACGTTTCTTATGTTTTTATGTTAAATAGCCGCGGAGTAAAAACCCAACAGACCGGCTGTCCTACTGTCGCGGAGTAAAAACCCAACAGACCGACAGGGCGTTGTAACTATGCAGTTACGCTTGCAAGAAACGACGTTTCTTATGTTTTCTCACCTGATTTAAACCTCCACGGTGCTGTAGCTGATGTTATAGATTTATGACGCGGCGGCGTAAATGCGGCGGCGTAAACTGAGACGATGACTGCGATGTCGGCTGAGACGTTGACTGCGACGTCGACTGAGACGTTGACTGCGACGTCGACTGATACGTTCACTGCGACGTCGACTGTGACGTCGACTGAGACGTCGACTCAGACGTTGACTGAGACGTCGACTGAGACGTTGACTACGACGTCGGCTGAGGTCCTTGCGATGTTGACTACGAGTCCTTGCGGTGCCGACTTGAGGTCCTTGCGATGCTGACTGCGAGTCCTTGCGGTGCCGACTTGAGGTCCTTGCGATGCTGACTGCGAGTCCTTGCGGTGTAGATTCGAAATTATTGTTCACTAGTGGGGTTTCTGAACGACTGGCCACGGGTGTGGTTCCTGAACGACTGTCCCGATGCACTGAGTGCACGCTCTTTTATACTTTGCTCCTCATTCTGTGAGGAGCTTTAAAGCTTTCTCCGAACTTTGGACTTGTTCGCTGGAAATGATGCGACATGTTCGTCGCTTCCAGTGTTTACGAGCTATTCAGCAAACTCGTTTGACTAGTTTTCTCTATTTACTTTGCGAAAACGAGTTTGCTGTGCTTTGTCCTTGACTTTGATGTTCAGTGTATTTCTTCGTATGAACGTTAAATTTTATGATGTAAAATTTGTCGTTACATTTCCCCCTTGTTTCGGGGGGGCTGGCGGAAGACTGCTGCCATGAATACTGCGGTGTTTCGTGGCCTTCCCCAGGTGGCTTATTGTCTGCGCCCGGTATGGATTCTTCGTTCATTAAAATGCTTTGATTCCAATTTTATTAGTTTTATTCGTAGCTCTTTTTTTCTTTTTGCTTTTATCTTATATACGTTTACATGGTTTTGTTTTTCTTTCGTATTTGTTACGTCTTTGTGTTCTGATATTTTTTTTTTCTCCTGTAGGTTGAATCGCTTTCGGGTTTTTTTTTTTCTCTATTTGTTAAATTCATTTAGGTTTCATTTTAGTTGTTTAAACATTTTCTTAATCTACTTCATCTTTTTTTTTCTTCCCTTGGCTTTTAAATTCATTTTTTTTCCTTCTTTTTTTTTGCTGTTAATTCAATCTGTTGTTTTCGTTTTTACATTTTCATTTTCTTTGTCTTACATTCTACCAATTGTTCTCATATTCAAGTCCTTACTGTAATATTGTTTATTTTCTTTTTCATTTCAATGAATTTAACTAAAATTTCAATTAACTTAACCATTTTATCTCTGTTAATTCAATCTGTCGTGTTTGTTTTTACATTTTCATTTTGTTTGTCTTACATTCTACCCATTGTTCTCATATTTAGGTCCTTACTGTAATATTGTTTATTTTCTTTTTCATTTCAATGAATTTAACTAAAGCTTCAATTAACTTAAACTTTTTATCTCTGTTAATTCAATCTGTCGTGTTTGTTTTTACATTTTCATTTTGTTGAAAACTTGGCGCTAATATATAATAATATAAATTTTCCGTTGCTATGACATCTAATCTAACATTTTTATTCTGTTCTATTCTTATCTTTATTCTACTTAAATTTTCGGCGTTTAAATTATATTCTTACTTGACTGCAAATAGTCCGTCCGTTCGGTTTTGTTTATGTTGTTGTCCAGCTTTCGACGTTTATGACGCCAGTCCGTGAAATGGTGATCCTGACGCGTTTCTCACCCACTGTCCGCATCAGGCGCACCCTCTTTCCAGCTTTCCGGAGGCGTTCAGCATCTCTAACCTGCTCCTGCAGCCATTCTGGCATCGCTGGTTGTTCGGCGGCGTGTCGTTGTGCGTCGTCGGGCGGTGCTTCACCCTCGCTTGTGGGGGCCCAGTCGGTGTCTAGGCTCATCGCGGTGCCTGTAGGTGACGCCGGAAGCGAAGCTGGCAACCCCTCCAGAAACCCTCGTCCGGGCGTCATTGGGACCGCGGCTTCTGGTCCAGTCTGTTGTCGTTCCCTCCTCCTAGCGCCCGGCGGTGAGGGGTGGACAACGGCCGTGGGTCTCTGGGTTGGCGTGTGGGGCGTTACTGGGCGTGGCTGTTCCGTGGTTTTTGCTCTGGTGGGCGCCATCTCTCTCTTCGCGTCGTTGTCGCTATCTTCGCTGCTGCTGCTGCTGTTGTTGCTGTTGTTGCTGCTGCTGCTGCTGCTTTCGTTTCTGTCGGGATATGCGGTGACTTCCTGTTCCTTGATCCTTTTTGGCGATATCTCCTCTATTGGCGGCATGGCTGTCGGCAGCATCTTTTCCTGTGGTAAGTAAAGTTTCGGCAGTGCCTTCCGCTCGTCCGGTGTTAACAGCAACTAAACTGCCCAGGCCAGGTTGCGTCTTTTGTCTTCAGCGTCGTTTGGGGAAAACCATCGGCTGAAATCCCTTCTGTGATATGGTAGTGTCGGCCTTCGTAGGAAGAGACTCGCGAAATGGAGCAGGAATGCGCCACAGTCCGTCGAGTTTCGCTGTTGTGGAACTTGCACATTAAACGCTGGCAGCGTCTCTGCCGTAACGGCCGTATGCAACACGTCCGTCAAATATTCTCGTAGTAGTCGCGGGACGTGTGCCTTCTCGTGTTGCTGTAGGGAGTCGAATACGAGGATGTCCTTCCGCCCCTCCGGTGTGTTGTACCGCCGAATAATGGCCAGAATCCAGTGGCAGTCTTCATTGATTGGCACCACTATCAGTGCCTTCGACGCGACGTCGACGCCGCGCGTCCATGCTCGCATTCGCTTTCGCCCACTTTCAGAGTGGTAACAATTCTTCAGCTGCGAGAAGAAATGCGTGCTGAAAATTTGAGTATTCTTACACAGTTCAGTCGGTCTGCGACTAAGCATCAGCGGTAGGTAGAAATCGATCAACGTGTCGTTCAGGAAACGACCTGCCGAAATCCGTTCATAATCGTCGCGATAGATGCGCAGTCCGCGGTGTGTGAGGAGTGGTCGGCGACGCTCGTCACTCGACAGCACGATGATGATTCGTTTCCGACTGACTGCTCTGCGGTCACTCGGAGTCTTCTAAAGTCTTCATGTATCAAACTTCAAGGCGTCATAACGGTTCCTGTCTGCTGTCTCATAGCTTCCCTCGCTAAACGTCGTCTCAACCAACACACACACGTCTTATCTCCTTACCTTTCCTCCACGGCTTTTGCATTTCCGTCGCAACCCTTTGTGCAGCGGAGATGAGTACGAAACGAAGTCAGCGGAAACGGCGTTTTGTTCAGTCTTTCAATGTCGATACAGCGTTTCCTTTTCCTCTCGTTGCTTAAAACTTGCTCCGTTTCCTCTGGTTTCCAAATTACTTATTTTACGTTTGTGATGCAGTTTCCCGTTATGTTGTGTGTGCGAAAACGCCTTTTCCCCGCGTTGTAGGTTCTCGGTTTGCGTTGTTATTTCTTCGGCTGGCTTGATGAGTGTTGTTTTATGGTTTTTTTTTTTTGCTTCTATGCGTGAGGTCAGCGGCGAGCTGCGAGGCAGCGTCGCGTTGTGTGTAGCGTTTTGCGCCGCTCGATGACTCTCGTTGTCCTCTGTGATTTCCGTTGCGCTGAGTGGCATTGACATGTGTGTGCGTTCAATTCTGCGAAGAGATTTTCTTGGCGATATTTTTTTTTTTTGGTCCGTTGATTAACAGGAATTTGTTGTTTCTTGTGTTGAGGTGTTGAGGTTCGAATGCATTAACACTGTTTCGTTTATGCATTTAAAGTTCCTGGGTCGTGTACTGTGGGGGAGGGGGAAGTTTCCGTTATCCTTTGGTCGCGTTCCCTGTAGGAAATCGGCGTCTTCTGCAGGCGGCGGCGATTCCTCTGAATATAATTCGGCGTGCTGGCGTCTGTTACTTCGTTTTGCTTGATTTGTTGTTCTCGTTTTGCTCGATTTATTGCTCTCGTTTGTCGCCGCGGTAACCGAGTTGTCTGCATTTTCCTCGGAATTGGTTTGTAATTGTACTAAGCCCCTATAGCTCATAAAATTGTAGTTGGATTAACGGTGGTGATGTGATATCTAAAGGAAACGAGTAATATAGAAATTTGGGATGACAACATGAAATTAAGTAAATGTTTGTTGTGCCATTCATGACAATTGTTGTTGATGTTGCTCCCGCTGCATGTGTTCTTTTTGAGTGTTTGTAATTACTGCTGTGGAGTCTGTTTGCGCTGTCCACTTGTATCGACGGTGACATACGGTTTTAACTCGCTAACGTGAACCGTGTGCATTTTGGCATGTTTTAAATCTTTTATCCTTGCAATGACCGGTGATATAAATGATATTACTCTGAAGGGTCCTTTGTACTTGGGTGCGAGCTTTGCAGCGAAGTAATCAATTCCCTTCGATAAATTGTGTTGTTTGGCTAACACCAATTCTCCAATCTTTGGTGACCACTGTCGACGCCTCAGATTATAGTATCTGGCTTGGTCAGCTGTTGCTTGTGCTTGTCTGCCTCGCACAATTTCGAAAACTTCTCTTAGTTGTTTTGCTCTCGTGTTGGCGCTCTGTTCCGGTTGTCCAGTTCCTTGCGTCTCTTCATCAAATAGCGCTGCTGGCAGCCTCGGTTCCCGTCCTTGAACCAGAAATTCAGGACTGAAGCCCGTCGTCTCTGACCTGCAAGAATTTATGGCGAGCATTACCTCTGGTTGACTTTCTTCCCATTTGCGCTGTTCTCCGGCTGTTAGTTGTGCGATCATAGTCTTCACTGTTTTGTTAACGCGTTCCGTGGGGTTTTCTTGAGGTGTATAAGGCGCGGTGAACTGGTGTTTGACTCCAATGTCTGCAAGAAAATCTTTGAAGTGTTTACTTTTAAACTGCTTTCCGTTGTCGGTGACGAGAACTTTAGGAACGCCAAATCTCGCTAGAATCCGCTCTCGAAATCCTTTTAGTAAGTTGTCGCCAGTGGCTTTCCGAAGTGGTATTATTTCAGTCCATTTTGTAAATATGTCGAAGAAGATTAATAATGACGTGTTTCCATGTACAGAGCGTGGCAGTGGACCGACGAAATCGGCACACACGATTGCCCAGGGCTCCTCTGCTAGCTGCGTCAACATCTTACCTGCCTGCTGTCGTTGTTGTGTTTTATACCGTTGACATGAGTCGCAACGGCGGACGTAGAGGCTTATATCGCGCATCATACCTGGCCAATAGTAGCGATTCATAACTCGTTCTGTTGTTTTACGGATTCCTAGGTGACCTGCGGTCGGGGTGTCGTGATTCTCGTGAAGAACGCGTGCGCGCAGGTAGGCAGGAACGCAGAGTTTCCACGGTGCGTTGTCATTGTTGCCAAGCTGACTTTGGATGTGTCTGTATAGCTGGCCTCCCTCTATTCTGTAGTCGGGAAATTTTACCGGCTTCTCTCTGATCTCTTGTAGTCGTCTTTCGGTCCATGAGCAGGTTGGTTGAGTCATGCTGTCTCCTACGGCGTTGGCGATGGCGTTCGATGGTTGACGGGAAAGGGCATCAGCGACAACGTTTAATTTCCCTTTTCGATACTTGATGTCAAAGTTAAACTGTTGTAATTCCAACGCCCAGCGAGCAATACGTCCTGACGGGCTCTCGATGCTGTTGAGCCATTTGAGCGATAGGTGGTCCGTGATCACTGTGAACTTGTAGCCTTCGAGGTAGCACCTCATCTTCCGAATTCCCCATATGATGGCCAAGCATTCCTTCTCGGTTGCTGAATAGTTTCTTTCCGCCTGGTTTAAACTGCGACTCGCATATGCTATCACCTTCTCTGCATCATCGATCTCTTGCGTGAGCACGGCTCCTAGTCCAACGTCGCTGGCGTCAGTTTGGAGCGTGAATGGCTTCGTAAAATCTGGACACGTAAGTATTGGGGCGCTTATCAGCGATTTCTTGAGGTTTTCAAACGCCTCCTGTTGTACGGACTGCCACTTCCAGTGTTTCCCTTTCTTTAGCAGATTGGTCATTGGATGAACTATCTTTGCAAACTCGGGTACAAAGCGTCTGTACCAAGATGCAATTCCTAAGCATCGTCGTAGTTCACGTAGATTCTTCGGTGGTTCGAGCGCTTTTATCGCCGCGATCTTCTCCGGGTCGGTTTGAATGCCATGTTCACTTACCACATGTCCCAAGTATTTTGTTTCCTTCTGGAAAAACTCGCATTTGTCTACGTTGAGCTTCAAGTTCGCGTTCCGTAAGCGTCTAAAAACCTCTTTGAGATGTAGCATGTGTTCCTCCTTCGTTGCGCTTGTTACGATTATGTCGTCCAAGTAGGCGAAAGCGTTGGGCTCCAATTCTGGACCGATTACCTTATCGAGAGCTCGTTGAAACGTCGCAGGTGCAGAGTGTAGTCCAAACGGCATGACCTTCCACTGAAAGAGACCTCGGCCGGGAACGGTGAAGGCTGTGTAGGGTTTACTGCTTTCCTCCATCGGAATCTGCCAATATCCATTTTTTAAGTCAAGCGTACTGATGAATCTTGCGTTCCTGAGTCGGTCGAGTATGTGTTGAATGCGCGGCAACGGATAAGCGTCCGGTCTCGATCGAGAGTTCAATTGGCGGTAGTCTATACACAGGCGCCAAGTGCCGGTCTTCTTCTTTACGAAGACGATCGGCGCGCTGAAGCCGCTTGTCGATGGTTCAATGCATCCCTTTTGGATTAATTCGTCCACCTCTTTATGAATAATTTCCTGCATCGCTGGATTCCGAGGCACGTAGCGCTGTTTGATTGGTTTGTCGTCTATCATCGTGATTCTATGGGATGTAATGTTAGTTGGACCTTCTAGTCTCTCAAATATCTGTAATTCCTTCCGCAGAGTGGTTTCTGTGTCCTCGGATGTGTGCTGATGCTCCTTGTCGTCACCTTCGCTGTCGACGCATGTGTTGATTACCATTGTCTCTGATGGTTGGTGGGCATCTCGAAAGTTCAAAGTGAACCCTCCGCAGGTCAAGCTGGCTCCAACGTTCGCAAGGAAATCCATTCCCAGGAGTAAGCCGTCCACTGCACCTGGAAGGATAAGCAACATGGTGCGAATCGTGTCCTGCCCTAAACTGAGTAGCGTGTCAAGATAATGTGTCACTGTTCCCTGTGAACCATCGGCCATCCGTATGTATCGCGGCGCCGTGAGCGGTTTTCGGTCTATTCCGAGAGACTGCTCCATTCGAGCGCTGACAAAGCTGCGCGTCGCACCAGTGTCCACTGTTGCATCCACCCATCGTCCTTCAACCTTGATCTTTGCTATCAGTTGGCCCTTATGGCAGCGTAACACTTCTAAATTTTCCGAGAGGATGTCTGCCCTGGTCCCGCCGAGTCTCGGATCTGGCGGGGGCGCTCTTCGTTTCCCTGATGGTTCTCCTGCCTTCCACTAGGACGGCGATAGCAGCAATCGATGCTGCGAACTCCTATCTTTCCGCACGTCCAACAAAACAACCGTTTCGGATTTCGACAGTTTCTCTGGTGGTGACCATCTTGGCCGCAGCGTCGGCACGCTGTGCTGGTGTTGATGGGTCGTGCTTCCGGTTGCGTTATCTCCATGTGTCTCTCGTTGTGTACCGTGTTCGTCGCGGGCCTGTTTTCGTAACGTGCTCGTGGTGCAGGTTGTCGAGGTTCATCATGTGGGCGACTGCTCTGGCGCATCGTCTCGTCTGGCTTCCCCTGAATACATTCTAGATCCTCTGCGAGGCTGACTAATTCGTCGAGGCTCGAAAAGTCCCTCCTCTTAATATACAGTTGGAAATCTTGTCGCGAGTTTCTAAACACTCGTTCTAGTTTTTGCGCCTCTGTGAAGTTCGCTGTTCGCATAAGATCGCAGATGACCAATACAAAATTTTTGAAAGATTCTCGCTGCCGCTGCGTGCGCATTCGAATTCGGTCCTCTATTTGTTCGAAGTACCTGCTCGATAAAAAGAATTTAAGAAACGCTGTTTTGAAGTTGTTCCAGCTTCCCCAGTCGCGTTGATTATTTCTTAGCCATGTGAGTGCACGATCGCGAAGTAGTTCCGGCATCATCTGCGGTACATTGTCTATGGGTAACCGGTAAACTCCGGTCAATTCTTCGACCCTTTCAATAAAAAGTAACGGGTCCATTTTCGAACTTTATCTATGATGCTTGCTTGGTCCATCGTCATTTCTCGTGGTCTCGTGTATATCGAACTCCGTCTGGGTTCGGTGAGGATGTGTTCGCTAGCTGCAGGTATCGCTAGGTGAAATTCTTTTTCACTTAGCTTAGGTGAAGCTGATCTAGTCTGCATCTCGTTCCGATCATCTCCTGGTCGTGGCTGGCATGTCGGTGATGGCCTTCGGGCCGCTGTGTGCGCTGCCTCTAACTCCAGCAAGCGCGCGTGTACCACAGGATCCTTCTCAGCTGCTATTACGAAAGCGACGAATTGTTTCCTTAGTTCATCGGCGTTTCCTGTTTCGTCCAATTCGAACTCCTTGGCGTATTCGATCAGTTCGTCTTTACGCAGTGTGTATATCCATGAACGCTTCGACATTTTTTCCGATCCTTGTTGAATTCGTTGTTCGCAAGTTATTAAATATTCGGTGTATCAGGTCCCTGCTCGGGCGCCACTGTAACGATGCTTTTCCTCTCTCGCCTGGATATCACTCAGTCCAGTCCAAGGTCTCGTCCAGTTATTTATTAATTTGAACGCAATACACCGATTTCGATATTAACAACTTTATTTACTTAAATCTTGACAGAAATTACAATAGTTTTAAATATGCTTATAGTTACGTTTTAGCTAAGATAAGTTTTATATAACAAGTTTACAATAGTTTGGCTGAAACAGAGTTTATGATTAAGAGCCTGAAACAGAGCTTATGATCGTTAGGCTGAAACAGAGTTTATGATTAAGAGCCTGAAACAAAGTTTATGATCGTTAGGCTGAAACAGAGTTTATGATTAAGAGCCTGAAACAAAGTTTATGATCGTTAGGCTGAAACGGAGGTTGTGATTAAGAGCATGTCGATTATTTGGTTATCTTACAAATTTATGCTGAAAAGAGACTTTGATTAGCGTGTCCACTGTCGCGGAGTAAAAACCCAACAGACCGACAGGGCGTTAAATATAAATAGCCGCGGAGTAAAAACCCAACAGACCGGCTGTCCTACTGTCGCGGAGTAAAAACCCAACAGACCGACAGGGCGTTAAATGTAAATAGCCGCGGAGTAAAAACCCAACTGACCGACAGGGCGTTAAATGTAAATAGCCGCGGAGTAAAAACCCAACAGACCGGCTGTCCTACTGTCGCGGAGTAAAAACCCAACAGACCGACAGGGCGTTAAATGTAAATAGCCGCGGAGTAAAAACCCAACAGACCGGCTGTCCTACTGTCGCGGAGTAAAAACCCAACAGACCGACAGGGCGTTAAATGTAAATAGCCGCGGAATAAAAACCCAACAGACCGGCCGTCCTACTGTCGCGGAGTAAAAACCCAATAGACCGACAGGGCGTTAAATGTAAATAGCCGCGGAGTAAAAACCCAACAGACCGGCTGTCCTACTGTCGCGGAGTAAAAACCCAACAGACCGACAGGGCGTTAAATGTAAATAGCCGCGGAGTAAAAACCCAACAGACCGGCTGTCCTACTGTCGCGGAGTAAAAACCCAACAGACCGACAGGGCGTTAAATGTAAATAGCCGCGGAGTAAAAACCCAACAGACCGGCTGTCCTACTGTCGCGGAGTAAAAACCCAACAGACCGACAGGGCGTTAAATGTAAATAGCCGCGGAGTAAAAACCCAACAGACCGGCTGTCCTACTGTCGCGGAGTAAAAACCCAACAGACCGACAGGGCGTTAAATGTAAATAGCCGCGGAGTAAAAACCCAACAGACCGGCTGTCCTACTGTCGCGGAGTAAAAACCCAACAGACCGACAGGGCATTAAATGTAAATAGCCGCGGAGTAAAAACCCAACAGACCGGCTGTCTTACTGTCGCGGAGTAAAAACCCAACAGACCGACAGGGCGTTGTAACTATGCAGTTACGCTTGCAAGAAACGACGTTTCTTATGTTTTCTCACCTGATTTAAACCTCCACGGTGCTGTAGCTGATGTTATAGATTTATGACGCGGCGGCGTAAATGCGGCGGCGTAAACTGAGACGATGACTGCGATGTCGGCTGAGACGTTGACTGCGACGTCGACTGAGACGTTGACTGCGACGTCGACTGATACGTTCACTGCGACGTCGACTGTGACGTCGACTGAGACGTTGACTGAGACGTTGACTGAGACGTTGACTGAGACGTTGACTGAGACGTTGACTGAGACGTCGACTGAGACGTTGACTACGACGTCGGCTGAGGTCCTTGCGATGTTGACTACGAGTCCTTGCGGTGCCGACTTGAGGTCCTTGCGATGCTGACTGCGAGTCCTTGCGGTGCCGACTTGAGGTCCTTGCGATGCTGACTGCGAGTCCTTGCGATGCCGACTTGAGGTCCTTGCGATGCTGACTGCGAGTCCTTGCGGTGTAGATTCGAAATTATTGTTCACTAGTGGGGTTTCTGAACGACTGGCCACGGGTGTGGTTCCTGAACGACTGTCCCGATGCACTGAGTGCACGCTCTTTTATACTTTGCTCCTCATTCTGTGAGGAGCTTTAAAGCTTTCTCCGAACTTTGGACTTGTTCGCTGGAAATGATGCGACATGTTCGTCGCTTCCAGTGTTTACGAGCTATTCAGCAAACTCGTTTGACTAGTTTTCTCTATTTACTTTGCGAAAACGAGTTTGCTGTGCTTTGTCCTTGACTTTGATGTTCAGTGTATTTCTTCGTATGAACGTTAAATTTTATGATGTAAAATTTGTCGTTACAATATCGTTGACATATGCTGCAGTTCCGGACGTACTTGCTGGCGTTGCGAAATAGTCCTGGCCAATAGTACCGTTGGGCCAGTCGTTGTATAGTTTTATACATATCGAGGTGTCCAGCTGTGGTTGCATCGTGATTTTCTATTAGCACTCGTTCCCTTTGGTGCGTCGGCACACAAAGTTTCCATACGTTGCCTCCTTCTTGTCCAATCTTGGACGGAATGTGGCGGTACAGCTGCTCATCATTAATTGTATAATCTGGGTACTTCTGAGGGTTGTGTTGAATTTCCTCTTTCTTCCGTTCAATCCAGGGACACTTTGAGGATGCGTCACACGTACTTCCTATACGTTTTAAGACATCTCGTGGTTGCCTGGATAAAGCATCGGCGACTACGTTCAATTTGCCTTTGCGATATTGAATGTCGTGTTGATATTGTTTATTCATTATGCTCTGCATCGCCGGATTTTTAGGGAAGTATCTTTGTTTGAGTGGCCGTTCATCTCTCATGAGGATCTGGTGGGATGTCAAATTCGTTGTTCCGCTCATATTCTGAAGCGGCTGGAGTTCTCGTTTGAGAGAGTCTTCGATGCTCTCGTTGCCTCGTGCTATCGGACAGGTGGCTTCGGTTGACACACCTTTTCCTTCTTGCAGGCGAATTGATTGCCCTCCTATGGTCGTGTACATTTCCGCTTTTCGTAGGAAGTCAAGAACCAAGATAACTTTATCTATGGCGTTGGTTAGCACAAGAAGTTTGACTACACATTCCGACGTTCCGAACATGACAGGTGCCTCTACTGCTCTTCGTATATGTAATGTGTCACCGTTAGCCATCTTGGCTGAAACCGAAACTTCCTGATGTGTGTCCGGTGTCCACAGCTCGTTGGCGAAGCTGGCTTTGATGAAACTACGGCTGGCTCCAGTATCAATTGTTGCTTTGACCCACACGTCGTCGATGCATACCGTGTAGGTCAAACGGTCTTTTGCGATGTTTAGTTGCGATTTCGGGGTCCAGCCCGGTTGGGGAGGCGTTGTTACTCTTGATCTCGTTTCGCCACCGCTGACGCGAGACCTTCTGGCGTTGGCCTGTTGACAGCAGTCAACGGTCCTTACCTCTTTCCGTCCACACTTCCAACCGAAATACGTCTTTGGGTTGGTATAGTTCATTTCGAGGTGTCCTTGCTGCCTACAGCGGCGGCACGCCTTATTTGGATTTACCACCAGATCTGTAACCTGCGCTGCCCGATATCGCATATCTGGCTTGATATGTGGCGATTTTTGCTGTGGCTGTTCTTTCTGCTGCAGACATTCGAAATCTTCTGCCAGGCTCGTTAATTCTGTCAGGTTGGAAAAGTTCTTTCGCTTGATATACAATTGATATTCCGGTCGACTCTTTCTAAAGATCCGTTCTAGTTTCTGGCCCTCGGTGTAACCGGTATGGCGCATTAGATCCTGTAGTGAAATTACGTAGGTTTTGAATTTCTCTGGCGGTTTCTGAACTCGTTTGCGAATTTCATCTTCTAAGCTTTCAAAGAATCGTGAAGGTAGAAAGAATGTAAGGAAATCTGTTTTAAAGAGTTGCCATTCTTTCCACAGCTTATTATTGTTGCGGAACCATGTTAATACTTTGTCTTTAAGCAATTCCGGCATGGTCCTCGGCAGTAGATTAGCGTTCAAATCGTATACATTTGTTAGTTCTTCCACGCGTTCAATAAATTCTAAGGGATCACGAGTTCCGTCAAATCTTATCGACCACTTCCTGACTTTGTCTATTACTTGCGTGTTGGATGGTAGGCTCGTTGGGGCGTCGAAGGAAGTTTGTCTGGTGGGGCTTTGCTGCTCCTGGCTGTCCATCGTTGTGTTACTACTACTGGGTGTGATTTTGTGAGTACCGGTCTGTTCCAATTCTTCCAATCGTTCAAGTGTTTCGCCAGAATGCGCTTCGTTGATGAAGGAGACTAGCGCCTTGCGTAGTTCCTCGACTGTGCCGGTGTCCTGTAGTGAGAACTCCTTACAGATTTCTCGAAGAGATGTCTTCTTTAAGTTACAGATCCATCCGGTAGTAACCATTTTGTCGCTGTATTCTTTTCTGAATTACTAGGATGGAGTTGTAGTTCTGGTAAGCGTAGAATTTCATCAATTGTCCCTGTTCGGGCGCCACCTGTAACGTTGTTTCTCTGGCTAGGGTATGACTCAGTGAGTAACCAGTATCCAATTCACAGAAATATTTATTTTTTGTGAAAAACAATTGATGAAATCTTTATTTAATATAACTTGTTGCTTATAATTAATTGGCAGCACTGTCATTCGCCCTTCTCTGTAGATGCTGTCGTTGTTGTCAGTCGCTGGGTTATTATTCTCGCCGCTGCTGTATGTTGTTTGAGCGGATGTTGAATGCGGTGCGATAATCACGTCGTTTGAAGTGGTGTCGAGCCGTGATGACGTTCGAGGCTGTGTCGAACCGTGAAGACGTTGGCGTTCGATGCTGTGTCGAACCGCGATGGCGTTCGAAGATGTGTCGAACCTTGATGGCGTTCGAAGCTGCGTCAAACCTTGATGGCGTTCGAAGATGTGTCGAACAGCGCTGGCGTTCGAAGCTGTGTCGAACCTTGACGACGTTCGAAGCTGTGTCGAACCGCGATGGCGTTCGAAGCTGTGTCGAACCTTGATGGCGTTCGAAGCTGTGTCGAACCTTGACGGCGTTCGAAGCTGTGTCGAACCGCGATGGCGTTCGAAGCTGTGTCGAACCTTGATGGCGTTCGAAGCTGTGTCGAACCGCGATGGCGTTCGAAGCTGTGTCGAACCTTGATGGCGTTCGAAGCTGTGTCGAACCTGGATGGCGTTTGGAGCTGTGTCGAACCTTGGCGTCGTTCGAAGCTGTGTCGAACCTGGATGGCGTTGGATTCGTAGCGCTCGAGGCGGCAAGGAGTAGCGTTCCTACCACTGGCTGCGGAGGGTGGACTATGTCAACCTTCGTCGCCAACTTACTTCAACAGGAGTTGCCGTCCGGAGGTCCAACCATCCATAGGCGCCAACAACTCTTCTTGAAGAAACGGCGTGGTAGGACCGGCGGCGTGTATGGGGGTAGGAAAGAGAGGTTCGCAAGAGTACCTACGATAGTCGACAGGAAGTATGACTGTCCATCATCAGCTATCGTGCTGTCAAACTACTTCAAGAGGAGCTGCCGTCCGGAGGTCCAACCATCCATAGGCGCCAACAACTCTTCCTGAGCAATTCACAGTCAGGTTACGGTGTGGTTAGAAAAGGAGAGGAAGGGCAGAGTAGGAAGCTACGAACCAACTTACCAAGAATCACTGCTATGCTGCTGGCTGTGTACACTGCGCGTGCTGACTGGCGAGGCGCTCGCCCGAAACTCATTATTTCGTGTCTGTGTTCCTCTTTTATACTAGTGGCTCTTGTTCTTCTTGTTCGCTGCTCAGGTTTGGGAGTGTTCGACGTCGTCGTTCGTACATGACGTCGTCGTTGTAGCGTGTATGACAGTGCTGCAGTTTGACATTAATTTCTTAATTATTATACACATTGTTCTTATATTTATGCTTATACTATATTATTTTCTAATACATTTATTTCGCTAGTAAATGATCTTAAAACTTACAAAGTCAATATTTCTTATTTATTTTACGTAAATAAACTTCAATGCTGTTGTAAATAATATAATGTCAATATAAAAAGTAATGAACTTCACTGATCGCGCAATAATAGTCTTACATCTATAATTTTCTACTAACTAATTATGTATTCGTTGAACTATAAACTTAGTTATGAATAAAATCAAAATAATGAACATAATGGCAAGAATCAAAAAGAAATTCATAAAACAATGAAATAAATGTTGGGACGGATTGTCCGATCCGTCTCAAAATCTGACAGCTTAAAGGGTATTATTTACATTGTGAGGAACTTTGTGTTTCATATAAAAAGTGTGAATTTGTATTTTTAAAAGTAATTATGGCAGCAGTAATTTTAGTAAGTAGAAGAGTGTAGCGCCATTGACAGGAGGAAAACGCTGTAATACAATATTTTGGAATTGCCGGAAGATTTGTAAGTTCTACCGTTTTTTCCTAATTATATATAAATTATTTTCTCTAAATGAATAGGTTTGCATCGAACTATCAAAAGAGCAGAGTTTGGCTAGGCATTTTGGGAGAGGTGGAGCTGTGGATGAAAAAGGTGTCCAGAAGAAACGCGATTCCTCCGACCCTCAGATTGGCTTAATTTTTGCGTTTCCTTGCAGCAGGCAATTATCAGGCAGCTGTATGGAACGAACATGTGGCATCCATGATGCAAGCGATGGTATCTTAAAACATATCTGAAAGTTTAGATATTTTCGAGCGCCACATATGCAAAAAATCCAATTTGAGATGTACAAATCATTTTAGATTTGCGATTTCGATTTGTTAATTTGATATGTCACTATTCCAGGCGCAATCATGACGCCTTGGCATGGAAGACTAGCCCAGCAGATGCTATACTCACGGCAGGGTACAATTAGGTAAGAATTATGCCATATTAACCAACAATGTAGCAAGTTTACCCATTACCAAAATTTCAGGAGATTCTGGATATCAGCTTCTACCGTACTTTATAACACCTTACAAAATGCCTCAACGACTCGAAACTCGAAATTTTACTAAAAGTTGTGCAAAGGCCTGTTTTGGTGTATTGATGAACCGCTTTCGTTGCATCATATCCGAAAGAGAGTTGCACTACTCACCCAGGCAAACAACTAAAATTATTAATGCATGTTGCGCGGTGCACAACATTTGCATTTCCAAACGGAATGCTTGGCCAATTGCTGAAGAAGCAATTAAGGAACCAGTGTCGCTAAGACGTTAACCAATCAAATGTCTTTTTCGCTTGTATCAATAAATAATGTTGTGTTTTCATTGTTTAAATACGCATGTTTTCTTTACGAAAGGCAACAGACACAAAGGCAGTAGACATTCCTTATACAGAAAGAAAATTATTATTATATATGCATTAAAATGAGCAGCATAACTTAAGAATCATTTTAACATGTGTATAAGCACCAAAACAATATAAGGAACTTCACCGTTTTCACAGTACGTTTGTAAGCATATATGTATAAAAGAACATAAAATAAGGATTCATTCAGGCACATAAAATAGCACTAAAATTTTCTTTGCAGTCAACCTGAGAAGGCCGTATGAGAGACAACACGGTGAAGCTCTGCTGAGTTCTAGGGCACTCAAACATTGAGGGCAATGAGCTAGCGGACCGCCTGGCCAAAACTGATTCCTCATTAGAGCACCATTAGAGCTGGCTTTTTGAAGGAGTCGGAGCTGGCGGAGCTACCGATCGCCAGTATGCTGAGACTCACCAAGAGCACCAAGTCCGCGTTTTGCAGGCCCATACCCGACTGAGTGCGGCGTTGGGAGGGGCTCGTTGATAACGTGACCGACATTAGTCGCCGGTTCCCACACCACATATCCCATATACCAATAAGGGCTGCTACAATGGCCCACTCAGGCCTCGGTGGAAGTGGTCGTTCTGACCACATGCCCTTCTAACCTAATCTAACCTAACCTAACCTGAGAAAGTTTTGGTTTTCCAGTGAGGTTGCGATGCTCTCCAATGTATCACGTGCATCACTCAACAGGACCGAATATTGTTGAAGCACTGCAAGGCACTGATCTTCAAATTTGCGCCATGGTGTCTTTGCCGCCGTTGGTGACAATGCTGAAGCTGGTAAAGTTGCCGCAGTAGAAGTGTCTAACGAACTTGATGGCAGCAGCTGCATTGACGAACCTTGTGAAGCTGGTGGCAGCGCAGTATATGCAATATAAAACCGGTGACTTTGGTGACACCACAGCAGTACATAAACAAGTAATAGTTTACCTTCCCCATCGAGGCATAGACGTTTTCATGTTCCTTGGATGGCTCCATCATTAAACTTTTCATTTTTCATTAGAAACTTTTTTCTCGGACGGTCCAACTTTTTCTCGGAATTGAATTGAACTGGCTTCAGTTCCAAGAATTCTTCCACTTGGAAATGAATTGTAATTTGCCCATGTGCATGCATACAATTTACTCACTTTCTCATTTTACTTGTGTATCACAAGTAAAATTTAATTTTAGTTATAATTTATAATTATATAATTTTAATTATAATTTTAGTAGGAATAGAATATGAATTATACCAGAATATATTATATTTTATTATAATGCAGTCAAATATTTTGTTCTAATTGTCTAATTGATTATCGCGCTGCTCTTTTTACTTACAAATTTCATTTTTAAACTAATTGAAACCACGCCAAACACAATGATTTTTTGATAACTTGGTTTGAAAGCCGATTTCTACGAAGTGACTATACCTCGTAAACGCGACGGGGACAGCAAACCATGGAAACTACCAACAAATTGGGTTCGGGTTGGGCTGCGTTTGAGAATTTTACGCTATTTTGCTCTCTCAATTCTTCAACAATCACCATTACAATAATCCCGTAAATTTCGAATCAATTCGCTAAATGACTCAATCGTACTATTTGTTGTTTCCTTTCCTTTTGTCGTCAAACTACATGAATTTTTTTTGCTTATTGTTGTTTATTTTTACTGGTTTTTTTCAATCTTTAATGTCTTCACTGTAGATTGTGATTAATTTTAATGTTTTCGACCGCACCTTCTAGGAAGCTCAAACAGGCGAGTCCACCTCCAATCTTCCTCATCTCGGCAGCGTTTTCAGTAAGTTTCCTCGTAGTGCGATTTTTTAAATCAGTCCACACCTAAAATTTTACAGGAGTTCATATGAAACTAAAACCAACTTTCTACTGTAAACTAACCTTTTTCAAATCAGACCTACTAGTGAGGTATTGGCTCCCTCTCTAGCCAGGCGATCTGCTTCTTCGTTGCCCTTAATCCCTACATGCCCTGGTAGCCATAGTAGGTATAATTTGTTTTTTGCTCCGAGCAGATTCAGTTTTTCAAGGCATTCCCATACAACCTTGGAGTTTATATGGTATGAGCTTAATGCCTTGATTGCAGCTTGACTATCAGTTAAGATGGCAATGCTGTTTTTCTCGAAATTCCTGTCTGCATTGAATTTCGCACATCTATCAATTGCGATTATTTCAGCTTCAAAGATGCTTGCATACACACCCATCGGCTCCGAGTATTTTGTTCTGGGACCGTAGACACCAGCCCCGGCGCCGCAACTCATTAAGGACCCGTCCGTATACCACGTTATCATAGATTTATCCATGGTATACGTATCCGTCAATCTTTTCCATTCTTTCTTATTGCTTTGTTCAGTCTTAAAGGATTTTGTAAAGCTGAATCTAGGCTGCATTTTATCCTGTGGTAGGAGATGCTCCGGGAAGTTTTGAGTGAACTTTCGGCTTCCCCTTCCGGATCTCGCCCGTACCCGAATGTACCCTATAGCACGCCCTCTTAGCCTGCATTTGAATATGCAGGTGCAGTGGTGTAAGTTCCAATAGGACTTCCATCGGTAGTGTGGGGCAGGTACGCATAGATCCGGTTATACATATGCAAGCCAGTATTTGTACCCTATTTAAGGTTTTTTGTGTTGTAATTTGGCTTGCCCTGGCTGCCCAAACTATAGCTCCATATGTGATGATCGGCCTTATTATTACTACATATATCCATCGCATAATTGACGGTGTACAGCCCCATCTTTTCCCTGCGATGGATCTGCAGGTCATCAAAGCTCTTGTTGCCCGGTTGATTACCCCTAAGTACTTAACCTCTTTCATATAAGTTATTTCCACTCCATCCATTGGTATTGGGTTGAGAGTTCTTAGCTTATATTTCCTGGTGAATGGCACAATTGTAGTTTTGCTTGGATTAAGTCTAAGCCCCACCTTCTTGCACCATTGTCTGGTTATTCTTAGTCCCTGTTGTATTCTACCAGGGAGAACTTCTTCGAATCTTCCACGACATAGTATCACTATATCGTCGGCATACCCTTGACAGTATAATCCTGCCTCCGTCAGGCGGTACAAGAGTTCATCCGCCACAATGCTCCACAGTAATGGTCACAGTACCCCTCCCTGTGGGCATCCTCTCGTAGTGCTCACCTGTACCTGTTTGTTTCCTACATCAGTAGATACTTTCCTTGTCCTTAGCATTTCAGCTATCCATGATGCAAGGGTATTGTTAACCCCTTTGTGGTTAAAAGCCTCTTTAACCGCAACATGCGATGTATTATCAAAAGCTCCTTCTATGTCTAAAAAGGCACAGAGGGCAGTTTCTTTGTTATCTATACAGCTTTCTATTTCCTCTGTCAGTTGGTACAGAGCGGTTTCCGTTGATTTCCCTGCTCTGTATGCATGCTGACGCGGATGGAGCTGAAGCTTGCTTCCTTCATCATTCCGTAGAAAATTATCAATTATCTTTTCCAGGGTTTTCAACATAAAGGAGGTCAAACAGATTGGACGAAAGGATTTTGGGAGAAAGGGATCCTTCTTTCCTGCTTTCGATAAAAACACAACCTTTGCTTGCCTCCAGGCTGCTGGTATGTAGCCCAGAGCTAGGCTACTTTTTAAAATTGTAGCCATTTTTGTTATGATAATGTCCCCTCCCTTCTGCAGAAGTATTGGATATATATTATCATAACCTGGCGACTTATATGGTTTAAAAGTCCCAATCGCCCACTTTACTCTCTCCTGGGAGCACAATTTCCCTGCAAGTAGCCATTCCTCTCTTGTGGGCCTGTGCTGACGGATAGTCTCCACCTCCTTTTCTATGACTGAGCCAGGAAAGTGAGTTTTTAGTAGGAGGTCAGCCCTCTCCTCTTTTTTGAGAGATATGGATATACTGGCGCTCTTTGACAGAATTTTGTGCAGTCTAGAGGCCTCAGCTGTTTCCGTAATATTTTCACAGAATTCACGGAAATTTGCCCGTTTTGCTGCTCTAATTTCTTTATTGTAATTAGTGAGTGCCGTAGTCTATTCTGCCCACTCCCCGGTATTTTTGGACCTGTTGAACAGCCTACGAACCTCTTTCCTCAAATTTGTTAATTTTGAGTTCCACCAAGGTACCTCCTTCTCCAGCTTAATTTCCCTACTTGGGCAGCTGGACTCATATGAGGTAGTAATTGCTTGTTGGAACCCTCTCACCGCCGTTTCAAGTTCTGCCACCGATTTGATTTTCCTATTGAACTCAAGACGTGCCAGATTATCTCTTAAGTATTCATTGAATGTCTCCCAGTTCGTTCGCCTAGGATTCAGAATAGTCTTTCTCTTAATTGGAAAGCCTTTAATTTCAAACCTTATTATCCTATGATCAGATAATGATGGTTCGTTAGAAACGATCCAATTTTGTACCATTTGTTACGTAAGTCTGTTTCCTAACGTAATATCTAGTACCTCCTGCCTTACTGTAGTTACAAACGTTGGTATGTTCCCCACATTATGTATAACTAAATTTTCTTGCATAATATATTCAAGTAAGTACTCACCTCTAACATTGTTGTTGGTGCTTCCCCACGCTTCACTGTGCGCATTGCAGTCGCACCCTAGTATTAGTGGGATCTTCCTGCGCCAGCAGTATTCCAGTAGACTGGCTATTCAGATTCAAATTCGCTCTTGGGCTCGGGTTGGGCTGCGTTTGAGAGTTTTACGCTAGTTTGCTCTCTCAATTCTCTCAAAACTACGAAAAGCACAAAGCAAAAAAAAGCAAGAAACGCAAACGCGATAGATCTATTATAAAACTGTTATTTTGTCTGCGCACTTTTCAAATTTGTTTTTCACCGCCTAAGTGACCATTATGGCTTCAGCACTACTATTCAAAAACACTACTTCAACAATTACTATTACAATAATCCCGTAAATTTCGAATCAATTCGCTAAATGACTCAATCGTACTAGTTTGTTCCTTTTGTCGTCAAACTACATGAATTGTTTTTGCTTATTTTTACTGTTTTTTTGTTTTTTGTTTTTTGTTGTTAATGTTAATAATACAGTTTTTTTACCTATAATCTTAAAATCGTGCGTCTTAATTCTAAGGCTTTACTTTATTGATTTCGATATATTTCGATTCTTCATCAAGGCGCAAACTAGTCCTACTTGTATAAAATTAAGGAAATGTTGTTAAAGGGGGTGATGTACTACATTAAACACATACATACGTCTGTGTCCGTCTGCAGATGAGAAGCAATTGTAAAGGATATATAAATATTATTATTGTTTTGCAAACTACTTACCCATTTAAGTGTTAATTTCCAAAAAGTGTAATTTCACGGCAATTTTTATACGAGTCGTATAAGAGTGATTTATTTTTGTTCTTGTACTTTGGCCTTCTATTAATCCCTTTGTTTAAGTACTTTTGTCTCGCTTAGAGTTATGCTGTGTTGTTGTTGTGCAAAGGAAACCGGTTTCGTGAGTTTATGATAGATACAGGCTATAGACGGCTCTTTGTTGTCGTCCGAGACCACTTGCTGAACTGGGGCCCGCCACTACAGTACCTGTGTGGTCGCGTTTTTTAGTTATGTCTTTACACATGTTTGTTGCGTACCTTCTAAATCGCAATGAGTTAATTGCTTGCCCCTGCCATTGCTAAAGTTGTGCTGTTTGCTTGTCTTCTAGGGAAAGAGAGTTAGTGATATATTATATATATTATGATAGATACAGGCTATAGACGGCTCTTTGTTGTCGTCCGAGACCACTTGCTGAACTGGGGCCCGCCACTACAGTACCTGTGTGGTCGCGTTTTTTAGTTATGTCTTTACACATGTTTGTTGCGTACCTTCTAAATCGCAATGAGTTAATTGCTTGCCCCTGCCATTGCTAAAGTTGTGCTGTTTGCTTGTCTTCTAGGGAAAGAGAGTTAGTGATATATAAAATATGAACCAGATATTTGCCTTGTGGACGCCACCATACGTCACATAAGAATAATTTATTGGGGATTTGAGGGTACGTCTGTTTCTGTCGGTGTTCGTTAGTCTCCAGTTCAAAGGTGCTCTTTGCGGCCTTTGATGTGTGCCGTGCTGCTGCGAGCATCTTTCAAATGTTTCACCTGAACGATGACCGGCGATATATGTATATCCCACGATTTGATATGGAGCATCGAACTTTGGTGCCAGTTTGTAGGTGAATTTGTCCACCGCTATTAATAGATGATGTGTTTTCACCAGAACCTGTTTTCCGACTGCAGGATTCCAGTGTCTTCGTCGCAGATTGTAGTGTCGCGCCTAGTCCTTCGCGGCTCTTTCCAGATTCCTCTTGACGATTCAGAAAACTTCTTGGAATCGCATTTCCATGTGCTCCGGGTTCCGTGGTGCATTCCCTGTTCCTAGTGCATCGAAGAGTGCCTTTGAAAATCGGGTTTCTCGTTCCTGTGTCAGGAAAGCCGCAGTAAAGCCTGTTCAATCTGACGCCAACGTGTTGATGCAATCGTAATGCAATCGTCCCACTTGGTCTGATGATTGCCGATGACCTGTGCCAACACTCTTTCACGTTTCTGTTCAGTCAGGATTTCCTGTGGCGTATAGGGTGCAGTGAATTGTTGACGGATGCCCAGATCTGATCTAGTAAACTCTTCGTTTTTTTCAAAAGTTTTTTCAGATCGTCCCTAGTAGCTTACCCTAGTGTTAGTATTTCCGTCCACTTTGAAAATTTATCCCGAAAAACTAATCTAATTGTGTTGCCGTCCATAGTACTTCCGGTATTATCGTAAGCAGTTTTCCTGCGGCCCTATTCTGCATTGGTTTGTACCGTTGACAGGATTCACAGCGCTGCACATACTTTCGTATGTCTCTGAACATGCCTAGCCAATAGTAATTGTTCGTTATCCTTGATCTTCCTTATAAAAGGGTGTTCCTTCGTTTCTCGTTGTTGAAGGCTCTTGGGTACGCAGAGCCTCCATGCAGCGCAATTTTCGTCGTTAGAGTGAGTGGGTATTTGCCGGTACAATTATCCATTTATCGCTGTGTAATCGGGATACTTCTGTGGGTTCTTCTTTATCTCTGCTACTCTCGCGTCGACCCAACCTACTGCTACGTTTGGTGCAGTTTTCTTGCGTAGCTTCTCGATTAGCTGTCTTGACGAGGCTACTCGCAGGAAGCGTGTAACGATTTTCCTCGTGTTGCCGGGATGTACCCACTCTATCCAGGGTTCACGACTCAACAAATAAAACTCAAGTGTTTTGTTTTAATTTTTCTCTTTATTATGGGTTAATATTTACAAACGCTCAGATAAATAGGTCAGAGGTTACATGCATACATGCATTACTTACTATAGCTAGCCTAGGTGAACTAGTTTCTCTAAGCCTAGGTGAACTAGTTAGCGTAACTACGTTAGTATTGTTAGTTTTACCCAGCACTTGGTCTGGTAGTAAGATATGTGTGGCCTCGTAGAGAGCCGAAGTGTACCGTTCACCGTTCTCCTACTGGAAGTACGAAGTTTCACACAGATGAATTCGTCCACACTTGCAAGCACTGGAAGCAAATAATTTTGTACCCCGGTTATGATTCAAGCATGATTCAATGATTCACTTTACGACGATTGTCCACACTTAAAAGCACTGGACTCAAATAATTCAAAATGATTCACGGACTCGTTTTAGAGTCAGTGTACACACTTCCCAGAAGAACGCTACCTGTTAATTACCAGAAATTACTCAGGTCATTACCGGGTAGCGTTACCCGAAGTTTCGGGTAATTTCTGAAGAGCCTCGGGAAAAAACTAACCTTGTGTATGTGGAGCACAAATAATATAAATATCAGCCAACGTCACATTCATTTCGTCCAGATCAATCAAGTTTCTGCTTTTAGCCAAGTATAGACTAGAACTACTTTGGCAAATAAATTTAATTATATTCAACACTTATTTTTATATTTACCAGCATGTGTGCAGTTGTCG
The DNA here is from genome assembly GCA_937620795.1 of Thecophora atra. Taxonomy (NCBI): domain Eukaryota; kingdom Metazoa; phylum Arthropoda; class Insecta; order Diptera; family Conopidae; genus Thecophora; species Thecophora atra. Next base: position 46,041,711 of record OW569398.1, read on the forward strand.
GCGTTTTTTTCACACTGTCAATTAAAAGTGAGAAAGAAAAGTCACAATATTGTTGCCATATCCCTTGCACTTATGCAACCTTAAAAAAGAGTGTAGGGTGTGTTAGTTAGGAGTGAAAATATTGCGATAACATGTGCGTCTCGGGTAACGAAGTTTTGCTGGGTTAAGAGCACTGGACTCAAATGATTTAAAATGATTCAACGATTAGTTTTAGGATGAGTGTCCACACTTATAAGCACTGGACTCAAATAATTCAAAGATTTGTTTTTAGGATGACTGTCCACACTTAAAAGCACTGGACTCAAATAAATCAAAATTATTTAAGGATTCTTTTTTTAGGATGAATGTTCACACTTAAAAGCACTGGACTCAAATGATTCTAAATTACTCAAAGATTAGTTTAAGGATGAGTGTCCACACTTAAAAGCACTGGACTGAACTGATTCTAAATGGTTCGAAGGATTCGTTTTTACGATGATTGTTCACACTTGAAAGCACTGGACTCAAAAAAAGTTCAAGAAGGATTTAAGGATTCGTTTTAAGGATGACTGTCCACACTTACAAGCACTAGACTCAAATAAATAAAATAATTCAAAGATTTGTCTTTAGAATGAGTGTCCACACTTACAAGCACTCGACTCAAATAAATCAAAATTATTCAAGGATTCGTTTTTAGGATGACTGTCCACACTTAAAAGCACTGGACTCAAAAAAGTTCAAGAACGATTCAAAGATTCGTTCGAGTTATGTCCACATTTGCAAACACTGGACTAGATAAATGTTAGTTAATCAAAAAGTCGACTCACGCGTACCGCGTATGATCACCAAAAGAGACCTCGAGTTTTCGTTGACGGTGGCTTTTAAACCTCAAAGGTTAAGCGTAGTTTGCTTGATCGCTTATTGGCGACCTTAAATTAATCCGTCTGTTTATTATTATTATTATTATTGCATTGGAGTGGTGCACTGCGACCTATAGGTCTATTGTGCCTCCTGCTCGAGCTCACAGTTCCTGTAGTAGCCCTATCGGTTCTAGAAAACTGATAATTTTCCTCAGTTTTACGGATCTAATGGCCTGCTCACTCATGTGGACTGTTTCAAATATGGCCAGTCTTGAAGACATAAGCGCAGCACACGAAGTTAGTATATGTATTGGGGTTTCTTTGTCTCCCATGCAGAATCTACACGGCTGGTCATCAGTCATTCCTATAGTATGTAGGTGTTTCCTCAACCTGCAGTGGCCCGTAAGAAACCCAGTAACTATTCGTAACTGGTTTCTTGGTAATTTCATGCATTCTCTAAATCGCACTTGCACAACAAGTTTCAGGACCTACTAGTGAGGTATTGGCTCCCTCTCTAGCCAGGCGATCTGCTTCTTCGTTGCCCTTAATCCCTACATGCCCTGGTAGCCATAGTAGGTATAATTTGTTGTTTGCTCCGAGCAGATTCAGTTTTTCAAGGCATTCCCATACAACCTTGGAGTTTATATGGTATGAGCTTAATGCCTTGATTGCAGCTTGACTTTCAGTTAAGATGGCAATGCTGTTTTTCTCGAAATTCCTGTCTGCATTGAATTTCGCACATCTATCAATTGCGATTATTTCAGCTTGAAAGATGCTTGCATACACACCCATCGGCTCCGAGTATTTTGTTCTGGGACCGTAGACACCAGCCCCGGCGCCGCAACTCATTAAGGACCCGTCCGTATACCACGTTATCATAGATTTATCCATGGTATACGTATCCGTCAATCTTTTCCATTCTTTCTTATTGCTTTGTTCAGTCTTAAAGGATTTTGTAAAGCTGAATCTAGGCTGCATTTTATCCTGTGGTAGGAGATGCTCCGGGAAGTTTTGAGTGAACTTTCGGCTTCCCCTTCCGGCTCTCGCCCGTACCCGAATGTACCCTATAGCACGCCCTCTTAGCCTGCATTTGAATATGCAGGTGCAGTGGTGTAAGTTCCAATAGGACTTCCATCGGTAGTGTGGGGCAGGTACGCATAGATCCGGTTATACATATGCAAGCCAGTATTTGTACCCTATTTAAGGTTTTTTGTGTTGTAATTTGGCTTGCCCTGGCTGCCCAAACTATAGCTCCATATGTGATGATCGGCCTTATTATTACTACATATATCCATCGCATAATTGACGGTGTACAGCCCCATCTTTTCCCTGCGATGGATCTGCAGGTCATCAAAGCTCTTGTTGCCCGGTTGATTACCCTAAGTACTTAACCTCTTTCATATAAGTTATTTCCACTCCATCCATTGGTATTGGGTTGAGAGTTCTTAGCTTATATTTCCTGGTGAATGGCACAATTGTAGTTTTGCTTGGATTAAGTCTAAGCCCCACCTTCTTGCACCATTGTCTGGTTATTCTTAGTCCCTGTTGTATTCTACCAGGGAGAACTTCTTCGAATCTTCCACGACATAGTATCACTATATCGTCGGCATACCCTTGACAGTATAATCCTGCCTCCGTCAGGCGGTACAAGAGTTCATCCGCCACAATGCTCCACAGTAATGGTGACAGTACCCCTCCCTGTGGGCATCCTCTCGTAGTGCTCACCTGTACCTGTTTGTTTCCTACATCAGTAGATACTTTCCTTGTCCTTAGCATTTCAGCTATCCATGATGCAAGGGTATTGTTAACCCCTTTGTGGTTAAGAGCCTCTTTAACCGCAACATGCGATGTATTATCAAAAGCTCCTTCTATGTCTAAAAAGGCACAGAGGGCAGTTTCCTTGTTATCTATACAGCTTTCTATTTCCTCTGTCAGTTGGTACAGAGCGGTTTCCGTTGATTTCCCTGCTCTGTATGCATGCTGACGCGGATGGAGCTAAAGCTTGCTGCCTTCATCATTCCGTAGAAAATTATCAATTATCTTTTCCAGGGTTTTCAACATAAAGGAGGTCAAACAGATTGGACGAAAGGATTTTGGGAGAAAGGGATCCTTCTTTCCTGCTTTCGATAAAAACACAACCTTTGCTTGCCTCCAGGCTGCTGGTATGTAGCCCAGAGCTAGGCTACTTTTTAAAATTGTAGCCATTTTTGTTATGATAATGTCCCCTCCCTTTTGCAGAAGTATTGGATATATATTATCATAACCTGGCGACTTATATGGTTTAAAAGTCCCAATCGCCCACTTTACTCTCTCCTGGGAGCACAATTTCCCTGCAAGTAGCCATTCCTCTCTTGTGGGCCTGTGCTGACAGATAGTCTCCACCTCCTTTTCTATGACTGAGCCAGGGAAGTGAGTTTTTAGTAGGAGGTCAGCCCTCTCCTCTTTTTTGAGAGATATGGATATACTGGCGCTCTTTGACAGAATTTTGTGCAGTCTAGAGGCCTCAGCTGTTTCCGTAATATTTTCACAGAATTCACGGAAATTTGCCCGTTTTGCTGCTCTAATTTCTTTATTGTAATTAGTGAGTGCCGTAGTCTATTCTGCCCACTCCCCGGTATTTTTGGACCTGTTGAACAGCCTACGAACCTCTTTCCTCAAATTTGTTAATTTTGAGTTCCACCAAGGTACCTCCTTCTCCAGCTTAATTTCCCTACTTGGGCAGCTGGAATCATATGAGGTAGTAATTGCTTGTTGGAACCCTCTCACCGCCGTTTCAAGTTCTGCCACCGATTTGATTTTCCTATTGAACTCAAGACGTGCCAGATTATCTCTTAAGTATTCATTGAATGTCTCCCAGTTCGTTCGCCTAGGATTCAGAATAGTCTTTCTCTTAATTGGAAAGCCTTTAATTTCAAACCTTATTATCCTATGATCAGATAATGATGGTTCGTTAGAAACGATCCAATTTTGTACCATTTGTTACGTAAGTCTGTTTCCTAACGTAATATCTAGTACCTCCTGCCTTACTGTAGTTACAAACGTTGGTATGTTCCCCACATTATGTATAACTAAATTTTCTTGCATAATATATTCAAGTAAGTACTCACCTCTAACATTGTTGTTGGTGCTTCCCCACGCTTCACTGTGCGCATTGCAGTCGCACCCTAGTATTAGTGGGATCTTCCTGCGCCAGCAGTATTCCAGTAGACTGGCTATTCAGATTCAAATTCGCTCTTGGGCTCGGGTTGGGCTGCGTTTGAGAGTTTTACGCTAGTTTGCTCTCTCAATTCTCTCAAAACTACGAAAAGCACAAAGCAAAAAAAAGCAAGAAACGCAAACGCGATAGATCTATTATAAAACTGTTATTTTGTCTGCGCACTTTTCAAATTTGTTTTTCACCGCCTAAGTGATCATTATGGCTTCAGCACTACTATTCAAAAACACTACTTCAACAATTACTATTACAATAATCCCGTAAATTTCGAATCAATTCGCTAAATGACTCAATCGTACTAGTTTGTTGCTTTTGTCGTCAAACTACATGAATTGTTTTTGCTTATTTTTACTGTTTTTTTCCAATCTTTAATGTCTTCACTGTAGATTGTTGTTAATGTTAATAATACAGTTTTTTTACCTATAATCTTAAAATCGTGCGTCTTAATTCTAAGGCTTTACTTTATTGATTTCGATATATTTCGATTCTTCATCAAGGCGCAAACTAGTCCTACTTGTATAAAATTAAGGAAATGTTGTTAAAGGGGGTGATGTACTACATTAAACACATACATACGTCTGTGTCCGTCTGCAGATGAGAAGCAATTGTAAAGGATATATAAATATTATTATTGTTTTGCAAACTACTTACCCATTTAAGTGTTAATTTCCAAAAAGTGTAATTTCACGGCAATTTTTATACGAGTCGTATAAGAGTGATTTATTTTTGTTCTTGTACTTTGGCCTTCTATTAATCCCTTTGTTTAAGTACTTTTGTCTCGCTTAGAGTTATGCTGTGTTGTTGTTGTGCAAAGGAAACCGGTTTCGTGAGTTTATGATAGATACAGGCTATAGACGGCTCTTTGTTGTCGTCCGAGACCACTTGCTGAACTGGGGCCCGCCACTACAGTTCCTGTGTGGTCGCGTTTTTTAGTTATGTCTTTACACATGTTTGTTGCGTACCTTCTAAATCGCAATGAGTTAATTGCTTGCCCCTGCCATTGCTAAAGTTGTGCTGTTTGCTTGTCTTCTAGGGAAAGAGAGTTAGTGATATATAAAATATGAACCAGATATTTGCCTTGTGGACGCCACCATACGTCACATAAGAATAATTTATTGGGGATTTGAGGGTACGTCTGTTTCTGTCGGTGTTCGTTAGTCTCCAGTTCAAAGGTGCTCTTTGCGGCCTTTGATGTGTGCCGTGCTGCTGCGAGCATCTTTCAAATGTTTCACCTGAACGATGACCGGCGATATATGTATATCCCACGATTTGATATGGAGCATCGAACTTTGGTGCCAGTTTGTAGGTGAATTTGTCCACCGCTATTAATAGATGATGTGTTTTCACCAGAACCTGTTTTCCGACTGCAGGATTCCAGTGTCTTCGTCGCAGATTGTAGTGTCGCGCATAGTCCTTCGCGGCTCTTTCCAGATTCCTCTTGACGATTCGGAAAACTTCTTGGAATCGCATTTCCATGTGCTCCGGGTTCCGTGAAGCATTCCCTGTTCCTAGTGCATCGAAGAGTGCCTTTGAAAATCGGGTTTCTCGTTCCTGTGTCAGGAAAGCCGCAGTAAAGCCTGTTCAATCTGACGCCAACGTGTTGATGCAATCGTAATGCAATCGTTCCACTTGGTCTGATGATTGCCGATGACCTGTGCCAACACTCTTTCACGTTTCTGTTCAGTCAGGATTTCCTGTGGCGTATAGGGTGCAGTGAATTGCTGACGGATGCCCAGATCTGATCTAGTAAACTGAACGTTTTTTTCGAAAGTTTTTTCAGATCGTCCCTAGTAGCTTACCCTAGTGTTAGTATTTCCGTCCACTTTGAAAATTTATCCCGAAAAACTAATCTAATTGTGTTGCCGTCCATGGTACTTCCGGTATTATCGTAAGCAGTTTTCCTGCGGCCCTATTCTGCATTGGTTTGTACCGTTGACAGGATTCACAGCGCTGCACATACTTTCGTATGTCTCTGAACATGCCTAGCCAATAGTAATTGTTCGTTATCCTTGATCTTCCTTATAAAAGGGTGTTCCTTCGTTTCTCGTTGTTGAAGGCTCTTGGGTACGCAGAGCCTCCATGCAGAGCAATTTTCGTCGTTAGAGTGAGTGGGTATTTGCCGGTACAATTATCCATTTATCGCTGTGTAATCGGGATACTTCTGTGGGTTCTTCTTTATCTCTGCTACTCTCGCGTCGACCCAACCTACTGCTACGTTTGGTGCAGTTTTCTTGCGTAGCTTCTCGATTAGCTGTCTTGACGAGGCTACTCGCAGGAAGCGTGTAACGATTTTCCTCGTGTTGCCGGGATGTACCCACTCTATCCAGGGTTCACGACTCAACAAATAAAACTCAAGTGTTTTGTTTTAATTTTTCTCTTTATTATGGGTTAATATTTACAAACGCTCAGATAAATAGGTCAGAGGTTACATGCATACATGCATTACTTACTATAGCTAGCCTAGGTGAACTAGTTTCTCTAAGCCTAGGTGAACTAGTTAGCGTAACTACGTTAGTATTGTTAGTTTTACCCAGCACTTGGTCTGGTAGTAAGATATGTGTGGCCTCGTAGAGAGCCGAAGTGTACCGTTCACCGTTCTCCTACTGGAAGTTTGTTTCTACGAAGTTTCACACAGATGAATTCGTCCACACTTGCAAGCACTGGAAGCAAATAATTTTGTACCCCGGTTATGATTCTAGCATGATTCAATGATTCACTTTACGACGATTGTCCACACTTAAAAGCACTGGACTCAAATAATTCAAAATGATTCACGGACTCGTTTTAGAGTCAGTGTACACACTTCCCTGAAGAACGCTACCTGTTAATTACCAGAAATTACTCAGGTAATTACCGGGTAGCGTTACCCGAAGTTTCGGGTAATTTCTGAAGAACCTCGGGAAAAAACTAACCTTGTGTATGTGAAGCACAAATAATATATATGAGCTGTGTGTATCCCTTTCTCTCATGCTAACTCCATAAGCGAAAATATCATCCAACGTCACATTCATTTCGTCCAGATCAATCAAGTTTCTGCTTTTAGCCAAGTATAGACTAGAACTACTTTGGCAAATAAATTTATTAATATTCAACACTTATTTTTATATTTACCAGCATTTGTGCAGTTGTCGGCGTTTTTTATACACTGTCAATTAAAAGTGAGAAAGAAAAGTCACAATATTGTTGCCATATCCCTTGCACTTATGCAACCTTAAAAAAGAGTGTAGGGTGTGTTAGTTAGGAGTGAAAATATTGCGATAATATGTGCGTCTCGGGTAACGAAGTTTTGCTGGGTTAAGAGCACTGGACTCAAATGATTTAAAATGATTCAACGATTAGTTTTAGGATGAGTGTCCACACTTATAAGCACTGGACTCAAATAATTCAAAGATTTGTTTTTAGGATGACTGTCCACACTTAAAAGCACTGGACTCAAATAAATCAAAATTATTTAAGGATTCTTTTTTTAGGATGAATGTCCACACTTAAAAGCACTGGACTGAACTGATTCTAAATGGTTCGAAGGATTCGTTTTTACGATGATTGTTCACACTTGAAAGCACTGGACTCAAAAAAAGTTCAAGAAGGATTCAAGGATTCATTTTAAGGATGACTGTCCACACTTACAAGCACTAGACTCAAATAAATAAAATAATTCAAAGATTTGTCTTTAGAATGAGTGTCCACACTTACAAGCACTCGACTCAAATAAATCAAAATTATTCAAGGATTCGTTTTTAGGATGACTGTCCACACTTAAAAGCACTGGACTCAAAAAAGTTCAAGAACGATTCAAAGATTCGTTCGAGTTATGTCCACACTTGCAAATACTGGACTAGATAAATGTTAGTTAATCAAAAAGTCGACTCACGCGTACCGCGTATGATCACCAAAAGAGACCTCGAGTTTTCGTTGACGGTGGCTTTTAAACCTCAAAGGTTAAGCGTAGTTTGCTTGATCGCTTATTGGCGACCTTAAATTAATCCGTCTGTTTATTATTATTATTATTATTGCATTGGAGTGGTGCACTGCGACCTATAGGTCTATTGTGCCTCCTGCTCGAGCTCACAGTTCCTGTAGTAGCCCTATCGGTTCTAGAAAACTGATAATTTTCCTCAGTTTTACGGATCTAATGGCCTGCTCACTCATGTGGACTGTTTCAAATATGGCCAGTCTTGAAGACATAAGCGCAGCACACGAAGTTAGTATATGTATTGGGGTTTCTTTGTCTCCCATGCAGAATCTACACGGCTGGTCATCAGTCATTCCTATAGTATGTAGGTGTTTCCTCAACCTGCAGTGGCCCGTAAGAAACCCAGTAACTATTCGTAACTGGTTTCTTGGTAATTTCATGCATTCTCTAAATCGCACTTGCACAACAAGTTTCAGGACCTACTAGTGAGGTATTGGCTCCCTCTCTAGCCAGGCGATCTGCTTCTTCGTTGCCCTTAATCCCTACATGCCCTGGTAGCCATAGTAGGTATAATTTGTTTTTTGCTCCGAGCAGATTCAGTTTTTCAAGGCATTCCCATACAACCTTGGAGTTTATATGGTATGAGCTTAATGCCTTGATTGCAGCTTGACTATCAGTTAAGATGGCAATGCTGTTTTTCTCGAAATTCCTGTCTGCATTGAATTTCGCACATCTATCAATTGCGATTATTTCAGCTTGAAAGATGCTTGCATACACACCCATCGGCTCCGAGTATTTTGTTCTGGGACCGTAGACACCAGCCCCGGCGCCGCAACTCATTAAGGACCCGTCCGTATACCACGTTATCATAGATTTATCCATGGTATACGTATCCGTCAATCTTTTCCATTCTTTCTTATTGCTTTGTTCAGTCTTAAAGGATTTTGTAAAGCTGAATCTAGGCTGCATTTTATCCTGTGGTAGGAGATGCTCCGGGAAGTTTTGAGTGAACTTTCGGCTTCCCCTTCCGGATCTCGCCCGTACCCGAATGTACCCTATAGCACGCCCTCTTAGCCTGCATTTGAATATGCAGGTGCAGTGGTGTAAGTTCCAATAGGACTTCCATCGGTAGTGTGGGGCAGGTACGCATAGATCCGGTTATACATATGCAAGCCAGTATTTGTACCCTATTTAAGGTTTTTTGTGTTGTAATTTGGCTTGCCCTGGCTGCCCAAACTATAGCTCCATATGTGATGATCGGCCTTATTATTACTACATATATCCATCGCATAATTGACGGTGTACAGCCCCATCTTTTCCCTGCGATGGATCTGCAGGTCATCAAAGCTCTTGTTGCCCGGTTGATTACCCCTAAGTACTTAACCTCTTTCATATAAGTTATTTCCACTCCATCCATTGGTATTGGGTTGAGAGTTCTTAGCTTATATTTCCTGGTGAATGGCACAATTGTAGTTTTGCTTGGATTAAGTCTAAGCCCCACCTTCTTGCACCATTGTCTGGTTATTCTTAGTCCCTGTTGTATTCTACCAGGGAGAACTTCTTCGAATCTTCCACGACATAGTATCACTATATCGTCGGCATACCCTTGACAGTATAATCCTGCCTCCGTCAGGCGGTACAAGAGTTCATCCGCCACAATGCTCCACAGTAATGGTCACAGTACCCCTCCCTGTGGGCATCCTCTCGTAGTGCTCACCTGTACCTGTTTGTTTCCTACATCAGTAGATACTTTCCTTGTCCTTAGCATTTCAGCTATCCATGATGCAAGGGTATTGTTAACCCCTTTGTGGTTAAAAGCCTCTTTAACCGCAACATGCGATGTATTATCAAAAGCTCCTTCTATGTCTAAAAAGGCACAGAGGGCAGTTTCCTTGTTATCTATACAGCTTTCTATTTCCTCTGTCAGTTGGTACAGAGCGGTTTCCGTTGATTTCCCTGCTCTGTATGCATGCTGACGCGGATGGAGCTGAAGCTTGCTTCCTTCATCATTCCGTAGAAAATTATCAATTATCTTTTCCAGGGTTTTCAACATAAAGGAGGTCAAACAGATTGGACGAAAGGATTTTGGGAGAAAGGGATCCTTCTTTCCTGCTTTCGATAAAAACACAACCTTTGCTTGCCTCCAGGCTGCTGGTATGTAGCCCAGAGCTAGGCTACTTTTTAAAATTGTAGCCATTTTTGTTATGATAATGTCCTCTCCCTTTTGCAGAAGTATTGGATATAAATTATCATAACCTGGCGACTTATATGGTTTAAAAGTCCCAATCGCCCACTTTACTCTCTCCTGGGAGCACAATTTCCCTGCAAGTAGCCATTCCTCTCTTGTGGGCCTGTGCTGACAGATAGTCTCCACCTCCTTTTCTATGACTGAGCCAGGAAAGTGAGTTTTTAGTAGGAGGTCAGCCCTCTCCTCTTTTTTGAGAGATATGGATATACTGGCGCTCTTTGACAAAATTTTGTGCAGTCTAGAGGCCTCAGCTGTTTCCGTAATATTTTCACAGAATTCACGGAAATTTGCCCGTTTTGCTGCTCTAATTTCTTTATTGTAATTAGTGAGTGCCGTAGTCTATTCTGCCCACTCCCCGGTATTTTTGGACCTGTTGAACAGCCTACGAACCTCTTTCCTCAAATTTGTTAATTTTGAGTTCCACCAAGGTACCTCCTTCTCCAGCTTAATTTCCCTACTTGGGCAGCTGGAATCATATGAGGTAGTAATTGCTTGTTGGAACCCTGTCACCGCCGTTTCAAGTTCTGCCACCGATTTGATTTTCCTATTGAACTCAAGACGTGCCAGATTATCTCTTAAGTATTCATTGAATGTCTCCCAGTTCGTTCGCCTAGGATTCAGAATAGTCTTTCTCTTAATTGGAAAGCCTTTAATTTCAAACCTTATTATCCTATGATCAGATAATGATGGTTCGTTAGAAACGATCCAATTTTGTACCATTTGTTACGTAAGTCTGTTTCCTAACGTAATATCTAGTACCTCCTGCCTTACTGTAGTTACAAACGTTGGTATGTTCCCCACATTATGTATAACTAAATTTTCTTGCATAATATATTCAAGTAAGTACTCACCTCTAACATTGTTGTTGGTGCTTCCCCACGCTTCACTGTGCGCATTGCAGTCGCACCTTAGTATTAGTGGGATCTTCCTGCGCCAGCAGTATTCCAGTAGACTGGCTATTCAGATTCAAATTCGCTCTTGGGCTCGGGTTGGGCTGCGTTTGAGAGTTTTACGCTAGTTTGCTCTCTCAATTCTCTCAAAACTACGAAAAGCACAAAGCAAAAAAAAAGCAAGAAACGCAAACGCGATAGATCTATTATAAAACTGTTATTTTGTCTGCGCACTTTTCAAATTTGTTTTTCACCGCCTAAGTGATCATTATGGCTTCAGCACTACTATTCAAAAACACTACTTCAACAATTACTATTACAATAATCCCGTAAATTTCGAATCAATTCGCTAAATGACTCAATCGTACTAGTTTGTTCCTTTTGTCGTCAAACTACATGAATTGTTTTTGCTTATTTTTACTGTTTTTTTCCAATCTTTAATGTCTTCACTGTAGATTGTTGTTAATGTTAATAATACAGTTTTTTTACCTATAATCTTAAAATCGTGCGTCTTAATTCTAAGGCTTTACTTTATTGATTTCGATATATTTCGATTCTTCATCAAGGCGCAAACTAGTCCTACTTGTATAAAATTAAGGAAATGTTGTTAAAGGGGGTGATGTACTACATTAAACACATACATACGTCTGTGTCCGTCTGCAGATGAGAAGCAATTGTAAAGGATATATAAATATTATTATTGTTTTGCAAACTACTTACCCATTTAAGTGTTAATTTCCAAAAAGTGTAATTTCACGGCAATTTTTATACGAGTCGTATAAGAGTGATTTATTTTTGTTCTTGTACTTTGGCCTTCTATTAATCCCTTTGTTTAAGTACTTTTGTCTCGCTTAGAGTTATGCTGTGTTGTTGTTGTGCAAAGGAAACCGGTTTCGTGAGTTTATGATAGATACAGGCTATAGACGGCTCTTTGTTGTCGTCCGAGACCACTTGCTGAACTGGGGCCCGCCACTACAGTTCCTGTGTGGTCGCGTTTTTTAGTTATGTCTTTACACATGTTTGTTGCGTACCTTCTAAATCGCAATGAGTTAATTGCTTGCCCCTGCCATTGCTAAAGTTGTGCTGTTTGCTTGTCTTCTAGGGAAAGAGAGTTAGCGATATATAAAATATGAACCAGATATTTGCCTTGTGGACGCCACCATACGTCACATAAGAATAATTTATTGGGGATTTGAGGGTACGTCTGTTTCTGTCGGTGTTCGTTAGTCTCCAGTTCAAAGGTGCTCTTTGCGGCCTTTGATGTGTGCCGTGCTGCTGCGAGCATCTTTCAAATGTTTCACCTGAACGATGACCGGCGATATATGTATATCCCACGATTTGATATGGAGCATCGAACTTTGGTGCCAGTTTGTAGGTGAATTTGTCCACCGCTATTAATAGATGATGTGTTTTCACCAGAACCTGTTTTCCGACTGCAGGATTCCAGTGTCTTCGTCGCAGATTGTAGTGTCGCGCCTAGTCCTTCGCGGCTCTTTCCAGATTCCTCTTGACGATTCGGAAAACTTCTTGGAATCGCATTTCCATGTGCTCCGGGTTCCGTCGTGCATTCCCTGTTCCTAGTGCATCGAAGAGTGCCTTTGAAAATCGGGTTTCTCGTTCCTGTGTCAGGAAAGCCGCAGTAAAGCCTGTTCAATCTGACGCCAACGTGTTGATGCAATCGTAATGCAATCGTTCCACTTGGTCTGATGATTGCCGATGACCTGTGCCAACACTCTTTCACGTTTCTGTTCAGTCAGGATTTCCTGTGGCGTATAGGGTGCAGTGAATTGCTGACGGATGCCCAGATCTGATCTAGTAAACTGAACGTTTTTTTCGAAAGTTTTTTCAGATCGTCCCTAGTAGCTTACCCTAGTGTTGATATTTCCGTCCACTTTGAAAATTTATCCCGAAAAACTAATCTAATTGTGTTGCCGTCCATGGTACTTCCGGTATTATCGTAAGCAGTTTTCCTGCGGCCCTATTCTGCATTGGTTTGTACCTTTGACAGGATTCACAGCGCTGCACATACTTTCGTATGTCTCTGAACATGCCTAGCCAATAGTAATTGTTCGTTATCCTTGATCTTCCTTATAAAAGGGTGTTCCTTCGTTTCTCGTTGTTGAAGGCTCTTGGGTACGCAGAGCCTCCATGCAGAGCAATTTTCGTCGTTAGAGTGAGTGGGTATTTGCCGGTACAATTATCCATTTATCGCTGTGTAATCGGGATACTTCTGTGGGTTCTTCTTTATCTCTGCTACTCTCGCGTCGACCCAACCTACTGCTACGTTTGGTGCAGTTTTCTTGCGTAGCTTCTCGATTAGCTGTCTTGACGAGGCTACTCGCAGGAAGCGTGTAACGATTTTCCTCGTGTTGCCGGGATGTACCCACTCTATCCAGGGTTCACGACTCAACAAATAAAACTCAAGTGTTTTGTTTTAATTTTTCTCTTTATTATGGGTTAATATTTACAAACGCTCAGATAAATAGGTCAGAGGTTACATGCATACATGCATTACTTACTATAGCTAGCCTAGGTGAACTAGTTTCTCTAAGCCTAGGTGAACTAGTTAGCGTAACTACGTTAGTATTGTTAGTTTTACCCAGCACTTGGTCTGGTAGTAAGATATGTGTGGCCTCGTAGAGAACCGAAGTGTACCGTTCACCGTTCTCCTACTGGACGTTTGTTTCTACGAAGTTTCACACAGATGAATTCGTCCACACTTGCAAGCACTGGAAGCAAATAATTTTGTACCCCGGTTATGATTCTAGCATGATTCAATGATTCACTTTACGACGATTGTCCACACTTAAAAGCACTGGACTCAAATAATTCAAAATGATTCACGGACTCGTTTTAGAGTCAGTGTACACACTTCCCTGAAGAACGCTACCTGTTAATTACCAGAAATTACTCAGGTAATTACCGGGTAGCGTTACCCGAAGTTTCGGGTAATTTCTGAAGAACCTCGGGAAAAAACTAACCTTGTGTATGTGGAGCACAAATAACATATATGAGCTGTGTGTATCCCTTTCTCTCATGCTAACTCCATAAGCGAAAATATCATCCAACGTCACATTCATTTCGTCCAGATCAATCAAGTTTCTGCTTTTAGCCAAGTATAGACTAGAACTACTTTGGCAAATAAATTTATTAATATTCAACACTTATTTTTATATTTACCAGCATTTGTGCAGTTGTCGGCGTTTTTTATACACTGTCAATTAAAAGTGAGAAAGAAAAGTCACAATATTGTTGCCATATCCCTTGCACTTATGCAACCTTAAAAAAGAGTGTAGGGTGTGTTAGTTAGGAGTGAAAATATTGCGATAATATGTGCGTCTCGGGTAACGAAGTTTTGCTGGGTTAAGAGCACTGGACTCAAATGATTTAAAATGATTCAACGATTAGTTTTAGGATGAGTGTCCACACTTATAAGCACTGGACTCAAATAATTCAAAGATTTGTTTTTAGGATGACTGTCCACACTTAAAAGCACTGGACTCAAATAAATCAAAATTATTTAAGGATTCTTTTTTTAGGATGAATGTCCACACTTAAAAGCACTGGACTGAACTGATTCTAAATGGTTCGAAGGATTCGTTTTTACGATGATTGTTCACACTTGAAAGCACTGGACTCAAAAAAAGTTCAAGAAGGATTCAAGTATTCATTTTAAGGATGACTGTCCACACTTACAAGCACTAGACTCAAATAAATAAAATAATTCAAAGATTTGTCTTTAGAATGAGTGTCCACACTTACAAGCACTCGACTCAAATAAATCAAAATTATTCAAGGATTCGTTTTTAGGATGACTGTCCACACTTAAAAGCACTGGACTCAAAAAAGTTCAAGAACGATTCAAAGATTCGTTCGAGTTATGTCCACACTTGCAAATACTGGACTAGATAAATGTTAGTTAATCAAAAAGTCGACTCACGCGTACCGCGTATGATCACCAAAAGAGACCTCGAGTTTTCGTTGACGGTGGCTTTTAAACCTCAAAGGTTAAGCGTAGTTTGCTTGATCGCTTATTGGCGACCTTAAATTAATCCGTCTGTTTATTATTATTATTATTATTGCATTGGAGTGGTGCACTGCGACCTATAGGTCTATTGTGCCTCCTGCTCGAGCTCACAGTTCCTGTAGTAGCCCTATCGGTTCTAGAAAACTGATAATTTTCCTCAGTTTTACGGATCTAATGGCCTGCTCACTCATGTGGACTGTTTCAAATATGGCCAGTCTTGAAGACATAAGCGCAGCACACGAAGTTAGTATATGTATTGGGGTTTCTTTGTCTCCCATGCAGAATCTACACGGCTGGTCATCAGTCATTCCTATAGTATGTAGGTGTTTCCTCAACCTGCAGTGGCCCGTAAGAAACCCAGTAACTATTCGTAACTGATTTCTTGGTAATTTCATGCATTCTCTAAATCGCACTTGGTTATATGTTCCTAACGCTTTTTTGGAATGCTCCAGACCTGTCTGATTGTTCCAGTATTCCCTTCTGAGTTCGTCCTCTTCGATTCTCAGCTTCTGATACACTATGTTGGGCGCACTTCCACAACAAGTTTCAGGACCTACTAGTGAGGTATTGGCTCCCTCTCTAGCCAGGCGATCTGCTTCTTCGTTGCCCTTAATCCCTACATGCCCTGGTAGCCATAGTAGGTATAATTTGTTTTTTGCTCCGAGCAGATTCAGTTTTTCAAGGCATTCCCATACAACCTTGGAGTTTATATGGTATGAGCTTAATGCCTTGATTGCAGCTTGACTATCAGTTAAGATGGCAATGCTGTTTTTCTCGAAATTCCTGTCTGCATTGAATTTCGCACATCTATCAATTGCGATTATTTCAGCTTGAAAGATGCTTGCATACACACCCATCGGCTCCGAGTATTTTGTTCTGGGACCGTAGACACCAGCCCCGGCGCCGCAACTCATTAAGGACCCGTCCGTATACCACGTTATCATAGATTTATCCATGGTATACGTATCCGTCAATCTTTTCCATTCTTTCTTATTGCTTTGTTCAGTCTTAAAGGATTTTGTAAAGCTGAATCTAGGCTGCATTTTATCCTGTGGTAGGAGATGCTCCGGGAAGTTTTGAGTGAACTTTCGGCTTCCCCTTCCGGATCTCGCCCGTACCCGAATGTACCCTATAGCACGCCCTCTTAGCCTGCATTTGAATATGCAGGTGCAGTGGTGTAAGTTCCAATAGGACTTCCATCGGTAGTGTGGGGCAGGTACGCATAGATCCGGTTATACATATGCAAGCCAGTATTTGTACCCTATTTAAGGTTTTTTGTGTTGTAATTTGGCTTGCCCTGGCTGCCCAAACTATAGCTTCATATGTGATGATCGGCCTTATTATTACTACATATATCCATCGCATAATTGACGGTGTACAGCCCCATCTTTTCCCTGCGATGGATCTGCAGGTCATCAAAGCTCTTGTTGCCCGGTTGATTACCCCTAAGTACTTAACCTCTTTCATATAAGTTATTTCCACTCCATCCATTGGTATTGGGTTGAGAGTTCTTAGCTTATATTTCCTGGTGAATGGCACAATTGTAGTTTTGCTTGGATTAAGTCTAAGCCCCACCTTCTTGCACCATTGTCTGGTTATTCTTAGTCCCTGTTGTATTCTACCAGGGAGAACTTCTTCGAATCTTCCACGACATAGTATCACTATATCGTCGGCATACCCTTGACAGTATAATCCTGCCTCCGTCAGGCGGTACAAGAGTTCATCCGCCACAATGCTCCACAGTAATGGTCACAGTACCCCTCCCTGTGGGCATCCTCTCGTAGTGCTCACCTGTACCTGTTTGTTTCCTACATCAGTAGATACTTTCCTTGTCCTTAGCATTTCAGCTATCCATGATGCAAGGGTATTGTTAACCCCTTTGTGGTTAAAAGCCTCTTTAACCGCAACATGCGATGTATTATCAAAAGCTCCTTCTATGTCTAAAAAGGCACAGAGGGCAGTTTCCTTGTTATCTATACAGCTTTCTATTTCCTCTGTCAGTTGGTACAGAGCGGTTTCCGTTGATTTCCCTGCTCTGTATGCATGCTGACGCGGATGGAGCTGAAGCTTGCTTCCTTCATCATTCCGTAGAAAATTATCAATTATCTTTTCCAGGGTTTTCAACATAAAGGAGGTCAAACAGATTGGACGAAAGGATTTTGGGAGAAAGGGATCCTTCTTTCCTGCTTTCGGTAAAAACACAACCTTTGCTTGCCTCCATGCTGCTGGTATGTAGCCCAGAGCTAGGCTACTTTTTAAAATTGTAGCCATTTTTGTTATGATAATGTCCCCTCCCTTCTGCAGAAGTATTGGATATATATTATCATAACCTGGCGACTTATATGGTTTAAAAGTCCCAATCGCCCACTTTACTCTATCCTGGGAGCACAATTTCCCTGCAAGTAGCCATTCCTCTCTTGTGGGCCTGTGCTGACGGATAGTCTCCACCTCCTTTTCTATGACTGAGCCAGGAAAGTGAGTTTTTAGTAGGAGGTCAGCCCTCTCCTCTTTTTTGAGAGATATGGATATATTGGCGCTCTTTGACAGAATTTTGTGCAGTCTAGAGGCCTCAGCTGTTTCCGTAATATTTTCAGAGAATTCACGGAAATTTGCCCGTTTTGCTGCTCTAATTTCTTTATTGTAATTAGTGAGTGCCGTAGTCTATTCTGCCCACTCCCCGGTATTTTTGGACCTGTTGAACAGCCTACGAACCTCTTTCCTCAAATTTGTTAATTTTGAGATCCACCAAGGTACCTCCTTCTCCACCGATTTGATTTTCCTATTGAACTCAAGACGTGCCAGATTATCTCTTAAGTATTCATTAAATGTCTCCCAGTTCGTTCGCCTAGGATTCAGAATAGTCTTTCTCTTAATTGGAAAGCCTTTAATTTCAAACCTTATTATCCTATGATCAGATAATGATGGTTCGTTAGAAACGATCCAATTTTGTACCATTTGTTACGTAAGTCTGTTTCCTAACGTAATATCTAGTACCTCCTGCCTTACTGTAGTTACAAACGTTGGTATGTTCCCCACATTATGTATAACTAAATTTTCTTGCATAATATATTCAAGTAAGTACTCACCTCTAACATTGTTGTTGGTGCTTCCCCACGCTTCACTGTGCGCATTGCAGTCGCACCCTAGTATTAGTGGGATCTTCCTGCGCCAGCAGTATTCCAGTAGACTGACCACGGTTTCTCCAGGTACCCGTGGCTCGTCTCCCGGTATGTATCCGGAGGCAACGACTCCGGATCCGATCCGTCTGCTTACTCAGCATGTATTTTTTTTATGTTCGCCGTCTTCATTTGTGGCCTTCTATTAATCTCTTTGTTTACAAAGTTTAATTAATGTGACCAACGATTCCGCTTTCTATTACTTTGCCCTCTTTGTGCATAGGGCAACCTTTGCATTTGTTGTTGCAATCAATGTTCTTTTCTTCTAAGACTCGGTGACTTCTTTCCTACTGGGTCTTCGTTGTTACGTTGTGCTTGTAAATCTGGGTCCGACTTATTGCATGTGTTTATCGTTGTCTTTGACTGCTAATTTTCGGTCCGATTTCTTGTATGTGTTAGTTGTTGTCGAGCTTCGATTTGTGAACTTGAGTGCACTTTTTCATTACGTATATTTGTTGTTTCAAATTCCGCTTCTAAATTTCGGTCACTATTTCGGCAAACCTTTGTTGTTTTATTTCTTCCCTAATGATGGTCCAGTTTTAGCATGGAGTTGTTGTTGCCTCTTTTTCTTCTCGGTGACTCGGTGACTTGCATGTATTTGTTTTTTATCTTTGATTGCTAATTTTCATTCCGATTTTTTGTGTTTGTTTGTTGTTGTCGAGCTTCAATTTATAAACCTGAGTGCAATTTTTCATTATGTGCCTTTGTTGTTTTAAACTCCGCTTGTAAATCTCGGTCCCTATTTCTTCAAGTGTTTGTTGTTTTATTCCTTCACTAATCTTGTTCCAATTTTAGCATGTGGTTGTTGTTGTTATTGTTGTTGTTGCCGAAATCGCAACGTCTTTCTTTTTCCCTTTTTTTGTGTTTTGTTTGTTGTTGTACAAGTTTCGTAGCGTACTGCACCTTGTGTGCTCTTCCCCGCTTGTGCTTTCAAGTTAGATGACATTCTTGAAAATCTTCGCGCGATGTTTTGTGCAACTTTGGACTTTGTCGTTCGTCGATCATCGTTAGTTAGGTGATGCTGAATAATTTTTGTTTTGTTTGTTGGTAGTTATAGAATTAAATCCTTCAAGTTAGGTCCGCACAATTCGAGCTTACTCTGCCTCATGAAAACGATTTATATAGACCAGCTCAGTGGGGAAGCAGAACAGGTTCTAAATCCATGTGTAGTTTTTAAGGGAGATATAATCTTCCTTACAAGCGACGAACTATTCTTACATTTGCTGGTGCTTCTAACTGCTCAATCGCGGCCTCCTAATCGGGGTACGTATGGTTCCGGTGTTGTGTTACTACATAGATATTGCAATCTGCCAATAGACCTTTTTATTATTTATGATTTTTGATATTTTTTTTGATAAACCTCACATTGCGCAACCGATCTAAGATGTTCTGAATCCGTGGAAGCGGATATGCATCAGGGACGGACCGTGCGTATAATTGCCAGTAGTCAATGTATAGTGTGTCCCAAGCTTGGGCGCGCTGTATGGTGTGTGATGGTTCTATGCAGCCTATTTTAGTAATTCATCGATCTCCTGTTTGGCTATCGCTTGCGTCGCAATACTGCTGCGTAATAGGTGGATCATACTTCATAACGATCTTATGCGCTGTGATGTTGGAGGCGCCCGTTAAGTCTTCGAACTTCGCCTGTTCCGTCGCTAAAAAGGTCCATGTGGTTTGGAAGTATGTGTGTTCTGCTGTCACTGAGTTTCGTCTTTTGTCAACCCTGCGGCTGTCGACATTTGTTTCTGCTGAGACTTGTTGCTGGTCACCCTTGTTGCACTCGAGCCTCGATGTTGCGAAGACATGTTGCTACCAAACCTTGGAGCCGTTTTGCCTTGTAGTCTTTTATCGACGAATCTGGTTGCAGCCAATCCTTGCTGTGATTGTCGCTCGTGTGATACTGTCTTTGGCGATTCGAGTATTGGTGGGTTTTGCGCACTTACGTATTGATCTTTCTTCATAACTTGGAGGGTGGAACACCTTAAATGATCATGCAAGACTTTTGCTTAAAGATTAACGCTCTATTTTATGTGGTGAACACATTCAAATATGTTGAAACTTTTTATTTAAAAGGAATTCAAGATTGTGGTTTAATAGATGAAATTATAAAGTGAATATATTTTACGCAGCATACAGCGGCTTGAATGCTTTGACAACTAAAACCAACTAAGTACAAAAAGACTTAAAGAACCCGCTCACCACACATAGATGGCGCTGCATATACAATTTTTCTTTTCAATTAACACTTCCTCCAAAAGAATAAATTACAAAAAAAAACAAGTTTCTTAACAATTTACAGAATTAATTTTCTGGACTCCAATCCTCTCACGCAGCATCTCGAATCGAACTCTTTCCAAAGGCTTCGTTAGTAGATCAGCTAACTGGTTTGTTCCTTCGACGTGTTCAACTTTCAGATCTCCATCCAGAAACCTTTCTCTGACGTAGAAGTGACGAACTTCTATGTGTTTCGTTTTCCGATGATACGCTGGATTTTTGGATAGCTTCACTGCACTAGCATTATCAATGTAGAGCGTAGGAGATTTATCTTGATTTGAATTTCCAATTAATTCGGACAGCATCCTTTTTATCCAAATCAATTCTTTTGCTCCTTCACTTGCTGACACTATTTCAGCTTCTGTGGTGGATGTTGCCACCGATTTTTGCAGTTGACTGGTCCACGATACGACTCCATGAGTGATAGTTGCGACGATTTCTGTCGTTGAACGTCTCGTATCCTTGTCACCCGCGTAGTCTGCATCACTGTAGACTTTCAGATTTTCTTTCTCCTTGTAAACGATTCCAAAGTCTACTGTATTCTTCAAATACCTGAAGATACGTTTGACTTGATTCCAATCTTGAACCGTGGGATTCTCCATGGCTTGTGCTGCTTTGTTCACTGCAAAGGCAATGTCTGGACGTGAGGCAGTAGTCAAATACAGCAGAAAACCCACGGCTTCACGATATGGAGTCTTTGATGTGATTTTCTCTCTGGCATTATCTTTTTCACGCCCAATTGGAGTTGAAACTCCGTTTGCCTCCGCCATTCCAAATCTTTCCAGAATCTTCTTTGTATATGCTTCTTGATTTACCGTTATAGATCCGTCTTTCTTTCTCTGTATTCTTATACCCAAGAAATTATTAAGAGATCCTCTAGTTGTATGAAATTCCTGTTGTAACATTTTCATGAATTCTTCAATTTCTGCTTTGTCACTACCCACAACCAGACCATCGTCAACGTAGATTGCAACATATAGGTATTTTCCATTTTTCTTACGATAGAAAAGGCACGGATCAGCATCACTGTTTCTAAATTCAGCTTTCTTCATAAATTTCTTGAAGCGTTTATTCCAGCATCGCGGTGCCTGTTTAAGACCATACAGACTTCGTTTCAGCAAACATACTCGTCCAGTGCTGTCTTCATAACTTTCTGGTTGTTCCATGTATACATTTTCTTCAAGCATGCCATTCAGAAAAGCTGTTCTTACATCAAATTGGTCAAGCTCCATCTTCTCTGCAGTAGCCACCGCCAACAGGATCCGTATAGTGTCGTAACGTGCAACAGGACTAAAGGTTTCATCATAGTCGATTCCCTCTTTTTGTACATATCCTTTCGCCACTAGTCGAGCTTTGTAGCGAATTTTCCCAGTATCTGTGACTTTCTGTCGTAGTACCCATCGATTCTGCAAGACTTGCATGTCTTTTGGACGCTCAACCAAAACCCAAGTGTTATTTTCTTCCAGTGATTCTAATTCTTCATCAATGGCTTTCCTCCAATGATTTTTATCGCTTGACTGTAATGCTACAGAGTATGAGCTTGGATTCTCGTTCTTGATGGTAGAAGTTCCAGCCATGAGGACGTAGTCTCCATCAACCATCCATTCTGGTTTCTTCCTTTCACGTTTGCTTCTTATTTTTCCTTCATCCGTTTTGACTTCTACTTCCTCTTGAAGTACTTCACTTCCTCCGGAACTGGACGCTGATTCAAATTCATCTTCTTCTTCTTCGCTTGAAACTTCTTTGTGGTTTTCATGAGGAAGAGTGTGTTAAACATTTTCTTTACTTGTAATTACGACCTCAGCAGCCTTGGTACGCAGATTGAAGACAACTTCAGGCTTAAATTTCACATCGTGGCTCAAAACGACTTTCCTCTGAGATGGAATCCAGATCCTGAACGTCATTCACGTATCCAACTAGATGTCCAGGAACAGCCTTGTCATCGAATTTCGAGCGGAAATTCTTGTTCACATGCACATAGCATTCTGATCCAAAAATCCTCAGTTGTTTTAAACTTCCTACTGGTCCTCCATACCAAAGTTCATACGGAGATTTATTTTCGATGGAGGATTTTCCTGTGCGATTCAGAAGATACGCAGCAGTATTGCAAGCTTCTGCCCACAGTTCCGTTGGCAACTTACTCGGATTTAACATCGAGCGCGCACACTCCACAATGTTTCGGTTCTCCCGTTCTGCAACACCGTTTTGTTGCGGTGTATAAGGTGGAGTAATGGAATGCTCTATACCTCTGTCTGCAAGCATCTCAGAAACTTCCTTGTTATCAAATTCTTTTCCCCCATCGCACCTGAACTGCTTAACAACATGGCCATTCGTCTTTGCTTCATTCAGGAATTGTTTCAAGACTGTACTCACTTCATTCTTCCGCTTCAGAAAGAAGATTCTACGAAATTTACTGAAATCATCCTTGAAACACACATAGTAGCGTGCTTTTCCTAGAGACTACTTAGTCATGGGTCCATTCACATCAGCATGGATTTGCTCACCAGTGACCATCGGTCGATTTTCTCGATTCTTTAATGGCAACCGATGCATTTTTCCCAGTGCACATCCATCGCAAAACTCTTCCTTGCACTCTTCCACGTTGATGTTCATTCGTTTTAACACGCCTTTCACATGTTGTTTATTTTGATGCCCAAATCGTTCATGGAAGACTTGCAGTGTATCCAACGATGTTACCAGATTCACTTCAACTGGTTGTGCTGGTTTAACGACACGCATGTCGAGTACATATAGTCCGTGATTAATGTAACCAACCATCATTATTTTTTCAGTGATTTTGTCCTCCAATGTTACACCTCTATCATCAAGTTTTGTGCGAAAACCTCTTCGTGCAGCTGCTCTCACAGAAAATAAATGAGCATTCGCTTCAGGAACATAAAGAACATTTTTCAGTTCACCATTCTCAAGTTATTCTTATTTTATTCAATTATTATTATTCAAGTGAATCTGAATTTTCACAGTTCCCTGTCCATGAGCCAACATATTCACACCTCGTTTTCCCAATGAAATCTGTTCAGGAACTGTGAACTTTGTATACGATACAAAATATTGCTTATTCGCAGTGACATGATTTGTAGCGCCACTGTCACAGTACCATTTGTCAGCTTCCACATAATTATTCTTTGAGGCACCAAGAGCATGTGACAAAAAAGTAACAATCCTCTCATTTCTACCATCTGTCTTCTTCGTTGGACACTCTGCTGCCCAATGTCCTAACTGCTTGCACTTATGGCATGGAAATATTTGTTTTGCACGTTCAGTGTTTTCCTTAGTCTGTTCACTTTTGTTTTTCTGAGTTTTCTTCTTAGCACCACTGCTTGCAACACCGCTGCTGATAAACGCAGCTGATTCCATTGTACTTTGGTCACGCAATTCGATTGTGCACAATTTTTCAATTAATAAATTTACACTTTGGTTATCCGACGGAATCGTATCCCACAAGTCCTTTAAATTATCGTATTCTTTTCCTAGAGTAGTAGTAGAGTAGAACATTTTCTTTGTGTTGGTGCAGTTCATCGTGTCATCAAGTCCACAAATAGTTTTTGTAACTTCGTGACATGAGTGCTTATGTCTTCCTTTTCGTCACGCTGAACACAAAAGAAAGCTTCAATCAACATATTCAATCGTTGTGTACTGCTTCGTTCAAACCTCGCGTGTAGCTTGTCCCAAATTTCACTTGCATGATTACACGTCAACACGAGCTCGGCAACATTTTTTCCTAGTGATCCTGCTAACAAACTTGCCGCTTTCGCATCGTCTTTTAACCATAGCTGATGCGCCACCACTTCTGCCACGGTCGCTTGTTCTTCAAGTTTTGGACATTTGCGCGTGCCATCAATGATATTTTCTAGTGTGTACGATCGCAATAACATTGACACATGCCATTTCCATTTCGCCCAGTCTTCAGGTCCTTCAAGCTTATCAACTTGTATTTTGTATACTCGTTAATACCGGTAGCCATAATTTTTCTTTACAATTCCAGTTTCAACGTGCATCTCAACTTCGATTAAATTCACACCGAAATTATTCACGAGCAATAGAAAAATACACTTGGCAGCTCACGTACAATCTGGGCCCATAACCTGTTAAATTATTTATTTAAAAGGAATTCAGATTGTGGTTTAATAGATGAAATTATAAAGTGAATATATTTTACGCAGCATACAGCGGCTTGAACGCTTTGACAACTAAAACCAACTAAGTACAAAAAGACTTAAAGAACCCGCTCACCACACATATGTAGATGGCGCTGCATATACAATTTTTCTTTTCAATTAACAAAATAATTTTCTGATTCAAATGATTTCCTCAAGTCAATAACTGCAGAGTCGATCGTGAAAGTTTACAGTCCATATGTAAATAAAAATATTGCATTCCTTTAATATTGCACAGCTTTTAATTTTAATTTTTTTCCTTTTATTTATTTTTTTTTTTTTTTTTTGTGAAAGTCACATTTTTAGAAAGCGTATTTGTTTTGTATATTAACATTGTGACATACGTCAATAATTTAACAAATTAAACCTTTAACAGCTACCTGCTCGTGACGACGAAAGAAAACCTCCACCTATTCCTCCCAGATTAAATAACGCCCTCCGTACGTATCCGGCAAGTGAACAAATCGAATTCACTGGCATAGACCGCTTACTGGAACCGAATACAAGCGCTATTATGATAAGGAGAAATTCTGCTGTTAGGGAGTCATCTGTTTCTTTGTCACCGGTATCGTTAAGGCTGTTAACGTCTACATCAAGTCACGTCAACCAAATAATAGTACCAGACAATGGACCAAACATTCCATTTGCATATACAACGTCTGAATCCTTATCATGCTTTAAAACTTCGTGCTGTGGAAATCACAAAGTAACAGATCATGTTAAAGTTCGATGTTCACACCTTACGGAATTTTATGCTTTTGGTGATAGTTCACCGCAACATCATCATTGCCAACAATCAGGTAACAATAAAATTAACCATATAAACTTATACAAAAATTTATAACTAGTGGAATATTTATAATAAATTCTTTTTACTTTAATAGAGAAAAGTACGATGTTCTTGTATCCGAGAGAAGATGTGGAATGACTTTGGAACTACCCCTGCAATATGAAGAACAAGAATTTCTCCTAAATACGAACGTATGCTGGTGTAGATAAATAATAAAGTAACAATATAATCTGATTAATTTCCAAACTTTATTCCATTGTCTAATAGTCTGTGTATACTGCCACATTTGTTTAATTGTTGAAGAATAGTTAATAATCTTCTTATAGAATAGTTTCCTTTTTGTACGCTCATTCAACGGAAATTTTTGCTTCGCGCTCAGCTCATGATGGTTGCACATGTAGGAGAACTCTACTCATAGCTACATTTTACAGTACTTGCAATAACCACACGTCCTTATCCCAATCTAAACATATAATGATAACATTCACAAATAATGCCCAGTATTTCTTTATATTTTTTTCAAAATATAGTCCCATTTTAGTTTTTTTAAAACTAAACTAAACCAATAGAAATTAATAATACAATACAAAATACAAAAAACCAAAGCCCGTTTTTAAATAAGCATAAAAAACATAAAAAACTAATAAATTCGAGTTTAGCAGTAGTTTAGCACTGCTGCGAGACACTATTTTTCTCACGAATTGTACGCATATATCAGGTATAAAAATTATATGAATGAGTAGACCTAAATATAAAAACAACATTAGAGCAGAACTCTATAGAGAATCAGTGCTGGTCAGTCAAGGTAGTCGTGTGAAACTTTGGTGTACCATCTATCGTTTTTTTTTTTGTGTGTTTTTTCTCTTTGTTAAAGCTTACAAAAATCTTCATTTACTTTATTATTACAAACACTTTATACAGGTTCAGACTTTTTTTTCCAATAGAAAGTTTGAAGATTTTTTATTGTTCTAAAGACTGTACATTAGGGATACAACTGTTTTACAATTTTTGAAA
This sequence comes from Thecophora atra, assembly GCA_937620795.1. NCBI lineage: Eukaryota > Metazoa > Arthropoda > Insecta > Diptera > Conopidae > Thecophora > Thecophora atra. The sequence continues at coordinate 46,068,271 of OW569398.1, forward strand.
ATATCAAAATGGCCCTTTCCATACACCACATACAGTGCATAAAACAGCAATAAGAACTGCATCTTTAGATTTTCGATATCGTTAAAAATGTTTCCGCGTCAAATGCAATTAAGTTTGGGATCAGTTAGTAAAAAAAAAACCTTAAAGGTGTTTCAGAAATCGGCTTCGACGCGGAACGTTTTCAATATCTCGTCAATATCTCATATATTGTGGTATTTAATGGTTTAGATTTTAGTATGCGATAAAAATTACTAAAATTATTTTAAAATCATAAGAGTTTTTTAGCCTTCTCTATAACTATATTGTAATCTTTATTATTTCTAATGCCGTCTTAAAAACATTACAAGAAATAAAAACTCGAACAAAGTAGATCCCTATTCTTTTTCTATCTATTCTCTTCTATTCTATCCCTTTTCCGCTTTAACTACAATTTTAAAATTTTGTCTTTCAGAAATCGGTTTCGACGCGGAACGTTTTCAATATCTCGTCAATATCTCAAATATATTGTGGTATTTAATGGTTTAGATTTTAGTATGCGATAAAAATTACTAAAATTATTTTAAAATCATAAGCGTTTTTTAGCCTTCTCTATAACTATATTGTAATCTTTATTATTTCGAATGCCGTCTTAAAAACATTACAAGAAATAAAAACTCGAACAAAGTAGATCCCTATTCTTTTTCTATCTATTCTATTCTATTCTATCCCTTTTCCGCTTTAACTACAATTTTAACTACAATTTTAACTACAACTTTAACTACAATTTTAACTACAATTTTAAAATGTTACGTACATTTGAATAAAACTTGAAAAAAACACAAAAATACTTTAAGAATATTTATTTTAATAATTAATGTTCAATGAAAAATTAGGAAAATTTTTTAGTTTTAAAACTTTCTGTTTATTTTATTCAAGTTTTATGCAAATGTTCCTTTTTAAAATTGTAGTTAAAATTGTATATAAAATTGTAGTTAAAGCGGAAAAGGAGCAAATTGAATGAAAAAGGCAAAAATGCTCAGAAGCTAAAAATGTAATAATTAATCAGAAATCATAGGCAGAAAGAACCCCTGGCTTCTCTCCCCCTTTGCCAATAATTAAATCTCAGTGGCAAATTCTGAACCATAGAAGAAAAAATAACATCAAACAATGTTATTTCAAAGGTCATAAAACCGAAATTGAATAATTCTGCCTGAACGCACGATTGGGAATTGTTATTGTAAAATAATAAAAAGAAGGTAAATTTAGCCCTTGCCTTACTTCTTCTGAGCTTCGTTGTATAAAAAATGGCAGGCTAAATCTATATATATATTATAATCTCTATGATACGGATTTGTTTATAATTAAAAAGTCGAAATAAGCAAAGATTATGTTTTATTTAAACTGAAAATAAAATCAAACGGAAATGTTATGGATATTAATAATAATATTTATATTTATGTATATATTTAATAAGAAATTAGAGATTTTAGTTTTCCATAAATTTTACTAAAAAAAATTAAAATCAGCAATACGTTTCTCTTCACCCACATTAAAATTGTATTGATTAAGTGCGAAAGCAGCAAATAGAATGAAAAGGCGAAAAATGCCTTAAAACTGAAAAAATCAAACTTTGCTAAATGATCAACGTAAAAAAGCAAACCAAGAACAAGAAAACATATTCAACCTTAGCAGACGGACGGACTGTGTTTATTGTGTTAGTGCAATAGAGCAAAACAAAATAGAATTTCTTCAATTCAAGGAGTCTTCCCTTTCCCTCCTTCTACCCTTTCCAATTCATTACAAATCTCACTTGCTTGCAATGCCTCGACTCATTGATGTCATAAAAATTTACTTCTTATGAGCTTCGTTTGTTGTTTCTTAGTGCTGCTCCGCAGTCGGCGTTATCCATTCCTTTATAGATGTTTATAGTTCAATTGTATGGAGCCAATCTTTTTTTGAAGCAACGAATAAAATCTCATGTAATCTCTTTGTGTGTATATGCTCGCTGGTTGTTGTCCTCAAAGGCAATGTTTATTGCAGCGAGTATCTTTTGTAATCTGTCATCGTTATGTGGTTTGTTTGAGGTCTAGTTTAAAATTTCATAGTTTGTTAACAAGGCACTTTCAAGTGGAATGCAGTCTACTGGAACTTCTTTATTTGTTGCATTTAGTATTCCGATGTGTGTTATTCCGTTTTTGGGTACTATTGAATTACTTAGAAAAATTCCTTCTCTTAACTCCTTACTAAAAATAACTTTGTCTTCTTTGAACCGTAATATATGTATATCAGAATGATGTGTATATTCTTGTACATTGAAGTGTGCTATTGAACTAAATACTAACTATCGCTGTCTATCCAAATTTATGCCCAACAATTTAATAAGCGAACAATGTGTAAGCAAAGTGTGTTGGGATCCAAACTTCTGTTGAACAAGCTGATGATTGTAGTAAAATGTAATAAAATGGAACTCCAATCAGAGTCAGTGAAAGTGGCAAAGAGTCCAAACTTCGGATCAGGCCCTGTCCATAGAAATGCACCGTAAAACAAAACTGAATAATATTTACTTGCTCATGATGTGGTTTCAATGTGATTGTGTGATGATCTGTTGTATACAATAAATAGAATGTTAATGTTATTCGGCCTGAACCAAATAGTTATTTATTTATTTACATAATAATCAGCAGATAGAACAAAAAAAGATTGTTACCAAATCCTCTCCGTTTTTAACATAGATTATTAGATGTGACACTCGCTATTCGCCGCTTCAAAAAATTGGTTTGACATTTGACTGTTTGGTATGTTGAACTCACCTATACAATACGTGAGAAGTAGCACATTGTTGTTCTTGTTTCTTTATCAATCAATGGGTGCGATTTTTTAACAGTGCAACCGTAGGTGCTTAAGGGTTTTAGAGCCCCAACCAATAACGCATAATTTCCGACTATTTTGTAACAATTTGTATTCAGTTTCTTTTATACTATTCTGCTAACAAATTTTTAAAATATTTTCGCAATTAGGCGCATAATTGTGTATTTATAACAAAAAAGTTTTGATTACCTTCTGCATTTATAGGAAATATAATGAAGCAAATTAGGAAATGCTGTGTAAAATAGAATATCATTTGTGTGATAGATAGATATATCTGTGTGATAGAATATCATTATCATTTATTAACATTAAAACTATGTTTTATACAGGTTTTTCACGAATAAAAAACATAATATTTATAATTATTTATTTTGACGTTACGATAAACAAACCCCTTAAAATAAATTTTCCATCAGTGCCTGGTACAAAATTTTTGCGGCGAGGCTACACTTTTTTTGCAGCGAATCAAAGTTTTCTTTCATTGTATCAGTGCAATTCCAACAAAAATGCATTAGTGTACAAGGGACATTTTCGAGTGTCTCATCTACGTATCTATGGTTTTTAATGCCTATACTATCTGTTTTCTGGGTGGTATTTTGATTTTTGGTAATTTATGAGCATTTGTTTGCATATGCACATTGACATTGGAAATGGTCCATAGTCTATTTTACACAGACTTGTCTTGAGAAAGCCCTACCTAATATTCCATCGGTTTCTATGAGGAATTTTTCATCGACCAGCTGTAATTCGTGGTTAATCGTTTTGTCTCCTAATTCTAGATTTAAGGTTTTCGCGACTAAGGAATAAATTTCTGAGTTGGAGATGCCTGTTAATTTGCATTTATTTGTTATACAATGATATTCGTTTTCTATTTGTGTGCATTTTTTACATAACGAAATATATGCACCAGTGTCTACCAAAAATGTTAATTTTTTGTTTTTGTGTTTTATTGTTATGAAATTTGTATTGTTATCCGATATTTTGTATATGTTTATTTTTGGCTGTCCGGAATGAGTGTTCTTTCCGGGCTTTAAACGTCGTTCAGACAGAGATAAAGAGGTTAAACACTTCGAATTCGTCGTTTCTAAAATCGGTTTGACGTCTGTTTTTTAGGCACTGTTGAATTCACGTACACAATACGTGAGTTGTACCACAGTGTTGTTCTTGTTTTCTGTGTCATTCAATGTGTACAGAAAATTTGATTGGCATTTTCACCACAGCATTACAAACAGTGATTGCAGTGAACGTCGTATTATTTTTAATTATAATGAAAAATAAGTACGTATTAAAGTTATTACTAAAAAGAACTCGTGCTACATTTTTGTTAATAAAGTACCAAAGTTTGGACCAAGGTATTGATCGTGTTTTTAACGTAAAAGCGAAGGAATTCGCAATCGCGATATCTGGAATGCGTGTGCTTCAGGTGATATTACTTGTTTCGAAAAGATGACTCCAATTTATGAGTGCCATGCATTGTTTCAGTCAATGCTCATAATCACGCTTTCGGATGGCCATCAAACGAATTTTTTGCCACACCTACAGCTAGAAAACCGCCAACGTTCCTTGCACATCAATCAGTCACAGGTGTTCTTATCAAATCTGATTATACAGCCAAATTACACATTCTGTACCAATGCAGATCAGTTATTAGCTAAGTTTGCTGATTGTTGGCAAGATACAAACTGTGTGTTACTATAAAATATGTGGAAACGATAAAACATAAATTGGCAAAACACAACCTTGCAAGCGCAAATTCATATACAGGTATTCGAATACATAGAAATTTTAATTAAATGTAGCATTTTAATTTAAAGCACGATGAAGAATGGGGAGAGCCAAGCAACTGGGAGGCCGAAGATAATTGCCAGTAATCATACACGAGGACGTAGCAGCAGTTCCACCCGCAAATCTACAAGTCCACGAAGTGCAACGATGTACAGCAGGCTGGTTACTGTCCACGCAGCGTTTTCTGCGCCTTCGCTCACGTAGAAAGTAAGTAGGCCATCTTAGTAGCCGTCAAAGTTGCTAAAAGTTGATTGATTGGTTTCATTTATTGCAATTTTGTTAATATTATAATTTATAATTTGTAATGCAGGAAGTAATTATTTTGTAATCGCTTATGTGTTCTAAAGTAGATGCAGTTGATAATGATAAAAGTTTAAACGAAGACTCGCGCATGATCTCGCCCGGATTTGGAGATCGGCTCTCAATAAGTCCTTCAGTTAGGTAAAGTTACAATATGTGATAATCGCTGCGATAGCAAAATAAATAAAATTTTTATTCCTCAGAATTTCAGACCTCAATTGCATTCGTGATGATATTAACAGTAGCTCTTTTGGGAATAGTTTTTTGACAACTCTTTACAGTCCACTAAAAATGCATTTTCGTTACAATCGCTGCAAAACCAAACTAATTCGGATGTTGGGCGCCTAACCAATGAGCTAATGGGTAAAAATGCGCAAATAATGAAACTCTCGTGCCGCATTGTTGAAACCACAAGAAAGGTGAGTCAATTCGACCTAAATAAATACGAGGCAAAGAATGCACTGTTCATTTTATCACAATAAATTAATATACAGTCAAATATAGCTGAACTCCATCATTAGAAAGATAAAATGGAAGCTATCGAATGGAAGGATCGTTTCGATTTGGCGCAAACTCAGTTAAATTTGATAGCAGAACTCCGCAATTTGTCAATACAGAAACTTAAGCAGTTACAAGTGAGTAGAAAACTGTTAATGACATGCCGAATTAATGTATGTATTTGCTTTCAGTCGAAACTGCGTTCTGATTTGGAGGATGTGGAAATGTGAGGAGAATAACCGCACGGTTACATTGGAAGCATGTAAGCATTTTCTGCTGTGTGATACGTGCGCGTGCTCGGTCACAGAGTGCCCCTATTGTCAGATACCTGTGATCACAACGCACACTTGAACAACGGCAAGCGCCAACTGCTGGCGAACTTTTAAAGAAAGTATATGTTAAATTCAAAGTACTAAGTAGCAAATTAATAGCGTAGCTTCAAGGAGGTGCTACAAAATTATGAGAAAAACAAAAACAGAAAACGAAAGTGACATCGTCAAGATTATTCTTTTGACGCTCTAAAAAGCAACAATAAACAAATGCATTTTTAAAAAAATATTTATTATTTGTTTACTCGTATATGTGTATTAAACCAATTAATATATGTTAGCATAGAGATAAATTTATTACATGCATCAAATTTATAATTAGCATTTTTTAATTTCACAGATGTAGTTACTTTGCAAATATGTTTTCTTAAATAGAACAACGAACTTAGTTCATAAAGTTGTTTCACTTTGTTGTTTGAACTAAGTTCGTTGTTCTATTTAAGGAAATCTTTGCTAACATATATTAATTTGTCTAATACACATATACGAGTAAACAATTAATAAATATTTTTTAAAAACGCATTTGTTTATATTTAGAGCGTCAAAAGAATAATCTTGACGATGTCACTTTCGTTTTCTGTTTTTGTTAGTTTAGTCAAAAAATTTAAACAGCATCATCCGTAATGTTTTATTTAATAATTTATTTAATAAAATGCAAATTTATAAAAAATATTATAGCAAAATATAAAATTATTCAAATAAACTCATTGCGAATAACAATTTAAATCAATAATCAATTCTTGATAATATTACACTCAATGAATCTAGTGTTTTACTGTAGTTTACTTTTATTGCAACACTTTTAAAGGTTTTCTGAAAACCGCGAACTATGCTTAATGTTTTTGTTGAAATGTTTTTGTGTATTTCATCAATGGGCGGATTGGTGCCAATAATTCTTCTCTTCATAAATACGATTAAAAACGTCTGACACCTTACGTTGAAATTCTTTCTTTTCGTATCTATCGCATTAGAAAAAGTAATTAAAAAATTCTATTACATTTTCGTATGTAATAAATTGCTCATACCTTTCTTCGCCATAATGGCCTCGAGTCGCCAATGTCTCAGTGCAAGTTTTTAAATAAAATATATCGCCTGGATGAATAAGACCTCTATCCGATGCCATATGCCAATTGTAGTCCAAGCCTAAAAAACCACAACACTATCAACAATTCTACTTTATCCCTTCAGATCCTAAACTTTGGCCACGCTATAAGCAATACCCAAGTAAGAATAACGATCGACTACCAGTGTAGTTCCAGCTTCAAGCAGCTTCTTCATATTCCTCTTGAATTCCCAGCGATCCGCTCTGCCATCGGTCGACGTCGACAGATCGCAGGGTAGGAATAAATACAAGGTTTGGATGAAGCCAACTAAGTAACAATGTTTTAATACGTTATTGTGGTTCGCCTAATAGTAGCCCTCTGTTACATCGCCGTTGACTTCTTGTTGGCACGGCCCTGGTGGCGTATCTTCGGAGATATGCTACCATGGCCGTTGAGCGAGATGATAAAATTATGGTAGATAGTTTGCTATCGAAAGTGTAACTGAACGGTTGGTTTAAAGGCTTACGGAAGCCATAAGAACTAAGTGTATATATTATGTGTAATAAATAAAATTAAGGACACAAAGATACCTGAAATTTTACTAATTGCAAAGAACAGCTGACACTTAAACTAGCTAAAATATAAACAGGGAACTAGGAAACAGAAACTATCGTCGGTTGTTGAAATCTTTTGTGTATAGAAATTGTTTGTCGTTAAAGTGTCATTTTCGAGATTAAACACGTTTTGGTACTTTTTAAATATGTTCACCAGTTCTTGTTTTGAGTTGTTGTCCACAAAGGCAATGTTTATTGCGGCGAGTATCTTTTGTAATCTGTCATCGTTATGTGGTTTGTTTGAGGTCTAGTTTAAAATTTGATAGTTTGTTAATAAGTCACTTTCAAGTGGAATGCCGTCTACTGTAACTTCTTTATTTGTTGCGCTTAGTATTCCGATGTGTGTTATTCCGTTTTTGGGTACTATTGAATTACTTAGAAAAACTCCTTCTCTTAACTCCTTACTAAAAATCACTTTGTCTTCTTTGAACCGTAATATATGTATATCAGAATGAAGTGTATATTCTTGTACATTGAAGTGTGGTATTGAACTAAATACTAACTATCGCTGTCTATCCAAATTGATGCCCAACAATTTAATAAGCGAACCATGTGTAAGCAAAGTGTGTTGGGATCCAAACTTCTGTTGAACAAGCTGATGATTGTAGTAAAATGTAATAAAATGGAACTCCAATCAGAGTCAGTGAAAGTGGCAAAGCGTCCAAACTTCGGATCAGGCCCTGTCCATAGAATTGCACCGTACAACAAAACTGAATAATATTTACTTGCTCATGATGTGGTTTCAATGTGATTGTGTGATGATCTGTTGTATACAATAAATAGAATGTTAATGTTATTCGGCCTGAACCAAATAGTTATTTATTTATTTACATAATAATCAGCAGATAGAACAAAAAAAGATTGTTACCAAATCCTCTCCGTTTTTAACATAGATTATTAGATGTGACACTCGCTATTCGCCGCTTCAAAAAATTGGTTTGACATTTGACTGTTTGGTATGTTGAACTCACCTATACAATACGTGAGAAGTAGCACATTGTTGTTCTTGTTTCTTTATCAATCAATGGGTGCGATTTTTTAACAGTGCAACCGTAGGTGCTAAAGGGTTTTAGAGCCCCAACCAATAACGCATAATTTCCGACTATTTTGTAACAATTTGTATTCAGTTTCTTTTATACTATTCTGCTAACAAATTTTTAAAATATTTTCGCAATTAGGCGCATAATTGTGTATTTATAACAAAAAAGTTTTGATTACCTTCTGCATTTATAGGAAATATAATGAAGCAAATTAGGAAATGCTGTGTAAAATAGAATATCATTTGTGTGATAGATAGATATATCTGTGTGATAGAATATCATTATCATTTATTAACATTAAAACTATGTTTTATACAGGTTTTTCACGAATAAAAAACATAATATTTATAATTATTTATTTTGACGTTACGATAAACAAACCCCTTAAAATAAATTTTCCATCAGTGCCTGGTACAAAATTTTTGCGGCGAGGCTACACTTTTTTTGCAGCGAATCAAAGTTTTCTTTCATTGTATCAGTGCAATTCCAACAAAAATGCATTAGTGTACAAGGGACATTTTCGAGTGTCTCATCTACGTATCTATGGTTTTTAATGCCTATACTATCTGTTTTCTGGGTGGTATTTTGATTTTTGGTAATTTATGAGCATTTGTTTGCATATGCACATTGACATTGGAAATGGTCCATAGTCTATTTTACACAGACTTGTCTTGAGAAAGCCCTACCTAATATTCCATCGGTTTCTATGAGGAATTTTTCATCGACCAGCTGTAATTCGTGGTTAATCGTTTTGTCTCCTAATTCTAGATTTAAGGTTTTCGCGACTAAGGAATAAATTTCTGAGTTGGAGATGCCTGTTAATTTGCATTTATTTGTTATACAATGATATTCGTTTTCTATTTGTGTGCATTTTTTACATAACGAAATATATGCACCAGTGTCTACCAAAAATGTTAATTTTTTGTTTTTGTGTTTTATTGTTATGAAATTTGTATTGTTATCCGATATTTTGTATATGTTTATTTTTGGCTGTCCGGAATGAGTGTTCTTTCCGGGCTTTAAACGTCGTTCAGACAGAGATAAAGAGGTTAAACACTTCGAATTCGTCGTTTCTAAAATCGGTTTGACGTCTGTTTTTTAGGCACTGTTGAATTCACGTACACAATACGTGAGTTGTACCACAGTGTTGTTCTTGTTTTCTGTGTCATTCAATGTGTACAGAAAATTTGATTGGCATTTTCACCACAGCATTACAAACAGTGATTGCAGTGAACGTCGTATTATTTTTAATTATAATGAAAAATAAGTACGTATTAAAGTTATTACTAAAAAGAACTCGTGCTACATTTTTGTTAATAAAGTACCAAAGTTTGGACCAAGGTATTGATCGTGTTTTTAACGTAAAAGCGAAGGAATTCGCAATCGCGATATCTGGAATGCGTGTGCTTCAGGTGATATTACTTGTTTCGAAAAGATGACTCCAATTTATGAGTGCCATGCATTGTTTCAGTCAATGCTCATAATCACGCTTTCGGATGGCCATCAAACGAATTTTTTGCCACACCTACAGCTAGAAAACCGCCAACGTTCCTTGCACATCAATCAGTCACAGGTGTTCTTATCAAATCTGATTATACAGCCAAATTACACATTCTGTACCAATGCAGATCAGTTATTAGCTAAGTTTGCTGATTGTTGGCAAGATACAAACTGTGTGTTACTATAAAATATGTGGAAACGATAAAACATAAATTGGCAAAACACAACCTTGCAAGCGCAAATTCATATACAGGTATTCGAATACATAGAAATTTTAATTAAATGTAGCATTTTAATTTAAAGCGCGATGAAGAATGGGGAGAGCCAAGCAACTGGGAGGCCGAAGATAATTGCCAGTAATCATACACGAGGACGTAGCAGCAGTTCCACCCGCAAATCTACAAGTCCACGAAGTGCAACGATGTACAGCAGGCTGGTTACTGTCCACGCAGCGTTTTCTGCGCCTTCGCTCACGTAGAAAGTAAGTAGGCCATCTTAGTAGCCGTCAAAGTTGCTAAAAGTTGATTGATTGGTTTCATTTATTGCAATTTTGTTAATATTATAATTTATAATTTGTAATGCAGGAAGTAATTATTTTGTAATCGCTTATGTGTTCTAAAGTAGATGCAGTTGATAATGATAAAAGTTTAAACGAAGACTCGCGCATGATCTCGCCCGGATTTGGAGATCGGCTCTCAATAAGTCCTTCAGTTAGGTAAAGTTACAATATGTGATAATCGCTGCGATAGCAAAATAAATAAAATTTTTATTCCTCAGAATTTCAGACCTCAATTGCATTCGTGATGATATTAACAGTAGCTCTTTTGGGAATAGTTTTTTGACAACTCTTTACAGTCCACTAAAAATGCATTTTCGTTACAATCGCTGCAAAACCAAACTAATTCGGATGTTGGGCGCCTAACCAATGAGCTAATGGGTAAAAATGCGCAAATAATGAAACTCTCGTGCCGCATTGTTGAAACCACAAGAAAGGTGAGTCAATTCGACCTAAATAAATACGAGGCAAAGAATGCACTGTTCATTTTATCACAATAAATTAATATACAGTCAAATATAGCTGAACTCCATCATTAGAAAGATAAAATGGAAGCTATCGAATGGAAGGATCGTTTCGATTTGGCGCAAACTCAGTTAAATTTGATAGCAGAACTCCGCAATTTGTCAATACAGAAACTTAAGCAGTTACAAGTGAGTAGAAAACTGTTAATGACATGCCGAATTAATGTATGTATTTGCTTTCAGTCGAAACTGCGTTCTGATTTGGAGGATGTGGAAATGTGAGGAGAATAACCGCACGGTTACATTGGAAGCATGTAAGCATTTTCTGCTGTGTGATACGTGCGCGTGCTCGGTCACAGAGTGCCCCTATTGTCAGATACCTGTGATCACAACGCACACTTGAACAACGGCAAGCGCCAACTGCTGGCGAACTTTTAAAGAAAGTATATGTTAAATTCAAAGTACTAAGTAGCAAATTAATAGCGTAGCTTCAAGGAGGTGCTACAAAATTATGAGAAAAACAAAAACAGAAAACGAAAGTGACATCGTCAAGATTATTCTTTTGACGCTCTAAAAAGCAACAATAAACAAATGCATTTTTAAAAAAATATTTATTATTTGTTTACTCGTATATGTATATGTACTCGTATATGTATAAACCAATTAATATATGTTAGCATAGAGATAAATTTATTACATGCATCAAATTTATAATTAGCATTTTTTAATTTCACAGATGTAGTTACTTTGCAAATATGTTTTCTTAAATAGAACAACGAACTTAGTTCATAAAGTTGTTTCACTTTGTTGTTTGAACTAAGTTCGTTGTTCTATTTAAGGAAATCTTTGCTAACATATATTAATTTGTCTAATACACATATACGAGTAAACAATTAATAAATATTTTTTAAAAACGCATTTGTTTATATTTAGAGCGTCAAAAGAATAATCTTGACGATGTCACTTTCGTTTTCTGTTTTTGTTAGTTTAGTCAAAAAATTTAAACAGCATCATCCGTAATGTTTTATTTAATAATTTATTTAATAAAATGCAAATTTATAAAAAATATTATAGCAAAATATAAAATTATTCAAATAAACTCATTGCGAATAACAATATAAATCAATAATCAATTCTTGATAATATTACACTCAATGAATCTAGTGTTTTAGTGTAGTTTACTTTTATTGCAACACTTTTAAAGGTTTTCTGAAAACCGCGAACTATGCTTAATGTTTTTGTTGAAATGTTTTTGTGTATTTCATCAATGGGCGGATTGGTGCCAATAATTCTTCTCTTCATAAATACGATTAAAAACGTCTGACACCTTACGTTGAAATTCTTTCTTTTCGTATCTATCGCATTAGAAAAAGTAATTAAAAAAATTCCATTACATTTTCGTATGTAATAAATTGCTCATACCTTTCTTCGCCATAATGGCCTCGATTCGCCAATGTCTCAGTGCAAGTTTTTAAATAAAATATATCGTCTGGATGAATAAGACCTCTATCCGATGCCATATGCCAATTGTAGTCCAAGCCTAAAAAACCACAACACTATCAACAATTCTACTTTATCCCTTCAGATCCTAAACTTTGGCCACGCTATAAGCAATACCCAAGTAAGAATAACGATCGACTACCAGTGTAGTTCCAGCTTCAAGCAGCTTCTTCATATTCCTCTTGAATTCCCAGCGATCCGCTCTGCCATCGGTCGACGTCGACAGATCGCAGGGTAGGAATAAATACAAGGTTTGGATGAAGCCAACTAAGTAACAATGTTTTAATACGTTATTGTGGTTCGCCTAATAGTAGCCCTCTGCTACATCGCCGTTGACTTCTTGTTGGCACGGCCCTGGTGGCGTATCTTCGGAGATATGCTACCATGGCCGTTGAGCAAGATGATAAAATTATGGTAAATAGTTTGCTGTCGAAAGTGTAACTGAACGGTTGGTTTAAAGGCTTACTTAAGCCATAAGAACTAAGTGTATATATTATGTGTAAAAAATAAAATTAAGGACACAAAGATACCTGAAATTTTACTAATTGCAAAGAATAGCTGACACTTAAACTAGCTAAAATATAAACAGGAAACTAGGAAACAGAAATATCGTCGGTTGTTGAAATCTTTTGTGTATAGAAATTGTTTGTCGTTAAAGTGTCATTTTCGAGATTAAACACGTTTTGGTGCTTTTTAAATATGTTCACCAGTTCTTGTTTTGAGTTGTTGTCCACAAAGGCAATGTTTATTGCGGCGAGTATCTTTTGTAATCTGTCATCGTTATGTGGTTTGTTTGAGGTCTAGTTTAAAATTTGATAGTTTGTTAATAAGTCACTTTCAAGTGGAATGCCGTCTACTGTAACTTCTTTATTTGTTGCGTTTAGTATTCCGATGTGTGTTATTCCGTTTTTGGGTACTATTGAATTACTTAGAAAAATTCCTTCTCTTAACTCCTTATTAAAAATAACTTTGTATTCTTTGAAGCGTAATATATGTATATCAAAATGAAGTGTATATTCTTGTACATTGAAGTGTCGTATTGAACTAAATACTAACTATCGCTGTCTATCCAAATTGATGCCCAACAATTTAATAAGCGAACAATGTGTAAGCAAAGTGTGTTGGGATCCAAATTTCTGTTGAACAAGCTGATGATTGTAGTAAAATGTAATGAAATGGAACTCCAATCAGAGTTAGTGAAAGTGGCAAAGCGTCCAAACTCCGGATCAGGCCCTGTCCATAGAATTGCACCGTACAACAAAACTGAATAATATTTACTTGCTCATGATGTGGTTTCAATGTGATTGTGTGATGATCTGTTGTATACAATAAATAGAATGTTAATGTTATTCGGCCTGAACCAAATAGTTATTTATTTATTTACATAATAATCAGCAGATAGAACAAAAAAAGATTGTTACCAAATCCTCTCCGTTTTTAACATAGATTATTAGATGTTCATCGCTTCAAAAAAACGGTTTGACATTTGACTGTTTGGTATGTTGAACTCACCTATACAATACGTGACAAGTACGACATTGTTGTTCTTATTTCTTTATCAATCAATGGTTATGATTTATTAACAGTGCAACCGTAGGTGCTAAAGGGTTTTAGAGCCCCAACTGGGCCAATAACGTATAATTTCCAACTATTTTGTAACAATTTGTACTCAGTTTCTTTTATACTATTCTGCTAACATCGTTCTAAAATATTTTCGCAATTAGGCGCATAATTGTGTATTTATAATAAAAGAGTTTTGATTACCGACTTCATTTATAGGAAATATATTGAAGCAAATTAGGAAATGCTGTGTAAAATGTGATGGAATATATTTATTAACATTAAAACTATGTTTTATACAAGTTTTTCACGAATAAAAAACATAATGTTTATAATTATTTATTTTGACGTTACGATAAACAAACCCCTTAAAAAAATTTTCCATCAGTGCTTGCTACAAAATTTTTGTGGCGAGGCTACATTATTTTACGGCGGGGCTATACTTTTTTACGGCGAGGCTACACATTTTTGTAGCGAATCAAAGTTTACTTTCATTGTATCAGTGCAATTCTAACAAAAATGCATTAGTGTATAAGGGACATTTTCTCGTGTGTCATTTACTAATCTATGGGTTTTAATGCCTGTACTATCTGTTTTCTGGGTGGTATTTTGATTTTTAGTAATTTATTAGCATTTGTTTGCATAGGGAGTTTTATTTCTGTGTCATCTATTGTAAATGTTCCATATTCTATTTTACACAGAAATTGTCTAAAGAAAGCCCTACCTAATATTCCATCGGTTTCTATGGGGAATGCTAACATATATTAATTTGTCTAATACACATATACGAGTAAACAATTAATAAATATTTTTTAAAAATGCATTTGTTTATTTTTAGAGCGTCAAAAGAATAATCTTGACGATGTCACTTTCGTTTTCTGTTTTTGTTAGTGTTGTGGTGGTAGCAAAGAGAAATTAGAAAAAGAGGTGTGAGGTTAGATTGGGTAAGATGGTGGACAGTTAGTCGCAAATGGAATGGCAAATGTACTCACCGTTGATGGTCGATGGAGTAGCGAGATGCGGTTGATGGATGTTCAGCCGAGATGGTCGATTGATGGATGTTTAGCCGAGATGGTCGATTGGTGGATGTTCAGCCGAGATGTGGTTGGTTTCGCTGTCGAAAAATGTAAGGTTGACGATTGTAATGATGAAACTTGCGAGTTGATTTGTGTCTTCCAAAATG
Source organism: Thecophora atra (assembly GCA_937620795.1). Taxonomy (NCBI): domain Eukaryota; kingdom Metazoa; phylum Arthropoda; class Insecta; order Diptera; family Conopidae; genus Thecophora; species Thecophora atra. The sequence continues at coordinate 46,083,490 of OW569398.1, forward strand.
TAAGATCGAAGTCAAAAGCGATGCGATGTGATTGCGTCCAAAAAAAGGTAAGAAGCTAGTGTTGTGAGTCACAAGTTAGACTCAAGCTAAGTCTCATCACATTTTCGCTACACGTACTTTTAGGCAGCAATTAGTGTGGTCTTCAACCAATGACGACGTAGCAGTGACAGCTTGTCCAACAACCATAGTTCAGCACATACTTTTAGGCGGTGCCTTCAGCACACGCTAACTTGCTCCGGAACAACTGTTCCGCGAAGTTATGCACTCTCAGCATAATTTAAAGCATTGGACTTTGCACCTTGCTTGGATTTAATAGGTGGCATATCCCATGTCGTTCCCTTAGCATAAGAATTATAGGAACATTAGAATGTAGACCAAGGTATAAATTAAGCATTAGATTGAACGAATAAAGAGTCGTCGACAAAGTGTGCTCGAAGTAAAACCTTAATTAAACTTGTGTTCTATTAGAAAATTGTGTGTGAGTTTCCTAAAGGTAATAGCAACGTTTCCAGGACCTCCAGGACCACTTGTCTATAAACTGAAGGAAGCCATTAGTGGGACGAAGGACTTGCAAGGATCTCTCTCCCAACTATACACCACAACATTATTGGCGCAGCCGGTAGGATCCTTCAAGTAAGTTCCCAAAAACAATTTTGTTAATTTATTTGGGGAAAAAAAAAAAAAATAATAATAAAACCAAACATATCAGCAATAAATATAAGAAATATTAACACATCAGTAGAATCAAACGATAAAGGAAATTGTTAAAATCTACGAAACAACTATAAATAACCAAATAAAATAAACCCTTAATAAACATTAAAAGTTAGCTAAACTGCGATCCTTACGAGGCCCTCCAGTTTGGAATAATATTAAATTTTGCGATTCCCAAGGGACCCTCCAAGATTAGTAACAAAATATCGAAAACAAATTACAATTATAATTAATAGAAATCCTGGGCAAGACACCTTTACCCGTTACTCTGCAGCTGAGTCTGGCTACAGAAGGATTTACGAATAACCTTGCAAAAAGCATTAAAAATTCTAATTAACGAAATAACTTCTTCAAAATAATAAACCAAATAAATAAACGAAAAATAAAACTAATTTCATTTTTGTGTCTGGAAATCTCAACGGAAGCATGCGAAGCTGTTAATTAATTTAGTGCTGGTCAATTCACATCAAACAGACACATCTGGAAATGCGAGATATTCATAAAAATCATAAAAACCGAAATTAAAAGACAAAACATTCAATTCCTTTACAATATAAGACATCTCTGACAAAGTAAAACAAGAACAATCTGATCTTTCTTTTCCGTCTACTATTCGCCCACGCGAATATGCACTAACACTTCGAAAAGTAAAAACACAAAAATCCCGCAAACGAATGCTTATTGCAATTACGATTGCAATATCTAGAATGCTACAAAGTCAAATTAGATGGCAGAAAAGCACGAACTGAATGAAAAATATTTTAGTTTACTAAAAGAATATAAGGATTTTCAAACAGAAATAGATAGTCTTGTAGAGAAAATTTGGACTGTTCTGATAACAACAATAAAAAATAAAGAAAACATTGCCCTTATAAAAACAAAGTTATCAGCATTAGGAAGAATTTCAAAAGTAGAAAAACTAGACACAGTTCTCACAGAAATACTAAATTTCAGCGAACACAAACAAGACAGCTTAGAAAAGGAAATAGAACATTGGAAAACAGAATTTTGTGCTCTTGCGACAAAACATAAAAATATAATAGAACAAGGGAAAAGGCAGGAAATTTTGATTGAAGAATTAGATCAAGAAAATTCTAATCTTAGAAAATTTAAAAACCTGACAGAAGAAGAAATTAACCAATTACCAACATTATCACACACCCTAGACCAACTCGAAAAATATAAAGAGGAAAATAAAACACTCAAACAAAAACTATCTGCATCCAGAAGATCCCTTTCGGACACTCCAAAAAATACGACATTCCTACAACCATATATAACAACCCAGAGATCTAAGTCAGAAAACATAGATTCCACCGAAGTTCTGTCTCCAATCACCTCACAGCCCTTAATTACTTCCAAAATGAGCATTGAACAGATCGCAAAAACTGTAAATAGGTTAGTTCCACTATTCTCAGGCACCCAATCACCCGACATTAGAAGCGAAATCTATAAGTTTATCGAAGGATGCGAGTTAGCAAACAAGAGCATCGACGCCAGAGACTTACAAACATTCATAGCATGCATAAAACAACGTCTACATGGTGATGCGTTCAATTTAATTCGACTAAGGAAAATAGAAAAATTAGAAGATTTCTATTTACTTATAAAATCCACATATTTAGAGCCGGTGACACTCTCTTCAGTAACACAAAAAATTCAAAGCATTAAACAAAATCCAATAGAATCAGTAAGATCTTTCGCTAGAAGATTAATCTCATTGAAACTACAAGCTGAGGAAATAATTCAACATGCATATGCAAGTCAGAATTCAGAAGCATTACTTCAAGAACTGCAATCATCTACAATTCTAGCTTTCAAAACAGGCTTAATAGATCCCCAACTTCGACTCCACGTATTAAATATCTCGACACAAAACGTAGATGAGTTAATAGAACAAACGTTAAGCGTTTTAAACATCTTGGAGCAAGGCAACAAAACACAAAATATTTTCCCACACAACGCTACGACAACTACAAATATTGCAAATTTCAAAACACTTCAAAATCATACACAAAACATACGTCGCTATCCACAAGCGAATATCTCATGTTCCTTCTGTGGGAAAAAAGGGCATACCAGAGACGAGTGCTTAAGCAGAAAAAATGCACCGTTCTGCACAATTTGTCTGCGCTATGGACATGAACAAAATTGGCGTTGCGCTAGCGCGAACCCGCGCGACTCGGTAAGCAGAAAATATGAAACAAGACACCCGCAACAGCAAACTTGGAATGCAAGATATAACACGTCCGGCGCAATAGTCAACGCTGACAACATCAGCAGAAAAATGAATTACCCCGCACAAACGAATATACAAAGAAATGATGATACCAATTATGAAACAAATTACAACAATAACTATAATAAAATAAAAGAGCAAAAACAAAACTTCAGCAACGCGAATCGAAATCACTCAGAGTATTCAAGGACACCCAATAATAATAATAGTTATATGAAAAATTCAACTAACAACTATAATAACAATAACATAAATAGAAATAATGTAAATAATAGAAATTACGCTAAACAATGCCTATGGTGCAACCGACCAGGACACTCGGCTTTTAGCTGTAATGCCAAGAAAAATTGGGAAAATCTCCAGGGAAACCAGCAGGGGCCCAGTCAAGGCCAGTAAACTGGGTACCCCAAAATAATAGTAACTTTAGGCCAAATTGCGTGGAAACAGTAAGTCACACATCCAATAGGATCGTTGATACGTTTGCAACAAATTGTGCTAAACATAACATTAATATAACAGAAGAACATAACCAACCTCAAGTTAATGTACAAAATCCACCTAACATAACATGCAATGATACAATGAATAACAAAATCACAGTGGAAAAACCAAAGCAAAAAAAGATCATCGAGCAAAGGGACGAAAGCCATTGGTTAGCAAAATCATTATTTCAGAATAGCGAAAAGGAAATAACAATAAATCCCAACTCGGACTTATTTAAATATAATACGAAGGTCCTCTTCAGAAAATTGGGAGAAATTATGTTGCCTTTGTTACTACTTATATATCTTACAATACACCTTCTAATACAAGCAACTCCAAACGCCATAAACTGTATACTACATCTACTTAATATTACACAGAAAATAATACAATCACTTATAATAACAAGAATAAAAAACATCGTTGAATTTGTTAAATTCTTTCATGCTGAAATGGAAAAGGCAAATAATAATTTCAAAAATAACGAAACTAATAACTATTCAAGCTTCACCAAGCAAAATCCTTGCACAGAATCCGACAGTTTAAATGACGTGTTTATCGAAATACCCTGCGAGGGTACAAAAAATAAAAAACTCACTTTACTTGTCGATTCTGGAGCGGATACAAGTTTAGTAAAAAAAAGTAAATTAACAGAATCATTACAAATAAATACCAATGACATAAAAAATTTATGTGGAGCATTTGGCGGCCACATAACAACACAAGGATCAATTCTTATAAATCATAGCAGAGTAAAACAACTTGCTTTCAAGTTACACGTTGTTTCTTTGGAGCAAGGCGTACCTGCAGATGGAATAATTGGTCGAGATAATTTATGGAACCAATCCGTGATAAACACGCTAAAAATAAATAACAAAAAAATCTCATTTTTTGATAAGAATAAAAAATGTATCACAACACTACCAATGGTAAAATATGAAAATATAGAAAATGATCAAAATAAAATAGAAAATATAACAATAGATAGTAGAACTATAAAAATAGTCCCCATTAATATAAACGCTAACATAAAAACAGCGATAATACATAAGCAGCAAATTGCACCAAATATTTATATACCAGAAACTCTGACTAACATAAAGGACAAAACAGCAATTGTCCCACTGTTAAACTCGTCAGAGAAAGAATTCATCATACCAAAAAATTTAAGCTTATCATACTCAGACTTTGATGATTATAAAATACAAAATTTCGATATAAATAATATTAATGAGACGAGTATATGTGAACGATCGAGAGTGAGACAGCTTCTACAAGAGTTACAATTAGATTCCAACCTAAATGAAGAAGAACGAGAATCAATAGAAAATATTTGTATGAAGTTTCACGACGTTTTTCTATTAGAGGGACAACAATTATCGTACTCAACCATAATGCAGCATGAGATACCAACTTTACAAAATACGCCTCCAATCAATCAAAAGCAATACCGCCTTCCTCATACTCACAGAGAGGAGATAAACATACAGGTAAAGAAATTATTAGACGAAAACATAATTTCTCCAAGCACTTCACCGTGGAACTCTCCACTTTTGTTAGTTCCAAAGAAAAATACTACCAGTACAGAGAAGAAATGGAGGTTAGTTATAGATTACCGTAAGCTTAATGATATTACAATTAAGCAAGTTTTTCCAATGCCAAGAATAGATGAAATATTGGAGCAATTAGGACATAGTAGATATTTTTCAACATTAGACCTTGCCAGTGGATATCACCAGATATTAATAAAAAATAGCGATAGAAAAAAAACAGCTTTCAGTACAGGATTAGGACATTTTGAATTCAACAGAATGCCTTTCGGCCTCACCAGAGCACCTGCAACCTTTCAAAGAATAATGAACCATATTCTTACAGGTTTGCAGGGTATAGATTGTTTTGTATATTTAGACGATATAGTTATTTACGGTAGAAACTTAAAACAACATGAGGTTAGACTAAGTAAAGTTCTAGAAATATTAAGAAATACTAATCTTAAATTGAATACAAAGAAATGTCAATTTCTTAAAAAGGAAATAGTTTACTTAGGCCATAAGTGTACAGAATTAGGCGCACTGCCAGATCCAGAAAAAGTTGAGTGTGTATTAAGAATACAACCTCCGAAAAATCAAAAAGAAGTGCAAGCATTTCTTGGGCTAATTAACTATTACAGAAAATTTATTTCAAATACAGCAAAATTAGCACTACCAATAAATAAATTGCTAAGAAAAAACGCAAAATTTATATGGACAACAGAATGCCAAGAAGCTTTCGAAATTCTAAAATCAAAAATTAGTTCACCACCTATCCTTGCATACCCAGATTTTTCGAAAACATTTAACTTAACAACCGACGCAAGCAATGAAGCTTTAGGAGCAGTTTTATCGCAGGGTGAAATAGGATTAGACAAGCCAATAGCGTTCGCCAGCCGAGCCCTAAATGACGCTGAAAAACGTTATTCCACAATAGAGAAAGAATTTCTGGCAATAGTTTGGGCAACAAAAAATTTTTGCGCGTATTTACTAGGCAGACCATTTAAAATATTTACAGATCACCAACCACTCAGAGGAATAGCAAATTTAAAAGATCAAACATCCAGATTAGCTCGTTTTAGACACAAATTATCAGAGTACGACTTCGAAATTATTTACAAACCCGGCAAGAAGAATCTGAACGCAGATGCCCTCAGCCGCATTTCAATTCAGAAAAAAGACATTGCAACCGTACAAACCCGTTCTAAAACAAAGGCGAATGACGCCGAAAAGGATTTAGAAGACCCGAAAAATGTATCCAAAACTACAGAATCCGTAACACATTTATCAGATCCCAAGGAAATTCAAACGATACTAAAAGATTTCCACAATTCACCTCTAGGCGGCCACCAAGGCGCTGTAAAAACATATCTAAGGATACGAAAACAATATCGATGGCCTGGTATGCAGAAACAAATAAAAACATTCGTAAAACAATGTCCAAAATGCCAAGTAAACAAAAGCTCAAAACTAACTAAAATGCCCTTAGTTTTGACAGACACACCGGAAAAACCATTCGATAAAGTATATATGGACATAGTCGGAATCTTACCAGAAACTACTTCAGGCAATAAATACATACTAACCTTTCAGGACGATCTCTCAAAATTTATGATTAGCGTAGCAATACCGGATGCCGAAGCGAGCACTATATCAAAAGCATTTTTTGATGAGATAGTAGCTCGTTACGGAATCCCTAAAATTCTCATAACCGACAATGGCACTAACTTTATTTCAAGAGTATTTTCAGACACCTGTAAAATATTGGGAATCAAGAAGTTAAATATTACTCCATACCACCCGCAAGCTAATGGCTCACTGGAAAGAAGCCATCGACCACTAGCAGAATATTTGCGTAGTTTCGCAAAAGAAGACGGTTCCAACTGGGATCAATGGCTATCAGCAGCCATGCATGTACACAACCATACACCACACATAACAACGAAGCAGACACCATTTTTCACACTATTTGGATTTGATACAAATCTCCCAACAAACTTAACAAGGAAATGCTCCCCAATTTACAACGCAGAAGACCCGTCAAAAATTCTAAAATTTCAAATTCAGAAAGCACACGAATTAGCAAAAAAACACCAAGAAAGAGCAAAAGAACTAGCAAAGAAACAACACGACATTAAACTAAACCAAATAATTTTTAATATTGGAGACAAAGTTTTGTTAAAAAATCAAACTAGGAAAAACAAATTTTCTCCAATATGGTTAGGTCCTTACAATGTTATAGATATAACAAGCCCAGTCACTACGGTAATTACAATAAAAAACAAACCCAAAAAATATCATAACAATCTCTTAAAACACTACAACACAACACTACCCTCAACGACAAACAAACAATGAATAAAAATCACTTTAATAATATCAAATTGTACCGCAAGGAAAACGTTTGGAAAATATACTCTTTTGCAGGTTTCTCTTTCACAAAACTACACCTGTAAGTTACAAATTGCAATAATAAACACACAATGAATAATTTTCTTGTTCCACATATAATAATATTTTATAATTTGACACAATACAAATACTATTATTTCCACAATTTCAGTTTTTTTTTTTTTAATTCGATTGGCGGCCGTAAACTCTGCGAAGTGCACTTAGCCAATCCGGAATTTGTGGCGGATCGTGGCCCTGTCGCCGCAGCATGGACTCTAACAAATCCATCAGGATGAAGGTGTCCTGAAACACGATTGGTTCAGGATCCCAAGAGAGAATCTCGGCCTGCTCCCTCAAACACCTCAGCATATAATCCAGGTCCCAAGTTATCTCAGACACCTCGGTACAAAACTGCAAAATCGTTTTCTTGAAGGTTGCCTGTAAAAAAAAAAAAAAAGGAAAAAACAATATCAATAATTTATATAAATAAATTAAAAACAAAACTAAAAAAGGAAATATGATAACAACATCAGAAAATAAAACGTACCATTGCCAATACTAAGAAGTAAAAATTATAACACGATCAACAGCTTGATTGTTCTAATGACAGAAGAGAACTAATCAATTAAATCAAACTACCGCTTACCGAAGCTTAAGAATGCAGTTCTTCACAACAGCATCCACAGCAGAATCCACAACAGCATCCACACATATAACATAAACTAACACGATCAATGCATTAAGTGAACCGCGATTTACATACACCACCAACATCAACTAATGCACCGTTTCTCTTTTCTTTTTCAGCAATTCACAATGACATTCAAACTACTTTTTCTAACATTAAACATGGTAGCAATAATGGGCACATCTGAATCACTTCTACAAATAACCGAATTACAAGGAACAGAGGGCTACATTATGCTACGGCTACAAGACACAGAAATCGCAAACCAGACGATGACGATTCTGCATATAATTGATCCATACGAAATACTTGAAATTATTAAAGACATTCAAAAAAACGTTAACGATTCTCTTGTCGAAAACACAGACATCATAAACAGCGAAATAGAAAACTTATTATCAAAAATAAAAACCCTACTCCCAAATAATGCAAATAAAGACAGAACAAAAAGAGGACTAATTAACATTGTAGGAAAAGCACACAAATGGCTTTTTGGAGTCATGGATGACGAAGACAGGCAGGAAATTTTAGAACATCTAAAAATAACAGACGAAAACTCCCATAACTCCATAACTCAACTAAATAAACAAATAAAAATTAATGACTATTTCAACAACAGCTTGCAAATATTAAAGAATAATATTCAACAGGATAGGAACAATATAAAAAAAACTTTCACTGCCATCAGACAAGAAACCGCCTTCATATTCAGACACCTTATGTATACAGACATTATGTTTAGTTGACCAAATACAAGATAACATAGCATCAGCCAAACAGAACACAGTACACCCGAGCATTTTAACAAAACAAGAAATAGATGAGTACGATATAGATCTTTATAAACTAAAACTAATAAAAATGGGAGTATTATCACTCCAAAACGACAAACTAATCATAGCCATAAAAATTCCTATAACATATATAAATACAGACATTTATTTAATTACACCAATAACAAACAACCAAAATTACGAAATCGAAGAACAAGATGAATTAGTAGTAAAAATAGACGGAGAAAAATACACATACACCCAAAACACGCTTCTAGCAGACTTAGACCTAAGTACCAATTGTATATTCAAAAGCACATGTAAACTAGTACACAACAACAAAACACAAATAAAACACATAAACGACGAGACAATAATAATAAAAAACGCATTAAATCTACAAATAACGAACTATTGCAATAGCCAAAATAAGACTCTAAATGGGAATTACCTACTAAGCCTCGCAAACTGCCAAATAACGGTTCTAAATAAAACATACACGAACAAAAAAGTAACTGTACAAGACAAATTTCTATTAAGCACAATAAAATTAAATAACACATTACAAAAATTACCACAGTTCAACAAAATTGAAATACAACAAATAGAAAACCTAAAAGAAATAAGAGAATTAAAATATCATAAGAATATTTCATATGGAATTGGCATTGGAACAATACTATTATTAATTATTACCATAGTTATACTTGTAAATATATACTCAAAAAATCGGAAAATAAAAGTTAATGTAACAAATAACACACTAGAACTTAAAGATAGAAACACACATACAAAAGAGGAGAAAGCAACAACAGATAAGCATAATACACAACCAAAACGTACCACATACTATTAAAGTATCCATACAATTGATATTACATAGGACTATCGAATCTATAACAACACACATTTAATACATATAGTACACATTACATATATTACGAGCACACTTAAGAACTTATTTAGATAACTTAAAATTAAGCCGACTCGTAAGAATCCAGTCCACACAAGGAACAATCGCAGCTCAAAATACAAAGAAAACAACATCATCATAACTCCCAACCGACATAGAAGATAACATGACGACATCTCATTATAAAAATGGCGACATCGCAACATAAAAATGGCGACATCTCAACATAAAAATGACGACATCTCCACATACTTCCGCAGTGAATTATACCGTGAACGAATTACTTCTTAAATTAATTATAGCATCTTCAATGAAACAGTACATATACACCAAGAACCGCTAAACAACACACAAAAGTTGTTAAACCCTACTATGGGAAACTTTTTTTTATAAAAAAAAAAAAGAGAAAAGAAATTTTGTTATAAAAAACAGAGGGACAAATTAAGGGATGGAGGGGTACAGGATCCAGATATTCAATCACTTGGATTGAAAAAAAAAAACAATCTACGTTTGCAATCACACGATAATCAGCAACTTACATGGTGGATTCAGGTTATATAATGTAACACTAAAAATGCAGCTCACACCTGATGATTCCCCACCTGAAAAGTATTGAACACAAATTTAATCGAAGAAGTATTGTACAACGTGACTCTGGACCCGAACCAAAATCATTAAATAGCCCCAATTCACCCATCCGCATGCTCACCACGTCTACAATAGGCGGGCGGTACCAACAACAGCCGCAATACTAATGATAACAGTACAACCGAAGACCATGGTACGGGTAAACAAGAATTCGATACGGTTACAACATCTGCACTATTCAACTCCAAGTATCCAAGATGTATCGCAAACCGAGATCTATTGTAAAAGAAAACAAAACTGTAAAACTGTAACACTAGCACGTGTATTCTTCCTACATAACTTTCGAAAGAGGTAAAAAGAAAATTAAAAACACAAAAAAAAAAGAGGAAAATATATATAAAAAAAAAAATAAATAATATATTTACATGAGAAAGAGAAAAAAAAAAAAATTATATACATATATACTTACGATAGACCCACATCCGAGAAAACATGTTACAAACTTAATAATACATAGTTTAAGGATTAACAAATTCGGCAAAACTGTCCTCGCCATTTCTGTTTTTGATAAGAAAAATAATATTAACATAATACATAGTAAAATAAGTGACTAAGAAAAATTAATATATGTGAATAGATTAACTCACATATATTAATTTTTGCTCTAAGAATGGAGGGATGTTGTGAGTCACAAGTTAGACTCAAGCTAAGTCTCATCACATTTTCGCTACACGTACTTTTAGGCAGCAATTAGTGTGGTCTTCAACCAATGACGACGTAGCAGTGACAGCTTGTCCAACAACCATAGTTCAGCACATACTTTTAGGCGGTGCCTTCAGCACACGCTAACTTGCTCCGGAACAACTGTTCCGCGAAGTTATGCACTCTCAGCATAATTTAAAGCATTGGACTTTGCACCTTGCTTGGATTTAATAGGTGGCATATCCCATGTCGTTCCCTTAGCATAAGAATTATAGGAACATTAGAATGTAGACCAAGGTATAAATTAAGCATTAGATTGAACGAATAAAGAGTCGTCGACAAAGTGTGCTCGAAGTAAAACCTTAATTAAACTTGTGTTCTATTAGAAAATTGTGTGTGAGTTTCCTAAAGGTAATAGCAACGTTTCCAGGACCTCCAGGACCACTTGTCTATAAACTGAAGGAAGCCATTAGTGGGACGAAGGACTTGCAAGGATCTCTCTCCCAACTATACACCACAACACTAGCAAAAAGCCGGAAGTCTTCTGGAAGAAAACCGGGAAAGAAACTAAAACCACGGCCATGGGAAGGCCGGGAAAGGGGCAGTGCTCCCAGAGCGAATGCATTTCCACGGGTGCGGGAAACACACTCGCTCCTAGAGGGCGCCAGGGGTTTTGGCGTGAACATACCGGCCGCCTTGCAGTACTGCAATTTAGCTCAGGGGATGGCATCTCGAGAGGGGGTTGTCGAGGTGGCCTAGGACTTCGGCAGTGGTGGGGAAGTGAGAGGGGTGGGTGAAAGTTATGAATGTGTGGGAAGGAGTATCAGTTTGGTGATCGGACGGGTGGGTTCGGACGTCGGCGACGCGGACTCGAGAGTCTGAACCGGGGTAAGTGCGCGAGACGCGGCCTAACCTCAACTGAGTGGGAGGGAGATTGTCATCTCGTAAAACGACGAGATCGTTTACCTGGAGATCAGGTTGCGGGGTTTTCCATTTGTTCCGCCGTTGGAGTTCGGAAAGATACTCATTTTTCCACCGATTGCAGAAGTGTTGATAGATGGCTTTGAGCTTCTGCCATCTATTAACAATCTTCATCGGTGACGCGAGCAGTTCGGGTTCTGCGGGTGTTAGAATCGGCCCTCCAATAAGGAAGTGACCGGGGGTCAGCGGTTGCAGGTCAGATGGGTTTTCTGACATGCTGCTGAGGGGCCTCGAGTTGAGGCATGCTTCCACCTTGGCGAGAATTGTGGAAAATTCTTCGAAGGTGAAGCGCTGATCGCCGAGAAACTTTCGGAAGTGAAGTTTGAAGCTTTTTTCGCCAGCTTCCCAGAGTCCTCCCATGTGCGGTGCAGCGGCGGGAATGAAATGCCATTGCAGCTGGTGGTGGGCCCATTGGTTGGTGATGGAGTTCTTCGAACGGTTGACGAAGTCCGTCCATTCCTTAGCCAAGGACCTGGATGCTCCCACGAAGTTCTTCCCGTTGTCCGAGTAGACGTCCTTGGGGCATCCTCTCCGGGCGGCGAATCGGTTGAAAGCGGCGAGGAATGCCGGGGTTGAGAGGTCACTGACGGCCTCTAGATGTATGGCCTTCGTCGCGAAGCAGACGAAGACGCATACATAAACCTTGGTGATGAGGCAAGCGCGTCCAGTGTAGTTCTTAATGTCGAACGGTCCCGCGAAGTCGAGACCGGTGGCAGCAAAGGGGCGCGAGATCTGGGTCCGCTCAGGGGGTAAAGCGGCCATGATTTGCGTTTGTGTCTACTTTTCTGTAGTACACATGGTTTGCAGCTGTGAATCGTGGTTTTGATCAGATTCTTTGCTTTGGGAATCCAAAATTGCGTCCTTAGCAATCGCAACATGAGTGAGTTGCCTCCATGCAATGTGATGTCATGCATGAAGCGGATCAGAAGCCGGGAGTATTGGCAATTGTAGGGGAGGATGATGAGATGACGCTCATCATATGCCAGAGAGGGGCATGATGCTAAGCGCCCACCCACGCGCAGCAATCCATCTTCGGAGAGGAATGGATTGAGCGAGAGGATCGAGCTCTTTGGTTCGAGGGTCGTCTTCCTCTCGAGACAGCGGTATTCGTTCGCGAACTGATGCCGTTGGGTTAGGGCGATCAGCCGCGCAGTGATTCGGATTTCGTCGGGGTAGATGTATGGGTCGGTTCATAGAAACTGGGTGCGTTTCTGAGGGTGGGTATGGTCGTGAAATCGGAAGATATACGCGATCACGCGAAGCGCTCTAGGGAGAGAAGAGAATCTTTCCAGAACGTCTTCGTACGGGGGTAAGCGAGCAACGTGCGCCTTGATGGGCTTGGCTTCCAAATCAGTCTCGGCCGATTGATGAAGGTCAGAGTGAGGCCAAAATCGCTCGTTCTTTTGGAGCCAATCAGGGCCGTGCCACCAGAGTTTGTTGTCACGCAGCTCGAGAGGGAACATGCCACGGCTGGCCAAGTCCGCTGGATTGTGCTGCGACTCGACGTGGAACCAGTGGGTGGAGTCCGCAATTTCGATGATTTTGGTGACACGGTTGGCCACGAATGTGGTCCAGGTGCATGGAGGACGTTTTAGCCACGCAAGCACAATGGTCGAATCCGTCCAGCAATACAATTTGTAGTGTGGCAGATTGAGTTGCGGCAGCAGTGCGTTAAGCATGTCTGCCAGAAGAGCCGCACCACAGAGCTTAAGGCGCGGTATGGAGAGCGTCTTGATTGGGGCGACTCTGGTCTTTGCGTAACGGAGGGAGGTATGGGTGTGAGTTGGGGTGCAAGTGCGCAGGTAGACGGCACCTGCATATGCCAGTTCTGAGGCGTCCGAGAACGCATGGATCTCAAGAGCACTGGTTGGCGTGTAATGCGTCCAGCGCGGGATTTCCAACAGAGAGATCTGGTGATAGCATTGGACGAATTTAAGCCACCTTTGAAGCGTGTGGTGGTTAAGCGGTTCGTCCCAACCAGTATCGTCAAGCCACACCTGTTGCATGAGGGATTTTGCAACAACAATGACCGGTGCTAGCCAGCCGGCAGGATCGAAGAGTTTCGCGATGAGCGACAACATTTCTCGTTTGGTATATGAGGGTAAGATTTCGGTGAGTTTGGCATCGAGGTTGAAGCAATCGGTGCTTGCGTTTCACCTGATGCCAAGGGTTTTCGCGGAACTGGCGTCTTCGAGCTCGAGGAAGTCCGAGTTGAGAAGATCTTGAGGATGGATGCCATTCAACAGGCTAGCGTGATTGGCAGTCCATTTTCGCATGGTGAAGGCTGCCGATTGAAGTGCGGCGACCAGCTCGAGGCGCAGGCGTATAGCCGATTCGAGCTCATGGGAACCGCACAAGGCGTCATCCACATACATGCTGGACTTCAGAGCTGAGGAGGCGAGAGGGAGTGTCTTTTCAACATCTTGAGCAAGCTGTTGAAGAGTACGAATCGCGAGATAGGGGGCACAGTTGACGCCAAACGTCACGGTGCGAAGTTCGAAATCTTGAACCTCTTCGGACGAGGAGTTCCGAAAGAGGATTCGCTGGTAGCGCAATTGTTCGGGGTGAACGAGGATTTGGCGGTACATTTTTTAAATGTCGCCATTGAAGACGTATCGTTACAAACGCCAACGAAGTAAGAGAAATGTTAGATCCGACTGGAGCGGCGGCCCTGTGTAGAGGGCGTCATTATGGCTCAGGCCATTGGAGGTAGGACAAGAACTTGAGCTATGAGGGAGCCCAAGAAATTTCGCTTAATTCCATCAAGGAGGATGAAGGGGTATAGATCAGCTCCGATCAAGATGTCGATCTGATCGCTTTGGAAAAACTGTTCATCTGCCAATGCTAGGTCAGGCATTGAATCGAAGAGCGTTCGATCGAGCGAACAGACTGGTAGGTTACCGGTGAGTTTCGGCAGCACCAAAGCCGTGTCTTCAATGCGTAGATGTGAGTCTTTGGGGGAGTCCAGTGTGAATTTACACTGTTTGCTGACATGAGCAGTGACAGTTTCATTCACGCTGGCAATTTGTGCTTGAATGATTTTGGTGGGAAGACGCAAGCGTTGCTGAACACGTTCATTGAGGAAAGTGGCTTCCGATCCAGGATCGATAAGCGCACGAGCGGGGTATAGTTCGTCCCGATGGCGGATATTCACCATAGACGTAGCGATAAGCACTTGCTTCGGACGCGAGGTGAAGCAAGTCAATACGTTTGACGTGGGAGGGGTTGCAGTGGACTGTATTTGAGATTGAGGAGGAGGCGGTGTAGCGCGAGAGGGCGCTGGAGGGTGTCGGGAAGGGTTGCTCGTGTGGATGCCGCGGTGTGGTTGGGGTTGAGGGCGTGAGGTGTAGGGTTGAGAGTTCGCATGGGTTAGCGAAGACGTCGTGGTAGCCACCTCGCGATGCAAGAGTGTATGATGTCGTTTGGTGCACGACATGCAAGTGAAAGCACTCTTGCAATCCTTAAGTTGATGCGAATGTGCTAGACAATTCGTGCAGAACTTAAGGTTGCTGATTGTTGTCCATCGCTTGTCTGGCTGCATCGCCAGAAAGCGCGAACAACGGCGTATGGGATGAGACGGGTCACTGCATAGGGGGCAGTTGACCGCGATCATGTTTGCCTGGAAGGTATTCACAGGCTTAGGTGGAGCGGCATTACGAGCTGTACTGCCCGTCACCCTCTTGGGTGTTGGTGCGGATTTTCGGATGTCGTCAACAGTTTCTAACGTCTGGAAATGCGACGGTGGTAAACTGATGTTATATCCTGAGTGAGTAACCTCATCCGCGCGGTGTGATGCATCAAAATCAGCGGTCGTTGTTCGGGATGCGCCTGCTGCGGCGAGGTGCTGCTGCTCCTGAATCTTTGCAGCGAGCCGTACGTAAAGCTTGAAACATCGTTGGTGCTTAGATCGGGCAACGATGATTTCGCTAGAGGTGGTGTCAGAGTTGTCGAG
This sequence comes from Thecophora atra, assembly GCA_937620795.1. Lineage (NCBI taxonomy): Eukaryota > Metazoa > Arthropoda > Insecta > Diptera > Conopidae > Thecophora > Thecophora atra. The sequence continues at coordinate 46,099,443 of OW569398.1, forward strand.
AGGTGCAGCTTTGGCTACCAGAGATTCCAAGGCGTCATTGAAGGCGGTCTTTAAGTCCATCCATACTGCCTTGAGTTCCTCCATATAGGTGTTGAGTGCGAATTCCGACTGCTCGGTGTCTGGGGTCGTATCGAGTTCCCGAGCGAAATCCTCTAGGGTATCGCAGGCATTCATGAACCGGCTGAGTGGGTCCATGGCAGTTCGGTGAGCGGTTTGGGTTGGGGGGTACGACAGTTGCGAACTCGAGCGGGGTGTCGAGGTATTGTCGTTCGATGGATCGACGGGTGCCAGCAACGGCATGCGGACACTCACGGGCGTGTGGGTGTGGTCGCAAATCTCGGCTTCAGTCGATGAAGCTTGAGCGAATCGCGAGAGCCGAGAAGTTAACTTAATTAGAGTCTAAGTAAATTGCTCTAAAAGTAGCTAAAATGCAAACGCGGTATTTGAGAATTAAGTCGCGTTAATTCAAATTAAGTTGACGCTAAACCGTGTTGATATAGGTTGGTAGTCAACTGCGTTAATCGGAATTAATTTTAAAATAAATCGAATTAACCCGATATGGCGTCGGGAATGAAATGAATTAACTTAATTTAATCGAGCTGGGAAAATCGCGTTAATTCAAATTAAATCGGAAATGAAATTGATTTTGAAATAAGTCGAATTAATTTACGTTAATTCAGTCGAGTTGATGAATAATCGCGTTGATCGGTGATGAATCGAAAATAATCCGAATTAATTTAATTTAATTTAATTCACTCGCGGAGAAATTAACTGCGTTAATTCAAATTAAATCGGAGATGGATCGGATTAATTTAATTGATTTCGGAATAAATCGAATTAATTTAATCTAATTTAATCGCGGGGAAAATTAATTGCAAGTTAAATCGAAAATAATTCGCGAAATATTTTGAGATTTGGAGGAAAAGAATTCGCGATGTCGTTGCTGAGTCGCTCGTAGGGATTCGGACGCGGCGCGGTGGATGAGCAGTGTCACCTGGGAGCGGTGCACTAAATGGCAGGTCGCCAATAAAACACAAGTGTATATATATTTTTTAAAAAAAGAACTTTATTTATTTTTGGTAATTTTTTCTCGCCGGCACTGTACAATACCTAGGTGGGATTTTTTTTTTTTTTTTTTTTTTTGAAAGAGGAGGGGTGATCTTCCAAAGATACCAGTAACTGGCATGCACGATTCACACCAACGGGTGCGCCTACGTACTAAAACCTAAACTCCTCTTGTGATAGAAGTGGGATTGACGAAGTAGACCACCTGATTCGGGTCCTTTTTCGTCCTACCGCTATCCCACCAGAACCTAGTCTCTAGACGTGTGGAATCTATCCAGCTCCGTTCTCATGACCAGGTCCTGTGACATTAGAAGCAAGTCGCGAAGGTTGACACCACTAACATCGTCATCATTAATAAAGTGTCGACCCAGTATAGTCAACCTTCTGCTTGCCACTGCTGGACACTGGCATAGTACATGCACCGCTGTCTCATCTTCTTCCTGACACAGTCTACAGATCCCATCTTCAGCAAGACCTATCTTTTTGAGATGGTATCTGAAGTTACCGTGACCAGTCACCATTGCTGCTAGCCAGCTCAGGGTCCTCCTTGGAAGTTGGGTGACCCATTTATTTGCCCCGCCCATAGGGCTGCGCATAACGACCCTAGCTTGTCTACACATGGTTAAACTCTCCCATCTTTTCAGGTGGAAGACTTCCATCCATCGTTCGACTAAAGCTTTTGCCGATCCTTTGCTCAGAGCAACTCTCGGCTCGGGTCCAACAAATGTCGATGATGACCCCCCTTTTGCGAGTTCATCAGCCACTTCATTACCATCGATACCGGCATGCACTTGTACCTACATAAGTGTGACCTCATTAACTTGAGCACACCTGCTAAGTTTTAGAGCACATTCTTGAGCCAGCTTCGAATCCACATGTGTCCGATCCATACACCTAATCACCGATTGATTGTCAAGCGCAATCAAGATAGTCTTATGTTGCACCTTTCCATCAATCAGGTGATCCAGCGCGTGTACAAGCCCCAGCATTTCGGCCTGATATACCGACACATGTCGTCCCAAAGATAGCGCACAGGCCAGGCCGGCTCCCGCCCTATCTTCTCGTAATGACCCATCAGTAAAGATGCATATGTCATTCTTCTCACACTCCTCGTGTGTTTGACCATCTGTTATGAGGCTATTGTGTCTCTTTATTGAGGCTATAGTCTTACTCATACCATCGGTTGGCATCAGCGTCTCCATGATCTCGGTGTTAACGAGGTCAAGAATACGCCTATGCCCTACCACCGCACCGAACTCATTCCAAGTGTCACAAGTCTTCATGCGCAGTGCTGCGAGTGCCGCCGTCTTCTTAATAAATAAGTCCAACGGGAGCAATCCTATCAGCGCCTCAAGGGCAGCAGTCGGGGATGTACGCATAGCTACCGTGACAGCAATGCACGCCAGACGTTGGACCGCATCAAGTCTACCTCGTATTGTCTTTTGTTCACATTTAGGCCACCAGACAACCGAAGCATAAGCAATAATGGGTCTAATCATTGCAGTGTATATCCAGTAAATGGCATGGGGGTTTAAACCCCAGCGTAAACCATACACTCTTCTACACTTGAAAAAGGCTCGCTTCGCCCTTTGGATCTTATTCTCAATATGATCACTCCAGGATAGTTTACTATCAAGGATTACTCCTAGGTATTTGACCCTCCTGGAGATCTTGATTTCATCCCCAAAGAGGCTAAGCGGCCTCATGTCCAGACCTTTCCTCTTTCTTGCAAAGAGAATCATGTCTGACTTACTCGCACTGATGGTCAGTTCCTCTTCTCTACACCACCTCTCCACTGTTCTGAGAGCATTCCTCATAACGTTGGTGATGCTGTCCAAGAACCGTCCAGGAACCATCAAGACTATATCATCCACATACCCCACAGTGTGTATGCCAATATCATCTAAACTTTGTAAGAGAGTGTCTACAGTTAAAATCCACAGGAGTGGGGAAAGAACGCCCCCCTGAGGGCATCCTCTCCTCACTCTCCCCCTAAGTTTCGACTTCCCACACTGAACATTGGTTGCCCTGTATTTCAACGAGTTGTCCACCCAATTTACAATTATTGGACTGACCTCTCGGCAAACCAGAGCGTCCCGCAGTTTATCGAAGCCTATTTTATCGAAGGCTCCTTCTATGTCCATAAAGACAGCCATAGTTATGCCTCCGACTTCCAGCTCCTTCTCCACAACCCTTACCATTTCATGCAGGGCAGTATCAGTAGACCTACCAACACGATATGCGCGTTGACATCTACTTAACGGTCTACTCACCAGCGTCGACATTTCAATATAATCAGCCACAATCCTCTCCAACGTCTTTAGTAGAAAGGACGAGAGGCTAATTGGCCTGAATGCTTTCGCCTCAGAGTAGTCACTTTTACCCGGTTTGGGGAGGAAAACCACCTTTGTTTCTCTCCACCCCTTCGGAATGTACGCTGTCGCTAGACAGGCCACAAATACTCCGTGTAGTCTTTCCAGAAGAGCGTCAATGCCCCACTGAAGCAAGGCCGGAAATATTCCATCCAGTCCCGACGATTTGAACGCTGAAAAGGTTTTAACTGCCCTTTTAATACCGTTCGTAGTCACAATCCGTTCCGCCTCCCTTCTGCCAACCCTGTTCACACATTTATTAATGCAGGAGCAGGGCCCATCAGGAAGGAGGCTTCCCGGGAAGTGTACTTCCATCAGGGTCTGCAACGATTCATCTACAGTCTCCGTCATGGTGCCGTCTACTTTTCGTAGAAGGCCCAGTCTTGAGACGGGATCTTTGGATATTGTCTTTTGCAATCTGCTTACATCCGACATATCCTTTACACTACTACAAAACGCTCTCCATGTCTCCCTTTTACGTCGACGGAGCACATTCTTTAGTAGCTTTTTCTTCTCCTTATAAGAAGCCCATGATTCAGGACAAGCCGTTCTCATGTGCTTGTTAAAGGCTTTCCTTGTCTCCTTCTTCATGGACTCAAGCTCATCATTCCACCATGGTGTCTGATTCGCCTCCTCCACTACAGATTTGGGACAAGCTACTACGAACGCATTGTTCATGGATATGGTCAGGGCCTTCACCTCGATCTCAATATCCGCCGTTGTTCTAAGAACATGAGATTGCTTATTTGCCAGTAGATCCCGTAACACTTCAGTATACAAAGTACTGTTTGTATTGGAGGGAACTCTCCGCAAATTTAAAGTTTTCCTCTTCTTGGAGCCGTAGAGAATTTCAAATCCAATGGCCCTGTGATCGGACATCGTTAATATGTCCAGAACCATTCAGTTTGTCACTCTCCCCAGCATCCTGGAATTCACTACGGTGATGTCGATCACCTCTGTTCTGCGCGCATCAACAAAGGTAGGTTCGACTCCCCTGTTTGCAATGTATAAATTGTTCATCATCACAAATTCGAGTAGAGACTCTCCTCTGTGGTTGTCACTGTTGCTACCCCACACAATATTATGTGCATTAGCGTCACAGCCAATTACTAAGCCTGCATTCCTCTCCGCGCAGAATCTCACCAGTTCCCTAACCTCATTTGTAAGTACGCAGACGCAAGAAAAAAGGAACCACCACCATCACCTATTCTTACCACCGTAAGTTCCAGCGTGCTCAGGTGAGGACAGAATACTGCTAGTACTCCGTGCCTCACCAAGATGCAGGTCCTATGTCTGCCTCCCATCTTGGAATAAAAAAGGTTGGCACTTCTACAAGATAGACCCTTGATCGCGTTGTGGGCTATCCAGGGTTCTTGCAATATGGCTACATCCAGCCCATCCGACACAAAGCGCCTAACCAGCATGGTTAACGCAGCTCTACTATGGTGCAGGTTGAGCTGAACTACTTTTAATTTAGCCTGGCACAGGCCCTCCTCCCGCCCCGACTTCCATCTCTTTGCGGGAGTGGCCGCCGGTCCCGCGCCAGGGGCGCCGCTCTCACTATTCATCCTTTCTGAATTTAACCACCGCTTGGTCAAGCCCGCAGTTGAGCTTTGCTCCCGCGCGCTCGATAGCAGTGGCTTCTTCTTTGGGGCACCAAACCGTGAGAACGACGCCTTCTTTTCCTGCTGCACCGAACTTGCCCGTACGAATGACCCTCCATTTTGAAGTGTCCTTCACGCAGGCATTCTGCCGCTGCAGCCTTCCGAGGATGACGTCCTTGGTCGCGCTCGTACCGTGAACAAGGATAGTCGCCTTCCTCACCTCTCTCAGCACACAGAGCCGGTCGATACGTAGGCGGGCATTCTCCCACAGACCTTCAAGTCCACCCACGCATCGAGCCAGCCACGCCTTGGATTCTTGGTTCCTGCATTTAATTACAAGGAGCCCGTCCTCCAAGGTGGCGTTGCCCACAAACCTAACGTTACCGCTCTCATCCTCCAGCCGATCCAGGGCCCGCAAAAGAGATGTCTTAAACACCTCCAAGTGCGAGTCCAGCAACGGCCCCTCCCTAGAGAGATCGGCAAATGCCCATAAGGAGATCACCTTCCGCCACTTTCGCAAAAGAGACCCCCTTACCGGCAGGTTTCGTCATCATAGCTGCCTTCTGCCCTGCACTGGTCATCATTTTCTGATGACTCGTGCTAGGCTTCCCACCTGCAGCTTGTTTCTCACCTGCAGTTACCTGCAGGTCCTGCTCCTCCGCGTCACGAATCTCCCGCGGACCCGTACTAATTTTCGGGGTGCCTCGGTATCTTTTCGCGGATGACGAGGATTCCGGCGTTGGTTCATCTGGCGAGAGTTCACTGAAACGCCGAGTCAGGTTGCTCAGTGATCTTTTCGCCCTCTGGAGCTCCCTCTTCCGCTGTTGCTTTGCCCGCCGCGTGAGCAGGCTCCGCTCGGCTTCCGAGGGCGCGTCAGCCACACCAGTTGGATCCAGACAGGGCGTGGCTGACCTCTCGATCTCCGAGGAGACACCATGGTCCACCACTACGTGTCCTTCTCCTTCTGGCTTTTCCGTAGGGATTGCGGCAGACTCGGCTGACCGCTGAACATTTTCCAATGTCCCTCGGTCCACCTTGTCAGTTAGTAAGCCTTTCGGCTAGGTGGGATAAGACAAGATAAATAAAACAAAGAAGATGTTTGGGAAATATTTATTTTTATTTTATCTACACAAATTTACAGCACTGTGTTGTTGTTGGTATTGTTGTTGTTGTTGTTGTATATTATTTTTTTTTTTTAAAATTTATGCACTTTGGTGGCGGTGTCGTACGGCGTTCGTGTAATGTAACGAAACGAACGTTCGTCTCAGCGAGTGAGTCGCGGGTGACTCGAGACGTTACGATCGTCCGTAGTGAATACGCAATTCACGAGCCGATTTATCACGCACACGCACACCACTTGTTTCACTTTTTGGGCGATCTGAGTAATTCCGGGGGTGGAATTACTCCGCGAGTTTTATTATGCGAGCTGTTGCAGATCACTTGTTGCTTTGCGGAGCAACGTTTGTATAAAATCACGCGGTCGCGACGCCGAACTGAACACCAAACGGGGTGGAGCACGCACGAAAATTATGTCGGGTGAAATTTTATGAAATATATTGTGATTTTATATATAAAATATGTATTTTGAAATGTATTTGTTTGATAAGGTATGGGATGGGGTGGATTGAGTCGGATTACTTAGTGATCCGGCTCGAATAGGACCAAAATGTTGTGGTGGTAGCAAAGAGAAATTAGAAAAAGAGGTGTGAGGTTAGATTGGGTAAGATGGTGGGCAGTTAGTCGCAAATGGAATGGCAAATGTACTCACCGTTGATGGTCGATGGAGTAGCGAGATGCGGTTGATGGATGTTCAGCCGAGGTGGTCGATTGATGGATGTTCAGCCGAGATGGTCGATTGATGGATGTTCAGCCGAGATGGTCGATTGATGGATGTTCAGCCGAGATGGTCGATTGATGGATGTTCAGCCGAGATGGTCGATTGGTGGATGTTCAGCCGAGATGTGGTTGGTTTCGCTGTCGAAAAATGTAAGGTTGACGATTGTAATGATGAAACTTGCGAGTTGATTTCTGTCTTCCAAAAAAATGTAAGATCGAAGTCAAAAGCGAGGCGATGTGATTGCGTCCAAAAAAGGTAAGAAGCTAGCAAAAAGCCGGAAGTGTTCTGGAAGAAAACCTGGAAGGAAACTAAAACCACGGCCATGGGAAGGCCGGGAAAGGGGCAGTGCTGCCAGAGCGAATGCATTTCCACGGGTGCGGGAAACACACTCGCTCCTAGAGGGCGCCAGGGGTTTTGGCGTGAACAGTTAGTTTAGTCAACAAATTTAAACAGCAACATCCGTAATGTTTTATTTAATAATTTATTTAATAAGATGCAAATTTATAAAAAATATTATAGCAAAATATAAAATTATTCAGATAAACTCATTGCGAATAACAATTTAAATCAATAATAAATTCTTGATAATATTATACTCAATGAATCTAGTGTTTTACTGTAGTTTACTTTTATTGCAACACTTAAAGGTTTTCTGAAAACCGCGAACTATGCTTAATGTTTTCGTTGAAATATTTTTGTGTATTTCATCAATGGACGGATTGGTGCCAATAATTCTTCTCTTCATAAATACTATTAAAAATTCGGACACCTTACGTTAAAATTCTTTCTTTTTGTATCTATCGTATTAGAAAAAGTAATTAAAAAAATTCCATTACATTTTCGTATGTAATAAATTGCTCATACCTTTCTTCGCCATAATGGCCTCGATTCGCCAATGTCTCAGTGCAAGTTTTTAAATAAAATATATCGTCTGGATGAATAAAACCTCTATCCGATGCCATACACCAATTGTCCAAGCCTAAAAAACAACAACACTATCAACAATTCCACTTTATCCCTTCAGATCCTAACCTTTGGCCACGCAATTAGCAATACCCAAGTAAGAATAATAATGGACTACCAGTGTAGTTCCAGCTTCAAGCAGCTTCTTCATATTCCTCTTAAATTCCCAGCGATCCGCTCTGCCATCGGTCGACGTCGACAGATCGCAGGGTAGGAATAAATACAAGGTTTGGATGAAGCCAACTAAGTAACAATGTTTTAATACGTTATTGTGGTTCGCCTAATAGTAGCCCTCTGTTACATCGCCGTTGACTTCTTGTTGGCACGGCCCTGGTGGCGTATCTTCGGAGATATGCTACCATGCCCGTTGAGCGAGATGATAAAATTATGGTAGATAGTTTGCTATCGAAAGTGTAACTGAACGGTTGGTTTAAAGGCTTACGGAAGCCATAAGAACTAAGTGTATATATTATGTGTAATAAATAAAATTAAGGACACAAAGAAACCTGAAATTTTACTAATTGCAAAGAATAGCTGACACTTAAACTAGCTAAAATATAAACAGGAAACTAGGAAAAAGAAATATCGTCGGTTGTTGAAATCTTTTGTGTATAGAAATTGTTTGTCGTTAAAGTGTCATTTTCGAGATTAAACACATTTTGGTGCTTTTTAAATATGTTCACCAGTTCTTGTTTTGAGTTGTTGTCCACAAAGGCAATGTTTATTGCGGCGAGTATCTTTTGTAATCTGTCATCGTTATGTGGTTTGTTTGAGGTCTAGTTTAAAATTTGATAGTTTGTTAATAAGTCACTTTCAAGTGGAATGCCGTCTACTGTAACTTCTTTATTTGTTGCATTTAGTATTCCGATGTGTGTTATTCCGTTTTTGGGTACTATTGAATTACTTAGAAAAATTCCTTCTCTTAACTCCTTACTAAAAATAACTTTGTCTTCTTTGAACCGTAATATATGTATATCAGAATGAAGTGTATATTCTTGTACATTGAAGTGTGGTATTGAACTAAATACTAACTATCGCTGTCTATCCAAATTGATGCCCAACAATTTAATAAGCGAACAATGTGTAAGCAAATTGTGTTGGGATCCAAATTTCTGTTGAACAAGCTGATGATTGTAATAAAATGTAATGAAATGGAACTCCAATCAGAGTTAGTGAAAGTGGCAAAGCGTCCAAACTCCGGATCAGGCCCTGTCCATAGAATTGCACCGTACAACAAAACTGAATAATATTTACTTGCTCATGATGTGGTTTCAATGTGATTGTGTGATGATCTGTTGTATACAATAAATAGAATGTTAATGTTATTCGGCCTGAACCAAATAGTTATTTATTTATTTACATAATAATCAGCAGATAGAACAAAAAAAGATTGTTACCAAATCCTCTCCGTTTTTAACATAGATTATTAGATGTGACACTCGCTATTCGCCGCTTCAAAAAATTGGTTTGATATTTGACTGTTTGGTATGTTGAGCTCACCTATACAATACGTGAAGTACCACATTGTTGTTCTTGTTTTTTTATCAACAATGTGTATGATTTCTTAACAGTGCAACCCCAACTAGGCCATTAACGTATAATCTCCAACAATTTTTTCTGTGTCATTAGAAAGTTTTATTTCTGTGTCATCTATTAACATTGACATTGTAAATGTTCCATAGTCTATTTTACACAGAAATTGTCTTAAGAAAGCTCTACCTAATATTCCATCGGTTTCTATGGGGAATTTTTTATCGACCAACTGTAATTCGTGGTTAATCGTTTTATCTCCTAATTCTAGATTGAAGGTTTTCGCGCCTAAGGAGCAAATTTCTGAGTTGGAGATGCCTGTTAGTTTGCATTTATTTGTTATACAATGATATTCGTTTTCTATTTGTGTGCATTTTTTACATAACGAAATATATGCACCAGTGTCCACCAAAAATGTTAATTTTTTGTTTTTGTGTTTTATTGTTATGAAATTTGTATTGTTATCCGATATTTTGCACACGTTTATTTTTAGCTGTCCGGAAAGAGTGTTCTTTCCGGGCTTTAAACGTCGTTAAGACAGAGATAAAGAGATTAAACACTTCGAATTCGCCGTTTCTAAAATCGGTTTGACGTCTGTTTTTTATGCACTGTTGAATTCACGTACACAATACGTGAGTTGTACCACAGTGTTGTTCTTGTTTTCTTTGTCATTCAATGTGTACAGAAAATTTGATTGGCATTTTCACCACAGCATTACAAACAGTGATTGCAGTGAACGTCGTATTATTTTTAATTATAATAAAAAATAAGTACGTATTAAATTTATTACTAAAAAGAACTCGTGCTACATTTTTGTTAATAAAGTACCAAAGTTTGGACCAAGGTATTGATCGTGTTTTTAACGTAAAAGCGAAGGAATTCGCAATCGCGATATCTGCAATGTATGTGCTTCAGGTGATATTACTTGTTCCGAAAAATTACTCCAATTGATGAGTGCCATGCATTGTTTCAGTCAATGCTCATAATCACGCTTTCGGATGGCCATCAAACGAATTTGTTGCGACACCTACAGCTAGACTACCGCCAACGTTTCTTGGCCATCAATCAGTTACAGGTGTTCGGATCAAATCAGATTATACAGCCAAATTACACATTCTGTACCAATGCAGATAAGTTATTAGCTAAGTTTGCTGATTGTTGGCAAGATACAAACTGTGTGTTACTATAAAATATGTGGAAACTATAAAACATAACTATAATACATAGAAATTTTAATTAAATGTAGCATTTTAATTTAAAGCACGATGAAGAATGGGGAGAGCCAAGCAACTGGGAGGCCGAAGATAATTGCCACTAATTATACACGAGAACGTAGCAGCAGTTCCATTCGCAAATCTACAAGTCCACGAAGTGCAACGATGTACGCAGCGTTTTCTGCGCTTTCGCTCACGTAGAAAGTAAGTAGGCCATCTTAGTACCCGTCAAAGTTGCCAAAGGTTGATTGATTGGTTTCATTTATTGCAATTTTGTTAATATTATAATTTATAATTTGTAATGCAGGAAGTAATTATTTTTTAATCGCTTATGCGCTCTAAAGTAGATGCAGTTGAATAACTTAAAAGTTTAAAGAAAGACTCGCGCATGATCTCGCCCGGATTTGGAGATCGGCTCTCAATAAGTCCTTCAGTTAGGTAAAGTTACAATATGTGATAATCGCTACGATAGCAAAATAAATAAAATTTTTATTCCTCAGAATTTCAGACCTCGATTGCATTCGTGATGATATTAACAGTAGCTCTTTTGGGAATAGTTTTTTGACAACTCTTCACAGTCCACTAAAAATGCATTTTCGTTACAATCGCTGCAAAACCAAATTAATTCGGATGTTGGGCGCCTAACCAATGAGCTAATGAGTAAAAATGCGCAAATAATGAAACTCTCCTGCCGCATTGTTGAAACCACAAGAAAGGTGAGTCAATTCGACCTAAATAAATATGAGGCAAAGAATGCACTGTTCATTTTATCACAATAAATTAATATACAGTCAAATATAGCTGAACTCCATCATTAGAAAGATAAAATGGAAGCTATCGAATGGAAGGATCGTTTCGATTTGGCGCAAACTCAGTTAAATTTGATAGCAGAACTCCGCAATTTGTCAATACAGAAACTTAAGCAGTTACAAGTGAGTAGAAAACTGTTAATGACATGCCGAATTAATGTATGTATTTGCTTTCAGTCGAAACTGCGTTCTGATTTGGAGGATGTGGAAATGTGAGGAGAATAACCGCACGGTTACATTGGAAGCATGTAAGCATTTTCTGCTGTGTGATACGTGCGCGTGCTCGGTCACAGAGTGCCCCTATTGTCAGATACCTGTGATCACAACGCACACCTGATCAACGGCAAGCGCCAACTGCTGAGTTTTATAGAAAGTATATGTTAAATTCAAAGTACTAAGTAGCAAATTTATAGCGTAGCTTCAAGAAGGAGCTACCAAATTATGAGCAAAACAAAAACAGAAAACGAAAGTGACATCGTCAAAATTGTTCTTTTGACACTTTAGTTTAGTCAACAAATTTAAACAGAAACGTCCGTAATATTTTATTTAATAATTTATTTAATAAGATGCAAATTTGTAAAAAATATTATAGCAAAATATAAAATTATTCAGATAAACTCATTGCGAATAACAATTTAAATCAATAATCAATTCTTGATAATATTATACTCAATGAATCTAGTGTTTTACCAATAATTCTTCTCTTCATAAATACGATTAAAAACTTCGGACAACTTACGTTGAAATTCTTTCTTTTCGTGTCTATCGTATTAGAAAAAGTAATTAAAAAAATTCCATTACATTTTCGTATGTAATAAATTGCTCATACCTTTCTTCGCCATAATTGCCTCGATTCGCCAATGTCTCAGTGCAAGTTTTTAAATAAAATATATCGTCTGGATGAATAAGACCTCTATCCGATGCCATATGCCAATTGTAGTCCAAGCCTAAAAAACCACAACACTATCAACAATTCTACTTTATCCCTTCAGATCCTAACCTTTGGCCACGCTATAAGCAATACCCAAGTAAGAATAACGATCGACTACCAGTGCAGTTCCAGCTTCAAGCAGCTTCTTCATATTCCTCTTGAATTCCCAGCGATTCACGGAAAATAGCAAATGTATACATTCATCAGAAAGATCCTGTTTTTTCTTTAAATAAGAGTTATAAATAAGGTAAATTCAAATGCTTTGTTCGTTCCGGAAATTCTCTCCGTCGCCTTGATGCTTGCGGTTAAATGCTGGAAAACAAAGAAAACTGTATATTTGTTAATAAAATAATGCACAGTGTCTTATCTGGCGCTTTAACGATTAATCCAATAAATTGTTTACAAACAATTGCTTGTTTTCAAGAATTGTATTGGGAAATTTAGTTTTCACCATATATAAACAAAGTTGGTGAAGTTACTCAAATGTTATTGAGTGGGTGTCGAAAAGAGTGTGAAAGCAACATGATCTGAATTATTTATTAACAATATGTATGTAAAATGAAAAATAAAACTATATTTAAATTTCCACATTATCACTCTTTATATTTTAAATAAATAGGTTAACAATTTCGCGTTTGCAACAGATTATTTAGACGGACGGGTATATTAAGTCAATATAATTGAATTAAATTTGACATAGCTATGTAGAATTCTGAATATGAGAGAGAAAGGAATTTAGTTTTTTTAAAAACAATAAGAAAATACAGACAATATGTTATTTGGCTGCATCATTTCATTTAGTCGTTAAAAATCTCTCGAGCTAAACAGCCAGAAATCGTTTTTAGTAAAAGTTGTTTTGTAATTTGTTAACAATATAAAAATTTAAATAAACTAAACAAAAAAGCTTTGTAACGAACTATTTTTCATTGCTAGGATATGCTCGCCGTTGTCCTGGGTTCAAGTGTGAAAAAAAAGAAGAACACGTCTACATTTATGGTTTTTCTAAATTTCAATTTCTTTATTCTTCACTTTTATTATCTCATATCTACTACAATTTTCACTTCTAATCTACGGCTTAATTCTAGGACGTCGATTAAAAGCAATATCGAGTTGTATATAACGGTATAAATATATATATATAATATAAGTTGTTTTCTGGAAGTAAGAATATCATTTTCGTATATATATGGGTTCAAGACAAGTTTATTGGGAATACATTGAACACATATGCCTGTGTCCGTTTGCGTTTGGCTTCAGCCTGTGACCAAAATGTTCGCTCCGCTAAAATATTCGTGTGTCACTGGACTAGTGCCAGCACTAGTTTTACGAGATCTCAATGTGGTTTCAGCTTGTGAGCTCTCCACTAAATGCAGATGAAAACTATGAACTAAGGATATTCGCGTGTCACAGAATTAGTGCGAGGACTAGTCTGACGATATCTGAATATGTTTTCAGCTTGTGGCTAAAACTTATCCAGGAAAACTAGAATAATCGAATTGCCATGTTTCGATCGTGGCAGTGGCCCAATAAAGTCGGCGCAGACTGAGGACCATGGTTCCTCCGGTATTAGTTTAAGCATCCTTCACAGCGCTGTACATATTTTCGTATGTCCCTGAACATGCCTGGCCAATAGTACCTGTTCATTATCTTCGATGTTGTCTTCCTTATCCCGGGGTGTCCAGCGCTTGGTTCTTCATGATTTCATCACTCGTTCTTGAAGGCTTTTGGGTACGCAGAGCCGCCAGGCGGCGCAATCTTCGTCGTTAGTGTGACTGGGTATGTGCCGGTACAATTCTCCATTTATAACTGTGTAATCGGGATATTTCTGGGGGTTCTTTTTGATCTTCAATACTCTTGCGTCGACCCAATCGCCTGCTCCGTTTGTTGCACTTACCTTGCCTATCTTCTCGACATGGTTTCATGACAGTGCTTCAGCGACGACGTTCCATTTACCTCGCCTGTAGTTCACGTCGAATGTATACTGCTGAAGTTCTAGTGCCCACCTGGCCAATCGACCTGAAGGGTTTTGCAGCGAATTGAGCCACTTCAACGAGAGGTGGTCCGTGAGGATACTAAACTTGTACTCCTCAAGGTACGGTTGCATTTTCCTGATGCCCCAAACGATCGCCAAACACTCCTTCTCAGTACCTTTTGACCTTTTCTCCCTCTTCGCTTTCTTGGATAAGCACTACTCCTAAGCCGTAATCACTGGCATCCGTTTGGAGCGTGAATTTTTTTGTGTAGTCGGAGCATGCGAGTATCGGTGCCTCGGTAAGTTTCCTCTTCAATGTATCAAATGCTTGTTTTTGTTGGTTACCCCAGCAGCCCTTGTTTCTGCTGGGTGTCCCGTGCGTTTCCCGAAATCAGACTCTTCGTACAGCAGTCAATGGTGCGAACGCCCGCATTCCCAACAGAAGAGTTTTGGAGCGTTCCGACATTCCCTATAGAAATGTCCCTTTTCACATTCACATTCACCGTGCACCATCCGCGGTTGTTGTTTCGGAACCAATTGAGAGCCGTTTCCTTCAAAAGTTCAGGCATGGTAGGGGGGGGGGGGGGGGGGGTTGCGGGTAAATCTTTAAATGTAATAGGGTCCTTAACACCGTCGTACCTGCAGGACCACTTAAGGACCTTGTCCATTACCTCCGCGTAGCTGGTTCTGCTTGCCGTCTGTCTCATAGCGTGACATTCTGGACCTGTATTCTGAAGGTTTGCTGCGATTGTCCGTCCACTCTGTATCGGCGTTTTGCTACCACCAGGGCTGCGGATGTGATCATTTCCAGGGCTGTGAATCTGAATCAAAAGTTCTTCATCGTGCGTCTTCGGTTTCAATACAGATCCTTGGCCTGTGGTTGTCAATGCCCGCGCACCTGGGGAAATGCTTCGATTCCACTGTTGTTCCAATTTTGACAATAAATCTCTGGCTTCGGTTGACACGTCGATTGATGAAACGAACCCGGAGAGTAGCCTGCGTAATTCCTCTATGGTACCGCCCGACTCGATACCGTCGATTGATGAAACGAACCCGGAGAGTAGCCTGCGTAATTCCTCTATGGTACCGCCCGACTCGATACCGAAGTGTTCTAATATGTTCTAGAGCCTTGGAACGGTATGTATCCAGCTAGCCCTTGGAACGTTATGTATCCAGCTCTTACCCATTTTGTTATCTAACTGTTCGCGCCTTTTTTTTCACAAATGTTATTTTTCTATATTTTTTTTTTTTTTTTGTTTGTGTTCCTCACTTTGTTACCCTATTCTTTTGTTTGATTTTTTTCCTTTGGGAAAAATCCTTTGCGTTGGGTTTGTTTTGCTTATTTTTCGATGTATCGGTTTTTATCGTATTGTGATATTGTTTGTTTTTTTTTTTTTGTTGTGCTCTGAATCACGATACTACACTATGTTTGTTTTTTTTCCTGATCACTGAATCGCGATACTACTGTTTGTTTGTTTTTTTTCTCGCCAATGTTCAACCAATCGTGTTCTCACTGTAGATGATTGTTTATTTTAATGTCCTTAGAATCGCCGTTTCACTGTAGTTTATTTTTTTTCGAGTGTTCTATAAGTTAATTATCGTTTGTTTGAATGTTTTTGACCGTATTTGTTTTCAACAATTAAAAAAACAATGTCCCTGCTAGGGCGCCACTTGTAACGAACTATTTTTCATTGCTAGAATATGCTCGCCGATGTCCTGGGTTCAATTGTGAAAAATAAATAAGAACACGTCTACATTTATGGTTTTTCTAAATTTCAATTTCTTTATTCTTCACTTTTATTATCTCATATCTACTACAATTTTCACTTCTAATCTACGGCTTATTCTAGGACGTCGATTAAAAGCAATATCGAGTTGTATATAACGGTATAAATATATATATATAATATAAGTTGTTTTCTGGAAGTAAGAATATCATTCGCGTATATATGGGTTCAAGACAAGTTTATTGGGAATACATTGAACACATATGCCTGTGTCCGTTTGCGTTTGGCTTCAGCCTGTGACCAAAATGTTCGCTCCGCTAAAATATTCGTGTGTCACTGGACTAGTGCCAGCACTAGTTTTACGAGATCTCAATGTGGTTTCAGCTTGTGAGCTCTCCACCAAATGCAGATGAAAACTATGAACTAAGGATATTCGCGTGTTACAGAATTAGTGCGAGGACTAGTCTGACGATATCTAAATATGTTTTCAGCTTGTGGCTAAAGCTTATCCAGGAAAACTAGAATAATCGAATTGCCATGTTTCGATCGTGGTAGTGGCCCAATAAAGTCGGCGCAGACTGAGGACCATGGTTCCTCCGGTATTAGTGTAAGCATCCTTCACAGCGCTGTACATATTTTCGTATGTCCCTGAACATGCCTGGCCAATAGTACCTGTTCATTATCCTCGATGTTGTCTTCCTTATCCCGGGGTGTCCAGCGCTTGGTTCTTCATGATTTCATCACTCGTTCTTGAAGGCTTTTGGGTACGCAGAGCCGCCAGGCGGCGCAATCTTCGTCGTTAGTGTGACTGGGTATGTGCCGGTACAATTCTCCATTTATAACTGTGTAATCGGGATATTTCTGGGGGTTCTTTTTGATCTTCAATACTCTTGCGTCGACCCAATCGCCTGCTCCGTTTGTTGCACTTACCTTGCCTATCTTCTCGACATGGTTTCATGACAGTGCTTCAGCGACGACGTTCCATTTACATCGCCTGTAGTTCACGTCGAATGTATACTGCTGAAGTTCTAGTGCCCACCTGGCCAATCGACCTGAAGGGTTTTGCAGCGAATTGAGCCACTTCAACGAGAGGTGGTCCGTGAGGATACTAAACTTGTACTCCTCAAGGTACGGTTGCATTTTCCTGATGCCCCAAACGATCGCCAAACACTCCTTCTCAGTACCTTTTGACCTTTTCTCCCTCTTCGCTTTCTTGGATAAGCACTACTCCTAAGCCGTAATCACTGGCATCCGTTTGGAGCGTGAATTTTTTTGTGTAGTCGGAGCATGCGAGTATCGGTGCCTCGGTAAGTTTCCTCTTCAATGTATCAAATGCTTGTTTTTGTTGGTTACCCCAGCAGCCCTTGTTTCTGCTGGGTGTCCCGTGCGTTTCCCGAAATCAGACTCTTCGTACAGCAGTCAATGGTGCGAACGCCCGCATTCCCAACAGAAGAGTTTTGGAGCGTTCCGACATTCCCTATAGAAATGTCCCTTTTCACATTCACATTCACCGTGCACCATCCGCGGTTGTTGTTTCGGAACCAATTGAGAGCCGTTTCCTTCAAAAGTTCAGGCATGGTACGGGGGGGGGGGGGGGGGTAAATCTTTAAATGTAATAGGGTCCTTAACACCGTCGTACCTGCAGGACCACTTAAGGACCTTGTCCATTACCTCCGCGTAGCTGGTTCTGCTTGCCGTCTGTCTCATAGCGTGACATTCTGGACCTGTATTCTGAAGGTTTGCTGCGATTGTCCGTCCACTCTGTATCGGCGTTTTGCTACCACCAGGGCTGCGGATGTGATCATTTCCAGGGCTGTGAATCTGAATCAAAAGTTCTTCATCGTGCGTCTTCGGTTTCAATACAGATCCTTGGCCTGTGGTTGTCAATGCCCGCGCACCTGGGGAAGTGCTTCGATTCCACTGTTGTTACAATTTTGACAATAAATCTCTGGCTTCGGGTGACACGTCGATTGATGAAACGAAGCCGGAGAGTAGCCTGCGTAATTCCTCTATGGTACCGCCAGACTCGATACCGAAGTGTTCTAATATGTTCTAGAGCTGGAACGTTCCCTTGGAACGTTATGTATCCAGCTCTTACCCATTTTGTTATCTAACTGTTCGCGCCTTTTTTTTTCAAAAATGTTATTTTTCTATATTTTTTTTTGTTTGTGTTCCTCACTTTGTTACCCTATTCTTTTGTTTGATTTTTTTCCTTTGGGAAAAATCCTTTGCGTTGGGTTTGTTTTGCTTATTTTTCGATGTATCGGTTTTTATCGTATTGTGATATTGTTTGTTTTTTTTTTTGTTGTGCACTGAATCACGATACTACACTATGTTTGTTTTTTTTTCCTGATCACTGAATCGCGATACTACTGTTTGTTTGTTTTTTTTCTCGCCAATGTTCAACCAATCGTGTTCTCACTGTAGATTATTGTTTATTTTAATGTCCTTAGAATCGCCGTTTCACTGTAGTTTATTTTTTTTCGAGTGTTCTATAAGTTAATTATTGTTTGTTTGAATGTTTTTGACCGTATTTGTTTTCAACAATTAAAAAACAATGTCCCTGCTAGGGCGCCACTTGTAACGAACTATTTTTCATTGCTAGAATATGCTCGCCGATGTCCTGGGTTCAATTGTGAAAAATAAATAAGAACACGTCTACATTTATGGTTTTTCTAAATTTCAATTTCTTTATTCTTCACTTTTATTATCTCATATCTACTACAATTTTCACTTCTAATCTACGGCTTATTCTAGGACGTCGATTAAAAGCAATATCGAGTTGTATATAACGGTATAAATATATATATATAATATAAGTTGTTTTCTGGAAGTAAGAATATCATTCGCGTATATATGGGTTCAAGACAAGTTTATTGGGAATACATTGAACACATATGCCTGTGTCCGTTTGCGTTTGGCTTCAGCCTGTGACCAAAATGTTCGCTCCGCTAAAATATTCGTGTGTCACTGGACTAGTGCCAGCACTAGTTTTACGAGATCTCAATGTGGTTTCAGCTTGTGAGCTCTCCACCAAATGCAGATGAAAACTATGAACTAAGGATATTCGCGTGTTACAGAATTAGTGCGAGGACTAGTCTGACGATATCTAAATATGTTTTCAGCTTGTGGCTAAAGCTTATCCAGGAAAACTAGAATAATCGAATTGCCATGTTTCGATCGTGGTAGTGGCCCAATAAAGTCGGCGCAGACTGAGGACCATGGTTCCTCCGGTATTAGTGTAAGCATCCTTCACAGCGCTGTACATATTTTCGTATGTCCCTGAACATGCCTGGCCAATAGTACCTGTTCATTATCCTCGATGTTGTCTTCCTTATCCCGGGGTGTCCAGCGCTTGGTTCTTCATGATTTCATCACTCGTTCTTGAAGGCTTTTGGGTACGCAGAGCCGCCAGGCGGCGCAATCTTCGTCGTTAGTGTGACTGGGTATGTGCCGGTACAATTCTCCATTTATAACTGTGTAATCGGGATATTTCTGGGGGTTCTTTTTGATCTTCAATACTCTTGCGTCGACCCAATCGCCTGCTCCGTTTGTTGCACTTACCTTGCCTATCTTCTCGACATGGTTTCATGACAGTGCTTCAGCGACGACGTTCCATTTACCTCGCCTGTAGTTCACGTCGAATGTATACTGCTGAAGTTCTAGTGCCCACCTGGCCAATCGACCTGAAGGGTTTTGCAGCGAATTGAGCCACTTCAACGAGAGGTGGTCCGTGAGGATACTAAACTTGTACTCCTCAAGGTACGGTTGCATTTTCCTGATGCCCCAAACGATCGCCAAACACTCCTTCTCAGTACCTTTTGACCTTTTCTCCCTCTTCGCTTTCTTGGATAAGCACTACTCCTAAGCCGTAATCACTGGCATCCGTTTGGAGCGTGAATTTTTTTGTGTAGTCGGAGCATGCGAGTATCGGTGCCTCGGTAAGTTTCCTCTTCAATGTATCAAATGCTTGTTTTTGTTGGTTACCCCAGCAGCCCTTGTTTCTGCTGGGTGTCCCGTGCGTTTCCCGAAATCAGACTCTTCGTACAGCAGTCAATGGTGCGAACGCCCGCATTCCCAACAGAAGAGTTTTGGAGCGTTCCGACATTCCCTATAGAAATGTCCCTTTTCACATTCACATTCACCGTGCACCATCCGCGGTTGTTGTTTCGGAACCAATTGAGAGCCGTTTCCTTCAAAAGTTCAGGCATGGTACGGGGGGGGGGGGGGGGGGGGTAAATCTTTAAATGTAATAGGGTCCTTAACACCGTCGTACCTGCAGGACCACTTAAGGACCTTGTCCATTACCTCCGCGTAGCTGGTTCTGCTTGCCGTCTGTCTCATAGCGTGACATTCTGGACCTGTATTCTGAAGGTTTGCTGCGATTGTCCGTCCACTCTGTATCGGCGTTTTGCTACCACCAGGGCTGCGGATGTGATCATTTCCAGGGCTGTGAATCTGAATCAAAAGTTCTTCATCGTGCGTCTTCGGTTTCAATACAGATCTTTGGCCTGTGGTTGTCAATGCCCGCGCACCTGGGGAAATGCTTCGATTCCACTGTTGTTCCAATTTTGACAATAAATCTCTGGCTTCGGTTGACACGTCGATTGATGAAACGAACCCGGAGAGTAGCCTGCGTAATTCCTCTATGGTACCGCCCGACTCGATACCGAAGTGTTCTAATATGTTCTAGAGCCTTGGAACGGTATGTATCCAGCTAGCCCTTGGAACGTTATGTATCCAGCTCTTACCCATTTTGTTATCTAACTGTTCGCGCCTTTTTTTTTCACAAATGTTATTTTTCTATATTTTTTTTTTTTTTGTTTGTGTTCGTCACTTTGTTACCCTATTCTTTTGTTTGATTTTTTTCCTTTGGGAAAAATCCTTTGCGTTGGGTTTGTTTTGCTTATTTTTCCATGTATCGGTTTTTATCGTATTGTGATATTGTTTGTGTTTTTTTTTGTTGTGCACTGAATCACTATACTACACTATGTTTGTTTTTTTTCCTGTTCACTGAATCGCGATAATACTGTTTGTTTGTTTTTTTTCTCGCCAATGTTCAACCAATCGTGTTCTCACTGTAGATTATTGTTTATTTTAATGTCCTTAGAATCGCCGTTTCACTGTAGTTTATTTTTTTTCGAGTGTTCTATAAGTTAATTATTGTTTGTTTGAATGTTTTTGACCGTATTTGTTTTCAACAATTAAAAAAACAATGTCCCTGCTCGGGCGCCACTTGTAACGAACTATTTTTCATTGCTAGAATATGCTCGCCGATGTCCTGGGTTCAATTGTGAAAAATAAATAAGAACACGTCTACGTTTATGTTTTTTCTAAATTTCAATTTCTTTATTCTTCACTTTTATTATCTCATATCTACTACAATTTTCACTTCTAATCTACGGCTTAATTCTAGGACGTCGATTAAAAGCAATATCGAGTTGTATATAACGGTATAAATATATATATATAATATAAGTTGTTTTCTGGAAGTAAGAATATCATTCGCGTATATATGGGTTCAAGACAAGTTTATTGGGAATACATTGAACACATATGCCTGTGTCCGTTTGCGTTTGGCTTCAGCCTGTGACCAAAATGTTCGCTCCGCTAAAATATTCGTGTGTCACTGGACTAGTGCCAGCACTAGTTTTACGAGATCTCAATGTGGTTTCAGCTTGTGAGCTCTCCACCAAATGCAGATGAAAACTATGAACTAAGGATATTCGCGTGTCACAGAATTAGTGCGAGGACTAGTCTGACGATATCTGAATATGTTTTCAGCTTGTGGCTAAAACTTATCCAGGAAAACTAGAATAATCGAATTGCCATGTTTCGATCGTGGCAGTGGCCCAATAGAGTCGGTGCAGACTGAGGACCATGGTTCCTCCGGTATTAGTGTAAGCATCCTTCACAGCGCTGTACATATTTTCGTATGTCCCTGAACATGCCTGGCCAATAGTACCTGTTCATTATCTTCGATGTTGTCTTCCTTATCCCGGGGTATCCAGCGCTTGGTTCTTCATGATTTCATCACTCGTTCTTGAAGGCTTTTGGGTACGCAGAGCCGCCAGGCGGCGCAATCTTCGTCGTTAGTGTGACTGGGTATGTGCCGGTACAATTCTCCATTTATAACTGTGTAATTGGGATATTTCTGGGGGTTCTTTTTGATCTTCAATACTCTTGCGTCGACCCAATCGCCTGCTCCGTTTGTTGCACTTACCTTGCCTATCTTCTCGACATGGTTTCATGGCAGTGCTTCAGCGACGACGTTCCATTTACATCGCCTGTAGTTCACGTCGAATGTATACTGCTGAAGTTCTAGTGCCCATCTGGCCAATCGACCTGAAGGGTTTTGCAGCGAATTGAGCCACTTCAACGAGAGGTGGTCCGTGAGGATACTAAACTTGTACCCCTCAAGGTACGGTTGCATTTTCCTGATGCCCCAAACGATCGCCAAACACTCCTTCTCAGTACCTTTTGACCTTTTCTCCCTTTTCGCTTTCTTGGATAAGCACTACTCCTAAGCCGTAATCACTGGCATCCGTTTGGAGCGTGAATTTTTTTGTGTAGTCGGGGCATGCGAGTATCGGTGCCTCGGTAAGTTTCCTCTTCAATGTATCAAATGCTTGTTGTTGTTGGTTACCCCAGCAGCCCTTGTTTCTGCTGGGTGTCCCGTGCGTTTCCAGAAATCAGACTCTTCATACAGCAGTCAATGGTGCGAACGCCCGCATTCCCAACAGAAGAGTTTTGGAGCGTTCCGACATTCCCTATAGAAATGTCCCTTTTCACATTCACATTCACCGTGCACCATCCGCGGTTGTTGTTTCGGAACCAATTGAGAGCCGTTTCCTTCAAAAGTTCAGGCATGGTAGGGGGGGGGGGCGGGGGTAAATCTTTAAATGTAATAGGGTCCTTAACACCGTCGTACCTGCAGGACCACTTAAGGACCTTGTCCATTACCTCCGCGTAGCTGGTTCTGCTTGCCGTCTGTCTCATAGCGTGACATTCTGGACCTGTATTCTGAAGGTTTGCTGCGATTGTCCGTCCACTCTGTATCGGCGTTTTGCTACCACCAGGGCTGCGGATGTGATCATTTCCAGGGCTGTGAATCTGAATCAAAAGTTCTTCATCGTGCGTCTTCGGTTTCAATACAGATCCTTGGCCTGTGGTTGTCAATGCCCGCGCACCTGGGGAAATGCTTCGATTCCACTGTTGTTCCAATTTTGACAATAAATCTCTGGCTTCGGTTGACACGTCGATTGATGAAACGAACCCGGAGAGTAGCCTGCGTAATTCCTCTATGGTACCGCCCGACTCGATACCGTCGATTGATGAAACGAACCCGGAGAGTAGCCTGCGTAATTCCTCTATGGTACCGCCCGACTCGATACCGAAGTGTTCTAATATGTTCTAGAGCCTTGGAACGGTATGTATCCAGCTAGCCCTTGGAACGTTATGTATCCAGCTCTTACCCATTTTGTTATCTAACTGTTCGCGCCTTTTTTTTTCACAAATGTTATTTTTCTATATTTTTTTTTTTTTTGTTTGTGTTCCTCACTTTGTTACCCTATTCTTTTGTTTGATTTTTTTCCTTTGGGAAAAATCCTTTGCGTTGGGTTTGTTTTGCTTATTTTTCCATGTATCGGTTTTTATCGTATTGTGATATTGTTTGTGTTTTTTTTTTGTTGTGCACTGAATCACGATACTACACTATGTTTGTTTTTTTTCCTGTTCACTGAATCGCGATAATACTGTTTGTTTGTTTTTTTTCTCGCCAATGTTCAACCAATCGTGTTCTCACTGTAGATTATTGTTTATTTTAATGTCCTTAGAATCGCCGTTTCACTGTAGTTTATTTTTTTTCGAGTGTTCTATAAGTTAATTATTGTTTGTTTGAATGTTTTTGACCGTATTTGTTTTCAACAATTAAAAAAACAATGTCCCTGCTAGGGCGCCACTTGTAACGAACTATTTTTCATTGCTAGAATATGCTCGCCGATGTCCTGGGTTCAATTGTGAAAAATAAATAAGAACACGTCTACATTTATGTTTTTTCTAAATTTCAATTTCTTTATTCTTCACTTTTATTATCTCATATCTACTACAATTTTCACTTCTAATCTACGGCTTAATTCTAGGACGTCGATTAAAAGCAATATCGAGTTGTATATAAGGGTATAAATATATATATATAATATAAGTTGTTTTCTGGAAGTAAGAATATCATTCGCGTATATATGGGTTCAAGACAAGTTTATTGGGAATACATTGAACACATATGCCTGTGTCCGTTTGCGTTTGGGTTCAGCCTGTGACCAAAATGTTCGCTCCGCTAAAATATTCGTGTGTCACTGGACTAGTGCCAGCACTAGTTTTACGAGATCTCAATGTGGTTTCAGCTTGTGAGCTCTCCACCAAATGCAGATGAAAACTATGAACTAAGGATATTCGCGTGTCACAGAATTAGTGCGAGGACTAGTCTGACGATATCTGAATATGTTTTCAGCTTGTGAGCTCTCCACCAAATGCAGATGAAAACTATGAAACAATTATATTCGTGTGTCACTGAATATGGTGTTGTATTCGCGAGGGGAAGCCACAAAATTAAAAACCACGGGCACTTTTCACTTTTTTTTATTTTTTATTATACTTGACCGAGCATCGGTCTTTTCAATAACTTCCTATCAACTGACTTAAAATTAATCATTAGCTTTTACATTAACTTCGGCGTCGGCAGATGACACCGCTGAAGTAGGTCAGTTATTTGTATGACGCAATCTCAAAACTTCTTATTTCGCGAAACTAACATTTTATTGATATTAATTTCGCAATCGGATGTTCTACATTTCCTAAGTAGAACGTTTATGTTCCGCATTGCATTTTTGCTTTAGTTTAATTTCTTACTTTCTTATTCTCTTTTAAATGGTTTAAAAAGTTCTGCCTTAAAGTATTCTCACTTGCTTAGCTTCGAATTGTTGATATGATTCAATAATTCGAAGTTAACATAATTAGTCATTAATTTCATTAACTTTAACAGAAGCCGTGCGCTTTGACCGAACGAAGCGTAGCAAAGTGGTGCGTTGACCGAACGAAGCGAAGCAAAGTGCATCGCTCGCATTTTAACGGTTCTTGGCTTGCTTCGACTGTTGTGTTATTTAAGTCGATCGTGGCTTTGAACTAGTTATTTTTAATTTGGCCTTGATTATTATTGTTCCGTTAAATTGGAACTTAGCTTTTGTGATTGCGACATACAACATCCCTCACCCCTACGGGAAGAAAAATTTATTATCGAGAAGCGATGGTAAATTTTTCGCATATGTACATCTGTATGTGTATTAAATGGTGCTCATTTAATGATTCTTAGTTTCCAGAACATTATGTTAACATTACTATAAGGTTTGTTCCTACTATTGTTCTTAGTTTTCCCACACTTCGTTTGTGAAGCTGTTTAATTAATAACATAATGTTTTACATTTCATTAAAGATTACTGATTTGTGTTTATAAATTAGAGTTTTAACAATTGTCAATATTTTGTTTTCATTATAACGTTGTCTGCGGCTGCTGCTGCTTTCATTGTATGCGGAGATAGGGCAGATGTTGTTCTGTTTGGGTCAGGAGGGTTTTGATTTATGGTGTTGATCATCGCACGGATTGGCTGTGGGTGGTGGGTTCTTTGTACTGCTGGTTGTAGGGTAGCTGTGATGTGGTAATTGTTCTTGGTATTGATACCAACACTACTCGGAATGACTTCTAGCGTAACACGCGCTTTATTATATATAGTGTATATATTGTATATATTGCTGCTTTTCTGCATCGCGCTATAAAATGGTTTGATTGTCTTCGTCCTCAGCATATACTGTGATGAGTTTCAGCTCACTATTATATATTTAAAATTGTTTTCAAGTTTTGCTTAATTTTACGTTTAATTAATTTTTCTTTGACATGATAATCATTTTTAT
The DNA here is from genome assembly GCA_937620795.1 of Thecophora atra. Taxonomy (NCBI): domain Eukaryota; kingdom Metazoa; phylum Arthropoda; class Insecta; order Diptera; family Conopidae; genus Thecophora; species Thecophora atra. The sequence goes on from OW569398.1 coordinate 46,125,430, forward strand.
TTTCCACAATTTCATTTAGATTTCGTGTGTATATCTTGTACGTATGTATATTCTGATTTTAATTTCTTATTCCAGTTTTTATTTTAAAAATAGAATAAAACGAAATATGTACATAAATCCCTCTGTTATATGCCTACATTATTTTCATATACATACATTTTCATTCTTATTTTTATATTTGTAGTACGTTTTTGTTTTAAAATAAAATACATATATTTAAAATGATTGTGTTTAATTTAATGTAACCTGTTTTGTGTTTCTTACTGTTTCTTATTTTTCATGTACTTTAATTAAATTTATATATGTATGTAAAGACTATATATATTTTCTTTTAGTGTTCTCTAAATGTATTTTTTTAAATTAATATATATAATATAATATAATTACTGCAATTATAGATACTTAACCGGCGTATATATATATATATATATATATAATTTTTGTGTGTATTATATCTTTTTTTTTTCTATATTGGTTGTGTATTTATTCGTTGATTTTAAATAATTGCAAAACCAATTTTCGTGCGTTTTCAACTTAACAATTTAAGATTTTATTGCAGGTGCATTTATTTTCTTTTAAAATAACTGCATTTGCAATTTTTACGCGTGTTAATTGTTGTTCATTGACTTTTTACAGAACAATGACTTATTGTCCTATTTTCGTTTGTTTATTGAGTTTCCGTTTTTGTAATGCGTTAACCATTCCGTGTGCAACTATTTCGCAATAATTGCAAACGCAACAGTTTTTTCAACTTTTTCTTAATTGGTTTTATTTCCTTAAAGTTCTTCTCGAAAATATACGGAAATTCGTCGCCTTTTTCAATTTTGATGAGTTGACCAATTAAGCGTTACTAGTCGATGCCGATCGCTATAAATAAACGCCACTTTTGTGACCATCATTAATTGTTAACCTGCTGTTGTTTTAGTTCGTGGTGCCAATCGCGTATCCAGTGCTATTTACGTATCGTCCAAGTCGTCAGTCAGTCAATATTTGGTGAGTATAATGTTTTACTAAATTTATTTTTCCTTTCTTTTGCCTTTTTTTTATGTTTTTCCTATTTATTTTCTATTTTGCTTTTTTTTTTCTCTTTTTGTTTTTTATCCTGCTTATATTATTATTTAAAGTATTCCTTTTTATTGTTTCTTTTCAGGAAATAATGGAGAATTGCTGCCACTCTTACTGCATGTTTGCAGTACAATACTCGCCCAGGCAGAGGAGTCCTGCTGGGAATTAGAGGGTGTGATTGCCGCTGCGCGGGACCTAATGGACGAATGCAAACGGTACCCGTCGGCCTCCCGCATTCAATTCTTAATTAACCACATCTAAACGATTATTCATCATTCCGATGTTCGATGCGATTCAGTCTCCGCCTGGATAGACACTATTTATCTGGATGTCGCTCGGAAAAATGAAATGTGCGATTTATACAAGTGAACTGATCAACAGAACGATAATTTTTTGAAATTACGGAAGTTATGTAAAACAAAGAAATAATAAAGTTTTGAAATTCAAAAAAAAAAAAAAATTTATTATTGTGTCAGGAAGTTTAGCTTGTATTTAGTTTTTTGTCGTTATCATTGTTTGATTGTTTGATTGTTTGATCGTATTCTCATTTTGTTCCAGCTGTGTTATCGATGCTTCGATTGGCGTTAACATGTTTAGGCATGATTCTTTGAATTTATCAATTAGTAATTTTGTATCTATTTCTTCGCAAACACTCCTCATTCTATTCACATGAGATGTTAATTCATTTATGCTGTCCTTAAAATTGTTTGGTTGTATTGTTGTAACTATTGTCCACTTGTCTTTGAAGAATAATGCGTTCGTAATCTGTTCGAATAACATTGGTGCCTCCGCTAATTCTTGCGTTTCCAAGGTTCTACAACCACTTATACTCATGAACAATGCAAACACCCAAAACTGTTTTCTAAGCATTTTGTTGTTATTGGTGCTGCTTCTAACTCTGTAATACCGCGTTTACATAAAACGGTTTTTCCAGAAATTGGAAGTAAAACTTTTTAGGACCTAAAACCGCTCGTAAACTTTTTAAATACCATTGAAATTGTTATTGCAATTCCAGCGCTAAACCGAAATGCTTTTGGGTTTTAGCTTCACATTTTAGTTTGCAACTCAGGTTCGAAGTTCGGAATTATAGGAACTTATGCTTCTCCTTGTCTAGTGCCAATGTGTTAGAAAGGGACAATTACAGGCGACAAACTATTAGCACATATGTCCACACACATGGTAAAAGCTCAACTACACCAAACAAAACAAAGCAATAACAAAACACCTACTTTGCTTGACCGGATTATGTATGGAAACACTTCGAAAGCTCATCAGTTTTCGAACAGCTTAATCGGATTAAATATTTTTATGTAAACAGGGTATAATGCAATTAATTAATATAATGTTATTACAAATTATTAAAAATTGTGCATTCTTATACTATGTTTGTTTTTCTAATCGACCTCAAACTTATCTAGTCTATTCTAGTTTTATCTCTTAATTCTCAACGGAGTTTTTTTTTATCTTATGATTTTGTTATTATTATAATTATCTTGATAAATTTTTAACAAGTTATTATGGAAAGACTTTTCTTTTCCTTTTATTAATATAACTGTAGTTACCGGGTATTTAACTTGTTTCACTTCATATGGCCCTGACCAAATTGGCGAAAATTTATTTTTCCTCGATTGGTTTTTAAGTAATACCTTGTCACCTAATTTATACTGCACTAACTTTAACTTATTGTCGTACTGTTGTTTAGCTACTATTTTTGCCTTATCTTGGTTTTTCTTAACTAATTCATGTGCCCTTTGAATTTGAAATTTCAGCACTTTGTTTGGATTTTCTGCATTATAAATCGGGCAACATTAACGTTTTAAGTTTGTCGGCATCTCTATATCAAAGCCGAATAAAGTTCGAAAAGGTGTTTGTTTTGTAGTTATATGTGGTGTATGGTTGTGAACGTGCATTGCTGCAGTTAACCATTGGTCCCAATTTGAACCGTCTTCTTTAGCGAAACTACGTAAGTATTCAGCTAAAGGTCGGTGGCTACGTTCTAATGAACCGTTTGCCTGTGGATGATATGGTGTTATGTGTACCTTTTTGATGCCTAAAAGTTTGCATGTGTCCGAAAACAGTTTAGAAACAAAATTTGTGCCGTTATCAGTCAACATAACTTTCGGTATTCCGTAACGTGTAATTACCCCGTCGTAGAACCCTCGCTACAGTACTAACTTCGTCCTTACACGCCATGAATTTAGAAAAATCATCTTGAAACGTTAAAATGTATTTGTTGCCGGACGCAGTTTCTGGCAAAATTCCTACAATATCTATATACACTTTGTCGAATGGGCGAACTGGTGTATCCGTTAAAACCATTGGCATTTTTGTTAATTTCGAACTTTTGTTAATTTGACACTTTTGACATGTTCTTACATATTCTTTTATTTGTTTTTGCATTCCAGGCCACCTATATTGTTGCCTAATCCGCAGATAAGCTTTTACCGCTCCTTGATGTCCTCCTAATGGGGTACTGTGGAAGTCTTTTGTAACGGTTTCTATTTCTTTAGGGTCCGTTAATAAAATTGTATTGTTGATATTATCTGGGCCATCACTATCTGCTTCTACTGACTCGTTATTTGGCATTTGGACTTGGTTGTCGGTATTTTGGATTTGTTTATTCTTACGTTGTGAACGCGTTTCAACTGCAACTATTTTATTCTGCGGTATTCTGCTTAGTGCATCTGCATTGAGATTGTTCTTTCCTGGTTTGTATAATATTTCGAAATCGTATTCTGATAGTTTGTGCCTAAATCTGGCTAATCTTGAATTTTGATCTTTTAAATTGGCTATTCTTCTTAGTGGTTGATGATCTGTTAAAATTTTAAAATGTCTACAAGCTATCTAAAAGCTATCTATCTTCTATCTTCGCTTATTTTGCCTTGCGACAACACTGCACCTAACGCTTCGTTACTCGCGTCGGTAGTTAGAAGAAAATCTTTTGAAAAGTCCGGATATGCTAGCACTGGTGGTGTCACGACTGCTGCTTTCAATAGTTCGAAAGCTTGTTGGCTGTCTGGCCAAACAAATTTAGCGTCTTTCCGTAGTAATTTGTTTATTGGCAATGCTATTTTAGCTGTATCCTTTATAAATTTTCTGTAGTAATTTATTAATGCTTGCCTAGGAATGCTTGCACCTCCTTTTTGTTTCTCGGTGGTGGAATATCTTTCACCCATTCCACCTTGCTTGGGTCAGGTAAAGCTCCCTTTTCTGAACATTTATGTCCTAGGTACACGACTTCTCGTCGCAAAAATTGACACTTTCCTATATTGAGTTTCAAGCAATCCTTTCTTATTACATCGAACACTTTCTGTAACCGCATTTCATGTCGCATTAAGTTGCTTCCATATATTACAATGTCATCTAAATAAACAAACCAATCAATTCCTTGCAGTCCTGTAAGAATATGGTTCATTAATCGTTGGAATGTTGCTGGAGCTCCTGTTAAACCGAATGGCATTCTATTGAACTCAAAATGCCCTAATGCCGAACTAAATGCCGTTTTCTGTTTATGTTTCTTGTCCATCAGCACTTGATGATATCCACTTACCAAATCCAGTGTTGAAAAATAACGACTGTTGCCCAACTGATCTAATATTTCATCTATTCGTGGTAGTGGGAAGACTTGTGGCTTTGTTAAGCCAATCGATTGGTTGTTAATTACCAATCGCCATTTTTTCTCACCATCTTTGCCACTTTTCTTCGGAACTAATAGCAATGGTGAATTCCATGGAGACATGCTTGGAGATATCAGACCCTCTTCTAACAATTTCTGTATCTGCTTATTTATTTCTTCTTTATTAGACTGCGGAATGCGATATTGTTTCTGATTAATCGGCGGTTAATCTGATTTTGTTAAAATTTTATGTGTTAAAACCGGTGTAAACGTTAATTTATCTCCTTCCAACAGAAAAATTTCATTGTAAGCAGAACATAGTTTTATAATAGATTCCTTTCTTCACTTTTTAATGATGGATCTAAATTTAATTCTTTCATTAATCTATTAATTCTTTGCGTTTTGTTTGCACTAACTATATTGTTAATCGTACTTTTAAAGTTAGATGATGTTCCACTTATATTATATTTATTGAAATCACTAAATTTCGGCGAAAAGTTGTCATTGAGATTGAAATCTTTTGACGTCGAATTTAAAATTGGAACTGTTACTTTGCCATCTTTTACATTAGATAGCGTTTCTCCTAGGTATATTCCCGGTGTAATTTCTTGTTTATTTATCACAACAGTCGTGAGTTGACAGTTCTTGCATTTACTACTGTGCTATTAATGGTTTGACTATTATCACCCTTTAAGCATTTAAATGGTAAATTTGTAACGAACTGCTTGCTGTTGTTAAAAAATGTCAAATTCTTTGTGAGCGTGTTAATAATAAATTTGTTCCATAAATTATCTCTTCCTAAAATACCGTCCCATGCTGGTACACCTTGTTCAAGTTGTACTGTATGCATCTTGAAATTTAAATTTTGAATAGCATTATGACGTATATTAATAGACCCTTTTGTGGTGATTCGCCCACCGAAAGCTCCAGTCAATTCCTTTTTAACGGATTTGTTCAGAATTGAACTCGGTTTCAACGCATTCTCTTTTACTAAGCTCGAGTCTCCACCCGTATCTACAAGTAAAGTGAGTTTTTCATTTATAGCCTCTTTGCAGGGTAATTCAATGAACACATCATTTAACTTGTTTTGAGTCATTTTGGACATCATGCTGTTATCGAGATGATTACATGTTAACAAAGGAAAGGTTGGAAATTTGTTTTCTTTAAGCATTTCAGAATAACTGTATCTTTTATAGCCACTAGTTTTAACACTGTATTTCTTGCAATATTTTTTATATGAGTCATATATTCTAATTCATTATATTTTTAACATTTAATAAGCAAAATTATCATTATTAATTGTGTTCTGAGTTGTATGACTTTTTCACCTGTTATCGCTGATGTTACAAATACTTCTTCGACCGTATAATTTCTTTTCGTACTCTGCGCTTTGTTATTTTTAATTTGACTGCTGCTTCCATTTATAAACTTAGAAGTCGGCAACGTTTCCACAATCGCTTTTGATGTCGGATTAACTGTTACCACTTCATTTGGCCTCGAGTTACTTAAATTTTTGGGTTCCCAGCTTATTGGCATTGTCTGGGCCCTTGTCGGTTTCCCTGAAACTTTTCCCAGTTTCTCTTAGCTTGGCAGTCTTTTAAAAAGTGACCCGGCCTGTTGCAAAAATGGCATGCCAAATTTTTTGGTCCTGTTCCGTTTACCACTGGATTGTTCCTAAACTTATTCGCTTGTGGCTGGCGAGTTATGTGTGACGCTAAAACCGACCACATGACAAATCCCTTACCAATCAATTGGAAGCTCTAAAAAGTCACAACGAAAGTTTGACGAACTCGAGTTCACGATCGGTCAGTTTTCACAACTGAAGTTTGATGAACTTGATTGCACAGTTGATCAGTTCTCACAAACTAAAGTTTGATGAACTGGATTGCACATCGGTTAAGTTACAAAACACAAAATTTTAACAGTTGCTCTTGCCCACACAAGAACAAGAAAAAGAACACAAAGAAGGAACTAGAAAATAAGATATATATAAAGCAACTTAGAAGATAAGTTTTTCAGTTCGCTGTAAACACTTTAAATAAAAGCACCTAATCAAAAATAAAGAGATCGATTCAAAAAGTATTAACGTTGTTTTTTTTTCACGTAATTGGCGCAGTCGGCAAAAGTTAACTTCAGTTAACAAAGATTGTAAATCAAAGTGATTTGTGGTTAAAAAAGTGATCCTAAGATCCTTGAACACAAAAACAAAACAGTGATCCTAAGATCCTTGAACACAAAAAAAAAATGATCCTAAGATCCTTGAACACAAGAAGGAAAAAGTGATCTTAAGATCCTTGAACACAAAAACAAAATAAATAACGGAGATCCTAAAATCCTCATAAGAGGAACATTAAATAGTGAAGTAAATGAAACAAAACAATAAATAAGTGATCAAATGGTCAGAAGTGAAAATTAACTGTATGCCGAAGCAGGAAAAGCAATGCCAGAAGGCATTGCCATACGATAAGATACGATATCCATACGATAAGAAAACAATTTCAAATCTCAAAACAATACCGGAAGAATTCGAAGAGACAAATTTAAACTTGGAATCATTAATTAAAGAAACACCAAAAATGCCGAATCCAAATGAAAGCTTAACACTAAATGGATCGGATCTGATGAAGGAAGCGGCAAGGATCAGAGAATTCAATGGCTTCAAAGAATACGACCTTTCATCCTTTATTAGGGAAGTAGAACTGATTCTACCACTTTTCGAAGCCAATCCAGCAATGAAGGAGTTCATCTTTAATCGATACATCAAAAACAAAATCCAGGGACCAGCCCTTCACGCTATAAGAACACTAGGAGCAGTACCTTTCTAGACGCACTTAAAGGACGAGCTAATAAAAAACTTCGGAATACGGGAGATTACCACAATTTATACCATCAGGCAATAAATCTGAAATTCGTTAATGTAAGTGACTATTTCAGGAATTTAAGATACATACTAGATAAGTTGAATACAAAATATGAATTTGATAAAAATAAGCCAGAGGAATTTTCTCCTAGAACGAATGAATCCATTATCCTAAAAACTTTCCTTAATGGGATAAATACTAATTTAGCTAGTGTTATACATAGTAGGCAAATCTCAACTCTACGAGAAGCATACTACACCTTAGAAGAAACAGGCTTATTAGTTCAGGATAGAAGACGAAATAATTATAGAGACAGATTATTCCCAGAAAGACAATTGAACAGATTTGGCGACAGAAGACATGATAACCAAATGCATTATACAAGCAGACATGTAGGTTACCAACCTGAACCAACATCCAATCAACGTCCGACTGAATACAACACACCACAACAGGCAACCAATAGACCAAATTCCATGCTCTTCCGAAATAACAATCTAAATTCGACACAATTTCGTCTAAACTCAGGTCAATCTAGACGTAACCAAAACGGTTTTAGCAACAGGAACTCCGGACAGTTTAGGCAGGAACAGACAACTCCAATGGAAATAGATCACATTGGAGACATTCAAGAGACAAATATTGACAACGAGATAAACGGAAATTTTCGCTATCAGGGCCAAGACATAATTTACCGATAGTGGAACTGACTATAGACGCAGAAAAAAAGAAAATTAGATAAACAAAAACTTGTAAATTACAGAAGAATAAAATTAAAAAATCCTTTGAGCTTTAATACAATGAAAAGAAAACTAGTAATAGACGAAGAAATAATAACGCCTCTACCTAAAGAATTCAATGAAAATAATAGAATATGCTGGAAAATTATGACGTTCGAAAACAAAAATTTCGACGCCATTATAGGTCAAAACCTTTTGAAACCTCTAGCAGCAGTCATAAGCCATAAAGACAACCATATAGAAATAAACAAGACCATAACCAAATTTTTAACCGAGTGCCCATATGAATACAATAATATTTTATCGTTAGAGAATGCTTCTGCAAATAACTAGGCTACTTAGGGAAGATATGAACGAAGAAGAAAAAGAAATATTAAAGGACATCCTAAAAAGAAATAGCGATTTAATTTTTCAAGAAAGAGACTCACTTAGCCACACACACGAAATTCAACACGAAATTGTTACCACAATAGACAAACCGGTATATTCCAAAATATATCGTTACCCACAAATCCATGAGACGTAAATAAATAGGCAGATGCAAGAAATGTTAGAACAGGGTATAATTAAGGAAAGTAATTCACCCTACAACTCCCGACTGTGGATCGTTCCGAAAAAAGCGGATAATTCAGGAAGAAGAAATGGAGAATTGTAATTGATTACAGAGCCCTGAATGAGATTACAGTAAGTGATAAATTCCCAATACCAAATATAGATAACATTCTTGAAAATTTAGGCAGAGCCCAATATTTGACTACCCTAGATCTAGCGAAGGGATTTCATCAGATTTTAATAAGGGACGAGGACAGAAAAAAGACAGCTTTCTCAACCCCATTAGGACACTACGAGTTTATTAGGATGCCTTTCGGCCTCAAAAACGCCCCGTCAACATTTCAACGACTTATGAATTCAGTATTAAGAGATCTTATAAACACAATCTGCGTAGTATATTTGGACGACATCTTAATATTTAGCACTACCATAGAAGAACACAAGAAAAGTATCGAAAAAATTTTTGCCAGATTAAAAATGCATAACTTAAAAATTCAAATAGACAAATGCAATTTTTTTACAAAAAGCACAGAATACCTAGGACACATCCTAACTACGGACGGTATTCGTTCAAATCCAAAAAAAACAGAAGCCATCCAAAACATCAAGCTACCTAAAACAGCCAAACAGATAAAATCATTCGGGTTATTATAGAAAGTTCATAAAGGACTATGCCAAAATAGCTCACGGAATGACTAAATACCTGAAAAAAGATGCAAGAATAAAAACTGATGACCCACAGTACACATATGCATTTTACAAACTTAAAAGACTAATGATAGATCCTCCAATACTTAGATACCCCGACTTCAAGAAAAAATTCAAACTGACCACCGACGCTAGTAATTTTACAATCGGAGCAGTTTTAACGCAGGACGATCACCCCATTTGCTACGCAAGTAGGAGCTTAAACGAACATGAGAAAAGGTATTCCACTACGGAGAAAGAATTACTTGCCATTGTATGGGCAGTTAATTATTTTAGACCGTATGTCTATGGAAGATCATTCGAATTGTTGACAGATCACCAACCACTTAAGTGGCTGCAAACAAAATATAGAGGAAAAGATATTAACCCAAGACTACAACGCTGGATTCTAAAATTAGGCGAATATGACGTCAGTATAGGGTACATCAAAGGGAAGGAAAATACATTAGCAGACTTTCTAAGCAGATTAGATGATGCAGGTGAAATCCTCAATATGGAATCGAATGACGAAGACGATAACGTAAGCACAAATGCCACCATTCATTCCCAAGAAGAGGAAAATAATGATCATTTTCCGATTTTAGATTCAGTCGTCAATCGCTTCAATACCCAAATAATACTAACTGAAAGCAAAACAAAGGAAATAGAAATAATTAATAATAAACGGAAAATTTTTATTAGTGTGGACGATATTAATAGTGGATTCATGACAGACATCTTTCGCAGATATTTAAAATCAGGAAGAGTGGGCATCTACTCAGAAATAACAGACCATGAATATAATGTAGTTCAACTTAAACTTATTGAATTGTTTCATCAAAATATTAAGTTCCACAGATGTAAATATCATGCAAAAGACATGAAGAATGAAGACGACACGTACAAACAGATCGGCAAATATCACAAACAAGAAACCGGACATGGTGGCATTAGTTCGAACTATGAAGGGTTAAAAAAATTGATTTATTTTAAAAATCTGAAAACACTGGTTCAAAAATATACAAACAACTGTGACTTTTGCAATAGAGCCAAATATGATAGAAAACCAATAAGGCCAAAATTTTTTTGTAACTGAAACACCGACTGATAAAAATCGAATAATCCAGACATACATATATACAATTAAAAAACATAATTTCATATCCTTTATAGATAAATTTTCAAAATTCGTTGTTATGTTTTATCTCGAAGACAGAAACAGCATGACTTTAATAGAAAAGATAAGATTATATTTATCAATTAAAAATAACCCGGAAAAATTCGTAATGGATAATGAATTTAACTCCACTAATGTTAAACACTTTCTACAACAGGAAAACATTGAGTCACACTTTACAAAACCTAATAGTCATACAGGTAATTCGAACATTAAGCATTGTATGCATAGTACAATTTCAGAAAAGCTTAGGGTTTTAGAAGCAGAATCATCAGATTTAAATATACAAGAAAGGGTATTCAAGTGTGTAGAATGGTACAATAGGTCGATTCACACAACTGTAAAAGAAAAACCTATTGACATAGAAAAAGGCAATGTATGCAAAAAAAAAAACTATAATTTGTTAAAAAACACAAAAGAACGTAACATTAGGAAGCTGAATAGTAAACGTGAAGATTACAGGCAGGAACAAGTTGAGGGTTATGTTAAAAATTATAAAGCTTTAAGACACAAATACGAACCTAGGTATAGAAAACTTAATTTAGAAAACGTACACCCATCTAATATTAAAAGAAAAGCTAAATTTTCAGGTGAAATGGACATTAATAGTTATGATAATTAGTAATTTACTAATGATGTCACAAAGCTTACTAACAGTGGAAAAAATAACTTCTGACAATGGCTACGCAGAGATTAAATTAACAGACGTACAAATAATAGAGAACTATAGTACAATACTGCATATAATAAAACCAAACGAAATTTTATCAATAATTGATAGTCTACAATCCAATATCCGAGATCTAAAATAAACGGACAATAAACAAATTTTGGGACAGGAATTACGAAACATAAGACGTAAACTTCAAACAATAGTACCACATAATAGGCAAAGAAGAGGACTGATCACCATAGTAGGAACAGGACTCAAATGGCTCTACGGAACCATGGACGATGATGACAGAAATAAAATTGAAGAACACTTAAAAATAATAGACGAAAATAATCACATGGCAATCGAAAACTTAAATAAAAATATAAAAATCAATGACCATTTCAATAAAACTTTTGAAATGTTAAAGGCAACTATAAACTCGGATAAAAATATTATTTCAAATCAAATTAATAATTTAAATAAAAGCTATTCTAGTATATCAGCGGAAGTATTATACTTCGATTTTATGCTTAAGATCAAAATTATTGGTGAAAATGTCGAACACATTCAAAACTGCATTGCTTCAGCACGACTTAACATAATGACTAGCAATATTTTAACCGACGAAGAAATTGTGAAATATAATATTGATTTATATAAATTGCAGAACATAAAACTGGGTACAGCCGTGTATAAAGATAATAGTTTAACTTTTGTAATAAGAATACCAAATCAAATCCTATTAGTACCAAGATCGTTATACATACTGATTGCAAATAATATATCCGAAGAAGTTATGTTTAAAAAAGAAGAAATTGTGCAAATCAGAAATAAAACATACAGCTATACGAGTAATAATGACCTAAAATGCTTACAAGAGTCCAATTTATGTATATTTAGAAACAAATGTTACAAGATTAAAAATAATCAAGAAGAAATTATAGAAATTAAGAAAGGTCTTTTAATAATCAAAAATCATGTGAGAGCTAATTTAACTAGTAGTTGTGACGAAAGAAGAATTGAGATCAATGGTAATTACATTTTAACATTCTACAACTGTAATATAACCATAAATAACAAAACTTATGCCAACAAGGAAACCAAAATTTTCCAACACTATTTAATTCCACAAAACTATGAAACGCAACAGGTAAAAACTCAATTAACCTTTGATGACATAATAATAAATCAAATGGACAATATTGAGCAAACTAAGGAGTAAAAGTCACATAACAGGAATAACACTGTCTATAATTTAACGATTTTAATAATAATACTAGTTATTATAATCATACTAATAATAGTTTTCATTTTTGTATACAAAAAATATTATGGATTCAAATTCAAATTCAAATTCAAATTTTGTTTATTGAGCCTTTTTCAAAACAGGTTATAAGTTATAAAATTCATATGAAAGTGTTAACAAAATTAAAGACTATAATGTATTATCTTCAAAACATAATTGAACAACAGTATCGTACTTAAATATATAAAGAGAAAGATTGAAGTTAACAAGAACATTAATGTGAATCGCTCTTGCTCCCGGAGCTTACATGTATTGAGAGTATATCTCCTAACCTAAAATATAGACTTAATGCTAACTTAAATCTACGAAAAAACAAAAACAAAAAGAAGAGTAAACAAACCTCTTAAATACATTAAAGGCTAACCTCTATGGGAATCAGGGGTTGTATTCTTATAAAAATTATGACAGAGAGATGCATTTAAATCAAAATTAGCCGCAGCTTCATTAATGAAGCCAACAGGTGACAAATACCTTATCACCTTTTTGAAATGGATTCAAAAGGAAGTTATTTATAAAAACTCAGGAGAGTTTGCAATCAAAGGGGGGGAGGAGTTTTTCGTTCAAGTTCTTCGTTGTCATCTTGTCTGTAATTGCTATTGTTTCTTTGTAGTTGTGGTTGTCTTTGCTGTTGGTAATTATCTCTTGTGAAGGGATTACTCGAGTTTGGTTGGTAATTACTCGTTATCACACGTCCTTTACATCTATTACTTGTCTCGTTACTGTATTTACAACACTCTTGACAATACGGAGTGTTTTTCCTGAGATAGCATTCGTCCCTTGTATGGCCTCGCTTATCACAAAAAGAGCATTTTACTTTTTGTTGAAATCCGAGGGGCTTTTTATGCAATTTTTTAAATTTTGAACAATTTAATTTTCCCAAGCAATTAGATTTTATTTTCCAGCGCAAGCTATCATATTGCACTCGATATTTAACACCTGTCCGCGAATGTTTAACAACTCGTCAACAATTGTTCAATTGCTGTTTTATCCGTTTGTTTGTCTTTTATTTTGTTTTTATATTGTGCGCCATGCAATCTGAACTGGCCGTGAGGCGACAGCGCTGCTTCGTTTAGTCGCCGTTATTTGCTTGCTTAAATTGCTGACTCAATTTTAATTTTTGTGCTATTATTTTTGCGTCATTTAAAAATTCATTTTATTAAGACATTTATTTCATTAAAAGGAAATTACAAAATAAATTTTTATTGTTATTATTTTTATACATATACTTTTTCATTAATGATATGGCTATTTGTCTTGCTTTTAATTAGCAATTTTCCAACCATTCTTTTTAAGCTGCAACAGTTGTTTGATTAAATCCCTTTTCTGCTTTCCCTCGCTGATGTTTATTATCCGCTGTACCTCTGCGCATTCTTTTTGAAATTTCCTTTTCTTTCCTCCACGCTTTTTCTTTCTGTACGATGAATTTTCTTCTGGTAACAAAATTCGTCTTCTAAGTTCTGCAGCTATATGTTGTCTTTTTCTGTATTCTTCGATTGTTATTGGTTTGGGACCCGCTGTTCTTGGTGTCGGTATATATTTGGGAACGCCCTCTGCTATTTTCCCTGGCTCATATTCTTAATTTTCTCCCTTGCCTTCATTTGCATCCTTGTTGTCCATATAAATCAATTCTTGATCAGAAATAACGGAAGGTTAGAAATTCCTACATAGATCAATTTTAGTTTTCTGTATATTTATAACACTTTTAACTTTTGTTATGTGATTACACAAATAACAATCGTCGCACAAATTTTTTTTTTAAAAACGTTTGCGTGTTTATTCGTGTTTTATATATGTACCTATGTACATACTGAAGAACGTACTAACCGCGAATGAATAAATATATAAAACAAATTAAATTGATTTAATAAAACGACGAAACTATCAAATGAATCACTAGTAGCATTTGTTTTTTTTACTTCCTTGTATACGTAGTAAATACAAGAAAGTATTGTAATCATGAAAAATTTCGATATTGAGATTTTGATGGTAACACACATTTTGATCATCGCGGAGTCCATTTTGACTAGTTTGGTCGTGACGTGTGTACGTATGTACGTATGTACGTCTGTACGTATGTACGTATGTACGTCTGTACGTATGTACGTATCCTCAATAACTTAAAAATGGATAATCGTAGAAACTTGAAATTTGGTATGTGAGACTCTTATAAGACCTAGTTGTGCACCTCTCTTTTTGGATGCAATCGGTTGCGCGAAAAGGACACTTCTCATATAGTTTTTTTCAAATTTCATACATTACTCAAAAACAAACACTCCTAGAAAGTATATTGGGCCTTACATAAGACACAATTTTGTAGCTCCAATTTTAATGATGGTTCGCACCAAAAGGACTCTTCGCCAAAGGAACACGAAGCATGCATTATCCGAATTACATAAATGATAATGATAAATGAATGTTATGCTGCTATATCTTTTACAAAAATTGGCTGTACCCTTACAGAACTAAACAGGGAAATCAAAATTACTACGATTGATAGTTGCTGATTGATAAAGCTGTGTGGAAACTAATTTGTACTTCCTTGTTTTTACTTACTACTATTTAAATTATTTAAATTAAGAGAAGCCTATGAAATTTTTTTCATTATGGAAGTAAAAATATTTAAAATTTTTAAAACTTCAATTTTAAAATATAAATAAAATATATCAACCACTCTTGAAATAAAACCATACAATTGCCGTCATACAAGGAAGTTATGTGTTGCCCACATCAGATATTTTTTTTGTGCTTTAATCAACTGTTTTTACTCAAGGTATTTCGTCTCATTTTAATGGTATCTTATCTTATAATAATAACGTAACGCGTTATTATTTTTCCCTAAAGTCATTGTCCGAAAAAAAATATTGAGTACCATCTTAGCTCTCCAGCGGATTATTTCCATGCACCATTATCAGGTGCACGACTTTTGTTAATTGTTAGTATTTTTTTCTAACCACTTAATGGTGCCGACGGTACTACTTACGATTTCCTTGCTGGTCGAGCGATCCTTAATTCGAGAAATTGTCTTTAACAGTGTAGTGTCCGCGTTGAGCGTTGTTATCCTCTTTCGGGTGTTGCGATCCTCGGCTCGAAAAAATACGGCTGCGCCAAATGTTGTATTCTCCACCAAATGCAGATGAAAACTATGAACTAAGGATATTCGCGTGTCACAGAATTAGTGCGAGGACTAGTCTGACGATATCTGAATATGTTTTCAGCTTGTGAGCTCTCCACCAAATGCAGATGAAAACTATGAAACAATTATATTCGTGTGTCACTGAATATGGTGTTGTATTCGCGAGGGGAAGCCACAAAATTAAAAACCACGGGCACTTTTCACTTAATTTTATTTTTTATTATACTTGACCGAGCATCGGTCTTTTTAATAACTTCTTATCAACTGACTTAAAATTAATCATTAGCTTTTACATTAACTTCGGCGTCGGCAGGTGACACCGCTGAAGTAGGTTAGTTATTTGTATGACGCAATCTCAAAACTTCTTAATTCGCGAAATTAATATTTTATTGATATTAGTTTCGCAATCGGATGTTCTACATTTCCTAAGTAGAACGTTTATGTTCCGCATTGCATTTTTGCTTTAGTTTAATTTCTTACTTTCTTATTCTCTTTTAAATGGTTTAAAAAGTTCTGCCTTAAAGTATTCTCACTTGCTTAGCTTCGAATTGTTGATATGATTCAATAATTCGAAGTTAACATAATTAGTCATTAATTTCATTAACTTTAACAGAAGTCGTGCGCTTTGACCGAACGAAGCGTAGCAAAGTGGTGCGTTGACCGAACGAAGCGAAGCAAAGTGCATCGCTCGCATTTTAACGGTTCTTGGCTTGCTTCGACTGTTGTGTTATTTAAGTCGATCGTGGCTTTGAACTAGTTATTTTTAATTTGGCCTTGAATATTATTGTTCCGTTAAATTGGAACTTAGCTGTTGTGATTGCGACATACAACAGTGGTTTCAGCTTGTGAGCTCTCCACAAAATGCAGATGAAAACTATGAACCAGAGTATTCGTAAGTCACTGGAGTAGTGCAAGGACTAGTCTGAGGAGATCTAAATATGGTTTCAGCTTGTGAGCTCTCCACCAAATGCAGATTAAAACTATGAACTAAGGATATTCGCGTGTCACTGAATTAGTGCGAGGACTCGAAACGAAGGAGCAAGGATATCGAGAACTGATCTCGGTTTTAGTTTGTGAGCTCTCCACCAAATGTGGATGATAACTATGAGCCCAGAATATTTGCGTGTCACTGGACTAGTGCAAGGCCTAGTCTGACGAGATCTGAATATGGTTTTAGCTTGTGAGCTCTCCACTAAATGCAGATGAAACCTATGAACCAAGGATATTCGCGTGTCACTGAACTAGTGCAAGGACTCGAAACGAAGGAGCAAGCATATCGAGAACTGATCTTGGTTTCAGCTTGTCAGCGCCCCGCCAAAATGCAAAAAGAACAAGTGGTAGTAGTTTGTAAATGACTTACACCTTTGAGTGTTGAATTCAAAAAGCCCTGAGTGTAACTTTGGTGCGGCTTTTATACTACTCGTATTGCAACGTAACCTTCTCGGCCGGGGTATTTCTCAGACGCGTCCGGGATTCGTCAAGTTATTTTTATTTAAATGACCCGTTCACACTTTCATTTACCTCTCAAAGATGGATGTATTTAACGCCTATTTGTTAAAATAATAACAATAATCTTTATTATATTATAATCAAAAGTTATGATTTATGCAACTTAAAATCTTATAAATAAGTTATATATATCTATATATGCGTATATATGAGTATATGTTAGTCTTCAAGGATTATTATTGCGTTGGTCACGGAGTGAAGACCCACTGTGACTGATGATCCTCGCGTTGGTCACGGAGTGAAAACCCGCTGTGACTGATGATCCTCGCGTTGGTCACGAAGTGAAAACCCGCTGTGACTGATGATCCTCGCGTTGGTCACGGAGTGAAAACCCGCTGTGACTAATGATCCTCGCGTTTGTCACGGAGTGAAAACCCACTGTGACGGATGATCCTCGCGTTGGTCACGGAGTGTAAACCCGCTGTGACGGATGATTAGTGCTCTGGTCACGGAGTGAAAACCCGCTGTGATCTTCGCGTTGGTCACGGAGTGAAAACCCGCTGTGACCCGGTGATTCGTGCTCTGATCACGGAGTGAAAACCCACTGTGACCCGGTGATTCGTGCTCTGATCACGGAGTGAAAACCCACTGTGATCTTCGCGTTGGTCACGGAGTGAAAACCCGCTGTGACTGATGATCCTCGCGTTGGTCACGGAGTGAAAACCCGCTGTGACTGATGATCCTCGCGTTGGTCACGGATTGAAAACCCGCTGTGACTGATGATCCTCGCGTTGGTCACGGAGTGAAAACCCGCTGTGACTTTCTTTGCGGCCGCCTACGGATAAACTCTTACCTGAGTACAACCGCAGGAAGCTCAATCTTTAGAGATCCTGGCGCACACGCTGATGCTCTGTCGTTGACTATGCTGACGCAGACGCGGATGCTCTGCCGTGACGATGTCGACGCTGACGCGGATGCTCTGCCGTCTTTTTGTGTGTCTTTTTGTCTTATTACTCATGAAGTCGGTCCATAAATTACCAAATGTTTAAGTTGTCCATCGTCACTTATCAGCAAACTAACACGTAAAAACTGCATGAAAGAGAATATTCAACTTTATAGAAAATGAAAACAAATGACACACATTTGCAGCATGCCGATATTTGACCTTCAAAGACCGCATAAATAGACCAATGAAACATGAATGTGCATGAATGTCACCGATCACACATTTCATAAACACAATTATGCCCAAGAGCAAGAGCATTGACTCTCTTTGTACGCACTGTACATATATACACATATTTCGACGTCATGTTAGTAAGTATTGAAACAAAAGCGAAACACTACAGAGGAAATAAAAATCCCCCAACTAAATAAGAACTTTTTGGTTCTTATTGTACAGCCATTGTGGATTTATGCAAATAAATAAATAAAGCCACCAAAAGAACAAATTGGAACAACAACATGACTAATTAAAGAAATTTTTTTTACACTAATTCGATCGACGGCTGTTCTAAATCTGTAGAACAACAGTCACGTTCGCATCAGTATCATGTTATAGTAACAACAACAACAACGCACGCTAGCATATCTCAACACTATATAAACCTTATGGCGGCGGCAGAGAGCCTCACACACACAAACCTTATGGCGGCGGCAGAGATTCACACGCTGGCAGATACCCACACGCTGGCAGAGCTCCACGCCATATAAAGCTTATGGCGGCGGCAGAGATCCACACGCTGGCTATATAAACCCGTAATAGCAAAAGAACTTAGCAATCCATTGGGGAATCAACTATTTCCAACCTTACTTATATGCACTAAATTCATTGTCGTCACCGACCACGGACCATTGATATCATTATTTTCACATAAAAACATTTCATCAAAAATCACGAGAATACGATTATATCTGAGGGATTATGATTATGAAATCATATATAAACAAGGTAAGATGAATACGAACGCCGATGCGTTATCAAGAATACAAATAGACAAATAGACATATTTAAACAGATGATACCAACAGAAACAGACGAAAAGGCAAAAATAACACTTATTGTAACAAGAGGCATGGGCAATAGACAAGTAGAAACAAGCGAACAAAATACACCAAGGAATAATAAAGAATTAAAAAAGGAACAATGCACGTCTCCGAAGCCTGGTCAACTTCACATATGGGAATGCACTTCCGTAAGCGACGTCAGAAATATAAAGAGACTCGAGTTCAACGTAAGCAATAAAAATACAAACGTAACAAACGTATATTTAAAACAAGATAAAGTGCACGTAGAATTTAGCGATAATTCAGCGAAACAAGATTCGACACTGAAGAAACTAAATGGTAACGATAACATAAACTTTTGAATTTATTCGATAAAAATTAGACAACCTTTTTTAACAGCAGCAAAATTAGAATGAAAAATTTATTGAAAAATTTCTATTCATCATAGAAAATATTTGAGCTCAGTTACATAAGCTACTACACAAATTTTTACAAAGTACAAAGAATATAGAGTATAAACAAATTATTTCAATACTCTCGCTATTTGTTTACAGTACAAAATGAAAATTTCTGAATAATACTCAAAAAACTTCATAGAATTTCAAAACGTGAGCGTGGCAGTTAGGGATGTCAATCCCGGGATCCCGGGATCCCGGGATCTCGGGATTTCCACAATTTAAGCATCCCGAAATCCCGGGATTATTTTTAATGAAATCCCGGGATTTTCGGGATTTTCGGGATTTTTGCTGCAAATTTTTTGTTAAGTTTTTATGGCAATTCCTTACAGTTCAAAGTGAGAGGTTGTTCAGAAATAACGAACAATCGCAATATCGTTATATTATGTAATATGTGTCAGGCTAAAAATACAATATACAAATAAATACACATATATAATTTATATGTCATATACATATATATATATTTACCATACAAAGCATCAATATCTTTTTTTAACTTTAAGATTTCTTTGGTTTAATAAATAAATTAACTTCACCACATATTGCGTTTCTGTTTATGGCTATTATACGACTCCTGTAAAATTGATCATGCTATATCATTCCGAATACAGAAAAGCAAGCATTTATAATTGTAAATAATACAGGTTCATATTATTTTTGCAGTCCCGAAATTAGTCCCGATCCCGATCCCGATCCCGGGATTTAAAATTTTAAAATCCCGAAATCCCGGGATTGAAAATTTTTGTCCCGTTTGACATCCCTAGTGGCAGTGCCTTTGTAAAAATATCTGCCAATTGTTCGTCTGTCGAAACGTAATGGAGATCGAACGTAAATATTTGTTCAGCTTATTTTTCCTTGATGAAATGATACCGAAAATCTATGTGCTTTGTACGTTTGTGATATTCAGGATTTTTGATCAGACGAATTGGACTTTGATTATCCATGTTGAAATGTACTTCAATTGCAGATGCAACTAGTTCCGAAAGTAAACGCCTTAACCATACAAGTTCTTTGACAGCTCCAGAAGCAGCAATGTACTCTGTTTATTTTTATCCCAAAATTGGTTACTGCTTCTGGCACTTGAACCGAAGTAGTTTAAGGGAATGATTAAAGATTGATTTGTTCTGGCACTTTAACCGAACAAAGTCAGGAGTGTTAATGAGTTTCTTCTTCTGGCACTTAAACCGAAGAAGAGCTGAGCTGCTATCCAAAATAAAGAATCGCACTCTTTTGTGGTTTGAACTTGACAGACATTTAATGTTGAAAATCTTACAATTTATAATAGTTTCACATATGTATACATAGTCTAATATTTCTTATGTATTGGGTTTTGGTGTTTTTCAAATTTCGTTCCCATGAAGGTAAATGCATGTACAAATTTTGTTCCCATCACTTAATTATATAAAGATAAGACGAAATCTAATACCGCAAGGTGGAGACAGAGCGTCAACAACGCAAAGTCTTGAGTTGGAAATTTTGATGGCAGCGGTGCTGGCGCCGCTGCTGATGCAATTGATACCGCGAAACTGCATGTTTCAAGCGATTCGCAGACAGCTTCTCACAAATAAACCAAAACGCTGATCGTTGCATTCATGGTCAAGGCAAATAAATATAAATACAATAAATATCCAACTTTGGGAACGGAACGCAGCCACAACCAAAACTCAACATACTCTGATTCAGTAGTTGAAAGTGCCACCGACTTTTGTCTCTGAGATGACCAACTCAAAACACCAGAACCAAACATGAACACATATCTTGAAGTTGATCTTTTAGTCTCCTTATCACCTGCATAATCAGCATCACTGTATCCGATTAAACTGAATATCTTCGAACTTTTGAAGTAAATTCCATGACTCATAGTTTGTTTTAAATACATAAATATCTTTTACTGCAGTTACATGGTCTTGTGTAGGTTTTTCCAAGAAACTACGACTAGCAACACCGACTGCATAACTAATATCTGGACGTGTAGCTATTGCCAAATACATAAGACAACCAACTGATTCGCGATATGGAAAATTTGTTTTAGTAGAATCATAAAAATTTTCTAAAACTTGATTCGTGTCGCATGGCGTTGCTGTACCATTGCAGTCTTCCATATTAAAACGCTTCAAAATTTTAAATGCATAAGCCTTTTGATGCAAATGAATAGATCCATCAGCAAATATTTCTATTTCTAATCCAAGAAAACAGTTTGCTTCAAAAGTTTTAATCTCGAATTCTTTGCCTAAATGTTCAATGACTGAATCAAGATTTTCATTCGTTGCACCAACTAATAACCCGTCATCAACATAAATGGCTAAAATCATCCTTGGATCTTTACTTATAAAAACACAGGGATCTGAGTTACTCTGTCTAAACTTGAATTTCTTTATAAAATTTGTAAACCTCTGGTTCCAACTTACTTGCTTTAATCCATATAAACTCTTATTAAGTTTACATGCGGAGCCGCTACCATCATTGAAGCCTTTTGGTTGATGCATATAAATATCTTTATCCAGACTACCATACAAAAAAGCTGTCTTTACATCAAATTGACGAATGCTCATCTTTTTAATGGCAACTATAGATAAAATTGTTCGCAATGATGTAAACTTAACTACTGGACTATACACCTCTTCGTAATCTACACCATACTCTTGGGTAAAACCCTTAGCTACCATTCTAGCTTTATATCTTTTTATACTTCCATCAGTATTATACTTTATTTTGTAAACCCACTTGTTATCAATTACCTTCTGATCAGTAGGTGCCTCGACCAAAGTCCAAGTGTTATTTTTTGCCAATGAGTCAATCTCCTCCTTCATTGCAAGTAGCCATTGATCTTTATCCTTAGACTTCATAGCTTCTTCGTACGTTTTCGCTTCATCTGCTTCGTGTAAAGATAGTAAAGCAGTAAAATTATTAATGTTACCTTTTTCACTGCTATCTTCACCACTTGGACCTTTTCGTAATCGACTCGGTAAAATATTCTGATATTAGATATTTCTCTTGATTACTTTTTCTGTATTTGTGACGATACTGGTATTGGTAACACAGATTCTTCTGCATCAATAAACTCTTCTCCTTCCTCTTCGTAGGAACATGAAATGTCAACGTTCTCATTGATATTTTCTTCCACTTCTTTATGATGAATTGATACTAAATCAATTTTATTTGCTTCGCGAAAATCGTCTAGCTTAGAGTTTGATAGATCTGAAGTATTTCCTGTGAACTTTACATCTCGAGAAATTTGTATTTTTCCAATGGCAGGATCCCAAATACGAAATGCTTTAACATTTTCATCATATCCAACGAAAATACCTTTCACGGATTTTGCATCCAACTTTCGAGGTCGATCTTTCGGGACATGCATATACACTTTACTGCCAAATGGTTGAAAATATTCAAATGAAGATCCTTTTTTACACCACAGCTCGTATGGAGTTTTGTTGACTATTGTACTGGTCCCTGTACGATTAATTACGAAAACACTAACCGCTTCCTCCCAAAACTTCTGTTCCATACCTTGTGAATGTATCATGGTCCTTGCAGATTCGTTCTCATTTCTCTCTCGGCTGAACCATTTTGTTCCGGAGTATATGGAACGGTCCTTTGGAATCGAATACCCTCGCGATCAAAGAAATTTTTAATATTTGCATTAACAAATTCAGTTCCGTTATCTGATCGAAAAATTTCTATTTTGAAGTTGTATGCATTTTTAACCAATTTAATAAATTCCTTTATTCGTTCAAAAACTTCAGACTTTTCTTTAATAAAATAAACGAAACGGAAATGCGAAAAATCATCTTTCAACAGTAGAAAATATCTTGAGCCACCAATAGATAGCTCTTGCATCGGCCCACACACATCGGCATGGATAATCTGGCCGCATTTTGTCGATTTTTTTTCTCGTGTCGGAAAACTATCACGATGCTGTTTTCCAAACATGCAACCCTCACATGTAAATTGCTCATTAACAAATGATATTCCATTTTTTTTAGAAAATTTCTGACATATGCTAAATTTTGATGAGCTAATCTTTCATGCCAAGTTCGCAAAGATATTAGCTTTTGTGATGCAGTATTAGAACTTATTCCCTTGAAACAATCAATTCTTATTCTCATTATAGTAAGATTTCCACTTCTAAAGTCTGTCTTGACCGTTTTATTATCTGACATACGCTTCAACTGAATCGAGTGACTATTTCTTTCAATTTTCAAGCCTTTATCTAATGCATGATTCTGCGAAAACAAGTTATTTTCAATGCCTGGTCAAATCAAAATTCTCTTCCAGAAAACTCGCTGCAATATCCTTGAAAAAATTCTTTGAATAACACTCTAATGAAGGTCTGAACAAATTGAAGATTTAAAAGCCAAAAATGATGATGTATTACGATGTGTCTGGGCCCATAACCTTTTGAATTTATTCGATAAAAATTAGACAACCTTTTTGAACAGCAGCAAAATTAGAATGAAAAATTTATTGAAAAATTTTCTATTTATCATAGAAAATATTTGAGCTCAGTTACATAAGCTACTACACAAATTTTTACAAAGTACAAAGAATATAGAGTATAAACAAATTATTTCAATATAAACACGCATGCGAGATACAGTGGTCTAGAGCGAGATACTCATCGAAATAAGATTCGATCCTGAGGAAACTGATAACTATTATGAAAAGAGAAAATATAAAAACAGTAGCACTGGCCAGTGATGATGAACTATTTAAAATTACGATAAAAAAGAATTCAAAAATACGTATGAAACAATGTGTAAAACAAATAAAATCACGCAAAGCCCTCAAATACTAATTTACAATCAGCCAAAGAAAGTCTACGACGAAATAATAAAATTTAAACTAATTAATGAGTTCCATAATTCAGGACCCACAGGCGTCACAAAAACAATCCTTAAATTAAAACAAAGATACGTGTGGAATAACATGAACCAGATGGTTAAGAAATTCATATCTTTTTGTGAAAGTTGTAAGAAAAACAAACAAACAAAACATACAAAGGACCCACTTACACTGACTGACATCCCAACAAGTAGTTTTCAGACAATTTCTATTGACACCGTAGGACCCCCAGAATATTAAACGTTTATCGCTACATACTGACAATGCAATGTGAGCAAACAAAACATACAAAGGAACCCCTTACACTGACTGACACCCTGACAAGTAGTTTTCAGACAATTTCTATTGACACCGTAGGACCCCGCAAAATATCAAACAGTTATCGCTACATACTGACAATGCAATGTGAGCTAAAAAAACTTGTGATAGCTCACCCAATCCAGACGAAGTACGTAAAGACGATAGCGAAAACAATTGTATAACAGCTAATACTAGGATACGGACTTTTTAAGGTACTCAAATCAGACTGCGGGACAGAATTCAAAAACGAACTAATGAGCAACATATGCAAACTATTAGAAATTAGACAAACATTTTCAACACCTTAACATCACCAAACAATAGGATCTTTAGAACGTAATCACAGTATACTTAATGAATTTCTTCTAACAACAACAAATGACCATGACTGGAATGAATGGAATGAATGAATGGACCAAACAATAGGATCTTTAGAACGTAATCACAGTATACTTAATGAATTTCTTCTAACAACAACAAATGACCATGACTGGAATGAATGGATTCCTTACTTCACATCACGTATAACACGACTCCTGACGTAGACACCGAATACACGCGTTCTGAACTAATTTTTGGGAATCTGCCTTATTTGTCAGTCAAGGACCCAAGTCTACGACCTAACACCAAAAATTATGACTTAGACAACTACACAACCGAATTGCAAGCCTGATTATTATATGCAGAAATAAAAGCAAAAGAATTAATAATAACCTCCAAAAGAAAACGGCTACTGAATATCACACGAACAATTGTTAATGCACTGCCAATAAATATAGGAGAATTAGTCTTACTTAAATTATAAATCGAAAGAAAAACCAAGCACCTTATAAAGGTCCTTATAATGTTGTAAGTACTTATTGTGTTAACACAACAATAAATTAAAATAATAATAAGAAAATAGTTCAAACCAACCTTTTCAAACCATACAAAATGTTAGCATAAGTTGAGTCATACCAAAAATTAAATGTTACATTGTAATATAATTTAACAGCATTAGAACTATTCATTTATTCATATTTACTACTCATAACATTAGAAAAATTAGTTGATTGAATCCCGAATTTTTCTCCTAAGGATGAGGGTTTAATGTACCCATCATGACTAATGGAACATTGCTCACAGCAAGCCTCACACATACACTAACTCAGCTGCATCGAGTGAAGCGCAGCCGACTGCAATCACTTTCACTGCATGAGTAGTGGATATATGTACCTTTTAATTCAACGTAGCGACTGCGCTGCGTGAGGAGCGAGAGAAGCTCTGTCGCCACCATAAGGTTTACATGGTGAGGCGCTCAGCCGTCAAAGAGGAGCTGCAAGGTTTGAGGCTGCTCTGCCTCCGCCATAAGGCTTATATGGTGATGTGCTCTGCCGGCGTCTTGCTGCATAAGGCTTACATGGTGAGGCGCTCTGCCTTCAAAGAGGAGCTGTAAGGTTAATATTGTGAGGCGCTCTGCTCCGAGCTCTGCCGGTGTGAAAATTGAGAGGTTTGTTAAGGTTTGTGTGTGTGACGTTTTTTGCCAGCGTTATGATCTACCGCAGACAGACGGACTGACAAATAGACAGACCGACATACTAGTATTAAGGGAAGGGTAGGAGGGAAAAGTGTGTGTGTGACCGAAGATGGTCGTTGTGTAGGAACATGTTGTGGTTTTTATTTTTTGTAATATGATTGGTAGTGAACGAGGCCGTCGGCCCACAGAGTTAGTGTAAACAAATGCATCAAGTCGATTTTTATGCTGCAGGCTTGGAGTGTGTATGTTTGTGTGTTTTTAATGATTTTTTAAGTGAACTGAGTGCCGCCGCCTGAGTTGGTGTAATAAAATTTTGGTTATTGTTTTGATTGTTTAATTGCTTATGTTGTTGTTGTTGTTATTTGTTGTAATAGGAATCTTTTAGTAGAACGGATCGCCGTGGAGATAATGCAAACTAATTCCGTTGATTTCCCTTTTCTTGCCTACGCTGTTGTTGTTGTTGTTGTTGTGGATTTGTTTTCAATACTTGGTGACATGTGGTAGGATTATATGTATGTCCAATGCGTGGCACGACAGAAAATTTTGTTGTTTCTCTTTTTTTTTTGCAATGTATTTTGGGAATGCGTTTCTTGTTAGCAGTGATATTCATATTTTATAGCTACTTGTTCTTTTAGTAAATGAATGGAGACCCTTTCAAGTGGATTCTCGGTTAATCAAATCTCAGCTTGCTACAAATGTGATTAATTTGAGTTCATTGAACACATGTAGGGTTGATTTTTTCTTTTAATACAAATGTAGGTCATTTTATGTTTATTGATCTTTAACTCTGAGTACAAAGCATGAGATCGATGGGATTGGAAGACTCAATTAGTTTATATTGTATTGTATATGTTAGTGATATATGCATGTTTGTGTATATATATGTATGTAAATATCTCATAAATGGATTATGTTAAAGTTTTAGATTAGGTGAATTGTTAGGTTTTAGTAAATTGTATTTAAAGTTATGTATCAGTATATAACAATTATAACGTGTTAGATTGTTGACGAGTGACGATGGAAAACTGTAATATTTGTGAATTTACCGTGTGAATATCGTGTTCATGAGTTTTTAACAAAGCAAAAGGAAAATCTACTTGAGGAACATTTTGAAGAAATTCTAAGCGTCTATTCAAAGTTATGTCGTAATCAACATCACGAAAAAGTTGAATCTATTCATGGAAATCATTATGAGAGCTGCTGCTGGTCTTCAAATAAATGCTGCAATGGTCCTGACACTTGGGCGTGCTACATGTTAGAGTACCAAATTTCTAGAGTTAACAAATTAATGTCGTTGTATTCTAGATTGCTATAGAACCTGTTCGAAATTGTAATATTGTATAATAAAAAAAAAAGGCAATTGTTAAAGTTTAGTATTTTTTTTGTTTTTATTTATTTATTTTGTAATTTGTATCATAAGTATATACATATTTATTACATTTTATAATAAAATGGGTGCGACAGCGGGAAGTCCACAAGCACCTCCAAGCGAAAGTTATCGCTTCCATTCTTCATTATTTTCATCAAATAGTAGGAACCGGTGCTGAATTCCATAATGGTTTCGTCACTTGTATTATTGAAGCGTTGAGGCAAAAATACAACGTTGTCCCCTAGTTCCATTAATATGCGTTGTCCAAACATTGTTTTGACTCGGCGTACAGTTTTGATATGATAGCTTGCGTTTGACTCCATGTCGTTTATAGATAGTACAGTTTTCGATATCAAATTTCTATTATTGAAATCCTCCACAGCACTCAAAGAAAAAGTTGAGGTTGCCTGCCTTTGTGTCATTTTCTAAGAATTGTTCGTTGTATTTATTTGAAGTTTTATAGTAGTATTAACAAAAATATTAAACCAACTTTTACTAAAACTTGACTTCTGTTTATCTGAAGAGATTTACAACGACTAAATGAAATAATACAAGTCCAATAATATATCATTTTATGTTTTCTATATAATTTGCGTATACAAAATTCATTTTAGATGAAAGAGAGTATAAAAAAAAACTAAAAACCTAATGAGAGAGTAGAAACCCCAAAACAAAAAGATTACATAAAAAATTTCTATATATTCAGTACCTTATTTACGAACGAACAACGCATAACATGAACTCTATCAACATGTCGTTATTTTTGAAACGTGTTCATAGCTTTAAAATGACTCAGAAAGAAAATATCCTGGATAAACATTTTGAAGAAATTTTGACGAGCTACGTGAAATTAAGTCGGTACGAAGGCGCTTTGTTAATAAAATCACATCATGGCTATCATTATATCATTTGTTGTTGGTCTTCAAAAAACAGCGCTGATGTATCAGATACCTGCATCTGTAGTAACCTCGAATTTTAAACTAGGATAATTAATAAATTGATTGCTTTCTATAGCAGATTATATAAAATGTAAAAGCAAACATTTCAATTAAACAAAATAAACCTTTTAAGTAAACAAATATGTTTTTATTCTTTTTAAACAAAGTAACATTACATACAAATTTTATTTATTCAGCACTTTATTGAATACTTTTGATTTACATTATACAAAAACTCCAAACACAAGTGTCCACAGTTATATGAATTATAATTTTGATGTGGAGTGTAGTTGTATTGGATTCCGTTACCCAAATATCGAATTAGTTCATGCGGTGGTTGCAAAACTGTCTTAATATTTATTTATATTTCTATTCTTATAATATGCTGCCCAATGAGTTCAGGACCGCTGGAAGTGTCTAAGTTAACAATTCCACATTTTTTTTCATGTATTCGTTTCGGTAGACAATCTCTCATGAAAACGCCTCTAGAATGTGACAATTTATTAGCATGTTTCATCAAGCCGAAGACTGTAAGAGGTCTTCTGGGTAGCTTCTTTAAAAGTTTTTTGGTTGAGGGTGATAATATAGTCCCAATCCTTTTTTGTATGGTTTAAGATATAAGCCTTTCCCCATTGCAATTGCTTCCATTGTTTGATTATGTCGACCTGCTTCCTTCAGTTGTTTCCTTGCAGCGTTAGTTTCATTGATTGCTTTTGCGATTGCTGCACCACTTGGTGCTAATCCACCAACGGCTCCAAGAGCAGTTAGAATGTGTACTAATGGTAGAAATCCTCCAACCTTCGAAATAGGAATAACACGTGGAATTTCAATTTTTTCGTCCAAAAGATTTTTTAATGACTCCTTGTGCCATTTTAATAGCATTAGGAATTGCAGGGTTTCGTTGCTTATTAAATTTTAATGTATTTTTAATGGATTTAGTGAATATTTTCTTTGCACAGGTGCCTTTAAACTTCTTCTGCTTTATTTTCTTAATAGTTCTGTTTAACTTGTTTCCCAAACCGACTTTAACTTTAGCTTTCATTGCGTTTGTAACTAAGAATGCGTTTATTCGTTCACCAAGTTTAGTGTCCTTAGATATTGACCTTCGAAAAGCCTTTTCAGCTTATATTTTATCTGCTCCGTGGCTTTTATTTAAATCTTTTATTTGAGAGTATGCAATATCATGCTCTTTACATGCAGCGTGTAATGGATTGATTTCGCTATCACCTCTAGCTAAGCTCTTTTAGTTTAGTTCCTGGACCACAAAATTGATAGCCCGGTAAATGAAGTTGAAATGGCAGAGAGCTTATAGCTTTGTTGAATAAACCTCTTCCAATCACTGGTTCATAACCACTAAAAGGTTTTTCATAAATTAAAACCATTTTATATCCGTTCGACAACAAATACTAAATATAAATTAATAAAAAGGCTTGAATGCTTTGTATTTATATCATAAGTTAATATGCACTTCGTTAAACAAGACAAATTAATAAAAGTGAAAAATTTGGATTCTGATAAGGTCACACAATCCAGGCACAGTTCACTGCTACCGAATACAATTAGATGTCTTATTGTTGGACCTTCAAACTGCAGAAAGACTAATGTTATGTTAAGTTTAATAGAAAGTCCAAATGGACTAAACTTTGCAAACATATACTTGTACTCAAAATCACTTTATCAACTGAGATGTGAATATCTAAATCGTTTAATAAAACCAATTCAAGATATAGGATTCTTTACATATTCCGACAATGAAAAAGTTCTCAAGCCGGATGAAGCAAAACGAAATTCAATAATGATATTCGATGATGTAGCTTGTGAGAAGCAAAACAACATTCGAGAGTACTTTTGTATGGGCAGACACAAATCTATTGAATGCTTTTACTTGTGTCAAACATATACAAGAATTTCCAAGCATTTGATACGTGATAATGCCAATTTTATAATTATGTTTAAGCAAGATGAAATGAATATTAAGCACATATACATACAATGACCATGTCGGAACAGATATGGCATACGAAAAATTTCTAAATACATGTGGAGAATGTTGGAAAGATAAATATGGATTTGTTGTAATAAGCAAAGATGATACAATTGACAATGGTCGTTATAGAAAGGGATTTGATATATACATTCACATATAATTAATATAGATAACTTCAGGCTACATTCATATTAGTATGTTACATAACTTTCAACTGATAACATTGATGTACACGATACATTTCACCTGATAATTTTTATAGCTGATACCTGTTTATAGCTGATCTGATAGCTGGTTTTCCTGATCTGATACCTGTTTATAGCTGATCTGATAGCTGGTTTTCCTGATTTGATAGCTGGTTTAGCAGATTTGATAGCTGTCTTTCCTGATCTGATCGCCAAAAAAATGAAAAAATATTAAAAGATCTTATTAAAACTAGACGAGTGCTTAAACAGAAATTCAAAAATATTGAACTTGGGAAAGCGGATCTAGAGAATCAATTGGAAAAAACGTTTAAACAGATTACAAAGCCTCTCAACAAATTGGTGCAAAAATCGAACATAAGTACTCACGACAATACGAAACACAACTTAAAAGTGAAGTTACCACTAACAACATATAATTTTGTTACTCCATCGTTGTCATCAACAGGTGTATTAACGTTTCTCAGGCGTTTCCAACGGAGATCCAAGTTTTTATAGCTATCCAAATTGAGACCAAAAGCTTTTGAAAAATGTCGCTTTAATTTACTGTTTGATAAGATCTCAATTGAATTATGACCGAACTTGTCAACACTCATTTTGTAATTATCTTTCTTTTATTAAAGAGCTTGTAAAATTTCAATAATATTTTTTACTGAATCAAAGAAAAATCGACTGGTTAGTGCGGAAGTTCGATGCAAAAAGAAAAGATTTATTACAAAAATTCAGTTCATGTCGAAATAACAAGTATAACAATTCGAGAAATATATATTGTGTATACATAATTAAGTATATAACAGTTTTATAATACAAGATCTAATTCTCGTCAAACAAGAAAAGAGAGAAGTAGTATGGGTAATAATAAAACTAGTTTGACTACAGTGGAATGAATAACTACATCTCGTAAGCAAATTCATATGGCGGAAACATTCTCCCATTCTTGAAAACTTCTGGTTTCAAATGTAATAACTTATCTATATGTATTCCTGTAAGTCAGTTTATAAAAACAATCATAAAAAATAATGAAGCGTAGTTCTTCTCATATCTAAGGCCCAATAGGCAAAGGACATATTTTATGGACATTCCTTTTGAATACTCCTGTTGCCGTTCGAACTGATACTACTCTAATCAAACCATCGCTACCGGGATAGGTCTCAACTACGCGTCCAAGCAACCATCGGTGGGGATGGGAGTTATCTTCAGCGATAAGGACTAAGGTGCCTGCGGCGATATTGCCACACTGCTCCGTCCATTTTTGTCGCTCTTGCAATAAGGCAAGGTATTCTCTTGACCATCTTTTCCAGAAGGTTTGCTAAACGAGGAGAATCCTACTCCATCGGCTAACGGGGGATATATTTAATTTCTCTTCCTTAAACGGTTCCGGGAAGGCATTCAAAGGACGTCCAATTAAAAAATGTCCAGGCGTTAGGGCTTCCAAATCATTCGGATCTGATGAAAGTGGGCTAATTGGTCTTGAGTTCATTATCGCTTCAATTTGGGCCGTCACAGTAGATAGTTCCTCAAATGTTAGTGATGCATTGTTAATATGAGGAACCAGCAGATGTTTTGCAACCTTCACTGCGCTTTACCATAACCCTCCAAAATGGGGTGAGCGAGGGGGTATGAAATGAAAATTTACTCCTCTTACAGCGCACTCTTCTTGTAATTTCGTTTTCGTGTTGTCGTTGAAGAATTGAGTTGCCAACTCCTTCATTTCTCTGGATGCTCCTACAAAATTCGTTGCATTATCACAGAACAGATCCGTGCATAATCCTCTTCTGGCAAAAAATCGTTTTAGCGCTGAAATAAAAGCAGAAGTACTTAAATCTGAAACTACTTCAATATGGCATGCTTTTGTTAAGAAGCAAACAAAAATTGAAAGATACACCTTAGTAGGCTTTTTACCTCGGACCTTAAAATGAATTGAAATCGGTCCAGCAAAATCCATACCGCTTCTTTCGAAAGGCTTAGCGTTACCTACTACTCTGTATGACGGTAAGTTGCCCATAAGCTGTGTAGCTAATGTTGGTTTTTGCCGAAAACAAGGAACACAAGCTCTCACTACCTTGCGGGTAATCTTTCTAGCATTTATTACCCAAAATCGTTGACGCAGAAAGGCCGCTAATGCTTGTGGTCCAGCGTGCGAATTTATCTTATGTAAAAACCTCACCAAGGCCATGGTACATGAGTGGTCCCCAGGTAAAAGAATGGGATGCATGGATTGGAATGAGAGGTCCGAATTTTGTAGGCGACCTCCGACTCGGATAATCAAAACTTGGCCCGAGTTATCTATGAATGGATTAAGTTTTTGGATTTTACAAGATTTGGCATATTTGTTTGACAGAAGCAATTCGAAGTCTTCGCAAAAACTAACTCGCTGTATGTTATGTATCAGATACAGTCTTAAGTCTAAGACCAAGTCCTAGTAGATTAACGTGAGTGCCTGGCGTAAGCCCTACCTCACGGCACCCCATGGTGCATGGGATTGCAATCCAATCAAGATCCCATATCGAAGAAATCAAATCATAGATAATCATTACATGCATTAGGTTCCAAATTTTTATTCGAATCATGTTTCATAGTACATTCATCGTTACTGGTTTGGTCGACAGTTTTTTATTACTTGAAAGCTCAACCACGGCCACCACGAAACCAACCTCAAATCGCTCTGAGGCTTGGAACGAGTGAGCACCCGTGGTACCAGTCGGTTATGTTAATGTCATGATCTATACTGGTGAAAAGATCCGCCCTTTGGGCTACCAATTGAATCTATGAAAATTCGTGGGAGGCTAGTCCACTACACCCTTGCAGCTCTTGCAGCACGTACAAGTTACCTGCACTCCAGGAAGAGAACCTGGAGCGCTCTAAGCGTTCAAAAGTTTGAAGTGATTCACCGCAACGAACGACATCCCAGAGCAGAGACCCACATTTCGCATATTAAACATCTTGGGATAATGCTGCTAGCAAGCTAACAGTCATTTACCCATTAAACAACTTATAGCTACTTTTTGCCGAAGCTACTAGGGAAGCTATATTTATACTACATTAACGTGGATCTTTTGGTCAAACTACTTTGCACTCAGGCTCAGTGATTTCGTTTGCCTACTAAATCCACGTTTTGTCTTCCCTCCTCCCTCTAGAAGGGTCGACTCGACATCTTAGACCGGCTTTTTTGCTACTAAGTACTTGGTAGGAAAGCAAGTTCACTACTAGGCCGGCCATATTTGCTACTACTTGCAGGTAAACCTGCTATGCGAAACATGGACCACTACAACTGATCTATCAAACGCCGCAGCGAAACACTTCTTGCCATGGTGTGCAAAATCATGGACTTTGAGATGTAAACCAAGGATACATCTCTGTGATGCCACGGACATGACATCACTTTGTTTGTTTTAGCCGTCATGGCGCAGGGTCCGACGTCGCATTTAAGCGAGATTAAAGCCTCAAATTAATGACACCAAATCAGTCGAACTCTTACCATGACGTTTCTAGATCCCGCCGCGGAGAGGCACAAACAGAGGGATCCCCTGTATCAGATACAGAATATCCATGGGTTTAACGTGAATTCCTGCCCTCGAGGGGCTTAACTTCACGGCACGCCATCGTGCATTGGAGTAAAGTAACTCAGACTCCCAATTTAAGTAATTAAACGGATCTAATTGCTCGCTTTTGGTACCAAACTTGTACTCGAATCATGGTTCACAGACCATTCATCGTTACTGCTTTGGTATACAGTTTTTTGTACTTATAAGCTCAACCACGGCCACCACGAGTCCGACCTCAAATCGCTCTGAGGCTTGGAACGACGTGAGCGCCCATGGTACCAGTTGTGAAGTCCCAACTGGTGAACGACTCGCCAAAAATAAATTTTTGGCTACCAATTGAATCTGTGAAAATTCTAGGGAGGCTAGTCCTCTACACCCTCCATTTAATTACGTAGGAAACCTCCAGGAAGAGAACCTGGAGGAAAATGGATTAAGGCGTAACTATGTATGCCAAAATTAATTGACATACATAGCTCTTGCATCATCCGATACAAGTTACCTATACTCCAGGAAGAGAACCTGGAGTACTTAGAGTATTCAAAGGCTGCTATGTGTCACTAGCAGTAACTTACATCAGAGCGGTGACCCGATCTGCTTATTACACCTTGCAATACACCTGTGCCACCAACAACTACTCGCGTGGGGGAACAAGTAGCTATTGGTGGACTTTACTCCTGAAATGAACTACCATAGAAGCTACTTTACACCACCTGTGATTTCACTTACAATAGAACAAATCTTTTGTCTTCCCTCCTAGGAGAGTCAACTAGTCTTTAATGAGATCGTTTTTTCGTGTAAACACTACTGGATCGACTCAGACTACTGCAGTGCCAACCGATCCATCTATACGAGACCGACTAGGTCGACTCAGACTTCATTTCAATTGCACTACTTTCTCACCTGTGCCACCAATAACTACTCGCGTGTGGAGACAAGTAGCTATTGCTGGACTTTACCCCTGAAATGAACTACCATAGAAGCTACTTTACACCACCTGTGATTTCACTTACAATAGAACAAATCTTCTGTCTTCCCTCCTAGGAGAGTCAACTAGTCTTTAATGAGATCGTATTCCATATAAAACTACATGGATCGACTCAGACTATTACAGTGCCAACCGATCCATCTATACGAGACCGACAAGGTCGACTCAGACTTCATTTCAATTGCACTACTTTTGCCAACCAATCCGTCTTTTTGAGACCGACTTTTCGCTACTAAGTACAATAGTAAAGTTCACTACTAAGTCGACTCAGACTTCACATCAATTGAGCAACATGCAAATCAAAGTTCACCGCCATGATGAATTAAGGGTCACTAACTAGATGACACACATTTTGAAACCTGCCATGACGGATGATTCATGGTCTTACAGAGATGTAACAGCGAGAAGACTCTCTATGCTTGATTTAGCCGTCATGGGGCAGAGTTCAACGTCGCATTTAAGCGAGATTAAGCCTCATAAATGACGCTATAATCGGCTGAGCTCTTTCCATGACGTTTCTAGATCCCGCCACGAAGAGGCACAAGCTATTGGGATCCACAAAAAATAAAATGTATCAGATACAGCAGACCTCCTCTCAATTCTGCTACTGTCAATGCACCCACGCTCAAGGGTTTTTTGCGGACTACCTCAACCCATCTAAAAACGTAGCCAAAAACTGCTTGCAATTTTAAGAAATCATTTAAAAATTTACAATTAGCGGTAATGTCTTCGAATACGTTTGAATTCATTGCTAAGCTGAAATTTAATTTTCTTTCTTCCATTTCACTTACATCACCACCAACCACAGGCATGATTTGTGGTGTCCACGATAATTGCGCAGAGCTCAGAAACTGTGGTCCTTTTCTCCATAATTGTGAATTTATTAAATCCTTAGGCAACATTCCTATACTATATCCGCCGGGTTTGAGCTCGAATCGACCTTCCGCCAACTCACATTTTTTGAAAACTCTTGAATTTGCGACACTCTATTTGCTATAAATGTTGACCATTTAGAGGGATGTGAATGTAACCAGTTCAGAACTAGTGTTGAATCGGTCCAATAATATACCGCATTTATATCACTTGGAAGAAAATGTCTTAATTGCTCAAAGAAATTAACAAGTAACAATGCACCTTGAAGTTCTAAACGGGGAAGACTTTGCGACTTAATGGGCGAAATTCGCGATTTTGCTGCAATAAGTTCGACCCACACATGTCCGTACTGGTCTATGGTCCTTGCATAAATGGCACAGCCATAAGCCCTGTTGGAAGCGTCACAAAATCCGTGGATTTGTAAACATGATTTATTTGAACGCGGTGCCACTAGTCGCGGAAATTCAATGTTGGAAATTAAGTTTAACTGACTGCGAAATCGTTTCCATTGCTCATGCAACCCTTAGGGTAGCGATTCATCCGAATCGAGCTTAAGCAACCACAGTTCCTGCATAAATATTTTACCCAACACTATTATAGGGTTCAGTAACCCCATTGGATCGAAGAGTTGAGCCAATTCAGACAAAACTACGCGTTTTGTTATTTTTGCGGATTTTTCGCTTGAGTAACAAAATCGAAATATATCTTTCGTCGAATCCCACAGAACACCCAATGTTTTACCTTCCTCGCCTGTTGGAATACTTAGAGGGTGAGAAGTCTTATTCGCAGTCGACAATTCACATAACCACTGTGCACAATTTAAGCGCCATTTATGTAGTTTAAATTGACCTAGACCTAGCAACTGGATAACTTCAGCCTGTACTTGTTTAAGATCTTCTATGGTGTTTGCTACCGCGAGCATATCGTCCATGTAGAAATTTTCAGTGACAATCTTGTTGGCTATTGGATACTCATTTTTGTACGTATCAGCTAAATATTTAAGACAACGTACCGATAAAAACGGAGCAGACGTTGTCCCGTATGTTACTGTTTTAAGTCTCAAGGCTTTAATGCGTTCCGAATTGTCCTCCCGCCATAATATGCACTGCCATTTGCAATCTTCTTTGTCTACTAAAATCTGACGACACATTTTGGATATATCAGCTGTTAAGGTGTAATTATAAAAGCGGAAACGAATTAATACTTCTAGAAGTTCGGGCTGTATTCTTGAGCCAACTAAAAGATTATCATTTAATGGCATGCCATTGCTCGACTTACGCGACGCATAGAAAACTATACGTAGTTTGGTTGTTAAACTCTGTGGCCTTAACACTGCGTGATGAGGCATAAAATATTGACATTCGGAATTTATATTCTCCCTGACTTCTTCTAAATGGTCTAATTCCTTATATTCGTTAATGAATGCTGTATACTCATTCTTTAGGTCACGGTTTTGGTCTAATCTTCGCTCTAGTGTCAAATATCTTTTTAAAGCAATATTATAGGACGCTCCTAAACAGCAGCTATTATTTTTAAACGGTAACCGGACCACCAGGCGCCCCATTGAATCTTGCTTGACTGTAGAAATGAATTGGTCTTCACAAGATTGCTCATCTGGAGTGTGTAAAGACTTATTTACGATAAAGTGTTCACATTTCCAAAATTTTTCAACTAGTTCTGTTAACCTGGTAGCCTCTGCGACCGTGCTAGTGTGAACAGTCAGCCGCTGCATCGGACTTTCAGAATCTCTGCACTCGCCTGCTATAATCCACCCGAACAGCGACTTCTGAAGTAGTGGCAAATTCTCGCCCAGCATTATTTGGCCCACCGACAATATTTTAAAAAATAGCCCTACACCAAGTAACATATCGACCATATGTTGACCATTAAAGTTGGGGTCCGCTAATTGAATATTTTTTGGTAGATGCCAATTCTCAATTGGAATTGCATTAACGGGCGCATACTGAGTTATTTCGAGCATAATCAGAAAATCCTGCTTTGCAACAAAATTTGTCAACCTTGATTTAATATATGTAGAAATTTGGCCCGAAGCGGCCGAAGTGGAACCACCTATCCCACTTATTATCATCTTTGTGCCATTAGCCTTTATATTTAACCCTGCGGCTAGTCTTGAGGTGACAAAATTTAATTGGCTACCTGAATCTAAGAGCGCTCTACCTGGTATAAATTTTCCTACCCGATTTTGAATTAAAATACTCGCGGTAGCTAAAATATTTGTAGAGCATGATGATAAAAGCGATATGGGTTGTGCAGTATTGAGTTCATCTTTTGTGTTAGAATCCAACGTCAACGGCCCAGTGGTCTTTAAATCCTGTGGAACATCACGGTGAAGAAGTACATTATGAGCTCCTTGGCATAATTCACAGCGAGAACTCTTACAACTTTTTACGGAATGTTTCGCTAGCAGACAGAGTAAACATAACTTATGCTTCTTTGCTTCGAAATAACGCTGAATTGGATCTAATGCTATAAGCCCGGGACATTTAGCAATACAATGCGCGCTGCCACAACTTGGACAGTCTATCTTTCCCTTGCTTACCGTTGCAGTTAGGGATTTAGCCTGTTTAGTAAACATCTTTTTGGGAAAATCTTGGCCAGGCGAAGGTTGGTTTCGCTGCCGTTAACCACCTACGCTTGGCGTGGTGTTAATTTCCCTATTTTCCAAGACCGTACATCGATTCGATATAAATTTCGAAAGTAGCTCCCATGATGGAAGCTTGTCACCACTAAACTCGTCATCTCACTTCTCGAGTGTTTCTCTATCTACCTTCGAACGAATTAAGTAGAACAGAATTACGTTTGTTAAATCTTCGGCGCTGCCCAACGATTGCAGCGACCGAAGATGTGAATTTACTGTATCAACGAGTCCACGCAGACTGGCAGGGTGAGAATGTGAAATGCGATGTAAATCAAACAATTCCCTAATGTGAGATTGGAATATAATTGGTCGATTATCGAATCGTGCTTTTAATAAACTTATCGCGTGGGAGTAATTTTAAACTGTAACCTCTAATGATTCAATTGTTCGCAGCGGAATTGGACTAAGACACGATCGCAAATGAACAAATTTGGATAATTCATCCAAATCTTGCTCGTCATCCACCAGCGAGACAAACGTATTGTACCAATTAGTCCATTCCGTATATTTGCCAGAGAATATTGGCAGTTTTAACTTCGGAAGTTTCACTGACCGAGGAGCCGATAAACTAGTGCTATTAAGCGGTTGTCTAGCTAGATGATCTGTTTCAGTTGGATGCGAGCGGTTTCGCCGACATCGGGCATAGCATGAAGTATTTTTGCTTTTGTTTCACAGTACAAATCTTCAATCACGTATCTTTTATTGAAGTCTGGCTCATCGTCGCCATATTGCTCTAATTCGGTTTGAAGGCTTGCCAACTGGGAAAAATTCGATTCCACTAAACTTAAACGCGTTTCCAATTCCGACAAAATCATCGACGCAGAACCCTTTTCTATTAATGACTTCGTACGTTTAAGCGAATTAATTAAGCTTTCGCGAGTAGGACATACTTCTGAGCCTTTCGAACCTTTTTTTGGTGCCATATTGTAGGTTGAAAAACTGTAATACTATAGCTAAACTACATATATTGTCTAATTATATTCTAATTATACTATCAATTTCAATCTTGATGCTCCAGTTGTATACAGTGTCTGCAACTTCCTTTTCGTAGAACTTCACAAAAAAACTAATATGTGAGTCCCTGCTCGGGCGCCATGTAAAATTTCAATAATATTTTTTACTGAATCAAAGAAAAATCGACTGGTTAGTGCGGAAGTTCGATGCAAAAAGGAAAGATTTATTACAAAAATTCAGTTCATGTCGAAATAACAAGTATAACAATTCGAGAAATATATATTGTGTATACATAATTAAGTATATAACAGTTTTATAATACAAGATCTAATTCTCGTCAAACAAGAAAAGAGAGAAGTAGTATGGTTAATAATAAAACTAGTTTGACTACAGTGGAATGAATAACTACATCTCGTAAGCAAATTCATATGGCGGAAACAGAGCTGTTTATTTATATGAAGATTTATACTATTATATTAGATTCTCCCAATTCTTCAATGATGGACATGATTTCGTTGTTGTGATTGGTATATCCAGCCGATTGTGAAGACAACAAAAGCCTTCATCTATCAACTAACTCATTTGGATCATCCCAATATATATAATTAGGTTTCTGTGGATTAACACTCATGAAACCCGAAAGTTTGTATGCTTGTAGATCTGCATTGTTATATTTCGATGGTTCTTTTAGATATAAGAGTTGCATCAATCCTTTGTATGGTCCGTATGTAGTATCCAATTCATTCTGTTGCTGTAGTTGGGAGTAAAGTATTGATTCAGTACATTTCTCATCATCTTTTGTATTAATATCGAGTTCAGGCGTCAATTGTTCATCGTCACTATCATCCTCCACCTGAGAGGAAAAGTCATCGTCGTCTTCATCTTCATCTGGTAATCAGAGTATCATTGGAAAAATCAGTTGTTAGTGCTTTGGCTGGAGTACTTGTTTTAAGTTTTAGTGGTAACTTCACTTTTAAGTTGTGTTTCGTATTGTCGTGAGTACTTATGTTCGATTTTTGCACCAATTTGTTGAAAGGCTTTGTAATCGGTTTAAACGTTTTTTCCAATTGATTCTCTAGATCCGCTTTCCCAAGTTCAATATTTTTGAATTTCTGTTTAAGCACTCGTCTAGTTTTAATAAGATCTTTTATTATTTTTTCATTAATTTTGGCGACAATATATGAGAACAGCTATCAGATCAGGAAAACCAGCTATCAGATCAGCTATAAACAGGTATCAGATCAGCAAAACCAGCTATCAGATCAGGAAAACCAGCCTCTCTTTCATCTAAAATGGAATTTTGTATACGCAAATTATATAGAAAACATAAAATGATATATTATTGGACTGTACCATTTTATTTAGTCGTTGTAAATCTCTTGAGATGAACAGAAGTCAAGTTTTAGTAAAAGTTGGTTTAATATTTTTGTTAATACTACTATAAAACTTCAAATAAATAAAACAAACAATTCTTAGAAAATGACACAAAGGCAGACAACCTCAACTTTTTCTTTTAGTGCTGTGGAGGATTTTAATAATAAAAATTTGATATCGAAAACTATACTGTCTATAAAAGACATGGAGTCAAATGCAAGCTATCCTATCAAAACTGTACGCCGAGTCAAAACAAAGTTTGGACAACATATTAATAGAACTAGAGGACAACGTTGTATTTTTGCTTCAACGCTTCAATAATATAAGTGACGAACCATTGCGAAATTCAGCAACGGTTCATACTATTTGATGAAAACAATGAAGGATGGAAGCGATAACTTTCGCTTGGAGGTGTTTGTGGACACCTTCCCGCTGTCGCAACCATTTTATTATAAAATGTAATAAATATGTATATATTTATGATACAAATTACAAAATAAATAAATAAAAACAAAAACTAGTAAAGGTGTTGTCTACAGCCGGGCTGTAGCCGAAATACCCTACACCTTAAAGCTGCATATATACTCGTATATATATTTAGAAGTGGTGCGATATAATATACTCGTATATATATACAATATATATATTATATATCTAATAATAAATATACAATATATATATAATAATAATAATAATAATTATATCGCACCACTTCTAAAAGGCAAAACTTTATACTCCTATGAAATTTCTTTAACTATGCCGTCATGATAGCTGTATGCAGTTTCATAAGTGAAAGCATAAGGAGGCATGGCCCGCCCATTTTTTTTTCCTTTTATATACTTACTTATATACTTTTCAATACAATCCATGTAAAACCCTCCATGACCTCTGTAAACTAAAAGTGGGCTGATTACGCCCATATTTGGCATATTAACTGGAAGCATTAGTCTAAACCTACATATAAAATTTTCTTGTCTTCTCTCAAAAAGTGATGCTGATATGGCCTTTTTTAATAGAAAAAACAGAGGTACCTGCAATCTCGATATAAAAAGTAGGCGTGGTCCTTGGGCGATTTTGCCCATTTTCTATGCAAAACACCCCAATATAGCAACGAATATTTTTGCCAAATTTCATTTTGAAATCTTAATCCGTTCTCCTGTGATCGTGATTTCAAGGGACAGACAGACAGACAGACAGACAGACAGACAGACGGACAGACATCGTTATTTCAATTTTAGTGGTGATGCTGATCAAGAATATATATACTTTTCCATACCTATCTTGTCTAGTTCTATGCGTTACACACTCCGGTAGAAAGTGAATATACCCTCAACCTTAAGGTGTAGGGTATAAAAATACTAAATTTAAACAATTGCTTTTTCTATTATACAATATTACAATTTCGAACAGGTTCTATAGCAATCTAGAATACAACGACATTAATTTGTTAACTCTAGAAATTTGGTACTCTAACATGTAGCACGCACAAGTGTCAGGACCATTGCAGCATTTATTTGAAGACCAGCAGCAGCTCTCATAATGATTTCAATGAATAGATTCAACTTTTTCCTGATGTTGATTACGACATAACTTTGAATAGACGCTTAGAATTTCATCAAAATGTGCCTCACGTAGATTTTCCTTTTGCTTTATCCTCCGTCACTCTTCAACAATCTAACACGTTATAATTATTATATACTGATACATAACTTTAAATACAATTTACTTAAACCTAACAATTCACCTAATCCAAAACTTTAACATACTCCATTTATGAGATATTTACATACATATATATACACAAACATGCATATATCACTAACATATACAACACCATATAAACTAATTGAGTCTTCCAATCCCATCGATCTTATGCTTTGTACTCAGAGTTAAAGATCAATGAACATAAAATGACCTACATTTGTAATAAAAGAAAAAGTCAACCTAAAAGTCAAGTACATGTGTTCAATGAACTCAAATTATTCACATTTGTAGCAAGCTGAGATTTGATTAACCGAGAATCCACTTGAAAGGGTGGATTCCATTCATTTACTAAAAGAACAAGTAGCTATAAAATATGAATGTCACTGCTCACAAGAAACGCATTCCCAAAATACATTGCAAAGAAAAAAAAACAGAAACAAAAAAATATTCTGTCGTGCCACGCATTGGACATACATATAATCCTGCCACATGTCACCAAGTATTGAAAACAAATCCACAACAACAACAACAGCATAGGCAAGAAAA
Organism: Thecophora atra; assembly: GCA_937620795.1. Classification (NCBI taxonomy): domain Eukaryota; kingdom Metazoa; phylum Arthropoda; class Insecta; order Diptera; family Conopidae; genus Thecophora; species Thecophora atra. The sequence goes on from OW569398.1 coordinate 46,168,934, forward strand.
GGGAAACCAACGGAATTAGTTTGCATTAACTCCACGGCGATCCGTTCTACTAAAAGATTCCTATTACAACAAATAACAACAACAACAACATAAGCAATTAAACAATCAAAACAATAACCAAAATTTTATTACACCAACTCAGTCGGCGGCACTCGGTTGACTTAAAAAATAATTAAAAACACACAAACATACACACCGTAAGCCTACAGCATAAAAATCCACTTGATGCATTTGTTTACACTAACTCTGTGGGCCGACGGCTACCAATCATATTACAACAAATAAAAACAGCAACATGTTCCTACACAACGACCATCTTCGGTCACACACACACTTTTCCCTCCTACCCTTCCCTTAATACTAGTATGTCGGTCTGTCTATTTGTCAGTCCGTCTCACCATGTAAGCCTTATGCAGCAAGACGCCGGCAGAGCACATCACCATATAAGCCTTATGGCGGAGGCAGAGCAGCCTCAAACCTTGCAGCTCCTCTTTGACGGCAGAGCGCCTCACCATGTAAACCTTATGGTGGCGGCAGAGCTCCTCGCGCTCCTCACGCAGCGCAGTCGCTACGTTGAATTAGAAGGTACATATACCCACTACTTGCATGCATTGCTCCAAAATGACTCAATATTTAAAATAAGCATGACCAATAAAAATATGCGCAGTAAGCAAAATTATGGATCGTAAGAAGAGGAAAGGACGGAATGGGCGTTGAGTGTAAGGAATACAAATGTACAATTGTCATAAGTTAGCATGTAAGAATTTTGGTATAAAAAGGTGCACAAGCCAACAATAAAGTCAGAATGCTACTAGTGAAAAACCTACAAACATTACCTTTGAATGTATGTACGGCGTTGTGACCAAACTAAATTCGGCGTAGCTTACCTTATAATAAGCTTAACATAGCTCGGTCTTGTGGCCAAAATAATTCGCCGTGGCTTGCCTTATAATAAGCCAAAATCAAGCTCGGCCTTCTGGACAAACTAATTCGACGTAACTCGCTTGGTAAATAAGTTAATCATTGACCTTTTCTCTATCCTTTATTTTTATTAAAACGCATAACACAACATGGCGATCCTGTGAATTTTGAACCCTGGAACCTTCTAACAGCTACCCATCGTACACACCAGAACCAAAAGGGACAGGCCCAAAACCGATCACGATCGAGGAATACAGAACACGACAAAATCAACGTCTCGTCAAAATGGTCCGTGAACGAAGGGAAATCGCTGAACTGCACAAGCTCGCAAGGATAGCGAGCAGCAAACAACAAAAGATCCTATTCCTGAATAACATTAAAGTAATAAAAATAAAAGCAGAAAGTAGAAAAACGTACAAAAATGGGCAACATGGAAAGCAAAGTAAACCAAATCACAACAGCAATCCACACCCTGCAGCTCCTAGAAGTGACAGCACATGTTTCAGCAACAGCGTTAGTCATAATAGTATTATTAGCAATATATTTAATAATTAGATACTTACAAATGTATATTAATAAGCATAAACAAACAAATGTAAACACAAATGTTTAAATAAATAAATAAGAAATTAATCAAATATTACTACAAATTTGAAAAGTGTTAGACAACCTAAAGAAATCTCCTAAAAGCAAACACTAGCCGCACATTAAATACGAAGCTAGAAGTAATAAAAAATTTAAAAGACCAATTCCGTTAGAGGACGAAGAAGAAAAATATGAAGAAGAGGAAAAACAAAACCAAGAAGAAACAGAAGAATCAGTAAAAGAAGAGCAAAAAACAACAACAAATATGGCATCCTTTAATGTAGAAACTGCCATAAAAGCGATTCCACAATTCACCGGAAATTACAAAGAGTTAGACAGTTTCCTAAAAATTGTATAGATATAAATAGGAACTTGGACACTAGTAGTAAAACACTATTAATAGAGCTAATTTTCCGAAGCTAGAGAGCTAGTGTCAAAACAACACTCTAGGAGTACACACAACCAGAGGGTTTTGACGCACTTAAAAATATCTTAATACAAAGATGCAAAACAAACGAAACAATTCCGCAAATCCATACAAAACTAACTACATTTACACAAAAGACGATACCACGACTATGAGAAGTTGCTCTGTTTATCCTACGTCCTGCTTTGACACTCTTCAATAGAAATAATCCCGCACCCACACGTTGAATTAGGGCATCATTCCGTAACACTAACGAACATAAAGTTTTCTCTTTTGTTTTGGTTACTTTCGTTGTTTTTCGTGGTATTTGACGCCAGCGTCGAGAAATTCTAAAGAAACTGCTTCGGCAGAACCCTTGGCTGACGATAGACAAACGATAATAAATTTGTTGGTAAATTTATGTGCTTTCCAACCATAAATTGCTACGCCTGTTTGGTGTACAGAAAAGGTACGATTTCTGGCGTGAACAAAAAAGTTGTCGTGTGGTAATCGACGAACAGAGATTTTAGGAAATGCCTCTCTCGGCAGAGTTTCGCCAACGCCGGCGTGGCTGACAATCACGTTCGTTAGTGTTACGGAATGATGCCCTTAAACACAAGTCTGTTTAGTATCAAACTTTATTTATTGTTCCCTTTTATTGTTCACCTTTTACTGAGTTTAAAGCCTAACTTTCTTACAAGTTTCACACTTAATAAAAATACTCCTGCCTTTATTGATGAAATACAATTTACTCCACAACGACTTTGTTACTCGAAATAACTTTTTTGATCACTACGATAGTTCACTACTTAAGACTCTCTATGTTCACTGATTATTTAAAAACTAACTACACTACGTTCGCTAATAATTACAGACTCTCTGCATGAAATAATAATCCAAGACTTCTGACACGAGACTCTACTAATAATCCAAGACTTCCTCAATTTGAAAATGTTTTAACCTTATATCTACTCGGTGGGTCGGAAAATTTGCTTAGTCGAAATTCTGCAACTACCTCAAAAATTATTACGATAATAATTTTATAGGCTGCATTGCGCAGAACTGCTGACTTCGTTCTTCCGCGTCAGCTCTTGTTAAGCATTCCACCAACGGTCTTATTGGTGTCATGATCAAGCTTTGATTTCCTTGGTCAGATTGATGCCACGAACGTAGCTTCGTCTTCGCTTAGTCGCTTTGCTGCCGTAACTTTAAATTACGGCCTAAAATTGTGCAAGCGAGTTTTTGAATTAAAGATACCAAACTGCCAGTGGAAATTCATGCAAAAATAAGTGTTAACGTTAAGCGTTAATAAACCGGGCCAAATATATACGATAATGACGACGTTAAGCTTCGTTATTATCAGGACGCTCATTCCGACAAGAAAAAATTATTATCTAAAAGAGAATAATATTTTCTTAATTTACAAATTTAAAATGTTCCTACTTTTGGCTTAATTTACGATTTCATCATTTATTTAAGCTAACCTATGACCACTCTTAAATGACAATATTATATGTGCTTATGTTTGGTTACAACATAATCATAATAACATTTTTGTATAATATTTACTTAATATGTTGATCTGCTTACTAATTAGAATGTCTCCTGCTTCCTTCCGCTTGTTCTTCGCCGTCCTTTTAATTGGCGTTGGTGAGAATGCCGGTGTACGGGTGATCGTGGTCCTTTGACGATGACAGTTATGGAAGGCAGTGGCTCTAAAGGTTCAATTTTTTTGGCGTAAACTGGATTAGCTGAACGTGTCCGGAAGTTTATAAAAACATAGACGAGATCCTTTTCTTGTGTTGATTGTATAATTTACACCATCTGTTTTGGATCTTACAAGTAAAGCTACGCAACTTGACCTGTGGTCTTTGTTTACTGTTTGACCAACCAGCGGTAGTGCGCTAGTACGAGCTTAATTTTGCATATGTTGTATACGTGTGTACTTTCTGGCTGCATTTACTCGAACCGACACACCCTGGATGTACTGGTCGTAGATTTGATCCTGTAGTTTTCTCTTTTAACGCAGCATGTTAAACACTACTAACCCGCCGTCTTCACTCCTCGTAGATGCAAACCCTTTATGTGTGTTTTCGTCTTACTTCCGTATTCTTTTCCTCACTTCTGTTATCTGACATTGCTGTTTAGTTTAATATCGGACCGGCGATGAATTATTAGATCTGCTGTTTTTGCTGCTGTTGCTAGTATTATATTAAAAAAACAATTGTTTTTTTTTGTGTTGTTAGTAACGACCTTTTCGGAAATTTTTTGTGTGGGGCTGTTTCATTTATTTTCTTTTTCTTTTTCATGTGTTTGATAATTGTTTTTTCTTTTTTTTTTGTGTTTTCTTCTTTTTCCCCTTATGGAGTTTGATCAATATTGTTTTTTTTTCCTTTTTATTCCTTTCTTTTGGATATAAATTTTTTTCTTCTTTTCTTTTTTCTCTTTTTCCCTCTTTTCGAAACTTGTTTTTTTACATATGTTACAATATTCTTTTTACAATTAATATTTTGTTTCTAATTCTTTTGCTATTAGGACAATGAATTTTATTTTGCTTATAATGTATTCCTATACTTACAAATGCGCAACAAATGTGAACTTAATTGACATATGTTCATATGTTAGTATAAGTATCAATAATAGAATTCATAAAACTGTATATATCATTTTATGACATTTACTTATTATCCATTTATTATTTATATTGACATTATATACTTTTGTGACGTTTAATATTATACAATTAGTGTGTATACAATTATGTTACGTTTAGGTTCTATTTTGAATTATTATTTATTATTTTACAATACTTTTTATGAACCTATATATTACTTCCTTTTATACGTAGCAAATACAAGAAAGTATTGTAATCGCAAAAAATTTAAAGATTTGGAGATTTTAATAGTAAAACACATTTTGACCATCCCTGAATCCATTTAATAGTTCAAAGGAGAAGTTTTCCTAAAATGCAAATACTGGTCCTTTATTAATTTATAAGTGCTTACATTTTCTTATGGCTGTGTATACCAAACGAATAGACAGCTAAGAAAATGTAAGTACATTTCACAAAATATTTGTTAAAAGAAGATTTTTTTTTTTTCTTATCCACGACGACTCTAGGTCGTTTAACCGTTACCAGCTTGCCATTAAGCTTATCTGACCGGTTGCGATATCCTTTATTTGAGCTTCTGTGAATAGTAGAGAATTGAATTAGTTATATATGTAAAAATTCTTAATTAATTTCTATTATATTTGGTTGTTTTTCGTATGGGTTTGTCGGATATTAACCATATATCTATAAATGTTATCGATGGAATATCCGTTATTTATAATATGATTGCTTTGTTTGTGTATTAAATTTTTTATCCCTAACAAATTTTAACATAAGTATTTACTTTTATAGCTTGCATACATATTGCGTTAACAGAAAAAATTATTTGCCGTTATATGGTTTGAGCAAATTATTGTGAAACCGTTTTTCCTTTCCTTTCACCTTCAACATCGTTGTTGCTGTACTTTTTATTCCTGTGACCATATATGGTCGTACCCATATTGGGGAAAATTTATTCTTCCTAGCTTGGTTTCGTAGTAATGCCCTCTCCTTGAACTTATTATCACTACCTCCTTTGCCTTTTCCTGATTTTCTTTACTAAATCATGGGCTCGTTGAATTTTATATTTTAATACCTTTGGGGGATCTTCCACGTTGTACATAGGACTGCATTTACGTTTCAAGTTCGTTGAAAATTCCGCATCGAAGCCGTATAATGTGCGAAAAGGCGCCTTCTTTGTCGAAATATGTGGCGTGTTATTATGCACGTCCATGGCTATTGTAAGCCACTTGTCCCAATTCGAGCCATCCTCCTTAACGAAACTGCGGCGGTATTCTGTGGCCTATTACTCCGTTTTAAGGAACCATTGTCCTGAGGATGATATGGTGTGATATGCAGTTTCTTAATTCCTAATAATTTGCACACATCTGAAAAACTTTGGAAATGAAATTTGAACCGTTGTCAGTTACGAGTACTTTTGGAATGCTGTGGCGGGTCAGAATCTCTTCAAAGAATGCCCTACCTACTGTACTCGCCTCCGCATCTGGCATTGCTGTACAGGCCATAAACTTAGAAAAATCATCGTGAAACGGAAGAATATGTTTGTTCCCCGAGGATGTTTCCGGTAAAGGACCTACCATGCCTATATAGACCTTAAAATGATTTGTTTAGGGTACCTGTCAAAACCAGTAACATTTTCGTCATTCTTCTGCATTTATTGGTTTGACACTTTGAAAAGTTCCTGACAAACTCCTTTATTTATGTCTGCATGCCTCGCCATCTGTATTGATTTCTTATCCTTAAATACGTTTTCACAGCCCCCTGATGTCGTCCCATCGGTGAATTGTGGAAGTCCTTCAAAACTGTTTCTATTTCAGTAGGATCTGCCAATAATATCACTGTATTCTAATTAGGTGTGTCTGTGCTGTCTGGTTCTACACTGGATGACTTGAAATTATCGAGATTGGAATTGTTGGCATTCTGTAATCTCTTTACCTTTGTTTGGGCACGTGTCTGAACTGCTACCATCCTGTTTTAATTTTGAGGTATTCTTCTTAATACATCCGCATTCAAATTCTTCTTCCCCGGCTTGTAGATAATCTCGAAATTATATTCCGACAATTTGTGCAACACACAAAACACAGGCAACGCCACAAGCACAAGCAGAAACAAGCAAAACGAGTTTTGCTTTTCAGCACACACACGAACGCCGAAACACAACACGGGCAGCGCGGCTAGAACAAGCAGAGAAACCAGCTAGTTAACATCGCTGCTTTATCGCTTTGAGTCAGCAATTCAACTTAGATCCTTCATCCTTGATGCTCAGTCAGTGGAAAGACTTCAACGAGCACAGTCGCTTGCTTTGCGTACCAGCTATTCAACTTAGCTGCTTCATCGTTTTGCTCAGTCAGTGGAAAGACTTCAGCGAGCACAGTCGCTTGCTCTTCGTACGAGCTAACTAACATCGCTGCGTCATCGTTTTGCTCACCAGAAAGCAGTATTCAAGGAGTACGGTTGCTCACACCGTACCACGATTTGCATAGTTTGAACAACGTGGAGAGAACCGCCAGCCATCCAGCAAGCAGAGAACGCGGATTCGAAACAGCACAGCAGTTTAACTTCGGCTCATACAGACATTATACGAGGTACATATACGGGACGGAACAAGTTATATAGATTCTAGAGGCCTTCGGGAACGTGAATCTCCAAGTTATACAGATTCTAGAGGCCTTCGGGAACGTGAATCTCTAAGTATTATAAGTCATATAGATTCTAGAGGCCTTCGGGAACGTGCATCTCCAAGTTATATAGATTCTAGAGGCCTTCGGGAACGTGAATCTCTAAGTAATATAAGTCATATAGATTCTAGAGGCCTTCGGGAACGTGCATCTCCAAGTTATATAGATCCTAGAGGCCTTCGGGAACGTGAATCTCCAGGTTATATAGATTCTAGAGGCCTTCGGGAACGTGAATCTTCAAGTTATATAGATTCTAGAGGCCTTCGGGAATGTGAATCTCCAAGTTATATAGATTCTAGAGGCCTTCGGGAACGTGAATCTCTAAGTTATATAAACTCTAGAGACCTTCGGGAACGTTAGTTTACTAAGAACCTACAATAACAAACCCGACCTACCCTACTGAGGACAAGACAAGACATCTACGCCATCACCAACAGTCATCAACCATCGCAGCAACACCCAGCGGCACTCAGCGCTCCAGACAACGACACTGAGTTGCTCCACCGTCTCATAGTCACGCCACGATCAACGGCGGACTATTCATCTACGCCATCATCAACCATCACAGCAGATTTCCACTCACCTTCCTAGACAACGACACTGAGTGGCCGAAGGCATCGCTACAATAACGCCGCGCCGACGTCTAACCGATCAGCATCATCGTGAACGTCTCAGTCTCTCTCTCGCTCGTCAACTTAAGCAATATTGTATGACAGAAACTTGAAGGTGAACAAATAAAAATCAAAAAAATTAATCTTAGAGCGTCTCACAAAAAGAAATTTCTGTATTGAACGCCTGGATAGCCGCTGAGTATATCCCAGGTGGAAAACCGGAGAACCGGAGTTCGTTACAGTGGCGCCCGAACAGGGACACTCTAAGCATACAATATTAACCATCGCACTATTGACTACATTGAAATTTATTTTATCATTGCGCGAAACGATAACCTCATCATGGTACGGCTTAGCTAGTTATGAAATGTCCGTAAAGAGGAGCATCAGAGATATGCGCAGGAATTCGGACTAGACACAGAAGGTAATGCAGAGTAACTACGTAAGCGCCTTGCCGAATTCGTAGGGAAAGGCGACCATGAACCTGCCACCGTTCAGCGACTGGAAGAGTTGGAAGCGAAACACAGGAGAGACGCTTCGCCAGCATCCGGAGCAGTAACACCAGTCACCAACTCACCAGAAAGGATGCGGTCAACAGCAAGTAACACCGAAACGATAACTAAGTCACCGGTACAACTGCAGGTACCACACTTCGAAGACAAACTAGCTCTACACATACCGTCGATATCAACAGCAAGTTACAACACAGCAGTACCACAGCAAAGGTCTCGACCTTGGTCACCCCATACACCGTGTGCCGAAGCAGCAGCAACACTGGCCACGACAGCCTCTCTGATGGACCGAGTACGTAAGTGGGGCGTAAAATACAACGGGGAAGGGAATCCGCTGATATTTATAGAGAGAATAGAGGAACTGGTGGAAGCCTACGGATGTAACCCCGATCACATACCGAGAGCTCTACCCGAATTGCTTCAGGACCGAGCGTTACATTGGTACAGAAGTAATAACTGCCGCTGGGAGAGGTGGAGCACTTTTAAGACCGACTTTGCGAAGTTTTTCTTACCCTCACGATTCTTCGAACGGTGAGAAGATGACGTAAGAGAACGACACCAAAAACCCGGCGAACGCTTCAGAGATTACGTTCTTGCCATCCAGGGTCTAATGCGACATACCAACAGAACACGGAGCGTACAGTTGGAGCGCATATATCGAAACAGTAGCCGAGAGATCCAGCTTTATGTCAAACGGGGCGAATTTCATACACTGCGAGAGTTGCTAGATCTCGTCGGCGACTACGAAAACCTATTAGGCTCCGAAATGGTAGCGGACCGGAAGACAACACTTTTTTTTTGTATATAAACTACTTCTTTATATACCTAATAATTTTAATAATAAGAAAATTAAGTTCCGAAAATTAGTATGTAAGCTTAAAACAAGAAAAAAACAATGAATTTGAAACTTATATTTTCTAATAAAACCTAGTACGTAAGCTAAAAGAATTTGCTAGCTAGTAAGTTACATATATAAAGAACAGAGAGAGAGAGAGAGAGAGAGACAGGTGGCACGACGCTAAGGCGTCACCAACGCACACGCATAAGCAACACACAAAACACAGGCAACGCCACAAGCACAAGCAGAAACAAGCAAAACGAGTTTTGCTTTTCAGCACACACACGAACGCCGAAACACAACACGGGCAGCGCGGCTAGAACAAGCAGAAAAACCAGCTAGTTAACATCGCTGCTTCATCGCTTTGAGTCAGCAATTCAACTTAGCTGCTTCATCGTTTTGCTCAGTCAGTGGAAAGACTTCAACGAGCACAGTCGCTTGCTCTTCGTACGAGCTAACTAACATCGCTGCGTCATCGTTTTGCTCACCAGGAAGCAGTATTCAAGGAGTACGGTTGCTCACACCGTACCACGATTTGCATAGTTTGAACAAAGTGGAGAGAACCGCCAGCCATCCAGCAAGCAGAGAACGCGGATTCGAAACAGCACAGCAGTTTAACGTCGGCTCATACAGACATTATACGAGGTACATATACGGGACGGAACAAGTTATATAGATTCTAGAGGCCTTCGGGAACGTGAATCTCCAAGTTATACAGATTCTAGAGGCCTTCGGGAACGTGAATCTCTAAGTAATATAAGTCATATAGATTCTAGAGGCCTTCGGGAACGTGCATCTCCAAGTTATATAGATTCTAGAGGCCTTCGGGAACGTGAATCTCCAAGTTATATAGATCCTAGAGGCCTTCGGGAACGTGAATCTCCAGTTTATATAGATTCTAGAGGCCTTCGGGAACGTGAATCTTCAAGTTATATAGATTCTAGAGGCCTTCGGGAACGTGAATCTCCAAGTTATATAGATTCTAGAGGCCTTCGGGAACGTGAATCTCTAAGTTATATAAACTCTAGAGACCTTCGGGAACGTTAGTTTACTAAGAACCTACAATAACAAACCCGACCTACCCTACTGAGGACAAGACAAGACATCTACGCCATCACCAACAGTCATCAACCATCGCAGCAACACCCAGCGGCACTTAGCGCTCCAGACAACGACACTGAGTTGCTCCACCGACTCATAGTCACGCCACGATCAACGGCGGACTATTCATCTACGCCATCATCAACCATCGTAGCAGATTTCCACTCAGCACCCTAGACAACGACACTGAGTGGCCGAAGCCATCGCTACAATAACGATGCGCCGACGTCTAACCGATCAGCATCATCGTGAACGTCTCAGTCTCTCTCGCTAGTCAACTTAAGCAATATTGTATGACAGAAACTTGAAGGTGAACAAATAAAAATCAACAAAATTAATCTTAGAGCGTCTCACCAAAAGAAATTTCTGTATTGAACGCCTGGATAGCCGCTGAGTATATCCCAGCTGGAAAACCGGAGTTCGTTACAAAACTTATCTTATTGGTTGGTACAGGAGCAGACACCATTTTAGTAAAATAAAAGTCCATTAAAAGGGATATAATAATTGATCATTCTGATAATCGAGTTTTAAATGGAGTTTTCGGGGGTTGTGCAACTACTAAGGGAACTGTTGATGTTACCCATAAAGACTGGACATGCCTTGATATAACGTTACATACAGTGTCACCTGAACAAGGATTGCCACGCGACGGTATACTTGGCAGAGACAACCTATGGAATAAGTCCATATTAGATTCAATAAAAAAAGAGCTAAAAATAATTACTCCAAAAGAGAGCAAATAGCTAGGCTGCCATTAGTAAAATCAGAACTAAAATCACCACCGACACGAAGAGTGATAAAAGCCAGATCGACATGTTGTATAAAGATGAATCTAAAGGAGAGGCTTTAGTAAGTGTAACAAATAATAAAGTTAACGTTCCGATCTTGAATTCAATGGAAGAAGATTTCACTCTGAGTGACAACTTTGTTCCAGAATTCAGCGATTTTGATACGTATGAAATACCGCAAAATGATACAACCATTAACAGTGTGGTTAGTTCCAATATTAGGCAAAGAAGAGCAGACACCAGTTTAGTAAAAGAAAAGTCCATTAAAAGGGATATAATAATTGATCATTCTGAAAATCGAGTTTTAAATGGAGCTTTGGGGGGTTGTGCAACTACTAAGGGAACTGTTGATGTTACCCATAAAGACTGGACATGCCTTGATATAACGTTACATACGGTGTCACCTGAATAAGGATTGCCACGCGACGGTATACTTGGCAGAGACAACCTATGGAATAAATCCATATTATATTCAATAAAAAAAGAGCTAAAAATAATTACTCCAAAAGAGAGCAAATAGCTAGGCTGCCATTAGTAAAATCAGAACTAAAATCACCACCGACACGAAGAGTGATAAAAACCAGATCGACATGTTGTATAAAGATGAATCTAAAAGAGAGGCTTTAGTAAGTGTAACAAATAATAAAGTTAACGTTCCGATCTTGAATTCAATGGAAGAAGATTTCACTCTGAGTGACAACTTTGTTCCAGAATTCAGCGATTTTGATACGTATGAAATACCGCAAAATGATACAACCATTAACAGTGTGGTTAGTTCAAATATTAGGCAAAGATTAAAAGTATTAATGCACGAATTAGATTTGGATTCTTCCTTGAATAAAGAGGAAAGAGAGTCCATAAGCAACTTAGGTAGAGACTATAATGACATTTTTCTATTAGATGGAGACAAATTGACGTATTGACAGATTAAGGACCATGTTAAAACTTGTCCAAAATGCCAGATGAACAAAAGCTCGAAATTAACAAAAATGCCCATGGTATTAACAGATACACCCATGCGGTGATTTGATAAATTATGTATGGACATTGTAGGTATTCTGCCAGAAACTGTTTGGGCAATTAATATATTTTTACTTTTCAAGATGATATTTCTAAATTCATGGCATGTGTAGCCATCCCAGACGCAGAAGCAAGCACAGTATCTAGCGCTTTTTACGATGAGATTATTACACGTTACGGAATTCCAAAAGTTCTTATTATTATTATTATTATTATTCAGAAGATAGATACGTACGAAATCTAAATTAAATAGTTGAAAATAAAAATGTTTAAAGAAAAATTTAATTAAACGTTACAGTAAACAAAAATTTAAAACCAATTGTAATACATAATAGTGAGCGGAAACTCATCACAACATACGCTGGAGATGAGGTCTGCCAAACCATTTTTATAACGCGGATGCGGGAACATCCGACTACTACATGTGACTACTTCAAAGGGGGAAGGTTAGCTGTATCAACAGCAACAAAATACAAAAAACATAGCGAAAACGTGAAAGGAAAGGTGTTCGTTGTCAGCAATAATGAAAAACAGTTTCGACAATACAAGAAACATAGCGACAACGAAAAACGAAAGGTGTTCGGCGATTTATTATCGTGAGAACAACAGTTCCAAGCCGTAAAAATAACAAAAGTCAACGTCTCATACGGAACAGAAGGTGTTCGGCGACTTTGGTCGTGGGAACACTTGCTTCGAACCAACAATAAAGCGCGTGTTACGCTTGAAGTCAGTCTAAGAATTGTTGCCATCAATTAGATTAATTGACATATCATAGCTACCCTACAGCTAGCAGCAAAACGTAAGATCATCCTACCAGCCGCAGTCGACATGTGCGATAATCGACACCATCAATCAAAACCCTCCCGATGCAGGTAATCGGCCGTTCAATCAGGAAGCAGCCAAACACATCAACACACCTGCACAATCAGTATTGCATGAACTACGCATACAACGAAAGCAGCCGCAGCACGGTTTGGTTTAAAGATAAAAAGAAAAATGTAAACAACAACAGATTGAAACATTCAACCATTTCCATTACCATTTCCTAATTTTTTATTAATTATACAAAATGTGTAAAAACATATGTTTAAAACTAAGAATATTTATCTAAGATTATAACAAATGGTAAGAAACACCAACAATACAAATACGTAAGTATTGCAGTAATAGTTAACGAAGCGTTCATAACAATGTTAATGAGAATGTTCTAGAAATTGAAAATTATTAAATTAAGCAGCGCCATTAAATACCATACACATGTACATTTATGAAAAATTTACAATCGCCTCTCGATAATAAATTGTTCTTCCCGTAGGGGTTAGGGATGTTGTATGTCGCAATCACAACAGCCAATTTAACGAAACAATAATATTCAAGGCCAAATTAAACATAACTAGCTCAAGGCCACGATCGACTTAAATAACACAACAGTAGAAGCAAGTCCAGAACCGTTAGCATGCAAGCGCAGCACTTTCGCTTCGCTTCGTTCGGTCAACGTACCAGCCGCTGTTACAACATATGAAATGAATGATTAATTATTAACTTCGAATTATTGAATCATGTAAACAATTCGAAGTTAAACAAGTAAGAACACTTTTAGGCAGAATTGTTATGCCATTAAAAATAACGGTAAAATTAGTCAATAAAATATTAATTTCGCGAATTAAGAAGTTTTGGAAATGGCGACATGCGAAGAACTGACCCACTTCAGCGCCGTCGAATGACGATGCCGAAGTTGATGTGTAACCGTGAGATTAATTTTAAGTTAGTCAAGAAGTGAATTTCAAAACGAGTGGTTTTGGGTCGTCAGTTTAAAAGTTGTTAATAGTGATTCAATAAAAGTCTACATAATTAAAACAAACACTCTGGCGTCTTCCTTTGTCACCTAAGACACATCTCAGCAATTGTAGTCCAGGAAGGGACTACAACAATATAATCATGGACGGATGCAGCCTCAACCACACGCGACGGAGTAAAAACAGATCCGTAGGTAGTCTTTTGAATTAATTTGTTGTTGAGAATGCTGCCAATGGTCGTGACTTTTTTTCGAGTGGTATCTGGTGAAATGAACTAGTCATATTAGGTGTCGAAAACCATTTAGCTCGTCCAAGCTTGTCTAAAATATCTTCTAAGCGAGTTAGAGGAAATTTATCAATTGCTATTCTATCATTCAGTTTCCTGTAATCTACAACTTTTTCAATGTCGGAAAAAGTAAAGAATCCCATATTTTGAATTGGTTTTATTATACGCTTTAGATATTCATATTTTGGTTGACATAGTGATTTTGAGTGCAAGTATATGTTTGCAAACTTTAGACCATTAGGACTTTCTATTAAACTTAGCATTACATTAGCCTTTTTACTGTTCGAAGGTCCCACAATAAGAAATCTTATTGTATTCAGTAGAAAATCAAGAAAGAAATCAATCCATTGGACGCTGCATGTAAAGAGCATGCTATTGCTTATTCTTAAAGTGAAGATTTCAATAAAAGACACGAAGCATATAAAATATTAGCTGAAAAGTTTTTTCAAAGATCAATATCTAAGGATACTAAATTTGTTGAACAAATAAACGCATTCTTAGTTGCGAACGCATCAAAAGCTAAAGTCAAATTCGGCATGGGAAACAAGAAACCATTAAAAGTGCATTGAAAATTATTAAACAACGAAAACCTGAAGATGCTCCAAATGCCATTAAAATGGCACCAGGTGTATTTAATAAGTCTTTTGAGCGCACAAAATCCATGATTGAAATTTGACGTGCTATATCCATTGCCAAAGTAGGAGGTTTTCTACCATAAGTACTCATTTTAACTGCTCTTGGAGCCGTTGGATTAGCATCTGGTGGTGCGCAATTAATGAAACTAACGCAAGAACTACTAAAATCAAAAAACCAACTAAGCAATTGCAATGGGGATAGGGTTGTATCTTAAACCATACAAAAAAGTGTTAGGACTATATTATCAGCCTCAGCCAAAAAACTTTTAAAGAGTTTACCCAGAAGACTTCTTACAGACATCGACTTGAAGAAACATGCTAACAAATTGCCACATTTTAGAGGCGTTTTCATGAGAGATAGTCTACCGAAGAGATTACATGAAAAAGAATGTGGAATTGTCAACCACAGAAATATTAAGGAATATTTCGATAGCTTTGGAAACTTGCAACCACCGCATGAAATAATTCATTATTTAGGGGACGGAATCTAATACATCTACTCTCAACATCAAAATTATAATTAATATAAGTGTGGACACTTGTGCTTAAAAAAAAATTTATATAATCCTATTTTTGGGTTCCTACTCTCTTATTAAGTCTCTCGGTCTCTTTTATACTCTTTCTCATATTAAAAGGAATTTAGTTTTCTTAAAAATAAAAAAAAAATACAAATAATACGTTATTTGTTTGCATCATTTCATTTAGTCGTTGAAAGTTACTTGAGCTCAGTCTGAAATCAATTTTAGTAAAATATTGTTTTGTAATTTGTTAACAATATAAAAATAAATAAATTAAACAAATAATAGTAAAATGAACCAAAGAAAACCATCATCAACTCTTTCTTTAAGTGCTGTTGAGGATCTTAATAAGAAAAACGTCACACAGAAAAATATGTCTACAAAGAACCTGGAAGCCAACAGAAGTTACTCCATTACAACTGTACGAAGAACTACAACAAAATAAGGAGATCGACTTATAATGGAGCTGCAAGACAACGTATTTTTACTGCAACAATTCAATAATCTAACTGATGAGACAATAAAAGAATTTAGCAACGTTTCCTACAATTTAATGAACAGAGTGAAGGATGGATTTTATGGTTTTCGCTTAGAGGTTCTTGTAGATTTCCCACACTCGTAACCCTTCTATTATCAAATGTAAAATATATGTATATATCTACACTATAAAAATAAATAGATAAATAAAACCAAAAATCTGAAAATTTAATTACAGTCTATTATTTTATTTAGTTCACAATGTTCACAAATTCACAATTGTTTAAGTTGTCCATCGTCACTTATCAGCAATCTAACACGTAAAAACACTGCGTGAAAGAGAACCTTAACCTTATAGAAAATGAAAACAAATGACACACGTTTGCAGCATACGGATATTTGACCTTCAAAGACCACCTAAATAGACCAATGAAACATGAATTTGCATGAATGTCACCGATCACACATTTCCTAAACACAATTATGCCAAAGAAAAAGAACATAGACTCTCTTGGTACCCACTGTACATACATATACATATTTCGACGTCATGTTAGTAAGTATTGACACAAAAGCGAAACACAACAGAAGAAATAAAAATACCCTAACTAAATTTGCTTACACTAACTCCAGCGACGACACCTATTCCACCAAAAGAACAAATTGTAACAACAACATAAGCAATTAAAGAAACTTTTTAAACACTTATTCGATCGACGGCACTTCGTTCAAAATACCGAAATTTGTTTACACTAACTCTGTAGAACAACGGTCACGTTCGCTAAAGTATCATGTTACAATAAGAACAACAACAAAAAAATATTTTTACACAAAAATATTCAGCATCTTCACCCCTTCCCACACCGCTCCCATCATTCCCTTCCTCTCCTTTGTCTACACCCATCTGACAACACCAGCTGCCTGTCCGTCCGTCGGTCTGTCGGCAGAGCACCGCACAATATAAACCTTAAGGCGGCAGAGACATGCGCATGCTGGCAGATCTCCACACCATATCAATCTTATGGCGGCGGCAGAGAGCCTCACACACACAAACCTTATGGCGGCGGCAGTGATTCACATGCTGGCAGATACCCACACGCTGGCAGACTCCATACCATATAAAGCTTATGGCAGCGGCAAAAATCCACGCGCTAACTATATAAAACCGTAGTGGAAAAATAAATTTTAGCAATCCATTGGGGAATCAACTATTTCAAATCTTACTTATATGGCACTAAATTCATTGTCGTCGCCGACCACAGACCATTAATATCATTATTTTCACATAAAAACCCTTCATCAAAAATGATGAGGATACGATTACATCTAAATAAATAAATCATAAATCATAAATCATATATAAACAAGGTAAGATGAATACGAACGCCGATGCGTTATCAAGAATACAAATAGACAAATAGACATATTTAAACAGCTGATACCAGCAGAAACAGACGAAAAGGCAAAAAGAACACTAATTGTAACAAGAGACGTAAGCAATAGACAAGTAGAACCAAGCGAACAAAATACACAAAAGAATAATAAACAATTAAAAAAGGAACAATGCAGGTTTCCGAAGCCTGGTCAACTTCACATATGGGTGTAACAGGCATAATTAATGCCATGTTACAAATCTTTTTATTTTACACAAAACACTGCTCTCTGAGCTAGCGCATAAAAATCCCAACACGAGGGAATCCGGTTCAAAACCGAACAGCGGCAATCAATTTCTTTATATTCTTTTTTTTTATTATTTAACTATGTTTTCTATTTTTTATTAAAGCAGATTAATAGAAATAAATTATAAACAAATAAAAACAAAAAAAGCATCAAATTAAACAAACGACGAAATCCGCCTACTACGAGTTTCGAAGACACTAACATACGTCGCACAAGGAAAAAACATTTTATTCGCTTTTGCTTTCCCGCTGATTCGTAATCAGAGGTTTGAATTCTCAAACAGTGCAACCATCATACCACGTATAGGATGCGCAAACTGCAAAATAATTTCAGAGTTGGAAACCGATCAAAGTCGCTGGCAGTAGTTGCAAAGTCTTTGTGCTTTGAATCCCTTTCCCCTCCCCCCAGCTCTTTCGGACCCTGCCTCAGTCACAGAACTAACAGTGACTTTCGACTTCGGTCTCAGCGTTCAGAAATAACTGACGCTTTCGGCTTCGGCCTCAGTCATAGAACTAACAGTGGCTTTCGAATTCGGTCTCCGTTGTGCAAAAATAATTGTACAACAACTAGGTAGGACACCTACACAAGGTACCAAACTAGAGACTTTTTGTTGGTGGACGCTCTGACGTCGCCGAATAAATTTAAGGCCATCTGCCGAGTGGCACTTTTGCTCTCACTCTAAACTCCCGCCGTCCGCATATCAAGGCCTTCTGCCAGGAAGTTGTCGTACTTCCTACCAACCACCGCGTCTCCCTTTGGTGCTTTGAATAGGTGATACACATTGTGCAGCCTTCTGCTGCGGGATATTCTTTCCCCCTCTTTCATTGTACGTATTATTAGGTAAAGAAATTGTTAAGCATTAGTATAAGTATAAGAATTGTTAAGCAAATAATAATAAAATAATAAAAATTATTAAACACGATAACAACGTCCGAGCTGAACTCTTTACAGAGTCAGTGATAGACTGTCGCGAAGGCAGTCGTGAGTAATTCGGAAATACGTTGTATATTAGAGGGTTGCGACCCCTTTAACGAACCCTGGACAGACTGAGTTTTATCCCCGCCTAAGGACCAAAAACTCGTTATATGGGAATGCACATCCGTTAGCGACGTCAGAAATATAAAGAAACTCGAGTTCAACGTAAACAATAAAAATACAAACGTAACAAACATATATTTAAAACAAGATAAGGTGCACGTAGAATTTAGCGATAATTCAGCGAAACAAGATTCGACACTGAAGAAACTAAATGTTAGCGATAACACAAACACGCATGCAAGTTACAGTGATCGAGAGCGAGATACTCATCGAAGCAAGATTCGTTCCTGAGGAAACTGATATCTATTATAAAAAAAGTGATGATGAACTCTTTAAAAATTGCGATAAAAAAGAATTCAAAAATACGTATGAAACAATGTGTAAAACAAATAAAATCGCTCAAAGCCCTCAAATACTTATTTACAATCAGCAAAAAAAAGTCTATGACGAAATAATGAAATTTATTAGCCAAGTACATTTCCTTCCTTTCCGCAGCAAGGGTTTTCCTTGTTTTTTTCATATCATCGAACTTGTCTTTAAAAACTTTAGCAGTTCTTTTCACTCCAAACTTGACTTCTAATTCACCACTAATGTCTTTCCAAGCTTTCCCCTTTTGCTCCCAGCACACGGCATCCGTTCTTTTATTTTCCAATATGTGCGCCTTTTGCTGCACCAGTTCCAATAAAATCATTTCTTCGCTGGTAGTAAAGTTCTGCGATCTTTTCTTATCCATTGTTATTTAAACCATTTAATCTTCATATTTTCTGAATATATGAAGTAGCATTTATTGAACAGCTGATTGCCTTTTTTCGAATGTAATAGAACAAAGGTCACAATCTCTTACAACTTGTAGTTGACCAAAGGTTTGTTAACCGAAGGTTGGTGAAAACGAAAATTTTTAACCGAAGGATAAGTTTCGAACCTCCGGTCAACTAACCTTCCGAACATAAGTTTAACCGAACATTGTGAAAACGGCCCTAACAGAATCAGATTTCAGCCCAACCAACGATTCAACAACACTTTTAATACACGAAGCAACAGCGGCTACAACAACTACAACAACAACAGAAACAACTGGAACAGTAATTGGAACCAAAACAATAATTCACAAAGCCAACCCCGATACAACAACAACAACGGGAAACTCCGCAACGACACTGACTTCAACAATAACAGTCGTTGAGAATGCTGTCAATGGTCGTTAATTTTTGTCGAGTGGTATCTGGTGAAATGAACCAGTCATATCGAGTGTCGAAAATCATTTGGCGCGTCCAAGCTTGTCTAAAATATCTTCTAAGCGAGTTAGAATTAGATTGGAGCATTGTAGAATCTGATGATTCGATTAAGTTATCGCTTAACATTTTTTGTACTTGTTCATTCATTATTTGTGTGTTCGTGTGTAGCAGTCTGTAGTTTTTGATATAAACAGGACTATCGTCGGTTGTTGAAATCTTTTGTGTATAGAAATTGTATGTCGCTAAAGTGCCATTTTCGAGATTAAACACGTTTTGGTACTTTTTAAATATGATCACCAGTTCTTGTTTTGAGTTGTTGTCTACAACGTCAATGTTTATTGCGACGCGTATCTTTTGTAATCTGTCATCGTTATGTGGTTTGTTTGAGGTCTAGTTTAAAATTTCATAGTTTGTTAATGAGTCAGTTTCAAGTGGAATTCCGTCTACTGTAACTTCTTTATTTGTTGCGTTTAGTTTTCTGATGTGTGTTACTCCGTTTTTGGGGGCTATTGAATTACTTAGAAAAATTCCTTCGTTTAACTCCTTACTAAAAATAAGTTTTTCTTCTTTTAACTCGGTTTTTAATGCCTGTACTATCAGTGTTCTGGGTGGTATTTAATTTTTAGTAATTTATGACCATTTGTTTGCATAGGGAGTGTTATTTCTGTGTAATCTATTAAGACATACATTGGCATTGTAATTGTTGCATAGTCTATTTTACACAGAAATTGTCTTAAGAAGTCCCTATCTAATATTCTATCTGTTTCTATTGGGAATTTTTCATCGACCAGCTGAAAACTGTCGTTAATTGTTAATTGTCTCCTAATTCTAGCTTTAAGTTTTTCGCGCCTAGGGAATAAATTTCTGAGTTGAGAGGCCTGTTATCCGATATTTTGTAAACATTTATTTTTAGCTGTCCGGAATGAATGTTATTTCCGGGCCTTAACCTTTTCCGCATGTTTTATTCGTACTCTCCTGTAGTTGTTATTGTTTCCGCGATTTCTGTTGTGGTGACTTTGTTTCGAATTTCTGTTGTGGTTGTAGTTTCCGTAGCGGTTTCTGTTATTGTTGAAGTAAGTGTCGTTGCGGGGATTCCTGTTGTTGTTGTTGTTGTTGTATCGGGGTTGTCTTTGTGAATTATTCTTTTGGTTACAATTACTTTCCCAGTTGTTTCTGTTGTTGTTGTAACTGTTGTAGCCATTGTTGCTTCGTGTTTAAAAGTGTTGTTGAATCGTTGGTTGGGCTGAAATCTGATTCTGTTAATATTATAAGTTTTCGTTTTCGATTTTTCTAGTTCTTGCGCAAGGTCGATTGCCTCATTTAGCGTTTTCGGTTGAGCGGCAAAAACAATATTTTCAAGGTTGTCGTTCAGTCCATTTTTAAAAATGTTGTGTCCGTATTTTTCGTTCATTTTCGTGACGAGTTGTTTTTCCGCATTCGTTGAAATTGCGCCTAAGTCGACAAATTATAGTTTATTTAGCTCACTGATATTGTTCAATAAAATTTCTTTATAATTACTAACTGAATGGTTCTTTTATCTAAATGTAGTAGTTTTGTATGGATTTGCGGAATTGCAACAACAATTTCAATGGTATTTAAAAAGATTACGAGTGGTTTTGGTTCTAAAAAATTTTTAGACGTAAAACCTCGAAAAACAATTTTATGGAAACGCTATATAAAATAAGAAAAGCTGTATATGTTATAAGTTAATTGCAATATTATGAAGTGAAAAAATCTAGTAGTGCATATGCAAGAACGATATAGTACGTTTAAGACCCTAAGCATAACTCGTTTAAGTATAGTACGTTTAAGTCCCCAAGCATAATTCGTTTAAGTCCCTAAGCACTTGCTTCTGTTCACGTTGAGCCATACAAAATTAAACGTGTTCAACTTCTCGCTTACAAATAAAACTACTAAACGGTTCAAATTTGTTTATTTGTTCTTCCAATATTCGCGCGATTTTTCTTAAAAATTTTTCATTTTAAAAACTAACAGGTTTTGTGATTATGTTTGATTTGAAAAGCGCCGCAGGCGAAAAATTTTTAAGAAAAATCGCGCGAATATTGGAAGAACAAATAAACAAATTTGAACCGTTTAGTATTATGTTTTATTTGTAAGCGAGAAGTTGAACACGTCTTATTTTGTATGGCTCAACGTGAACAGAAGCAAGTGGTTACGGACTTAAACGAGTTATGCTTAGGGACTTAATCGTACTATACTTTACTAACGATTTATGCTTAGGGTCTTAAACGTACTATAAGGTTTTTGCATATGCACTACTAGTTTTTTCACTTCATAATATTGCAATTAACTTATAACATATACAGCTTTTCTTATTTTATATAGCGTTTCCATAAAATTGTTTTTCGCGGTTTTACGTCTAAAAATTTTTTAGAACCAAAACCACTCGTAATCTTTTTAAATACCATTGAAATTGTTGTTGCAATTCCGCAAATCCATACAAAACTACTACATTTAGATAAAAGAACCATTCAGTTAGTAATTATAAAGAAATTTTATTGAACAATATCAGTGACCTAAATAAACTATAATTTGTCGACTTAGGCGCAAGTTCAACGAATGCGGAAAAACAACTCGTCACGAAAATGAACGAAAAATACGGACACAACATTTTTAAAAATGGACTGAACGACAACCTTGAAAATATTGTTTTTGCCGCTCAACCGAAAACGCTAAATGAGGCAATCGACCTTGCGCAAGAACTAGAAAAATCGAAAACGCAAACTTATAATATTAACAGAATCAGATTTCAGCCCAACCAACGATTCAACAACACTTTTAAACACGAAGCAACAATGGCTACAACAATTACAACAACAACAGAAACAACTGGGAAAGTAATTGTAACCAAAAGAATAATTCACAAAGACAACCCCGATACAACAACAACAACAGGAACCCTCGCAACGACACTTACTTCAACAATAACAGAAACCGCTACGGAAACTACAACCACAACAGAAATTCGAACCAAAGTCACCACAACAGAAATCGCGGAAACAATAACCACTACAGGAGAGTACGAATAAAACATGCGGAAAATGGTTAAGGCCCGGAAAGAACATTCATTCCGGACAGCTAAAAATAAATGTTTACAAAATATCGGATAACAGGCCTCTCAACTCAGAAATTTATTCCCTAGGCGCGAAAAACTTAAAGCTAGAATTAGGAGACAATTAACAATTAACGACAGTTTTCAGCTGGTCGATGAAAAATTCCCAATAGAAACAGATAGAATATTAGATAGGGACTTCTTAAGACAATTTCTGTATAAAATAGACTATGCAACAATTACAATGCCAATGTATGTCTTAATAGATTACACAGAAATAACACTCCCTATGCAAACAAATGGTCATAAATTACTAAAAATTAAATACCACCCAGAACACTGATAGTACAGGCATTAAAAACCGAGTTAAAAGAAGAAAAACTTATTTTTAGTAAGGAGTTAAACGAAGGAATTTTTCTAAGTAATTCAATAGCCCACAAAAACGGAGTAACACACATCAGAAAACTAAACGCAACAAATAAAGAAGTTACAGTAGGCGGAATTCCACTTGAAACTGACTCATTAACAAACTATGAAATTTTAAACTAGACCTCAAACAAACCACATAACGATGACAGATTACAAAAGATACGCGTCGCAATAAACATTGACGTTGTAGACAACAACTCAAAACAAGAACTGGTGAACATATTTAAAAAGTACCAAAACGTGTTTAATCTCGAAAATGGCACTTTAGCGACATACAATTTCTATACACAAAAGATTTCAACAACCGACGATAGTCCTGTTTATATCAAAAACTACAGACTGCCACACACGAACACACAAATAATGATTCAACAAGTACAAAAAATGTTAAGCGATAACTTAATCGAATAATCAGACTCTACAATGCTCCAATCTAATTCTAACTCGCTTAGAAGATATTTTAGACAAGCTTGGACGCGCCAAATGATTTTCGACACTCGATATGACTGGTTCATTTCACCAAATACCACTCGACAAAAATTAACGACCATTGACAGCATTCTCAACGACTGTTATTGTTGAAGTCAGTGTCGTTGCGGTGGTTCCTGTTGTTGTTGTTGTATCGGGGTTGGCTTTGTGAATTATTGTTTTGGTTCCAATTACTGTTCCAGTTGTTTCTGTTGTTGTTGTAGTTGTTGTAGCCGTTGTTGCTTCGTGTGTTAAAAGTGTTGTTGAATCGTTGGTTGGGCTGAAATCTGATTCTGTTAGGGCCGTTTTCACAATGTTCGGTTAAACTTATGGTTAACCGAAGGTTAGTTGACGGGAGGTTCGAAACTTATCCTTCGGTTAAAAATTTTCGTTTTCACCAACCTTCAGTTAACAAACCTTTGGTCAACTACAAGTTGTAAGAGATTGTGACGTTTGTTCTATTACATTCGAAAAAAGGCAATCAGCTGTTCAATAAATGCTACTTCATATATTCAGAAAATATGAAGATTAAATGATTTAAATAACAGTGGATAAGAAAAGATCGCAGAACTTTACTACCAGCGAAGAAATGATTTTATTAGAACTGGTGCAGCAAAAGGCGCACATATTGGAAAATAAAAGAACGGATGCCGTGTGCTGGGAGCAAAAGAGGAAAGCTTGGAAAGACATTAGTGGTGAATTAGAAGTCAAGTTTGGAGTGAAAAGAACTGCTAAAGTTTTTAAAGACAAGTTCGATAATATGAAAAAAACAAGGAAAACCCTTGCTGCGGAAAGGAAGGAAATATACTTGGCCAATAAATTTCATTATTTCGTCATAGAGTTTTTTTTGCTGATTGTAAATAAGTATTTGAGGGCTTTGAGCGATTTTATTTGTTTTACACATTGTTTCATACGTATTTTTGAATTCTTTTTTATCGCAATTTTTAAAGAGTTCATCATCACTTTTTTCCTTCCATCATTTCCTAAACACAATTATGCCAAAGAAAAAGAACATAGACTCTCTTGGTACCCACTGTACATACATATACATATTTCGACGTCATGTTAGTAAGTATTGACACAAAAGCGAAACACAACAGAAGAAATAAAAATCCCCTAACTAAATTTGCTTACACTAACTCCAGCGACGACACCTATTCCACCAAAAGAACAAATTGTAACAACAACATAAGCAATTAAAGAAACTTTTTAAACACTTATTCGATCGACGGCACTTCGTTCAAAATACCGAAATTTGTTTACACTAACTCTGTAGAACAACGGTCACGTTCGCTAAAGTATCATGTTACAATAAGAACAACAACAAAAAAATATTTTTACACAAAAATATTCAGCATCTTCACCCCTTCCCACACCGCTCCCATCATTCCCTTCCTCTCCTTTGTCTACACCCATCTGACAACACCAGCTGCCTGTCCGTCCGTCGGTCTGTCGGCAGAGCACCGCACAATATAAACCTTAAGGCGGCAGAGACATGCGCATGCTGGCAGATCTCCACACCATATCAATCTTATGGCGGCGGCAGAGAGCCTCACACACACAAACCTTATGGCGGTGATTCACATGCTGGCAGATACCCACACGCTGGCAGACTCCATACCATATAAAGCTTATGGCAGCGGCAAAAATCCACGCGCTAACTATATAAAACCGTAGTGGAAAAAGAAATTTTAGCAATCCATTGGGGAATCAACTATTTCAAATCTTACTTATATGGCACTAAATTCATTGTCGTCGCCGACCACAGACCATTAATATCATTATTTTCACATAAAAACCCTTCATCAAAAATGATGAGGATACGATTACATCTAAATAAATAAATCATAAATCATAAATCATATATAAACAAGGTAAGATGAATACGAACGCCGATGCGTTATCAAGAATACAAATAGACAAATAGACATATTTAAACAGCTGATACCAGCAGAAACAGACGAAAAGGCAAAAAGAACACTAATTGTAACAAGAGACGTAAGCAATAGACAAGTAGAACCAAGCGAACAAAATACACAAAAGAATAATAAACAATTAAAAAAGGAACAATGCAGGTTTCCGAAGCCTGGTCAACTTCACATATGGGTGTAACAGGCATAATTAATGCCATGTTACAAATCTTTTTATTTTACACAAAACACTGCTCTCTGAGCTAGCGCATAAAAATCCCAACACGAGGGAATCCGGTTCAAAACCGAACAGCGGCAATCAATTTCTTTATATTCTTTTTTTTTATTATTTAACTATGTTTTCTATTTTTTATTAAAGCAGATTAATAGAAATAAATTATAAACAAATAAAAACAAAAAAAGCATCAAATTAAACAAACGACGAAATCCGCCTACTACGAGTTTCGAAGACACTAACATACGTCGCACAAGCAAAAAACATTTTATTCGCTTTTGCTTTCCCGCTGATTCGTAATCAGAGGTTTGAATTCTCAAACAGTTATACCATCATACCACGTATAGGATGCGCAAACTGCAAAATAATTTCAGAGTTGGAAACCGATCAAAGTCGCTGGCAGTAGTTGCAAAGTCTTTGTGCTTTGAATCCCTTTCACCTCCCCCCAGCTCTTTCGGACCCTGCCTCAGTCACAGAACTAACAGTGACTTTCGACTTCGGTCTCAGCGTTCAGAAATAACTGACGCTTTCGGCTTCGGCCTCAGTCATAGAACTAACAGTGGCTTTCGACTTCGGTCTCCGTTGTGCAAAAATAATTGTACAACAACTAGGTAGGACACCTACACAAGGTACCAAACTAGAGACTTTTTGTTGGTGGACGCTCTGACGTCGCCGAATAAATTTAAGGCCATCTGCCGAGTGGCACTTTTGCTCTCACTCTAAACTCCCGCCGTCCGCATATCAAGGCCTTCTGCCAGGAAGTTGTCGTACTTCCTACCAACCACCGCGTCTCCCTTTGGTGCTTTGAATAGGTGATACACATTGTGCAGCCTTCTGCTGCGGGATACTCTTTCCCCCTCTTTCATTGTACGTATTATTAGGTAAAGAAATTGTTAAGCATTAGTATAAGTATAAGAATTGTTAAGCAAATAATAATAAAATAATAAAAATTATTAAACACGATAACAACGTCCGAGCTGAACTCTTTACAGAGTCAGTGATAGACTGTCGCGAAGGCAGTCGTGAGTAATTCGGAAATACGTTGTATATTAGAGGGTTGCGACCCCTTTAACGAACCCTGGACAGACTGAGTTTTATCCCCGCCTAAGGACCAAAAACTCGTTATATGGGAATGCACATCCGTTAGCGACGTCAGAAATATAAAGAAACTCGAGTTCAACGTAAACAATAAAAATACAAACGTAACAAACATATATTTAAAACAAGATAAGGTGCACGTAGAATTTAGCGATAATTCAGCGAAACAAGATTCGACACTGAAGAAACTAAATGTTAGCGATAACACAAACACGCATGCAAGTTACAGTGATCGAGAGCGAGATACTCATCGAAGCAAGATTCGTTCCTGAGGAAACTGATATCTATTATAAAAAAAGTGATGATGAACTCTTTAAAAATTGCGATAAAAAAGAATTCAAAAATACGTATGAAACAATGTGTAAAACAAATAAAATCGCTCAAAGCCCTCAAATACTTATTTACAATCAGCAAAAAAAAGTCTATGACGAAATAATGAAATTTATTAGCCAAGTACATTTCCTTCCTTTCCGCAGCAAGGGTTTTCCTTGTTTTTTTCATATCATCGAACTTGTCTTTAAAAACTTTAGCAGTTCTTTTCACTCCAAACTTGACTTCTAATTCACCACTAATGTCTTTCCAAGCTTTCCCCTTTTGCTCCCAGCACACGGCATCCGTTCTTTTATTTTCCAATATGTGCGCCTTTTGCTGCACCAGTTCCAATAAAATCATTTCTTCGCTGGTAGTAAAGTTCTGCGATCTTTTCTTATCCATTGTTATTTAAATCATTTAATCTTCATATTTTCTGAATATATGAAGTAGCATTTATTGAACAGCTGATTGCCTTTTTTCGAATGTAATAGAACAAAGGTCACAATCTCTTACAACTTGTAGTTGACCAAAGGTTTGTTAACCGAAGGTTGGTGAAAACGAAAATTTTTAACCGAAGGATAAGTTTCGAACCTCCGGTCAACTAACCTTCCGAACATAAGTTTAACCGAACATTGTGAAAACGGCCCTAACAGAATCAGATTTCAGCCCAACCAACGATTCAACAACACTTTTAATACACAAAGCAACAGCGGCTACAACAACTACAACAACAACAGAAACAACTGGAACAGTAATTGGAACCAAAACAATAATTCACAAAGCCAACCCCGATACAACAACAACAACGGGAAACTCCGCAACGACACTGACTTCAACAATAACAGTCGTTGAGAATGCTGTCAATGGTCGTTAATTTTTGTCGAGTGGTATCTGGTGAAATGAACCAGTCATATCGAGTGTCGAAAATCATTTGGCGCGTCCAAGCTTGTCTAAAATATCTTCTAAGCGAGTTAGAATTAGATTGGAGCATTGTAGAATCTGATGATTTGATTAAGTTATCGCTTAACATTTTTTGTACTTGTTCATTCATTATTTGTGTGTTCGTGTGTGGCAGTCTGTAGTTTTTGATATAAACAGGACTATCGTCGGTTGTTGAAATCTTTTGTGTATAGAAATTGTATGTCGCTAAAGTGCCATTTTCGAAATTAAACACGTTTTGGTACTTTTTAAATATGATCACCAGTTCTTGTTTTGAGTTGTTGTCTACAACGTCAATGTTTATTGCGACGCGTATCTTTTGTAATCTGTCATCGTTATGTGGTTTGTTTGAGGTCTAGTTTAAAATTTCATAGTTTGTTAATGAGTCAGTTTCAAGTGG
Source organism: Thecophora atra (assembly GCA_937620795.1). Classification (NCBI taxonomy): domain Eukaryota; kingdom Metazoa; phylum Arthropoda; class Insecta; order Diptera; family Conopidae; genus Thecophora; species Thecophora atra. The sequence continues at coordinate 46,197,534 of OW569398.1, forward strand.
AATTCCGTCTACTGTAACTTCTTTATTTGTTGCGTTTAGTTTTCTGATGTGTGTTACTCCGTTTTTGTGGGCTATTGAATTACTTAGAAAAATTCCTTCGTTTAACTCCTTACTAAAAATAAGTTTTTCTTCTTTTAACTCGATTTTTAATGCCTGTACTATCAGTGTTCTGGGTGGTATTTAATTTTTAGTAATTTATGACCATTTGTTTGCATAGGGAGTGTTATTTCTATGTAATCTATTAAGACATACATTGGCATTGTAATTGTTGCATAGTCTATTTTACACAGAAATTGTCTTAAGAAGTCCCTATCTAATATTCTATCTGTTTCTATTGGGAATTTTTCATCGACCAGCTGAAAACTGTCGTTAATTGTTAATTGTCTCCTAATTCTAGCTTTAAGTTTTTCGCGCCTAGGGAATAAATTTCTGAGTTGAGAGGCCTGTTATCCGATATTTTGTAAACATTTATTTTTAGCTGTCCGGAATGAATGTTATTTCCGGGCCTTAACCTTTTCCGCATGTTTTATTCGTACTCTCCTGTAGTTGTTATTGTTTCCGCGATTTCTGTTGTGGTGACTTTGTTTCGAATTTCTGTTGTGGTTGTAGTTTCCGTAGCGGTTTCTGTTATTGTTGAAGTAAGTGTCGTTGCGGGGATTCCTGTTGTTGTTGTTGTTGTTGTATCGGGGTTGTCTTTGTGAATTATACTTTTGGTTACAATTACTTTCCCAGTTGTTTCTGTTGATGTTGTAACTGTTGTAGCCATTGTTGCTTCGTGTTTAAAAGTGTTGTTGAATCGTTGGTTGGGCTGAAATCTGATTCTGTTAATATTATAAGTTTGCGTTTTCGATTTTTCTAGTTCTTGCGCAAGGTCGATTGCCTCATTTAGCGTTTTCGGTTGAGCGGCAAAAACAATATTTTCAAGGTTGTCGTTCAGTCCATTTTTAAAAATGTTGTGTCCGTATTTTTCGTTCATTTTCGTGACGAGTTGTTTTTCCGCATTCGTTGAAATTGCGCCTAAGTCGACAAATTATAGTTTATTTAGCTCACTGATATTGTTCAATAAAATTTCTTTATAATTACTAACTGAATGGTTCTTTTATCTAAATGTAGTAGTTTTGTATGGATTTGCGGAATTGCAACAACAATTTCAATGGTATTTAAAAAGATTACGAGTGGTTTTGGTTCTAAAAAATTTTTAGACGTAAAACCTCGAAAAACAATTTTATGGAAACGCTATATAAAATAAGAAAAGCTGTATATGTTATAAGTTAATTGCAATATTATGAAGTGAAAAAATCTAGTAGTGCATATGCAAGAACGATATAGTACGTTTAAGACCCTAAGCATAACTCGTTTAAGTATAGTACGTTTAAGTCCCCAAGCATAATTCGTTTAAGTCCCTAAGCACTTGCTTCTGTTCACGTTGAGCCATACAAAATTAAACGTGTTCAACTTCTCGCTTACAAATAAAACTACTAAACGGTTCAAATTTGTTTATTTGTTCTTCCAATATTCGCGCGATTTTTCTTAAAAATTTTTCATTTTAAAAACTAACAGGTTTTGTGATTATGTTTGATTTGAAAAGCGCCGCAGGCGAAAAATTTTTAAGAAAAATCGCGCGAATATTGGAAGAACAAATAAACAAATTTGAACCGTTTAGTATTATGTTTTATTTGTAAGCGAGAAGTTGAACACGTCTTATTTTGTATGGCTCAACGTGAACAGAAGCAAGTGGTTACGGACTTAAACGAGTTATGCTTAGGGACTTAATCGTACTATACTTTACTAACGATTTATGCTTAGGGTCTTAAACGTACTATAAGGTTTTTGCATATGCACTACTAGTTTTTTCACTTCATAATATTGCAATTAACTTATAACATATACAGCTTTTCTTATTTTATATAGCGTTTCCATAAAATTGTTTTTCGCGGTTTTACGTCTAAAAATTTTTTAGAACCAAAACCACTCGTAATCTTTTTAAATACCATTGAAATTGTTGTTGCAATTCCGCAAATCCATACAAAACTACTACATTTAGATAAAAGAACCATTCAGTTAGTAATTATAAAGAAATTTTATTGAACAATATCAGTGACCTAAATAAACTATAATTTGTCGACTTAGGCGCAAGTTCAACGAATGCGGAAAAACAACTCGTCACGAAAATGAACGAAAAATACGGACACAACATTTTTAAAAATGGACTGAACGACAACCTTGAAAATATTGTTTTTGCCGCTCAACCGAAAACGCTAAATGAGGCAATCGACCTTGCGCAAGAACTAGAAAAATCGAAAACGCAAACTTATAATATTAACAGAATCAGATTTCAGCCCAACCAACGATTCAACAACACTTTTAAACACGAAGCAACAATGGCTACAACAATTACAACAACAGAAACAACTGGGAAAGTAATTGTAACCAAAAGAATAATTCACAAAGACAACCCCGATACAACAACAACAACAGGAACCCTCGCAACGACACTTACTTCAACAATAACAGAAACCGCTACGGAAACTACAACCACAACAGAAATTCGAACCAAAGTCACCACAACAGAAATCGCGGAAACAATAACAACTACAGGAGAGTACGAATAAAACATGCGGAAAATGGTTAAGGCCCGGAAAGAACATTCATTCCGGACAGCTAAAAATAAATGTTTACAAAATATCGGATAACAGGCCTCTCAACTCAGAAATTTATTCCCTAGGCGCGAAAAACTTAAAGCTAGAATTAGGAGACAATTAACAATTAACGACAGTTTTCAGCTGGTCGATGAAAAATTCCCAATAGAAACAGATAGAATATTAGATAGGGACTTCTTAAGACAATTTCTGTATAAAATAGACTATGCAACAATTACAATGCCAATGTATGTCTTAATAGATTACACAGAAATAACACTCCCTATGCAAACAAATGGTCATAAATTACTAAAAATTAAATACCACCCAGAACACTGATAGTACAGGCATTAAAAACCGAGTTAAAAGAAGAAAAACTTATTTTTAGTAAGGAGTTAAACGAAGGAATTTTTCTAAGTAATTCAATAGCCCCCAAAAACGGAGTAACACACATCAGAAAACTAAACGCAACAAATAAAGAAGTTACAGTAGACGGAATTCCACTTGAATCTGGCTCATTAACAAACTATGGAATTTTAAACTAGACCTCAAACAAACCACATAACGATGACAGATTACAAAAGATACGCGTCGCAATAAACATTGACGTTGTAGACAACAACTCAAAACAAGAACTGGTGAACATATTTAAAAAGTACCAAAACGTGTTTAATCTCGAAAATGGCACTTTAGCGACATACAATTTCTATACACAAAAGATTTCAACAACCGACGATAGTCCTGTTTATATCAAAAACTACAGACTGCCACACACGAACACACAAATAATGAATCAACAAGTACAAAAAATGTTAAGCGATAACTTAATCGAATAATCAGACTCTACAATGCTCCAATCTAATTCTAACTCGCTTAGAAGATATTTTAGACAAGCTTGGACGCGCCAAATGATTTTCGACACTCGATATGACTGGTTCATTTCACCAGATACCACTCGACAAAAATTAACGACCATTGACAGCATTCTCAACGACTGTTATTGTTGAAGTCAGTGTCGTTGCGGAGTTTCCTGTTGTTGTTGTTGTGTAGTTTTCGTAGCGGTTTCTGTTATTGTTGAAGTGAGTGTCGTTGCGGTGGTTCCTGTTGTTGTTGTTGTATCGGGGTTGGCTTTGTGAATTATTGTTTTGGTTCCAATTACTGTTCCAGTTGTTTCTGTTGTTGTTGTAGTTGTTGTAGCCGTTGTTGCTTCGTGTGTTAAAAGTGTTGTTGAATCGTTGGTTGGGCTGAAATCTGATTCTGTTAGGGCCGTTTTCACAATGTTCGGTTAAACTTATGGTTAACCGAAGGTTAGTTGACGGGAGGTTCGAAACTTATCCTTCGGTTAAAAATTTTCGTTTTCACCAACCTTCGGTTAACAAACCTTTGGTCAACTACAAGTTGTAAGAGATTGTGACGTTTGTTCTATTACATTCGAAAAAAGGCAATCAGCTGTTCAATAAATGCTACTTCATATATTCAGAAAATATGAAGATTAAATGATTTAAATAACAGTGGATAAGAAAAGATCGCAGAACTTTACTACCAGCGAAGAAATGATTTTATTGGAACTGGTGCAGCAAAAGGCGCACATATTGGAAAATAAAAGAACGGATGCCGTGTGCTGGGAGCAAAAGAGGAAAGCTTGGAAAGACATTAGTGGTGAATTAGAAGTCAAGTTTGGAGTGAAAAGAACTGCTAAAGTTTTTAAAGACAAGTTCGATAATATGAAAAAAACAAGGAAAACCCTTGCTGCGGAAAGGAAGGAAATATACTTGGCCAATAAATTTCATTATTTCGTCATAGACTTTTTTTTGCTGATTGTAAATAAGTATTTGAGGGCTTTGAGCGATTTTATTTGTTTTACACATTGTTTCATACGTATTTTTGAATTCTTTTTTATCGCAATTTTTAAAGAGTTCATCATCACTTTTTTTATAATAGATATCAGTTTCCTCAGGAAGGAATCTTGCTTCGATGAGTATCTCGCTCTCGATCACTGTAACTTGCATGCGTGTTTGTGTTATCGCTAACATTTAGTTTCTTCAGTGTCGAATCTTGTTTCGCTGAATTATCGCTAAATTCTACGTGCACCTTATCTTGTTTTAAATATATGTTTGTTACGTTTGTATTTTTATTGTTTACGTTGAACTCGAGTTTCTTTATATTTCTGACGTCGCTAACGGATGTGCATTCCCATATAACGAGTTTTTGGTCCTTAGGCGGGGATAAAACTCAGTCTGTCCAGGGTTCGTTAAAGGGGTCTCGCAACCCTCTAATATACAACGTATTTCCGAATTACTCACGACTGCCTTCGCGACAGTCTATCACTGACTCTGTAAAGAGTTCAGCTCGGACGTTGTTATTGTGTTTAATAATTTTTATTATTTTATTATTATTTGCTTAACAATTCTTATACTTATACTAATGCTTAACAATTTCTTTACCTAATAATACGTACAATGAAAGAGGGGGAAAGAGTATCCCGCAGCAGAAGGCTGCACAATGTGTATCACCTATTCAAAGCACCAAAGGGAGACGCGGTGGTTGGTAGGAAGTACGACAACTTCCTGGCAGAAGGCCTTGATATGCGGACGGCGGGAGTTTAGAGTGAGAGCAAAAGTGCCACTCGGCAGATGGCCTTAAATTTATTCTGCGACGTCAGAGCGTCCACCAACAAAAAGTCTCTAGTTTTGGTACCTTGTGTAGGTGTCCTACCTAGTTGTTGTACAATTATTTTTTCACAACGGAGACCGAAGTCGAAAGCCACTGTTAGTTCTATGGCTGAGGCCGAAGCCGAAAGCGTCAGTTATTTCTGAACGCTGAGACCGAAGCGAAAGTCACTGTTAGTTCTGTGACTGAGGCCGGGTCCGAAAGAGCTGGGGGAGGGGAAAGGGATTCAAAGCACAAAGACTTTGCAACTACTGCAAGCGACTTTGATCGGTTTCCAACTCTGAAATTATTTTGCAGTTTGCGCATCCTATACGTGGTGTGATGGTTGAACTGTTTGAGAATTCAAACCTCTGATTACGAATCAGCGTGAAAGCAAAAGCGAATAAAATGTTTTTTGCTTGTGGGATGTATGTTAGTGTCTTCGAAACCTGTAGTAGGCGGATTTCGTCGTTAGTTTAATTTGATGCTTTTTTTGTTTTTATTTGTTTATAATTTATTTCTATTAATCTGCTTTAATAAAAAAATAGAAAACATAGTTAAATAATAACAAAAAAAATATAAAGAAATTGATTGCCGTTGTTCGGTTTTGAACCGGCTTCCCTCGTGTTGGGAGTTTTATGTGGTAGCTCAGAGAGCAGTGTTTTGTGTATAAAAAAAAGAATTGTAACATGGCATTAATTATGCCTGTTACAGTCTATCCCTATTTTGGTTGACAAAAAAAAGAGAAACACAAAAAGGACTTGTTCTATATATTATTTATACCTATATATATTATATATTTATATTTAGTATTTTATTTTATTTTATAGTAGAAGTAGGTTTGTTTGATGATGTTAAAATTTGTAAATATAATGTGAATAAAATAATAATGTTTTTTTTTCCTTTTTGTAGTTTTCGTTTTACTTATAATTAATATAATGATTCTAATACTTTGTATATAAATCGATGTATTTGTTGTGGGTTTGCAATTGTACTGCTTGTGTATGTCGCTATAGCGGCACTCTTTCTAAAAGGGCCGGTTCTGTGAGTGCTTAGGGTTTGTGGTGATAATCCGCCATATGCCGCCGTGGCTGATCTTGGCGGTGTATGTTCTTGCGTTTTTCTGCTGTCTTTTTGGTTTGGCTGATGGGGCTGGGTTTTTAGGCTTTTGTGTTTGTCTTGTTGATGTCTGCCGGGGTTGTGGTGTTCGTAGTGTTCGCAATTCTGGTCTGTGTTTGTTTAGAGCAGCTCGAACTTTGTTTAGTTGTGCAGCTTTTTAGCGCGATTTTTCTTAAAAATTTTTCATCCGGAGCGCTTTTCAAATCAAACATAATCACAAAACCTGCTACTTTTTAAAATGAAAAATTTTTAAGAAAAATGGCGCTTTTCTCTATTGTCGGTGAAGGGGGGGTGGATGGCAGGGAAGGGTAAGGCAGGGAGGGGAGGGGGAGTAGGGAAGCCAACAAACTCCACGGCGGGACCTGCCCGAGGTCTTCAGCACTTCATTTGACCACCAAACGCCCTCTGCATAACCTCAAAACGCCCCACAATCCAAAATGGCGGCCACGCCCCTCATAAAAACCCCTAATTTTAAAGAAAAACAGTAAACAAATAACGGTACAAAAAAACAAAAAAAAAAATTGGCAAAATCCCGTAAAGCACATTTACCTTACAAATACCTTACTGATAGCCTAAAAATACAGTAAAAATACGCTAATAACTAAAAATATCCTACAAATAACTTACTGATACCCTAAAAATACAGTAAAAATACGCCATTATTAACTATATATATAGAATATAGAAACATAATAAGCACTTGCAAGTGTACAGATATGCACACTACACAGTTTGAGCACTTAACATTTATTTTTGAACATTTCGATAAATATCGTCGGAATCGTAAGAGATAACCCCAACATGTTATGTACCATTGGAAAGGGGAGACTGTAAGCTTTCAGAGGATGATGCTAACTTTTGACATCATCACGTAATATTTTTAACAATTTATATCTTTTTAAGATAACCTCCGAATTTTTTTTTAAAACTAAATTATCTCAGAAAATAGTGGCAGAATCAAAAAAAAGATTAATACGTAAAAGATAGATCTCAAAAATACCTTTCTAATGATATACATTATGCGTCTGTACACCATTCCATTGAGAAGATATAGCTATTCAAAATTTGAACGGTTTTGACCTTCAAACGCCCATAAATCCTAAAGTAAGGTCACACCCTTAAATTTTTTTTCGCAATTCAATTTTGGGGGAGGAGGGGCCCTAAATGTTCATTACGAGTTCTCAAATTTAGTCCTAAACCGCTTGCCAAAAATTTTTGACATCCAATAGCGGACATGTGCAATGCGCAATGAGATACAGAGAATGTATCTCGTTGCATGACAGATTAATTGTGTCTTTTTTGTGAACTTATCGATTTTAATATGAGGTGAGGTGTTTAGCGTCTGTAGAAATTAACCGCTGTGTTAAATGAATATATCCATGGGATAGTTCCATATTGATAGATTTAATTGTAATTCCATCTAATAACGATTCCACATATTATACTTAAGGTATGCATACATTTTTTCCGTTATAAACATGTGCGTAAAGGTTGAATGAGTAAAGGCGTTATTGGTAATAAAGTACTCCTAAAAATTTTATATGGTTTTCGGTGTGGGCCATTGAAAACGATGATCTGATGTTTTGTTTACAGACCTGCGTGCGTGTGTGTGTCAGGGTTCGGAAAATATCCCTCAAAAGAACTCATCAAGTTATGTACATATATCGCTCACAAAAAAAAAACCATCTCTAAAGATGGAAAAATGCTTTGACTAAAAACTTGATGCTTGATAATTATTTTTGTACGAAGATGAAAAAATAAATATCGCTCACGGAAAATATTTTCGATTTTTAAATATAAATATCAGTAGGGATGAAAAAAACTGACCTGCATAGATTTCGATCTTTGAAGATGGAAAAAGTTCGGAGTAAGTAGGGCTTGCGCAAGTGTGCGTGTTTTTCACGCTACATTTTTTTAAAGTTATTTTTGACCATTTTGAATGCAAATACGTGCTCCGTTTTGTCAATTTCGTCGTCATTATGGAGTTGTGGGCATGCCAAGGTCGCAAAAAGTCGTACACGAAATGGCCAATAACTCCTAAAGTTAGTAACCTAGGGTAGCGAAAGTGGGGAATAATTGCGCTTTATGGGTTTTCGCCAATTTTTTTTTTTTTTTTGTGTATCGATAGTGTTGGAAATCTGAACCTAATTTGTGTGATTTGGTCACTTTGTATTTATGGACGTTTGAAGGTCATCTAATAACAGCTACGCGAGTGGTATTGTTGTAAAGGTATTGACGTTGTCTTCAATGACTACGCTCTATTGTGTCAACCTTATATTCCAAAAGACATGAGCGCTTTTAAATTGTACCCCGTATTATGCAAGTCTGAGGAACTTTTCGAGTATACCCCTTATCTTGTGGCTTAACAGTGGATGCACAGCCAACGGTTTTCTGTGGCCAAGACATATCGTTGTAATGTTTTTATTCATCTATGTACATTTTCAATTAAAAAACCATCAATTGTGTTGCAATTCAAACATTTACTTTACAACGTGCGCAAGTTAATTTTGCCAACCGTCTATAAGTAACTAATGTTCTCTATCCAAGAATGCGTGCGCTAAAAATATTTTGAGCAGAAACGACCGCTTACGCGTTCAATAACAAAAAGTTTGAAGCGAAGGCGTTCCTGGTCGTGAATCATTATGTTTGCTTCGCGGATATGAACGCGTGCTCTAAAAACCAGTCGCCAGTACGTAAACCACGAGGTGATTAGCAGAGGCCTGCGTGCTTAGACACAAGGATTTGAGCTTTAAGAGGAGTTCATCCATGACCATAGTCCACAACAAATGTGATAATATCCTTGCGTTTATCCTGTAGAGGCTTTGATCGCTGCTCTCCCTCGAAATTGCATGCACCTTGATCCTAATCTGTCTAGACTAATGACTTCTCCTCAAACGTATGTAGGCAATGAGTAGTTTCGTTGATTTTCCCGCCTGATAGGCAAACTTATCATGTAGAGGGAATACACACAACATGTACACTGATGTGCCGCTGATATTATGGAATCGCTTGTGGAAAATTGCACGTTTCTCGCCTTGGAAAGCCCTTCTCTATTTCTATACGCTCTTCGCGGAATTGTTCTATTGACGTTACTGCAATAGGGTATACCGTTTTCGCTACATGTTCTTTAAGATTCCTCTTAATAAATTTAATTAACAACTTATCCGGTAATGGACTAGGCAGATGTGCTTTTTATTTCCCAGCGCGTGGAAGAACAACTTGTAACGCTTTATCTTTTTCTGTTGTCATTTTCAAATTTCGGGGATGCCCATATAAAGTGTACTTTTCCATCGGAATACAGTATTACTAGTATAGATAATAGAAAATTATTTGAAAAAATTCATTATAAGGAGACAAAAACGTATGAAATTTGAGATTGCAACTGTAAAACCTGTTCATTGTATGGAAATATTCACTGTATAGAAATTCATTATACAGAGATCAAAAAAGACCAGAAATTGAACGAAAAAGCAGTGTACTTGAAAAAAATTTATAATAGGGAGTGCTTCATTGTATAGAAGTTCACTATAGAGAAGTTCGACTGTAGTGCATATGCAAGAACCTTATAGTACGTTTAAGACCCTAAGCATTCATCGTTAGTAAAGTATAGTACGATTAAGTCCCTACGCATAACTCGTTTAAGTCCGTAACCACATGCTTCTGTTCACTTTTAGCCATACAAAATTAAACGTGTTCAACTTATCGTTTACAAATAAAACACAATACTAAACGGTTCAAATGTGGTTGGCAACCCTGTTGAATGGAAAAAACCGAATTCTTCCATGGAAAAATTACAGTAAAGGGCTAGTTATACTCACTCAACGCAAGCCCCTCCAACTCAAGAGCTGTCAAATTCCTACCCTTTTACATTAGTTTGTGTGTTTGCTGGAAAGAGCAGCCGACACTCAACACGAAGTTTTGTACTCAACGCAAATATCAAAATCGATTTGATATTTTGCTTGCGTTAAGTGATTTGACAGCTAAAATCGTGATGCCACATTGGCTGTATTTCCATAAAGAGGCTAATTTAGGTTAGGTTCACATATTTGCCGGTTGAAATATCCCGGCGTTATCAGTTGCGATTGTGTTATTGGTGAATTCAGGTAAACCAATGTAAACAGAACATTGTACACAGTTACCGTCATTCGGGTGTGTATAAAAAATTGTTCTTCGTCCACAGTTTTAATACGATGGACGACTTTCCTGTAGTACCCACTAGTTCTTCGGTCCCAATTAATAGGTCGAACACCCGACCGCCTACATCGACGTGTGCGCCTTTGCTGGTATAAGTAGAGCAATTGCAAAAACTTGAAGCAAACTTCTAAATCTTCCATATATGTAATTAAATTAACTAAATGGGTAAATCAGTAATAAAAATTATTTTCAACTATCGTATTCAACTGGCGGAATTCTCAAATATAAAAATTCCCACAAAAGAAGTTAAAATACCCAAAACAAAATTGCTACTAATGATACTGGCAACATCAGGCAAATGAAAGAGCCGGCACGAAGCAGACTTCGGCAACTCGTTTTCCAATGCACAAATTTCCCCTAAGTGTCGTTCCCTTTGCGTTGAGTGAGTATAATCAGGCTTTAAAGTTTGTTTATTGCTTACAAACAATTTTTTTTTTATTTCTTTTTGTGTTTGTTTATTGTTTACCAACAACAGTTATTCTTATTCAATTTATGATTGTTTCCAGAAATATTTGTTTGTTGTATATATTAAATAAAATTTGTATTAGCGGTATAAACGGTTTGCTTAGTACAAAACAAATTGGAAGTAAAACGAGCGGTGTAAACGTACTATTAGACGAGAAATGCTTAAGGAAAATATATGCATTTTTGGGATTGAAAGCTTCCTGTCTACGGCAAAAATTTTTCCAGTGATACTTTATCGCCTTCCCTGAGAGAATTCCAAGCAAACTAGTGAAGGTAGCTCTCTAATAATTAGAACGTTTACAATTCTTCACTTTGAAATAAAGATTTTTTTATTTTTTTTTTTTATATCGTATATTAAAGAAAATTAATTTTTATGTATATATACAACCCAAAAAATTTCTCAAATTTAGTCACGAAAAGCCTAAACCGCTTGCCAAAAATTTTTGACATCCAATAACGGACATGTACAATGCGCAATCTATAATTTTTGGAACAAATGTATCATACCGTACAAAGAATGTATCTCGTTGCATGACAGATTAATTGTGCCTTTTTTGTGAACTTATCGATTTTAATATGAGGTGAGGTGTTTAGCGTTTGTAGAAATTAACCGCTGTGTTAAATGAATATATCCATGTGATAGTTCCATATTGATATAGATTTCATTGTAATTCTATCTAATAACAATTCCACAAACTATACTTAAGGTATGCATACATTTTTTTGCGTTATAAACATGTTCATAAAGGTTGAATGAGTAAAGGCGTTATTGGTAATAAAGTGCTCCTAAAAATTTTGTATGGTTTTCGGTGGGGGCCATTGACAACGATGATTTACAGACCTGTGTGCGTGTGTGTGTCAGGGTTTCGGAAAATATCCCTTAAAAGAACTCATCAATAACAAAAAGTTTGAAGGGAAGGCGTTCCTGGTCGTGAATCATTATGTTTGCTTCGCGGATATGAACGCGTGCTCTAAAAACCAGTCGCCAGTAGGTAAACCACGAGGTGATTAGCAGAGGCCTGCGTGCTTAGACACAAGGTTTTGAGCTTTAAGAGGAGTTCATCCATGACCATAGTCCACAACAAATGTGATAATATCCTTGCGTTTATCCTGTAGAGGCTTTGATCGCTGCTCTCCCTCGAAATTGCATGCACCTAGATCCTAATCTGTCTAGACTAATGCCTTCTCCTCAAACGTATGTAGGCAATGAGTTGTTTCGTTGATTTTCCCGCCTGATAGGCAAACTTATCATGTAGAGGGAATACACACAACATGTACACTGATGTGCCGCTGATATTATGGAATCGCTTGTGGAAAATTGCACGCTTCTCGCCTTGGAAAGCCCTTCTCTATTTCTATACGCTCTTCGCGGAATTGTTCTATTGACGTTACTGCAATAGGGTATACCGTTTTCGCTACATGTTCTTTAAGATTCCTCTTAATAAATTTAATTAACAACTTATCCGGTAATGGACTAGGCAGATGTGCTTTTTATTTCCCACCGCGTGGAAGAACAACTTGTAACGAATGGGGTGTGGGTCGCGATTAACTAAATAAACTAATAGAAAAAGATTATCAAACACAAACGAAAGTTGGCCACTGTCGGGGCAGCTCAGCTCATCCGGCCGTGCTCAGGGAAAGTAGGCTTCTTCAAGAACCCCAACAGCGGCTAGGAAACCCCAGTTACAAAAGACAAGAAACGAGCTGAGGCTTGCTTTGGCTCTACAGCAGTGACGGGCATTCTTATACTATCACATTTTAAGCATGTGTGCGGATGAGTTTGTTTTCAGCACTGAGAGAAACTAAAAAAATAGCGTGTTTCGTTCTTTTCCGAATTTCACAATGTAAAGTGGCGTTTTCAACAATAACTATTATATATTAATTATTATTAATATCATATATAATTAATATGTAATATAACAATAATATTAATTATTATATAATATAATAATGTTCATAATAAAAACATGATTAGTTTTCGGGTGTAGCCAAAATGAACGAACGCAGCGTACAGCCCGTGCTCGTTGGTGGATTGGCAGCGACTGACGTAATTTTATTGGAAGCACTCTTTGTATACATATTAAGAAACTCAAAACTTCCAGCACAAATGTGCTGGAATGCCCGTCAATGCTCTACAGCCACAAACCACACCGATAACTCGAAAACTACACGACGTTCCTCACTCGCGATCGATACTAAGGCGGGTGGCGGCTGTTTCATCGTAACCACGGAATATTACGAGGATGCTGGACGGAGAAAGATGGTCGAGGGGGGGGGGGGGAGAGGAATAAATAGTATTTTCCTCCCCCTTCTGAACCCACCGTACCGTGGTTGGCGCGTTGGGATGCTGTTGTGCCAACCCCTTTTCGTTTTGCGCGTTTCGCGCAATTTTTGTTAAGCAGCCAGACCCCTACACCTTACCTATACCAAAATATTGATTTTAAATATTAAATTTTAAAGAAATAAATCCTACTGAAATGAAATATTTGGAAACATTGCATAAAGTGAACGTAATAACATATGCATGTGTAAAGTGAAAGTAATTCCTGAAAATAAACTCATTTGCTTCTAATACCTAAAAATAATATATGCGGTAAATGTTATAATTTTGCAACGGCTTGAATAATTTATTTATTTATTTTAAAAATGTTCATAAATATATAATTATTTCTTTCATTTGACTCTATAATTTTTATGCATATGTCGAGTTTGTTTTAACATTTGTCACAATAGTTTGGTAACCAAATAGATCTCTTTCCAACGTATTGGCACTAGACAAGGGGAAAGATAGGTGGCCTGTAATTGGGAACTTCGAAACAGAGTTGCAAACGAAAAAAAAAGTTGAAACACGAAAGCATTTTGGTTTAGAGCTGGTGTTGCTATTGCTATTGTTCTAAAAAATTTTTGACGTAAAACCTCGAAAAACCATTTTTTGGAAACGCTATATAAAATAAGAAAGGCTGTGTATGTTATAAGTTACTTGCCATATTATGAAGTGAAAAAACTAGTAGTGCATATGCAAAAACCTTATAGTACGTTTAAGACCCTAAGCATAAATCGTTAGTAAAGTATAGTACGATTAAGTCCCTACGCATAACTCGTTTAAGACCGTAACCACATGCTTCTGTTCACTTTTAGCCATACAAAATTAAACGTGTTCAACTTATCGTTTACAAATAAAACACAATACCAAACGGTTCAAATTTGGTTGGCAACCCTGTTAAATGGAAAAAACCGAATTCTTCCACGGAAAAATTACAGTAAAGTTTGTTTATTGCTTACAAACAATTTTTTTTTTATTTCTTTTTGTGTTTGTTTATTGTTTACCAACAACAGTTATTCTTATTCAATTTATGATTGTTTCCAGAAATATTTGTTTGTTGTATATATTAAATAAAATTTGTATTAGCGGTATAAACGGTTTGCTAAGTACAAAACAAATTGGAAGTAAAACGAGCGGTGTAAACGTACTATTAGACGAGAAATGCTTAAGGAAAATATATGCATTTTTGGGATTGAAAGCTTCCTGTCTACGGCAAAAATTTTTCCAGTGATACTTTATCGCCTTCCCTGAGAGAATTCCAAGCAAACTAGTGAAGGTAGCTCTCTAATAATTAGAACGTTTACAATTCTTCACTTTGAAATAAAGATTTCTTTATTTTTTTTTTTTATATCGTATATTAAAGAAAATTAATTTTTATGTATATATACAACCCAAAAAATTTCTCAAATTTAGTCACGAAAAGCCTAAACCGCTTGCCAAAAATTTTTGACATCCAATAACGGACATGTACAATGCGCAATCTATAATTTTTGGAACAAATGTATCATACCGTACAAAGAATGTATCTCGTTGCATGACAGATTAATTGTGCCTTTTTTGTGAACTTATCGATTTTAATATGAAATTAACCGCTGTGTTAAATGAATATATCCATGTGATAGTTCCATATTGATATAGATTTCATTGTAATTCTATCTAATAACAATTCAACAAACTATACTTAAGGTATGCATACATTTTTTTGCGTTATAAACATGTTCATAAAGGTTGAATGAGTAAAGGCGTTATTGGTAATAAAGTGCTCCTAAAAATTTTGTATGGTTTTCGGTGGGGGCCATTGACAACGATGATTTACAGACCTGTGTGCGTGTGTGTGTCAGGGTTTCGGAAAATATCCCTTCAAAGAACTCATCAATAACAAAAAGTTTGAAGGGAAGGCGTTCCTGGTCGTGAATCATTATGTTTGCTTCGCGGATATGAACGCGTGCTCTAAAAACCAGTCGCCAGTAGGTAAACCACGAGGTGATTAGCAGAGGCCTGCGTGCTTAGACACAAGGTTTTGAGCTTTAAGAGGAGTTCATCCATGACCATAGTCCACAACAAATGTGATAATATCCTTGCGTTTATCCTGTAGAGGCTTTGATCGCTGCTCTCCCTCGAAATTGCATGCACCTAGATCCTAATCTGTCTAGACTAATGCCTTCTCCTCAAACGTATGTAGGCAATGAGTTGTTTCGTTGATTTTCCCGCCTGATAGGCAAACTTATCATGTAGAGGGAATACACACAACATGTACACTGATGTGCCGCTGATATTATGGAATCGCTTGTGGAAAATTGCACGCTTCTCGCCTTGGAAAGCCCTTCTCTATTTCTATACGCTCTTCGCGGAATTGTTCTATTGACGTTACTGCAATAGGGTATACCGTTTTCGCTACATGTTCTTTAAGATTCCTCTTAATAAATTTAATTAACAACTTATCCGGTAATGGACTAGGCAGATGTGCTTTTTATTTCCCACCACGTGGAAGAACAACTTGTAACGAATGGGGTGTGGGTCGCGATTAACTAAATAAACTAATAGAAAAAGATTATCAAACACAAACGAAAGTTGGCCACTGTCGGGGCAGCTCAGCTCATCCGGCCGTGCTCAGGGAAAGTAGGCTTCTTCAAGAACCCCAACAGCGGCTAGGAAACCCCAGTTACAAAAGACAAGAAACGAGCTGAGGCTTGCTTTGGCTCTACAGCAGTGACGGGCATTCTTATACTATCACATTTTAAGCATGTGTGCGGATGAGTTTGTTTTCAGCACTGAGAGAAACTAAAAAAATAGCGTGTTTCGTTCTTTTCCGCATTTTACAATGTAAAGTGCCGTTTTCAACAATAACTATTATATATTAATTATTATTAATATCATATATAATTAATATGTAATATAACAATAATATTAATTATTATATAATATAATAATGTTCATAATAAAAACATGATTAGTTTTCGGGTGTAGCCAAAATGAACGAACGCAGCGTACAGCCCGTGCTCGTTGGTGGATTGGCAGCGACTGACGTAATTTTATTGGAAGCACTCTTTGTATACATATTAAGAAACTCAAAACTTCCAGCACAAATGTGCTGGAATGCCCGTCAATGCTCTACAGCCACAAACCACACCGATAACTTGAAAACTACACGACGTTCCTCACTCGCGATCGATACTAAGGCGGGTGGCGGCTGTTTCATCGTAACCACGGAATATTACGCGGATGCTGGACGGAGAAAGATGGTCGAGGAGAGGGGGGGAGGGGGGAGAGAGGAATAAATAGTATTTCCCTCCCCCTTCTTAACCCACCCTACCGTGGTTGGCGCGTTGGGATGCTGTTGTGCCAACCCCTTTTCGTTTTGTGCGTTTCGCGCAATTTTTGTTAAGCAGCCAGACCCCTACACCTTACCTATACCAAAATATTGATTTTAAATATTAAATTTTAAAGAAATAAATCCTACTGAAATGAAATACTTGGAAACATTGCATAAAGTGAACGTAATAACATATGCATGTGTAAAGTGAAAGTAATTCCTGAAAATAAACTCATTTGCTTCTAATTCCTTAAAATAATATATGCGGTAAATGTTATAATTTTGCAACGGCTTGAATAATTTATTTATTTATTTTAAAAATGTTCATAAATATATAATTATTTCATTCATTTGACTCTATAATTTTTATGCATATGTCGAGTTTGTTTTAACATTTGTCACAATAGTTTGGTAACCAAATAGATCTCTTTCCAACGTATTGGCACTAGACAAGGGGAAAGATAGGTGGCCTGTAATTTGGAACTTCGAAACAGAGTTGCAAACGAAAAAAAAATTGAAACCCGAAAGCATTTTGGTTTAGAGCTGGTATTGCTATTGCTATTGTTCTAAAAAATTTTTGACGTAAAACCTCGAAAAACTATTTTATGGAAACGCTATATAAAATAAGAAAGGCTGTGTATGTTATAAGTTACTTGCCATATTATGAAGTGAAAAAACTAGTAGTGCATATGCAAAAACCTTATAGTACGTTTAAGACCCTAAGCATAAATCGTTAGTAAAGTATAGTACGATTAAGTCCCTAAGCATAACTCGTTTAAGTCCGTAACCACATGCTTCTGTTCACTTTTAGCCATACAAAATTAAACGTGTTCAACTTATCGTTTACAAATAAAACACAATACTAAACGGTTCAAATGTGGTTGGCAACCCTGTTGAATGGAAAAAACCGAATTCTTCCACGGAAAAATTACAGTAAAGTTTGTTTATTGCTTACAAACAATTTTTTTTTTATTTCTTTTTGTGTTTGTTTATTGTTTACCAACAACAGTTATTCTTATTCAATTTATGATTGTTTCCAGAAATATTTGTTTGTTGTATATATTAAATAAAATTTGTATTAGCGGTATAAACGGTTTGCTTAGTACAAAACAAATTGGAAGTAAAACGAGCGGTGTAAACGTACTATTAGACGAGAAATGCTTAAGGAAAATATATGCATTTTTGGGATTGAAAGCTTCCTGTCTACGGCAAAAATTTTTCCAGTGATACTTTATCGCCTTCCCTGAGAGAATTCCAAGCAAACTAGTGAAGGTAGCTCTCTAATAATTAGAACGTTTACAATTCTTCACTTTGAAATAAAGATTTCTTTATTTTTTTTTTTTTTTATATCGTATATTAAAGAAAATTAATTTTTATGTATATATACAACCCAAAAAATTTCTCAAATTTAGTCACGAAAAGCCTAAACCGCTTGCCAAAAATTTTTGACATCCAATAACGGACATGTACAATGCGCAATCTATAATTTTTGGAACAAATGTATCATACCGTACAAAGAATGTATCTCGTTGCATGACAGATTAATTGTGCCTTTTTTGTGAACTTATCGATTTTAATATGAGGTGAGGTGTTTAGCGTTTGTAGAAATTAACCGCTGTGTTAAATGAATATATCCATGTGATAGTTCCATATTGATATAGATTTCATTGTAATTCTATCTAATAACAATTCCACAAACTATACTTAAGGTATGCATACATTTTTTTGCGTTATAAACATGTTCATAAAGGTTGAATGAGTAAAGGCGTTATTGGTAATAAAGAGCTCCTAAAAATTTTGTATGGTTTTCGGTGGGGGCCATTGACAACGATGATTTACAGACCTGTGTGCGTGTGTGTGTCAGGGTTTCGGAAAATATCCCTTAAAAGAACTCATCAATTTATATCGCTCACAAAAAAAAACCATCTCTAAAGATGGAAAAATGCTTTGACTAAAAACTTGGTGCTTGATAATTATTTTTGTACGAAGATGAAAAAATAAATATCGCTCACGGAAAATATTTTCGATTTTTAAATATAAATATCAGTAGGGATGAAAAAAACTGACCTGCATAGATTTCGATCTTTGAAGATGGAAAAAGTTCGGAGTAAGTAGGGCTTGCGCAAGTGTGCGTGTTTTTCACGCTACATTTTTTTAAAGTTATTTTTGACCATTTTGAATGCAAATACGTGCTCCGTTTTGTCAATTTCGTCGTCATTATGGAGTTGTGGGCATGCCAAGGTCGCAAAAAGTCGTACACGAAATGGCCAATAACTCCTAAAGTTAGTAACCTAGGGTAGCGAAAGTGGGGAATAATTGCGCTTTATGGGTTTTCGCCAATTTTTTTTTTTTTTTTGTGTATCGATAGTGTTGGAAATCTGAACCTAATTTGTGTGATTTGGTCACTTTGTATTTATGGACGTTTGAAGGTCATCTAATAACAGCTACGCGAGTGGTATTGTTGTAAAGGTATTGACGTTGTCTTCAATGACTACGCTCTATTGTGTCAACCTTATATTCCAAAAGACATGAGCGCTTTTAAATTGTACCCCGTATTATGCAAGTCTGAGGAACTTTTCGAGTATACCCCTTATCTTGTGGCTTAACAGTGGATGCACAGCCAACGGTTTTCTGTGGCCAAGACATATCGTTGTAATGTTTTTATTCATCTATGTACATTTTCAATTAAAAAACCATCAATTGTGTTGCAATTCAAACATTTACTTTACAACGTGCGCAAGTTAATTTTGCCAACCGTCTATAAGTAACTAATGTTCTCTATCCAAGAATGCGTGCGCTAAAAATATTTTGAGCAGAAACGACCGCTTACGCGTTCAATAACAAAAAGTTTGAAGCGAAGGCGTTCCTGGTCGTGAATCATTATGTTTGCTTCGCGGATATGAACGCGTGCTCTAAAAACCAGTCGCCAGTACGTAAACCACGAGGTGATTAGCAGAGGCCTGCGTGCTTAGACACAAGGATTTGAGCTTTAAGAGGAGTTCATCCATGACCATAGTCCACAACAAATGTGATAATATCCTTGCGTTTATCCTGTAGAGGCTTTGATCGCTGCTCTCCCTCGAAATTGCATGCACCTTGATCCTAATCTGTCTAGACTAATGACTTCTCCTCAAACGTATGTAGGCAATGAGTAGTTTCGTTGATTTTCCCGCCTGATAGGCAAACTTATCATGTAGAGGGAATACACACAACATGTACACTGATGTGCCGCTGATATTATGGAATCGCTTGTGGAAAATTGCACGTTTCTCGCCTTGGAAAGCCCTTCTCTATTTCTATACGCTCTTCGCGGAATTGTTCTATTGACGTTACTGCAATAGGGTATACCGTTTTCGCTACATGTTCTTTAAGATTCCTCTTAATAAATTTAATTAACAACTTATCCGGTAATGGACTAGGCAGATGTGCTTTTTATTTCCCAGCGCGTGGAAGAACAACTTGTAACGCTTTATCTTTTTCTGTTGTCATTTTCAAATTTCGGGGATGCCCATATAAAGTGTACTTTTCCATCGGAATACAGTATTACTAGTATAGATAATAGAAAATTATTTGAAAAAATTCATTATAAGGAGACAAAAACGTATGAAATTTGAGATTGCAACTGTAAAACCTGTTCATTGTATGGAAATATTCACTGTATAGAAATTCATTATACAGAGATCAAAAAAGACCAGAAATTGAACGAAAAAGCAGTGTACTTGAAAAAAATTTATAATAGGGAGTGCTTCATTGTATAGAAGTTCACTATAGAGAAGTTCGACTGTAGTGCATATGCAAGAACCTTATAGTATGTTTAAAACCCTAAGCATTCATCGTTAGTAAAGTATAGTACGATTAAGTCCCTACGCATAACTCGTTTAAGACCGTAACCACATGCTTCTGTTCACTTTTAGCCATACAAAATTAAACGTGTTCAACTTATCGTTTACAAATAAAACACAATACCAAACGGTTCAAATTTGGTTGGCAACCCTGTTAAATGGAAAAAACCGAATTCTTCCACGGAAAAATTACAGTAAAGTTTGTTTATTGCTTACAAACAATTTTTTTTTTATTTCTTTTTGTGTTTGTTTATTGTTTACCAACAACAGTTATTCTTATTCAATTTATGATTGTTTCCAGAAATATTTGTTTGTTGTATATATTAAATAAAATTTGTATTAGCGGTATAAACGGTTTGCTTAGTACAAAACAAATTGGAAGTAAAACGAGCGGTGTAAACGTACTATTAGACGAGAAATGCTTAAGGAAAATATATGCATTTTTGGGATTGAAAGCTTCCTGTCTACGGCAAAAATTTTTCCAGTGATACTTTATCGCCTTCCCTGAGAGAATTCCAAGCAAACTAGTGAAGGTAGCTCTCTAATAATTAGAACGTTTACAATTCTTCACTTTGAAATAAAGATTTCTTTATTTTTTTTTTTTATATCGTATATTAAAGAAAATTAATTTTTATGTATATATACAACCCAAAAAATTTCTCAAATTTAGTCACGAAAAGCCTAAACCGCTTGCCAAAAATTTTTGACATCCAATAACGGACATGTACAATGCGCAATCTATAATTTTTGGAACAAATGTATCATACCGTACAAAGAATGTATCTCGTTGCATGACAGATTAATTGTGCCTTTTTTGTGAACTTATCGATTTTAATATGAGGTGAGGTGTTTAGCGTTTGTAGAAATTAACCGCTGTGTTAAATGAATATATCCATGTGATAGTTCCATATTGATATAGATTTCATTGTAATTCTATCTAATAACAATTCAACAAACTATACTTAAGGTATGCATACATTTTTTTGCGTTATAAACATGTTCATAAAGGTTGAATGAGTAAAGGCGTTATTGGTAATAAAGTGCTCCTAAAAATTTTGTATGGTTTTCGGTGGGGGCCATTGATGATTTACAGACCTGTGTGCGTGTGTGTGTCAGGGTTTCGGAAAATATCCCTTAAAAGAACTCATCAATAACAAAAAGTTTGAAGGAAAGGCGTTCCTGGTCGTGAATCATTATGTTTGCTTCGCGGATATGAACGCGTGCTCTAAAAACCAGTCGCCAGTAGGTAAACCACGAGGTGATTAGCAGAGGCCTGCGTGCTTAGACACAAGGTTTTGAGCTTTAAGAGGAGTTCATCCATGACCATAGTTCACAACAAATGTGATAATATCCTTGCGTTTATCCTGTAGAGGCTTTGATCGCTGCTCTCCCTCGAAATTGCATGCACCTAGATCCTAATCTGTCTAGACTAATGCCTTCTCCTCAAACGTATGTAGGCAATGAGTTGTTTCGTTGATTTTCCCGCCTGATAGGCAAACTTATCATGTAGAGGGAATACACACAACATGTACACTGATGTGCCGCTGATATTATGGAATCGCTTGTGGAAAATTGCACGCTTCTCGCCTTGGAAAGCCCTTCTCTATTTCTATACGCTCTTCGCGGAATTGTTCTATTGACGTTACTGCAATAGGGTATACCGTTTTCGCTACATGTTCTTTAAGATTCCTCTTAATAAATTTAATTAACAACTTATCCGGTAATGGACTAGGCAGATGTGCTTTTTATTTCCCACCGCGTGGAAGAACAACTTGTAACGAATGGGGTGTGGGTCGCGATTAACTAAATAAACTAATAGAAAAAGATTATCAAACACAAACGAAAGTTGGCCACTGTCGGGGCAGCTCAGCTCATCCGGCCGTGCTCAGGGAAAGTAGGCTTCTTCAAGAACCCCAACAGCGGCTAGGAAACCCCAGTTACAAAAGACAAGAAACGAGCTGAGGCTTGCTTTGGCTCTACAGCAGTGACGGGCATTCTTATACTATCACATTTTAAGCATGTGTGCGGATGAGTTTGTTTTCAGCACTGAGAGAAACTAAAAAAATAGCGTGTTTCGTTCTTTTCCGCATTTTACAATGTAAAGTGGCGTTTTCAACAATAACTATTATATATTAATTATTATTAATATCATATATAATTAATATGTAATATAACAATAATATTAATTATTATATAATATAATAATGTTCATAATAAAAACATGATTAGTTTTCGGGTGTAGCCAAAATGAACGAACGCACCGTACAGCCCGTGCTCGTTGGTGGATTGGCAGCGACTGACGTAATTTTATTGGAAGCACTCTTTGTATACATATTAAGAAACTCAAAACTTCCAGCACAAATGTGCTGGAATGCCCGTCAATGCTCTACAGCCACAAACCACACCGATAACTCGAAAACTACACGACGTTCCTCACTCGCGATCGATACTAAGGCGGGTGGCGGCTGTTTCATCGTAACCACGGAATATTACGCGGATGCTGGACGGAGAAAGATGGTCGAGGAGAGGGGGGGAGGGGGGAGAGAGGAATAAATAGTATTTCCCTCCCCCTTCTTAACCCACCCTACCGTGGTTGGCGCGTTGGGATGCTGTTGTGCCAACCCCTTTTCGTTTTGTGCGTTTCGCGCAATTTTTGTTAAGCAGCCAGACCCCTACACCTTACCTATACCAAAATATTGATTTTAAATATTAAATTTTAAAGAAATAAATCCTACTGAAATGAAATACTTGGAAACATTGCATAAAGTGAACGTAATAACATATGCATGTGTAAAGTGAAAGTAATTCCTGAAAATAAACTCATTTGCTTCTAATTCCTTAAAATAATATATGCGGTAAATGTTATAATTTTGCAACGGCTTGAATAATTTATTTATTTATTTTAAAAATGTTCATAAATATATAATTATTTCATTCATTTGACTCTATAATTTTTATGCATATGTCGAGTTTGTTTTAACATTTGTCACAATAGTTTGGTAACCAAATAGATCTCTTTCCAACGTATTGGCACTAGACAAGGGGAAAGATAGGTGGCCTGTAATTTGGAACTTCGAAACAGAGTTGCAAACGAAAAAAAAATTGAAACCCGAAAGCATTTTGGTTTAGAGCTGGTATTGCTATTGCTATTGTTCTAAAAAATTTTTGACGTAAAACCTCGAAAAACTATTTTATGGAAACGCTATATAAAATAAGAAAGGCTGTGTATGTTATAAGTTACTTGCCATATTATGAAGTGAAAAAACTAGTAGTGCATATGCAAAAACCTTATAGTACGTTTAAGACCCTAAGCATAAATCGTTAGTAAAGTATAGTACGATTAAGTCCCTAAGCATAACTCGTTTAAGTCCGTAACCACATGCTTCTGTTCACTTTTAGCCATACAAAATTAAACGTGTTCAACTTATCGTTTACAAATAAAACACAATACTAAACGGTTCAAATGTGGTTGGCAACCCTGTTGAATGGAAAAAACCGAATTCTTCCACGGAAAAATTACAGTAAAGTTTGTTTATTGCTTACAAACAATTTTTTTTTTATTTCTTTTTGTGTTTGTTTATTGTTTACCAACAACAGTTATTCTTATTCAATTTATGATTGTTTCCAGAAATATTTGTTTGTTGTATATATTAAATAAAATTTGTATTAGCGGTATAAACGGTTTGCTTAGTACAAAACAAATTGGAAGTAAAACGAGCGGTGTAAACGTACTATTAGACGAGAAATGCTTAAGGAAAATATATGCATTTTTGGGATTGAAAGCTTCCTGTCTACGGCAAAAATTTTTCCAGTGATACTTTATCGCCTTCCCTGAGAGAATTCCAAGCAAACTAGTGAAGGTAGCTCTCTAATAATTAGAACGTTTACAATTCTTCACTTTGAAATAAAGATTTCTTTATTTTTTTTTTTTTTTTTTATATCGTATATTAAAGAAAATTAATTTTTATGTATATATACAACCCAAAAAATTTCTCAAATTTAGTCACGAAAAGCCTAAACCGCTTGCCAAAAATTTTTGACATCCAATAACGGACATGTACAATGCGCAATCTATAATTTTTGGAACAAATGTATCATACCGTACAAAGAATGTATCTCGTTGCATGACAGATTAATTGTGCCTTTTTTGTGAACTTATCGATTTTAATATGAGGTGAGGTGTTTAGCGTTTGTAGAAATTAACCGCTGTGTTAAATGAATATATCCATGTGATAGTTCCATATTGATATAGATTTCATTGTAATTCTATCTAATAACAATTCCACAAACTATACTTAAGGTATGCATACATTTTTTTGCGTTATAAACATGTTCATAGAGGTTGAATGAGTAAAGGCGTTATTGGTAATAAAGAGCTCCTAAAAATTTTGTATGGTTTTCGGTGGGGGCCATTGACAACGATGATTTACAGACCTGTGTGCGTGTGTGTGTCAGGGTTTCGGAAAATATCCCTTAAAAGAACTCATCAATTTATATCGCTCACAAAAAAAAACCATCTCTAAAGATGGAAAAATGCTTTGACTAAAAACTTGGTGCTTGATAATTATTTTTGTACGAAGATGAAAAAATAAATATCGCTCACGGAAAATATTTTCGATTTTTAAATATAAATATCAGTAGGGATGAAAAAAACTGACCTGCATAGATTTCGATCTTTGAAGATGGAAAAAGTTCGGAGTAAGTAGGGCTTGCGCAAGTGTGCGTGTTTTTCACGCTACATTTTTTTAAAGTTATTTTTGACCATTTTGAATGCAAATACGTGCTCCGTTTTGTCAATTTCGTCGTCATTATGGAGTTGTGGGCATGCCAAGGTCGCAAAAAGTCGTACACGAAATGGCCAATAACTCCTAAAGTTAGTAACCTAGGGTAGCGAAAGTGGGGAATAATTGCGCTTTATGGGTTTTCGCCAATTTTTTTTTTTTTTGTGTATCGATAGTGTTGGAAATCTGAACCTAATTTGTGTGATTTGGTCACTTTGTATTTATGGACGTTTGAAGGTCATCTAATAACAGCTACGCGAGTGGTATTGTTGTAAAGGTATTGACGTTGTCTTCAATGACTACGCTCTATTGTGTCAACCTTATATTCCAAAAGACATGAGCGCTTTTAAATTGTACCCCGTATTATGCAAGTCTGAGGAACTTTTCGAGTATACCCCTTATCTTGTGGCTTAACAGTGGATGCGCAGCCAACGGTTTTCTGTGGCCATGACATATCGTTGTAATGTTTTTATTCATCTATGTACATTTTCAATTAAAAAACCATCAATTGTGTTGCAATTCAAACATTTACTTTACAACGTGCGCAAGTTAATTTTGCCAACCGTCTATAAGTAACTAATGTTCTCTATCCAAGAATGCGTGCGCTAAAAATATTTTGAGCAGAAACGACCGCTTACGCGTTCAATAACAAAAAGTTTGAAGCGAAGGCGTTCCTGGTCGTGAATCATTATGTTTGCTTCGCGGATATGAACGCGTGCTCTAAAAACCAGTCGGCAGTACGTAAACCACGAGGTGATTAGCAGAGGCCTGCGTGCTTAGACACAAGGATTTGAGCTTTAAGAGGAGTTCATCCATGACCATAGTCCACAACAAATGTGATAATATCCTTGCGTTTATCCTGTAGAGGCTTTGATCGCTGCTCTCCCTCGAAATTGCATGCACCTTGATCCTAATCTGTCTAGACTAATGCCTTCTCCTCAAACGTATGTAGGCAATGAGTAGTTTCGTTGATTTTCCCGCCTGATAGGCAAACTCATCATGTAGAGGGAATACACACAACATGTACACTGATGTGCCGCTGATATTATGGAATCGCTTGTGGAAAATTGCACGTTTCTCGCCTTGGAAAGCCCTTCTCTATTTCTATACGCTCTTCGCGGAATTGTTCTATTGACGTTACTGCAATAGGGTATACCGTTTTCGCTACATGTTCTTTAAGATTCGTCTTAATAAATGTAATTAACAACTTATCCGGTAATGGACTAGGCAGATGTGCTTTTTATTTCCCAGCGCGTGGAAGAACAACTTGTAACGCTTTATCTTTTTCTGTTGTCATTTTCAAATTTCGGGGATGCCAATATAAAGTGTACTTTTCCATCGGAATACAGTGTTACTAGTATAGATAATAGAAAATTATTTGAAAAAATTCATTATAAGGAGACAAAAACGTATGAAATTTGAGATTGCAACTGTAAAACCTGTTCATTGTATGGAAATATTCACTGTATAGAAATTCATTATACAGAGATCAAAAAAGACCAGAAATTGAACGAAAAAGCAGTGTACTTGAAAAAAATTTATAATAGGGAGTGCTTCATTGTATAGAAGTTCACTATAGAGAAGTTCGACTGTAGTGCATATGCAAGAACCTTATAGTACGTTTAAGACCCTAAGCATTCATCGTTAGTAAAGTATAGTACGATTAAGTCCCTACGCATAACTCGTTTAAGTCCGTAACCACATGCTTCTGTTCACTTTTAGCCATACAAAATTAAACGTGTTCAACTTATCGTTTACAAATAAAACACAATACTAAACGGTTCAAATGTGGTTGGCAACCCTGTTGAATGGAAAAAACCGAATTCTTCCACGGAAAAATTACAGTAAAGTTTGTTTATTGCTTACAAACAATTTTTTTTTTATTTCTTTTTGTGTTTGTTTATTGTTTACCAACAACAGTTATTCTTATTCAATTTATGATTGTTTCCAGAATTATTTGTTTGTTGTATATATTAAATAAAATTTGTATTAGCGGTATAAACGGTTTGCTTAGTACAAAACAAATTGGAAGTAAAACGAGCGGTGTAAACGTACTATTAGACGAGAAATGCTTAAGGAAAATATATGCATTTTTGGGATTGAAAGCTTCCTGTCTACGGCAAAAATTTTTCCAGTGATACTTTATCGCCTTCCCTGAGAGAATTCCAAGCAAACTAGTGAAGGTAGCTCTCTAATAATTAGAACGTTTACAAATCTTCACTTTGAAATAAAGATTTTTTTATTTTTTTTTTTTATATCGTATATTAAAGAAAATTAATTTTTATGTATATATACAACCCAAAAAATTTCTCAAATTTAGTCACGAAAAGCCTAAACCGCTTGCCAAAAATTTTTGACATCCAATAACGGACATGTACAATGCGCAATCTATAATTTTTGGAACAAATGTATCATACCGTACAAAGAATGTATCTCGTTGCATGACAGATTAATTGTGCCTTTTTTGTGAACTTATCGATTTTAATATGAGGTGAGGTGTTTAGCGTTTGTAGAAATTAACCGCTGTGTTAAATGAATATATCCATGTGATAGTTCCATATTGATATAGATTTCATTGTAATTCTATCTAATAACAATTCAACAAACTATACTTAAGGTATGCATACATTTTTTTGCGTTATAAACATGTTCATAAAGGTTGAATGAGTAAAGGCGTTATTGGTAATAAAGTGCTCCTAAAAATTTTGTATGGTTTTCGGTGGGGGCCATTGATGATTTACAGACCTGTGTGCGTGTGTGTGTCAGGGTTTCGGAAAATATCCCTTAAAAGAACTCATCAATAACAAAAAGTTTGAAGGGAAGGCGTTCCTGGTCGTGAATCATTATGTTTGCTTCGCGGATATGAACGCGTGCTCTAAAAACCAGTCGCCAGTAGGTAAACCACGAGGTGATTAGCAGAGGCCTGCGTGCTTAGACACAAGGTTTTGAGCTTTAAGAGGAGTTCATCCATGACCATAGTCCACAACAAATGTGATAATATCCTTGCGTTTATCCTGTAGAGGCTTTGATCGCTGCTCTCCCTCGAAATTGCATGCACCTAGATCCTAATCTGTCTAGACTAATGCCTTCTCCTCAAACGTATGTAGGCAATGAGTTGTTTCGTTGATTTTCCCGCCTGATAGGCAAACTTATCATGTAGAGGGAATACACACAACATGTACACTGATGTGCCGCTGATATTATGGAATCGCTTGTGGAAAATTGCACGCTTCTCGCCTTGGAAAGCCCTTCTCTATTTCTATACGCTCTTCGCGGAATTGTTCTATTGACGTTACTGCAATAGGGTATACCGTTTTCGCAACATGTTCTTTAAGATTCCTCTTAATAAATTTAATTAACAACTTATCCGGTAATGGACTAGGCAGATGTGCTTTTTATTTCCCACCGCGTGGAAGAACAACTTGTAACGAATGGGGTGTGGGTCGCGATTAACTAAATAAACTAATAGAAAAAGATTATCAAACACAAACGAAAGTTGGCCACTGTCGGGGCAGCTCAGCTCATCCGGCCGTGCTCAGGGAAACAAGGCTTCTTCAAGAACCCCAACAGCGGCTAGGAAACCCCAGTTACAAAAGACAAGAAACGAGCTGAGGCTTGCTTTGGCTCTACAGCAGTGACGGGCATTCTTATACTATCACATTTTAAGCATGTGTGCGGATGAGTTTGTTTTCAGCACTGAGAGAAACTAAAAAAATAGCGTGTTTCGTTCTTTTCCGCATTTCACAATGTAAAGTGGCGTTTTCAACAATAACTATTATATATTAATTATTATTAATATCATATATAATTAATATGTAATATAACAATAATATTAATTATTATATAATATAATAATGTTCATAATAAAAACATGATTAGTTTTCGGGTGTAGCCAAAATGAACGAACGCAGCGTACAGCCCGTGCTCGTTGGTGGATTGGCAGCGACTGACGTAATTTTATTGGAAGCACTCTTTGTATACATATTAAGAAACTCAAAACTTCCAGCACAAATGTGCTGGAATGCCCGTCAATGCTCTACAGCCACAAACCACACCGATAACTTGAAAACTACACGACGTTCCTCACTCGCGATCGATACTAAGGCGGGTGGCGGCTGTTTCATCGTAACCACGGAATATTACGAGGATGCTGGACGGAGAAAGATGGTCGAGGGGGGGGGGGGAGAGGAATAAATAGTATTTTCCTCCCCCTTCTGAACCCACCGTACCGTGGTTGGCGCGTTGGGATGCTGTTGTGCCAACCCCTTTTCGTTTTGCGCGTTTCGCGCAATTTTTGTTAAGCAGCCAGACCCCTACACCTTACCTATACCAAAATATTGATTTTAAATATTAAATTTTAAAGAAATAAATCCTACTGAAATGAAATATTTGGAAACATTGCATAAAGTGAACGTAATAACATATGCATGTGTAAAGTGAAAGTAATTCCTGAAAATAAACTCATTTGCTTCTAATACCTAAAAATAATATATGCGGTAAATGTTATAATTTTGCAACGGCTTGAATAATTTATTTATTTATTTTAAAAATGTTCATAAATATATAATTATTTCTTTCATTTGACTCTATAATTTTTATGCATATGTCGAGTTTGTTTTAACATTTGTCACAATAGTTTGGTAACCAAATAGATCTCTTTCCAACGTATTGGCACTAGACAAGGGGAAAGATAGGTGGCCTGTAATTGGGAACTTCGAAACAGAGTTGCAAACGAAAAAAAAAGTTGAAACACGAAAGCATTTTGGTTTAGAGCTGGTGTTGCTATTGCTATTGTTCTAAAAAATTTTTGACGTAAAACCTCGAAAAACCATTTTTTGGAAACGCTATATAAAATAAGAAAGGCTGTGTATGTTATAAGTTACTTGCCATATTATGAAGTGAAAAAACTAGTAGTGCATATGCAAAAACCTTATAGTACGTTTAAGACCCTAAGCATAAATCGTTAGTAAAGTATAGTACGATTAAGTCCCTAAGCATAACTCGTTTAAGTCCGTAACCACATGCTTCTGTTCACTTTTAGCCATACAAAATTAAACGTGTTCAACTTATCGTTTACAAATAAAACACAATACTAAACGGTTCAAATGTGGTTGGCAACCCTGTTGAATGGAAAAAACCGAATTCTTCCACGGAAAAATTACAGTAAAGTTTGTTTATTGCTTACAAACAATTTTTTTTTTATTTCTTTTTGTGTTTGTTTATTGTTTACCAACAACAGTTATTCTTATTCAATTTATGATTGTTTCCAGAAATATTTGTTTGTTGTATATATTAAATAAAATTTGTATTAGCGGTATAAACGGTTTGCTTAGTACAAAACAAATTGGAAGTAAAACGAGCGGTGTAAACGTACTATTAGACGAGAAATGCTTAAGGAAAATATATGCATTTTTGGGATTGAAAGCTTCCTGTCTACGGCAAAAATTTTTCCAGTGATACTTTATCGCCTTCCCTGAGAGAATTCCAAGCAAACTAGTGAAGGTAGCTCTCTAATAATTAGAACGTTTACAATTCTTCACTTTGAAATAAAGATTTCTTTATTTTTTTTTTTTATATCGTATATTAAAGAAAATTAATTTTTATGTATATATACAACCCAAAAAATTTCTCAAATTTAGTCACGAAAAGCCTAAACCGCTTGCCAAAAATTTTTGACATCCAATAACGGACATGTACAATGCGCAATCTATAATTTTTGGAACAAATGTATCATACCGTACAAAGAATGTATCTCGTTGCATGACAGATTAATTGTGCCTTTTTTGTGAACTTATCGATTTTAATATGAGGTGAGGTGTTTAGCGTTTGTAGAAATTAACCGCTGTGTTAAATGAATATATCCATGTGATAGTTCCATATTGATATAGATTTCATTGTAATTCTATCTAATAACAATTCCACAAACTATACTTAAGGTATGCATACATTTTTTTGCGTTATAAACATGTTCGTAAAGGTTGAATGAGTAAAGGCGTTATTGGTAATAAAGTGCTCCTAAAAATTTTCTATTGTTTTCGGTGGGGGCCATTGACAACGATGATTTACAGACCTGTGTGCGTGTGTGTGTCAGGGTTTCGGAAAATATCCCTTAAAAGAACTCATCAATAACAAAAAGTTTGAAGGGAAGGCGTTCCTGGTCGTGAATCATTATGTTTGCTTCGCGGATATGAACGCGTGCTCTAAAAACCAGTCGCCAGTAGGTAAACCACGAGGTGATTAGCAGAGGCCTGCGTGCTTAGACACAAGGTTTTGAGCTTTAAGAGGAGTTCATCCATGACCATAGTCCACAACAAATGTGATAATATCCTTGCGTTTATCCTGTAGAGGCTTTGATCGCTGCTCTCCCTCGAAATTGCATGCACCTAGATCCTAATCTGTCTAGACTAATGCCTTCTCCTCAAACGTATGTAGGCAATGAGTTGTTTCGTTGATTTTCCCGCCTGATAGGCAAACTTATCATGTAGAGGGAATACACACAACATGTACACTGATGTGCCGCTGATATTATGGAATCGCTTGTGGAAAATTGCACGCTTCTCGCCTTGGAAAGCCCTTCTCTATTTCTATACGCTCTTCGCGGAATTGTTCTATTGACGTTACTGCAATAGGGTATACCGTTTTCGCTACATGTTCTTTAAGATTCCTCTTAATAAATTTAATTAACAACTTATCCGGTAATGGACTAGGCAGATGTGCTTTTTATTTCCCACCGCGTGGAAGAACAACTTGTAACGAATGGGGTGTGGGTCGCGATTAACTAAATAAACTAATAGAAAAAGATTATCAAACACAAACGAAAGTTGGCCACTGTCGGGGCAGCTCAGCTCATCCGGCCGTGCTCAGGGAAAGTAGGCTTCTTCAAGAACCCCAACAGCGGCTAGGAAACCCCAGTTACAAAAGACAAGAAACGAGCTGAGGCTTGCTTTGGCTCTACAGCAGTGACGGGCATTCTTATACTATCACATTTTAAGCATGTGTGCGGATGAGTTTGTTTTCAGCACTGAGAGAAACTAAAAAAATAGCGTGTTTCGTTCTTTTCCGCATTTTACAATGTAAAGTGGCGTTTTCAACAATAACTATTATATATTAATTATTATTAATATCATATATAATTAATATGTAATATAACAATAATATTAATTATTATATAATATAATAATGTTCATAATAAAAACATGATTAGTTTTCGGGTGTAGCCAAAATGAACGAACGCAGCGTACAGCCCGTGCTCGTTGGTGGATTGGCAGCGACTGACGTAATTTTATTGGAAGCACTCTTTGTATACATATTAAGAAACTCAAAACTTCCAGCACAAATGTGCTGGAATGCCCGTCAATGCTCTACAGCCACAAACCACACCGATAACTTGAAAACTACACGACGTTCCTCACTCGCGATCGATACTAAGGCGGGTGGCGGCTGTTTCATCGTAACCACGGAATATTACGCGGATGCTGGACGGAGAAAGATGGTCGAGGAGAGGGGGGGAGGGGGGAGAGAGGAATAAATAGTATTTCCCTCCCCCTTCTTAACCCACCCTACCGTGGTTGGCGCGTTGGGATGCTGTTGTGCCAACCCCTTTTCGTTTTGTGCGTTTCGCGCAATTTTTGTTAAGCAGCCAGACCCCTACACCTTACCTATACCAAAATATTGATTTTAAATATTAAATTTTAAAGAAATAAATCCTACTGAAATGAAATACTTGGAAACATTGCATAAAGTGAACGTAATAACATATGCATGTGTAAAGTGAAAGTAATTCCTGAAAATAAACTCATTTGCTTCTAATTCCTTAAAATAATATATGCGGTAAATGTTATAATTTTGCAACGGCTTGAATAATTTATTTATTTATTTTAAAAATGTTCATAAATATATAATTATTTCATTCATTTGACTCTATAATTTTTATGCATATGTCGAGTTTGTTTTAACATTTGTCACAATAGTTTGGTAACCAAATAGATCTCTTTCCAACGTATTGGCACTAGACAAGGGGAAAGATAGGTGGCCTGTAATTTGGAACTTCGAAACAGAGTTGCAAACGAAAAAAAAATTGAAACCCGAAAGCATTTTGGTTTAGAGCTGGTATTGCTATTGCTATTGTTCTAAAAAATTTTTGACGTAAAACCTCGAAAAACTATTTTATGGAAACGCTATATAAAATAAGAAAGGCTGTGTATGTTATAAGTTACTTGCCATATTATGAAGTGAAAAAACTAGTAGTGCATATGCAAGAACCTTATAGTACGTTTAAGACCCTAAGCATAAATCGTTAGTAAAGTATAGTACGATTAAGTCCCTAAGCATAACTCGTTTAAGTCCGTAACCACATGCTTCTGTTCACTTTTAGCCATACAAAATTAAACGTGTTCAACTTCTCGTTTACAAATAAAACACAATACTAAACGGTTCAAATTTGGTTGGCAACCCTGTTAAATGGAAAAAACCGAATTCTTCCACGGAAAAATTACAGTAAAGTTTGTTTATTGCTTACAAAGAAGTTTTTTTTTATTTCTTTTTGTGTTTGTTTATTTTTTACCAACAACAGTTATTCTTATTCAATTTATGATTGTTTCCAGAAATATTTGTTTGTTGTATATATTAAATAAAATTTGTATTAGCGGTATAAAAGGTTTGCTTAGTACAAAACAAATTGGAAGTAAAACGAGCGGTGTAAACGTACTATTAGACGTGAAATGCTTAAGGAAAATATATGCATTTTTGGGATTGAAAGCTTCCTGTCTACGGCAAAAATTTTTCCAGTGATACTTTATCGCCTTCCCTGAGAGTATTCCAAGCAAACTAGTGAAGGTAGCTCTCTAATAATTAGAACGTTTACAATTCTTCACTTTGAAATAAAGATTTATTTATTTTTTTTTTATATCGTATATTAACAGAAATTAATTTTTATGTTTATATACAACCCAAAAAAGTTCTCAAATTTAGTCACGAAAAGCCTAAACCGCTTGCCAAAAATTTTTGACATCCAATAACGGACATGTACAATGCGCAATCTATAATTTTTGGAACAAATGTATCATACCGTACAAAAAATGTATCTCGTTGCATGACAGATTAATTGTGCCTTTTTTGTAAACTTATCGATTTTAATATGAGGTGAGGTGTTTAGCGTTTGTAGAAATTAACCGGTGTGTTAAATGAATATATCCATGTGATAGTTCCATATTGATATAGATTTCATTGTAATTCTATCTAATAACAATTCCACAAACTATACTTAAGGTATGCATACATTTTTTTGCGCTATATACATGTTCGTAAAGGTTGAATGAGTAAAGGCGTTATTGGTAATAAAGTGCTCCTAAAAATTTTGTATGGTTTTCGGTGGGGGCCATTGACAACGATGATCTGATGTTTTGTTTACAGACCTGTGTGCGTGTGTGTGTCAGGGTTTCGGAAAATATCCCTTAAAAAGAACTCATCAATTTATATCGCTCACAAAAAAAAACCATCTCTAAAGATGGAAAAATGCTTTGACTATTATTATTATTATTATTATAGGCACTGCTGCACCGCGACCTCTTGGATCTATTGTGCATGCCCTTACCTAACCCAGATCTAAGCTCTTTATAAAATTCAGCACCATTCCTGGGTTAGTGATCCAAATCCTAGAGTGAGGCATAATTGAATCACCATAGCTTAAC
The DNA here is from genome assembly GCA_937620795.1 of Thecophora atra. Taxonomy (NCBI): domain Eukaryota; kingdom Metazoa; phylum Arthropoda; class Insecta; order Diptera; family Conopidae; genus Thecophora; species Thecophora atra. The sequence goes on from OW569398.1 coordinate 46,232,548, forward strand.
CGCCTCCGATTGCTAAGAGCAGGACAATCGCAGAGAACATGCTCAGCGGTTTCCTTAGCTTCATCGCAAAACCTGCAGATGTCCGTTTCAGACATGCCGATTTATTTCAGGTGGTATCTTAGGCCACAGTGGCCCGTAAGAAAACCTGAAAGTACACCTAAGTCCTTCCTATTTAGCAGAAGAAGTTTTGATGACACTCCTTTAGCTAAGGTAAGAAATCTCTTTGATTGGCGATGGCCTAAAGTATTTGCCCACGCCCTCTCAAACTCGATTTCCTCCCACTGTCGGATTACCTCCCGTTTGTATCCATTAGATAGTCCACAAAAAGGCTCCGGACCTATAAAAGGTCGCTGAGCACCACGCCTTGCTAGGCAGTCAGCTCTCATTCCCCTCATAGCCCTCATGCCCAGGGACCCATCCCAGTGTAATGGTCTTGTTTTGTCCCAGTTGGATTAGGCACTTGCGACAGTTGTCTACAAGCCTGGATCCAATTGTTTCAGACCTGAGGGCTTTCAAAGCCGCTTGGCTATCAGAGAGGATATAGATGTGTGCACCACATGCCCTCCTACGAAGACATTCCCTCACACATATCTCTATGGCAAACAATTCTGCCTGGAAGATAGTAGCATACTTTCCCATTGGTATACCTTTCTGAAATCTCGGCCCTACAATGCCAGCGCCAGCATCACCATTCTGCATTTTGGAACCATCGGTATACCAAATCTGACCTCCCGGTTCGAAATTCCAATGCCTATTTCTCCAGTCCTCTCGGTCAAATACAATAACCGTGTAGTTCCTGGAGAAAGCCAATTTTCTTAGCATGTTGTCACTGAATTTGACAATGGGTTCATTAATGAAAATATCCTCAATTCTCATATGACCATGTAGATCCCCACTTTTCATAGTGGAGATACGACTGAGCCGGAGTGCCGATAGATATGCCTCCCTTTTTATCATTATCGATAAGGGTGGGATGTGTAACAGGACACTAAGGGCCATGGTTGGGCACGATTTCATAGCACCAGTAATGCCCACACAGATCAGTCGATGTAACTTATTTAGGGCTTTTGCAGCTTCCTTTTGATCAACCTTGGGCCACCAGACCAACGCCGAATATGTCAGTATTGGTCTTACAACAACTTTAAATGCCCAGTAGGTCATTTTAGGGCTGATGCCCCAAGTTTTACCATAGAACCTAGTACAGGCATAGAATGCCCTTGTGGCTTTCTGGATAACACTGCTGAGGTGTGCGTTCCAAGTTAGTGCTCTATCCAGGATAACCCCGAGATACTTTGCCTCCTTGGAGAATTCTATTGTAGTCCCTTCCAGAACAGGCGTCTCCAGCCTAATCTTGTGCTTCCTGGTAAAGGGTACTAAGGTGGTCTTTTCAGGATTCAGGCGAAGGCCCTTCTCCTCACACCATCTTTTTGTAATATTAATGGCCCGCTGCGCTGCTGATTTCCTACAACATAGACCACAAGATCGTCAGAATAGCCCTGGGTGCTGAAGCCCAATGAATTCAGCTTATTCAGGAGTTCATCCACAACCAGTGTCCATAACAGTGGTGATAATACCCCCCTTGGGGACATCCTCTGGTGGCCTTAATTGATTGTAGCTTCCCTCCAAGCTCAAACCGAACTACTCTGGACCTCAGCATGTTAATAGTCCATGTGGTTATCATGGGAGGAATATTTTTCCTTGTCATGGAATCACAGATAGCTTCATAAGACGTATTGTCAAAGGCTCCTGAAATATCCATGAATGTGCACAAAGCAATTTGTCTTGACTGCAGAGCCTTTTCTATCACTGTAGTTAGGTTGTGGACCGCAGTCTCAGTTGATTTGCCTGCTTGATAGGCAAACTGTAATTCATGTAAAGGTGACTCAGTTAATATCGTCTCCTTTATATACATGTCCAGGAGTTTTTCCATTGTCTTAAGGAAAAATGAGCTGAGGCTAATGGGCCGATATGCCTTTGGTAGCTGCACAGAGCCGCTATTGGCCTTAGGAATAAAAACAACCCTAACCTCTGCCCATGCAAATGGAAGATGGCGAAGCCGCAAGCTTGCCCTAAACATTCTTGACCAGCACATCCGCACCCTGCTGCAATAGACACGGATATATCCCATCTGGTCCAGGGGCTTTATAGGGACTAAAAGTCCCAAGAGCCCATCGGACCTTTTCTTTGTCAAAGATGGATCCCGTTAGACCCGCCTGCCTCCCTGTTGCGAGAGGGGGCATTGCCGTCACACGTGCCGTAACACTGGGATTCTCTATAAAAACGCATCCTGGGAAGTGAGTACTCAGCAGCAGCGAGCTGGTCTCCTCCATGGATGACGTGTAACCCCCATCAGGCTTTTTGAGGGTACATGTACCATTTGAGTGGTCCTTGGAGAGAACCCTCCTCAGACGAAGAAAGTCAGGGAAACTTTTAATCTCCTCACAACTTCGTCTCCAGGAAGTTCTTTTTGACCTCCTCAGTTCCTTGTTATAGCCTGTAAGAGCGCTTTTATATTCAGACCAGTTGCCCGTTTTTTTCGCCCTATTGAATAGTCTTCTTACCTCTACTTTCAGTTTATTGAGGGAGCTGTTCCACCATGGGACCATTTTTCGCTGTTGTTCCCTTGATGGTGGACAGCTGCCTGTACATTTGAATTGAGCACGCGAGCCTCAAATTCAAGCTCATAAATCGTTAAGATAGGTGATTGTGAGCGGTTAACGCTTCCTTCCAACATAAAGCGATAGTTTTCCCAGTTAGTTTTCCTGGGATTTCTGAAAACTCGGCCTTCCACCAAAGAGACACCCATACTGAATCTGATATGCTTATGATCAGACATGGATGCCTCTTCCGATACATGCCAGTTTGAGGTAATAGACGCCATTTTGTCATTTGCCAAAGTGAGGTCAAGGACTTCACCACGTATGGAGTTGACAAAGGTTGGCTCATCACCCCGGTTGAGAATAAAAATGTTGTTTTTTAAGACAAACTCGAAAAGGTACTCACCCCTCTTGTTGGTGTCTTTGCTGCCCCAGATCTCATGATGGGCGTTGGCATCGCAGCATATCATCCATGGGAGGCATTTCCGTTGGCAATATTCCACCAGCTCCCTGACCTCCCTGGTTGGCGCCACCTCATCATCTCCCGGAAGGTAAGCGGATGCAACAATGACTCCTTCCAATCCGTTTGCCGTGCGCACCTCTGCCCATGCAGCAACTAGATCACCCGTCATGAACTCTGAAAGTGGCAAAAAATTAATGTTATTATTAATTAAAAGGGCCGCCCTGGGACGGTCACAGCTGGTGCAGTAAATTACCTTACCATTTGTGACACCGAGGCCCTTGATAACTCCTCTATGGACCCAAGGCTCCTGTATGAACGCTATGTCCAAGGCTTCCGCCTGATAGACCATGCTTTGCACAGAGGAAGCAGCCTTAGCATGGTGAAGGTTGATTTGCAGACAGTTGGATTGTCTGCTCGTCCACCCTAGTATTGGCCGCTTCATTTGCGGCTCTTAGTGTGGCCCCTAGATGCCACTTTTTTGGCACGATTGCCAGAAAACCGGGCCATCTCCTCGGGCGAACATCAATCCCCCTTTCTGGCCCTATCAACGCCACCAGGCCTCCTACCAAGCCTAGGGCGCCAATCACTGGCACGTCGTGTGGTTGCACTAACCGAGGTCGTTGAGGGAGCACTACTTGCTCCAGCTTGAACCAACACCTGTCGGATAGTGGGGGTAGAAATAGGTTTACCGACGCCCATAGCCTCTGTACCTGACGGTTCCATTGACTCCTTCGCGGACTCCTGCTCTAGCACAGCAGGCACTTTAGCCTGTGGCTTCTCGGTGGAAGTGCCGCTACAACCAGGGGTGGCAGAGCTACCCTGTGCCCCCTTAGGTTGGGCTCCAGTCGGGATTGACTGTGGCTGCGCACCTGGCTTAGTCGGCTTCACGGTAGGCCTAATGATGACGCAGCCAAACCCATAATCAACTTTATGTTGGCGATCCTTCAGCACATTTGCCGATATCGGGTCGATCGCCAACACAATCTTAACAACAGCTCCTCGCTGAGCTCTGCGGACCACCCGCCAGTCGCCAACTCTAAGGCCCTCATTTTGGCCTTCCAGTAGTTCGAGGATGTCTGTTGTCCTGATACTGTCCACTTCCGGAAAGTACCCAACATAAAGTGGTGCCTTAGGGACATCATTTTCCTGCACCACCTTTATGTGTGCATCCGCCCATGGTTTTAATTTCGGCACATTAGCCGTAATCCACTCTGCAGTTGCACAGTTTTTGCAGGTTATCTGCAGCCATCCCGGCCGGAACGAACATCCCGTAAATTGCGGTTTTGTTGAGCCGCTCCTTTTTCTGCGCACCTCAATTAGGATGCCGTGTTGTACTGCCTTCAGCTGTGCAGTACTCCATACGGATTGGGGATAATCCGCAGGAATAATGCCTAGCTTCACCCCGGAGGCAACCTCACAGAAAGAGGGCCTCTGAGCGTCCGTAGCAGGCACCACCGAATCGGCGGGGCCGCAACAGCCCCAACGCCCATTGAGCTTGTTTCCGCCACAGACTCCCGAGCGCCCTTTTTTGGGGGATTATCCTCCGGTGTCGCAGCAAGCCATTTTCTGCGGACAAATCTGGGATGCGTCTGATCGTTTCGTGAGAAATATCGATCGCAGTAAAAAAATATAAGCAAAAAAAAAAGTATAGTCCAGTCAACAGTCAGCTAAAAATTATCCCAAAACCCCCAATTGTGTGTCTATATAACAATTCTGGAACGTGGTACAACTGTACTTCAGCCTTGACTTAAGTTAGCTTGCCACGACCCCTTGAGTGTACTGGAGATTCGTCTCACAAGCACAACCGATGAAAGTTTTAAAGTTGGTAGCGAATCAGCCAGCAACCCACCTGTCCAAACACCCCAGTGAAAAGTACAGCGACTGGTACCACTTACGGAAACACTTGAATTTTGCTAAAGGAACCCAGTCGCAAAACTTTCCACAACATAAAGTTGTAGCAACTCCGGCTTCTGCCCAAGAACCATTCGTTACGAAACTACTAAGTTTTGTTTCTAAGCTTTGCCACACCGTCCGAACATAAAAGAAAAAATACGGAAAAGTAAAAAGCAAAAAGAAACTCAAATTAGAAGGAAAAATTAGAAAAAGAAAAGAAACTAAGAAAGATAAAAAATGAAACGTTGGAAATAATGTTCGTTGGAAATAATGTTCGTTGGAAATAATGATCACGTTGGGCGCCAATTTTATTGTGAGCAAGGTAAGGGTGGCGTGGCACGGTGGCTGCAGTTAGGCTCGCCGGCAATATTAGGTTGAGTTCTTGCCACCCTACCCACAACAGAAAAACAGATTCGTGACGTTATTTTTTTTTTTTGTTAAGAAGGAATAGCGGAAAGGAAGGATAAGGAAAGGCTTAAGACGAAACACTAGTCACTTGCACCTATGTTTCCTAATGGTCATTTCAAGCAAACCCTCTCACACACAGAATTATCTAATCAAAATCCTAAAAATCTCCACTCAATCCCTTTTATCTGCTCTCAGCTAACCAAACATAAGCCAATCACCCTATAACCCACTAGGAAACTTAAACACGCTAGCACAAGACAACCTAAGTCGTCGTCCGTCTTTGAGCCGCCCACCCCGTTTGTAACTCTTATGAGCTACAGCCATGAACCGCACTTGGCCCAAAGTGTACTTGCGGTTCGCTTATTTCTTTATTCTGTGAAGTCACCGGTAGTCCGTCTGTTTTCTACATAACGTCCGTATTGTCGGTTTGGCTGCCACTCCTATCAGTGTGGTGACCTCCCTTAGGTTCACCAACACATCAGCCTAAATGTTTGTGTTTAGCAACACAAACGTTATGAAAGTTTACATGTATACTAATCTAACAGCTTTTATTTTCTTACTTTGCGCTGAATTTTATATTGTGGCGAAAATACAGCGCCATCTATACGTCATACAATAATGTGATATACAGCGCCATCTACACGCCGATACGTACAATATTTACGAGTGTTACAGTGTTACCAAATCACAGTCCACATTCTTCTGGAATACAACGACATCTATCGAGCGCTAGCAAAAGATCTAGAAGTTACTTGATATTTCCACAACGAAGTATACACAATAGAACATGATTCATTGCTGAAACAAACAATTCATGGAAAGGGAAGTTTCTCGACAATCTAGTAAGATCTGGAGTAGTCTGACGATAACGTAGCGATAATTATCGGACAGTATAAATAGACCCAAACCTTAGCAACGAAAATAGTTTGATTTTGGAAAGCAACAAAGTGACATCGTGGAAGTAGTAGTTTGAAAAGTGTTGAATAAGAATAAAATAGTTGCATAGCTTCTAATAATAATTCGTGTATAAGAGTTTACGTGGATAAGTTATAAACAGCGATAGTAAAGAAGTGTTAAAATAAGAGCAAGCAATAATAAATAGTTGATTTATTATTTGAAACTAATGACTTTTTATTATTTCGCATTTACGATTATTCACAATCCACTGATCGAACCTGAAGAGAGTTCAAGCGGTTATTTTGGAAATTACGTAACATTATACATATGCAAATTGTATGAAATCATATAATCATAAATCATATAAGTATGTATATCCATAGAAAATATTAATGTTGTAATGAATTAGTGAGAAGAAGAAATTATATTATCAGTAAGGGAATAAATAAAAATTTCTATATGTGAATTGTAATTTATGTCTATATTACTATAGATAGCTACGTATCGAAGTTTGTTTTATAAAAAAAAACTGCAACTCTTTTAAAAAAAAACTGCAACTCTGCAAAACTGCAATCTATCATTCTTGGAACAAATATATCATACCGTACAAAGAATGTATCTCCTTGCATGACAGATTAATTGTGTCTTTTTTGTGAACTTATCGATTTTAAGATGAGGTGAGGTGTTTAGCGTCTGTAGAACTTAACGCCTATGTTAAATGAATATATCCATGTGATAGTTTCATATTGATATAGATTTCATTGTAATTCTATCTAATAACAATTCCACAAACTATTCTTAAGGTATGCATACAGTTTTCTGCGTTATAAACATGTTCGTAAAGGTTGAATGAATAAAGGCGTTATTGGTAATAAAGTGCTCCTAAAAATTTTGTATGGTTTTCGGTGTGGGCCATTGACAACGATGATCTGATGTTGTGTTTACAGACCTGTGTGCGTGTGTGTGTCAGGGTTCGGAAAATATCCCTCAAAAGAACTCATCAATTTATATCGCTCACAAAACAAAAACATCTCTAAAGATGCTTTGACTACAAACTTGATGCTTGATATTTATTTTTGTACGAAGATGAAAAAATAAATCTCGCTCACGGAAAATTGTTATTATAGTTATTATTATTTAGTTATTAGTTAGTTAATAGTTATTATTTAGTTAATAGTTATTATTATTTCGAATTTACGATTATTCACAATCCAGTGATCGAACCTGAAGAGATTTCAAGCGGTTATTTTGGAAGTTACGTAACAATTGGTGTTAGAAGTGGGATTGCTGAATAATCCAGAATAATAATAAAATTCGCTGACCTGAAAATACCACAGCTGAGGCAAGAGTTGGAGTCGCGCAGTTTGCCTGTGTCAGGAAATAGAGCTGAGCTGCAGACACGCTTGCGTGACGGTATGGAGAAGGAGGGCATCGACGTTGAAGCACATGAGTTCATCTACGAAGCTGCATCCAAAGTTGAACACGAGTTGGTAGCGTTTGACATGAATGTGCTCTTAGCAACCATGGCGCAGCAGTCCTCACGGATCGAGCAGCAGATTGCGCAAAACACTTCACAACTAGATGTCCAGTTGGAACAAAATACTTCACAACTGCAGGAACAACTTCTGCGCATTGAAGGAAATTCTGCGGAACTGCAGGCAAGGTAAGATAAAGTAGAAGGTGAATTCCGCAGGTTGCAATCGCAAACGGCGGATGAATTTCTCAGCCTACAATCGCAAACGGCGGATGAATTTCTCAGGCTACAATCGCAAACGCAAGATGAATTGCACACAATGAAAGCACAAATATTGCGGCTGGATGGGCATATGAAAGATGTACAGTTGAGTGGACCAGTTGCAGCTTTTAGTGCACCGAAATTGAAAGCTTCGACGGAACTGTGCCTTTTAAAATCTTTTAACTCCAGTTCGAGACAACGGCACAAACGAATCACTGGACGTTGGCAGACAAAGTGGCAGCTTTGGTGGTGTCGTTGAAGGGTTCCGCTGCTGAAGTTTTGCAAACGGTTCCTGAACACGAGCGAGGTAATTATGATGCGTTGATGGCAGCGATTGAGCGGCGATACGGTAGCGATCACCGAAAGCAAATGTTCCAGATGGAGCTAATGAATCGCTTCCAAAAGAATAACGAGCCGTTGCAGGCATCTGCAACAGAGATCGAGCGACTCGCACATTTGGCCAACGCGGATGCACCCACAGAAGTAATCGAACTACTGAAGATGCAGGCGTTTATGAATGGTATACGAGATGTGAATACGAAACGCGCAGTCTACTCTTTGCCAAGGAGACCTTCGCCGAAACAGTATCGTTTGCTCTGACGCAGGAGACAGCGAGTCTTTTGAACAGACCAGTACACAATGTTCATCGACTGGAGTTTGGTTCAAATGAGTCGTTAGAAATGTCCATCGGGGAACTAAGGCAGACGATATCACGAATGACGCCAAACTCGCGCAAGAGCTCGGACGCAAAATGTTACAACTGCGGGAAAATTGGACATTTTGCACGAAACTGCAATACATCAGTGAGTGGCAGAAAGAGAAGCGCCGAAAAAGTAAGTGGTGCTTCTACTGAAGCAGAATCGTTAAACTAAAACGGACTAGCCCAAAGGGGCGTGAGCTGGTTTCCGCAACTGATTGCCCCACTGTCTCTGTCTCGCAAATGCGTCGTAACAACAACAACTTAACAGTAAGTGGAACTGTAAACGGCGGTCGCAAAGCATTCCATTATTCGAGCAGATTTAGTACAAGATGATATCAAGCCGCTGATTGGTTGCGAACTGCGAACTGCTACCGGAGAGGAAGCTGCGATTTTCGGAAAACTGATTTGTCGTGTTCAGATTGGAATGTTGCATGTAAATCATACCTTCCTGTTGGCTGAAATTATGGATGAGGTAATAATCGGCGTTGATTTTATGATAGCGCAAGGTCTTACTTTGGATCTGAAGAAAAAGTTGCTGACGTGCCGAAATATGGAGATACCGATAAGCGCTGGATATGAACGGCCTCAAATCATGAAGGTGAGTGTTAGCCATCGCCAACAGTTTCCACCAAAATCAGAAGAGGTTCTATGGGCTTGCGTAGAGCGAGATAGTGGAGCGGGCCAGCTGGGTATAGTAGAGGCATCAGATGACACGGCGAATATACTGGTTGGACGAACTTTAGTGCAAACAGAACGAAGTAAGCGAATTCCTGTTCGCGTAATGAACGAGTTTAAGTCAACGATCGTTTTCGAGAAAGGAGCGCTAATAAGGCATCGCCAAACATTAGAAGCCATAATAAATTGCAACGATCGCACCCAGGGGCGCAAAGATATTGCTTTGCAAGAAACAACAAAATCGCCTGCTATAATGGGTCACTGGTTGAGGTAAGTGAACCAGAAAAGTCTAAAGCCAAACATTTATTGCAAAAATATACAGCTGTATTTGCAAGCGATGGAAATAAATTTGGAAGAACTGCTATCGTACAACATCGGATAGACACTGGCGATGCACGACCGATCCGGCAAGTTCCACGCAGAATCCCACTGGCGAAACGGGAAGAAGCGGAGCATTTGATAGCTGAAATGCGGAAAGACAGAGTTATTGTGATATGGAGCTCACCGGTCGTGCTAGTTAAAAAGAAAGATGGAGGCACTCGATTTTGCGTTGACTACCGAAAGCTGAACGATGTCAAGAAAAAGGACAGCTACCCACTTCCGCGAATAGATGACACTTTGGACACGTTATCTGGTGCACAACTTTGGAGACGTTATCTGGTGCACATCTCAACGTTGGAATTGCAAAGCTGTTATTGGCAAGTAGATATCGAAAAATCTGATCGTGAGAAAACGGCTTTCAGCATGGGCGACGGATTGTGGCAATTCTCGGTGATGCCGTTCGGATTATGCAATGCTCCAGCAACTTTTGAGCGCCTGATGGAACACGTGCTGAAAGGGCTACACTGGAAAACATGTTTAGTGTATCTTGATGACATCATTGTCATGGGCAAGAATTTTGATGACCACCTTAAAAATTTGGAGGAAGTTTTCCAACGCATTAATTCCGCTGGATTACGTTTGAATCCGAAGAAATGCAACCTATTCAAAACCGAAGTGACGTATTTGGGCCAAAAACTCACTACTAAAGGAATTCACACAGATAAAACCAAAATAAAAGCGGTAAGAGATTGGCCTCGTCCAACTAATGTTCATGAAGTGCGAAGTTTCCTTGGGCTTTGTACTTATTATCGACGCTTTGTACACGGATTTGTCAATGTTGCACGAAGTCTACATAATTTAACAAAGAAGAATTGCAGATTCGTGTGGAAAAAGGAAGAAGAAGATGCTTTTCAGCAGCTGAAGGAGTTGCTCTGTACTGCTCCAATATTGGCATATCCAGTTCCTGGTGAGAAGTTCGTGTTGGACACAGATGCCAGCGCACATGGCATTGGAGGTGTGCTATCACAGATCATCGATGGACAAGAAAAAGTTATTGAATACTACAGTCGAGTCCTGGCTAAGCCAGAAATGAATTATTGTGTCACCAGGCGTGAACTGTTGGCAGTAGTTGAATGCGTGAAACACTTCCATAAATATTTGTATGGGCAGCATTTCTTATTAAGGACGGATCACGCGGCTTTAAGATGGCTACTGCAGTTCAAAAACCCAGAAGGTCAAATTGCGCGCTGGATAGAAAGGCTGCAGAGTAACGATTATGAAATACAGCATCGGAAAGGTGGACAACATGGAAACGCAGATGCTTTATCTCGACGACCGTGTACACTCGAATGTAAGCATTGCTCCAAAGTCGAAAGATGCGAAGGTATAGTCCACGTCCGATTAACGAGTCTGCAACCTGACGATGAGTTTCAACCTAGTGCGCTAAAGTACATCCAACTTAATGATGCAGACTTGGCGAAGTTAGTAAAAGCGAAAGAAATAGACCGAAGGCCAAGCATCAGAAAGTCCGATGGCCAAGACGTATTGGGCATAATGGAGCAGTTTGAAGCTGAAAAACGAAGTGCTGCATCGTCCCTGGGAAAGTAACGACGAATTTCACAATGGACCAAGTGGTGGCCATGTCTTTGTTACAAAAACTGTGGAGAAGATTAAACAACGGTTTTATTGGGTGAACTGTCAAAAAGCAGTAGCGGAATGGATCAAAAACTACACGCAGTGCATGGCTGCTAAGGGATCTAAATTTCGAAGCAGAGGGAAGTTGCAGCAGTACAATTCTCGAGCGCCATTTGAGCGAATTGCAATGGATGAAGCTGGCTCATTTCCGACTAGGGACTCTGGAAATAAGTACGTGTTGGTCATTATGGACTACTTCAGCAAATGGCCAGAAGTCTACCCTATACCAAATCAGGAGGCTAAAACTGTAGCTGAGGTATTTGTTCAGAACTGGGCTACGCGATTCGGCATACCAATCGAGTTGCACTCCGATCAAGGACGAGTCTTCAATATTTCAAGAAATGTGCCGATTGCTGGGTATCAAGAAGACTCGAACGACACCTCTACATCCGCAGTCAGATGGCATGGTGGAACGGTTCAACCGCACATTAGAAGAGCATCTACGGAAAGTCGTGGGCAAATGTCAGCGCAATTGGGACAAGTACATTCAAATATTCTTATTGGCTTGCCGATCAGCAGTCCATGACACTACTGGTCACTCACCTGCGCAAGTAGTTTTCGGCTCACACTTGAGACTTCCGACGGATCTAAAATTTGGCAAAAGCAGTAATCTTACCGAAACCGAAGACAACTACTGGCACATGCTACAATCTGAAATGAACGAAATACACAAAATGGTGAGGCGGCGTACATAGCTAATGAGTAACAAAATGAACGATCGCTATGACCGAGGTATGAATACGGACGGATTCAAAGAGGGCGACTTAGTGTTACTGTACAATCTGTACAGCTCTGTGTGCGTGTGTGTGTCAGGGTTTGGAAAATATCCCTCATAAGAACTCATCAATTTATATCGCTCACAAAACAAAAACATCTCTAAAGATGCTTTGACTACAAACTTGATGCTTGATATTTATTTTTGTACGAAGATGAAAAAATAAATCTCGCTCACGGAAAATTGTTATTATAGTTATTATTATTTAGTTATTAGTTAGTTAATAGTTATTATTTAGTTAATAGTTATTATTATTTCGAATTTACGATTATTCACAATCCAGTGATCGAACCTGAAGAGATTTCAAGCGGTTATTTTGGAAATTACGTAACAATTGGTGTCAGAAGTGGGATTGCTGAATAATCCAGAATAATAATAAAATTCGCTGACCTGAAAATACCACAGCTGAGGCAAGAGTTGGAGTCGCGCAGTTTGCCTGTGTCAGGAAATAAAGCTGAGCTGCAGACACGCTTGCGTGACGGTATGGAGAAGGAGGGCATCGACGTTGAAGCACATGAGTTCATCTACGAAGCTGCATCCAAAGTTAAACACGAGTTGGTAGCGTTTGACATGAATGTGCTCTTAGCAACCATGGCGCAGCAGTCCTCACGGATCGAGCAGCAGATTGCGCAAAACACTTCATAACTAGATGTCCAGTTGGAACAAAATACTTCACAACTGCAGGAACAACTTCTGCGCATTGAAGGAAATTCTGCGGAACTGCAGGCAAGGCAAGATAAAGTAGAAGATGAATTCCGCAGGTTGCAATCGCAAACGGCGGATGAATTTCTCAGCCTACAATCGCAAACGGCGGATGAATTTCTCAGGCTACAATCGCAAACGCAAGATGAATTGCACACAATGAAAGCACAAATATTGCGGCTGGATGGGCATATGAGAGATGTATAGTTGAGTGGACCAGTTGCAGCTTTTAGTGCACCGAAATTGAAAGCTTCGACGGAACTGTGCCTTTTAAAATCTTTTAACTCCAGTTCGAGACAACGGCACAAACGAATCACTGGACGTTGGCAGACAAAGTGGCAGCTTTGGTGGTGTCGTTGAAGGGTTCCGCTGCTGAAGTTTTGCAAACGGTTCCTGAACACGAGCGAGGTAATTATGATGCGTTGATGGCAGCGATTGAGCGGCGATACGGTAGCGATCACCGAAAGCAAATGTTCCAGATGGAGCTAATGAATCGCTTCCAAAAGAATAACGAGCCGTTGCAGGCATCTGCAACAGAGATCGAGCGACTCGCACATTTGGCCAACGCGGATGCACCCACAGAAGTAATCGAACTACTGAAGATGCAGGCGTTTATGAATGGTATACGAGATGTGAATACGAAACGCGCAGTCTACTCTATGCCAAGGAGACCTTCGCCGAAACAGTATCGTTTGCTCTGACGCAGGAGACAGCGAGTCTTTTGAACAGACCAGTACACAATGTTCATCGACTGGAGTTTGGTTCAAATGAGTCGTTAGAAATGTCCATCGGGGAACTAAGGCAGACGATATCACGAATGACGCCAAACTCGCGCAAGAGCTCGGACGCAAAATGTTACAACTGCGGGAAAATTGGACATTTTGCACGAAACTGCAATACATCAGTGAGTGGCAGAAAGAGAAGCGCCGAAAAAGTAAGTGGTGCTTCTACTGAAGCAGAATCGTTAAACTAAAACGGACTAGCCCAAAGGGGCGTGAGCTGGTTTCCGCAACTGATTGCCCCACTGTCTCTGTCTCGCAAATGCGTCGTAACAACAACAACTTAACAGTAAGTGGAACTGTAAACGGGCGGTCGCTGGACTTGACGCTGGACACAGGCGCAAAGCATTCCATTATTCGAGCAGATTTAGTACAAGATGATATCAAGCCGCTGATTGGTTGCGAACTGCGAACTGCTACCGGAGAGGAAGCTGCGATTTTCGGAAAACTGATTTGTCGTGTTCAGATTGGAATGTTGCATGTAAATCATACCTTCCTGTTGGCTGAAATTATGGATGAGGTAATAATCGGCGTTGATTTTATGATAGCGCAAGGTCTTACTTTGGATCTGAAGAAAAAGTTGCTGACGTGCCGAAATATGGAGATACCGATAAGCGCTGGATATGAACGGCCTCAAATCATGAAGGTGAGTGTTAGCCATCGCCAACAGTTTCCACCAAAATCAGAAGAGGTTCTATGGGCTTGCGTAGAGCGAGATAGTGGAGCGGGCCAGCTGGGTATAGTAGAGGCATCAGCTGACACGGCGAATATACTGGTTGGACGAACTTTAGTGCAAACAGAACGAAGTAAGCGAATTCCTGTTCGCGTAATGAACGAGTTTAAGTCAACGATCGTTTTCGAGAAAGGAGCGCTAATAGGGCATCGCCAAACATTAGAAGCCATAATAAATTGCAATGATCGCACCCAGGGGCGCAAAGATATTGCTTTGCAAGAAACAACAAAATCGCCTGCTATAATGGGTCACTGGTTGAGGTAAGTGAACCAGAAAAGTCTAAAGCCAAACATTTATTGCAAAAATATACAGCTGTATTTGCAAGCGATGGAAATAAATTTGGAAGAACTGCTATCGTACAACATCGGATAGACACTGGCGATGCACGACCGATCCGGCAAGTTCCACGCAGAATCCCACTGGCGAAACGGGAAGAAGCGAAGCATTTGATAGCTGAAATGCGGAAAGACAGAGTTATTGTGATATGGAGCTCACCGGTCGTGCTAGTTAAAAAGAAAGATGGAGGCACTCGATTTTGCGTTGACTACCGAAAGCTGAACGATGTCAAGAAAAAGGACAGCTACCCACTTCCGCGAATAGATGACACTTTGGACACGTTATCTGGTGCACAACTTTGGAGACGTTATCTGGTGCACATCTCAACGTTGGAATTGCAAAGCGGTTATTGGCAAGTAGATATCGAAAAATCTGATCGTGAGAAAACGGCTTTCAGCATGGGCGACGGATTGTGGCAATTCTCGGTGATGCCGTTCGGATTATGCAATGCTCCAGCAACTTTTGAGCGCCTGATGGAACACGTGCTGAAAGGGCTACACTGGAAAACATGTTTAGTGTATCTTGATGACATCATTGTCATGGGCAAGAATTTTGATGACCACCTTAAAAATTTGGAGGAAGTTTTCCAACGCATTAATTCCGCTGGATTACGTTTGAATCCGAAGAAATGCAACCTATTCAAAACCGAAGTGACGTATTTGGGCCAAAAACTCACTACTAAAGGAATTCACACAGATAAAACCAAAATAAAAGCGGTAAGAGATTGGCCTCGTCCAACTAATGTTCATGAAGTGCGAAGTTTCCTTGGGCTTTGTACTTATTATCGACGCTTTGTACACGGATTTGTCAATGTTGCACGAAGTCTACATAATTTAACAAAGAAGAATTGCAGATTCGTGTGGAAAAAGGAAGAAGAAGATGCTTTTCAGCAGCTGAAGGAGTTGCTCTGTACTGCTCCAATATTGGCATATCCAGTTCCTGGTGAGAAGTTCGTGTTGGACACAGATGCCAGCGCACATGGCATTGGAGGTGTGCTATCACAGATCATCGATGGACAAGAAAAAGTTATTGAATACTACAGTCGAGTCCTGGCTAAGCCAGAAATGAATTATTGTGTCACCAGGCGTGAACTGTTGACAGTAGTTGAATGCGTGAAACACTTCCATAAATATTTGTATGGGCAGCATTTCTTATTAAGGACGGATCACGCGGCTTTAAGATGGCTACTGCAGTTCAAAAACCCAGAAGATCAAATTGCGCGCTGGATAGAAAGGCTGCAGAGTAACGATTATGAAATACAGCATCGGAAAGGTGGACAACATGGAAACGCAGATGCTTTATCTCGACGACCGTGTACACTCGAATGTAAGCATTGCTCCAAAGTCGAAAGATGCGAAGGTATAGTCCACGTCCGATTAACGAGTCTGCAACCTGACGATGAGTGGCAACCTAGTGCGCTAAAGTACATCCAACTTAATGATGCAGACTTGGCGAAGTTAGTAAAAGCGAAAGAAATAGACCGAAGGCCAAGCATCAGAAAGTCCGATGGCCAAGACGTATTGGGCATAATGGAGCAGTTTGAAGCTGAAAAACGAAGTGCTGCATCGTCCCTGGGAAAGTAACGACGAATTTCACAATGGACCAAGTGGTGGCCATGTCTTTGTTACAAAAACTGTGGAGAAGATTAAACAACGGTTTTATTGGGTGAACTGTCAAAAAGCAGTAGCGGAATGGATCAAAAACTACACGCAGTGCATGGCTGCTAAGGGATCTAAATTTCGAAGCAGAGGGAAGTTGCAGCAGTACAATTCTCGAGCGCCATTTGAGCGAATTGCAATGGATGAAGCTGGCTCATTTCCGACTAGGGACTCTGGAAATAAGTACGTGTTGGTCATTATGGACTACTTCAGCAAATGGCCAGAAGTCTACCCTATACCAAATCAGGAGGCTAAAACTGTAGCTGAGGTATTTGTTCAGAACTGGGCTACGCGATTCGGCATACCAATCGAGTTGCACTCCGATCAAGGACGAGTCTTCAATATTTCAAGAAATGTGCCGATTGCTGGGTATCAAGAAGACTCGAACGACACCTCTACATCCGCAGTCAGATGGCATGGTGGAAAGGTTCAACCGCACATTAGAAGAGCATCTACGGAAAGTCGTGGGCAAATGTCAGCGCAATTGGGACAAGTACATTCAAATGTTCTTATTGGCTTGCCGATCAGCAGTCCATGACACTACTGGTCACTCACCTGCGCAAGTAGTTTTCGGCTCACACTTGAGACTTCCGACGGATCTAAAATTTGGCAAAAGCAGTAATCTTACCGAAACCGAAGACAACTACTGGCACATGCTACAATCTGAAATGAACGAAATACACAAAATGGTGAGGCGGCGTACATAGCTAATGAGTAACAAAATGAACGATCGCTATGACCGAGGTATGAATACGGACGGATTCAAAGAGGGCGACTTAGTGTTACTGTACAATCTGTACAGCTCTGTGTGCGTGTGTGTGTCAGGGTTTGGAAAATATCCCTCAAAAGAACTCATCAATTTATATCGCTCACAAAACAAAAACATCTCTAAAGATGCTTTGACTACAAACTTGATGCTTGATATTTATTTTTGTACGAAGATGAAAAAATAAATCTCGCTCACGGAAAATTGTTATTATAGTTATTATTATTTAGTTATTAGTTAGTTAATAGTTATTATTTAGTTAATAGTTATTATTATTTCGAATTTACGATTATTCACAATCCAGTGATCGAACCTGAAGAGATTTCAAGCGGTTATTTTGGAAATTACGTAACAATTGGTGTCAGAAGTGGGATTGCTGAATAATCCAGAATAATAATAAAATTCGCTGACCTGAAAATACCACAGCTGAGGCAAGAGTTGGAGTCGCGCAGTTTGCCTGTGTCAGGAAATAAAGCTGAGCTGCAGACACGCTTGCGTGACGGTATGGAGAAGGAGGGCATCGACGTTGAAGCACATGAGTTCATCTACGAAGCTGCATCCAAAGTTAAACACGAGTTGGTAGCGTTTGACATGAATGTGCTCTTAGCAACCATGGCGCAGCAGTCCTCACGGATCGAGCAGTAGATTGCGCAAAACACTTCATAACTAGATGTCCAGTTGGAACAAAATACTTCACAACTGCAGGAACAACTTCTGCGCATTGAAGGAAATTCTGCGGAACTGCAGGCAAGGCAAGATAAAGTAGAAGATGAATTCCGCAGGTTGCAATCGCAAACGGCGGATGAATTTCTCAGCCTACAATCGCAAACGGCGGATGAATTTCTCAGGCTACAATCGCAAACGCAAGATGAATTGCACACAATGAAAGCACAAATATTGCGGCTGGATGGGCATATGAGAGATGTATAGTTGAGTGGACCAGTTGCAGCTTTTAGTGCACCGAAATTGAAAGCTTCGACGGAACTGTGCCTTTTAAAATCTTTTAACTCCAGTTCGAGACAACGGCACAAACGAATCACTGGACGTTGGCAGACAAAGTGGCAGCTTTGGTGGTGTCGTTGAAGGGTTCCGCTGCTGAAGTTTTGCAAACGGTTCCTGAACACGAGCGAGGTAATTATGATGCGTTGATGGCAGCGATTGAGCGGCGATACGGTAGCGATCACCGAAAGCAAATGTTCCAGATGGAGCTAATGAATCGCTTCCAAAAGAATAACGAGCCGTTGCAGGCATCTGCAACAGAGATCGAGCGACTCGCACATTTGGCCAACGCGGATGCACCCACAGAAGTAATCGAACTACTGAAGATGCAGGCGTTTATGAATGGTATACGAGATGTGAATACGAAACGCGCAGTCTACTCTATGCCAAGGAGACCTTCGCCGAAACAGTATCGTTTGCTCTGACGCAGGAGACAGCGAGTCTTTTGAACAGACCAGTACACAATGTTCATCGACTGGAGTTTGGTTCAAATGAGTCGTTAGAAATGTCCATCGGGGAACTAAGGCAGACGATATCACGAATGACGCCAAACTCGCGCAAGAGCTCGGACGCAAAATGTTACAACTGCGGGAAAATTGGACATTTTGCACGAAACTGCAATACATCAGTGAGTGGCAGAAAGAGAAGCGCCGAAAAAGTAAGTGGTGCTTCTACTGAAGCAGAATCGTTAAACTAAAACGGACTAGCCCAAAGGGGCGTGAGCTGGTTTCCGCAACTGATTGCCCCACTGTCTCTGTCTCGCAAATGCGTCGTAACAACAACAACTTAACAGTAAGTGGAACTGTAAACGGGCGGTCGCTGGACTTGACGCTGGACACAGGCGCAAAGCATTCCATTATTCGAGCAGATTTAGTACAAGATGATATCAAGCCGCTGATTGGTTGCGAACTGCGAACTGCTACCGGAGAGGAAGCTGCGATTTTCGGAAAACTGATTTGTCGTGTTCAGATTGGAATGTTGCATGTAAATCATACCTTCCTGTTGGCTGAAATTATGGATGAGGTAATAATCGGCGTTGATTTTATGATAGCGCAAGGTCTTACTTTGGATCTGAAGAAAAAGTTGCTGACGTGCCGAAATATGGAGATACCGATAAGCGCTGGATATGAACGGCCTCAAATCATGAAGGTGAGTGTTAGCCATCGCCAACAGTTTCCACCAAAATCAGAAGAGGTTCTATGGGCTTGCGTAGAGCGAGATAGTGGAGCGGGCCAGCTGGGTATAGTAGAGGCATCAGCTGACACGGCGAATATACTGGTTGGACGAACTTTAGTGCAAACAGAACGAAGTAAGCGAATTCCTGTTCGCGTAATGAACGAGTTTAAGTCAACGATCGTTTTCGAGAAAGGAGCGCTAATAGGGCATCGCCAAACATTAGAAGCCATAATAAATTGCAACGATCGCACCCAGGGGCGCAAAGATATTGCTTTGCAAGAAACAACAAAATCGCCTGCTATAATGGGTGACTGGTTGAGGTAAGTGAACCAGAAAAGTCTAAAGCCAAACATTTATTGCAAAAATATAAAGCTGTATTTGCAAGCGATGGAAATAAATTTGGAAGAACTGCTATCGTACAACATCGGATAGACACTGGCGATGCACGACCGATCCGGCAAGTTCCACGCAGAATCCCACTGGCGAAACGGGAAGAAGCGGAGCATTTGATAGCTGAAATGCGGAAAGACAGAGTTATTGTGATATGGAGCTCACCGGTCGTGCTAGTTAAAAAGAAAGATGGAGGCACTCGATTTTGCGTTGACTACCGAAAGCTGAACGATGTCAAGAAAAAGGACAGCTACCCACTTCCGCGAATAGATGACACTTTGGATACGTTATCTGGTGCACAACTTTGGAGACGTTATCTGGTGCACATCTCAACGTTGGAATTGCAAAGCGGTTATTGGCAAGTAGATATCGAAAAATCTGATCGTGAGAAAACGGCTGTCAGCATGGGCGAAGGATTGTGGCAATTCTCGGTGATGCCTTTCGGATTATGCAATGCTCCAGCAACTTTTGAGCGCCTGATGGAACACGTGCTGAAAGGGCTACACTGGAAAACATGTTTAGTGTATCTTGATGACATCATTGTCATGGGCAAGAATTTTGATGACCACCTTAAAAATTTGGAGGAAGTTTTCCAACGCATTAATTCCGCTGGATTACGTTTGAATCCGAAGAAATGCAACCTATTCAAAACCGAAGTGACGTATTTGGGCCAAAAACTCACTACTAAAGGAATTCACACAGATAAAACCAAAATAAAAGCGGTAAGAGATTGGCCTCGTCCAACTAATGTTCATGAAGTGCGAAGTTTCCTTGGGCTTTGTACTTATTATCGACGCTTTGCACACGGATTTGTCAATGTTGCACGAAGTCTACATGATTTAACAAAGAAGAATTGCAGATTCGTGTGGAAAAAGGAAGAAGAAGATACTTTTCAGCAGCTGAAGGAGTTGCTCTGTACTGCTCCAATATTGGCATATCCAGTTCCTGGTGAGAAGTTCGTGTTGGACACAGATGCCAGCGCACATGGCATTGGAGGTGTGCTATCACAGATCATCGATGGACAAGAAAAAGTTATTGAATACTACAGTCGAGTCCTGGCTAAGCCAGAAATGAATTATTTTGTCACCAGGCGTGAACTGTTGGCAGTAGTTGAATGCGTGAAACACTTCCATAAATATTTGTATGGGCAGCATTTCTTATTAAGGACAGATCACGCGGCTTTAAGATGGCTACTGCAGTTCAAAAACCCAGAAGGTCAAATTGCGCGCTGGATAGAAAGGCTGCAGAGTAACGATTATGAAATACAGCATCGGAAAGGTGGACAACATGGAAACGCAGATGCTTTATCTCGACGACCGTGTACACTCGAATGTAAGCATTGCTCCAAAGTCGAAAGATGCGAAGATATAGTCCACGTCCGATTAACGAGTCTGCAACCTGACGATGAGTGGCAACCTAGTGCGCTAAAGTACATCCAACTTAATGATGCAGACTTGGCGAAGTTAGTAAAAGCGAAAGAAATAGACCGAAGGCCAAGCATCAGAAAGTCCGATGGCCAAAGACGTGTTGAGCACAATGGAGCAGTTTGAAGCTGAAAAACGAAGTGCTGCATCGTTCCTGGGAAAGTAACGACGAATTTCACAATGGACCAAGTGGTGGCCATGTCTTTGTTACAAAAACTGTGGAGAAGATTAAACAACGGTTTTATTGGGTGAACTGTCAAGAAGCAGTAGCGGAATGGATCAAAATCTACACGCAGTGCATGGCTGCTAAGGGATCTAAATTTCGAAGCAGAGGGAAGTTGCAGCAGTACAATTCTCGAGCGCCATTTGAGCGAATTGCAATGGATGAAGCTGGCACATTTCCGACTAGGGACTCTGGAAATAAGTACGTGTTGGTCATTATAGACTACTTCAGCAAATGGCCAGAAGTCTACCCTATACCAAATCAGGAGGCTAAAACTGTAGCTGAGGTATTTGTTCAGAACTGGGCCACGCGATTCGGCATACCAATCGAGTTGCACTCCGATCAAGGAGGAGTCTTCAATATTTCAAGAAATGTGCCGATTGCTGGGTATCAAGAAGACTCGAACGACACCTCTACATCCGCAGTCAGATGGCATGGTGGAAAGGTTCAACCGCACAGAAGAGCATCTACGGAAAGTCGTGGGCAAATGTCAGCGCAATTGGGACAAGTACATTCAAATGTTCTTATTGGCTTGCCGATCAGCAGTCCATGACACTACTGGTCACTCACCTGCGCAAGTAGTTTTCGGCTCACACTTGAGACTTCCGACGGATCTAAAATTTGGCAAAAGCAGTAATCTTACCGAAACCGAAGACAACTACTGCCACATGCTACAATCTGAAATGAACGAAATACACAAAATGGTGAGGCGGAGTACATAGCTAATGAGTAACAAAATGAACGATCGCTATGACCGAGGTATGAATACGGACGGATTCAAAGAGGGCGACTTAGTGCTACTGTACAATCTGTACAGCTCTGTGTGCGTGTGTGTGTCAGGGTTCGGAAAATATCCCTCAAAAGAACTCATCAATTTATTAACTTGATGCTTGATATTTATTTTTGTACGAAGATGAAAAAATAAATCTCGCTCACGGAAAATTGTTATTATAGTTATTATTATTTAGTTATTAGTTAGTTAATAGTTATTATTTAGTTAATAGTTATTATTATTTCGAATTTACGATTATTCACAATCCAGTGATCGAACCTGAAGAGATTTCAAGCGGTTATTTTGGAAATTACGTAACAATTGGTGTCAGAAGTGGGATTGCTGAATAATCCAGAATAATAATAAAATTCGCTGACCTGAAAATACCACAGCTGAGGCAAGAGTTGGAGTCGCGCAGTTTGCCTGTGTCAGGAAATAAAGCTGAGCTGCAGACACGCTTGCGTGACGGTATGGAGAAGGAGGGCATCGACGTTGAAACACATGAGTTCATCTACGAAGCTGCATCCAAAGTTGAACACGAGTTGGTAGCGTTTGACATGAATGTGCTCTTAGAAACCATGGCGCAGCAGTCCTCACGGATCGAGCAGCAGATTGCGCAAAACACTTCACAACTAGATGTCCAGTTGGAACAAAATACTTCACAACTGCAGGAACAACTTCTGCGCATTGAA
This sequence comes from Thecophora atra, assembly GCA_937620795.1. NCBI lineage: Eukaryota > Metazoa > Arthropoda > Insecta > Diptera > Conopidae > Thecophora > Thecophora atra. Next base: position 46,255,357 of record OW569398.1, read on the forward strand.
GGAAATTCTGCGGAACTGCAGGCAAGGCAAGATAAAGTAGAAGATGAATTCCGCAGGTTGCAATCGCGATGAATTTCTCAGCCTACAATCGCAAACGGCGGATAAATTTCTCAGCCTACAATCGCAAACGGCGGATGAATTTCTCAGGCTACAATCGCAAACGCAAGATGAATTGCACACAATGAAAGCACAAATATTGCGGCTGGATGGGCATATGAGAGATGTACAGTTGAGTGGACCAGTTGCAGCTTTTAGTGCACCGAAATTGAAAGCTTCGACGGAACTGTGCCTTTTAAAATCTTTTAACTCCAGTTCGAGACAACGGCACAAACGAATCACTGGACGTTGGCAGACAAAGTGGCAGCTTTGGTGGTGTCGTTGAAGGGTTCCGCTGCTGAAGTTTTGCAAACGGTTCCTGAACACGAGCGAGGTAATTATGATGCGTTGATGGCAGCGATTGAGATGTTCCAGATGGAGCTAATGAATCGCTTCCAAAAGAATAACGAGCCGTTGCAGGCATCTGCAACAGAGATCGAGCGACTCGCACATTTGGCCAACGCGGATGCACCCACAGAAATAATCGAACTACTGAAGATGCAGGCGTTTATGAATGGTATACGAGATGTGAATACGAAACGCGCAGTCTACTCTATGCCAAGGAGACCTTCGCCGAAACAGTATCGTTTGCTCTGACGCAGGAGACAGCGAGTCTTTTGAACAGACCAGTACACAATGTTCATCGACTGGAGTTTGGTTCAAATGAGTCGTTAGAAATGTCCATCGGGGAACTAAGGCAGACGATATCACGAATGACGCCAAACTCGCGCAAGAGCTCGGACGCAAAATGTTACAACTGCGGGAAAATTGGACATTTTGCACGAAACTGCAATACATCAGTGAGTGGCAGAAAGAGAAGCGCCGAAAAAGTAAGTGGTGCTTCTACTGAAGCAGAATCGTTAAAATAAAACGGACTAGCCCAAAGGGGCGTGAGCTGGTTTCCGCAACTGGTTGCCCCACTGTCTCTGTCTCGCAAATGCGTCGTAACAACAACAACTTAACAGTAAGTGGAACTGTAAACGGGCGGTCGCTGGACTTGACGCTGGACACAGGCGCAAAGCATTCCATTATTCGAGCAGATTTAGTACAAGATGATATCAAGCCGCTGATTGGTTGCGAACTGCGAACTGCTACCGGAGAGGAAGCTGCGATTTTCGGAAAACTGATTTGTCGTGTTCAGATTGGAATGTTGCATGTAAATCATACCTTCCTGTTGGCTGAAATTATGGATGAGGTAATAATCGGCGTTGATTTTATGATAGCGCAAGGTCTTACTTTGGATCTGAAGAAAAAGTTGCTGACGTGCCGAAATATGGAGATACCGATAAGCGCTGGATATGAACGGCCTCAAATCATGAAGGTGAGTGTTAGCCATCGCCAACAGATTCCACCAAAATCAGAAGAGGTTCTATGGGCTTGCGTAGAGGGAGATAGTGGAGCGGGCCAGCTGGGTATAGTAGAGGCATCAGATGACACGGCGAATATACTGGTTGGACGAACTTTAGTGCAAACAGAACGAAGTAAGCGAATTCCTGTTCGCGTAATGAACGAGTTTAAGTCAACGATCGTTTTCGAGAAAGGAGCGCTAATAGGGCATCGCCAAACATTAGAAGCCATAATAAATTGCAACGATCGCACCCAGGGGCACAAAGATATTGCTTTGCAAGAAACAACAAAATCGCCTGCTATAATGGGTCACTGGTTGAATGAGGTAAGTGAACCAGAAAAGTCTAAAGCCAAACATTTATTTCAAAAATATAAATCTGTATTTGCATGCGATGGAAATAAATTTGGAAGAACTGCTATCGTACAACATCGGATAGACACTGGCGATGCACGACCGATCCGGCAAGTTCCACGCAGAATCCCACTGGCGAAACGGGAAGAAGCGGAGCATTTGATAGCTGAAATGCGGAAAGACAGAGTTATTGTGATATGGAGCTCAGCGGTCGTGCTAGTTAAAAAGAAAGATGGAGGCACTCGATTTTGCGTTGACTACCGAAAGCTGAACGATGTCAAGAAAAAGGACAGCTACCCACTTCCGCGAATAGATGACACTTTGGACACGTTATCTGGTGCACAACTTTGGAGACGTTATCTGGTGCACATCTCAACGTTGGAATTGCAAAGCGGTTATTGGCAAGTAGATATCGAAAAATCTGATCGTGAGAAAACGGCTTTCAGCATGGGCGACGGATTGTGGCAATTCTCGGTGATGCCGTTCGGATTATGCAATGCTCCAGCAACTTTTGAGCGCCTGATGGAACACGTGCTGAAAGGGCTACACTGGAAAACATGTTTAGTGTATCTTGATGACATCATTGTCATGGGCAAGAATTTTGATGACCACCTTAAAAATTTGGAGGAAGTTTTCCAACGCATTAATTCCGCTGGATTACGTTTGAATCCGAAGAAATGCAACCTATTCAAAACCGAAGTGACGTATTTGGGCCAAAAACTCACTACTAAAGGAATTCACACAGATAAAACCAAAATAAAAGCGGTAAGAGATTGGCCTCGTCCAACTAATGTTCATGAAGTGCGAAGTTTCCTTGGGCTTTGTACTTATTATCGACGCTTTGTACACGGATTTGTCAATGTTGCACGAAGTCTACATAATTTAACAAAGAAGAATTGCAGATTCGTGTGGAAAAAGGAAGAAGAAGATGCTTTTCAGCAGCTGAAGGAGTTGCTCTGTACTGCTCCAATATTGGCATATCCAGTTCCTGGTGAGAAGTTCGTGTTGGACACAGATGCCAGCGCACATGGCATTGGAGGTGTGCTATCACAGATCATCGATGGACAAGAAAAAGTTATTGAATACTACAGTCGAGTCCTGGCTAAGCCAGAAATGAATTATTGTGTCACCAGGCGTGAACTGTTGACAGTAGTTGAATGCGTGAAACACTTCCATAAATATTTGTATGGGCAGCATTTCTTATTAAGGACGGATCACGCGGCTTTAAGATGGCTACTGCAGTTCAAAAACCCAGAAGATCAAATTGCGCGCTGGATAGAAAGGCTGCAGAGTAACGATTATGAAATACAGCATCGGAAAGGTGGACAACATGGAAACGCAGATGCTTTATCTCGACGACCGTGTACACTCGAATGTAAGCATTGCTCCAAAGTCGAAAGATGCGAAGGTATAGTCCACGTCCGATTAACGAGTCTGCAACCTGACGATGAGTGGCAACCTAGTGCGCTAAAGTACATCCAACTTAATGATGCAGACTTGGCGAAGTTAGTAAAAGCGAAAGAAATAGACCGAAGGCCAAGCATCAGAAAGTCCGATGGCCAAGACGTATTGGGCATAATGGAGCAGTTTGAAGCTGAAAAACGAAGTGCTGCATCGTCCCTGGGAAAGTAACGACGAATTTCACAATGGACCAAGTGGTGGCCATGTCTTTGTTACAAAAACTGTGGAGAAGATTAAACAACGGTTTTATTGGGTGAACTGTCAAGAAGCAGTAGCGGAATGGATCAAAATCTACACGCAGTGCATGGCTGCTAAGGGATCTAAATTTCGAAGCAGAGGGAAGTTGCAGCAGTACAATTCTCGAGCGCCATTTGAGCGAATTGCAATGGATGAAGCTGGCACATTTCCGACTAGGGACTCTGGAAATAAGTACGTGTTGGTCATTATAGACTACTTCAGCAAATGGCCAGAAGTCTACCCTATACCAAATCAGGAGGCTAAAACTGTAGCTGAGGTATTTGTTCAGAACTGGGCCACGCGATTCGGCATACCAATCGAGTTGCACTCCGATCAAGGAGGAGTCTTCAATATTTCAAGAAATGTGCCGATTGCTGGGTATCAAGAAGACTCGAACGACACCTCTACATCCGCAGTCAGATGGCATGGTGGAAAGGTTCAACCGCACATTAGAAGAGCATCTACGGAAAGTCGTGGGCAAATGTCAGCGCAATTGGGACAAGTACATTCAAATGTTCTTATTGGCTTGCCGATCAGCAGTCCATGACACTACTGGTCACTCACCTGCGCAAGTAGTTTTCGGCTCACACTTGAGACTTCCGACGGATCTAAAATTTGGCAAAAGCAGTAATCTTACCGAAACCGAAGACAACTACTGCCACATGCTACAATCTGAAATGAACGAAATACACAAAATGGTGAGGCGGAGTACATAGCTAATGAGTAACAAAATGAACGATCGCTATGACCGAGGTATGAATACGGACGGATTCAAAGAGGGCGACTTAGTGCTACTGTACAATCTGTACAGCTCTGTGTGCGTGTGTGTGTCAGGGTTCGGAAAATATCCCTCAAAAGAACTCATCAATTTATTAACTTGATGCTTGATATTTATTTTTGTACGAAGATGAAAAAATAAATCTCGCTCACGGAAAATTGTTATTATAGTTATTATTATTTAGTTATTAGTTAGTTAATAGTTATTATTTAGTTAATAGTTATTATTATTTCGAATTTACGATTATTCACAATCCAGTGATCGAACCTGAAGAGATTTCAAGCGGTTATTTTGGAAATTACGTAACAATTGGTGTCAGAAGTGGGATTGCTGAATAATCCAGAATAATAATAAAATTCGCTGACCTGAAAATACCACAGCTGAGGCAAGAGTTGGAGTCGCGCAGTTTGCCTGTGTCAGGAAATAAAGCTGAGCTGCAGACACGCTTGCGTGACGGTATGGAGAAGGAGGGCATCGACGTTGAAACACATGAGTTCATCTACGAAGCTGCATCCAAAGTTGAACACGAGTTGGTAGCGTTTGACATGAATGTGCTCTTAGCAACCATGGCGCAGCAGTCCTCACGGATCGAGCAGCAGATTGCGCAAAACACTTCATAACTAGATGTCCAGTTGGAACAAAATACTTCACAACTGCAGGAACAACTTCTGCGCATTGAAGGAAAAGTCTTGATGAAAAGTTTTGTAAACCTTTTGTTGTGGAAATGTATTTATATATTTTATATATAAATTTATTTCTTATTTGTTTTGTGTTAAGTAACAGAGATTTAACTCCCTTGTTTAGTTTATGGATGTTTGTAAAGCTCTTGGCAAAACGCTCATTTATTTTCCGCGTTTTTCTTTCCTTGCTCGTTAATTTTATTAACCACAAAATTTTTTTTTCTTGGTTACTTAAAATTTTTTTTTTTTGGTCAATTGTTAACACCAGCAATTAGATACATCATTATAATTATTTTTTTTTTTTTTTAAAACTCTTTCAAACACAAGACTTGTTGAAAAATCTTTCACCATCGACTCAATCAACCTACTTTATTTTCTTTTTTTTTCCCCCTCCCGTTCCGATTGCCATCCTTCCAATCTTTTCCAATAATTCCCCCTTCCATTCACAATTCCCACTTTCCCTAATTCCCTGTTCAATCGCACTTCCATTCACACCTTCTGCAATCACCTTTCCACACAAATCATTCAACCAGGAGACCAGGATTTTATTTTTCTAAAAATCGCACATATTTTCACATGCAACAATTAACCAAAACAGTAATGCCTACTAACAGCAATGACAAAACTTACTATTACTAAAATCGATCCTCTGGTTTAGGAGATATGTGGACACGGTCTGCCACTACAATATGCATTTTTGGTATTGAAAGCTTCCTGTCTACGGCAAAAATTTTTCCAGTGATACATTATCGCCTTCGCTAAAGGGAAATCCAAGCAAACAAGGGGGGTAGCTCTCTAATAATTAGAACGTTTACAGTTCTTCACTTTGAAATACAGATTTCTTTAGTATTTTGTTATATCGTGTATTAACAGAGAAATTAATTTTTATGTGTATATATGTGTATATATACAACGCAAAATATTCTCAAATTTACGTCACGAAAAGGCTAAACCGATTGCCAAAAATTTTTGACATCCAATAGCGGACATGCACAATGCGCAATCTATCATTCTTGGAACAAATGTATCATACCGTACAAAGAATGTATCTCCTTGCATGACAGATTAATTGTGTCTTTTTTGTGAACTTATCGATTTTAAGATGAGGTGAGGTGTTTAGCGTCTGTAGAACTTAACGCCTGTGTTAAATGAATATATCCATGTGATAGTTTCATATTAATATAGATTTCATTGTAATTCTATCAAATAACAATTCCACAAACTATACTTAAGGTATGCATACAGTTTTTTGCGTTATAAACATGTTCGTAAAGGTTGAATGAATAAAGGCGTTATTGGTAATAAAGTGCTCCTAAAGATTTTGTATGGTTTTCGGTGTGGGCCATTGACAACGATGATCTGATCAACGCTACATCTTTTTAAAAGTTATTTTTGATCATTTTGAATGGAAATACGTACACCGTTTTGTCAGTTTCGCCTTCATTATGGAGTTATGGGCGTGCCAAAGTCGCAAAAACTCCTACTCCTATGGTAGCTCAAGTGGGGAATAATTGCGCTTTACGGGTTTTCGCCAATTTTTTTGTTCTTTTATGTACCGTTATTCTCCGAATACGAACCTAATTTGCGTGATTTGGTCATTTTGTATTTATGTACGTTTGAAGGTCATCTAATAAAAGGCCAATAACTCCCAAACCAGGTTAGGTAGAGCTACCCTAGTGGTGTTACTGTAAAGGTATTGACGTTGTCTTCAATGACTATACGCTCTATTGTGTCAACCTTATATTCCAAAAGTCATGAGAGCTTTCAAATTGTAGCCCGTATAATGTAAGTTTGAGGAACTTTTCGAGTATACCCCTTATCTTGTGACTTAACAGTGGATGCGCAGCCAACGGTTTTCTGTGGCCAAGACATATCGTTGTAATGTTTTTATTCATCTATGTACATTTTCAATTAAAAAACCATCAATTGTGTTGCAATTCAAACATTTACTTTACAACGTGCGCAAGTTAATTTTGCCAATCGTCTATAAGTAACTAAAGTTCTATATCCAAGAATGCATGCACTAAAAACATTTTGAGCAGAAACGACAGTATACGCGTTCAATAAAAAAAATGGAGGCGAAGGCGTTCCTGTTCGTGAGTCATTATGTTGGCTTCGCGGATATGAACGCGAGCTCTAAAAACCAGTTTTCTTTAGCGTGACCGCGTGCACATTCAACAAGAAAATTTTGAAGCAAACATGAGTCGACGTCCTTACTCATGAGTCGACCGTGTTCGCACGTGAGTAAGCGCTTATATTCCCTGATTATAAACCTTTTCCTGCGGCTTAACAATGGATGCGCAGCAAACGGTTTTTTGGGGCCAAGTTTGGGTACGTTTCATATACAATCTACTTCGATTTTTCTAAAAATGAAATTATCTCCATAATTAGTTAGAATATCAAAAAAGGACATAAAATATAGATCTCCGAAATATATTCCGGTACCTCCAAAATATGAAATTTCTCGACATTCAAACGCCCATAAAACCGTTGCCTTTTGGCCGTTATCTTAAAGCTTAACACAGGCTACGCACCGAACAGTTTTCTGCGGACAAATCTGGGATGCGTCTGATCGTTTCGCGAGGAATATCGATTGCGAGAGATGAAAAAAACTCGGTTCGCTTATCGCTTATCGGATCGTAGGTGATGGAAAAAAAGCGAAGCAGGTAGAGAAACGATCTTTGAAGATTAAAAAAATATTAAAGCAAAGATCGAAAAATGCAGTAGAGAGTAGAAATGAGAATTATTTTTGGTACACAAGAAAGAAAGAGTCGTTCAATTGCAGCCGAGGTAGCAGGATTTTATTTAAAAACGGAAGTATTTTAAAAAAAGAAAGAAAGAAAACAAGGTTCAGTGCTGTACTTTGTTAAAGAAGAGCAAAACCAGTAATACTGAAAACGCTATGCAATTATCTAATCAATACAAAAAAAACCATTGTGTCAGTTGGTGAATTGAATGAACGTTTTAAGTTAAAAACGCCACTGACATTTGCCATTGTGTCAGTAGTTGAATTGCCTCAACGCTTTAAATAAATATATGTACAAAAAAAACTGAAGGAAGAGTTTATACATTTGAAATAAAGTTGAAATAGTTACATACAGAAATTAACAAATTCGCAGAGAAAAAAAAAGACGAGCTAATCAAACAACAGCAACTAATAAAATTAAGGAAGCCACGGAAAAAAACATCATGATTTTATTTATTTATTCTGCCAATAACAATATCAGGCGCAGAATATACCCTTTGCAAATTGCTTACACGCAACAACTACAACAACAACCACCAACTTTGCTGATAACATCGTACACGAAAATTGCTTTCGTTTCTACTTCATTTGGATGTCTGTTACTTGTACATTTTTGGCGTTTGTTAGTTGTTATTTTTGTCAGGCCAAAATATAGTCCAATAAATAAGGCACAAATTTTGCCAATGAACAATTCGTATATACTAAAATAATTAATGTTTGCTTGCAATCTATTGAATCAATGTTGAATCTTTGGAAAAGGGTTGCATGTTTAGAAAATAGAACAATATCCAATATATTGATAACTGTTAATTTTCTGCACTCTGTGGATGTCAATTACTCTACAATATTCATTTTTAATTTGTATTGAAACTTTATACAACGACCTTATTAAATGAATTTGAAAACTAAAATTTTATACTATACTAATACAATAAGTTTCTAAAATAAAATAAAATGATTTTTATTTGAGAAAATGTCGCAAGCGAAGAGTGAAAAAAAGCAACGTTTTTTTTTCACATGAAATAATTATATTATATAAATATTTATATCACACATACATATATGTATATTTTAATTTCAATTTATATCTTCTAATAATCTAAATGCACATATAGAAACCAACTTACATATTTATATAACGCTGTTAATTTTATTTATGTTTAATGAGTAGGACCGACACGGTTGAGTAGTAAATGCCAAGTGACGTTTTATTGTAACGAGTGTGTTGAGCGTTACAATTGACCAGAGTTGCCAGTTCAGAATTAGCAGTATTCCACAATTATAACATATTTCAATTGCAATTTATATATTATGTTTATTTTTATCCCAAAATTAGTTACTGCTTCTGGCACTTGAACCGAAGTAGTTTAAGGGAATGATTAAAGATTGATTTGTTCTGGCACTTTAACCGAACAAAGTCAGGAGTATTAATGAGTTTCTTCTTCTGGCGAAGAAGAGCTGAGCTGCTATCCAAAATAAAGAATCGCACTCTTTTGTGGTTTGAACTTGACAGCCATTTAATGTTGAACATCTTACAATTTACAGAAGTTTCACATATACATAGTCTAATATTTCTTATGTGTTGGGTTTTGGTGTTTTCCAAATTCCGTTCCCATGAAGGTAAATGCATGTAAAAATTTTGTTCCCATCACTTAATTATATAAAGATAAGACGAAATCTAATACCGCAAGGTGGAGACAGAGCGTCAACAACGCAAAGTCTTGAGTTGGAAATTTTGATGGCAGCGGTGCTGGCGCCACAACCAAAACTCAACATTCTCCCCGGCATTGACCGAAGGTCAATTATGGAAATATGGTAACAAATTCTTCTTCTTCTGCTTGTTCTTCTGTTGGAATAGTTCTTGGCGTCGGGATCGGCTTTTCTTGTTGTCGGGATCGTCGCATGTATCTTACTAGAATGATGGCCAGAGCTATAACTCCGACCAATGCCGCGTAACCAATCGCAGTGGTGTGGTAATTGTGTATTTGCAGGCGTCTGGGTAGATCTACGAGTTCTTGCGCCTGTAGAAGGTTTTGAAGAGCAGTCAACTGCTTCAGCTGAGTGTATGGCTGCTGCAAGGGTTCATATGGAATTGATCGGTTCGGCTTAGCTAACTCCAGAATACCCCCAAAGCTCGTGTATGAGATGCTACTATGCGTCGTAAATATTTGACTGCCTAGCAATGTTGCCGTATCGCTTTTAATTACACAGTTTGGACTGATCTCAATTGAACCAGACCCTTGTAGCGTGTTCTGCGATACCTCTGTGCCGCAAATAATGGTGATTCGTGTTGGAGTGGCGATTGCATAATACCATCGGTTCTCTGTAGTTGCCTTTGTCCAGGTTTCTCTATCTGCCGTGGAAAATTCGCACAGCCCTTGCGACTCATTGTGAAAGAGACTCACCTCACAGGCATTGTTAAGAGCGCCCTTCTGAAAGATTGCTTGTGTGTTAGGACACACATATGTTCGTTTTTGGATGACGTCGATCGATGCAGCGTTATAGCCAGAATTGAAGTTGACAGCTTCACACTGATCATTTCATTGTTGTGTTGTGTTAACTTAGCAATGGCACAAACCAAAAAACAGGATGATTCATATACCCAGTTTTCATAGGCTGTCGAAGGAAAAACGAGAAGTTAAATACGTATTTAAGTGTAAAAATTAATATGTGCATCATGTAGAGATTTGCGTGGCCTCTCGACTTTGAAATTGTCTGAAATTGGCTGTTGGTTTTAACAACAAATCTAGTCTCTTTGCGATTTTTTCTGTTATGAGATTAACTTAAGACCCTGAGTCCAACAATGCTCTGCACTCGATAGAACGCCCATTACCTGCTTCTAGACGTACGAGAGCAGTGCCAAGGAGTGTATATCCTGTGTGTGTATATGTGTGAGATGCCGCCATGCTAACTGTGTTTTGGCTGTGAGCTCCAGATTCCTTTGATGATGAGCTCTGATCCGGCTTGGCTGGTGTGGTTAGGCGCTTCTCGAAATGAACCAGAGTATTGTGGCTTTGGTTGTATTTAGTGCATTTGCCTGAGGTGCACTCCTGTGACGTATGCCCTGATTTTAAACAGTTTACGCACAGGTTGTTCGATTTTACTAATTGGAATCGCTGATTAATCGACATCCGTAGAAACTTTGGGCAGGCAAACAGCGCGTGATATTTGTTACTGCATGCCTTGCATTTATTGGGTTGCTGATTTGCTGCCGCCACTGATGATACCGCTTTGGACGATGACGATTTGTCCTTCGCGCCGATGGCTTCTAATGCTTGAAACCTCTTCTCCAAGAACTGCAGAAACCTCTGAAGCGATGGTAACTCCCGAGGACATTCTAGAGACTGCTCGAATGCCATATGATAGCTCTTGTCGACCTTTTTGATGAGCATATGTACGAGAATTGGATCCCAGGATGATGTGTCTATACCCAAGTTGTTCAACACCGATATTGTCTCCTTCGTTGTGTCATGGAGAGACTTGAGTGCGATGACGGATGAATTCTCAGCTGGATGCTTTGGCTGTCCCAAGAGTTTCTCGAGTGCTGTCGATGTGATGAGCCGCCTGTTATTGTAACGGTCTTGTAACGTTGTCCAAACTGCATCATAATTATTTTCGGTTAGAGAGAAGTGTCTGACTAACTTTTCTGCTTCCCCGGTGAGGGTTGACTTCAAATACCACATTTTCTGAATTTTAGGCAATGGTTTGGAGTCGATCAGTTCCCAAAACATGTCGTAAAATTGATTCCATTTGAGACAGTTGCCGTCGAACTGAGGCAAGGTAACCTTTGGTAAGTTATTGATTGAAGGTTCACAGCCGGATGACGAAGTCTCTGGATTCGAGTCTCCCATTGTTTGAATCTTTAGAAGTTGCTCGTTGATGCTGTCTTCTATCGCCAGATATTCTTCCAGATCGTATTTACTGGACTCGAAATTTTCCACTTCGTCAAGTATTTGATGATGCAATTTTTGCACGATGAGCCAATGGTTTTCAATGAGTTTTGCCTTGCTTTGGTAGTACTTGAATGATTGTTTTGTGTTTTCATTCAAGACCTTCTCAATCATGTTGTTGATGACAGTGATGAGGACTGATTGTTTTCGAATCATTTTTGTTGCCGTCTGTCGACGTCCTGCTGGCTCCTGGCCTTGTGACTCTGAATTGATGCTCTGTTTCGACAGGGCTCCGCCCGGGTCAGTTGCGCATTTTTTGCTTGCCAAAGGTGCTATGGCAGCCTTGATGTCTTGCTGGATATCTTCCCGGGCTTGATGATATTTTCCTTCGATCACTCCGTGAAGGTTCTGCCGAAAATACGGATGCTCTTTCACGACCTCCGGATGCTTTCGTAGAGTATCGTCGGCTTGTTGAAACTTGGTCCATAATTCATCCAATTCTTCTAATTTCCTCTCTAGGTAATCTGCCGTGTTTCGTTCCTTGGGCGCCTTCTTGATGTTGGAGATTGCCTTCTGCAGAGTGACACCCAGCTCATCCTGCTGGGCCACCAAGTCGATGAATTGCTCCATATTCCGGTTGATTCGGACGATTTGTTGCGAAGATCGTGAATGTGATCACGTCGGGGTCACCAAAAAATATGTTTATTTTTATCCCAAAATTGGTTAATGCTTCTGGCACTTGAACCGAAGTAGTTTAAGGGAATGATTAAAGATTGATTTGTTCTGGCACTTTAACCGAACAAAGTCAGGAGTGTTAATGAGTTTCTTCTTCTGGCACTTAAACCGAAGAAGAGCTGAGCTGCTATCCAAAATAAAGAATCGCACTCTTTTGTGGTTTGAACTTGACAGCCATTTAATGTTGAACATCTTACAATTTATAGTAGTTTCACATATACATAGTCTAATATTTCTTATGTGTTGGGTTTCGGTGTTTTCCAAATTCCGTTCCCATGAAGGTAAATGCATGTACAAATTTTGTTCCCATCACTTAATTATATAAAGATAAGACGAAATCTAATACCGCAAGGTGGAGACAGAGCGTCAACAACGCAAAGTCTTGAGTTGGACATTTTGATGGCAGCGGTGCTGTCGCCGCTGCTGATGCAATTGATACCGCGAAACTGCATGTTTCAAGCGATTCGCAGACAGCTTCTCACAAATAAACCAAAACGCTGACCGTTGCATTCATGGTCAAGGCAAATAAATATAAATACAATAAATATCCAACATTGGGAACGGAACGCAGCCACAACCAAAACTCAACATATTATATTAAAGTAAATGCATATATAGAAACAAATATATATATATTATATTCATTTAAACTAAATGCATTTATAGGATCGACAATACCTAATCGTTATAAAAAAATACCTAATTGCAATAAATTAATAAGAATTAAATATGCTATATACGGGTTCAATATTAATATGTTTATTGAAAAATTATTAATATCGTTAAGATTTTCTAAAGATTTGCAATTTTAAGATTAAATTTTTATGCCGTGTAGTTTTCGAGTGATCGCTCTGTTGCGTGGCTGTTTCTGTTTTTCTGTTTTATTTATTTTTAGATCGACTGTTGGGGTTTTTAAGAAACCTCCCACTTTCCCTGAGCACGACAGGATGAGTTGAGCTCTCCTGACAGTGGAAATTTATTTCGTTTTTTTTTGCCATTTTCTGTTTTGTAGTTTACGCAACCCACGCCACCTACGTTTTAAAGTTAAAGTGCTTGAATAATTCATCATAGGAACATTTCCTGCTAGTTAAGTCCTTGGAGTAACACCAGGTAGCATGGAGATCAAATAGTAAGAACCTGGTCTTCAAGTTGGTGCTTGAACAAATACATATAGTAACATTCCCTACAAGTTGTTCCAAGTTACATCATGTGATGTAAAGTGCATTAATATCGTTTTTGCGAGCAAGCTCTTTCAACTATTGTTATTCCATTGGTAATGATGAATTGGAAATTCTAAATATCGTTGAGGATCCATTTTTATCGTTTAACCACCAGATCTCTAACTCTACTTGGATCGGACGTTGGGTAAAGGAATTTTATGATCCTTACATCTACCAAGTTTTTTATGAAGATAAATTCGAAGTGTGTAATGTTATATTCATGCTTATCAGAGACACAAATCACAAAAAAGAAATTGGCGTTTTTGCTCATACATACATACATGTTGCGGATATAAAGGTGTAGTGTGAGGGAAATTATTATCAATCCGAAACATAGCTCTCCTCTTTTCAACGATATATGTATACAACATAGCACTGGTTTATATTATTTGTCTGTATAATCTTTTTTACGATATAACTAACATAGCACAGTTATATTTCGAATTAATCCAAATTTATGCCTAAAATCTACAATTATATATTTAAAAATTTGACTATGTTTAGGTGACCTCTGATCAAATATATCCTTATTATTATTTATATATTTTACATTTTTTCACATTCATATACATTCAAAATCTTCCTTTAAAAAACGAATGATGTTATTTCGAAATTTGCCCGGTTTACTTGAATAAATACTAGATGGAGAAAAGAAATGAAAGGTGTACAATAAAAGTGTGCAAATATTTAACAAATTCTATATTGAGTGTGGGTCAGTGGCTTCACTACAAAAATCTAAAATCGGGATCGAATGCCATTAGGACAACACACATTTTAGACTTGGCTACAGAAAACTAATTGGATGCGCGTAATTCAAGGCCGTGTTGTTGTCTCCTCCCAAGGTTTGTATCCTGACTCCAAACAGGATATGATGCGTTGCCTAGATGCTTGGAACAGTTTTTTCTTTAAATTGGTGCACTTAATATACAGCTTATGGACAATTCAATTTATACATTTCGCACTTTACTTCGTATCTTTTAAACTTTTTTCTATACGATTTGAATTTTGTTCTATGCTAAATTATCACTAACTACTTTACAATACACTACTTTTACAATTACAGACTCCCATAATCTTAAAGTATTCTTGGTTATTTATACTCGGTAAGCAGAATCGTTTTAAAAAAAAAATCTTCAACTACCTCAAAAATTATTCTTACAATTCTTTGGAGGATGCATTGCACAGAAGTGCTGACATATTGTATGTAAGAATGTTCTATCTTATGTGATCTATTATTGTTGTGTGGCTACTACGGTTTAAGCAACCCTGCAAGAAGACAGCTGTCATCAAGAAAATACTCAACTTTTCTTTCTTTTTACTCGAAGTCATCATTGAAGGCTGACGTACGGAAATTAACAAAAATTTGTAACGAGAAGCCACGGTATTTTAACATTTTCTGTGGTTAAAATACGTGGACGAATAAAATAATATTACGACGAAAACAATTGTTGAGCAAAGTTTATTTTCACGTAGTAACATTTTAAAATACCTGTGGGATTGACGTCGTATAAATGGCTTACAATAGCATAAATAAGTCGCCAACAGCAGAGGATCAACCGACGATAGGCAGCCTCATGTCAACTGGAGCAATGGCCTCCTTCGATACAACGATAGACGATACTTCGTCACCTGCTGCTGTACTGGCTTCTGCTAGCACACTCATTTCAGCCGACGCTTTAACCTCAACTATAGCACTTGACTCTGACAGAACCCAAGAGTGTTTTAACGCATTTGCAAGCACCGGAGCATACATTTCAACAGGTACACACACTTCAACGGGCGTACGTCCTACCACGCTAACCGAAGTACACGCACCTAAAGAGATAAACGCTAAGTACAATTGGGCAGGCCAGGGATTAGAGTCCACCGCTCGGTCATTCTTGCCATTGACAGACTATGGTCTACGTCAGCAACATTTGACGAACATTGAGTGTCCAAACGCAACGTGGCGAAATTCGTCAAATTGGGCGCCACGTCTTAACGATCTATACGGACAAAATGCTTTACGATTCTTCGATACAAGGGTCGTTTATGCATCCGAGCCACAATGGTTTCGAAGGAACTCTGGTATACACAAGCATGCAAACACTACCGCACATGGTAGCAATAGAAACATGGACAATGATTCAGTACCGAATATTCAATCAGTGCAACACGATACGTCAGCTGATATAATGCTGACGCCTTCTCACATAGCAGCCCGCCAGGTGCTTGCAAAAGAACTTCCGATATTCTCAGGTAAGCCGGAAGACTGGCCATTATTCATTACAAATTATGAACAGTCCACCGAACGATGCGGATTTAGCGCTCAAGAAAATCTTATAAGGCTACAGAAGTGCTGAAGAGGACCAGCCTTAGAGGCTGTGTTATGGTGTCATATGCAGTCGCAACCCTATGAATGTTATACGGCCGACCAGACATTATACACCAAACCTTTCCACGCAAATTGCTGAAAGAGCCATCGGTAAAGTACGAGAGGTTAGAAACTCTGATTAATTTGGCACTCGCCGTCCAGAACTATAGAGCCACGATTCAATCTATAGGGTTAAGTCAATATCTAAACGATCCTATGTTATTAAACGAGTTACTAGGTAAGTTACCGAGTGAGTTAAAGCTTGATTGGGCACGCAGTCAAATATCACTCGGCCCAGCTAGCATTGAAAGGTTTGACAAGTGGCTGTTCAACCTCGCTACTTGCGCTAGTCGTGTCGCACCCTTCCAACAATCTCTATGTAATCACAGAGAGGAGCAGCTTTCCCGAAAATCGCCAAAAGAGAGAATCATGTTGCACAACATATCTGAATCACAAAATAACTCACATGAGTCTTCTTGCCCGAAATCAAGCCCGAAATGTTCCAAAGGACATAAGTTGAGTGAATGTAACGAATTCTTGGCCCTTAACCAACAAGACAGATGGCAATTCGTACACGACGAAAGACTTTGCATTCGGTGCTTCAAGCATCACTTTGTAAGACGCTGTAATTCAAAAGGGCAGTGTGGCATCGATAATTGTAAGATGCCGCACAATCAACTACTTCATTCAACGCCAGCACAGAGGGACTCACAATGGAATGGTCGTCAAAACTCTACCAGTTATGCGCTCATCGACGAAGGGGCAGCATGCACTTTAATCGAAAACGATATCGCGTCCGAATTAAATCTGGATGGCCCTATAAGGGAATTATGTTTACGATGGACCGGAGACATTACTCAAAACGAGGTAAATTCTAAACATGTATCATTTGACATTTCTTCATGTGAAAAGGGGGCGCCAAGATACCATATCTAAAACGTTCGAACAGTAGCCAGCTTAGCTTTTCCAGAACAGACTCTAAACACAACCACAATTAAGGAACGCGATCATTTGAAAGATCTATCAATTTACTCGTACCACGCCGTTCGTGCCAGAATTTTAATTGAGCTCGACAACGCCAAACTAGGAGTCCCATTGGAGGTAAGTGAGAACGAATATGACGACCTAATAGCTACGCGTTGCAGATTAGGGTGGTCTGTATACGGACGAAAAGGCCTGCATGACTCCAATTGTCCACGAATATTGCACGTTTGTGACTGCGATCCACGAGATCGAATGGATGAGCTTATGAAAGAATATTTCTCGCTAGACGCCGTCGGAATATCTCCAAAATATGGAAAGCTCCTTTCGTCGGCGGACGAACGAGCGCAAAATTTGATGGAGTCGACAACTAAATTTATAAGTGCAGAAAAGAAATGGGAAACCGGCCTACTGTAGAAATATGATCACATTGACTTGCCAGACTCTTTACCGATGGCCAGAAAACGACTACAGTGCTTGGAATCTGAAATGGCACGAGATCAAAATCTTAGAGAATTTCTAGTAAACAAAATTCAAGATTACGAAGAAAAGGGATACGTGCGTAAATTGGGAAAACACGAGATTGCGACAGGCGGCATGTCGTGGTTCCTACCGATATTTACAGTGCTTAATAAAAACAAAAATAAAACCAGATTGGTCTGGGACGCCGCTGCTAAGGTAAATAACGCATCTTTGAATTCGTTTCTCTTAAAGGGACCCGATCTCTTGACGTCAATGGTGGGAGTACTGATTCGTTTTAGAGAAAGACCGGTAGCTATTTGCGGAGACATTCGTGAAATGTTTCATCAAATACGAATTATAAAAGAACATCAGATCTCACAACAATTCCTCTGGCGCGATGGTGATACTAAAAAAGAAATCGATGTTTATGCTATGACTGTTATGACATTTGGTGCATCATGTTCCCCTGCATTGGCTAACTACATAAAAAATCGAAACGCCGAACGTTTCGCCTGTGAGGAGCCAAAAGCCGTAGAAGCCATACTGAACAATACCTTCGTCGATGATTGGTTGCATAGTGTGGACAACGAAGATGAAATGATCAATCTTGCACTCAAGGTAAGAAACATACACCAGGAAGGAGGTTTCGAAATGAGAAACTGGCTATCGAATTCAGAACGCACGTTGCGAGCTCTGACAGGCGAAAACAAACAGGGTAAACGAGCTATTGAAGAAATGAACCTCAAGTATGAAAAAGTTCTGGGCATGTGGTGGCTACCGTCTAAGGACGAACTAACATTCGTGCAAAATTTCGATCGAGACACTTTCGATGAATTCAAATTGCCGACAAAGCGTAAACTTTTGCGAATCATAATGACTATCTACGACCCACTCGGATTTCTCGGATTCTATGTAATTTATGCCAAAATAATTTTACAAAACGTGTAGCGTTCTGGGGTTGCTTGGGACGATCCAATTCAGGAAAAAGAACGAAACGAATGGTGGCAGTGGATTCGCAAGCTGCCGGCAATAAGCAAGATTCGAATACCGAGATGCATTCCGCTAGTTAATCGTTGCCGTAATAACCAACTGCACGTTTTCGTCGATGCTAGCATTAACGCGTATGCTGCGCTGATATTTTTGAGAGCAGATGAGAACTCTACTGTTCGATGGCGCTTAGTCGCGCAGTGCACATAGAAATTATAACGTCTCTTTCCACGGACTCCTTTCTACTCATATTAAAGCAATTCATTTGCCGTCGAGAAGTGCCGAGGCGCATCATATCAGACAACGGAACAAATTTTCGCGGAGCAAGTGGAACGCTCATGTTCGAGATTGAAAAGGTTTCATCTGCTGAATTAGAACGGAAATACCCAGAAATTTAATGGACGTTTATACCACCGGCTTCACCTCATATAGGAGGCGTTTGGGAAAGAATGATACGATCTTTAAAATCGATTTTAATGGACATTCTACCCGAAACTGGTCTACGTGAAGAAGTCTTGAGAGCTGCCTTGGCGGATATCGAACATATACTCAACTCACGGCCACTACCCTATATTCCTTTGGATTCATATGAGAGCGAAGCGCTGACTCCAAACCACTTTCTATTAGGTAGTTCGAGTGGAGTACGTGAACGAACTGATGAAGACTGTAGCGGAACAACACTCGGAAAGTACTTTCGAATAGCTGGTCAGATAGCAGACAGCTTTTGGCGGCGGTGCTTGCGAGAGTATTTGCCATGCTCATCAAGTGGTTCCAAAATCCGCCTGAACCGATTGCGTTAAACGACGTTGTAGTCAACGTAGACGAAAATACTAAGCGAAACTCATGGCAAAAGGGCGTAATAGTAGATCTGCATCGAGCGTGCGATGGGCAAGCGCGAAGTGCAGTAGTAAAAACTCAAAACGGTTAAATAACGCGCCCTATAATTAAAATAGCAAAGCCGGATGTAAAGAGGTAAACATCACAATGAATCATGAAGTTTACGAAGAGGGGGATGTTGTGTGGCTACTACGGTTTAAGCAACCCTGCAAGAAGACAGCTGTCATCAAGCAAATACTCAACTTTTCTTTCGTTTTACTCGAAGTCATCATTGAAGGCTGACGTACGGAAATTAACAAAAATTTGTAACGAGAAGCCACGGTATTTTAACATTTTCTGTGGTTAAAATACGTGGACGAATAAAATAATATTACGACGAAAATAATTGTTGAGCAAAGTTTATTTTCACGTAGTAACAATTATGATCTTGTGTTTTGTAATCCTTTTCTCTATCGGTTATTATATTTTGTTTATTAGTAAAACAAAAATTTTCGATATTTGATATTTTAAATTTAGTATTACATTCCTACTTACCAAAATTTACAATATGCTTATAATGTATTCATCTTCCTATTCTTTATTATTTCTAGGAGCAGTTTGCTGCATTTGTATAAAACATTATGCAAAGATTGATCATTTGGTTGGATGTGTTTAAATACATAGTTCGGCTTATAATCAGAGACCAGCTTAAAAGTTCTTCAGCAAATAGTACACGAAAATTTATTGTATTCATTGCAGTACTTCTAAGTTTATTAAGTTGGAGCTATCAGGTAAAGAATTGTCGAATTTATTTATTTAATTTATGAAAAATAAGGCTATTTCTGATTTTTCTCAACCAAATTAATTGTTCTTTGGCCTTATGATATAATAAGAGTATAGTGTGACCAAAATTTTACACAGTGTGATAAACATTTGATACTTTTACATTTCTAATTGTTTATATATTGCTGTGATGTTTGAAGCATCAAAGTGTCATTAAAAAAATTTATTACAAAAGATAGGGACGCGATAAAAAAATAGTGACTTATTTTCGGGATAGTTGACTTAGGTTTGCCAACATGACGTGCTTTTAAGTGTGCTCTTTGTGGCCCTTTGAATGACCTACTCCTAAAGGCTTGGAAAAAAATTGAGTGGAACAAAATAGTTTTTGTTATTTAGATTTCAATTTATTTCGATTTATATATTCGTTTGTCTCCTCTTTCTGTTATTGTTACCACATCATTTACATACTAACGGACAATGTTAGTCTATAGCCGCAAATGAAATTTTGTCGCCATAGCTGAAAAACCCCAGATTTATACGATGAAAACGGGGTTAACTGCTTTCTTGGTAAAAAAGGCAGGCGTGTTTGTTGACCGATGGTTAAACGGACGAACATGGCTAAATCGATTCAGAAGATGATGCTGAAGATGATATATATAGAATCTCCGAAAGCGAAAGACGTCATACAAATTTATTTCTCATGCACTAGTACGGTCAAAAAACTTTTTTGTTAATGCTCTGAAGTCCCAAAAAAATATTGAAAACCGTGGTGCGGCAAGAAAAACCACTCATAGCAAGGATTTTTGTTTTATTTTATTATTTTTATAGAGGCAGGAGATGCATTTACGCACTAACACGGGTACGGTTGCCGAACCAACCCCACGATAGTGTTGGACTCCCACTCTGGTGGACTACACACTAAAACCTTCCTCTTCGGTGAGGATAACGAAGCAGACCAGAACAAGTGGTCCCTTTTTGCCCACACGGCCCCCAAAGGAATCGACCTCTCGTCCCATGACCAGGTCCCGTGTTAATGCTAACGCATTCTTGAACCAAGAGTCCATACGTCCGTCAGCAAACTAATCGCACATACCAAGCCTCTTGGCCGCCAGAACCGGGCAAAAATTCACAATGTGATTCGCCGTCTCCTCCTCCTCATCCAGATACAGCGTACAGGTATCCTCTTCCACAAGAGCCATCTTATGGAGACGATACCTAAAGTTAGTAAAGTTAGTTCTGGCCTGTGACCAGAAAGGTGAGCCTGCTCAGACTGTCTGTTCCGTAGTTGAGCAGTCTTCTAGCCTCTTCGCGAAGTGGTTGTTTAATAACCAACTTCGTCTTCCGGCAAGTGGTTAGCTCCGACCACCTCCGTGAGTGCTCGGAGAACAACCACGTGTCGATCAGGGACCTAACCTTCGCGTCACTTAAAGCTACTCTCGGTTCGTGCCCGCAAAAAAATTCAGCAGCCCCTTTCTTGGCGAGAGAGTCTGCTTGCTCATTCTGTTCCGTGCCAACATGTCCTCTCACCCAAAAGAGTGTTACCTCGTTCTGCTGTGCACACTCATTGAGCTTTCGGACAGCCTCTAGCAGCAAACTGGACTTTACACTTATCCGACCCATACTCCTGATCACCGCCGGGCTATCGAGTGCCATAAGAATCCTCTTATTCCTCACCCGACACCCAATTAAATGATCCAGAGCCAGCAATTCTGCCTGATACACGGACACGTACTTCCCCAAGCGAAGTGCACAGTGAAGGTGTAATTCTTCCGAGAAGACACCAGCACCAGCTCTTCCCTCTATCAACGACCCATCTGTAAAGATGCTAATGTCGTGCCTTCTGCACACCTCGTGCAGCCTCCCATCCGAGATAAGTGTAGCGTGCGATCTATCGTAACTCGCACTCTCTTCATGCCTTCAATCGGCATCTGCACATCACGTATATTTTTAAAGACCATGGGCATCATTCCGTAACACTAACGAACATAAACTTTTCTCTTTTGTTTTGGTTACTTTCGTTGTTTTTAGTGGTATTTGACGCGTCGAAAAATTCTAAAGAAACTGCGTCGGCAGAACCCCTGGCTAACGATAGACGAACGATAATAAATTTGTTGGTGAATTTATGTGCTTTCCAGGCATTAACAGCTGTTTTGGTGTACAGAAAAGCTACGATTTCTGGCGTGAACAAAAAAGGTTTCGTGTAGAGCAAACAGAAAATAATCGACGAACAGAGATTTTAGGAAATGCCTCTCTCGGCAGAGTTTCGCCAACGCCGGCGTGGCTGCCAATCACTTTCGTTAGTGGTACGGAATGATGCACCATGCCAATAATTTTACCGTGTCCTGTAGCTGGTAAACCAGCCCCATGCCATTCTGCGTTCCTACACATGCGTAATACAGTCAATGCCGCCGTCTTCATCACAAATAAGAATAAATAATAAATAAATCCAACGGTAGCATCCCGAGTAATGCTTCTAGAGCGAACCACTGATGACCGCACATGCTAAAAGCTGCAGTCTGTCTAACTCAATCTTAGCCGTTGTCTTGATAGCCCTGTGCCACCAGACAACTGCACCGCATGTCAGACAGGGTCTAACCATGGCCGTGTAGACCCAGTGCATCTTTTTTGGGGATATACCCCACTGGATGCCACACACCCTCCTGCATTGGAAAAGCACAATCTTTGCCTTCGTGATCCTGTCCTCAACATGTTCTTTCCAAGGAAGCCCACTATCCAGGATCACTCCTAGATATTTAACCCTTCGGGAAACCTTGATTTCAGATCCAAAAATCCTAAGAGGACTCATACACGGCATCTTTCTTTTTCTTGTGAAAAGGATCAAATCCGTTTTCGCAGCATTGATTCTGAGGCCATGCTCTCTACACCATCTTTCGACAGTGAAGATTGCACCTTGCATGATGTCCCACATGATCCTTATATATTTTCCTCTCACCATCATAGCTACGTCAACCACATAACCAATAGTGTGTATGCGACTCAAGTCCAGCCGCTGTAGCAACGAGTCAACAGCGATATTCCACAGGATGGGAGACAAAACCCCACCCTGTGGACACCCCTCGTCACTGTTGCTCTGGTGATATGACTCCCACATCGTAGATTGACCACCCTATGCCGCAGCATGAAGTCTACCCAGTTTATTATAACCGGGTCTACGCCACGAACCTTCAGAGCGCATCTCAATCTGTCAAAGCAGATTTAGTCGAAGGGCCCCTCTATGTCCATAAAAATGGTCATAGCAATGCCTCCATTGTTCAGCTCTTTTTCCGCCACTCCAACAAGTTATGGAGAGCGGTCTCAGTTGATCTAGCTGCTCTATAAGCATGTTGACATCTGCGCAAGGGATGTTCAACGAAATGAGTTCCCTCTAGATAGTCCACCACAACTCGTCTTCAGACGAAAAGAAGTTAGGCAGACCGGTCTAAAGGATTTAGCCTCAGTATGGTACTTCTTGCCTGGTTTAGGTAGGAAGACCACCCTTCCCTCCCTCAAGACACGGCACGAAACCTAAGGCCAGACAGATTACAAATATCACACGCAGTCGCGCGATGAAGTGATCGCCACCCCATTGAAGCATTAAGGGGAGTATCCCGTCCAGTCCTGGCGTCTTAAACGGGGAGACGGTCAACAACGGTCCTCTAACCCCGTTCAGAGTTACAATCCTTTCCGCATCAGTTCTCGCTGACCCTGTAAACCATATGTGAAGTGGTGAGCAGGCCTCGCCCGATCCAATGCTTCCAGGAAAGTGTCTATCCACCATTTCTTGAGCGGACTTCTCCAGAGTCTCCAGAATGACCCCATCCTTATCTCGGATGACATCATCTGGATATCATCCGCTGTAGCTTGCATACTTCGGACATATCCTTTGTGTTAGTGCAGAAGTCCCTCCATGACTGCCTTTTCTTCTGCCTCAGGGTCTTCTTCAAACACTTTTTCTTTTCCTTATAATCGGCCCACGTTAGAACACCTTTTTGCCTCATGTACCGATTAAAGGCTATTCTCGTTTCCCTCTTAAGGGATTCCAGCTCGCCGTTCCACCAAGGGACGGGGTCATCTCCATCCACTTTGGTTCGAGGGAACGCTCTTTAAAAAGCAGAGATCATGGCTGAGTTTATTCTATTGACCTCGATCTCTACTTCCATAGTATTCCTAGGTTTCCGCGCCAACCTAGTCCCAAGATCCCCCTCCAACACTTCCTTGTACAAATGACAATACGCGTTTTTGGGGATCCTTACCATTCTGACCTCGAAGATCGAATCTACTCACAAAATCAAGTAAGTACTCGCCTCTGCGATTATCGTCAGAGCTACCCCACACAGTACTATGTGCATTAGCATCACAACCTACAATGACCTCTTCTTCTTTCTCCATTCTATAATTCGCCAGACGCTCGACCTCGAAACAAAAATACTAGCCCCCTTACAGGATAGACCCTTAATACTACCATGGAGTATCCAAGGTTCCTGCACCAAGACTATGTCCAGCTCATCTTCCACAAAGTGCCTCAACATCATCGCTGATGCTGCCCTACTGTGACGGATGTTCAACTGACACACCCGCAGTGTTTGCCCGCGCGGCAAGCAAGGATAACAACATAACACCTATGCACTAGGCGTAGTTTTATCACTAGGCGAAATAGGCAACGATTTACCTATTTCATACGCCAGCAAAGCCTTAAAAAAACATGACTTACGCAAACTGGTAATCGAGAAAGAGCTTTTAGCAATCCATTGAAGTATAAGCTTATTCAGACCTTATTTATTCGGATGTAAATTTGCAGTAATAACAGACCATCGATCTTTAATATTTTTTTTCACACACAAAAATCGATCATCGAAATAACAAGGATAAGACTAGATTTATGCGATTATGATTTTGAAATTATATATAAAAAAAGAAAATTAAATACGAATGCAGACGCACTGTCAAGAATACAGATTAACTCAGACATATTAAAAGAAATGATACCAAGTGAAATCAATGAAGCAGTTAAGAAAACACTTATTATTACAAGGTGCATGAGCAAAGAAAATAATAACAAGGGGCAATGTGCACCACATGAGAAGCCTGATCAACTTGAAATGAAAAATTGTAAGATAACTATTGAAAATTATAACGTGCACGTAGGATGTAGCGATAACGCGGCGAAATAAATGATGACTTAATAAAATATAAGTTCATTGATAAATTTCATAGTAAGGGACACTTAGGTATTCGTGAAACACTATTAAAACTTAAACAAAGATATATTTGGAAAGATACAAATAAAATTATAAAAAAATTTCTAAATAATTGCGATTTGTGTGCTCAGAATAAAATAACTAAACATACAATAGAAAGACAAACTATATCAGATGCACCAAACACAAGTTTACAAGTAATATCTATAGACACAGTAGGCTCACTTAAAATGTCAAACATTTATAAACACAAAAAACACTACACACGTGTCTAAAACAATTTTCATTACATGCTAAGCGTGTAGTGCGTGCCATAAACATACAATGGTTATGCCCACCTCTGCACAGGAAAATAATAATAATCATTCGTTTTAAAAATTGCCTTCCGTAAACAGTCTTTGGGTCATCCACTCGAGGACGTAAATTGAGCCTGTTGTGTTAAGTTGTGTGTCCAGTGTAACGAACCAGAGCCTTGGTGAATGGAAGCCTCTCTCACGAAAACACTTGTGGTATTTTTATTATCTCTTATTATTTTTATATCCCTTTTTCACCATTAGACCGAGCACCGGTCACTTTAAAATCTACTTTTCTTCTGACTTAAAAATCAATCTTACTATTACACATTAACTTCGGCGTCGTCTCTGGACGGCGCTGAAGTGGGTCAGTTATTTGGATGTCGCAATCTCAAAACTTCTTAATTCGCGAAATTAATATTTTATTGATATTAAATCGCAATCACATGTTCTACTTTTCTAAGTAGAACTCTTGTGTTCCGCTTTGCAATTTTCTTTAGTTTCGTTTCTTTTTATTGTTCTTTTTAATAAAAGCTTAAAGCTCAAAACTTCTGCCTAAAAGTATTCTTACTTGTTTAACTTCGAATTGCTTACATTATTCAATAATTCGAAGTTAACATAATAAGTCATTCATTTCGTTTGTTTTTAACAACGGCCGTTGACCGAATGAAGCGAAGCAAAAGTGCTGCGCTTGCATTTTAACGGTTCTTGGCTTGCTTCGACTATTCTGTTATTCGAGTCGATCGTGGCCTTGAACTAATTATGTTTAAATTGGCCTTGAATATTATTGTTCCTTTAAATTGGAACTTAGTCATTGTGATTGCGACACACAACATCCCTCACCCCTACGGGAAGAAAAATTTATTATCGTGAAGCGATGGTAAATTTTTCATGTGTGTACATATGTATGTATATTAAATGGAAGAGCTTAGTTTAATGATTTTTAGTCTCTAGAACATTATGTTAATATTGTTATAAAGTTTTAGCTGTTTACTTAATAACGTAAAGTTTTACATTTAATTGAATATTACTGTGATAATTCTATTATTACATTGTTGTTGTTTTTACCAATTTGTTGTTGTCTACATTGTTCTTTAATTTTATCTGTTTCTGTTTCTAATTTTGTGAACAAAATTTTAGATCTTACTTTTGAAAGTTTAAAAGTTTTAACAGTTGTGTATATTTTATTCTTATTGTAACGTTGTATGCGGCTGGTGCTTTCGTTGTCCTTGGAGATGGACCAGATATTGCCTTATTGGGTGCTTCCTGCTTTGTCGGCCGATTACCCGCATCGGGAGGGTCTTGATTGATGATGTTGATCATCGCTCGGATTGCCTGTGGGTAGTAGAATCTTTGTACGTTCAGCTGCGATGTGGGAATTTCTGTGACTGCAGCTGGCATCGCTTCCTGGAGTGACCTCTAGCGAAACACGCGCTTTATTGTTGTTACGAAACAAGCGTTTCCACGACAAAAATCGCCAAACACCGTCTGTTTCTTGTCAAAATTGACCATTCATCGATTTTTATTGATTAGACCAGGTGTTCCCACGATAGTAAACCGCCGAACCCTTTTGTCCCAAGTTGTCGCTATGTTTATTAGCTTGTCGAAACTGCTTTTTCGTGATTGCTGACAACATTCGGTCCTGATGAACTTCATCTTACAACGTCAATTTATGATCTCAATGATTGCTTCTATCGTATATTTGGTCTGTAGGTTTCGCTTTGGCTGAATTGCTGCGCTGTAGCTGCATTCTTGCTGCCGATACAGCTACCCTTCCCCCTTTGAAGTAATTGCTTGATTGGTGTTGTTGTAGCTATTCGTTTGTTGTGGTTGTTGGCCTCTGCACTCGTTTTACCAAGTGGACATGGAAGTCTTCGTTTTAGCGTATGTACTGCCGAGTTGCTAGTCAAATTTACAGTTTTGCCTCAATTTTACATTTAATTCTTCAATTTTTACATTTTCAACGATTCTTAGGTTTCCTTCTCTAATTGAGAAGGACTACATCGGTTTTTTTCTAAAAATTATTGCATTTACATTTTTATTTTACGTTCTTAACAGCTGTATGCATGCGAGAGTGTGTTATATAATGTTTCGCTTATACTTTAACAAATGTTAACAATTTAACAAAGTTTTTAGTTATGTATTTGCTTATTACTTTCCTTAAGTGTATTTATTACGTATTGCTAGCTAATGTGTATGTAGTGGGTAATTAGGTTTGAATTATGTATGTTCCTTCTTATGTGTATGTATATATATGTCTTTATCTACTTGTCATGTACTATAATTAAATATATATATATGTATTCGTATAATCGTAATTTTATCTTTCTATGAATATAATTTCCAAACTTATATATATACTCTTATATAATTTTTGAAATTGTATTTGCCTAACCGAGTTATATATATTATTTTTGTTCTTTTCTTTTTTCTTATATTGATTGTGCATTTATTAATAAAATAATTGCAAAAACAATTTTCCTGTGTTTTGTGTTTTCGTTGATCCATAATTTAAGTTTTCATTGCATGTGCATTTATTATTGTTTAAAATAATTGCAATTGCAATTTTTATTCCTTTGTTTTCAATTTCTGATCGATTCTGTATAGGACAATGACCTCTTGTTCTATATTCATTTGTTTATTAAGTTTTCGTTTCCTTAACGCGTTAAACCTCGTGTGCAACTATTCCGTAATAATTGCAAACGCAATAATTTTTTAACGGAGTTTTTGTTCATTTTTTTTTTTCGTGCGTTCTTTTAATTTTAGCGTTTTTTATGTGAAAAATGTTTTGTCGAAAAATGCTTACATGCGGAAACGCGTCGCCCTTTTTAGGTCACTGGTTTTGCTAGTGTAAGTTGGTTCCGATAGCTATAAATAAGCTGCAAGTTAACGATCGTTCATTATTGTCAGTGGTGACGTTCAATCGCTTGTGTTTTTTACATTTTGGTGAGTTCTTTGTTGCTTGTTTGACTGATTGTCCTACATTACTTTTATTTATTTTAAATTAATTCCCTAATTCTTTATCTTTTATTTAATTCAGACAAGAAAAAAAAAACAACAATATAACGCTATGGATTGCTGCCGTTCTTACTCTCTTTTCGGAATTATTGACGCCATCCTTACCCAGGTGGAGGGATCGAACTGGGATTTGGAGGGTTTAACGGCTGCTGCGCGCGCCTTAATGGACGAGTGCCGACGTTGCCCCTCGGCAACTCGAGTACAATTCCTAATCAATCTGACAAAATTGTTGATACATCACCCCGATGTGCACGAGACAGTCGCACTGAGTGTCTTCCGACTTGGGTTGATGATATATTTTTAGATGGACCGCTAAACATTTAAATGTTTTTAATTTTTTATTTTTATGACTACTATGTTTTTGTAAAAATAAAAAAAAATGAGCTTGGAAATTTTAATGACAACGTTTTCTATTAATGATTTGAAACTTCTATGTTCTGATTTTGATATAAATTGTCATTGGCGTCCGAGTTGATTTGTATTAATATTACTTTTACCGCAGTGTTCTCAACTTCAATCGAAAACGAAATGTTAATAAAAATACGATCAAACTGATTGTAAGTGCTCAAGGCAAACAATTTTCCCTTTGGATTTGTTAATTTATTACTAATATTTAGGATATGACATTATTTATGCTAATACCTTATTATTCGCCTTTCTTACATTCACATACGTTGTATATTTAAGTTATATAACTATCCCTTATGATACCCTATGATATATAAGCTAACCCTAACAATTTCTACACTTCGACGTACTGCAGAAAAACTCAAAGTTTTCTAGTGTTTAAGATGTCCCCAGGTCAAAATGGAACTTTTACTCTCTATCCTGTTTATATA
Source organism: Thecophora atra (assembly GCA_937620795.1). Classification (NCBI taxonomy): domain Eukaryota; kingdom Metazoa; phylum Arthropoda; class Insecta; order Diptera; family Conopidae; genus Thecophora; species Thecophora atra. The sequence continues at coordinate 46,284,629 of OW569398.1, forward strand.
TAAACACGTGGCTTATCCTTGCGATCCCTACCCGTATGTGGCTGTTCATATAACTCCGAATCCAAACCACTATTTTTTTGTTTTTTCGTTTGCACGCATTCATCATCCCTAGGTATACATGGGGGTGGAAATGCAGGACCCATTGGTACAGGTGTCACCGTAAAGGGAGCCGAAATTGTTGGTACCATTGCCATTCCTACACTTACTTTCCTTCCCTTACGCGCCTTTCTTTTATAAAACAGTTTTCGTGTTAGAACTACTATGCCCACGATTAATAGACTCCCGCCGCTCACCATGCCTGTTGTTTCTATTACTTGCTGTTTTGTGCTCAGACGTTTCATAGTTTCCATGTGTTATATTTCCTTCTTTAAATCTTCTATCCTACGACCACCCGTTGCCAATATTTCCTTTATATCTATCTTATCGGATAATACAACGGTTTCAGATTCGATTCTGTTAAATTTGTCTTTACTGATGCCGACCATACTTCTTTCAAATAATTTACCAAGAGCGTGTGTTTTGATGTCTTACGGAGATCTTCTACTTTATGATGTTCTGTCTCTTCAAATTCTAATATCATGCCCTCTCCTCGCACCCTACATCTTTGGACCATTTTTAGAATTCCTAACCCCACTAAACTGACATTAGACCTGCTTATCTTCTTGCACCTCAAACAAAGTTGGACTTCGGATGTTGTAAAGCCACGCATTCGGTGCTGTTAGCTTCCACACCGATCCTCGGTTGGGTGGGATTGCTATCTGCTTGCAAACGGTTCCATCCAAGTTATTATGATGAAGCAGCCTAACTTCACATACATCGCTATTTCCCGTTAGTATTTCGCCTCTATGTTTGCAAACTCGTACTTGTTTTGTAATATGCGGATCCTTGGAGGAAATCATCTTGCACTTGTTTAGATCCTCTTGCGAGACTTGAACAAATCTCCAGTTCCTTTCGGATTCCGCTATGTACGCCGCATTTAACTGTGTTGTTACATCCCACTCTTTTGTTGTAAAAATTGTGACTGGGTATGGCTTCATCAGTACGTAATTTTCATCATCTGGTATTGGGATTTTAACTACAACCCATAATAGGTCCTTCCCTCTAAACGACCTTACACTTGCTGTTTTCCATACGTCGTAATTATTTTCTAACATCCATGACGTTCTTCCGGGTAATTTAGATTCTTTCGATGCCTTTACGAGTTGCTCTTCGCTTAATATCGCCGGATGTAGTCTTCCCGCCATCAGGTCGTCAATTATCGCCATATCTAGCGCCTGTTGCCCTTGTATATCTGTCAAGCTCGCTTCCACCGCCGTTTGAACTTGCACCATGTGGAGCGCCGCTTCTATGTGGTTGAACTCTCTTACCATGAAATCACTTATATCGTTCTGTTTTTGTAGAGTTGCGTTCAGCCCGTATTGTAGACTGTTTATCCTATCTACTGCCAATGCTATTGGTTTAGACAGTGCTTCGTATGTTGATGATAACACTGATACTTGTTTTTCCATCATCTTATAATGTTTGTCCTGTGCCGTGTCCAGTTGTCTTAAGTCCGCATATATCTTGTTCGCGTCATCCTGGTCCATTGTTCCAAACGCCCAATTGAGCGCATTGCCGACAAAATTCAACGCTCGCTTAGACCTTCTACCTGATATTAAAATTCTTATCGTGTTTTCATCTTTTCGTAACCTTTCTATAATGGCCCTCATGGTACCGTCCAGCGCTCCACAAATGCTGGCATATTTCGTTAATATCAGCTGTTCATTGATTTTGTCGCACATACTTTTAAATGTGTCTATGTGTGTTTCTAATTTGTTAATCAATTCCTTGTAGTCATAAGGCTTGTAACTGGTGAGAATAGTCCATTCGTTGCTGTAAAACAAGGTTTCTTCCATTTTCTCGAAATAAATTGGTGTCATGGGCACTTCCGTTATTATTAGTGGTTGAGTGTCGATTCCGAAGACTGTTGCCAACACACTCAGATAGACTATTATTGGCATCATTCTGTTTTTATCTGTGGAGCAATTAAAATTCGTTACTTTTATATGCTATGCGTAACTAAATTCTTACGTTTAGCTGCTACGAGTGTTATAGAAATAATGTATAAAACATGAATATTTCCAAAATTTTCGGAATTCCCTAATTAATAATTAAATTTGTAATTAATGTGTAAACATAACCACTAAACCTTAATTCAATAATTTTCCTGATTATCCAAATAATTCTTTAACCTAGCTTAAATATTGTTATATAATTTAAGTAAATTGTTATGGTAGGGCTTCTCTTTCCCTTTAATTTTTATCATTGTTGTAAATGGATTTTTAATTTTGGAGAAAATTGAAGAAAATTTATTTTTCCTAGTATGATTTTTAATTAAAACACTATCTCCTACATTAAATTCTACTAAATTTAATTTTCTATCGTATTGAGCTTTGGATGTCTGCTTTGCCTTTTCCTGATTTTTCCTTACTATTTCGTGCGGCCTTTGTATTTGAAACTTTAGGATCTTGTTGGGATCCTCTGTATTATATACTGGACTACATTTTCTTTTTAAATTTGTCGGCATATCTATATCAAACCCGAATAATGTTCTAAAAGTTGTTTGTTTGGTCGTTATGTTCGGTGTGTGGTTGTGAACGTGCATTGCTGCAGTTAACCACTGATCCCAATTCGAGCCATCTTCTTTTGCGAAACTACGCAAATATTCGGCTAAAGGCCGATGACTCCTTTCTAGCGAACCATTAGCTTGCGGATGGTACGGCGTAATGTGTAATTTTTTAATGCCTTAAAGTTTGCATGTATCCGAGAATAATTTTGAAATGAAGTTGGTTCCGTTATCAGTGATAAGAACTCTTGGAATGCCGTAACGCGTAATAACCTCGTCGTAAAAAGCCCTAGCTACTGTGCTCGCTTCTGCGTCTGGGATGGCTACACACGCCATGAATTTAGAGAAATCGTCTTGGAAAGTCAAAATATATTTATTGCCCGAAACAGTTTCTGGCAAAATACCTACAATGTCCATATAAACTTTATCAAATGGCCGCATTGGTGTATCTGTTAATACCATAGGCATTTTGGTTAATTTTGAGCTTTTGTTCACCTGGCACTTTGGACAAGTTTTCACATAGTCCTTTACCTGCTTCTGCATCCCTGGCCACCTATATTCTTGTCGTATTCGAAGGTAAGTTTTTACCGCGCCTTGATGACCCCCAAGTGGTGTCTGATGGAAGTCTTTTATTATGGTATCTATTTTTTTGGATCTGTTACTACAGATTAGGGTACAGATTTGGAACCCTGGACTATCGGGTTCTACAGACATTAAATTTGCTTTTTTGTTATCTATACCAGAGCTATCTTGTTCTTTCGTTTTCGAGCGTGTTTGAACTGCTGTAACGGTATTGCTTGCCTTGGGTATCCTGCTTAATGCATCAGCATTCCAGTTTGTTTTCCCTGGCTTATAGACTATTTGGAAGTCGTATTCTGACAATTTATGCCTAAATCTTGCCAATCTTGAAGTCTGATCTTTTAAATTAGCTATTCCCTTTAATGGTTGGTGGTCTGTACAAATTTTGAAATGTCTTCCTAGTAGATAAGCTCTGAAATTTTTAGTTGCCCAAACAATTGCTAAAAACTCTTTTTCTATTGTAGAACACCGTTTTTCTGTATCACTTAATGTTCGGCTAGCGAAAGCTATTGGTTTATCTTCGCCGACTGCGCCTAATGCTTCATTACTAGCATCCGTGCTTAATAAAAATTCTTTTGAAAAATCGGGGTATGCTAATGGTGGTGAAGTAATGGCTGCCTTTAAGATGTCAAATGCTTTTTGACAGTTTTCAGTCCAAATAAACTTTACATTTTTACGCAACAATTTACTAATTGGCAACGCTATCTTTGCCGTGTCAGGTATGAATGTTCTATAATAATTTACTAACCCTAAGAAAGCCTGCACTTCCTTTACGTTTCTTGAAGGTGGAATGTTCTTAATGCATTCCACTTTGCTTGGGTCGGGGAGGGCTCCGTTTTCTGAACATTTATGGCCCAAATAAATGATTTCGCGTCACAAAAACTTGCATTTACTAACATTCAGCTTTAAATTATTTGCTCTTAGAACTTCAAAAACTCTCGCTAGTCTGTACGCATGCTGATCTAAGTTGCTACCGTATATGACTATGTCGTCTAAATAGACGAAACAGTCTATTCCTTGCAATCCTGTTAGCACGTGATTCATTAATCTCTGAAAAGTGGCGGGTGCCCCTGTTAGTCCGAAAGGCATTCTCTTAAATTCGAAATGTCCTAATGCTGAGCTGAAGGCTGTTTTTTTCCTATCATTGTCATTTACTAAGACTTGATGGTAGCCGCTAGCTAAATCTAGAGTTGAAAAATACCTGCTACTACCTAATTGGTCTAAAATTTCGTCAATCCTGGGTATTGGAAAAAACTTGTTTAATTGTAGCGTCATTCAATTTCCTATAGTCGACAACCATACGCCATTTCTTTTCGCCATCTTTTCCACATTTCTTTGGAACTATTAATAATGGAGAATTCCACGGCGATTTACTTGGAGTTATTATGTCGTCTTCTAGCAACTTATTAATTTGTTTATTAACTTCTTCCCTATGTGTATGGGGATGTCGGTACTGTCTTTGATTAATTGGTACCTGATCTACCCTCGTGGGAATTATGTGCTCTATTGTTGCGGTGTACGTCAATTTGTCTCCATCTAATAGAAAGATGTCATTATATTCTTTACATAAGCTGCTTATGGACTCTCTTTCTTCTTTATTCAAGGAAGGATCCAAATCTAGTTCGTGCATTAAAACTTTTAACCTTTGTCTAATATTTGAACTAACCACACTATTAATGGTTGTATCATTTTTCGGTATCTCATACTTATCGAAATCGCTGAATTCTGGAACGAAGTTGTCACTCAGAGTGAAATCTTCTTCGGTTGAATTCAAGATAGGAACGTTAACTTTATTATTTGTTACATTTACTAACGCCTCTCCTAAGAACACACCTGGGAAGATTTGAGTTTTGTGGATCACCACTTCTCGCAGTTTCGTTTTTAGATTCATTTCTATAAAACATGTTGATCTGGCCTTTATCACTCTTCGTGTCACGGGTGATAATCTGTTTTCTGATTTTACTAATGACAACCTAGCTATTTCCTCTCCTTTTGGAGTAATAATTTTTAATTCTTTTTTTATTGAATCTAATATGGACTTATTCCATAGGTTGTCTCTGCCAAGTATCCCGTCGCCTGGCAATCCTTGTTCAAGTGACACCGTATGTAGCGTTAAATCAAGGCATGTCCAGTCTTTATGGGTAACATTAACAGTTCCCTTAGTGGTTGCATAACCTCCAAAAGCTCCATTTAAAACTCGCTTTTCAGAATTATCAATTAATATATCCCTTTTAATGGACTTTTCTTTTACTAAGCTGGTGTCTGCTCCTGTATCAACCAATAAGATAAGTTTTTCATTAGTTGCCTCTGCACAAGGAAACTCAATGAACACATCATCCTCTAGTTTATTGTTGTAGCGACACTCACTCTTACTGTCTTCATTACTTTTGAAACTATTTGTTGTGCTAAATTCCTGTTTTTCTTTTTGTTGTATACTTTTTCTTTCACATTCTTGAACATTTATATTTGGTTTCACTATTCTTGAGTTTTTTAAACTTTTATCTGCTACAGATTTGTTTTCAACATTTTTGGTATTCACTATTCCTATGCTTATCGTTCCGACATGTTTTTTTTCCTTCCTTCTTCAATATTATTTTGACGAATTTCATCCAGATTCGTAGATGGGATAACTGTCCTCTCTGACGTATAAATCATCTTCTCGAATATCTCTGGCCCAAAGTTCCTATATTTTCTGGGTTCCCAGGTTACTGGCCTTGCCTGGGCCCTCGGTAGTTTCCCTGAAACGATTCCCAGTTCTTCTTGGCTTGGCAATCTCGTATCCAGTGTCCTGGTCTATTACACCAATGGCATGCACTGTGCGTATTAGTTTTATCTTTATTCGGGACTTTTGTTATTGGTTTGGGTTGATCTAGCCTTTTTTGGAAGCCGCCTTCATTCCATTTTTGATTGGAATCCCACTTGTTTCTGCTGTTATTTAGCCAATCTCCTTGTCGACCTCTGTGTTGTTGGTCTTCCCTTTTAAAAGGATTTTCTTTGATTTGCGAAATGTTTTTACATTTGAAATTAGTCTCATGGCCATATTTGCAGCATTCCTGACAGTATGGCGTGTTCCTTCTTACTAGGCAATCCTCTCTTGTATGACCCTTTCTGTTACAGAAACTGCAAGTAATATTCTGCATTGATTGCCCATTGCCGTTCTGCACAGTCCTATTCCATTGGCCTTTCAATTCTGGTAAACCTTCATCCTTTCTATAGCGCGGACTAAGGAATGGTTTCCTCTGATTGGAATAATCACATAACGGGTTTTCGACCACGCCGACGAAATGCCTACTTCGGATCGTCTCTGCCTGTCGTATATCATCCGCAACATCTAATGCTTGTTCCACCAATTCTTCAAATGTTGATTTCTCTATACCTACCAAATAAAGTCTTAATGAACTGTCTTGTAAACCTAACTTAAACGTCCTCATTACTGCCCTGTCTACTTCTGTTCTTAACGCTATATCTGATTTCCCCTGGTAGACAGCAGTGATAATGTCCTCCGCCTGAGACTTTAAGGCTATTAATTTTTCCGCGAACTGACGGATATCCTCGTTTGGCAGTTGCCTCATAGCTTGTATTTCTACCAAAACCATATCTTATGACCATATCTTAGGACTTATGTTGTAAATAATGTCTCTTTATTGCATTATTCAACTCTTCCAGCCTCTCGAACTTTTTCGAGCGCAAAAGGCTGTATGCATTTCCGTGCAGGCGCTGTTTAACGCATGCTATGAAGTCTTGGATCTCTGTGTCCTTGATATTTCTGTGTGCTAGATCGCATCCTTCAATAAATTTATATACTTCATTTCGGAGGTCAATAAATGGTGCACCCGAAAATAATGGGACTAATCTATTCACTATTTTTGCTGTCTTCTATGCCCATTTTGCTTAAATTTTTGTTATCTTTCTTCTGTGTATTGGATGTGATTGCCTCTGTTGCAATATTTCCCCTCTGTTGGCGTGGTTCCTCTTCGTGATGTTCGTAACTTCGCAAGATCGCTATCTGCTTTCTCAACAAGCCGTTTTCTGCCTCAAGTTGTTTAATTTCTTGTGCCTCTGAATTGTCTGGTGAATTTTCTGGGAAAACCTCCTTTTGTGTGCCGAGTATTTTCCTTAACTGCTCGTTTTCAAGTTCTAATTGTCGAAGACTGTCTTCTTGCAAGTCCCTACTTGCCAAATAACTGTCGTACCTACCTTTCAAACAGTTGAATTCTTTCTTCTACGCGTTTATTTCTGTTGTAATTGTCGCGTTTTTATTTTCTAGGAAGCTAACTATTTCGTCGACAATCAAATCCACCTCTTCTATCCCGGAGATGTCTTTCACGGAACTTATTTGCGATTTAATTAGCTCAATTGTTTCCCTATTACTTACTGTACGTGTAAGACTTCCCCAGGATTTTTCTACAAACCTGTCTAACTGACCAGATAATGCTTGATATTTCGATACTAGCTGTTCATATTCCTTATCCATTTATTAATATTAATTTGCATTGTCTACTCTTAATTATCTTAACAACTTCAATACCTCTCTTCACTCATGTAACTATGAACTTCTTTGAAATTTAATATCTATTCCCACGCCAATTAATATTTTTCCCATGATCTACAATTTAACTTGTCTCGAATATTTGTTATTTTCTTGCTTACTATGACACGTGCTATAAAAACAATTTTGTTTCACTTGTGTTTTGTTTTATTTTACGCAGAACTTAAATTTCAGTTTTCCAAGCTACTTGCACTTGAAAAATTTCAAAAAACGCATTACTTTTTTCCTTTATGTTTCAGCGCGAGCTATCATATTGCACTCCAATCTTTAACATCTGTCCGCACGTGTTAAACAACTCGTCAACAATTGTTTAATCGCTGTTTGTTTTTTTTTTCGTTTGTTGTTTCTTTTTCATTTTAATATTTTTCGGCTTGTAATCTGAACCGGGAGTGAAGCGACAGCGCTTCTTCGTTTAGCCGCGGTTACTTGCTAGCTTAAATTGCTGGCTCAACTTTTAAAAAAGTTCGTATAAAAAGTTAAGGTTTCGTTTCGGTCGAAATGTTTATTTATAAAATATTTTATCTAGATGCTATAAAAACACAGTTTAAAATTTTCTTTAAGACAATTTATTTTTACTTCTTCCTATTCGACATTTCTTTTTCCTTAATATAAATTTCCTGCCAAATCCTGTTCGCTTCTTCCCAAGAGATGGAGATCTCCTTTTCTGAAATCAAGGCTCTAAGGTGCGCGAGCCTTCTTCGATCCTTAACTAGTTTTCCTCCTCGGCGTTTCTTCTTGTTTGCTGTCGTAGTGTTTGGAATAAAACACGCTGCTTCCTCTTTTTTCCTTGCCTGTCGTTTGTTGTATTCATCCAACGTTATCCTATTGGGGCCTTGCTTCTTAATTGTTTCTGGAAAGTACTTTGGTGCGTCCTCGTCTATTTTCCCTGGTATGTTTTCTTCCATCTATGGTTGAAAATCCCACACTAAATTACTTCACGAAATACAAAATTGCTTAAATATCACTATACTTAATTAAATGATCTTTTCCTATGATCACTCGATAAATAAAACGCATTCGGAGTCAATAATATAAATCTTTATTCTGAACACTATTGTGACTCCGATTTATGGTTCGTTTAAAACTCTATGTTTTAATCAAAAACAATATTTTTCCTTTTCTCTCTTGGTGTATCCTTGCACGACAAAAGGATATCTCACCATAAAAACTTTTCAAAAATTTTTTTTTTAAAAAAAAAACTCAAAAAGGACTGTTGAAAAACTTCCCGAGCGAAAAGGTCGACCTCACCAAAAATTTTGTCCGGCGTGGAACGCCATTGGACAGACAAGGGTGCCTTGCTTGACGCTGGCACTCCTTTACTTGGCTCCAAATCAAGCCTCGCGACGATTGCAATTTGCACTTGCAATTTCTTTTTATTTATTCACTATACGTACCGTAATTCTTCTGCTATGTCCTTTCCGTTGTGGTCCTTGTTTTTCTCCTGGTCCTTCGAGCGATCCTTGGCTCGTGAAAACCGGCTGCGCCAAAAATGTTGTGTTAAGTTGTGTGTCCAGTGTAACGAACCAGAGCCTTGGTGAATGGAAGCCTCTCTCACGAAAACACTTGTGGTATTGTTTTTATCTTTTATTAATTTTTATATCCCTTTTTCACCATTAGACCGAGCACCGGTCACTTTAAAATCTACTTTTCTTCTGACTTAAAAATAAATCTTGCTATTACACATTAACTTCGGCGTCGTCTCTGGACGGCGCTGAAGTGGGTCAGTTATTTGGATGTCGCAATCTCAAAACTTCTTAATTCGCGAAATTAATATTTTATTGATATTAATTTCGCAATCACATGTTCTACTTTTCTAAGTAGAACTCTTGTGTTCCGCTTTGCAATTTTCTTTAGTTTCGTTTCTTTTTATTGTTCTTTTTAATAAAAGCTTAAAGCTCAAAACTTCTGCCTAAAAGTATTCTTACTTGTTTAACTTCGAATTGCTTACATTATTCAATAATTCGAAGTTAACATAATAAGTCATTCATTTCGTTTGTTTTTAACAACGGCCGTTGACCGAATGAAGCGAAACAAAAGTGCTGCGCTTGCATTTTAACGGTTCTTGGCTTGCTTCGACTATTCTGTTATTCGACCCGATCGTGGCCTTGAACTAATTATGTTTAAATTGGCCTTGAATATTATTGTTCCGTTAAATTGGAACTTAGTCATTGTGATTGCGACACACAACAAGCCATCGAGTGCGACGACCGCTCGCTGTGTGTTTGTTATGCCACCGCAATACAACGTACTTTAACTTAAAGCCCAAGACAAGTGTAAGGCCGTGGTAGAATGTGAAGTAAAAGAGTAAAAATAAAAATAAGAATTGGATTGCGACACATGTGATCGTCAACTATTTTGGCGATCACCAATGAAAAGCAAACCAATCAAAAGTGTCGAACATAGGATATTTTTCGAAGTCAGAATAAGAAATTTTAGTATATAAGATTGTGTAAATTTTAAATAAAGACCAGAATGAATTAGTAAGCCTGCAATTGCATTGTCATTTACAAGCGAATAATTTGGCGACACACGATTGCATTCGCTTTCATTCTCATTTAATTCGGCAACATCAGCTTGCCTAACTAATCTGCGGAGTCTAACCGCTAAGCTAATAAAAAGGTATACACAAACACGTAGGGATAAAGATAAACTTTAAAATGTCTGTTTAGATGAAACACCACAAGCCATACAAACTCACTATTATACAATTATTATTATAATTACTTGATACTAAGAACTTGTTAAATTTATTCATTAATTAAGAAATTCAAACAAATTAATAGCAAATTAAATTGTAAAATTTTCAAACATATAATTTAAAGGAAATCTCGAACTTCACATTGACAATCACTGATAAAAATTATATTCTTCCAATATAATATAATTTATAATATATAATATATTAATTTTAATATATTTTATAATATATTATTATACAATATAATTTTTCTCTTAAGTGTGAGGGTGTAGTGTATCCACTAACCGCACTCTGCTCCTGTACACAACATGCATGCTCCATGCAATATTGTTTGCTCCATTGCTATCCATTGCTATCTTGAAGAGAAAGTCTTGATTAAAAGAATGACAACAAATGACTTCAAACATGGCGGACGACACTACAATGCACAGCACGACACTAGACAATAACGCATCACAACATGCGGCCGTATTGCAGGCTTGTCGCCATACCTCGCAACGATATAACGATTTCCACAAAACCAGCAGTCTGCGTTCATCAAGTGAATTCACACTATGTCATAGTTTGGCATAGTGCGACACTATGACACTATTACCTTCGAGCCTAAAGCGTTCAATAATATCGTGAAGTGGTGTCGTCTTGAATGAACGATACGATTTGATTGGTTTGAGTAGACGACAATGCGTCATAATGTCTTGTTCGGCAGATGTCTTGAATCGTTCAACAATATTGACTGAAAGTGTTCATTTTTGAACGACACGACATTACACTGCACTACTGCGACACGTTGTCGTATGATATTCAAGACGTCTTGTGCAGCTCTTTAATGTAAACCATAGGGAAACAACTATGCATAGAATTAAGTATAAGAAAGAATAGTTTAGCCCTATATATATATTAATATTGTTTGTACATTTACACTCTAAGAGAAATGGGATTACTTAGGGTATAAAAAGCCGAGCGATACAAAGTAAAGTTCAGAACTAATCTAGCCAGAAATCATTCAAGACTTTTCATTCAATTCTACGCCAGCAACATAGCAAGGCGTCTTTGGCAACAGGACGGGTCAATTTAATTGCAGGCACTCCTTCTCGTCCAGCGGCGTTTACGCCAGGACAAACATTAGGTCGATTTCTTTTCCACTTGGGAATTATCTTCCTTTAAAGAGTTACTCACGTAACATAACACCAGCGTCGGGAAATTCTGAAGAAACTGCGTCGGCAGAATTCCCGACGTACAATTGATGAACCTTTAACAAATTTGTTGGTAATTTCCGTGCTTTCCAGACGTTGGTTTTGGACAGCTTTTGGTGTACAAAAAAGGCACGATTTCTGACGTGAACAAAATGGTGTCGAGTAGAGCAGTCTTGGCATAGTTTCGCCAACGTCGGCATAGCGTACAACCACGTTCGAACGTGATAGGAAATGATACCCTTAATTCCCATGGATTTCCTCCTACAACTACTCCTAATATTCTTTATAAAAATAATAAAATACTGGCAATTTATAGTACGGCACACGTTTTAAGATTCCATTGCAAGCATGCTGGTTTTGTTAATCATAACTTTAACTCAAAAATAAAAACGGATTTTGAACGCGACACGCGTATTCTGAGAACAATATTTTTCCCGCTGCTTTTGCGTAAAGTCTCCTGTTTAGCAATTTTAGAAAAACCAAAAATCAGACCTCGTAAAACCCGCTACACAATACTTTACTCCGAAAGTGCTTTTGTAACAATTTGGACGAAATGCATTTTATATGAGATAGTGATGTTTTCGATATTTTGAACTGTAACAAGTTTTTTTTCTCAGCTGAGATTGACTCAGCGGCTCCAGGGTTCATTGTGTGTGGAACTTGGAGAAAACCACTCACTTTGTAACAATCTAGCACTGACTGAAACAGTTCAGCTCGGACGTTCAGCTCGGAGTGGGAAAAGGACAGCTGAGCAACAGCCTCGGTACTGGTGCGACGCTTCGGTCGAGTAGCGTATCCACGAGTGTGAGCAAAAGCCCGTGGAGCTAATCAACTCTAATGTTGATTAATCGCAAACAAAAAAAATAGAGTAGAGCAAAAGCCCGTGGAGTCACTTCGGCCTGACGAAGTGATCGGTTCGAGTAGAGCTAAAGCCCGTGGAGTCATCTATCTATCCGAACTATCCGAATGATCGTAAAAAAACCGGTTGAGCTAAAGCCCGTGGAGTTAATCAACTCCAAAGTTGATTAATCGTAAAAAAAATACAGTATGAGCTAAAGCCAGTGGAGTCATACAGCACTAGCTGTATGATCGACTTAAAAATAAATGTATTTGCATTGCGGCGCCAAAAATGAACCAACTCACGAATAAGATAAAGTCTCGCTTTACTGGTGAATAATTTCGACGGTGTGAGACTGGTAGATTTTCTAAGTTCAAAAATGCTCGTTAAGAGCAGCACATGAATTAAGGTTCTTACGAATTGTAATTTCTACTTTGAACCCAAAATAAGTCACGGTGGAAGATTCTATGCTTCTTGATAGCATTGTCTTCCCGTCAGCTGTGGTTGCTGTTGTTGTTGTTGTCGCTTTCCATATGCCTGGTTATGGACAGGTCGTTGTTGTTGTTTCTTGCTTCTTGTGTTGTTGTTTATTGTAAAGAAGTAGTCGGTGGTTATTGTTATTTTTGTTTTGATATTTGCTGTGTTCCTCTGCGTTTCTGCTTCTGCAATTATGTCGGTATGTTTGTATGAACATATTTTGCTATAGCTGGTCGTTGTGCACAATATATATATACATACGTATATGATCGACTGGTTGATCTCATATGCATCTCGGTATGTAATTGAACTTCTGGTGACGGAATATTGTAAATACGTATGTATATTCGTTTACTCTGTTTATTGACTTCAAGCAGATGATTGTTTTCGGCAGAAGTATTTGAAACGATGGTTGGATCGTTACAGAACATAATGAATAATATATATATTGTAATAATGGCAGTAAAATGCATATTCCTGTTTATACAATCTATCAGGTACATATATAAACAAGTAACTGAATCTATTTTACAACACTATCACTAGATGAGGGTACTGTTAAACCCAGCAGAGCACAGCAATGCTTGTGTTTAGAGAGTGGTAATTTCATATGTAAATTAAGCATATCTATAGCGATCATGTGGGTACAGATATGCCATATGAAAAGTATTCCCAAATTTGCAGAGAGTTTTGGGAGGATTAATATGGATTTGTGGTTATAGGCAAAGACCATCTAATCGATGTTGGACGTTATAGAAAGGTATTTGATGTATACATTCAACTATAAAACTGCATGCATTATATTATAATTTGCCAGTACCTGCTTGCATTCGAAACGATTAAGATTAAAGTAAATCATCAACATTTACCTGATCATCATTATCAACCTGATTATAAACATCAACATCTACATGATCATCAACTGATCATAACATCAACCTTATCATCATCATCCTGACCAGCGCCTGATCGTCAACATAAACTTGATCATGCACATTAACCTGATCATCAACATGATCATTTTCATCAACATCAACATTAACCTGATCATCAAAAAATTTGTTAAAAAAGTGAAAATGGATGAAAATTACTCAAGGACGTTCTAACGACTAGAAATATATTGAAGAAACAATTTAATAGCTTTGTCAATAAAAAAACCTCTTAGATTTTGTCGTATTTGTATTTAACTTTATTTACGGAGTGCACGAGTGAGGTTTTACAAACCGGAACTAACTAACTAACCAAAAAAAAACTCAAGCCCCAGTCTTTCGTCTCAATACCAACTACTGCTTATAATCATTGGTACCAACATTAACAATTTTTGTACTAATCGCTAGTGATGCCCAATGCTAATATTGAACATTCCGCCCACCTCGTCGGTCTGGCGACGAAATGGCTACCTCGTCTTTAGTTATCTGCCGTCGGCGGTTCTATTGGTAGTGGTGACAGTTTGCTGATTGGACGCTTCAGGATGGTAGAAGAGGTTTTTACGGTTGCAACTCTGACGACTCCATCGGAACCAGGATGGAGCTCCACCACCCGGCCCATAGCCAATTGTGTGGGAGGAACGCGTTCATCCCGTAGAAGTTGCCCCGCTTTTAAATTATTCCGCTGCTGACGCCACTTTGACCTCGCTTGAAGTCCTTGTAGGTATTCGATAGACCATCTACGCCAAAAATCTTGGTACATTTGTGATAGGAGTTTCCATCGATTTCGAGGAGTCATCTTATCTCAGAGTTGAGAACCGAAGTAAAGGGTCTTCCGATCAAAAAGTGTCCTGGAGTTAAGGCAGCTATATCATCAACGTCATCAGTGAGCGCAGTTAGTGGCCTTGAGTTGAGGCACGCTTCGATCTGCTTCAGCAGGGTGTAGAATTCTTCAAATGTTAAGGTTGCTGTTCCAATGACACGTTTGAGGTGGAATTTCATACTTTTAACGCCGGCCTCCCAGAGACCACCGAAATGGGGAGCAGCTGGTGGTATAAAATGCCAATTGATTCCACGTCTCGATGCGTAGTTAGCAGCATGTTGGAGTTGATTCTTTAGCGTTCGCTGTTCTTCCCTTAAATAAATAGAAATAAAACGGCTTAGCGCCGCTATAGAACCGTCAGTGGTCATGTCACTGACCAGTTCCAAATGGCAAGCCTTTGTGGAAAAGCACACAAATACTGCGACATAGCCTTTATACGCCCGTTGCCCTCTGCCTTTCGTTGTGCGCACATAAAAGGGACCTGCGTAATCTATTCCGGAGTGTGTGAAGGGGAGCGACACGTTGCATCGCGGACCTGGCAATGGTCCCATGAGTTGAACAGACGGCTGGCAGCTTTGCCGAAAACACTTCACACAAATCCGTAGGCATCGCTTAACGACTGTGCGACCATCTATTATCCAAAATCGTTGTCGAATGTGGTAAAGTGTAGCTTGAGCCCCGGCATGCAACAGCTGTGTATGTGCCTTTTGTATAACGAGATTTGTAAAATAATTATCTTTAGGTAATATTATGGGATGTCGCGCATTAAATGGTAGATTTGATTTTTTGAGCCGCCCACCGACACGCATTATACCTTCGACATCCTACCATGGGTTTAATCTAAGCAGCTTACTCTTCTTGTCCACAGCCTTCCGCGTCTGCAATTGTCTTAATTCTTGCGGGAATTCTGTTTGTTGTACTCGTTTTGCCCATGACCTTAATGCCAAGTATCGTTCTGCCCACTCACAGTGGGTAGCAGTTGAATGTGGTTTTTTACATCTGATCAAAATGAATCGCTGGCACCAAGCCGAGACCGAAAGCAATTTGTCGAGATCCGAAAACTTCGTTAGGATCGATGTGTCAGGTTGCACAAACTGTGCATTTGTTACTGGCAGTGCTTTAATTTCAGGTAGGCTCTTAAGACTCCTTGGTGGTAGTGTGGGCCATTTGCACTCTGGTCGACCTAACCACTCTGGACCCGACCACCATAGAGGATGATTAATGAGCTGTTTGGTTGATAAACCTCTCCATGCACAGTCTGCTGGGTTGTCTGTCGTACGTAGAAACCTCCATTGATCACCGGACGTCATCTCAAGAATCTGTGTGGTTCGATTTGCGACGAAATCTTTCAGCTGGCCTGGGTTTGACTGTATCCAGTCAAGAGTAGTTGTTGAATCCGACCACAGGAACGTATTCACCGAATGAAGATTGAGTATCCCTCGAATTTTTGTCACTAGTTTTGCAGCTAAGAGTGCCGCGCATAATTCTAATCGCGGTATGGTTATCCTTTTTATGGGTGCAATCTTTGTTTTCGCGGCGAGTAGGCTTATCTTATCACCAGAAGGTGAGACAGTCTTGAGGTATACAACTGCTGCATAGGCGTATGTCGATGCGTCGGCGAATGCATGAAATTCGTAACAGTTAACGTTAGTCGATGTGTGAATCCAGCGCGGGATCTGAATGGCGCTGAGCTCGTTGAGTTCAGTGCGAAAGCCAATCCACTGCTTTTGGATTTTTGAAGGGAGCCTCTCATCCCAATCAATACCGATGATCCAGAGCTGTTGGAACAGTAGTGTGCTTCGTATCAACACTGGTGCAAGGAACCCCATCGGGTCAAACAATTTGGCGACGTTCGATAGCAATTGTCGTTTGGTAATGACCGCGTCAGAGAAGTCGACATCCAGTTTATATACGAAACTGTCTGATGCTGTCCTCCATACCACCCCTAAGGCTTTTGACTCGCACTCTTGTGGTAGATCGCATGAATCCATAGAATCATTAGAATTCGTCGCATCGTCTATATCATTAGAATTGGAGATCTAATGATTTTCTTAATGTAAAGCCTCCAGCTTGTAGTAATTCCTGCAGTTCGTTTCTCAGCTGTTTCGCTTCAGTGACCGTGTCAGCACCCGGGAGCACATCATCAACATAAAACTCGTTCAGTAGGGCAATTGCAGCCTTCGGATATCGGTGCCTTTCGTCATGTGCAAGGGTTTGCAAAACTTTAATTTCCAGAAATGGTGCACAATTGACTCCATAATTTACGGTCAGTAATTTGTAAATGTTAGATTCTCCTTGCTCATTAGGTCGCCACACTATGCGCTATAGTTCTGCGTCCACTGGATCAACCCAAAATTTGGCGATACATCTTTTCGATGTCAGCTGTGAAGCCGATGCGATATTTGCGCCAGTTCAAAATGACCGCAGCGAGATCATTTTGCAGTTTTGGCCCTGTGTGTAAACAATCATTAAGTGAGAGTCCGTAATCGCTGCGTTTTGACGCGTTAAATACAACCCGCAATTTTGTGGTCGTACTTGACTCTTTCCATATGATGTGATGTGGCAAATAATTGACACGCCATTGACTTTTATCTCGAGTGACCTCCATGTGTCCGAGTGCATGATAATCATGCAGGAAGGTTCGGTATAAGTCGTACAAGACAATATTATTGTTTAGGCGACGCTCTAAATAATTTAATGATGACAGCGCCGTAAATGGCGTAGACGATAATCGCAATAAGTTGGACTCCAAATTAACGGGAAGTTTACGTCGTTACTACACTTTCGTTTCGTGTAGTTGTTTTGTCAAAATATTCATTGCAGAATTTCTCATCTTGCGTAAGCTTCAGTTCCACGTCGACTTCTTCCAATTCCCATAACTTTCGGAGAAGCTGATCGAGTTCTACTTGTAACGAAGTTTTCTTAGCTGGGATATAACACAGGGTGTCCAAGGTTCGTTAGAGGAAAGAATTTGTTTGTTTGGGACTATTTCACTTTTATTTTCATTTACTCCAATGAATATGTTACAGAAAGGCTATTTTTGCAAACGACTACGAATTCGGGTGTGGGTAAATTCGGTGAGTAGCGTGTCTTATCTGGTTGCGAGTGCGAGCGTTGATGAATCAGAGAGCGTTGCGTGTCTCTCTCGTTGTGGATGTGTGCGCTGTTGGATCAGAGAGCGTCGTATATCTCTCTCGCTGTAGGTGGGTGCGCCGTCGAATCAGGGAGCGTTGTGTGTCTCTCTCGATGTATGCGTGAGCGCCGTTGAATCAGAGAGCGTTGTGTACCTCTCTCGATGTATGCGTGAGCGCCGTTGAATCAGAGAGCGTCGTGTGCCTCTCTCCATGTATGCTTGAGCGTCGTCGAATCAGAGAGCGTTGTGTGTCTCTCTCGATGTATGCGTGAGCGCCGTCGTATCAGAGAGCGTTGTGTGCCTCTCTCGATGTATGCGTGAGTGCCGTTAAATCAGAGAGCGTTGTGTCCCTCTCTCGATGTGTGTGAGCGTCGTCGAATCCGAGAGCGTCGTAGAATCAAGCTGTCTCTCCTGATGTAAGTGTGAGCGCCTAAGAATCAGAGAGCGTCGTGCGCCTCTCTCAATATATGCTTGAGCGTCGTCGAATCAGAGAGCGTTGTGTGTCTCTCTCGATGTATGCGTGAGCGCCGTCGTATCAGAGAGCGTTGTGTGCCTCTCTCGATGTATGCGTGAGTGCCGTTAAATCAGAGAGCGTCGTGTGCCTCTCTCGATGTGTGTGAGCGCCGTCGAATCAGAGAGCGTTGTGTCCCTCTCTCGATGTGTGTGAGCGCCGTCGAATCAGAGAGCGTTATGTGTCTCTCTCGATGTACGCGTGAGTGCCGTCGACTCGGAGAGCGTCGTAGAATCAAGCTGTCTCTCGATGTATGCGTGAGCGCCGTTAAACCAGAGAGCGTTGTGTGTCTCTCTCGATGTATGCGTAAGTGCCGTCGAATCAGAGAGCGTCGTAGAATCAAGCTGTCTCTCCTGATGTAAGTGTGAGCGCCTTAGAACCAGAGAGCGTCGTGTGCCTCTCTCGATGTGTGTGAGCGCTGTCGAATCAGAGAGCGTTGTGGGCCTCTCTCGATGTATGCGTGAGCGCCGTCGTATCAGAGAGCGTTGTGTGCCTCTCTCGATGTATGTGAGCGCCGTCGAATCAGAGAGCTTCTCGCTGGGTGTTGTGTGCGTGCGAAAGGTAGAGGCGGGAGATTCCTCAGGCCAAGGAGACTCAAAGTCTACCAGAACTGACAAGAGGGAGAGCGGAAGGATTCTCTTAAACAAGGAGACTTAAAAGTCTACCAAAACTGCTAAGAGCAAGGAGGAGGGGACGGAAGGATCCTCTTAAACAAGGAGACTTAAAAGTCTACCAAAACTGCCAAGAGGGAGACAAGGATTTCCGCACTTACCCGATTAGCTTCTGATGATGTTGTCTGCATCGATGCCGGAGACTGACTGACTGTCCGGAGTTGTTCCCTTGCCTTATATTTGTTTCTTATTGCATTTGTAGCGTGCTGTTCATGTGTCTGGACTTATCCGCCTCTCGCTTTCGCTCGCATGTTTGCTGTGTCTTTGTCGCTTCCTTCGATTTGCCTTTCGTCGTCGTTTGCTTACATTTTTCTTATTCTATATTTACAGTTAGACAATTAAATTCTTATGCTTATAAAGTTTTAAATTCCAAGTTACAATGTTTATTTACTTAAATAGTACAAAATGAGATTTATTTATTCATTCTAAATTTCTATGGTTATTTTTATAGTCTTAAATCTACTATCAATAAAACATAAATCTTAAATCTTAATAAAACATAAACTTAAATATAAGAAAGGTTTTCAATTTGTGAGGGTGATATTTATCGTCCTCACATCCCCTCCTTACTTCCGGGAATGAGAAAGGCGTTGGCATTCTTGGCTCTGCCAATGCGTTTTGTGACGATGATGTCACATTCCTCTGAAATTTTTCTATTAATAATAATGCGCAGTAGTAACGACGATGCGTATGCAGGTACAGTTAGGTAAACACACGCACAAATGTTGTTGTTGTTTTTGCGGCGTTATCTCTTTTGTCGTTGTTTGTTGTTTCGTGTTTCGGACAATTTGGTGCATTTCGTGGGACCAAAGTGCCGTTTTGCGGGGTAGCCTACAGCATGTTGTTTTTCTTATTCTCGACGCTTCGTGTAATATGACGTTCTCGTTGTGTTTTGGTGGCTTGGATTTTTATGCGCGTTATGAAGTGTGACGCTGATAAGAATTGAATTTGCGTGCGCAGTTAATACGTTTTGTTGCGATACCTCTCAGATTTGTTTCGAGTGTCTTTATATGGTGGTATGTTTTTAACTCGTTAACGTGGGCTGTTCTTGTTCGTGTGGTGTCGATGTTTTCTATCTCGACTATCACTGGTGAAATGAACCTTGTAATTCGATAAGGTCCGTCATATCGTGGTGCTAATTTCGCAGTGAATCCCTCGCAGGCTTTGGAGAGATGGTGCTGTTTAACTAATACTTGTTGTCCAATTTCCGGCTGCCATTGTCTCCTTCGAAGATTGTAGTGACGGGCCTGGTCCTGTGCTGCTCGTTCCAGATTTAGTTGTACGATTCGAAATATTTCTTTCAATCGTTCGGCTCTAGTGTTAGGGTCTTGTATCGTTCGGCCAGTTCCAAATGTCGTCTCATTGTACAAGGTTTTTGGTAAACGTGGTTCACGACCTTGATTTAAAAAAGCTGGGCTGTATCCGGTAGTTTCAGAAACGCTCGTGTTGATTGCGAGTGAAACTTCTGGCAATGCGTCGTCCCATTTTCGTTGATCTCCTCTGCTAAGTTGCGCTACCATGGTTTTGATGGTCCTATTTACTCTTTCAGCGGCGTTTTCTTGCGGCGTGTAAGGTGCCGTGAATTGTTGTTTTATACCTAGCTCTTGTGTAAATCTTTTAAATTCGTTGCTGGAGAATTGGGATCCGTTGTCCGTAACTACTATTTTGGGTACTCCGTAATGCGATAAAATTCGTTCCCTGAAGGCCTTTTTCACTGTGGCTGTTGTTGCTTTGCGTACCGGAATTATTTCTGTCCATTTCGTGAATTTATCTATGAAGACTAACATCATCGTATTGCCGTGAGTTGATCGGGGAAGAGGTCCCACGAAATCCATGCAAACTATTTCCCAAGGTTCGTTGGCTAGTTGCGTTAGCATGTGACCTGCAGGTTTTTGCTGGTTAGCCTTATAGCGCTGACAGGATGTACATTGTTTTACGTAGCGGCTGGCATCCCGAAACATTCCTGGCCAGTAGTAGAGGTTGGCTAGTCGTGCTATCGTCTTGTGGATTCCAAGATGCCCAGCTGTTGGTGCGTCATGGTTCTCCCTCAGCACTCTTTCACGCATTGGTGTTGGGACGCATAGTTTCCATTCTACAGAGTTGTCGTTTTTACTTAGATTTGCGATATGCCGATAAAGCTGACCGCCTTCGATGGCGTAATCTGGGAATTTTTCCGGATGCTGTTGTATCTCGGCAATTTTTCTCTTGATCCAGGAGCACGCGTCTTCATTGATGTCTGCCTGCGTTTGACGAAGTGTTTCCCGTGGTTGCCGTGAGAGTGCATCCGCTACTACATTGAGTTTTCCTTTTCGGTAGTGGACATCATATCGATATTGTTGCATTTCTAATGCCCATCGAGCAACGCGTCCTGAGGGATTTTCTATTGTGTTCAGCCATTTGAGCGCCAGATGATCGGTTATTATGGTAAATTCGTATCCTTCGAGATACTGTTTCATTTTCCGAATGCCCCATATTATTGCTAAACATTCTTTTTCCGTCGTGGAGTAGTTTATTTCGGCTCTGTTTAGCCGGCGACTTGCATATGCAATAACTCGGTCTTGTCCATTGATGTGTTGCGTAAGTACTGCTCCCAATCCGTGGTCGCTGGCATCGGTTTGTAGCGTAAAGCGTTTTGAAAAATCGGGGCAAGTTAGTACCGGTGCTTCAGTAAGTAAATGTTTTAGCTGCTCGAATGCCTGCTGTTGCTCAGCTTCCCATTTGAAACGGTAATCCTTTCTCAGTAGCTTGGTTAGTGGCTGTACGACTTTTGAAAATTCTGGCACAAAGCGTCTATACCAGGAAGCTATTCCCAGTAATCTGCGTAGTTCTCGTAAGCTGGTTGGTGGTTGTAATTCTTGTATGGCTGCTATCTTTTCTGGATCCGTGTGGATACCCTCGTTTGTAACCAAGTGCCCCAGGTACCTTATTTCAGTTTTAAAAAATTCACACTTGTCGTTGTTGATGTTTAGCTTTGCCTCACGCAGCCTCTGGAAGACACGGCGGAGATTGCGCATGTGGTCTTCTACGGATTTTCCTGTGACGATGATATCGTCTAGATACGCAAAAGCGTATGGTTCCAAATCTGGTCCGATCACGCGGTCTAGTGCACGTTGAAATGTTGCTGGTGCCGAATGGAGCCCAAATGGCATGACGCGCCATTGAAACAAGCCACGGCCTGGTACCGTAAATGCGGTATATTCCTTGCTTCCTGGTTCCATGGGTATCTGCCAGTACCCGTTCTTCAAGACGATTGTGCTTATTAATTCTGCATCTCGCAGCTGATCCAGGATATGTTGGATCCTTGGTAAAGGGTATGCATCAGGAACAGATTTGGCATTTAGTTGCCTGTAGTCTACACACATTCTCCATTGGCCGTTCTTCTTTTTAACCAAGACAATGGGTGCACTGTGTGGGCTTTTTGATGGTTCGATTAGTCCCTTCTGTAGTAATTCGTCGATTTCCTTGTTTATGACTTCTTGCATTGCTGGGTTTCTTGGGAAGTAGCGTTGTTTAATTGCTCGCTCGTCGGTCATGGTTATTTTATGACAAGCGATGTTCGTGGGTCCTTTTACTTCTTCGAAGAGTTTCATTTCAGTTTCTATGAATTGTTTGATGGCTTCTTGTTCCGTCATTGCGTGGCTGCGGACTACTGAGCAGGCTGAGTTCTCGCGCTGTTCTTCCTTTGTGATGGTTAACCTGTGGCCGCCTAGTATTATCGTTGCTTGTGTATTTTGTAAGAAGTCAAGTCCGAGGATGAGGCTATCGATGGCCCTCGGGAGGATCAAGAGTGGCATCTGTGTCGTCTTATTCCCCATCTTGATGTTGACGTTTAACGCGGTTGTTGCTTTGGTTACTTCTCCGTTAGCCAGCCGCACCAATGTGGGCGCCGGCATTTGATTCCTTGTAGTTCGTAATGTATCCGCCAGTTGTTGATTGAGGAAACTTCGTGTGGCGCCTGTATCTATTGTTGCTGTTAGTAGTTTATCATCTATCGTGACGGTGGCTGCAATTCGTCCACTCTCTAGCTTTAAAGTTGATTTTGTGGAGGTACTATTTCGTGGGGACCCGTTCTGCCTCCTTAAGGACGGGTTCCGTTGGAGTTTTCCGCACGCTGGTAACGCTTACAACAGTCGATCGTTCGTACGCCCTGTTTTCCGCATTCCCAGCAGAATAACACTGGCGGTAACCGACAACTTTTACTATAATGACCTGTTCGCCCGCACCGTCGGCAGGCCGTTCGTGGGTTGAGATGTTGTTCCACAGTTTCAGCTATTCTATGTTTCTCTGCCGATGCTCCCGTTGTTCTGTGTTTTCGGAGTCCAGAGTACTCTTCTTGATGCATTCGGCCGGTGTTTCCTTTATGCGAGTGAGTTCTTGCAGCTTCTTCTAAGTTCAAACTCTCCACTTCCGTTGCTAAAGCTGTCAATTCGTCTAAGGAGGAGAAGTCTCTTCGCCGTATATACCACCGGTATTCTGTAAGGCTGTTGTCAAATATTCGCTCCAACTGTTCCGTTTTGTTGAAGTTGGCGTGTCGCATCAGGTCCTGGAGTGCGACAACATATTCCTTGAAGGGCTCATTAGGTTTTTGTCGTCGTGAGCGGATTTCGTCACCAAGTTTCTCGAAATATCGTGATGGTAAATAGAATTGGAGGAAGTCTTTTCTGAATGACTCCCAAGTTGGCCAGTGCTTGTTGTTATTGCGATACCACATTAACGCCTTGTCTTTGAGTAGCTCGGGCATTGCTCGTGGTAATAATTGTTGTTGAACATTATATGTCGCCGCAAGTTCCTCTATTCTTTCTATAAATTCGATGGGATCGCGTCCTCCATCAAATTTGGTGGACCATTTCCGGATCTTTTCTATAGCCAGTCCATATCCTTCTGTGGCTATAACTCCTTTTGACGGTGTCGGTATCTCGTTGTTTACAGCCGGTGTGAACAATGTGCAGTCATCGGTGAATCCTAAAAGATTTGGTGATGGTGCTCGGCTCTTGTTGTATACATTTTCATAGATTTCTAATCGTCGTTGGATTTCCTCGCTGTGTTCTTTACGGTTTATAAATGCCACTAGTTGCTTCCGCATTCCTTCGACTGTTTCGTCTTCTTCTAAGCTGAGGTCCTTTAAGATTTTAGCCAGGTCTTCCTCCTAGCTTTATAAATCCACGATGTTCCCGTCATTGTGTAGTCGTTAACTTAGTTTAATTGGTTGCAAAAATAATTAATGCGTGTTTCTGTAAATAGTCCCTGCTCGGGCGCCACCTGTAACGAAGTTTTCTTAGCTGGGATATAACTCAGGGTGTCCAAGGTTCGTTAGAGGAAAGAATTTGTTTGTTTGGGACTATTTCACTTTTATTTTCATTTACTCCAATGAATATGTTACAGAAAGGCTATTTTTGCAAACGACTACGAATTCGGGTGTGGGTAAATTCGGTGAGTAGCGTGTCTTATCTGGTTGCGAGTGCGAGCGTTGATGAATCAGAGAGCGTTGCGTGTCTCTCTCGTTGTGGATGTGTGCGCTGTTGGATCAGAGAGCGTCGTATATCTCTCTCGCTGTAGGTGGGTGCGCCGTCGAATCAGGGAGCGTTGTGTGTCTCTCTCGATGTATGCGTGAGCGCCGTTGAATCAGAGAGCGTTGTGTGCCTCTCTCGATGTATGCGTGAGCGCCGTTGAATCAGAGAGCGTCGTGTGCCTCTCTCCATGTATGCTTGAGCGTCGTCGAATCAGAGAGCGTTGTGTGTCTCTCTCGATGTATGCGTGAGCGCCGTCGTATCAGAGAGCGTTGTGTGCCTCTCTCGATGTATGCGTGAGTGCCGTTAAATCAGAGAGCGTTGTGTCCCTCTCGATGTGTGTGAGCGTCGTCGAATCCGAGAGCGTCGTAGAATCAAGCTGTCTCTCCTGATGTAAGTGTGAGCGCCTAAGAATCAGAGAGCGTCGTGCGCCTCTCTCAATATATGCTTGAGCGTCGTCGAATCAGAGAGCGTTGTGTGTCTCTCTCGATGTATGCGTGAGCGCCGTCGTATCAGAGAGCGTTGTGTGCCTCTCTCGATGTATGCGTGAGTGCCGTTAAATCAGAGAGCGTCGTGTGCCTCTCTCGATGTGTGTAAGCGCCGTCGAATCAGAGAGCGTTGTGTCCCTCTCTCGATGTGTGTGAGCGCCGTCGAATCAGAGAGCGTTATGTGTCTCTCTCGATGTACGCGTGAGTGCCGTCGACTCGGAGAGCGTCGTAGAATCAAGCTGTCTCTCGATGTATGCGTGAGCGCCGTTAAACCAGAGAGCGTTGTGTGTCTCTCTCGATGTATGCGTAAGTGCCGTCGAATCAGAGAGCGTCGTAGAATCAAGCTGTCTCTCCTGATGTAAGTGTGAGCGCCTTAGAACCAGAGAGCGTCGTGTGCCTCTCTCGATGTGTGTGAGCGCTGTCGAATCAGAGAGCGTTGTGGGCCTCTCTCGATGTATGCGTGAGCGCCGTCGTATCAGAGAGCGTTGTGTGCCTCTCTCGATGTATGTGAGCGCCGTCGAATCAGAGAGCTTCTCGCTGGGTGTTGTGTGCGTGCGAAAGGTAGAGGCGGGAGATTCCTCAGGCCAAGGAGACTCAAAGTCTACCAGAACTGACAAGAGGGAGAGCGGAAGGATTCTCTTAAACAAGGAGACTTAAAAGTCTACCAAAACTGCTAAGAGCAAGGAGGAGGGGACGGAAGGATCCTCTTAAACAAGGAGACTTAAAAGTCTACCAAAACTGCCAAGAGGGAGACAAGGATTTCCGCACTTACCCGATTAGCTTCTGATGATGTTGTCTGCATCGATGCCGGAGACTGACTGACTGTCCGGAGTTGTTCCCTTGCCTTATATTTGTTTCTTATTGCATTTGTAGCGTGCTGTTCATGTGTCTGGACTTATCCGCCTCTCGCTTTCGCTCGCATGTATGCTGTGTCTTTGTCGCTTCCTTCGATTTGCCTTTCGTCGTCGTTTGCTTACATTTTTCTTATTCTATATTTACAGTTAGACAATTAAATTCTTATGCTTATAAAGTTTTAAATTCCAGGTTACAATGTTTATTTACTTAAATAGTACAAAATGAGATTTATTTATTCATTCTAAATTTCTATGGTTATTTTTATAGTCTTAAATCTACTATCAATAAAACATAAATCTTAAATCTTAATAAAACATAAACTTAAATATAAGAAAGGTTTTCAATTTGTGAGGGTGATATTTATCGTCCTCACATACTTTAATGTGATAACAATTAAGTATGCCTTTTTCTTGATATAGATTTCGTGTGATGCAGCTGCCGAACAGAACCCACCCGAAATGTGTGTTTTGCGCAACTATATTTTTTGTTGGGTGCCGATTGTACCCAACAAGTAAAATGGCAGCGTAGTCAGCTGCACTGAGGATAAGGTCTATCTTCCCTGGTATGTTAAACCTGGGATCAGCTAGATTAAGGTGGCGAAATTGCGTAAATTCTTCTGGTGGATAGTTCACTGCTGGACTAGCGCTGGCAACTCGTGGTAGTACCAATGCCGTGCAATGTATGTTAAATTTTGAATGCGTCGAATGTATAGTAAAATCGACTAAACCAGTAGCGACGGTTAGACGCTTACCATTCGCACCATGTAGTGGTATATTGACAGCAACCTTAGGTAAACTGAGTTGAGCAACAGCGAATTCACTAATAAATGTCGCTTCAGATCCACTATCTAATAGTGCGCGTAATTTTAAACTATGACCAGTAGCAGACCGGACTTCAATTACAACGGTGCCAAGAAGAACAGAAGTTTTAGCCGATTCAGTACCGGCAGCGTTCGCGTTGTTAACGGTTACACTTGCAGAATTGTCTTGATTGTGTGTTTGCGTAGTAGAAGGTGTTGTTGCAGAAGCGTCATGAAGCAGAGTGTGATGAGTTGCGTGACATTTCTGGCAACGTCCAGTAGAAGGACATTCCTTTAATTTGTGTCCTGGGCGCAAGCAATTAAAACAAATGTTTGCTTTTATGTTTGCTGACTTCGGAAAATAGAACAGAATAATATATAATGCTTACTCGAACAACATGGGCAGCGATCGGTTGTGGTGTGATAGCCTTTTACACCGTGGGGTCGCTCTTTAGCGACCGATTCCTTAGTTGAACCGGAATTTTTGTTATCTCCAAACGTGTGAACGATTTCTAAAGATTTAATATAGTTGTTTAAAAATTGTCGCAAGGTATCAAATGTGGGCAACGACGACGTTGACGAAATGGATAACTCCCACGCGCGCACGGTGGTCGTATCCAGCTTGTTGACTATAGTAAACACCAACCAATCATCCCAATGTGTCACTGGACGACCAAGCTGTTCTAATGCACGTAGTGATGACGTAAGACTATCCACTAGCGCTCTCAACTCGGCAGCAGATTCCCTTCGAGTCGGGGTCAGTTTAACGATTTCGTTTAAATGTGCGTTGATTATTATTCGTTTATTCTCATATTTTCCTTCCAACAGCTCCCAAGCAACACAAAAGTTAGCATCTGTTGTCGCGATGTTGTCTAACGCATTCCTTGCGTTTCCAATTAAGCTGTCTTTTAGAT
The DNA here is from genome assembly GCA_937620795.1 of Thecophora atra. Lineage (NCBI taxonomy): Eukaryota > Metazoa > Arthropoda > Insecta > Diptera > Conopidae > Thecophora > Thecophora atra. Next base: position 46,312,195 of record OW569398.1, read on the forward strand.
ATTGCAAGCACTCCGTGTTGGAAATTGTTCCATTTTGAACCACTATGGATGTAAACAGATCCTTGAAGGGGTACCATTTTAAGAAAGATCCGTCGAATTGTGGGATTTTTAATTTTGGTAACGTCGAAGTCGAAACGGACGTAAGCGCCTTGGACGCTGGTATGTTAGCGGATGATTGTGATCCACTGGCAGCAGCATTTTCATTTGGAGTATTCGATAACTCAGCGAGTAAGTCATGCAACTCACCCAAAGTTTCCACATAGCGGCGCTCCACTACGTCGTATGCCATTATGGTGCCTGCGTTGACATGCTCGGTTATTGTAAAACCTGTTTCCCGATCGACTTCGTCATACAACGCTATGTATTTATTCCAATATTGAAGTAGAAGATTGCTACGTGCACTTAAGAACCCTTTGGTTTGTTTGTTCTTTGCCGTTTTGCGAGTATTTGTCGAAAAGTTGCTGATCAATGCCTCGCTTTGTATTAATGAACTGAGTCTGTTCTCCATTTTCTGATTAATCAGCTGTCACACTTACAACTGTCAAATAATCAACGTGTCGCACGCTTGAAGTTTCACGTTAGCCCTACTTACCACTAGATGGCGCTGTTGGTAACCACTACCAGTTTTTGCGGTTCACGCTGGAGTGGATCCGCGGTTTTCAAGATATTTTCCTTTTGGATGAAAAGCCGAAGTAGATTCGCGATTCACGAGAAAAATGCTCTAAATCGGAGTAGATCCGCGATTTTCACAGAGTATATTCGATAAAGTAGATTCTATATGTACGTCCATATATGTATTTTCCGTGGTTTACAACAATGATATTCATATCATCGTTTAATTCCGATTTATAGGCCTCGTTCCCCGCAAGGGATGCAAAAAATGTCAATAAAAAAAACTCTTAGATTTTGTCGTATTTGCATTTAACTTTATTTACGGAGTGCACGAGTGAGGTTTTACAAACCGGAACTAACTAACTAACCAAAAAAAAACTCAAGCCCCAGTCTTTCGTCTCACTACCAACTACTTCTTATAATCATTGGTACCAACATTAACAATTTTGGTACTAATCGCTAGTGATGCCCAATGCTAATATTGAACAAGCTTAAAGTTGAATGAAGCTGATATGGGAAAAAAATTAGAAAAAAAATTTGGCACCATCACAAAACCTCTAAAAGAAATAGTTATACATACAAATTTACATGATAACATTAATAATTAACCAAGTATAAGTGATGGTCGAAAAAGTTTTCCAAAAACAAGTACACCGTTTAAATTAAAAAGTGAATATCAATTCAAGGACGACACTGAAAACAGTAATATGCATAGCAATGATAAAACTGTAGATAGCTTTTTGTCAAATCAATGACAGTTAAAATGATATTAAATCATCAATGCTCCCTAAAACACAGCTATTTGCCATGTTATATTGCAATTTTTCGATTGAACGATTTTTCAATTTGTTTTTGTTTTTTGTGGAAAACTGTCAACGTCGAGGATGAACTCTTGTGGCAATTAAAAAAATTGCTGTCGACGAGGACAAATTTCATATAAAACAGGGTTTTGTGCGACGTAATAAAAAAGTATGCACGTTTTGGGGTAAAAAAGATCCACTTATATTCAAAAAAGAAATTTTCCATTAAAATAATTGCACAAAGCAACTCTTTAGTACTAAAACACGAATACATCACTATGGAAACCAGTTGCGAGATTGCTGTCAAAAAGATTGCAATGTAACATAGCATCAAATAAAAAATTGCTGAGAGTAAAAATATTCCAATTTGTAGCAATCGAAAAATTGCAATGTAACATGGCTATATCTAAATTATTAAGAAAGCGCAAAAGGTAAGATGTATTGTATGGACCTCATATTGATTCAGACGGTACATGGAGGATTGGTAATAGTACTTTTCAATTAACTACTTTTTAAATAGTACAAATGCTCATAAACGTAAATACAAAGCAGACGGATCATTTAACGGAACATAAGCGGTAAAGTATAAAATAATAAAAAAAATATTTAGAGAAGATAAATCAGCAACCTTACATAAAGGAAATTGTTTGATGAAGGTTAATAGACATTAAACAAATTATATATTGTGGCGAAAATACAGCGCCATCTATACGTCATACAATAATGTGATCTACAGCGCCATCTACATGCGATACGTGCAATATTTACGAGTGTTACCAAATCTTACAGTGTTACCAAATCACAGTCCACATTCTTAATAACAATACAACGACATCTATCGAGCCCTAGCGAAAGATCCAGAAGTTACTTGATATTTCCACAACACAGCATACACAACAAAATATGATTCATTGCTGAAACAAACAATTCATGGAAAGGGAAGTTTCTCGACAATCCAGTAAGATCTGGAGTAGTCTGACGATAATTATCGAACAGTATAAAATAGGCACAAACCATAGCAGCGAAGACAGTTTGATTTCAGAAAGCAACAAAGTGACATCGTGGAAGTAACAGTTTCAAAAGTGTTGAATAAGAATAAAATAGCTGAATAAAAATAAAAAAGAATTCAAGTTATAAACAGCGATAGTAAAGAAGCGTTAAAATAAGAGCAAGCAATAATAAATAGTTGATTTATTATTTGAAACTAATAATCGTAAATTCGAAATTTCGATAAAAATAATAAAAAGTCGTTAGTTTCAAATAATAAATCAACTATTTATTATTGCTTGCTCTTATTTTAATACTTCTTTACTATCGCTGTTTAGAACTTGTACACGTAAACACTTATTCAACTATTTTATTCTTATTCAACACTTTTCAAACTGTTACTTCCACGATGTCAGAAATAAATATGAATAGAAATAAATAACAATTCAAGTTATAAACAGCGATAGTAAAGAAGTGTTAAAATAAGAGCAAGCAATAATAAATAGTTGATTTATTATTTGAAACTAATAATCGAAATTTCGAATTTACGATTATTCACAATCCAGTGATCGAACCTGAAGAGAGTTCGTACACTAACTAACGACTTTTTATTATTTTTATCGAAATTTCGAATTTACGATTATTCACAATCTAGTGATCGAACCTGAAGAGAGTACGAACTCTCACTGGATTGTGAATAATCGTAAATTCGAAATTTCGATAAAAACAATAAAAAGTCGTTAGTTTCAAATAATAAATCAGCTATTTATTATTGCTTGCTCTTATTTTAACACTTCTTTACTATCGCAGTTTAGAACTTGTACACGTAAACACTTATCCAACTATTTTATTCTTATTCAACACTTTTCAAACTGTTACTTCCGCGATGTCACTTTGTTGCTTTCCAAAATCAAACTGTGTTCGCTGCTGTGGTTTGTGTCTATTTATACTATCCGATAATTATCGCTACGTTATCGTCAGACTACTCCAGATCTTACTAGATTGTCGAGAAACTTTCCTTTCCAGGAATTGTTTGTTTCAGCAATGAATCATGTTCTATTGTGTATGCTGCGTTGTGGAAATATCAAGTAACTTCGAGATCTTTCGCTAGCGCTCGATAGATGTCGTTGTATTCCAGAAGAATGTGGACTGTGATTTGGTAACACTCGTAAATATTGCACGTATCGGCGTGTAGATGGCGCTGTATATCACATTATTGTATGACGTATATATGGCGCTGTCCTCCACTTTCGCCACACTGTCCTCCACTTAAGTGTGATCGTCCCGATCAGACACCAGATTCCTTAATCCATACGGCGCAAGCCTCTCTAAATGGACAACTTTCATTTTAACTGGTTTTTGTTTGTGTGACTGTATGCGATACACAACATCATTCAGTCGCTTAATGACTATGTACGGACCTTCCCACGATGTTTGTAGCTTTGGAGACATGCCCTTCCTCCGTTGCGGATTGTACAGTAACACTAAGTCGCCCTCTTTGAATCCGTCCGTATTCATACCTCGGTCATAGCGATCCTTCACTTTGTTTCTCACTAGCTGTGTACGCCGCCTCACCATTTCGTGTATTTGTACTTATTTGCAGAGTCACTAGTCGGAAATGGGCCAACTTCATCCATTGCAATTCGCTCAAATGGCGCTCGAGAATTGTACTTCTGCAACTTCCCTCCGCTTCGAAATTTAGGTCCCTTAGCAACCATGCACTGCGTGCAGTTTTTGATCCATTCTGCTACCGCTTCTTGACAGTTCACCCAATAAAACCGTTGTTTAATCTTCTTCACAGTTTTTCTAACACCGAGATGGACGCCACTTGGGCCATTGTAAAATTCTTTTAGTACAGCATCTATTTGAGACTTTGGTAGAACAATCAAATAACGAGTTTGCTTACCGTCGTTACTTTCCCAGGAACGATGCAGCACTCCGTTTTTCAGCTTCAAACTGCTCCATTGTGCCCAATACACCTTGGCCCTCGCACTTTCTGATGCCATTTCTGATTTGTCTGGTCTTTGGTCCATTTCTTTCGCTTTCACTAATTTCACAAAGTCAGCATAATTTAATTGGCTGTCTCTTAGCGCAGTAGGTTGCCACTCATCGTCAGGTTGCAGCCTCGCTAATCGAACGTCGACTATTCTTTCGCATCTTTCAGCCTTGGAGCAATGCTTACCCTTAACTACACATGGACGTCGGAAGATTGCATCTTCATTTCCACGCTGAACCTTACAAACCGATTTTTCGAAGATCGTAGCTTCTTCTCCTGTAGCTGTTCGCATTTTACAACCAATCAGCTGCTCGATGTTATTTCTTACTAAATCTGCTTGACGAATGGAATGCTTGGTGACTGTGTCCAGCGACCGCCCGTTTTCAGTTCCACTTAGTGTTTAGTTGTTGTTGTTTCGACGCTTTTGTGACACAGAGACAATGGGGCAATCAGTTGTAGGGACCTGCTCACGCCCCTTTTTGGCTGGTCCGTTTTAGTTTAACGATTCTTTTCCAGTAAAAACACCAAATACTTTTTCGGCGCCTCCCTTTCTGCCACTCACTGATGTATCACAGTTTCGTGGAAAATGTCCAATTTTGCCGCAGTTGTAACATTTTGCGTCCGAACTCTTGCGCGAGATCGGCATCATTCGCGATATTACTTCTATTAGTTTCCTCATGGTCTTTTCTAGCGACTCACTTGAACCAATCTCAAGTCGATGAACCTTGTGCGATGGTCTGGTCAAAAGACTCGCTGTCACCTGCGTCAGAGCAAACGAAACTGTTTCGGCGAAGGCCTTCTTTGGCATAGAGTAGACTGCGCGTTACGTATCCACATCCCGTATACCATTCATAAAGGCCGGATCTTCAGTAGTTCGATTACTTCTGTGGGTGCATCCACGTTGGCCAAATGTGCGAGTCGCTCGATCTTTGTTGCAGATGCCTGCAACGGCTCGTTATTCTTTTGAAGGCGATTCATCAGCTCCATCTGGAACATTTGCTTTCATGCATTTGCTTAGAGCACATTCATGTCAAACGCTGGAGATGCTTGCGTCTCTCTACCAACTCGTGTTCAACTTTTGATGCAGCTTCGTAGATGAACTCATGTGCTTCAACGTCGATGCCCTCTTTCTCCATAGCGTCACGCAAGCGTGTTTGCAGCTCTGCTTTATTTCCTGACACAGGCAAACTGCGCGACTCCAATTCTTGCCTCAGCTGTGGTATTTTCAGGTCAGCGAATTTTATTATTATTCTGCATTATTCAGCAATCCCACTTCTGACACCAATTGTTACGTAATTTCCAAAATAACCGCTTGAAATCTTATACACGAATTATTATTAGAAGCTATGCAACTATTTTATTCTTATTCAACACTTTTCAAATTGCTACTTCCACGATGTCACTTTGTTGCTTTCCAAAATCAAACTATTTTCGTTGCTATGGTTTGGGTCTATTTATACTGTCAGATAATTATCGCTAAGTTATCGTCAGACTACTTCAGATCTTACTAGTTTCAGCAATGAATCATGTTCTATTGTGTATGCTGCGTAGTGGAAATATCAAGTAACATCTAGATCTCTTGCTAGCGCTCGATAGATGTCATTGCATTCCAGAAGAATGTGGACTGTGATTTGGTAACGCTGTAACACTCGTAAATATTTCACGTATCGGCGTGTAGATGGCGCTGTATATAATCACATTATTGTATGACGTATAGATGGCGCTGTATTTTCGCCACAATATATTGGGATAATCAAAATGAGCTGGTTGAAAGGTTTAGACTTTTACTATTATCAGAATCTGCTGGTAACAACAATCATAATAATAAGACAGTTTCCATACTGGAAGAATTGTATAAATTTGGTTACAATAATAGTTATAGCATTAATCCCAATATGAGTGTTGACAAATTCGGTCATTATTCCCATCAAGGTGACAACCAAATCAAATATAGAAGAAGTATTGTACGGATTTTAGACTTCGGCTTGAATTATAATACAAATTTAAACCTAAAACAGAGGCGCTTGATATATATTTGAGCACCGAAGGAACGAAATGATGTTGCTGCACAAACTTTGGTCCATGAAAGTATGAATCAGATTATCTGCAGAATACAACAAAATACACGAAGAAACTACAATGTTAAAGGAATATTTTGGAAAATATAAATAATAATAATATAGAATAAGATAAGGACGGAACAGATAAGGACGGAATATACAAAAGAAGTCGATATGCCAAGGGACAGGTAAATAAAATTATCGATGAAATAGTCTCCCGAACACTACAAACGCTCAAGAACTAAAGAAAAGACCGAAAGCCATATCTGGGTTAGAAGAGAAAATTGTCAACGAAATAAAGAAAAGGATAAATTAATCTAGATATGTATGTCTTTGAAAAGAGATTTAGTGGCTTCATTAAAGACGACATAGAATAACCCAAAATATTTTTAAAAAACCCAAATTCCGTAAGGGCGATTTTTAAAGAATCAGCAAATATAAACATGCTTTTGAGAAAGGTTATACATCAAATTGCACTAGAGAAAAATTCAGAAGCAGAACCGTGCAAATCACTAACCCGACAGCATATATTTTAGAGGACTATCAAGGCAATCCAATTAAGAGCGGAAAGTGAACTATTAAAAACAAAACATCCGAATACATACCTCGTCGAACAAGTTATTAAAACAGAGGGGAACAGGTGTTTGGTTAAATGATTGGGATTATCAACATAATTCCTGGATTAGCAACAAAGCCAACTGAAGAAAATATGAGAAAGAATTAATATCATTAAATAAATACCTTATAAATATTATTCATAATGAATCTTTCCAAGAATATTATTATGAAAAGCTTTTATTGGCAAATAAATTGAGTGTTACAGATGATGAAATGATCGACCAACTTATTGAAAGTATAGCGAATTACGTGTTACGCACTCAAGCAAAAATGCAATGTTTTTCAGAAAAAAATTAACTTATGCAGACAAATGACATCAAACACAGAAATGGCAGCAAATAACATGATACAACGTAACGCTCTTCGCTGTTTCAATTGCAATTCTTTAGGACACACCACCAGTGAATGTCGTAAGCCGAAGCGCGAATTCGGTGCGTGCTTTATATGTGCAGGGTCATCGTGCAGCAGAATGTATCAAACGCAAAGGAAATCCTAATCTCCGCTGAACTGGAAACGTTTTACATCTTGATAACGATGAGTATGTAAAAGTTTTATATTTTATTTGTAAGAATAATAGTACGGATTATAAATTATCATTAACCACAATTATCGATATACTATATAGGTAGTCCCATAAGCATTATTAAAAAACAGTTCGTGCCAACTTCATCTTCATTTATAAGGAAACTTATTAACTTATACTTTATAAGGAATATATTGGAATAAATAATAGTCAATTGGGAAAAGTAGAGTGTACTATTTCTTTTAATAATGATGAGATTCATTTTTATGTTTTTGTTGCCCCAAATAATAATATCTTAAAATAGAAGGTTATAAGTTAATGAAAACACGTGATGACAAAATGTATGAGAAAACTTTAGTAAAAACAGAATTAAAAGATAATAATGAATTTAATAAAGCTCGTTTTGGTTTAATGGCAATAGAAACTAATGATTGTGAAGAAATTGATAATTTGCCTAAAATTGACAATATTGATTTAGTTTATGCGGAAAAGCTAAAAATTGTAACGATGCAAGTCGCAGGCTCGTTTGAGCTGCACAACCAGCACAAATAACATTGTTCCTATTTTTAGTTAGTGGTATGAAACCTATAAGAAATTCTCACAAATAATATTGTTCCTAGTTTTAGTTTAGTGGTATAAAGCCTATAAGAAATTCTTAAATAACATTGTTCCTATTTCTAGTTTAATGGTATGAAACCTATAAGAAATTACTCTCAAATAACATTGTTCCTATTTTTAGTTTAGTGGTATGAAACCTATAAGAGATTACTCTCGAATAACATTGTTCCGATTTTTAGTAGTGGTATTAAAGCCGATAAGAAATTTTCCAAGAACACTGTTGATCAACAAATGAAGTTAATGAAATAAAATGAAATTTAATGAAATTAAAAGATAAGCTGCAATATAGGGCTGCTAGAAAACAAAAGTTGTTTCATCATAAAGTTAAGAACTTATGTTGTAAACCACCCTATTACGAAAGGGGATAGCCTTAAGACTAACACAAGGCGGAAACGACGACAGACGATCGTTATCACCGAACAGCTGGCTGAATGCTATAAACGGAGTAGCAACTTCGAAATCGAGACAGTGGACCAGCAGCCAGCGCACAGGCAACTCCACTACGACAAGACCCGTCGAGATCAGCCAAACCAGCCACTCGCGAAGTCCGCCGACAGCACCCGACGAGATCAGCCAAACCAGCCCTCCTCCGACAACTCGCGAACTCCGCCGACCGCACCCGACGAGATCCGACAGTGCCCGACGTCGCACGAGTGCCCGCCGCGCGTACAGCAAGTAAGCAGCAGGCGAAAGGTGAAGCTAACGAAAGGAAAATATAATAAAGAAGGGTTCGAAGAGATTAAAGAGTGTTCTTCCTCGTGGCATCGGGGCAGGTGTTTTCTCTCTCTCTCGTTGGTCCTCGGTAAATAAATTTCTGTGGGACGGAACCCCTCGGCAACCGGCGAGCCAACCAGGAGCAAAAAGGTTCGTGGCGCCCGAGCAGCGACTTGAGCTGAGAGAGCAAACAAAAAAAAAAACACACGAACCAGTGATAAAGTGAAAAAATAATAAACAGCTATTTATTATATAAACGTAAGCCACAAGTAAAACAAAATGGCAGTCAAATTATGGCATAAACAGTGAAAAAGGGGAAAAACACGATAATAAGAAAAAGTAATCTCAGAAAAAACAAAACAAAGGACTATCTAAAAGCAATGGAACATTTCTGCGAGTGTTAGAGAATAGTTTTAGAGGCAGGTAACCCAATTTCAGTGAAACCATAACAACTCCCGAAGGCAATTTTGTTTTCTTTGGAAAACACGTGAAAGATCAGAGTGGTGACCAATTTACGCGAGGGACATTCCCAAACGCGAAATAAAAACTCGGAACAAGTGAAATTTCAAATACAAAAAAAATATAGTAATACTAAATGCGACGCGATTATTATTGAAGGGAAAAGATACAATGAGGGTCGCGCTTACATAAAGGGGAAAACACCTGCGCGTGCTATGAACGTAACGTCTAACCGACTATAAGTGCCGTGATTAATAAAGAAAAGTGGATTAAAATTGGGAAAAATCAAAGAAATCAACTACGCTTGCTACGAACATAACATACAATAAGTGCCGTGGCTATTAAAATATAAAACCAAAAAAAAAAAAAAACAACACAAAGATTCGGTGGCCTAAAAGCTAGCCAAATCGTAATAAATAAAATCTATGTTGGGAAAAAACCTTGCCCTTGCGTTTTCTTTCTTGCTATATCTGTGGGTCAGGCTAATAAATCTGTGGGGCGTAGTTCAAGCTGACTTCGGCGGCACCTTTTAACACAAAATTATTAAATAAAGTTTATGAAAAATTTTGTCCGCTGAGTTTTATTTTACGGCATACGTTCCTGTTGTTAATAGTTTCATCACAGGTATACCAAAATAAAATCGCCGCAGTAACATGCCATCTACTAAGTGGGTATACTACCTGTGGAAGGAGGATCTGGTTACCCTGTCCGAGGCATTGATCCTGGATACGTTTGGGACAGTACAGGAATTGCGAACACAGCTGGTCGCGTTCTTCAATGAAACCGGACATGACCCAGAAACCCAGCGACGCATCGCGAAATTTGAAGCGACCTACGCGCGAACAGTTTCATCAAACCAGTCAGGGAGGACCTAGCGCTCCCGATACCAACGACGGCACAGATGGAAGGTGCGTCTAGTTAAAAGGGCTGCGCGGCACCACCCCAGTTGATCCCGTCAGAGAAGTAAAACACCGGACCAGGGATGGCAGAGTCAACCGGTTCACCACAACCCTACACCCGTACTGATCGAGCAGGTAAGGAAGTGGGCAGTGAAGATTGATTGGACCAAGGATCCCATATCCTTCATCGAGTGGATCGAGGAACTAGCCGACGCATACGGGATGCAGATAGTCTGTCTACCCCGCACCATGCCGGAACTGTTAAAAGACAGCGCGTTCATTTGGTTCTGGAACAACAATCAGCACTTGACTACGTGGAACGACTTTCGAAAGGACTTTCTGAGGTTCTTCCTACCCCCACGATTCTGGACCGGGCTCGACGACGATATCAGGGGAAGCCTGCAGAAGCCGAAGGAATCCTTCAAGGCATACCTGCGGGAAATTCAAAACCTTATGCGGCACGCGAACTACTCCGAGGAACGAGCGCATCTTCGAAAACCTACACCCCGACTACCAATGGTATATCCGGCGAAGGGATTACCGGATATAATCGAAGCGAAGGGACAACACTCGCGCAGCTGGTGAAACTAGCCGAACCTGGAACGGATCAGGGAGCGTTCTCCTGCGCCAGCGCGGTGGGAGCAACACCGGCTCATCACGGAAGAAAAGCCGCAATCCACATAGGGACGGAAGACAACCGAGAGAACACAAACCCGGGATGAACGATACATCGACCCAAGGACCGCCTGCAGACTATGAGGCCAGACAGGGCATTGGGCGCGCAGTTGTTAGCAACAGCCGTTGCTTTTCTGTTGGGAGTGTGGCCGCCGAGGGATCCGCACTATCCACTGCTGTAGACAACAGGGAAACGCCGCCGGAGGTGGTCAAGCATGCGGGAAAACCGCCTCCCAATAAAAGGGTCTTCCAAGAACAACTACCTCCGCGACGATGGAAACCGCATCCATGCGAAAGTAGTGGTAGGTAGGTAGGTAAATTTCTTGATAGCCGCCAGTAACAAAACCACCGAAACCGAGGCGATTGACGAATTCCTGCGCCACGAACTTCGGCACTTTGAAGGTATGTCGGGAGTCACAAACATCACCGCGCACCAGATCAGCATGAGCAACGACCAGCCGATCAAACAGCGATACATGCCAAGGAATCCGCCTATGCAAGCTATAATAGATGAGGAAATCAACAAACTCCTGGAAAAGGGGTGTATTGAGTCATCGCACAGCCCATGCAGTGCACCCATCGTCTTGGTGAAATAGAGGACAGGCACTTGGCGCCTCTGCATCGACTACCGACAGCTGAACAGTCACTCTGTATCCGACGCATACCCGCTGCCTCGTATCAACCACATATTAGACCGTTTGCGCAACACCAAGTTCATCAGCAGCCTGGATCAGAAGTTCATCAGCAGCCATTCGGACTCCACTCCGCCCCAGCCACCTTCCAGCGAGCCTTAGACCGGGTGATAGGACCCCAAATGGAGCCGGTTGCGTTCGCTTACTTGGACGGCATCATCGTCACCGGAACATCCGTAGAGGATCGTACGCGGAACCTCAAGAAGGTCATCCGACGCCTGAAAGCGGCCAACCTTCGCATCGATCCAGAGAAATGCGACTTCTTTCAGACAAAAGTCAAGTACCTCGGACACGTCGTCAGTGAAGAAGGGATACACACGGACCCCGATAAGGTGGCAGCCATCATGGAGCTGCAGCCGCCACAGAATGTACGCGAGATACGACGCTTCCTGGGAATCGCCTCGTGGTACCGACGTTTCGTACCCGACTTTGCTACCATTGTACAACCACTGACCACACAACTAAAGAAAGGCAAACACTGGAAGTGGGGAAAAGAACAGCAGTCAGCCTTCGAGGAACTCAAGCAGAAACTTCAGCTGCTCACGAGAGCCGCCGAACCGCCCACCAACGAAGACGGAGAAACAACATGTGCATGGCACCAGAAAAGACTCGACGAAGTAGTACAGCAATTGTATCGTCATTTTCCACGTAGCACATACGATGAAGACTGCTCGCCATAGAAGTTATGTGTAAAAACTCCATTACGAAGGCAAATCATGTATGAAAATCACGACAACCCCTCGACCAGACACATGGGAATACGGAAAACCATACATCGGATCGTCAATAGATACTACTGGCCAGGGATGTTTCGCGACATCAGCCGTTACGTTCGCAACTGCGATTCATGCCAGTGCTATAAGGCGAGTCAACAAGCACCAGCAGGAGAGATGCTAACCACGATCCCTGGCGAGCCATGCAACACAATCTGCGCCGACTTTGTGGGACCATTACCGCGTTCGAAACACGGGAACGCGATATTACTGGTCCTAGTCGACAGATTCACCAAGTGGGCGGAGCTGATCCCACTAAGCAAAGTCACCTCAGACACTCTGATCAAAGCCGTGAGGGAGCGCATCCTGGCACGGTACGGAGCCCCGAAGGTATTCCTGAATGGCAACGAAACGCAGTTCACCAGCCATAAGTTCAAAAAGTTCATCAACGACATCGGGACCTTCCAGCAGTTTACTGCACCATACATGCCGCAGTAGAATCCCACGGAGAAAATGAACCGCACAATGAAAACCATCATCGCCCAGCTGTCTACAAACCAGCAGAGAACTTGGGACGACCTTCTGCCTGAAATATCCTTGGCGGTCAATACGAGCGTGTCAGAGACAACTGGTTTCAGCGCAGCCTACTTGACGCAGGGCCGTGACCCACGACTACCCGGAGCTACTTACGACCTGGTCAGGTTGGGAACGGGAACCCAACCGCGGCACATTGCTAGAAGACATCGAAATTGTACGCCATAATATAACACGGGCATCGCAGGAGCAGTCCCGACATTATAACCTACGCCGACGACACTGGACACCCGCCATAGGCCAAAAAGTCCTGGTGAAAGAGCATCTCCTTTCCAAAGCAACTGACGACTTCAACGCCAAGTTAGAGCCAAGGTACGCTAGGCCGTACATGGTTGTGGGGTTCACATCGCCGGTAATCGTGCGATTACAATCGCAGACACCCCCTATCAAAAACCGGACAGCACACGTCAGTGAACTGAAAGCATACTACTCGACAAACGACCCAGGCAAACCCGCACTAAACCATTCTTCTCTTACAGACACGATGCAAAGGCACAGCCCAACTACGAACCGCAAGTTCTAGTGAACAGCAGCCGCATTCCGCCGACGAGTCGTGGCAGAGAGGGACGCGCGGCCGAGAATACAACTGCTCGACCAGATTCCAAACAAACCAACGATGAAGCGATCACGGCCAGACACTGGTGTCAAAATCCCAGTCCACACTCCAGGCATATCTTCGGGCCCACAATCTCGGCTCGCCTCTTGCAAAACCGGTGTACCGTCGCTGACGCTACCAACACACCCAACAGCACGGCCCATCGGTAGACGGGCTGAGGTCTCACCACAACCAGCGACGCCGCCGCCACTGGCACCGCAGTCCACAGCACATTCAGCAAGCGAAGCCTGTCCCATAGCATGGTGTAACTTACTGGGTGCTCCACCACTAGTCGCGTTGCCAAAAATATACGCACGGCGTTTGACTATGACCACGCAGGCGCCATCCAGTCATCACGCTCAGTACGCCGATCCCCAGGCGGCTGCACGATCATGACAGCAACAACACACCCAGCCGGTAATACCGGAGCGCACTGCCCGAACAAACCACCATCGGTCCGTCCCGACGTGGCCCAGCCGGACCAGGGCGACCAACGCAGGTCCATCCTACCACAGGATTAGTCTCGCCGCCATCAGCGGCCCTCGGCCGCAACGATGCGTACGCCACATTATCGGCACCGACTGGACCAACCATGCTCCATGTACCGGAACGCGCGGCCATCTGCGCTGACAACAATGTAAACGAACCACCACCGGTCCGGCCGAGAAGTTTGACGTGAGAAGCGAAGGTAGTGTTTAAAGCGTCTTCGACAATTACCTAATTTTTTTGAGTGCAATAGTTTTTAAAAATACAAATATTGTAGTAAGCTTTCTTATTGTAACGAACTTTCTGCCAGCGCGGTTTTGCGTCGCCGCTGATACGCAATTAAGTGGTGCGTATTATTCTGCGGCATACTTTCTTCATTCTGGTGGAAGGAGTGTCTAATGGAGACCGCGCCGGTTAGAAATCCTTTGCAAAGGGGCTCTCTGATTGCGAGTTCACCGACTGCCAACATTCATAATGGTGCACCAGTGAACCCATCGCCAGTGCAACATTGCGCAGGCTCTTCGTAAAAACGCAACTGGCAAAACTATAAGCGCTACTGAGGTTCTTAGTGTAAAAAGTGTTGGTGATATGCTTGGTGGACAGCCTAAGCCAGCGCTTATTAAATTGGGGAACAAAATTAATGAATTGATGGAAATTTTTACAGGAAATAGACGCTCCATTCATCAGCCTATGAGAGATTTAGTTAAAATAATAGCCAATATCTATGAACAAGTAACGACCGGCGTTAACGTCGTAGGAGACGAAGCGTTCTTCAGTCGCGATACCCAATATGCGCAAACTACTCCGCTTGCAGGTAGAAATAACGTTGCCACAAAACGGAATGTATCGCTGGTAACTTTACCATTGTTAAAGAAAAGCAAAATAGCGGGAAAAACAGCAAATCCTTATTAGGAACAGGCGGCTACTGTTAAAGTTGATAACAATTATAAGTTATCATAGACGGATGGAGAATACAACTGGAAAATGGTCAACTACAAGAGAACAGCGCGGCACTTAGTGGAAAAAACGTCGAAGAAGCCACGTACCACTGACATTCCGAAACCAAGGCGTAAGCTCGCTCGTCCAGACGCTTTGGTAATTAAAAAGAGAGGCGAGTTTTCATATGCCAACATGCTGAAAATGATGAAGGCGAAAGAGGAATTTAAAGAGCTCGGTGATAATGTGAGAAAAATAAGAAAAACAGCCAATGGTGATCTTCTATTAGAACTTAAGGCAACTGCCGATGAGATAACTAATAGTTACAGAAAGGAAGTTGAAGCTGTTTTCAAGGACTCTGCAGATGTCCGGTCGATCTGCCACAAAGTTACAATCGAGTGTAAAGATGTGGATGAAATATCTTTGACTACACCGGAAGAAATATGCCAAAGTCTCACCAGCCAGGGCCCGGAAATCGGTAAAATACCGGAGGACATGGTTAAAATTAACCGCCATAATAGATATGGTACCCAGACAGCTTTAATCACGCTGCCTGTCAGTGACGCTAATAAGCTCCTAAAGGTGGGACGGATCCGCATTGGTTGGGTAATGTGGAGACTACGAGAGCGAGTTGTTCCAATCCGTTGCTACCGTTGTCTTGATTTTGGGCACCTGGCAAGGTTATGTAAAAGTGACATCGACCGTAGCAAAGGGGCATGTGCCTAAGATGTGGATCGAAAGACCACCTGGTCAAGAAATGTGCTGTGGAACCTAAATGTATGTTATGCACTCGCACGGCAGGCGACACCAACCATGTAACGGGAAGCTTTAAGTGTCCAGCTTACCAAAGAGCACTAAAAGCCCAAACATTGGAATGGGAATCCTCCAACTTAATCTCAACCATTGCATGGGTGCGCAAAACTCTTGAGGCAAACAATTTACGAAGAGCGCATAGACGTGGCAATTTGATGCGAGCAATATTCTAATACAAATGGTGGCATGTGGCTGTCAGATGTAAACAACAAAGCAGCAATTTGGGTGTGTGGTTATTACGCGATACAAGATAGGGCTATAACCGACAAAGCCTTTTATGTAAGTGCGAAGATAGGTGATATACACATCTTTTCATGTTATGCATCTCCAAGTCTTTGTCTTACAGAATTTGAACAGCTACTTGGTGACATAGTGGACGACGCAAAAGACAAGAACCGAGTAACTATTGCTGGGGACAAACTCTCGAGGTTCCTGAACTGCTTCGCCCAATTGGATATTGTACTGTTAAATACAGGGTACGTGAACACATTCGAGTGAAATGGTCGCGCCTCCATAATTGATATCTCTTTCGCAAGCAGCGTGTTAGCTCATTCGGTAAACTGGAAAGTGAGTAAGATTTATACCAACAGTGACCATTTAGCGGTAGAAATTGATATCGTAAATAACAATGCGGCCTCTGGCAGAGTTGCAAGCAGAGGAAAACGAGTAGGCTGGCAAGTGCATAAGTTTGATGAGCAATTATTTGCTGAAGTCCTAGAAGGTAACTTGGCCATATCTGGTAATGCAAATAGTCGAGAAACGCAGATTGTTGAATGGCTGTTAATGCAAATCGAGGGAAATATCAGCGCAGTCTTGGTCAAAGTGATAATAGCCGCTTACACAATATTTACATAGAATCACGCAAAGTGCTAAAGAAGGCAATTAAGTATCGGAAAAAACTATGCTTCAGAGAGCTGTGCAATATGGTGAATGCGGACCCTTGGGGTGGCGCTTACAAATCCGTAATGTCCACTTTGAGGTGTAAGAAAACACATATCCCGACATGCCCACGTATTATGCTGCATATTATAAAGTCGCTATTTCCAGAAGCCGGTAGATACAATGTTAACAATGTCAATAGTACAACGGTAAGCGCATCGGAACAAAATGATTTCCCAGAAACTAGCCAAAAGAAGTGGCAGCATCAATGGGGAAATTTAAAGAGAAAAAGGCTCCAGGGCTGGACGGTATCCCAACTAAAGCCCTGAAAGCGGCAGTTCGGCAGAAGCCAGAAGTCTTTGCCAGAGTATTTACAGTTTGCCTGAAAGAGGGAGTCTTTCCGGGAATATGGAAGAAACAACGACTGGTACTGCTGCCAAAAGGTAGCAACCCTCCGGGGGTACCGGCATCGTATAGGCCTCTGTGCATGATCCACAATATAGCGAAACTTGAGCACATTATTTGCCGCAGATTAGAGCAGTTTATTTCGGATTCCAACATAATCTCAGGAGAATAGTTTGGCTTCCGTAAGGGACTGTCAACTGTTGATGCTGCAAAAACGCTGACAGGAATTGCAGAAAAGGCGATCGCGGGCACCAGGTGGAGATATGGAGATAAGAAATACTCATAATAATCACACTTATGCATTAAAAATGCATTTAATAGTATATAGTGATACATAGATTCCCAAGATACCTGCAAAGAATAATAGATAGCTATCTCTGTGATAGAATACTGTATTATGACACAGACAAAGGAGTGCGGAAGTATAGAGTATGTAGGGGTGTTCCGCAAGGATCTGTAGCGGGACCCGTCCTGTGGAACATTGTATATGATGGTGTTTTCCGCCTGTCATTGCCAGATGGTGTGTCGGTGACTGGATACGCTGATGATATCGCGCTTGGGGTAGTCGCCAAGGAGCAATCCGAAATTCAGCGAAAAAGCAGATATGCAGTGCTGACAATAAAAAATTGGCTATCTGAAAAGGGATTGGAACTTGCCGTGCATAAAACCGAAGAAGTGCTAGTTACGAACAGAAAAGTTAAAGAGATCACCGCCCTTGATATTGACATCCATATCTTGACGGCATCTCCAGCTATCAAGTATCTGGGCGTTATGTTAGATGTCAGATTGTCATTCAAAACGCACATCGAAGCGCCATGTACGAAAGCAGCGCGAGCCCACTTTGCGCTCGCTAGAACTATGGTCAACATAGGCGTGCCTCTTCAGAGAGTTCCTTTTCCAACGTGGTCATGATGATGGCATTGAGTGCTCTTTTGGAGATGGGGAATGTGAAAACGCAGAGCATTCTTTCTTCAAATGTTTGAGCTCCAGAGAAATCGTTTAGAAGAAGTGTTTTGGGAAGCCCCAACTCCAGACAACATAGTGCGGCATATGCTGGTGTCGATTAGAGAATGGAATGCGGTGAAAGATGTGTCTGCTACGGTAATGACGGACTTAAGAAGTGCTGAGCGACAACTTCCGAGACGTAGATTAGAATCTACATTTATTTTTGGAGAGGGGGCGGGGGGGGGGGGGGGGGAGACTTTCTGTAAGTCACCAGATTTTCCAAGTTGTCCCGGGTGCGGACGTTTAGAGTTATGAACCAGTTTAATTGATGACAGTTCTTTGTCCGTATAAGAGAAGGCATTGACATAACCCTCCCCGTGAAGTAATGCTTAATCGGCGGTTCCGCGAGGGTTAAGTGTTTGGGCAGTAGGGGTTTTTAGTTGGTTAAAGTCCAACTCTTAGGCTTTCGATGCGTTTCCCTTGCTATATAAAAAAAAAAAAAAAAAATAAAAACCGGTCCGGCCTGACGCGTCGCGGTCGGGGAAGGGCAAACACAACGCCACCACAACGATGAAAAGGTCCGACGCCAACGCCGCAGATGACGGCTTCCACTTCCGATATCCGCCGGTCCGAGGCCACAGCGTATACATCGAGGACTACATAAGGGAATCTACGGGACGCTGGTTGAACGACGTCGTCATCGATGTTTACTTCCAATGGCCCTCCAGAAGAGGTTGCCTCAAATCCAACAACAACGCGCCCACTGCTACAGTGCTCTGTTCATGGCAAAGCTGACGTCTCTGGACCAAGCAATGGGGCCACAACTGCGCCATTGGCAAGTTCGCCGCTGGACCTAGAACGTGGACCTGTTCAAAAAGAGCCACGTACTGATGCACGCTAACGACCAGTGGCACTGGTACTTAATGGATATTCAGGGCCTCAACAAAGTGGGCACAAAGAGCATGTATATAAACATCCTGGACTCTTTACCACCACATGATTACCGCGATCGGCTACGTCGATGCAGTGAGTATCTGGCCTGCGAGTACCAGGCCCGGAAGGGTGGCGCGCTTAGCCCACAACTCTTTTCTGCCGAAGCATTTCCCGGTTACTGCGGCTACCCACGCAGCCAAATACTGACGACTGCGGCGCCTTCCTATTGTGGTTCGCCGAGGTCATATTGACAAGGGGGGCGACTTGGCCGACATCGAAGAGACAGCCTGGGGAAATGAGCAAGTCGCCGGCCGGCAACGTCGTAAGCTGGGCTGACTCCTACGAACGCTACATGCACGCCACGGAAATGGCCGGCCCATGCCGTAGATTGACCTACCAGAGGTGGCCACTAGCAACAACAACTCCAGCAGCAGTAGCGACATCACTAGCAGCAGTAGCGACATCACTAGCAGCAGTAACGACAGCAGTAGCGACAGCACTAGCAACAGCAGCAATGACAAAAGCAGCGGCAACAACAGCGACGACGAGAAACTCAGCGAGGTTCCCAAGCGACAGCCAGCTCCGCACGCAGCATTCGAGGTTTCGCCAGCCAATAACGCCATTTCCGCTCCCATCGAGGTCACACCGGAGAGAGAGGCCGAGGCCACTCTACCCACCGGACCATGGAAACGGCTGGACAGCAAAACATTCCATGCATCCCTACAGCGCGACATCAACCTAGCACTGCGCGGCGCATGGCGCAAACGACAAACCAAGGCAGACCTTCTGTGAGACCCTGGAAGGACGAGCCCTGAGCTTCATTGTACGGCGCAGCGGCTATGTACGAGTTCGAAAGCTCCCACCCCGCAAGTGAGAGGGGCGTGTAACGACGCATGTCGCGGGCTCGTTTGCGCCGCACAACCATCACAAATAACATTGTTCCAATTTTTAGTTAGTGGTTTGAAACCTAGAAGAAATTCTCACAAATAACATTGTTCCTATTTTTAGTTAGTGGTATGAAACCTTTAAGAAATTCTCACAAATAACATTGTTCCTATTTTTAGTTTAGTGGTATAAAACCTATAACAGATCACTCTCGAATAACATTGTTCCGATTTTTAGTAGTGGTATTAAAGCCGATAAGAAATTTTCCAAAAACACTGTTGATCAACAAATGAAGTTAATGAAATGAAATTAAATTTAATGAAATTAAAAGATAAGCTGCAATATAGGGCTGCTAGAAAACAAAAGTTGTTTTATCATAAAGTCACGAACTTATGTTGTAAACCACACTATTACGAAAGGGTATAGCCTTAAGACTAACCCAACGCGGCAACGACGACAGACGATCGTTATCACCGAACAGCTGGCTGAATCCTATAAAAGGAGTAGCAACTTCAAACTCGAGGCAGTCGACCAGCAGCCAGCGCACAGGTAAGTCCACTACGACAGCACGCGACGAGATTAGCCAAACCGGCTCTCGTCCGACAACTCGCGAGCTCCGCCGACAGCGCCCGACGAGATCAGCCAGACCGGCCGTCGTCCGACAACTCGCGAACTCCGCCGACAGCACCCGACGAGATCAGCCAAACCGGCCGTCGTCCGGCAACTCGCGAACTCCGCCGACAGCACCCGACGAGATCAGCCAAACCGGCCCTCGTCCGACAACTCTGGAACTCCGCCGACAGCGACCGACGAGATCAGCCAAACCGGACCTCGTCCGAAAACTCGCGAACTCCGCCGACAGCACCCGACGAGATCACCAAACCAGCCCTCGTCCGACAACTAGCGAACTCCGCCGATCGCACCCGACGAGATCCGACAGTGTCCGACGTCGCACGAGTGCCCACCGCGCGTACAGCAAGTAAGCAGCAGGCGAAAGGTGAAGCTAACCAAAGGAAGATATAATAAAGAAGGGTTCAAAGAAATTGAAGTGTGTTCTTCTTCGTGGCATCGGGGCGTGTGTTTTCTCTCTCTCTCTGGTTGGTCCTCGATAAATAAATTTCTGTGGGACGGAACCCCTCGGCAACCGGCGAGCCAACCCGGAGCAAAAAGGTTCGTCACGAAATACAAGATATATATAAAAACTTTTATATTAACTGCGATCGTCCTCAGGAAGCTAAAACGAAGTATGAAATGAAGTTAATTTTCAATAGTGAAAAGCCATTTAGTTGTGTAGGTTATCATATTATGAAAATGAACAGGTTCAACAAATTTAGACGATTTAATGAAAAAGCAAATAAGACCAAGAAGAAGACCAATCCAATCTCAGTATGTGTCCCCTATAGTTTTGGTCAAAGAGAAAATGGGAGACATTATGATGTGCGTAGATTACAGAACATTGAACAAAATTACACAAAAAGACAACTATCCACTGTCCCTTATAAAAGATCTAATTGACAAATTATGAAATAAATATGTATTCTCACTACTTGATCTGAAAAGCGCATTCTATCAGAGAAATATGAATACCGAAACTATAAAATTTACATCGTTTGTTACTCCATTAGGACAATACGAGTTCTTATAAATGCCGTTTACTTTAAAAAACGCTGTAACGACACATTCTAGCGGCGCTAGAATATATATATATATACATTTTCATATATATTATACTATATTTTTATTTTTACTACTTAGATTTATGTATATAAGAAAATGAATTTACTAATAAATAAGAATTGAATTTAAAATTATCCTGTTACATGACACATCCTACTCGAGTTAAATTATGTTAAGCAATCTGGAAAACCTGTTTTTAAGTCCCGTAAACTACGCAGTGTTGGAATGACGCGGCATACCCAGTAACAGAATAAGTCAAATGCCAAACAAGGACGGAACTAGCATTCCATTGGGCAAGTCTGCTGAACATCGAACAACGAACAGAAACGACTCCCGACCGACAGCATATAAGAACGACCACAGTACGCAGGATCGTCCAGTCATTCATGAACATCAGTACAGGTAAGACCTCGTGAAGGCAACTCTACTCCTCTCCGTAGCCTCTCTCAAACGCCGAGAGGCAACACTACCCGGATCAAAGATTCTGTCGTGTTGGTTCAAAGCAATGTTTGAGGCTGCAACTCTCCACCCCGTAGCCGCTCTCAAACCTCTCCGTAGCCTCTCTCAAGCGCCGGGAGCCAACACTACCCGGATCAAAGATTCTGTCGTGTTGGTTCGAAGCAATGTTTGAGGTTGCAACTCTCTTCTCCGTAGCCGCTCTCAAACCTCTCCGTAGTCTCTCTCAAATGCCGAGAGCCAACACTACCCGGATCAAAGATTCTGTCGTGTTGGTTCGAAGCAATGTTTGAGGTTGCAACTTTCCTCTCCGTAGCCGCTCTCAAACCTCTCCGTAGCCTCTCTCAAACGCCGAGAGCCAACACTACCCGGATCAAAGATTCTGTCGTGTTGGTTCGAAGCAATGTTTGAGGTTGCAACACTCCTCTCCATAGCCGCTCTCAAACCTCTCCGTAGCCTCTCTCAAACGCCGAGAGCCAACACTACCCGGATCAAAGATTCTGTCGTGTTGGTTCGAAGCAATGTTTGAGGTTGCAACTCTCCTCTCCGTAGCCGCTCTCAAACCTCCCCGTAGCCTTTCTCAAACCTCTCTGTAGCCTCTCTCAAACGCCGAGAGCCAACACTACCCGGATCAAAGATTCTGTCGTGTTGGTTCGAAGCAATGTTTGAGGTTGCGACTCTCCTCTCCGTAGCCGCTCCCAAACCTCTCCGTAGCCTCTCTCAAACGCCGAGAGCCAACACTACCCGGATCAAAGATTCTGTCGTGTTGGTTCGAAGCAATATTTGTGGTTGCAACACTCCTTTCCGTAGCCGCTCTCAAACTTCTCCGTAGCCTCTCTCAAACGCCGAGAGCCAACACTACCCGGATCAAAGATTCTGTCGTGTTGGTTCGAAGCAATGTTTGAGGTTGCAACTCTCCTCTCCGTAGCCGCTCTCAAACCTCCCCGTAGCCTTTCTCAAACCTCTCCGTAGCCTCTCTCAAACGCCGAGAGCCAACACTACCCGGATCAAAGATTCTGTCGTGTTGGTTCGAAGCAATGTTTGAGGTTGCGACTCTCCTCTCCGTAGCCGCTCCCAAACCTCTCCGTAGCCTCTCTCAAACGCCGAGAGCCAACACTACCCGGATCAAAGATTCTGTCGTGTTGGTTCGAAGCAATATTTGTGGTTACAACACTCCTCTCCGTAGCCGCTCTCAAACCTCTCCGTAGCCTCTCTCAAACGCCGAGAGCCAACACTACCCGGATCAAAGATTCTGTCGTGTTGGTTCGAAGCAATGTTTGAGGTGTCAACTCTCCTCTCCGTAGCCGCTCTCAAACCTCCCCGTAGCCTCTCTCAAACCTCTCCGTAGCCTCTCTCAAACGCCGAGAGCCAACACTACCCGGATCAAAGATTCTGTCGTGTTGGTTCGAAGCAATGTTTGAGGTTGCAACTCTCCTCTCCGTATCCGCTCTCAAACGTCTCCATAGCCTGATCGTTTAGGCAAGAGAACGCACTCGCCAAATACGACAACGTAACCTTTTAATTACAGAACAAAGTAGCAACGCAAACACACAATTATCACAACGATATTCTAAAGAGACAAACGTGCTAGGAAAACAACGCATCACGCATACCTGCCCAACGTTTCGAACAACCTTGCCTACACTAGCTTGTTCCACCACTGCACCGCCAGTTTTTTTTCACCCTTAAAAACTACGGCTCCAACTGCCCAACAACAAGAATTAAGTTAGCACTAAGATTGAAAAATTTAAATACACCAAATCGTCAATGAAAAGTTACTGGTCTTCTTATTATAAATTTTCTTGGAACTGAACCTGGACAAACCGCGAGTCTATCCCAGCTATAGACAAGGTCCGTGGACCTCATAAAGAAACTCTGCCTGCATTCAGCCGAAGCAGGAAAGGTCGTTTCAACGCACCATCAGTGTTTCAACGCTTCGTGATTAATGACATGTTTTTAATGACATGTTGAGAAGAGGAAAAGTAGTCATATATTTAGATGATATAATGATAGCAACAGAAACTTTGGAAGAACAATATGAGATTTAAAAAGACGTATTGCAGAGATTAGTAGAAAATAATTTAGAACTGAGAATAGACAAATGTAAAATTGCACAGTCAACAATTCAATATTTAGGGTAGCTCATTTAAAGCGATGGAATTAAACCAGACACAATCGAAAAAATATAAAAACATCGAAACAATAATGAATTTTCCAATACCGAAAAATGATAAATAAGCTCATAGCTTTTTAGGTTTATGTTCATATTACAGAAAGTTCGTTCAAGTGTTCTCAGTTTTAGCGCAACTTTTAACCAAAATTATGCGAAAAAACGTACTTTAAATTCGAAGAAGAGATACAATGTTTTGAAAACCTAAAACAAAAACTAACAAATTCACCGATTTTGGCAATTTTTTATCCTAAAGATAATACAGAATTGCATTGTGATGCTAGTGTTTTGGGTTTTGGCACTATATTATTGGAAAAAAAGATGGACAATGCACCACATATTTTATTTTGCCAAAAAAAAAAAAACAACAGATGTCGAATCTAAATATCATAGTTTCGAACTAGAGACGCTTGCTACAATATATGCGCTTCGAAGATTCAGAATTTATTTGCATGGAAAAAATTTTAAAATAATTTCTGAACAAAAAAGACATTTATTGACAAATTATTGAACAAAGAACACATAAATCCAAGAATCGCAAGATGGACATTAGAGTTAGAAAATTTTGACTACAATTTGGACCACAGAGCAGAAACAGAAAATACAGCAGAATCTCAAAAATACTAGTTTTGCAAAATCTCTCAATCTGTCAAAATAAAGACCAAATTATTTAAAATAAAATAACAAAGTAAAGATTATTAGACAAACTGAGAGCAAAGTTTATAAAATGCATAATGGCTTAATTTAGAAAAAAAAAACAAAAGGTATAATTCGATTTTATGTACCACGGACTATGAAATCAAATATTTAATAAGTCCATTATGACGACATGGGCCACAGAGGTTGTGAAAATGTAATGGAAGCAATAATGAGATCCTATTGGTTCCCAAAAATGAAAAATAAAATCCAAGACCATATTTCTTATTGCGTCAAATGCATCACATTTTCTTCAAAATTTGGTACGCATGAAGATTTACTGCATAGCATACCAAAAGGTTGTAAACCATTCAAAATAGTCCCCATTGACCATTTTGGACCAATAAAATTAGAAAAATCACAAAAGAAGCATTTTTTATTAGTTATCGATGGCTTCCAAATTTGTTAAGTTATATGCAGTTAAATGAACGGATACAAAAGAAGTAGTTACACATTTAAACATTTATTTTTTTAACTCGTATAGTCGTCCCAACATAATTGTGTCTGATCGAGCGGCTCTCTACAGGCAAATGGTCAAGTCGAGAGGCTCAACCGATGTCTGGGACCTATGATAGCAAAATAACTAAGTGCCGTCACCCAAAATTCTTTAAATAAAATCTTACCTGAAATTGAATTTGCAATAAATAACACATCCATCGCAGCACTGGGACAACCAAGTAGGCTGTTATTCGAAATAAACCAAAAGGGAATGGTAGTTGATTTTTTAATAGAAAATTTTAAATTTGAAAATAGAAATTTGAAATTAGAATTTTGAAATTTTAAGAAATTGATGAAGATCGCAATTTAACAGAAATAGAAAATAACGCAGCGAGAAGAATAATAAAATCCCAAAAATATAGTGCAAAAATAAAAGATCGACAAGCGAATATAGAAAAAAATAGGGGATTATGTTAGTCTCAGGAATTATGTAAGCACTCCAGAAGTCTGTAGAAAAGTTATACCAAAATTTAAGCGACCATACGTTGTAGCTAAAATACTTCCGAATACATAAACATAAAAGGATTTCAATTAACGCAGATACCATATGAGGGTATATGGGAAGTGTCAAATATGAAAAAATGGATAAATTTCTAAATTAGTAAAGACTTTCCGTAAAAATTTCAATCGGGCCCCACTAGTAAGGTATTGGGTCCCCTCCCTAGCCAGACGATATGCTTCTTCGTTTCCGTTGATACCAACATTACCTGGTAGCCACAATAGATGTAACTTTTTTTTTTTGTCAGAGCATATTAAGTTTCTTAAGGCATTCCCATACAACCCCAAAATTGATATGGTATGACGTTAGATCCTTGATTGCAGCTTGACTATCAGTTAAGATTGCAATATTTTTCTTCTCAAAATTCCTATCCAAATTGAATTTTGCACATCTGTCAATAGCAATTATTTCAGCTTGAAATATGCTTGCGTAATAGCCACTGGTTCCGAGTATTTTGTTCTGGGTCCAAACACTCCAGCCCCGCACAGCTTAGAATTAAGGACCCAACCGTACACAATGTTTATCCAGGATATACGTGTTTGTTAGTCCTTTCCATTCTTTCTTGTTGCTTAATTTAGTTTTAAAAGATTTACTAAAACTGAATTTCTGTTGCATCGTCACTTGGCATTTGGATATGCAGATGTAGAGGTGTCAGTTCCAATAGGACTTCCATCGATAGCGCGGGACAAGTACGCATCGCTCCGGTTAGTAAGCCAGTCGTTGTACCCTATTTACGGTTTTGCATGTATGCATCCCCATCTTTTTCCTGCAATGGATCTGCAGATCGTTAAGGACCTGATTGCTCTGTTGACTATTGAATCAGTATTTTAGCCGCAATTCCAGTTTTGCTTGGGTTGAGTTTAAGCCCCAACTTATTGCACCATTGGGTTGTTGTTCTCAATCCCTGTTGAATTCTACAGGGAGAGCTTCTTCAAATTTGCCTCGACATAGTATAACTATGTATATCATCAGCACACTCTTGGCAGTAGAGTCATGTCTCTGTCAGGTTGCAGAAGAGCTCATCAACTACGATAATGATGACCTACATGCTCTGTATGCATGTTGACGCGAATGGAGCTTAAGCTCCTCATCGTTCCGTAGAAAATTGCCAATTATCTTTCCTACGGTCTTTAATAGAAACAAAGTCAAGCAGATTGGACGGAAGGATTTCGGGAGAAAGATATCTTTCTTCCCTGCGTTGGGTAAAAACACAACCTTGCTTGCCTCCGTGCTACTGGTATGTAAACCAGAACTAGGCTACGTTTCAGTATTAGTGACAGTTATGGGATATATATTATTATAGCCTGGCGACATATATGGTTTGAACGTCCCAAGCGCCCACTTAAGACTGTCTTGAGAGCACAGTTTCCCTTCGAGTATCCATTCCACTTTTATGGGCTTGTGCTACTTTTCAGCGGCCTCCTCCTTTTCTTCAGTAACAGATCGCGGAAAGTGAGTTTGAAGTAGTGTTCAGCCTTTCTTTCTGTCTTTCTGTAAAGTCTTCCGACTCTTTTTTTTTGATAGATACGTATATACTTGCAACTCTTTAGTGTTGAGTTCCACCACGGTATTTGCCTCGCCAGGTTATTTTCCCTAATGGGACAGCTGGACTTAAATGAGGTAGTAATGGCTTGCTGGAACTCACTTAACGCATTTTCAAGTTCTGGTCTCGTTTTGAGTCTCAACACGAAAGCATCTTTTACCAATGCTTACCATCAAGTCCCTACCTAATTGTTAAATTTCATTTATTTATATAACCAAACTTCTTTTGTACTGCGAAGAAACGGCTGTTTTGAATAAGTAAAGATGAAAAGCGTATGAAACGAGTAGAGAGTTGCATTTAGATACATTTTTTTGATAAGATAAGTTTAAAACAGATAAGTTAAACGTGCATTAACCACAGAAAACTTTTATCTAACGTTTAGCTTATCTCCATTTTGTAAGTAGCTTAAACGACCACTGTAAAACTGGTCCTTAGCGTTTTTAGTTGAGTGGCAATAATTGTTATGTTGTAGTTTAGTTAATTTTGAAATATATTTTAACCATATTTTTCGTTCCTTTTTATGACGACTTGTTTTTCCGCATTCGTCGCATTCAATCCTAAGTCATCGATTTGTAATTTATCTATGTCATTGATAGTGTGCAATAACCTTTCTTTATAATTGTTTACGAATTAGTTTTTTGTATAAATCTTGTGAGTCTTGTATGTATCTGAGGGATGGTTTCATTTGTTTTGCATCTTTGTGTAAGAATGTTTTTAAGTGCGTCATAATTTGCTGGTTGTGAGTATTCCCATAACGCTGTTTTGACGTTTTATGTCAGGTGTACATGATATACTAGTTCGATTAATTGCGTTTCTCCATTATTGTTTAGATTCGTATTTAGTAGTAGTATTAAGTCTATCTCTTTATAGTTTCCAGTGAACTGTGGGATTGCCTTTATTGCAGTCTCTATATTAAGGGATGACATTATTATTATTTCTTCTGTTTCTTAATCTTCTTGTGCTTGTTGGTTTTCTTCTTCTTCATCTTCTTCTTCTTCTTCTTCGCCCTTCTTCTTCGCCCTTCTTCTTCGCCCTTCTTCTTCTTCGCCCTTGTTCTTCTTCGCCCTTCTTCTTCTTCTTCGCCCTTCTTCTAATTCGCCCTTCTACTTCTTCGCCCTTGTTACTCACTGTATATTCTCTAATATTTCTTTTACTTTTAAGTAATATGTATTTAAATAAATTTAATAGTTATTTGAAGATTTTCTGAAAAGTCATAAAAGTGGTGATTTTATTATTTTCTTAGCAGTATCTTTTGTTTCTTATGGTGCTAATTGAGTACTCCCTATTGGGTGATTTCTTAAGAGCGTCTAAGATTTTTCGAATTTACCGCAAAGCCTCATTCATTTATTTTGTTGTTATTTATTTATTTTCATCTTAATTTTAACTCATACAATTGTTGTTGTGTTTGTATTTCTCTTATTTATGTAGTTTTTTAGGTGGCTTATTTATAAATATACCGTTGTTATTTCTATTATTACTAAAATTACAGCTGGTTTGTATGATGGCGCTTCCGGGAGTTGGAGTGTGTGCACTGTATTTGCTACAAGGTTAAACTTGCTTTCCATGTTGCCCTTTCTTGATTAGTTTTCTTCTTTTTACGTCTATTTTAATTAATTGAATTTTTTTTAGGAAGAGGCTCTTTTTTTACTTGTTCGATGTTATAGTCGCGAGACTGTGTAAATCGGCTGTCTTCTTTCGGTCACGCACTTTTCGACCAGCCCTTGTCCTCTTTTGCTGTGGGATTCCTTCTATTGCTGGCTGCTTCTCTACAAATGTGTTGTAATTGGCTAGGGTGCTGTTCCTTTGTTCTCAGGTATGTATGGTGGGTAATTATGTTCTGGCTCCCCCCCATTTCTCAAAGATATCATCAATAGATTTTTGCGTCATCTATGTGTCAGGTGTCGCAGGTAGTAGGATCGCCATGTAATGGGTTTGTGTAGGAAAGATATAATGAATTCTTTTGTTGAATTATTAAGGATCAGTGAGTCACGCTGAATTAGTTTGGCCGCAAAGCCGAACTTTAGTCTGTACTTATTAAAATTAGCGAGTCGCGCCGAATTAGTTTGCCCGCAAGGCTCATAGTTGCTTGTGAGCAGTGCCTTACATTAGGTAAAATATTGATATTGAGATTTAAATTGTAATACACATTTTGACCATGACGTCCATTTTGATGAGTTTGGTCATGATAACGAGTTTGGTCATGTAACACGGAGAGGAGTGGAAAGTTTAAATTTTTGTATTTAAACTCTAATATTACTTAGTTGTGCATTTCCCTTTTTGGGTGTAATTGGTGGCCACAAAAAGGGACATATTACAATATATTTAACATTTTATGCATATTTCAAAGCCGAACACCGCTAAAAAGTAAATATTTGGTATTTACGGCTGCTCTAACATCAACAAATTCGATTACCATCTACCTTTCGATTACAATCGCTAGCATCAAAAAAGGGAATTGAAATAATGTAAAAGCTTAGTTGAGTAGTTGTAAGTTAATGATTTTTTCTTAATATTTTCTTGCTTTATATTCATATCTTAAGGTCTAGTGCAGAGCAGAAAAATTACAGTGGAGATAAGAAGTGTTATACTACTCATTGGATAAAAGGACAATCAAAGAGGAGAAGATATAAGTGAAGTGAATATACGAAATAGGTTGCTTGATCCTTAAACATTCGCTATTAGACTGCATTTGTTATCACTCTGCTGTCGAAAGTTTGAACAGGACACTACTCTCATAGGATTTGCTACTTAACTAAGTAAACATTTTTTAATTGAAATTTTTTTACCTACAAGGTCATATGCAACATAGATATTTTTCTGTACATAATAAAATATTGAATAATTTATTTAAGATATTATATTTCATATTTCAAACAGTATTATATGTATAACTTACAACATTTCTTACGAATAATGTGCTCAAATGCAACTAAGGTTACGTAAAACGATACCAAATATTGGAAGTGTGATATTTTTCAAACTTGTTAATCTTAATTAAAACTTTAAACGTGTTGCAATAATCGTAATATAATTCAAGAAAATGGAAAGCAATCCGTTTTTGTCAGTGGGCTATCAATTTTTGTCAGGAGTGATGGAGAATTAAGTCAAAGTAAATCACAAATCGGACTCTGATCCGATTTGGATCCCAAACGAATCCGTTTTGCCGGATTCTGAATTAGCTTGTCAGTTCTGAAAAGCTTTTTTAAAAAAAATAGCTTGGATTGATTTCCAAATTTATTTATTTTTTTTAAATTATTGAAACAAACACCTGAAACATGTTCAAAAACACTCAAAAAATGAATCCGAAACGAATCCAAGAACCAATCCGAAACAAATCCAAAAACGAACCCGAATTTTATCCAAGACCAGCATCCGTTTCGGATGAATAATCACGGAATCCGGATCCGTTTACTGGGATCAAGCACATACCCAATTTTAGTAGTGTGAATTTGAGATCTCTAGTTTTAATTGCTGAGCAATTTTCCGCTGTTAAATTTAATTTGAATTGATGTAACAATTGGTCACAACAATTGTAACACCATTATAGTTAGGTTTAGTTGCATTAAATCTTCTTAAATGTGGTGTGATCCCGCCTAAATACTGTGACCTTGGGGTTGGAGCGATTGCCACTAGTCTGACCACAATAAGCTCCAATTAATTAATTACTTTCTTATGTCATTCATTATAGTCTCATCTATGTTTTCGATAAAATTCATAAGTGCAATGACCGACTTCGTTTTTGTGTGTATAACATTTGAAAGATTGTATTACGCGCCCTTTAAAGTTTGATACGTTTTCATGATCAAGAGTATAGTGTTTCCATTCCCATTGCCTTGTATGCTTCTATGTATTTAATTTTTTGTGTATTTCATAGGATTGTGTTTGGTATGGAGTCTGTAATGCAGATTCGTCTGGGCATAAGCAGTACTGTCCTTATAATGGATCAGCAAAATCATTAGAAGTAGAAGTAATTGAATTACTGAAAGAAAGATGCAGCCACCTACTTAAAGATGAAAATCGAGAGTTTTGCTGTGACGGCGAACAGGTTTTTTAAAATATTTTTTACAGCCAAAATTTTGCAATATTAAAAGAATTGGATCTTTTAGATAATTATTTTAAATACCAACATAAAATTAGCTGGGAATTTCCTTGATCGTTGTCCATCCTGCATGGCAAATTTGGTTCGTCATATGTGCGATTTTACTTGTTCTTCTAAACAAGCCGAATTCGTTAAGGTTGTGTCAACAAACATATCTGAAAAAGGTAAATTTACTGAAACTTTAAATTTATTGTTGAAATAACTTCTTAAAACTTATAATAATTTTTCTTCTTATAATAATAATTTCTTCTTTAAACTAAGGCACTTTATACGTCGATGCCGTGGAGTTACACATTACAACTCAATATATAAATAATACATTTAAATCATGTTCACAGGTAAGTTGTGAATTGTAATTGTATAGTACAGTGGTAGCATGATTTCATAATTTCTTATGGTTAGGATCGCGTGGTTTTTTGAGCGTGTGTATTACATGGTTTTTTGTGTTTTACCTTGGTAATATTAGATGCTCATAAGATTCATTATATTTTAATCATTATTCAAATAATAAATTCTTCATTTCATATTACTAAGTTACGTGAGTAACTCTTTAAATGATACTTCCCAAGCGGAAATGAGGTCGTCCTAATGTTTGTTTTGGCGTAAACGGCGCTGGACGAGAAGGAATGCTTGCAATTAAGCTGGCACTTTGGAAGTTTCGCCTTGCTCAGTTACTGGCGGATAATCAAATAAAAAACCTTGAACGGTTTCTGGCAAGAGTAATTCTGAACTTTATTTTGCATAGCTCGGGATTTTATACCCTAAGTGATCCTATTTATCTTAGAGTGTAAATTTGCAAACAATATTACTATATTGGCTAAACTATTCTTTCTTATACTTAATTCTATGCATAGTTATTTCTCTATGCTTCACATTTCTATTTTCACTCAAAATATGTATTTGTTTATAAAAATCATTGCACCGATACCCAATCATTGAAGCGATTTAAAATTGGGCGGTTCAAGGATCGTGTTACAGTGTGTGACGCTGAGTCGCAGTCATCAATGACTAAGTAAGTCAGCGCATGCAAAGTGCATTGCTCTGCAATTAAAAAACTTAATTACAAATCCAAATAATTTTTATTTGTGCTTGTTTTCAGTATTGTGATTGTATACATATTGTTACGTAATTTCCAAAATTACCGCTTGAGCTCTCTTCAGGTTCGATCACTGGATTGTGAATAAGCGTAAATTCGAAATAATAAAAAGTCGTTAGTTTCAAATAATAAATCAACTATTTATTATTGCTTGCTCTTATTTTAACACTTCTTTACTATCGCTGTTTTTAACTTATCCATGTAAACACTTATACACGAATTATTATTAGAAGCTATGCAACTATTTTATTCTTATTCAACACTTTTCAAACTGCTACTTCCACGATGTCACTTTGTTGCTTTCCAAAATCAAACTGTTTTCGTTGCTATGGTTTGTGTCTATTTATACTGTCCGATAATTATTGCTACGTTATCGTCAGACTACTCCAGATTGTCGAGAAACTTCCCTTTCCAGGAATTGTTTGTTTCAGCAATGAATCATGTTCTATTGTGTATGCTGCGTTGTGGAAATATCAAGTAACTTCGAGATCTTTCGCTAGCGCTCGATAGATGTCGTTGTATTCCAGAAGAATGTGGACTGTGATTTGGTAACACTCGTAAATATTGCACGTATCGGCGTGTAGATGGCGCTGTATATCACATTATTGTATGACGTATATATGGCGCTGTCCTCCACTTTCGCCACACTGTCCTCCACTTAAGTGTGATCGTCCCGATCAGACACCAGATTCCTTAATCCATACGGCGCAAGCCTCTCTAAATGGACAACTTTCATTTTAACTGGTTTTTGTTTGTGTGACTGTATGCGATACACAACATCATTCAGTCGCTTAATGACTATGTACGGACCTTCCCACGATGTTTGTAGCTTTGGAGACATGCCCTTCCTCCGTTGCGGATTGTACAGTAACACTAAGTCGCCCTCTTTGAATCCGTCCGTATTCATACCTCGGTCATAGCGATCCTTCATTTTGTTTCTCACTAGCTGTGTACGCCGCCTCACCATTTCGTGTATTTGAACTTATTTGCAGAGTCACTAGTCGGAAATGGGCCAACTTCATCCATTGCAATTCGCTCAAATGGCGCTCGAGAATTGTACTTCTGCAACTTCCCTCCGCTTCGAAATTTAGGTCCCTTAGCAGCCATGCACTGCGTGCAGTTTTTGATCCATTCTGCTACCGCTTCTTGACAGTTCACCCAATAAAACCGTTGTTTAATCTTCTTCACAGTTTTTCTAACCGCTACCGCTTCTTGACAGTTCACCCAATAAAACCGTTGTTTAATCTTCTTCACAGTTTTTCTAACACCGAGATGGACGCCACTTAGGCCATTGTAAAATTCTTTTAGTACAGCATCTATTTGAGACTTTGGTAAAACAATCAAATCACGAGTTTGCTTACCGTACGCACTCCGTTTTTCAGCTTCAAACTGCATTGTGCCCAATACACCTTGGCCCTCGCACTTTCTGATGCCATTTCTGATTTGTCTGGTCTTTGGTCCATTTCTTTCGCTTTCACTAATTTCACAAAGTCAGCATCATTTAATTGGCTGTCTCTTAGCGCAGTAGGTTGCCACTCATCGTCAGGTTGCATCCCCGCTAATCGGACGTCGACTATTCTTTCGCATCTTTCAGCCTTGGAGCAATGCTTACCCTTAACTACACATGGACGTCGGAATATTGCATCTTCATTTCCACGCTGAACCTTACAAACCGATCTTTCGAAGATCGTAGCTTCTTCTCCTGTAGCTGTTCGCATTTTACAACCAATCAGCTGCTCGATGTTATTTCTTACTAAATCTGCTTGACGAATGGAATGCTTGGTGACTGTGTCCAGCGACCGCCCGTTTTCAGTTCCACTTAGTGTTTAGTTGTTGTTGTTTCGACGCTTTTGTGACAGAGACAATGGGGCAATCAGTTGTATGGACCTGCTCACGCCCCTTTTGGCTGGTCCGTTTTAGTTTAACGATTCTTTTCCAGTAAAAACACCAAATACTTTTTCGGCGCCTCCCTTTCTGCCACTCACTGATGTATCACAGTTTCGTGGAAAATGTCCAATTTCGCCGCAGTTGTAACATTTTGCGTCCGAACTCTTGCGCGAGATCGGCATCATTCGCGATATTACTTCTATTAGTTCCCTCATGGTCTTTTCTAGCGACTCACTTGAACCAATCTCAAGTCGATGAACCTTGTGCGATGGTCTGGTCAAAAGACTCGCTGTCTCCTGCGTCAGAGCAAACGAAACTGTTTCGGCGAAGGCCTTCTTTGGCATAGAGTAGACTGCGCGTTACGTATCCACATCCCGTATACCATTCATAAAGGCCGGATCTTCAGTAGTTCGATTACTTCTGTGGGTGCATCCGCGTTGGCCAAATGTGCGAGTCGCTCGATCTTTGTTGCAGATGCCTGCAACGGCTCGTTATTCTTTTGAAGGCGATTCATCAGCTCCATCTGGAACATTTGCTTTCATGCATTTGCTAAGAGCACATTCATGTCAAACGCTGGAGATGCTTGCGTCTCTCTACCAACTCGTGTTCAACTTTTGATGCAGCTTCGTAGATGAACTCATGTGCTTCAACGTCGATGCCCTCTTTCTCCATAGCGTCACTCCTCGGTTCAAATTCAAAAGCTTAGCTATTTCGCGGTTACTTTTACCGGTGCTATGGTGGGACACTATTAGTGCACGCGTTTCAATAGATAACTCTTTCTTATCTGACATTTTTTTAAAATTTTCTGAATATTTAAGAAAACACTTGATATTTTTTAAAAATCAACTCTTCACTCAACTAGTGTTAAATATAGAATGAAATGCAGATTGAAATTTGAGAAGAATAAGATGACCCTAACTGCCTGCATCCATATTTTATAATGACCTTTGGAAAAAATTGTAAAAAAACGGTGAGTAATTTGTGGTTTTATATGCGAACATGTAATATGGTAACCAAATGTCCCATTCATAACTGGTCGCAATATTGAATAAAAATTCATTTACCACTCTGTAATTTCTTTCAACAAAACCTAGTGTTTGATGGTGGTGGGGTGTTGAAAATATTTGTTCTCTTTTTAACAGATTACATATATTTTTCAAAAGTTCATTATTGAATTCTGTTCCTTTTGTCTGATTTTAAGGTTTGGATTGTACCAAATTTTAAAATTAATTGTTGCAATTAAGACACTACAGAACATAATGTAAATTACGTAATGTCATAACAAGACTCAGACTCAGACTCAAGCTCACAAATTGACACCAAAGTTGACAACAGAACTCTACACAAAAACACGAATATGGCAACTTTTAATATTGAAGTACTAATGTAAACCATTCCGACTCTCTGAGTTAACTACAGAGAGTTACACCCTTTCTTGAAAATTATATAAATAATAGACAAAACATGTTTGTGAATTTGTTTATCACATTAATGCCAACAACTTTGTCACAATTAAAAAATACACTTGACACGTGACAAGACAAAGAAATCCATTTCACAATTACACAGAACTTTCAAGCATAAAACAAAATGGAAACATAACAAGCTATAAATATAAAATATTATCAACAATTGCTGAACTAAATAATCTACAAATAAAAAACCTCGACGAAAACTCGACATCAGAACAGAAGGCCACAATAACAAAAAACAACACGCATACGGTTCAGTTAAAAAAAAAATTACAAAGTTTTGAATGAATTTTTAGTTAATTTTTGAGACATTCGTTTACCATATCACATGTTCGCATATAACACCACTCCACACATAATAAAAAATTACTCACCACATTTTTGAAAACTGCAAAAATTATCGACTGACACACTTTTCAATACAACAACCACTAACAAAATTGACAGTTATGGAAATAAATTAAAGATCAAATTACAAACTTCACTAAATCAACCCATTCAAAATCACTTGATTTAAACATAGGGATTTAGTATTAATGAAGGTAGAAAATAAAGAAAGTGTAATACACCATACTGAAACGCCAGTATAACTCGTCAGATATCCAGGATTCGTTACAGCCAAGAATAGCTCTAAGCTTTGATTTTTCGGGACCTTGTCTTTATTGTTGCCTTTTATAGCCTAAATACAGTTGGAGTGGCCGGATACAACTTCAATTTTTTAGTTACGATACGCTTTGCGACACTGATCGTTCAGTCCGTGCCCCATCGACTGACAAGGCTATCCGGAGATTCGCAATATGTGTATTCAAAAAGGGTTCTACTGTCAGCGTATGGACTTGACCGTGTACTACGGCCAGTTGTTCGATTAAATGCTAAGGCTATCCGGAGATTTGCAATACCTATGCGACGAACAATAAAACTTATACTTAAGTAGAAAATTTCGCATATATTGCGATTCTTTAAAAGTTTTACGGTTCTTGGGATAGCCTCACTGGTATTGCAAAGGTTTAACTAACTCGCAATATAAAATCTACATATGTGTAAGTATTAGCGATACGGTATTTCGTATTACTTACACGGCCGAATAATATCCAACCGAAGACGATACGTTGTGCCATACGAATATTCGGACCTCCTTTATGGTGATTAATTGTTCAGCTATGTGCAAATATCACAGATGTGTCCAAGAAGTGACCGTGATTCAATTCTCGGCAAGTCGTTGTAGATATTCGCCATATTAAAAGCATTTATCACAAAGTACTTGCCTGAATCAAATAGAAGGGGTGCAGTTTGCGTGCGGCCAGCCATATCCTTCACGTTCACAACAGCGGTAGCCAGCAGAATATTTCTTTCTTTAGGAACAGGCGTTCTTTGGGCTTGCAGTGTTAGAAACTAGCAATGCACTTCTTTGAAATAGTGCGCTTGCATCGAACTTAGTTTGCGGCTTTCGAGAAAACTCTTCAGGAACGTTGGCAGAGATCACGCGCAATCTTAGATTTTATGTTTTCCCTTGGTATGAGTGCACAGCAAGGGGTTGCTACGCTGTTGATTAACCGCGCACAGAGCATACGCAGTTTTTTGAAGAGCACATTTAGCAATCACTGTGAGCGTTGTGGCGCATCCATTCCTCTTGCCCCTCAGCGAGAGATCGACATCTGCCTTCAAGAAATCATTTTAATTCGCTAAAGTTGCAAGCTCGCCACTTTTGAGCGAGGATTCCATGTTTCAAATGCAAGCTTGTGCACCACTAAGTGGACCAGCCATTCGTCCCAAAACTTACCGCGGCTGTATGATCCAACACAGGGTCCAGAAGCTCTTTAATTGCCGTAGTGGAGTCAACACTAGCTTTATTTAAGGTAGTTATTCGTTCACATGGCTTTCCACAATAATGTCCTGTATCGTGATTTTAATAGTTCCCAAGCCTCCCCCTAGCCTGAGCACCGGCCAAATTTTCGTTTGCATCTGCTAATGACAGCAAAACATCCTGAAAGGGAGTCCACTCTGTTGACTCACCCGCAACGGTTGGAAGGTCCATTTGTGCAACCGAATGTGTGATGAAACTGAAAGCGAAAAGCATCACTCAACATTAAAACTTTCACTTAACTATCACAATTGTGGAAATACTTCCCGAGCGAAAGGGTTGACCTCAGTGAAGTTCGTGTCCGGTCTGGAACGGCATTGAACAGGCTCGGATGCCTGCAATGTTTGCACTCCCTTGCATTAGTATGGGAGTGCAAACTAAGCTAAGCTCTCTAGGCGACTTTTTCCATGCGCCGTTAGGCCGCACGTCTTGACTTTTAAGCGAGTCACGCTTGGTTGAAATACTCACCAAAGGTCAGGTCCTTCCCCAGTAAAAACTTAGTGTACGTTTATAAATACTCAATAAAACGTTTATTATGTCCAGCGTCAACCGCTATGTTTAACACTATAATTGGAATCTTGAAATTTGAACCGCGAATCTTCTTAAATTGTTCCGAACTGCTCTTAAAAGCCCGAACTTACCATTCAAATAACATCTGTTGATCAGAATATTCTCAAAAATAATTATTGCAATTATTTCGTTTCTGATGCAGATTGAGACAGTAATTTTTCCAATTATTTTTGAGGGCGCAATGCGTAAAAGCTGTGTCAATCTGCATCAGAAACATCGATGCGCAAGCTCTAACTCAATTGAGAACGATGTTCCACTTTCGGTTTCATAATTGGTGTCTCACATGAAGCTTTGTTTTTTTGTGTTTTTTATTTACAGCCCATAAGTATGGAAGACAAACTTTGCCGAAAAAAACCCATTAGTAAAACGGTAACCGATTAGTAAGTAGGAAATCGTTTCATTGATTTAAATATACCTAAAAGTATGTGTTAATAATCTTGAGTGTAAGTTTTTACCAAAAGGTTTTTACTTTGAACTAAGTAAAGTAAGCAATTCCTTTAGGATTTTATAAAGCCAAAAAAAAAAAAAAATACTTACTACTAACGCCTCTTCCAGAAACACTGGGGAGATTTGAGTTCTGTAGATCAACACTTCTAACATTTTAGTTTTTAATTTTAACTGTATTAAACATGTAGACCTACTACGGTACGCGTCGCGGATGACAATTTTTTATCTGATTTTGCTAATGGCAACGTAGCTATTTCTTCTCCTTTTGGAGTAATTACTGGGTGCTCGTTTTTACTTCCTTGTATACGTAGTAAATACAAGAAAGTATTGTAATCATGAAAAATTTCGATATTGAGATTTTGATGGTAACACACATTTTGACCATCGCGGAGTCCATTTTGACTAGTTTGGTCGTGACGTGTGTACGTATGTACGTATGTACGTATGTACGCCTGTACGTATGTATATATCCTCAATAACTTAAAAACGGAGAATCGTAGAAACTTGAAATTTGGTATTTGAGATTCTTATAAGACCTAGTTGTGCACCTCCCTTTTTGGATGCAATCGGTTGCGCGAAAAGGACACTTCTCATATAGTTTTTTTAAAATTTCATACATTACTCAAAAACAAACACTCCTAGAAAGTATATACTATTGGGCCTTACATAAGACACAATTTTGTAGCTCCAATTTTAATGATGGTTCGCACCAAACGGACTCTTCGCCAAAGGAACACGAAGCATGCATTATCCGAATTACATAAATGATAATGATAAATGAATGTTATGCTGCTTTATCTTTTACAAAAATTGGTTGTACCCTTACAGAACTAAACAGGGAATTCAAAATTAGTACGATTGATAGTTAAAGCTGTGTGGAAATTAATTTGTACTTCCTTGTTTTTACTTACTACTATTTAAATTATTTAAATTAAGAGAAGCCTATGAAATTTTTTTCATTATGAAAGTAAAAATATTTAAAATTTTTAAAACTTCAATTTTAAAATATAAATAAAATATATCAACCACTCTTGAAATAAAACCATACAATTGCCGTCATACAAGGAAGTCATGTGTTGGCCACATCAGATATTTTATTGAATATAATATGGACTTATTCCATAGGTTGCCCCAGACAAGCACCCCGTCGCCTAGCAATCCTTGTTCAAGCAACACCGTATGTAACGTTAAAACCATGCATATGCAGTCTCTGTGGGTATTATTAACAGTTCCAATAATGGTTACACAAGCCCCGAAAGGTCCATTTAATACTCGCTCCTCAGAAGGATCAATTAATATATCCCTTTTAATGATCTTTTCTTTTACTAAGCTGAAGTCTGCTCCCGTATCAACCAATAAGACAAGTTTTTCATTAGTCGCCTCTGCACAAGGAAACTCAATGAACAATTATCATCTTCTAGTTATTTTATTAGTAGCGACAGTGATTCTTGCTGTGTTCATTACTTTTGAAAATATTTGTTGCGCTAAGTTTCTGTTTTTGTGTTTCTTTTAGACATTTGACTTCACATTCTTGAATATTTTTATCTGGCTTTTCCACTCCTAATCTACTGATTTATTTGCTATGGTTTTTCTGTGCTCCATTTTTCTAGTGTTTACTATTTTTAAGCATAGTGATTTCTATACTTATTTTTCTATCCTTCTATTGACGAATTTCATTCAGACGCTAGACGTAGATATCTTCCCGAATCGGTATGGTCCAAAGTTACTACTTTTTCTGGTTCCCAGATTACTGGCCTTGCCTGGACACTCGGTAGTTTCCCTGAAATGATTCGCAGTTCTAATTGGCCTGGCAATCTCTTCAGAGGTGTCCTGGTCGGTTACAACAGTCACATGTCACCTTTGATAGGCTTTGCGTGGATGTTGCTTGCGTCCTCCGGTTTTGCTGCCATTTCCGTTGGGTTTGCTGGCTATTTTGCGCTGGTTTAAAACTATTTCTCTCCTGACTCCGGAAATTATGATCATAATTTGCTCTTTCCTACTTTTGTTGATTACCGCACTACAAGTTTGTTTCATGCCCATACTTGAAACACTTTTGGCAATATGGTGTATTTTCTCTTGTTAAACATTTTCCTTTTACATGGCCTCGTTTTTTACAGAACGAACACATTATTTTATCTAAAATTCCGTTGGTATTGGGTTTTGAGCTGTATATTTCACTGAACACAGGGTTTCCTTGGTAGCGTTTGTTTTGCGGATATGCCGTTTTGGCGGGTTAGGTCATGGCTAATTTAATGTTTTGTAAACTCGTGTGCAGGGCGTTACTTCTTTGTATAGTTTCGAACGTTTCTATAGCTTTTTCAATAATTTCCTCTATAGACTTCCCAGCAATATTTAACATGTAAACCCTCAGAGTTGCGTACTTTAATCCCGATTTAAATGCTGTTTTCGTCGTTGTTTCAACCATGTTCACTAATGCGCTACCGCTTTGCCCTTTGTAAAAAATGTTGACAATTTCTTCGCTTCTTTGCTTTCTCCCATTCTGTAGGTTATTAAAAACTGATTCCAGCAACACCGTTGGCAAATAAGCCCTTTTGATTGTGAGGTAAAGTTCCTCCAAACTAGCTAATGGTTTTGATTGCACTAAATCAAAGGCAGCTCCATGTAATCGCAACTTTATACAGTCTATTAGGCGTGGACGTCTTTTGACTTTAGAAATTGATATATGTATGTACATATGTGGGTCTAATTGTCTAATGTAAAACTATTTATATTAAAATATTATTGTAACGAATTGTGATCGTTAGAGGTCTTACTTCTGTAGTAACTAATTGGGAACACTGTATAAATTTGTAAACCTCACTGCGTAAATCTGGTGATTGTGTGCCAGAGAACAGTGGTACTAGTTCATTTACAACCTTCGCTATCTCTGCGATACTCATTGTGCAGTAGGTCGTTGTTTGTGAAAACTGGAAATTTGAAGTTGCTTACCTCTAATGGATTAATATCAGTTATTACTTCTGATGGACAATAGCTTCTTTATGGATTAGTGACTGTTCACTTAATAGCTCAATCTCTTGGCTTAGGAGTCTTTTTTGCTCCTTTAATTCCTGTATTCGCTTGTTTGCGCTTTCTAAGGAAGGTATAGCTTTCTTTTGATTTCTGCGGCAACTACGATAGTATTTTTTTAAGGTTTCGTCCGTTAGTACTTTTTTGTTTAGCAAGCCGGAAAGTGTATTAGTTTCTTCTTTCAAATGTTGCATTACCTCCTCTTGAAACTGTTTATCCAGTAGATTGTTGTCGTAGCGATTTTTCAACGCTCTAAATTCTAATTGCTAATCATCCAATTATTGGTCTTTGTATTATGTGTCTAATGAACTAAATCAACACTTCCAATACTGCATCTATTTTTTCAACGCTTGTTTTTTTACCAAGTCCACTTAATTTGGTTTTTGTTAGTTCTAAATATTCCTTATTTGTCACCGCGTCCTTCAAAATTGATCAGAATTTTAAATTCAACTCTCCTAGTTGAATTTCTAGTTCTGCATATTTTATTTGCAATTCTGTCTCTGCTTGCAATTACAGCGATTCTGGCATTATTTATGATCTGAAATTCCTAATAATAATCTACTTAAACATATTTTATTCGTTTCTTTCAATCATTTCTTCCGTTTAAAATATTACTATATTTCAATTCACACAATTAACCTAATTCATAGGTAAAACTTCACAGTTTAAATTATAGCTCACTCGGTATAACAATCCCTATTAAATTTCCGCCTTCATATGACATAGCACTTTGTGAAACTCAAATGAATTTTCACTTTTTATTTCATAATTTTACGTCAATTACACGACCATATCTTACATCGCAATTATTATATTTTTAATTCGTTTTTTTGCCATACGCGTTGGATCAACTTTGGCGTCGTCAGGTATGCGTATGTGGCTTCTTTAAAATTGCTTAACTCCTGAAATTAATATTTTAGTGATATTAATTTCGCAATGTGATGTTCTACATTTCATAAGTTTTTTTCTTTAGTTGCGTTTTTTATTTTATTTTTGCCGATTGTTTAAGACGCTGGGCGAAAAAGTATTAGTATTTAGTTTTTTAACTTCGTATTTTTGCTGTGATTCAATTATTCGAAGTAAACACAAGTATTCACTTCTTTATTTTGTTTTGGCTGAAGCGTTGACCGTGCGAAGCAAAGTTGCTGCGCTTACATTAATCTGATCTTGGCCTTGGCTCGATTGTTACGTTATTTAACGATCGCGGCCTTGAACTAACTATAATTTAATGTGGCCTTGAGTAGTTTAGTTTTAGTTCCCTAAAACTTGAAAACTCAGTCTATGTTGCGATTGCGACATACAACATCGGATAGTTCAGTCAGAACTAGGAATATTAATATGCCAATGATGAATACCTTAGTTGGACAGAAGAGGTATGGTGTAGGCTATTAGGCTTTGGAATAGCCTTCCATTGCGTTTAAAAGCTGCAATGTCTTTCGCCATTTCTAAGAGGGAGGTTTTCTTGTATCTGGCTCTTGGACAAGCATTGTACTAGATTTGTATTAGGTGCGATGATGTGATGCAAGTACCTTGGAGAACACCTATAGTGCATATGTACATATATCCGAACCCTACTTTCCTTTACCCTACTTTCTTATTTTTATTTTGTTTTGCTATTCCTTTTGCTTCTCCTTTTTTAAGTAATGAGTATGATTATGTTGCTGAAGTACAATAGTCCTTTTTTGTACTATTTGATTATAAATAAATATATACCCTGATTCACAAAGTCTTTTTTAGTTGTTATATAGTTGTTGCCGTTGTCTTTTTCAACCGCGCGACCCCATTTGCACGCCAGAAAGTCTACTCGTCGTCAAACAGTTGGTGAAGACAAAGCACTGTCTACTTTGGAGTCTTTGCTAAGGGCCACAACATAATTAACGTAATGATAAGCTATCCACAAAGTCTTCAGCAGTCAAATTCAAATTCAAATTTTGTTTATTGAGCCTTTTTCAAAACAAGTTATAAGTTATAAAATTCATATGAAAGTGTTAACAA
This sequence comes from Thecophora atra, assembly GCA_937620795.1. NCBI lineage: Eukaryota > Metazoa > Arthropoda > Insecta > Diptera > Conopidae > Thecophora > Thecophora atra. The sequence goes on from OW569398.1 coordinate 46,356,025, forward strand.
AATTAAAGACTATAATGTATTATCTTCAAAACATAATTGAACAACAGTATCGTACTTAAATATATAAAGAGAAAGATTGAAGTTAACAAAAACATTCATGTGAATCGCTCTTGCTCCCGGAGCTTACAGGTATTGAGAGTATATCTCCTAACCTAAAATATAGACTTAATGCTAACTTAAATCTACGAAAAAACAACAACAAAAAGAAGAGTAAACAAACCTCTTAGATACATTAAAGGCTAACCTCTATGGGAATCAGGGGTTGTATTCTTATAAAAATTATGACAGAGAGATGCATTTAAATCAAAATTAGCCGCAGCTTCATTAATGAAGCCAACAGGTGACAAATACCTTACATTTGAACAGCTAAACGCTCTCTGTTGGTTAAAGATATCAAGGATGCTGCTATTGACATGGCAAGAAATTCTATTGACAAAACGATTTAGAATATCCGAAACATAAAGGCCAATTGGAAATACTTTAGCTTCCGAATAAACGAACCGATTCGAGTAACGTTTTGTGGGAGATTGGAAATACTTTCCAATACAATGCCTTAAGACCTTTCGTTCCAAAATTTCAAATTCTCTAATGACTGAAGGAGAAACGTTAAACCAAATAGGAAAGCCATACAAGATTACAGGTCTAATACAGGTTTTATATAACAAAAGTTTTGTTTTCTTGGGTAAACTTTTGTTACAAAAAATACTTGAAAAAGTGCCCAAAATTCTGTAAGCTTTTCTTAAAACAACTCTTGCATGTTTGTTAAATTTCAGAAGACTGTAAAAATTAATGCCAAGATATTTTATGGAATCCCTGAAAGGAATCTCAGACCCATTCAAAGCATAATGTAAAGTTTTGCTTTCAGGAACTACAAACGATTTGCATTTTCCAGAAGCATTCCTGATGCATATGGCTTCACTTTTCGATGCATTAATTTTAATACCCCAGTCCTCGTAAAAATGTTGAACAATTTGCAGATGTTGCGCAGTCTGGTATAGCGCGATTTTAGGAGACTCGTGGTGAGAGTACAGAAGAGAGTCATCAGCATACAAGAGACCCGTTGAATTAGGACCGACATGAGGGAAATCGTACATGAAAATATTGAAAAGATGAGGTGCTAAGATAGAACCCTGAGGAACTCCACAATTTATGTCTCCAATATCTGAAAGCATTCCATTAAAAAGGACACAAAACTTTCTGTTGACAAAGAAACTCTTAAATAATTTAATAATTAAAGAATCGAAGCCAATTTGAAACATTTTAAAAAGGATTCCGTTATGGTAAGCATGATCAAAAGCCTTTTCAATGTCTAAGGAAATTGCAACGGTGCAACGACGAATCCGCAAGTTGGAAACTATATCATTTTGAAATTTCAATAAAGCATCAACAGTTGAGTGACCCTTTTTGAAACCAAATTGCAAGTTTGGAATATAAGAAGGATCTATCCCGACGTCCATAATTTTACGAATAACTTTTTCAAAAAGTTTTCCAAGGTTAGATAACAAAGAAATTGGTCTCAGGTTATTTAACTCAAAACTGTTTGACTTTTTTTGAATTGGAACAATCTTGGAGATTTTCCACGCGTCAGGAAAATATGAATTATTTAAACAATTATTAAAAACAATTGCAATAAACTGAAAAGCTTTCATAGGAAACTTTTTAATTAAGAAATTTGAAATCCCGTCTAGTCCAGAAGACTTTTTGCTATTCAATTCAACAACACAAGAAAGAACTTCGTCCAAATCAGTCAACTTAGGATGGTTGCATTCATTAAGTGCACTAAAATCATTACTGAAAATATGTGTGCTTTGTGATTCTTGAGCAAAAATATTTGTTAGTGTATTTTCTATAAAGGAAGTGTCCCTACCAAGAGGACAACCCATGTAAATATTCGAGAAATGAGCTAGCAAATGTTGCACTTTTTCATCGTTATTTTGAATATCGACGCCGTTAATAGAAAGATTGGTTGGTAGTGATTTTTTTTTCGAACCTATTAAATTATAGATTTGTTTATGCGCCCTTGGACCTGGCACAATTTTGCTAAGTTTATCGCTAAAAATTTTAGAATGTTCAATTTCCACTTGTTTTTTAATAATGATGCTCAACAATTGAATTTGCTTAGACAGGAGTAAGTATCTTGGACTTGAACGGTTCATATAATAATGATAAATACGTTTCAAATCCCTCTGCCAGCGATGTTTGATTTTGAACAGGTATTTTACATTGTCAGAGATAATAATTTTTTTATTTCCTCTAATAATTTTTTCAGAATGAATCGCAACTAATGAATTTAAAGAATTTGAAAACAGCGCTATGAAAGTATCTATTTCGTGATTACTTAAATTTCTATCAGTGGGAGGAAAATTGTCTAATAAAACATTAACAAAATCATTTCTAAACGTATCCCAATTGGTTCTTTTGAAGGTGGTGAAAAAACGCGGGGAATGAAGAACAAAGTCAAAATCCGTGAATCTTATACGCAATTTAAGAGGAAAATGATCCGAAAAGGAAGGAAGACTGGAAATTTCAAAATTTGGATTTGTGATATTTAAAAGATTTGAACTAATTAAGAAGTGGTCGAGAAAAGATGAACCGTTAGGATAAGAAGGTGTCGAGTCCGATAATCTAGTGAAGCTGAGCACATTGTGTTGTAACCAAGTGAAAAGAGCATTACCATTCGTATTGTTTGAGGAGTCACCCCAGTCAGTGTTTTTTGAATTGAAGTCTCCTCCAACAATAGCTCCATCAAAATTTTGAGAAAAGCGCGCAAAGTTTGATAGCCCATCGATAATTAAAGAATGTGGAAAATTACACGGAATATAAAAAGACCCGAACAAAATTTTTTTTAAATCACCAGCCACTAGTGTATCAATTGAAAGCAATAAATTTGGAAAAGTAATTCCAGCACAATTAAGTTTCGAAAAATTTAAAGATTTACGTAGCACTATGCCAACACCAAGGTGACTATTATCACGAAGAAAACTAAAATCTTCCAGGTAAACTTTTTGATTAGCTCTTAAGTGAGATTCCTGTACGAACGCAACGTCAATATTATTTAGTTTTAATAATTGTATTAGCTCTAATCTTCGGCTCACATCAATCAGTGACCTTACATTAAAAGAAAGAACATTAAGGAAATCACGGACCATAGGAATCGTTAACTTCTTGCAGAAGAGTCAAGCAACGTTTTTTAGCTTCCACTTTAGTCAGCGATTTGTAATCTGATAAAAATAACGCAATTTTGTCTTCTAACGAAAACTCGACTGGTTGACACAGTGACTTGGCAATTTTTAAGAATTCCTCAATTAAAGCCGGTTTTGCGGTTTTCTTTGCTTCAGAAACTTTAAAGAGACTAGCAAAAGACTTGTTAGGATTTACAAACTTCGAATTGTTAATTGAAGTGACCACATTTGCTGAAGCCATCATTTTTCTATCAACAGATTCATTATTACGATTCCTTTTAGTTTCAACGAACTTCTTGTATACGGGACATCCTCTAAAGCTAGAAGGATGACCAGACTGTTTGCAATTCACACAATAAGGCAAATTGTTCGCATTGGAAACAAACTTACACGCTCCTGGTAAATGCGTTTGGTCGCATTTAACGCACGAAAAGGGTCTATTACAGTTATTGGACATGTGCCCCCATTTCTGGCAACGCAAACACTGCACTTCCTTCTTGGAACCTCTGGGAGATTCCCAAGTGATACGTTGATTAAGAAGAGATTTAAGACCCGAAATCTCATTCGGGGGCTTTCCTAAAATTAGTGTTACAAGAAATAAACCTGTCTCGAAGTTGTTTTTTCTCGAATTAACTGTTGAGAATTTTGAAACTTCGGAAATTGTATTTGGAACTAGCAACTCAATAGCAGCCTTGATATCTTCAATATCTGTTTTGTAATACAGTCCTCGCAGAACTAGTCTAACGTGTTTAAGTTGTTTAGGAGTGTATGAGTATGACTCAACACTTTTTTCTCTTAAAAGTTTCATCATTTCAGTATGCGCCGAAGGATCTTTGAGGTACAATTTACTCTTAAATTTGCTTTTGTTCACAATTTTAAAAGTAACGTTTTTCTCAGTCAGCCTTGAGCCTTGAAACTCTTTTGATGGTCAATTTTTTTTGGCAAAACAGTAGTCGCATCAGGCTCGATATTCAATTCTCCTAAAAGGGCAAAACGATTTTGAGAACTTATCTGTTTCTGCTGCGCTTGAGAATGAGAATCCCGATTGCATGTGCCGAAAGACGACAAGTTCAATGTGACACCGCTTTCAGTCCTGCGACGCTTCACAACTTCCCTTTCGATATTTTCCTCTTTGTCATTGCTGTGCGCACTGGAACAATCCATTCCAACCGGCAACTCAGACGAAATCGACGTCAAAAAATCTTGATGTCGAACAGAAGGTGGCCTCGAAGCAGTCGTTTGGTTGTTGAAAGCAAAGACATTGCTACACTGCAAACCCGGATCTTGGACAGAACTATGTCCCTCAGCACCGCCCTCAAAACATGCGCTCATGAGGCTCTGCCCCTGCGCCAAATTTTTCGATGTTTTATCTGTAGGCACTTTGATTAAATTATTGTTGCCCAGCGAGGAGGGTACAATAGGGTTCAAATTGGAACCCAAAGAAGCCACAACAGGAACCACTTCTGCACCAAAAGTCTATGTATTTATATTTTTATTTTATTTTTCTTTATTTTTTTTAAATTATTTTAAAATTATACGTCCGGCTATGACAGCTAACGAAAAGCTTCCTCCTCTTCAGCAGTCGTTGAGTAGACTTAAGAAAGACAACAGCTACTTACGTGTTGTCTTTGGTGCATTCTCATATTAGAAATTGAATTTTTTTCAGATATATGTAATTACAATAATTACAATAATTAATTAACATTTTCACAATCTATAAATTTTTTAATTTTTATTTTTATATTTATTTTATTTGAATTTTTTTATTTATAAATTCATAATATTTCATAAATATATTTAATCATATTTAATACATACGTATTTATATGGAACTTTACTAAAGAAAAATATATGTATATTATTTTCTTAATTACTACTACCTACTTTTTCCTAAATGAAATACAAAGCATAATCAACGAAATTTGTGTTTTGCAACTATGTCAAAAGATGCACTATGATCCCTTATTTTCCTGTGAATTTTAAAAGTGTTAAATTTTATTAGAAGCACGCGTTAAAACTAATTGCAATTTTACAAATGGATACGCCTAATAAGAAAACGTAAGTAAATAATACATATTTTGCAATTAAAAAAATATATTTTGCTGTATTCATATACAAAATTCAGGCTTCAATATACCAACAGTTCTCAATTCGAAGTATTAGTGAGAGAAATGGAAAAGTTGCCGGAACTCGCCAGAGGAGCCCCAGTTTTGGCTCTAACAAAGTAGATTATGCTGCGAAATGGAATCGTATCGGCGCTATACTCGATTCCAAGGGTCCTCTATAGAGGGACCCATCGGATTGGAAAAGGGTGAGTAATTAGTGTTTCCAGTTGAATGTTTGCAAAACTATTTGTAAACCCGCATTATAGATCTGGCGAGATTTAAAACTGCGCGTAAAAAGAAAACTGGGGGAACTGAGTGGTGAGTTTAGAGCGACCGGTGGTGGTCCCAATAAAGGTGTCTCTCTCTCTCTCACCATTAGAAGAATCTGTTGCGCGGTCCTTCGTATGGATATGGGGCAGCGCCAATGCGGAGAAACGGAACACAGGAGCAGCCAACTACCTCATGGCTAACAACGCCGAATATAACAGAAAATGCAACGGCTGATGGTAATATTGATCCTTGCGTTAATCTGTGCAATATTATGAAATTCTATAATTTTATGTCAAGATGCAATCGATTTACAAAACAATCTGGACCTTCTACTGGACGACCCAGATGCAGTTCCGAACACCACTGGCGCCACCCCCAAAAGAGAGCGCGCGTGGGAAAAAAAGATTTTGAACAGCAGCATCTCGCGCTGCTTTAAAGAGAGGTTAGTTTTTCTAGCACCGAAATATCTCATGATATACATTTCCCTATTTACTTTTAGATGAGCAACCACGTGCAGCTTTTGGAGGCACTTGCTGCCATGTCAGATAATCTGAGGGAAGCTATAGCCGTAAAACAAATTCCTCCAGCGCTGCAGGAAATAGCGAAGACCCAAAACCAATTGGTGGAAATGCACACTACCTTAGTGTCCATTGCTTCGACTCAGTTGGCGTTGAAACACTCTAGAGAGAAAGAGAAGCGTAGAGAAGCTGTGGATGCCCTGCTCCAATTGCGCCGGCACTAAAAGTTTGTTTTCAGAATTTCATTTTATCATATCCATGTCTAATAATTACATATGCATATTTTTTGTATTGCTTATTTTTATTTCGTAGCCAAATGAAGTGTTCTTGTTTTGTACTTTTAATGTGAATTGTTACACTTACATGACAATTGTTTTAAATATATTAAATATGTATATAATAATATTAATATATATATATAGAGCAACGAGATGCAAGATTTTAACAATAAATGTGTTAAATAACCTAAAATATTTTATTACAACCACAATATTATTATTTTAGCTCTAAAATAATAATATTGTGGTTGTAATAAAATAGTTTAGGTTATTTAACACATTTATTGTTAAAATCTTGCATCTCGTTGCTCTATATATTCTAGAAAACATTTTGTGAACGCACAAGGAAGAAGGAATACATTAAAAGAAGCGCTCATTTAAAAGTAATAGTAGTAATGAAAATAATAATATGTATGTTATAAAGAGATTAGAGAACAATAACAAAAACTCGCAATTTAAAACAATAGACAACAAGAAAAACAATCATCAAAACGAAGCATGCTCAGCCATGCCTCCAATCCCTCGCCATATTTATTTGTTGTACCGATTATCTTCCAGCTTGTTACTTCCTTACACCAGGCTTCTAGCGATCCTATTGCGAACATTTGCCGCTAAATCGGATGGCGGCTCTTCATGGTGAGGATCTACGGGTTCGACGGAACTTGGTTGGGATTCCTCATATTCCCAATAACTTCTGTAGAACAAACAGGCGTTCTGTAGTGCACAGCATGCATTTATAATTTGAGTGCACTTCTGCGGACGATAGTGTAGATCAGACAGTTGCGCAGGGTTTTTATACGGCGTCAGCAAATATGACAGCAATTGGTATCCACAATCACCTAGAAGTGGGCAACACAATGTAGTAACAAACTAATTTTTGTAGAAAACTTCTAAACCGTTCCTAATATCCATGTATTGCTCCTTCTATTATTATATTCCGCTTCGAGCCGATGATTTGCCGCGCTTATACTCCAAACATACGCATCGTGGTTTGCACCAGGATGCGTGGCGTCAACATATTTGATTGCCATCTTCTGGTCACATATCTACAATAGTAGATATTTAAGAGAAATATTAAGGGAAGTTCATAATGTGATGTAAGTTATCTTACAATCATTACATTTATACTATAATACCCCTTTCTATTATAGTATAGATGTTTTAAGTCTTGATGTGGAGAAGCATTTCGGACGTGGGTGCCGTCTACACATCCAATTACACCAGGCAGACCAGACTGTCTGTAAAAAAACCCTTTGGCCTCATTTTCTTCTTCAGCGGTCATTTCCTTCTTCAGCGGTCATTTCCATCGATATCCACTTTGCACAGAAATGGTTCTCAAACACTTGCAGACACTCCTTAATCGCTCTGGATGTGCTCGTCTGCGACAAGTACCACTTACCAGAAATCGCAGAAACGCTGCGAACCGCAGCTCTGGTCGAATAGCGGCATTTGTATAGCTTTGCTTCATGTGGGGTGAGATTTCTTTAAAAATCTCGTGGAAGCATTCTTTGCTCATCCGGATATTTGCTTTAAATCTGTTCATTATTAATTCATTATTAAATACATATATGTTTACATTTATGTGTAACACAAAAGCTTACTCATAATTGGGCAAATCAAAAAGATTGGATCCGTCGCGAAGTTGGCGATTGCGAAGACGGATATTTTGCTCGCTGGAATCATCGCTATCGTCGTCTTCATAGTAATATAAACTTGCCAAGGAAAACATTGTAATTAATTTTTTTTGTGTACAAGCGCAAGGTTGATTTGGATGGCCAGCAACTATTGTATATGAACACTGCAAAATTATGTTATAAATATAATATATAAATTCACAACACTTTTTAATAATTAAACATATAATAATAGAAACCACAGAGAAATTACAAATAACTATTGTATATGAACACTGCAAAATTATGTTATATGACATCCACTAATGAGTACAAAAATCAGGTAAAGTTCACAACACTTGTTAATAATTAAACATATACATAATAATTGAAACCATAGAGAAACATAATAATTGAAACCACAGAGAAATTACAAATAACATGTATGATGACAAATAATTTTGATAAAGCTTTTTGATAAATGTTGGTAAATTTTCAACGTTGCAAACTTCTCAAAACAAATCATCGTTTGCTAAATTTGTTTTAGCAACTGCTGCAAAAAAAACTATAATAGAAACTGCCACAAATGATCTTCGTATAATATCTCAAGTTCAGTTTATATTTGCCTACATTTAGTAAGCTTCGTGAGGTGGCAAAAATTTTATAAGGTCTTTCATATTTCAACATCAACAATCTAGTAGCACTCCAAATCATAGTTTATACAAAAACCTTCGTAACAGCGAAAAGTGGCGACAACTGCGACGTAAAGGATTGTCTTCTATGACGAGAAGGCTTTCTGAATTCCACGAAAGTCTCAGCGCAGACAAGGCAACAACTTGTGAAGACAAAAAACCTTGTCTTCGCCGAAGACTTTGTGAATCAGGGTAATAAGGTTTTTTAAAAATGAAAAATATAATATGTAAAAATTATGTGGTAAAAATTAAAAAAACACACGCACACTAATATTTTGAGTGGCTGATAGATTGCAATAATTAAATTGTTATATGATCAAAAAATGCACATATGGATAAGTAATCATGCGTAAAAATGGACCAATCGTATTCGGGTGGATTGAGAAAGCCCACAATTTTACCGGTTCAGGCATCAAGATGTTGAAAAGCCTCTGTGCAATTGTAAAATGAAGGTTTTCAAAACTTTATAAAAATAAAAGTGCTTAAGGCGGAGGATATTGTGTCCTTTAAGAAAGATAGAGTAACTACTCACAAGCCGTGGATTGTTACCAAATAACTTAATGGCTCGCTTTTGCACTGAATATGAAGAATTAATGATATAATTAAAAGTTCCGCCCTAACAGATCAGGCCATATTGCAGTCTTGAGTGGAAAATACCAATATAAAACGTCAATAAGAGGTCAGTTACCGAGTACCATTTTTTTAAGTATAAACATTTATTTATTTATTTTATTTATTTATAAACAATCTAAATTACATTATTGCCTTAAGAACTATATTCTTTTATAGCAGCATTAAATTGATTTAGTAGAGACATTCGTTTAACAAGGTAATCATAGTAATAATAATATAAAGACGTACTCAAGTATAATAATATACAATAAGGAAAGAAGAAAGGAGAGAGACGAAGTAGAACAGTGAAAGTACAGCAAAAGTCAAAGTGAAGAAAAGTAAGAGAAAATCTTCCGTTTAAACTTCCCCCAGCCTGGTAATTATCCGTAACGAACGTGGCAAACCATTCCACAATCTTATGGTACTGATGAAAAATAAGTGTGAGGTAACATTGGACTACGTTGAACCTACTAAACTGAAGTTTATCAAAAAGATAATTTAATTTAAACACAAAAAAAAACAATTTCTGGATTTAGATAATTAGTCAAATCACACCCAAGAAGCACAGTTTTATACGGGGTAATGTGATCAAATTTGTGTAGGCCATATACATATCGCGTTACGTAATTGAAAGCTATCTGTATCTTAAGCTGCGAGGAAGAATCAAGACTGCAATATACTAATGCCGAGTTTGTAAATATAGGAAGAAAAAGCTGAAGAGCAAGCATGCGTCTGACTCTTAGAGGAGTTACATATGCAGACCGCCTCAAATTTCGTAACATATAATAAACTTTTTTTATAGTATTATTCACATTATCAATACAAGAAAGAGACGAGTTTATACAGACGCCTAAGTTAATAACCGAATTAACAACTTTTACCTTATGGCCACCTATGCTGATATCAATTTTTATTAAATTGGCTATAGTCGGTTTATGTCTATGAATGGGTAACACATAGGATTTGGCTGCATTCAGCAGAAGCCCATTTATTGCTGCCCAAATTTCAACATTCCGCAGATCCTCATTAAATTTATTGCACAAGATGCTAAAGTTGCCAAGGTGTCCACATAAATGCATTTGAACATCATCCGCATATGCATGCATTGATGTGTGCGTGCAGATACTCAGAATATCATTGAGATACATACAAAATATTAGAGGCCCAAGTAGAGAACCTTGAGGCACTCCAACATTCAAAAGTTTAAGACTGGAAACATTATTGCCTACTCTCACACGTTGTTTCCTTTTTGACAAGTAGCTAGCCATCAAACTAGTGGCTTCATAGGAAAAGCCAAAATATTGTGTAAGCTTAAAACATAGGCGTGCATGTATGGACAATAAAACTTAAACAAAGGCTGACCATGAAAAACAACGTCCTGAATCACGGTCATATTATCGGAAGCACTAAATGAAGTAATCTTTGATTTTTTATTCATAAGAAGCTTATGCATAAGAAAACAATGCCTGAGCGTAGCTAGATCATTGTTAATAGCTCGATTCAGAGTAGAAACTGAATTACACGCGTAAGCTACACATCAGCAAAAGCTATACGCCTGCTGGTCCTAGTACAGATCCTTGAGGAGATTCTATATTAACAATCGCTCGACTGAAGTAAGGGCTACAAATACGGATCCTATATTATCTCTAAAGCCACGATTATAGAACCAATCGAAAAGAATTTTGTGATCGACCGTATAAAGTTCTTAGTGATGTCTAACAATAAAGCAGCAGTAACGCTATTAAAAATATTTTAGAAATATTTTAAAAAATATAGTTAGTATATTTTAATAAATGGATTATTACGAAAATTTACGAATAAGAGTGTCGTCCGGCAATCTAATTGTAAAGTTTATTTTGTAATTCTTCAGAAATAAAAATGGATATATCTATTAGTTAAATAAAACGACTATATGTATGCCAAAAAATTACCAAATACATTACCAAAAGCCACAACAGACGGCACGTCCCAGGAGAATGGAGAACCATCAAACCGTAAAACACTAAAACCAAAACCAAATCAGATTTGAGATTTAAAAGCTTAAAAACTAAGTGTATTAAAAATTTAGCATATACAGTTGAAAGTTATATAGTATCTAACTGTTGGCAAATCTTTTCCTGTTAATGTTTTGATTGCTCTTTCGCTGCCAGTATGCGTATGACCATAATTGGTAGCACTGCTTATTGTACTTTTGTCCATAATACTTTCTTAATATACTGTGATTGACAGAAAAACCGCATGTAGCTTTTCTTGTCTTATTTGCTCACAACACATCCGCAATTAATATAGAATTTTGCATTAACACACAGCGTCGCTTATGAAAATGCGCGTAATTTCTCCGTGCGTTTACTACCTTATTTCACCTATTCGTCACAAGCTCATATATCCCTGGTATGTTAGAAGTACATTTACGATAACATCCCTGGAGTAATCTTTCAAGCAGGATCATATTGGAGGACCTAAGATAAGTCAGAAGAATACCAAATTTTTTAACGAATCTGGCACGAATCAATTCATTCTAAAAATCATCTCTTTTTTGGCCACCTAAATTTCGCGAATTTCCTCATCCACGGAAGTCGTCTTCATAGCAAAAGCGGATTTGCACAAGGAGCGTTTTACTCACTCACAGCAGAGAAAGTGGCACACAAATTTAAAAGAGCTAGCCGCAGTATATCCGGCGATAAAGAAGCAGACGAGTCACCTAAAGAATTCTCGTTTGTCTCGAGGAAAGTGTTTGCCTGAATGGCCTTTTTTGCCATCGATAACAAGCCAGTTATTTCATCGGTGGTGAGGCCCAGACGTCGACTTGTTCGCGTCTGCGGCAACAGCGTCAAAGGATACGTAGCGCTAGATTGCATTGCGCTAGATTGCGAATTTACGATTTAACCTTGCTGAGAATCTCAGATGCAAGATGCGCTGGTTAGGAGCTGGAGTTGTATTGTTGCATGTTTTCTTGTCCAAAACGAGCAATTCTAGGGAGCTCCAGTCAGGATGGTCGCTGCTGAATCATCCCAATAAAAATGTCTGTCCAGTTAATGCTGTTAAGAAGCGGTGCTAGCGGTGTCGAAGGAAAGCCGTAGTGGACTGTTGGGCTGGACAGTCTATTTAGCAGTTGCGTCAGCCAGTTCGAGGATCATACTGTGGAAACTATATTGGCAATAGGAAATTGGAAGAGCAGAAACACATTCCAAAAGTTCTTTTGCAAAGAGATTCATAGAGAGCATGGTGTTATTCACCACGCGACGTCGCATCTAAATGCCTTTTTTACCTATGCTGCTGTTGCTACGGCCATAAGGCAAACATTCCTTTATGTTACAGCATTTTTTCAAAACGACTTCTGCTAAATATATATGTATCAATATGTAGTTTATATGTGTCAATATGTATTATATAATATTGTTAAAGAGTTCAATTACGTTAGAGCATTAATATTTCTTGTTTTTATGTTGTTATAGTATAAATAAAATTATAAAATGCTACTTCTTCTTCTTTGAGGTGAAAAGATAACCAATTTCACGAAATTATTTCTGTACGAAATTGCCAAAAGTGTATGGTACCAAAATTGTACTTTAATAATGTTCGTTGTTTGAAAATAACTCAAAAAGGAAAACTGAAATAAAGCATTACTTAATTAACTAAGAATTTTAACCACATGAGAGTCTTTTTAATGTAGGGAAAACATGGTTTTCCTTAAAAAGTAGTAATATAGTAACACTACTTAAGTACCATATTACGTGCAAAATTACGCGGAAGCATACGCAGTTTGCGAACAGGTAATAAAATCTACTAGTAAGATGGAAATGAAAATGTAGGTATGCCAATAGTACATTGATGCTATTCTCCTTATATTAATTCATAATCTCAATTTATAAATTATTTTTCGTATTCACATAAATAAGTAAGAAAAATATTATTAAAGTGTTTTATAAGGACTGGATTAAGTTGAAGTTAAAATGCAGCTAACCAAATAATCTGAAGTCCTCGATATGAACCACAATCAGGAATAAAAGGAATAATTCAAAGGTTCTATAATGTTGTAACGATGCTTTTCCTCTCTCGCCTGGATATCACTCAGTCCAGTCCAAGGTCTCGTCCAGTTATTTATTAATTTGAACGCAATACACCGATTTCGATACTAACAACTTTATTTAATAAATCTTGACAGTAGTTACAATAGTTTGAAATATGCTTAGTGATACGTTTTGGCTAAGAGAAGTTTATATTTAACAATATAAGTTTACAATCGTTAGGCTGAAACAGAATTACGATTAAGAGCCTGAAACAGAGTTTATGATCATTAGTCTGAAACAGAGTTTATGATTAAGAGCCTGAAACAGAGTTTATGATCATTAGGCTGAAACAGAGCTTGTGATTAAGAGCATGTCGATTATTTGGTTATCTTACAAATCTGTGCTGAAAAGAGACTTTGATTAGTGTGTGTCCAATGCCGCGGAGTATAAACCCAACAGACCGACAGGGCGTTAAATATAGATAGCCGCGGAGTATAAACCCACAGACCGACTGTCCACTGTCGCGGAGTATAAACCCAACAGGCCGACAGGGCTTTGTAACTATGAAGTTACGCTTGAAAGAAACGACGTTTCTTATGTTTCTTACCCGATTCAAGCCTCCACGATGCTGTAGCTGATGTTGTAGCTTTATGACGCGGCGGCGTAGATGAGTAGTTCACTGCGGCGTTGACGGCGGCGTCGACTGAGACGTTGACTGCGGCGTAGACCGAGACGTTGACTGCGACGTCGAATGTGGCGTCGACTGAGACGTTGACTGCGACGTCGGCTGAGGTCCTTGCGATGTTGACTACGAGTCCTTGCGATGCCGACTTGAGGTGCTTGCAATGCTGACTGTGAGTCCTTGCGATGCCGACGTGAGGTCCTTGCGATGCTGACTGCGAGTCCTTGCGATGCCGACTTGAGGTCCTTGCGATGCTGACTGCGAGTCCTTGCGATGTCGACTTGAGGTCTTTGTGATGCTGGCTGTCCACGGGTGTGGTTTCGAAATTACTGTCCACGGGTGTGGTCCCTCATCAACTGTCTCGATGCACTGAGTGCGCGCTCTTTTATACTCTGCTCCTCATTCTGTGAGGAGCTTTAAAGCTTTCTCCGAACTTCGGACTTGTTTGCTGGAAATGATGCGACATGTTCGTCGCTTCCAGTTTTTACGAGCTATTCAGCAAACTCGTTTGACTAGTTTTCTCTATTTACTTTGCGAAAACGAGTTTGCTGTGCTTTGTCCTTGACTTTGATGCTGAGTGTACTTCTTTGTATGAACGTTAAATTTTATCAGCAAAATTTATCGTTACAATGTTAACAACTAGAAAGCCGTAAAATAAATCTGAAATGTATTATTTATGCCAAAAATAAAAGTCTTGAAATATAAACAATCATTTTACTTTGTAAATTGAATCCAAATATGTAGTTGGATATTATACGCATAATAAAAACGTGTATTAAAGTTCCCGTAAATACAAGACATATTAGAATATTCCCTCAGATTTTTTGTTCTGCGAACATTAAATACCGTCACTATATACATATATAGCTTTTGTTCGTGATGACATTATTTGCGACTTTTCATGTCTCTGTTTAAGTAGTCTTGATGGAATCAAGCTAACGTGTAGAATCTCTGACTTCTCTTTTACGTCTATTGCTGTGTAGCGATTTCACTCACGTGTCTCGAATACAACCTTTCTAAGTGATCTTAACCAAATATTGGCTACCACGACAGCGAATAATCTTGTTTTACTAGGTGATTTTAACATAAACATCTTAGATGAGTCTCTTGCCTTGGATTTCATGATGTCATGTTGCAGAAACCTATCGCTCAATCCTGCACGTATTCTGTCCGCAGAACAGATTTTGCAGCCTTAAATCTTAAACTTCCAACCAAAAATTGGGCAACAGTCTACAATGCATATAATCCCAGTGTGGCTTATGATAACTTTATTGATATACTGTCTAAGCATACTACTAGCTGTTCGTATGGTAAATTTCAGCGTGCAAAAGACAGGCTAAAACCCTGGATGACTTTGGCGCTTTTAAAACTGATTCGTCTAAAAAATAAATTGTACTTAAAAAAAAAACAACCCTTGGATATGGCGCTGCTAGACCGGTACAAATATTTTTGTAAAACAATTTTCAAAGATGTATCTTTAACAAAAGAAAAATTGTATATAAATGAGTTTAATAAGTTAAAGGGGTCTCCAAAGAAAGAATGGAACCTTGTAAATGACTTGCTGGGTAAAACGAAAAATCGTGTTACCATCTCTAAAATTGACACCGAGCA
Organism: Thecophora atra; assembly: GCA_937620795.1. Classification (NCBI taxonomy): domain Eukaryota; kingdom Metazoa; phylum Arthropoda; class Insecta; order Diptera; family Conopidae; genus Thecophora; species Thecophora atra. The sequence continues at coordinate 46,371,598 of OW569398.1, forward strand.
TGGTTCTATATCATCTCCAAATGCAATTGCTAATGAGTTCAATGCATTTTTTTCGAATGTTGCTACTGATATTATCACAGCTAATGGGGCCAATGCTGTCTCTTGTGATTGCAATTTTAATGATGTCTTTTATGCAGAGAGCTTTTTCTTCGAGCCTATTTCTGCAACTGAAATATTCTCAATCAATTATTCCTTAAAAAGCTCCAATTCTTATACTTCACATTGCTTCTCAAGTAACTTTTTAAAAAATATTGCTCTTAATATTAATATTGTCAGTTATTTTTAATGTCAGTGTGGAACAGGGTATCTTTCCCGTTGGAGTAAAGGTGGCTGAGGTTATTCCTTTGCATAAGAAAGGTGATAAGTTGTCATTGAATAATTACAGGCCGATTTCTATCCTACCGACGTTCTCGAAAATCTTTGAAAAAGCAGTAAAAACAAGAATCGTCAACTTTCTAAATAAAAAAAGTTTCTTTAATAATCGCTAATATGGTTTTCGTGAGGGTAAGTCCACTGAAGACGCTCTACTTAGCTTTTGTTGTGATATTTATAACAGCATGAATAATAAGCCGATTACTGCGGCGCTATTCATTGACATTAAGAAAGCTTTTGACACTGTGGGTCATGAAATTCTCTTAGATATACTGTACCGTTGTGGTTTTAGAGATAACTTCCATAAATGGTTTCGGTCTTATTTAACCGATAGACAGCAGAGAGTTAAAATGTTGTTCAACCCTTGTGATGTTACTACACTTATGCGTATTGGGTCCTAGTTATTTCGTTTGTAAGTGAATGAATATTCTCATGTTTTATTTCTTATATTTATTGTGTTTTATTTATCTTATTTTCAATTTTTATTTATTGCAATTTATATTGTTATTGTTTTTATTTTACTCTTCATATTTTTAAATATTTATATTTTTTCTTTTAGTTATATTTTCTAATTGTCACTCAAATATTTTTATTTTTTTTTTTATTTTCATTTGAATTTAATTGTCAATTAATATTAAGTGAGATCGACACTAGTTTTAACTGCTTATATGGTTTTATAATTGTTATTAACAGATGAAGAATAAAATTCAATTCCATTCAATACGCTTACTGTAGTAATTTATTTTATTTTTACAAGTATACAATTGAGTTGAAATGTCGAAACAAAGTGTTGTGACATAAAAAAAAATATTTTAAACAAAGGAAAGGAAAAATCGTGTCGGCTCCGACTTCTCATCTTGGGGGTCTCATGTGGTGAGTTGGGGTCTCTTGTGGGGAGTTATTCATCAGTATTTCAATTTTTCACGTACTATACAAAATTCCAAGTTTTTCACGAGCACGAACAAACTTCTGGAACCTGAATGAACAGCCGAACAAGCGCTGGAATAAGTCTATTAAGCGCATCTATTATCTCTGCCGTAGGGCGAATATAAATATCGTAAATGTGTATGTATGTATCGCACATGATTTTGTTTCTGAATAAAATATGCTTGTTTGAGCATATTATATCTCGTTTTGTAGTTGAAACTCACAGAGCTCTTTGTATTTTTCATCAGCAGATACCCAGACATCTCTTCAAAAGCGACGATGTGTGTCCTAGCACACATAATATGGAATTTTGCATAAAACAAAATTATTATTACGTGTCGGTTAAACAGACAGCGTCTTCCGAATGTCTTCCTGGTGAGGACTCAATGAATAAAGTCCGACAGTACCCCAGGGATAAATTAAAAATAAAAATAAAATCGTAAAAATACTTCTAACATACCAGGGATGTCTGAGCTGGTGACGAATAGGCAAAAAAGGGTAGTGAACGGTCGGGAAAAGTAGACGCATCTTCATAAGCGACGCTCTGTGTTTTCTTGAGATACATAATAGAGATATTGTTAAGATATGCAGTTAACATGTTCTGCTTGCGCAAAACCGGTTAACGATAGAGTCGCTGACCGCCTTTGCCGAGGAGAGTCAGGTGTCACGGAGTCGGTTCAAGTGCCGAATTCGAGAACAATTTTCCAACAAGTGGAAACCACCAGTTGTAGAGTCGGTTACAGTACCGAATCTATAATCCTTTAAAAAGTGGACCCCAACCGCTGTAGAGTCGGTTGAAGTACCGAATCTATAATCCTTCAACAAGTAGAAATCAACAGTTGTAGAGTCGGATTAAGTGCGGAATCTACAACTACAACTTCAGAAGAAAACAGTTCCTGAACATTTTGGAGGCCCCGGCGAGATCATCGAATCACTACAGAATCGAAGCGATTCAAGGCTCACAGATTAGTGGAAAAATTATGGAATCGTTATTGGAGAAACAAAGTGAAATCGGCGCTGACTTTCAACGGCTCATCACCATTTTCAAAAAAGGACTCAACATCCAGGAAAACCAAGGAGTATTATGAATCCAGATTGGCTCTGTTAGACAGTTATTGGGTTGAATTCCATAGGGTAGACAACCTAATAAGACAGCTCGATCCAGTGCCTTTTGAGCATCAATATTTTACGTGAAATACCAGAAAATCTTTAAGGCTGCTCTGGTGAAGCTGAATCTAGAAGAAACTTCCCAAAAATTTCACCGCCCCAGAACGCCCAACGAACTCGGAGCAGACAGGCGCAAAACAGCAGCAGCAGCAGGCAGCACAGACTAGTGAAGCTGACCAACAAGTATCAAGGTTGGTTCGTCGTCAACAGGCGATAACGACGTCCTTAAGGCGGACATTGTCCGACGAACCTATTGAACCACATTGGTCGAGCATTACGAAGTCAAATTGGATAGCATTCGGCGACTGTGGTGGCAGACTGAGGAATTACACTTTCTCATTTGGCACCGATCCGTCATCAGATGGTTATGCTTCCGAAGGGTACTCACAGGTTGAAAACGATGTCAAGCAGTAGCTAATTCAGTTGACCAGAAGGATGAAGGAGTTCTTGTTTTGCTTTTGTTATTTTTGTCAGTAAAATATTCTTTATTATTTAGTTTGGCGCTGGTTTTGCATAGTGATATGTCAGCGCCTGTATCGACTAAAAATGTTAAGTTCTTGGTTTTGAACTTAAGTGTAATTCGTATTGTTATCCGATATTTTATAGATTTTTAATTGTGGCTGTCCGGAACGGTGGTTAGCTCCGAGCCAATTTTGTTTCCCGATTAATGAACAATATAATTATATCTGTTTTGGTGTGTATTAGTGTAATTATTATTATTGTAATTATTGAAATTTCTTGTGTTACGATTTGTGTTATTATATCGTAGTGCAACTACTGATCTGTAATTTGATCAGTAGTTGCTGCCGTTGTTGTTATTATTATGTCTTTGCATTTGGGGATTGTTATGTTTTTGTGTGTTGTATATTTGTTATTTATTATTAGAATTTCTGTTATTTTGGTTCTATTGTTTTGGTTTTAGTTACGTATGTAATTTATCTGTAGTGGGTTCTGGTTTTGCGTTTGTTCCAGTTCAAGTGCCAAGCATATTGCATCAGTTAGTGTTTTTGGTTGGGCTGCAAAGATTGTTTGTTTATATTCATCGTTTATTCCGGTTTTGAAGATTGTCAATGCATAAGTGTCATTTAATTCAGATATAGTGGCTTTTTGTTCTGTAGTTGGGTTGTTACCTAGTTCTTTAATTTGTAGATTGTTTAATTCGGCTATAGTGGACAATATTTTATCCTTGTAGTTTGATATGTGCCTCTCTGTAATAGATCCGATAATTCAGTATGTATTTGTGGTATAGTTTTCATGATTTTGCAGCGTATTTGAAGCGCTGTTTTGAGTTCGCGCGTTGTCGGTGTTTGTGTGGAATTTTATGCGGTTTTCACCGTTGAAGTGAGTTTTATGTGGTAAATGAATATTAAATATTTTTTGGCTTCTTCGGATAGAGATTTTTCAATTAATTTCGTTTTTCAGGAATAAATGGAGTTCTCTATAAATCCCGTTAAAAATAAGAATGATTTGAAAAGCGGTTTCCATATTAAAGTTTGCCATATTTGTATTTGGTGCAGCAGTAGGCTGAACAATTGTTAAGTCTATAGAGTTTGTGTCTGAGTCCGTTTAAGACATTAGTAATTGTTTCGCTGTACGATAGTCGTTTATGATGAGACAAACCTTTTCTTTTGTGTTTGTATCGCTTGGGTCTATGTTTTTTACTATTTGTTTAAAATTGAGCTTTAAATGTTCTCATTTTCTTAATTTATCTTTTGTTGTTTCTGGTTTGTACGGCCTATTAGGAGTTAGGTTATTATTTTCTAAATTTTTGGAGTAAGTATATTATTTTCTGAATTTTTTGAATAATAGTATCCAAGTCTTCTATTGAAGTTATGGTTTTTGGTTTTCTATTTTTTTCATTTTCTTATTGTACATCCGCACTATTTACAATAAATAAATATGAAATATAAATATATATGAAATATAACTTCATTTGTCTTATTTATTATAGGCTGATGCTTTATATTCATGTAGTTTTTTAATTCATTGGCTTTTACCCTAGCCTCGCATACAAAACATTATTTAAACATATTAGATTAGGATAGTTTATCCTTGAAAATTTATTTGTTAAACATTATTTATTACTCCTACATTTATACGCTTATTTATATAATTTTTTATATAGATTTGTATTTTATTAAATATATATAGAAATAAAACTATAGCTAATAAAGTTATTCCTGTTATTTCGAGGATGGTGAACGCTGATATGCTGTTGTTGTTGCTTTTGACATTTATGATGTCTTCTTTCATTGTCTTCTTTATTGTTGTTATAAATCGCGCTTGATGTCGACAGTAGGGTACCCATTGGTTTTTGTTCTTCTTTCTGCTAATTTCTTCGTTAGCTGCTCTACATCCTCCCGTAGTCTGTTTGCTGAATTCCAGGGTATCGGCTGCTTAAGAATTTCTCTAAGTGACACTAGCGTTTTCCTTTCACGACTAGCTGTCCTCCACGCATTTTTGGTTTCTTGATATTCAGAATATTTGTCGCAGTCCGTTCCTTTTGGATTAATTGGCGAAGTTTGTATTGTTGAATTGTTATTCGCTGAGGACCTTGTCCTGCTATTGGCGTTGGAATGTATTGTGGCACTGGTTTATTATGTCCCTCGGTATCTGCGGGTGATAGAATGTATTCCATAATACGTCTATGCAGAATTAACAGTCGCAGGAATATGTTGCAAGATCGCCTTGTAATGTTTTAGATTTCTAGCGTAATTATGTGTGGAAATTTAGCGAAAACTCTTCCTGAATTTTTGGGCCGCCCTCAGTGGATTTTTTGTCCGGCGTGTATGCGTCACTGGACAGACCTAGGTGCTCTGCTACTTAGCTGGCACTCTTTTAAGTTGCCCTTGGGAATGCCAAGAGTAAATAGTAAAAAGCCGGTTGGTTGTTTGGCTTGACTTCTCTAATTCTGCTTTATTCGGGATCATGTCAGGGTTTTTATACCCGAATTGATCCAACGTATTTTGTTGGAGTGAATGTGTTAACATTATTTATCTTATATATTTAAACTGCTCTTACATGTTTAGTTACATGTTAATTCTTACATGTTAATTCTAGATCCCTTCTCTCACTTCTCAAAACACTTTCACTCAAATTATTGCATTTGGCTCATTGCTTTATGAATGCAAATCGAGTATGCTATCCAATCATAGCCGCATTCGTTGAGTTTGGGCGGTTCAAGGATCGGGTTACGCTGTGTCGAAAACGGATGAAATGCGGTCACTGTACTTCAGAATAAAGTGCACTAGAACAATGCGCGAAAGAAATTCATGCTCAGCAACTTGAGCAATTTGTTAAGTGTTCTATTTATTTGTACAGGGGCGCGATGCGGTCAGTGGATACACTATACCATGCCAAGGCCAGCATCTCAGCACGGTTTTAACAATTACATCCAGTTGCCAAGAATCACTCTTCAGCCCTTTGATGGTAATTACTTAAAATGGCGACAATTCTTCGAGATGTGGCAAGAATTGATACACAACAGACCACTAGCAACAATTCAGAAAATGTGGTATCTTAAGTCGAATCTTACGGGAGAGGGGATAAAGTTGAAGCGGTAACTGCTGTCTCTACGGAAACCAAAGCCAGTGGAAAGTTAACCTCTTGTGGGAAGGTTTTGCAGCTGGATAATAAACTGTGCTCTTCGCCTTAATCTCTTATAAGTCTGCAGTTTAAAGCGATGTTAAAAGACCACACTGATATGATTGTTGACCAGTTTACTCTTGGGTTAAACAATCTAAAAGAGGAGATGGTAGACAAAATCGCACTTGCTGAGGCCAAGCTGCATAAGCCCATTGATGAATATGAAAAGTAACTGCATAAGTAACTTCGAGCAAGGGGTCATCAATGTGCAGAAACAAATCAATCAAATCGAAACGAATATTCCGGTGATGTCTTCTATAGCAGATTATAACATGAGACTCGATACACTGGAAAGACGGGAGTGTGCTGCTGATGCGCTAATATTCTAGTTTTAAGTTCTATTGTAATATCATTGTGAGATTCTGTGATAATTAAAAGATATTGTCTTGTTGTAAATGGCCCACATGTATATATATATATATACATAGTAGAGCCCCGACTCTAAAGCCGTGAGACTATATAATGTAGAGCCCCGACCCTAAAGCCATGAGAATATATAACGAAAAGCCTCGTCCCTAAAGCCGTGAGGTTATATAACGTAAAGCTCTGACTCTGAAGCCGTGAGACTATATAATCTTTAAGTTATTCTTATTTTTATATGTCTGGACCTTGCTGCGTAAACTTTATAAAATTCGCGAGCACGTCGTTCACCCACTTGTCCGACTACTGGTTACTGTTGTCTGCTGCTTGAGTGTTGCGATCCGATATACGGTGCTGCTGCAGCACGCGAAATATTTGCTTTGCGACTCTCTTCGTCAAGCGCCTGTGTCTGACTGCCAATCCTCAGCGTTTTTTTGAGTGTCGCTACGAAGCGTTGGTTTTAGCTGGCGACTGTTTTCAGCAAGCGCTTCACAAGAACTCTTCTTTGTAGATGCTCAGTGTGTGTTTGTGTGCCTACGAAGCTTTAGCGTGGCGACCGTCTCCAGCAAGGGCCTCTCAAGAACTAACTCTGCTGTTTTCATATCGTTGGACTCATCCCAGCGTGCTTCTTCTTGTTCCTTGTGTCTTCGTTGTCGTCAGTGGTGTGTGTGCATTCAACTATTGGCTTCGTTCCAACGTTGTACTGGAAAGTGACAGCCACAAATCTCTCTCACTCTCCCGATACAAAACTCTTAGCATCTGTTTACATGAGTATTTGCTTATATGTATACTCATATATGGTTAGCTGTTTCTTTCTTAAACGTAAATATCTTGTAACGAAGTTACCCGGTTCTTCTAGGTTTGAGCACTTGTTAGCTCGCCGTACGTCCAAGGTTCGCCACAGAAAATTTATAACATCAGCGCTTGCTGCCGATGATGGGAAGGAAGAAAGTGTCCTCTTGCACGCTGGCTAGGCCTGCTAATTGCGTTGTGTGGCTGCGCCTCCCGCGTTCGCCTGGTCTGGTTTACGTCAAGTAAATTTGTCTAGGAACTGATAACTGTGATTGCGGTTCTCCGATAAATTTAAGGCGGTTGAATATATATATTCGAGCAGAAGTGGACCCCACGACTGACTATCAATGCAGTCGAATATATATAAAATCTCGCGGCGTAAGTCTACGCTTTTTCCTAACAACTGAAATGATCGATTTCTCCGAAATATGCTGTCCTCCTCGGTTCCTTGCGGTGTCGTCACTGTCTCAAAATATTCTCCGTTGTCACGAGTCGTTGTTTGTCCGATTCAGCAGTTGATCACCCAGTGAAGTCGGCTCGCATCCGAAGCCCATGCTATCGTGCCAAACCCCTTTCCAGACGTTCGCGTGTTCGTGTCTGTATTCATATTTCTTCGCTCCCGCTTTGGTCTGTCTTCTTTACTTAGCCTGTGATTACTCTCGTGAAATAGCGTTGTTTCGTTGTATACTTTACGTATGCATGTGATAACATTCTTTTCTACTCTTATATTCTATTCAATTTTCCTTAACTCTTACAATTTGTTTGTTTCTCTTAACAAACTATACAAATGGAAATTCCGTTAATAGCATGTTTCTATATAATACATATCATATAAAAAATAAAAGGAACAAATTAATTTAGTTACTGTGTTAATATTTGAAATATGTAATAAATAAATGTAAATAAAGATCCAAAAAGGTTTATTCGTTGCAAAACTTCATCGATGCGTTGTATTGCGGAATCTCGCCCTGCGTGATTGTGCCCATTTTATACGAACAAGACAAATATTTCGCTTCTTTTAGCAATTTAAAATAACCTTTTTGTAGAGTGTGAAATTTGTGTACACCAGAAATACCTGGGATTTGTGGTCGTTACAATGTATAAATAAATAAATAAATGAAAGTAGCACGCCACAGACGAAAAAGACATCAAAATAGAAGTTTGAATAAATAGAGTTTAAAACCTAATACACCGAGATAAAAGAATAAAAGCCAATCTACCGGCGGCCCAACGTTGATACAGGGCAAGGCGCAGCAAATACTCAATTAATGAGAGCGCAGAACACCTATCAAGCATCGGTGATCATAATTATGAAGTTATAATAATAACCAACCAATGTACTCGGTAGAGAAATTGCGTGCCGTACGTCACCAAGTCGAAAAAGTTTTCCATAGACACCATAATTGCTATAATCAACCGATAGGTAACCGATTTGCAAAGCAAATCAATGGAATTACATCAGATATGTAGTACGGGTTTAAACGTGAAGCCGGTGAAATTTACATGACTAGATGAAGCAAAAAGAGTGCGTGGAATTGCGTATTTGCTGGAATTGTCGCAGTAGTGATCATTAAGAAATTGCTTTAAAGAATTCGAATCGTGTGAATTAAAGTCTTTTGTCATACATGCGGCTTATCTAATGTAATAACATCAAAATGTACCAATTGTATGCCGCGAAACCAGAGGAGCAATGTGATGAAAGCGGGGAATGCACAGTTTCAAATGAATCCCGCGAGTTAGAAAAGCTCACTAAAAAAGGAAAATAGGAGTTAAATAATTTAAACCAATTCACAATAAAGAAGTGATTTATATTAAGGCGCGTAAAAGAATTTCGAAGGGGTAGAATTGCCACTGAAAATAAAGAAAACAAGGGAAAGATACGCAGATGGAATACGACTAAAAAATCAGTTCTAAATTCAGTTGATTCTAACTTAAACACTGATGGCTGAAATGAATTTGAAAGGACCGTTGTATTGAAAGCATTGTATTGGAATAAAGAGCATTTGGTACTACGTTTACATCGACCTCGAATGGGAATAATGAATGAGCCATTCAGAAACTGTCTACATCGCCTGATCAGCTGTTCTCAAAAATCTATTGAAAATAAATGTCTGATTCAATACAATAAAATAATTTCAGATAATCTTGTAACAATTTATGATTTTTCCCCAACACAATTCGACCAAGAGATGTTCTGCTGGCTTGTCGCACGTTTTTTTATACATCCTTTCTTTTTCTGGCGGTTCCATTTTTTCTAGCAAGCAAGTTTTTTATTTGCTGATTGCCACTATTTTCGTTCTGTTTCCATTGTTTTGTTTTAGGAATTTTGTGATCCCGGCTATAGGCTAATTCAAAATATTTATTTTGCCCCCATTCGCTTCACCTTCATGACGAATGTGATGGATTCTCATTCGCAAACCGTACGGAAATTATTCCAATTCGGTTTCTCATTTGAGAAATCTGACCCGAATGAGCCATTCGTAGTCAGTGGAAACATAGCATGAGGAACCCATCAAAGATAGATATTTGCCGATATCTCTAGTAGTGCAGGAAATCGTATACGCCAAAAGTATGACAAAATTATAGAATTAGATGTGAGCAAGTTGATGAGGAACCAGGGAAAAAAGTTATTATGCTTAGATGCAAGATAATTTAACAAGGTTACTGTAAGAAATGCATATTTATTAAAGAGCGTAAAGTTAAATTCGTAAATCCGTCGCGATCTTAGCAAAGACACAAACCAAAAACACGAATTTAAATTCGTATTTTGAGCCATTACCTGGCATCGCTAATGTAATGCGTACTTTTGTTCCAGAAACATTATTAACAAAAAAATGGATTTTGAATACATGTTATACACCGTTGAAAAGAGGAAGACGAGACCTTTCCAACGGTGTATGATTTTTGCGTGCACAGGCAAGAATTTGGTGGCAGCGGTTGCATGAACATAGCGTGTTTTCCGTACGCACTGCACCAGAATTCGATTAAAACTCGAAATCCAGACTTACTTGTTCTAAAAAATATGGATTCTGAATACATGCTATACACCGTTAAAAAGAGGAAGACGAGACCTTTCCAATGGTGTATGATTTTTGCGTGCACAGGCAAGAATTTGGTGGCAGCGGTTGCATGAACATAGCGTGTTTTCCGTACGCACTGCACCAGAATTCGATTAAAACTCGAAATCCAGACACACTTGTTCTAAAAAATATGGATTCTGAATACGTGCTATACACCGTTGAAAAGAGTACGCACTGCAGCAGAGTTCGATTAAAACTCGTAAGTCAGACACACTTGTTCGAAAAAATATGGATTCTGAATACATGCTATACACCGTTGAAAAGAGGAGGAACCGCTGACTGATATTTTTTAGAACAAGTGTGTCTGGATTTCGAGTTTTAATCGAATTCTGCTGCAGTGCGTACGGAAAACACGCAATGTTCATTCAACCGCTGCCACCAAATTCTTGCCTGTGCACGCAAAAATCATACACCGTTGGAAAGGTCTCGCCCTCTTCTTTTCAACGGTGTATAACATGTATTCAAAATCCATTTTTTTGTTAACAATGTTTCTGGAACAAAAGTACGCATTGCATTAGCGATGCCAGGTAATGGCTCAAAATACGACTTTAAATTCGTGTTTTTGGTTTGTGTCTTTGCTAAGATCGCGACGGATTTACGAATTTAACTTCACGCTCTTTATTTATTACAGAACATGAAAACCATCCGCACTTGCATCGATTACACTCACTATATACGCAGTATAGATCTGAAATCCATTGAAACTTAATGATTGCCGTTGCGACATACAACATTCCTCACGCCTACGGCACGAAGAATATATCATCGAGTAGCCATCGTAAATTTTTCGTATATGTGCTCACGTATATTGAATGCTTCCTTTAGTTATTTTTTATTACTAGAACATTGTCATTGGCTTCAATATTAGTGCAATAATTATATCTTTATGTTATTATTGTTATGCTAAATTTCTTGGTTTTTACATTTCATTTCTTTCATTTCTTTTCATTGCTATTGTTGTTCATTGATTGCTAACGCTACGGTTGTCGTTTATGTATCCGGGAGAGTTTTGATTGGACCAACCAAATTGATTGGTGGTTGCGATCATTCTACGGCTTGACTGCGGGCGGTAGGGTAACTGTGATACGCTGATTGCTCTGAAGTGTGATGGCATTAATTTTAAGATTGGCTTCTAGCGAAAATCGCGCTTGCGTATCTGTTGGGAACAGGTCTCGCTCGAAACAGGTGTCCCCACGACCAAAACGCCGAACACCTTCTGTTCCATATGCGACGATGACCATTCACTGATTTTTGATGGTTGGAGCCGCTGTTCCCACGGTAATAAATTTCCGAATACCTTTTGTTCCAAGTGGTCTCTATAGTAATTCATTAATCGTAAAAATGCCTGCACCTCCTTTCTGCTTTTCGGTGGTGGAATGTTTTTAAGTTTGAATTTAAATTTGGAGCCAGCATATTTTGTATATAATATACAGCATATTTTGTTGCTGTATATTACTTACATAACAAGTTTATTGTTGCATATACTTTCCGTCATCTAAGGTACAGGTTAAATAAAATTCATATATCATATATAACAGGTGTGGCCAAACTTTTATTCTTTTGGAGCTACTTATTGTGTAAAATATAGTCTGCGGGCTACTATTAATATGGGAAAACAATTTTCGGAATTTTAATATTTTTCATAATTATTTGAATAAATACTTAACAAAAATTCAAATTGAAAAAATATGGCAAATAAAGAAAACAAATAATTATTGTTCCATTTTAGATTTCGACTGTTTTATTTCGTAATTATTATGAAGTGTTATAACAAAATTAGTTTGACGAGACCTGGCATTGCATTAGCGCAGTCAGTTTATCAAAATTTGCCTCATATGAGCTTAAAGCGATTCTTAGGCATTCCTCCAAGTGTTGATCAGTTAATTGAGATCGGTATTTTGTTTTTATTGCATTCATAAACGAAAAAGCGGATTCACATAAGTATGTTGATCCAAAGAAGGCAATGAAACGTGCAACAATCATCCAAATATTTGGATACTTGGCTTTATTTATCAGTTTCCAAAAATTGCAATCTGAAACTACTGACTTAAGGCTTATGTCGCATTTAATATTTATTATTTCGTCTTCCAAATCTGCTAAATTTGTAATACCGAGGAAGTAATTTATTTTTTGGGCTAAACTTTCAACATCGATGATTTCATTAAACGGGAAAGACAAAAAGCTAGCGACACCTTCAAGTTCACTCAACGTTAGAAATCTTCTTTCAAATTCTTTTAGAAGTAGTGCAATAACATCGGCATATTTATTGTGAGTAAGGTTCTTTCCATTTTTACACTCATCAGCCAGATTTTGATAATGCTTTAAATCACCACGCCTTAATTGCATTTCAAGCATTTTTAGTTTATCTTGTAGTTTCAGATTTAATTGTTGTAATTTTTCTGTAACATCACAGAAAAACGCAAGATCAAGAAGCCACTCTTGATCACTTAATTGTGGACATGAATCGCCTTTGATTATTAAATATGAGCATATTTTCGGTAAAAGTTCTCTAAAGCGCGTTAAAAATTTTGCACGACTTAACCATCTTACGTCAGTGTGTGAACTCTTCGCTGTGTTCATCGTCGCATTCTTTCAGCAAAGCACGAAACTGGCGGCGTGACAAACTTTTAGATCTAATGGCATTTACTATTTCAAACGCGACGTCCATAACATGATCGAATTTTAATACCTTTGAACATAACACTTGAGTATGTATAATGCAGTGATAATCCACAAAATTTGGAAAGTCATCATCACCTTTACACAGAGCAACAAAGCCACTTTTATTGCCGATTATTGCCGGAGCCTCATCAGTGGTTATTAATACCAACTTGCAAAGTGGAAAATTTTTACGTGCAACATAACTCTTGAATAAATCGAAAATATCTTGACCCCTTGTGCGTCCATGCATTGGAATAATAGTTAATAGTTCTTCGGTGGTCGACATATCATCGAAAACCATTCGAATAAAAATTGTGCAGTACCGATATAGTCAGTAGATTCGTCAAACTGTAGTGACAATACGATGCATTTGTTAATATTTTCATGTAAAATATCTTCAAGATTATGGCTAATTCCTTCTGCTCTACGCATAACAGTATTCCGCGACAATGACATATTTTTGATGGATGCCATTATTTCCGATTTATTTTTAAAATTTTGAAACAACACTTCACCAGCTTTAACAAATGCCTCCTTCCATACTTCCCCATCTTGAAAGGGTTTGTTGTGTTTAATTAAAATGTCAGTTATTTTAAACGATGCAATCGTAGCAACCTTAGAGTTTGTGTTGTTTTGGTAAAAACTACTTTGTTGCGCAGTAAATTGTGCCTTCAGTTGTTTCACTTTAGCCTTTCTTAATGCAGTACCACGTGGGTAATTTTCTTGATAGTTTTTATGAACTGTTACAATATGCCTTTCGACGTTTGATTTTTTAGTCAAGGCTATTGTTGCGTTGCAAATCAAACACATACATTTATCCTTCATCGTTGTAAAGAAGTAATCTTCTTCCCATTCACTATGATAATAATATGTTTTGGTTTTTTTCGGCCTGTGTTTTGTAAATTCATTTTAAAATATTAGGTTAATATTAATAATAATAGGTTAGTTAATAAAAGGTTGAATATTAATAATATTTAAAACAATAATTAATAATTATATACCTGCTTCTTATCACCGTATGAATAAATGCAATCTATGATTACAAAACGAATCCAATTAAGACGAAGACATGTGCGCAAACAAGTGGCTAAAGCTAACTGAAGTTAGGGGCTGATCACTTTATTGATTGACTCAGCTGCGTTAAATTAACTTGTCATTGGTGGTTTACACGAGCAAGTTTCTTTCCGGGCTACTTGATTAAGCGATTTTCCCATTAAAATTTTTTTTTTTTGGCTTTATACAGTGAACACAGGCCGAGCAACGAGATACAGCTACATTCGCTCAATTGTCAAAATTATATCGGTTTTATGGAGAACGAACGAAACGTTTTTGTTGCCCAGTGATTATGACCAACAAAAACATTTCGTTCGTTCTCCATAAGAGCCCATGTAATTTTGACAGTTGAACGAATGTTGCTGTTGAATGACAGTTGCTGTAGCTCGTCGCTCGGTCTGCGTTTAATGCACTAGAGTGCGTCCACACTTTTAATGAATTATTAATTCATTGGTATAAATACAAACAATATAGATACTTTGCATACACAGTGCATTATTATAATACTAAATTATACAATTAAGATTTTTAGATATTAATTTGAGCGAAAGCAAGTTGTCTAACTTTAAGATTCGCGGCTACTTTTAAACCATTTGTGGGCGACCGGTCGATCGCGATCGACCTGTTGGCCACACCTGATATATAACAAATAAGTGCTGGAAATTGTTCCAATCAGATTTTCGCTTCATACAATGGGTAACTTATATCAAAAGTAGTACAAGTAGTTTCAAAACCCCCTAATTGCATATTGGAATGTGATAGCAAGTAAATTCAAGATAGAGATGATCCATACGTCCTGAATCGATCTTCATTTTTTACAACCGTATTTATTACAATTTACAACGATCTTCATTAAGCGTGACATTAACGAAAGCATTAAATAAAGAAGTGTATCCTATTTCTAATTGCGGTTAGTGCCAGAAAAGCAAAATTTTATAAAATAATTTAATCTTATCTGTGCTAGAAAATTATTACAGGACAGGATATTTATCGGCGAGTCGATTCAGCATATGCATATTGGTTGGATTGCATACCATATACTAACATGTCACTAATTCTTGTTATTTCCAATGGCGGTATCAAAATAATATATAGAAATAGTGGGCGTGATTTTTAAGAATTTAATACTTGTATTGTTTAATTTTTTTATTTTTTTTTTTTTCAGTGTTAGGTAATATCTTACTTGTTCATCGAGTTATGGAGCTCCAGCGATGGCGCCACTATGAATTGCAGCTCATCTATAAAGTTACTTTTCAGATATAATACAACAAAAAAAAAATTGCAAATAAAATAAATTCTTGGTTACACAAATACCATCAAATACATTTGCAAGCTACAGTTTTAACATTAACATTAAGCTAACATTGTAAAGTAATATTAAAATAACAGAGTTGCCTGCTCAGTAATTATATGCATCAGCATTAGGAAACCAAAATGTAATAAAAAAAAAATAAATGCTCACATGCGTACTATTACGAAAAATAGTTGATTCTAAATTAATCGTACCATCTTTTGAACAAAAGAAAATGTGTAGATACATTTACCTACTACCGATGAATTTAGATACTTAATTTTTAAACATTATGCTTTTAAATACTCATTTTTTTTTGCCAGATAACATAAATCCTTCATATGTAATGAATTTAGACAATTTAATAATAATACATAATAAGAATAGCAATAATGACAATAATAATATTAATGTGGTCAAAAAAAAAAGAAAGGTTTATTCTACATGTAGTTGTCGTTGTTATTGCTGTTGTTGTTGTTGTTGTTGTAGCTGCTGCTGTTGTTGTTATTGTTGTTGTTGTTGGTGTTGTTGTTGTTGCTGCTGTTGCTGTTGTTATTGTGTTGCTGTTGTTGTTGTTGTTGTTGTTGTTATTGTTGCTGGTGTCATTGCCGTAGCTATTGTTAATTATAGTTACACTGTCATCGTTATAATTTTTGCTATAATTTGTGTGAATTGAGTTTGCATCACATACGACATAATTTTAATTGTTGTTGCTGTTTTGTTGTATCCTTTTCGCCAACATTTTCACTGATATTTTTTTACTTGAAAAAATTCTATTTATTTCGTATATTTAAATTAACTTTTTGCTTTTCTTTTTCCAGCGATAAATTTTATTTTTTGTGCAGCGATGCGATTACATAAACAGCTGGAAATTAACTTGGAAATGTTTATTGTTGTATTCTTCTCTTTTCCTTGAAAATCACAGTAAAAGTGTTTATTAATACACTCGATTATTTATCTTGCCATCGACACACTTTTATTGCTCTACACAAAAATAGACACTCCGTTATTCTTCTTGTTATTGAAATTTTTATAAGAACTAATGCACTTTCTTTTTCGACAACAAAACGTTCGGTCTTCGCGACGTTAATATACTTAATTGTTGCGTTATTCTCCGTTTTCATTATTTAAAGGAACACACACAATAGTTCAGCGTTAATTTGCGTGTGGATATTGTTATGTTCTCGATTATTCACTCTGTAGTTTTCTGTCCACGCTTTGTGCCGAAGCTGCAGACAAAAAATTGTTTTGCTTAGCTCACTCCAGTCGCGCCCGCAGCGCAGCTCGCAACATCCCGCTCTTTCTCACCATGATCAACTTTCATTGCAAGTCCCGTAGAATGGCATGATGCGAAGTTCATAGAAGAAAAATTTTTTTAGAAACTTCGATCACGCCACGTTACGGAACTTGTCTGTCCGTCGGCATGCTGAGAAGAGAAGATGCCGATAACCGCAATGCGGAGACGAACTGGAATGAGCGGCTCTCCGTCCGCATTCTCTCTGCGCCTCGACACAGAGCGTGGGCCTCGCCACACCTCACACAATAAAGTGAGTTTTTCATTTACCGCCTCCTTGCATGGCAATTCAATGAACACATCATTTAACTTGGTTTAATTTGACACTCGTTAGCTTGATTTCTTTACAGCCAAGATAAATCGTTGTTGTCATTGACCGAATGTTGTTGTCATCAAAAACGAATGAAATAATCAACAAAATAGTCGTGTGATGCGTTGCTGTGAGTAGTCGTGTTGTGAGTTCTCCTGAGCGATATTATTTTAATTCAAGTGCTGGCTTATTGTTTCTTGCTTAATATAATAAATATAATCACTGTTGCTAGACGGTTTCCGCATTTAAAAATTTTTCAAAGAAGTGCAGTGTTTTATCATTGTATATAGCCAAATTTTATTTATTTAATAGAATTGATTGCAATCTAACATAATTAGCGTCAATTTACATACATTTTGTGCAAGCGAAAAATACCAACAAATTCAAGAATACCGGTTTCCAATTATTTGTGTATTCTTCAAAGTCAGCATCATGGTAAAGGAACTGCGGTCGGGAAAGGTGTCTAATCTCTCTGAGAGCTTTGCTGCTCAAAAACAAAAAACAATTTACACTCCCAGTTCTAAAGAGCAAGTGCGTTTACTACTCTTTGTGTTTCGTCAGGTGAGATTAATGCAGCAGCTTGCTCGGCGTCTCCTCTGCAAAAGCGAAACAGCTCGCCGAATTTGAAGGGTCATTCTACTGCTCTCACGTTGACTGAGCTTTCATCAGAGTTAGCTAAGCACACTGCAGTTATCATGAAGACTGTTAGTTCGGAGATTTGTGTTTTGCGAGACGACATACACAAGCAGGTAACAATTATGGACAAAAAATTCGCAAGCCTGGAAGAATCTCTTGAAGGCTTGAAGACACGTGTAGTGGATAATGAACAGCGGACCTCTGATCACCTGAGCCATTGTGGTTCCGAGGCAGTTAAATTACGAGAGCAGTTAGCTACCTTGTGCTCACGCTGTGATATACTTGAGCAAAGTTATTTATCCACGGACGCTATTTTATTCGGTGTTCCATTCTTAGCGGATGAAAACCTGATGATGTATTTTCTTCGTCTTTGTGAATCGATTTATTGCAAGCCACCTGCTGTAAATTCAATATTTCGATCTCGCCGACGTGACAATAACAAAACTTTAGACTCGCCGATAATTATTAAATTTAAATCAGTCTACGAAAGGAATCTTGTGTTGAAAGCTGTCGGTCACTTTTACAACGGGGTCAAATCAATAGTGCTTTCTCTAGAGATAGCGCTATTATGATTACACTTCAGCCACACAGTAAAGCAATCAAAGTAATTAATGAAGCCGCACTACTTAGTCTTGTTAATGGACCAGCAGTCGCACAAGGAGACTCTACATAAATTATTTCAATATTTCATTTCTCATTTCGATTTTGTTTTATTTTTTCTTATTCAATAAATTAATATCTTTAAATTTGGTAGTTTATATCTGTTTCACTTTCTATTTTCCTGAAAATTTTACTCTTTCTTCGATGAATATTAATACGATGAGTTCTAAATTTCCGCAAAGACTGGGTTTCATAAATAATTTTATTTTCATTAAAGCTTTATGAGTAACTCACTTC
This sequence comes from Thecophora atra, assembly GCA_937620795.1. Lineage (NCBI taxonomy): Eukaryota > Metazoa > Arthropoda > Insecta > Diptera > Conopidae > Thecophora > Thecophora atra. The sequence goes on from OW569398.1 coordinate 46,390,083, forward strand.
CTGTCTCTGCCAACGTCAGAATATTACTTAATCTAATGTGTAATAAAAATTGTGGTTTAAACATATGCCACTTAAACGCTCAGAGCCTCAGGAATAAAATAGACGAGCTTCGATATCTCTTCGACAGCTGCTTGATTGATATATTATGTTTGTCTGAAAGTTGGTTTAATTCCGAAATGCCCAGTAATCTCTTTAAACTTAATGGCTATAAGTTAGTTCGTGCCGATAGACATCTTAAGACTGGAGAAGGAGTGTGTATGTTTGTAAGAAACAAGTTTAATTTCCGCGTTATAAAGCGGTTAAGTCCAAGTGACCATTTTGAGTACATTTTCGTTGAAATTCTGCTTGGAGACGGTAAACTACTAGTGGGTTGTGTCTATTTAGCGCCTCAGCACGCTGATGCCCTATTTATCAGCGATTTATTGGAAGAGTTGGCACTACACCCAAATATTGTATTATGCGGTGATCTTAACATTAACGTTTTGAATAATAATAATATACCCTTTATTGAAATGGTTGAGGCTTTTAATCTACAATTTGTTAATCGCACTACCGCTACTCATTTTAAACCTGGGTGTATGCCTTCTCTGCTAGACATCTTTTTAGTCTCCGATTCAAGCTTGATACGTTGTTACGATCAACTGTCCGTACCTGCGTGTTCATTCCACGACCTTATTTTCCTTTCGCTTAACTTAACTCCGTCATACTGTACAAATGTAAGCGTCCAGCGTATTCAAGTTGTCTCTGAAATTAACATAAATTCTTTGTTTGCTGAGTGTACTTCTCTTGATTGGAGCCCGTTATATTCGACCAACAATAGTAACGCGCAAATAGAATATTTTACATATGTAATAAATTATCTGTCCTCTCGTCATATTCCCACCAATATGAAGCGGAAGAAGTCTACGAAATGTCTTTGTCTTTACCCCTGAGATCAAATTATTAATGGAAAAACGAGATGTGCTCTACTCAAGATGGAAAAAATATAAGTACTCGATGTTTTTTGATGATTTTAGGCGAGCACGTAACAGAGTCACTTTTCTTATCCGTAGAAATAAGAAGTCTTTCTTTGGTAGTAGGTTTGCCTCTCTCAAATCTAGCACTTCTTTTTGGAGATGCATTCGTCAAATCGGAATAGGAAATAATACACCTCCTTTCGATGTTAGAACTGATCTTGATGAACTTAATAAGCAATTTGTTCAACCGGTTTCCACCACAGTACCTCATTCTTTCACTACCGCCTCTGATTCCATTCCGTCTACTGGACTTTCATTGCATAGTGTTGATTTGGTTGATGTCGGATTAGCGATCCTTAATATTAAATCGTCTGCGGTTGGTGCTGATGGCATACACCCTAAATTTCTCAAAGTACTTCTCCCTTGTATTGTCCAGCAAATAACACATATTTTTAACACAGTCATCATGACTTCTCTTTATCCCACTGCCTGGAAACTTTCTAAAATTATTCAACTTCCGAAACCTCCTGTTAGGAACACTGTTCAATATCGCCCTATTGCTATACTTCCTTTCCTTAGTGAAGCTTTTGAAGGTATTGTTAGTGCCCAAATAAAAGTGTATCTGGAGGATAAAAGTCTTATTTCCAGGCACCAATCAGGTTTTAGAGCTAAGCACAGCTGCACAACTGCGCTAATTAAGGTGTGTGAAGATATTAGAGTTGGTTTAGATAATGATATGGTAGGTGTGATCGTCTTTTTAGATTTCTCTAAGGCGTTTGACTGCATCAATCACAACATTCTCACAAGCAAGCTCAAATCTCAATTTTTTGCAGAGGGCCCATTCTGCGATTTTATATCATCGTATCTTCAGGACCGTCATCAATATGTCTGGTCCCAAAATGCATGTTCCTCAACGGTTCCAGTGCTCGCCGATGTTCCACAAGGTTCGATATTAGGACCGCTTCTCTTTTCTATTTTTATAAATGACATCGTCAGTTGCATATCCTTTTGTAACTATCATATTTATGCATGCGATCTTCAAATTTATAAATTATGTAATAAATCGCAAATACATCGAGCTGCGCAAGCAATTAATGCAGATTTGAAGGCCATCTTTGAATGGTCATCGATAAACGGACTTAATCTCAACCCTCTTAAAACCAACGCAATGCTAATAAATAGATCTCGTGTGAAAGTTAATCCTCAACCTTTATTTTTGAATGGAGTCGCAATTGAGTACGTGGACTCTATAAAAAACCTAGGAGTTTTTATTAACAACTCGTTTTCCTGGAGCACACATGTTAACTGGATTGCTTCCAGAGTTTACGCTGGGGTGAGGGGGCTGTCTCCCACAAGGATGTATCTCCCTGTCAACGTAAAGTTAAAACTCGTAAAATCTTTTATTCTACCATTACTTATATATGGTTGCGAACTTTTCTCCAATCTTGATTTTGAATCAAATAGAAAATTACAGGCGGCTTTCAATTATTGTGCTAGATTTATATTTAATATTGATAGGAGTAGCCACATCTCTAATTATGCATCTCAAATTAGTGGCATGTCTCTGAATGGGCTCTTAAATTATCGGACTTTACTAATGTTTCAAAAAATTATTTGTAGTAAAGAGCCTGGTTATCTGTTTGATTGCATACAACTCGCTAGGTCAAGCAGAACTGCTTATGTTATTATACCCCGGTGCAAGTTCTTATCCACCACCAGGCACTTCTTTGTCCATGCGGCGCGTCTTTGGAATAGCTTTCCTGCTTACATAAGACAAGTTGAGGTTGGCTCTTTCAGGAAGTTTTGTTTTAAATTCTTTGCGGAAATCCAATGATCTCATTGTCTTAATAAGCTTAATCTATTCTTCTTCTTTTCTTTCTTTGATCTTCCAGCTATACCTCCTTTTTCTACTTCTCTTTTCTATAAGCTATTTTCTTCTATCACAGTTTCTATCTAGTAATAGTTTATTATTATTTACACTTAGAGAAATTGTATTTTTTTTTTTTATTGCAATTGAAACTTGAAGTTTGTATATATTTTACTTCTTTTGTACATATTTTAAAAGCAACAGCTTATTTGTACATTATAACGTGAACATGAAATAAATAAATAAATAAATTTTTTTTTAATTTATTTTTTGTTTGCAACATATTTATTTAAAACCATTTTATACGTTATTATAAAAATAAGTAATTTTAACACAAAATTTTTAAATTTTGATTTCGTCGACATTTCCACCATGTGCTTTTATGACTGCTTAGTTTTGGCATTCTGTTCACCAATTTTGTGAAGGTTATGGGTTCTATTCTAGACCAGGCATCTTTTAATTGCTGCCAAAGGGTTTGTGAAGACGTTGGGACCAGTTTTCGTACTTGTCGGTCCACTTCTTGCAAAAAAAGCTCTATGGGATTCAGGTCGAGGCTTTGGGTTGGCCAGGTCATTATAATAATTTTTTTTTTGCTTCAACTCTTCCAAAAAAGGGCGGCGGTTTTTTGAGGTGTGTTTGGGGTCGTTGTCCTGTTGAAATATGAAGTTTTTCCAATGAATCGCGTTCCAGATGGGAGAGCCTTATTTTCCAGGATTTTTCGGTAACGTGCTTTCCTTAGGATGCCATCTATTTTCATCAAGTCGCCCACAGATTTGCTTCCATAACAACCCCAAACTATAATTGATCCTCCTGCGTGCATCACCGTGGGTAGTACGCAGGATTCAAGGCCTCGTTCTCCTGCTGTTCTTCGGACAAATATCCTCCACTTTGTGCCGAATATCTCAAACTTGGACTTGGTCATCCAACGTCCAGTCCTTATGCAACCATCCGAAGCTAACCGCTTGATTTTATTTTGCTTGCGTAGATGTGGTTTTCGCGTAGCAATCCGACCATGTAAACCTGCTTTTCTTAAGCGCATTTTGCATTTGCCCTTGTCACTTTCTGTTGCTTAAACTGACAGTAGCTTCATATTTTTTAATGTTGTAGTCACGGTTCTTCGGCTTCACGGTTACTTTTACCGGTGCCATGGTGGGACACTATTAGAGCACTCTTTAATAGATAACTCTTTCTTATTTGACATTTTTTAAAATTTTTTTAATATTTAAGAAAACACTTAACACCGGTAGTTAACATATTATTTGTAAAATTATTAAAAGGACTATTAAAATCTGCTGACTATTTATTAATTACGTAAAAGTTTTGGACGTTTAAGTGACAACAACAACAACAAATAAAGCAAAAACTATTCCATCACCACCGCTAAAAAAAAACTTGAGAGGAGAAAAACAACATATCAAGATAAAAGAAGAACCGACCACACTCAAACAGGTCCCGATGAAAATAAAAAAGGAAAACCGACTTCACGTAAGTGGTCCGAATGTTGCATTAAAATACGGAGCAGGATTTAAATTTCTCTACGAATAACAAAGAAAGTTGCGCTCATCAAATATCAATTCATTTAAAATTAAAATAAGAAGAAAGTGAGACAAAAACACTCGTTGTACTCAGAAGATATGTAAGTGCATCGAAAACAGAAAATAGTTTAATAATTCTTTAGCAATTTTACTAATAATAATAATAAAAATGCAATTAAGAAAAGCTAAGCAAATACAAATTAAAATTTATTTCGTTCCAAATAAAAATTAATTAATTTTGCGATTAAAGTGAACTCAAACTTAATATTAATTATGTAATAATAATCAAATAATGGTTTAAATTGCTATTATTATTATTAATTGATTATTTATTGGTTATTCAAATTAATATTAATTCTTATTATGTAATATAATCGCATCTTTTATTAATTCATTAATGATTTAAGTAGTGGCTTGCCAAATTTACCTCAATATTGCAACAACAGCAGCTAAAAGCATTATATAATAATATGTAAATATTTTTTTTATGAACAAAAAAATTTTGCCACAATAAAAAACACTACAATTACGCATAAATTGAGATCCATTGCAGGTAAACGGGCTTCTGTTGCAGGCGCCAGGAATTCAAGTTTGGAAACCAGCTAAATTATACAGACGGACTAACAGAGACTTGGACATATTAACGAATTCTAAGAACCGCGGTACACTTTGAGCCAAGTGCGGTTCATGGCTGTAACTTGATTTATAGAGGGGTGAGGGGTCCACAGACGGACAACGACTTAGGTTGTCTTGTGCTAGCGTGTTTAAGTTTCCTAGTGGGTTATAGGGTGATTGGCTTATGTTTGGTTAGCTGAGAGCAGATGAAAGGGATTGAATGGAGATTGTTAAGATTTTGATTAGGTTATTCTGAGTGTGAAAGGGATAGCTTGGGATGACCCATTAGGCAACGTAGGTAAATTTAGCAGAGAAATTTAACAGTGCTGGTAATAGAATAGAAAACGTCTACCATTAATATTTAGTCTTAATTATGATAACGCATAACTGGAAAGCATAGATTATAGGACACTCGCTATTCGCCGCTTAAAAAAATGGGTTTGACATTTGACTGTTTGGTATGTTGAACTCACGTATACAATACGTGAGAAGTACCACATTGTTGTTCTTGTTTCTTTATCAATCAATGTGTACGATTTCTTGACAGTGCAACCGTAGGTGCTAAATGGTTTAAGAGCCCCACCTAGGCCAATAACGTATAACTTCCAACTATTTTGTAACAATTTCTATTCAGTTTCTTTTATACTATTCTGCTAACATCGTTCTAAAATATTTTCGCAATTAGGCGCATAATTGTGTATTTATAACAAAAAAGTTTTGATTACCGACTGCATTTATAGAAAATATAATGAAGCAAATTAGGAAAGGCTGTGTAAAATGTGATAGAATATATTTATTAACATTAAAACTATGTTTTATACATGTTTTTCACGAATAAAAAGCATAATATTTATAATTATTTATTTTGACGTTACGATAAACAAACCCCTTAAAATAAATTTTTCATCAGTGCTTGCTACAAAATTTTTGCGGCGAGGCTACACTTTTTTTGCAGCGAATCAAAGTTTTCTTTCATTGTATCAGTGCAATTCCAGCAAAAATGCATTAGTGTATAAGGGACATTTTGGAGTGTCTCATCTACTAATCTATGCTAGAAAGTGCGTAAAGTAAAATTCGTAGGGAACTTAGTGTGGACATGAACCCTTTAAATTCGCCACTACGAACTTTGGAATTCACCACAATTTACTTAGTTCAGTCTTAGGATAAAATGGCAAATGACCAAGTTGGAGTTCGAGTGCATGGATCGGACTTAAATAGGAGTTACTTGTAGTATTAAGAGATTTTTTATTCATTTCGATTAACAGGTGAGTAAGCGGTTCCATTCCGCAAAAGCCAGGCCTCACAACAATTTGGGGTTTGTGTATAAAAGCCAACGTACGAACCCGATAATTTGGGTAACGCAGGTGAATGCCGTAACTCCCGCATCTGCACTTGTTTCCTCGTTTCACAAACAGCGCTACACTCGCTTTCCACCGATCCGCAAAACAATATAGTGTTTTAATTATTTCACATTGTAGCACTTTCCCACGGGTGTTGAGCGGACGTTAGCCTCAGCGACCATTTTATGGTAATTTTTATTGTTATTCGTTCAACTGGACTGTAACAACAGCGTTTATTTATATCGAAGTTGCTTCCAAATTATCATTCGGAGCCAAAAACTTTTCAAACCCTCTTCTGAAATGTAAATGGAAATTAAAGAAAACCAAAGTCTTTAGAGGAATTTTTATTTCTCAATAAAAAAGTTTTTACACAACTTTTAAATTTCTTAACAAAAGGAATAAAATTTAAATTTTCATTTTTATAAAAGACGATCTGCTTTTCGGTCTATGTTTTTAAATGCATTGTAATCGCGAAAAATTTCGATATTAAGATTTTGACGGTAACACACATTTTGACCATCCCTGAGTCCATTTTGACTATTTTGGTTGTGACGTGTGTACGTATGTACGTATCCTCAATAACTCAAAAACGGAGAGAAGAAGAAAGTTTAAATTTGGTATTTTGAAACTCTTATAAGACTTAGTTGTGCACCTCCCTTTTTAGAAGGAATCGGTTGCGCCAAAATAATACTTCTCGTGGGGGATTTTTCAAATTTCATGCATAACTCAAAACGAAACACCGTGAGAAAAAAGATATTCGGTATTTAGGACTGCTATAATCTACAGTTTTTTTGCTAGATCGCCACCACGAAGAGGACATTTCTCTCGAAGGATTCTATATTATTCATAACTAAGTTACAAATTTTTTAATTGAAAATATTTCATGCACAAGGAAGTCATGTGTTGGCCACATAATTATACCCTACACCTTAAGTTTGAGGGTATATTCACTTTCTACCGGAGTGTGTAACGTATAGAACTAGACAAGATAGGTATGGAAAAGTATATATATTCTTGATCAGCATCACCACCAAAAATTGAAATAACGATGTCTGTCCGTCTGTCTGTCTGTCTGTCTGTCCGTTGAAATCACGATCACAGGAGAACGGATTAAGATTTCAAAATGAAATTTGGCAAAAATATTCGCTGCTATGTTGGGGTGTTTCGTATTGAAAATGGGCAAAATCGCCCAAGGACCACGCCTACTTTTTATATCGAGAGTGCAGGTACCTCTGTTTTGCCTATTAAAAAAGGCCATATCAGCATCACTTTTTGAGAGAAGACATAAAAATTTTATATGTAGGTTTAGACTAATGCTTCCAATCAATATGCCAAATATGGACGTGATCCGCCCACTTTTCGTTTACATAGGTCATGGAGGGTTTTACATGGATTGTGTTGAAAAGTATATAAGTTTCCTGAATAATGATGTACATAATATTGTAGTTTGTGAACCAATAATATTCTGTTGGGCAAAAAATGGGCGGGACACGCCTCCTTTTTACCCATCCACCCAGTATTGCAATATATTTTTATAGCCTACACCTAAATTTTGAGAGAAACGCACTTAGTACCGGTGTTTGTAACGCACAGAAATAGTTAAGCAGCTATAATTATAGTTTATCTTCTCAATTTGGGCGTGAGCCGCCCACTTTGAGATTACATAGGTCATGGAGTATATATGCAGCTTTAAGGTGTAGGGTATTTCGGCTACAGCCCGGCTGCAGACAACACCTTTACTAGTTTTTTCTTAAATTTAGATAACGGGCACTGCACAGATTTTAGTAAAAAAAATTTGCTGCGTAGAACTTTGTAAGTGCTTCTCAGCAGAAGACTTTATTATTACTAACTTGCACACCGCAATTCGAAGCAAATAGCGTCAGATAGTCAGTTACTGAACTTAACACATTTAAGACATTTAATTTAACTAACACAGTTACGACATATTAATAATTGTTGATTCGAAAGAAGAAAAAGAACACGCTAATTCAACAAGCAAATTTTAAGTACGGGACGTTTTTTTAATGAATATGCCTTCTTGTTAATCACATCAATTGCGTTCAATTTCTTTTTTACTTTATGTTTATTATATATTTATTTATTTATTTTTTTTTTCAAATATTGTGATTATTCTTCTAATCACACAACATGAGTTATTTGAATGATAGCCAAATTTTCTTCTGAGAGAAAATAACCATATTCTTTACTGATATGAACAATGTACTACAGTATTGTCTATAGTAATTCGGAGCTAATGTAGTTCTGTGGGAAAAACTATTTTGTGGGAAATTTTTATTGGTGGAAGAATTTTTTCTTTACAATGATGTTTTTCTTAATGAGATTCTCCCTGAATCTTCTGCGAAAAACTATATAACGAAATATATATATACATATTATTCGCCATTTTTATTTTTCATTAAATTTGTAATTTTCCTTTTTAAGGTTTCCGTGCCGTCTACTGGACAACTCGCATTAGATCTAATGTGCGGTATTCATATGGCATCGAGATGCAGTGCAACTAAGTGGTTTAAATACATGGGTGACGCCAAAAATATATATGTTCCATTTCAAATAACATATGTACAGCATGAGAATAACTCAGCTCTAATAGACGGCTATACTCCGCTTGACCCAAAAACAGTTCCTTGTAGCAAACCACTAAATGTAATAATTCTTGGTAAAATGTTACATGGTTTTTATCAGCTTTGATTTCAATTTAGAGCATTACACCTGCTTGTTCCTGTACAGATTGCGAAGATTCTTGTCCAAAGCCAGTACCTGAACCAGCAGTTCCACTTCCTATTACGATTGGTGGCCTAGATGCATACACTATTATTATGAGTGTTGTCTTTTTGGTGGGAACGTTGCTTTTTATAATGGGCGTTTATTTATTCTCCACAAAAACAAATGCACGTGAGTATTTCGGTGACATAGTAGATAATAGATTATAAATATGTATTGTCATTTTTAATTTAAATAATAGTTTAACAAAAATTTTTAAATATAAAGTTCTATAGTCAAATAATATAAGATGCCGAATACAGAATAAAAAAATGGCCAAGACATTTTGCCTTAGCTAACTCTATTTAAGGCAACCAAAAGCAAGGGCGTGAATTTAACTAGCCAAACCACACAAACCACACAAACCACAAAAACTCACCACTGTAATTTTTCAAATTCACCACTTTGAGATACGTATAAAATTTCTTCTATTATTGATAACATTATTGACAAAAATAAATAATTTTCCTAAAGTTTTCATTTTTTGAGGTTGCGAAAGTAAGCCATATAGTATTTAAAAGTTGGTGTTTACATCAACCAATGCTGAAAGTCTTGTAAAATCGTTGGTAGCCGTTTTCTTATAATTCGCATTCAAAGTTGGCCGAATTTTGTACGAAGATGTGGTGAACAGGTGTAGTGGAGAAGTGATAACTGCTCCAAAATGGTGAGGTGAAGAAGCCATATACCGATTGAAAGATGGTGTTTACAGCAAGCAATGCTGCAAGGCTTGTAAAATCGTTAGTAAATGTTTTCGTTGGCCGAATTTCGCACGCAGATTTAGTGAAAAGGTGTAGTGGAGAAGTGACAAGTGCTACAAAATGGTGAGGTGTGCTAAAATAAGCCATACACCTTCCGAAAGCTTATGTTTACAGCAAGCAATGCTGCAAGTTTTGCAAACTGAGGTGTGCGAAAATAAGCCATATACCGTTTGAAAGATGGTGTTTACAGCTTGCGATATTAAATTTGTAACGATTGTGACGATAATTTCTGGAGCACCGGAAATAACCGCACATCGCCCAATGTTAATCACACTGTAGAAATTATTAACAGGAATAACTAATAGTTAATGTTAATGTGCCAATGTTAATCGCTCTGTATAAGTTTCTAACAGGAATTAATAATAGTTCGATAACAATTAACATAACGAACTAAAGAAATAAAAGTTCGAAACAAACAAGCAACGGTGAGCGGAAAGTTGAGTGACACGAAACAAGGTCAAAACAGAAGAAACAGAAAAGGTGAACAACACGAGGTCATACAAGCTCACACGAAAACACGGAAGACAGGGACAACATAAATGTGTTGACGAACTAAATAATCGAACATAGCGGAGAACGGGAACTTGTTTTCGAACAACCGAGACAACGCAAGATCATAAAGGAAAATGAATAACGGAAGCAAGGAAAAGTGGTCTATAAACGACCAAACAACCAAGCAACAGGAATTAAGTTTGAGTCAAGACTTCGTGAGATGCAGTGATAAATTCCAGCCCAGCAGAGATCCCGAGTATATTTTAAACAGTGAACATCTAACAGTGAATAGTGAACGGTGAACTCTCATAGAAGAAAGTTACAGGGAAGTCCTACAGTACATATAGAAGACTTATTGACTTGTGTGCGTAAGCCCTACAATAAGTTGCTTCGACAATCAAGTACAGAACTTCGCTACATCCGTTGTGCGTAAGCCCATCAGCGAACGACAGACTTATTGAGTTGTGTGTGTAAGCCCTTCGAGAAGTCGCTATTACCAACTAACGACCAAACTCCGCTGCGTCTGTTGTGCGTACGCCCACCAGCGGGGCCCGAACGACCTCGAAAACACTACAAGCATTATCTCATTACTATTGTTATCAGTAAAAAACTCATTGTTAGTTTTAAGTATCAATATATTGTAAGTAAAGCGAAATAAGTTTAAATAAAACGAATGCTTGTACCAAAGAACCCAGGTCTTGTAAATTGAACCCCGGACAACCGCTGAGGATATCTTGGCTAACCTGAAGGTCGTTACACAATCCAAGCATCGTTGCAAATACTTCCGTCACCAGAAATTCAATTACATACCGCGATGCAGATAAAATCAACCAGTCAATCAAATACATACTGCACACCGACCAGCAATAGCAAACTATGTAAATACATAAATACCGACATAATTGCAGAAGCAGAAACAAAGAGGAACACAGAAAATAACAAAAGAATAATCACAACAACCACCGACTACTTCATTACAATAAACCACAACACAAAAAGCAAGGAACAACAACAACGACAAAACCTGATTCCATAACCAGACATATGGAAAGCGACAACAACAACAACATCAACCACAGCTGACGACAAGAAGCATAGAATCTTCTACCGTGATTTATTTTGCGTTCAATGCAGAAGTTAGAATTCCCAAGAACCTTAATTCAAGTGCTGCTTTTAACGGGCATTTTTGAACTTAGAAAATCGACCAGACTCACACCGGCGAAATAATTCACCTGTAAAGCGAGACTTTGGTCATCATTCCGTAACACTAACAAACGTGATTGGCAGCCACGCCGGCGTTGGCTAAACTCTGCCGAGAGAGGCATTTCCTAAAATCTCTGTTCGTCGATTATTTTCTGTTTGCTCTACACGACAAACGCCAGAAATCGTACCTTTTCTGTACACCAAAACAGCAATTTATGCCTGGAAAGCACATAAATTTACCAACAAATTTATTATCGTTCGTCTATTGTCAGCCAGGGTTTCTGCCGACGCAGTTTCTTTAGAATTTCTCGACGCTGGCGGCAAATACCACGAAAAACAACGAAAGTAACCAAAACAAAAGAGAAAACTTTATGTTCGTTAGTGTTACGGAATGATGCCCTTTATCCCATTCGTGAGTTGGTTCATTTTTGGCCCCGCACGGCAAACACATTTAGCCTTAAGTCGCTTATACAGCTAGTGTTGTATGACTCCACGGGCTTTAGCTCACACCTGTTTTTTTACGATTAATCAACATTAGCGTTGACTAACTCCACGGGCTTTAGCTCAGTCTTTTTTTACGATCATTGGGATAGTTCCGAATGACTCCACGAGCTCTAGCTCTACTCGAACCGATCACTTCGTCAGGCCGAAGTGACGCTACGGGTTTTTTTTATGATTAATCGACTTAAGAGTTGACTAACTCCACGGGCTTTTGCTCACTCTTTGACTCGACCAAAGCGTTACACCAGTACCGAGGCTGTTGCTCAGCTGTCCTTTTCCCACTCCCATTAAACTCCCTTTAGCATAAGACTTAGTAAGTTACATTGTAGTAAGCAAACATTCTTAGATATAAGAGAATGTAAATAAAAACGATATCACATATAACGTCCGAGCTGAACTGTGCAGTCAGTGCTAGATTGTTGAAACACAATCGTTTGAAATTCGGAAACGTTACAAAGTGAGTTGATGTTTTCAAGTTCCACCCACAATGAACCCTGGAGCCGCTGAGACTATCTCAGCTGAGACAGAAAACTTGTTACAAATGGTGCCCGTACAGGGACTGTCTGTCGCGAACTGCAGACGAGTATGAACATATACGCGGCGAAGAAACCCGTATACAACGACCGCACGTGTCGAAGATGGTAGCCGCCAAACGCTATTCTCGTGATACCCACTGTCGGCCATGCGGTGAACCTGGGCACAAACGCAAAGTTTGTCGAGGAATTAAGAAAATATTTTGCTCCTACTGCGGGCAAAGTGGGTTATTAACCCGAAATTGTAGTCGAAGTGCAGCAATTCGACCATCTTCCAGCGACAATACTGAACCCGAATTATCTTTCTACCATCTAAAAATCACAGAAGAACACCAGAGCGATAAATAGAACCTAAGTATTGCAGTTAGCGAACAGTAAGCATGTGCAGATAAGAGATTGTTACAGTGCTCACCTTCGCGTTGGCACACGTCAACATCCGCTTACTACCTTCCAGGTCTACAAGAAGACATGGTGATCGGAATGGACTTACTGAAGAAACTAAACTGCACTGTAAATATTGCCGCCAGAAACATAAAAGTGTTGTGTTCGCCCACACAGCTCCACATGGCGAACCGACCAGAACACAGCACTCGACAGTACCAAGATCGCGAGCAAAACGCTCTTAATCATAAGGTTGGACTATGCAAAGTTGATCAGCGCGTGACTCATATAAGCAGCGACGTTCGCGTCAAACAACGAAGTTATCCCAGAAAACCAGCATTGCGACAACTTGACGTTGATAACGCGTACTGCAAAGTAACGTCAAACGAAGTCAGCGTCGCATTATCGCAACCGGTCGCATTTGAGTCTGCACAACTTAGTACCGGCTACCATGAATCCAAAGTAACAAAAACACAACAGCGAGTAAATTTCTTGTCGAAATTTTGCATCAAGAATCAGACAGTGTGTGCGAGCAAATCAAAATCGTAATATACTGCACCAACTTCACGATAGCCATCCAGCCGGCTATTTTGGTTACTATAAAACACTAAGAACTGCACCAAGGCACGTCGGCAGAACCACCAGGCAGTCTTGTGCTAAGAAGAAACCACATCCACCAAACTTCGATTTCCTGTAATGAATCATTTCTGTTAGAGACAATCATTTCACTCATATAAATAATATAACACTTTATCTTAGTCATGACAATTTTTATCTATTGTTAGAAATACGACCAAAACAAAACTAAATTCATAGTTCTTTTTATTTACCTAGAAATACTGCTCTCATTTACACGTAAAATTAACAATACCCCCTTTTACAAAAGAAAATATAAACATGAATATTTAGAGCATTTGGCGTCGAGCTTAAAGCAAGCAGGAGGTTCGATCCAACGTGTTACGCGCAGAAATAGTGCCGTCGTAATTTCAACATGTGCTGGTGCCTAGTCAAGCCCTTCCAGCCCTCTACCTCCTTAATTGATCGACCAGGTCTGATTAATCTGTCCACGCTTACGACGCTGCTTGATCAGCGGCTTGATGAATTGCGAGAGAGTAATATCGAGCATGATTTAGCGCCTCTCGTGATTGCTGAGGATCGCATCATAGGTAGGTTCGGCAAACTTAGCACAGTTGTGTGTAACTTCAAAATGAAATGTTCTCTCTTGTGGAATGGCTAAATAATGCAGAGAGCTGTCACAACTATCTCAACAATTCCAACACCTTTCAGAATCTTTGAAAACTTTCAGTGCACCCGGATAGAGTTGGTCACAGTGACCACTTCATCATTGTCCTTACCCAGAGCAAATCTACCGATTGCGTCATTTTATCGCTAAAACTTTTGTTCCACGGAAAACATAATCTGACCAAGTGGAATACGTGGTTCCAAAGCTTCTTTCAACACTTTTCAGAATCATCAAAGCTTTTAGTGTAGCCGGAAGGAATTGGTCACAGTGACCACTTCATCATTGGCATTACCCAGAGCAAATCTGCCGACTTCGTCATATTTCCATGATAACATTAATTATACGTAAAACATAATCTGATCAAGAAGAATACGTGGTTCGAAAGCTTCTTCCAACAGCTTTCAGAATTATCAAAAACTTTTAATGCAGCCTGAAGAAATTAGTCACAGTGACCACTTCGTCATTGGCTTTACCCAGAGCAAATCTGCCAATTTCGTCTTATTTCCGCGATAAATTTTGTAACGATGCTTTATGTCGATTATTGGGTTATCTTACGAGTCTGTGCTGAAAAGAGACTTTGATTAGTGTGTGTCCACTGTCGCGCAATATAAACCCAACAGACCGACAGGGCTTGAAATATAGATAGCCGCGGAGTATAAACCCACAGACCGACTGTCCACTGTCGCGGAGTATAAACCCAACAGACCGACAGGGCTTGAAATATAGATAGCCGCGGAGTATAAACCCACAGAGAGACTGTCCACTGTCGCGGAGTATAAACCCAACAGACCGACAGGGCTTTGTAACTATGTAGTTACGTTTGGAAGAAACGACGTTTCTTAAGTTTCTTACCCGATTCAAGCCTCCACGATGCTGCAGCTGATGTTGTAGGTTTACGACGCGGCGGCGTAGACGTGTCGCCGACTGTGGTGTTGATGGCGACGGCGACGTCGACTGAGAATTTGACTGCGGCGTCGACTGAGACGTTGACTGTGGCGTAGACTGAGACGTTGACTGCGACGTAGACTGAGACGTCGACTGAGACGTTGACTACGACGTGGGCTGAGATGCTGCTCGGACAGACATATTTTCGCGTCCCATATATTTTCATCAGTCTTTAGATTTTATGGTTGCATTTTTCTTATCATTGGTGCAATACACTAAGGTATCGACAGACATTTAGTAATTTTCTTAGTTATGTGATTAAAGGCGTTAAAAATGTTTGTTACAATAAAGGCCTTTTACCCTTTCAATGTCAGTGGAGCGACATCTTTTAGTGCGCTAGCTGAACTATTTTTTTTTTTTTTTGTTTTATTAGATGAGAGGTAATCTTCCACAGATGCCAATGATTGGCATGCACGACTCACACCAACAGGTGCGCCTACGTAGTAAGACCTAACTCCTCTTGTGAGCGAAGTGGGAGAAGTAGACCACCTGATTCGGGTCCTTTTTCGTCCCACCGCCATCCTACCAGAAACTAGTCTCTAGACGTGTGGAATCTATCAAGCTCCGTTCTTATGACCAGGTCCCGTGACACTCGAAGGAAATCACGAAGGTTGACGCCACTGACATCGTCGTCATCTATAAAGTGGCGACCCAGTATGGCCAACCTTCTGCTTGCTACTGCTGGACACTGGCACATTACATGCACCGCTCTGTCATCCTCTTCCTGACACAGCCTGCAGATACCATCCTCAGCAAGACCTATCTTTTTGAGATTGTATCTGAAGTTGCCGTGACCAGTCACAATTGCTGCTAGCTAGCTTAGGGTCCTCCTTGGAAGTTGGGTGACCCATTTCATTGCACGGGCCATCGTTTGACTAAAGCTTTTACCGATCCCCTGCTCAGAGCAGCTTAGCCAGTTCATCGGCCAACTCGTTCCCGCCGATACCAACATGCCTCTTCACCCATACAAGTGTGACTTCATTAGCACGACCACACTTGTTTAGTTTTAGAACACATTCTTGTGCCAGCTTTGAATCCACGTGTGTCCGCTCCATGCACCGAATCCCAGATTGATTGTCCAGCGCAATCAAGATGGTCTTATCTTGCACCTTTCCATAAATCATGTGATCTAATGCGTGTACAAGCCCAAGCATCTTAGTTTGATATACCGACACATACCGTCCCAGAGATAGCACCCAGGCCAGGTCCAACTCTAGAGTAGACTCCGGCTCCCGCCTTGTCTTCTTTCAATGACCTATCAGTAAAGATGCATATGTCATTCTTCTCACACTCCTCGTGTGTTTGACTATCACTTATGAGGCTATTGTGTCTCTTTATTGAGGTTATAGTCTTGTTCATACCATCGGTCGGCATCAGTATCTCTCTGATCTTGGTGTTAACGAGCTCAAGAATACGCTTATGCCCTACCACCGCACCGAACACATTCCAAGTGCCACATTTCTACTGCCGCTACTGACCAAGGAAACCAACCTTGTAGTAATATTTCTCTTATACAATTAAGAATAAGCGTGCTATTATTTTGGCATGTTTCACCTCTGATTATACCCTACACCTTAAGGTTGAGGGTATATTCACTTTCTACCGGAGTGTGTAACGCATAGAACCACCAAAATTGAAATAATTATGTCTGTCCGTGTGTCTGTCTGTCTGTCTATCCGTTGAAATCACGATCACAGGAGAACGGATTAAGACTTTAAAATAAAATTTGGCAAAAATATTCGTTGCTATATTAGGGTGTTTCGTATTAAAAATGGGCATAATCGCCCAATGACCACGCCTACCTTTTATATCGAGAGTGCAGGTACCTCTGTTTTGCCTATTAAAAAAGCCCATATCAGCATCACTTTTTGAGAGAAGACAAGAAAATTTTATATGTAGGTTTAGACTAATGCTTCCAGTGAATATGCCAAATATGGGCGTGATCCGCCCACTTTTAGTTTACATAGGTCATGGAGGGTTTTTACATAGGTCAATGGTGTACATAATATTGTAGTTTGTGAACCAATAATATTCTGTTGGAAAAATTGGGCGGGCCACGCCCCCTTATGCTTTCATTTATGAAACTGCATACAGTTATTATGACGGCAGTTGTAGAAATTTCATAGGAGTATAAAGTTTTGCCTTTTAGAAGTGGTGCGATATAATTATTATTATTATTATATATATATTGTACATTTATTAATAGATATATAATATATATATTGTATATATATACGAGTATATTATATCGCACCACTTCTAAATATATATACTAGTATATATGCAGCTTTAAGGTGTAGGGTATTTCGGCTACAGCCCGGCTGTAGACAACACCTTTACTAGTTTTGTTTTCGTTTAAATATGATTTTAAATGCCATCCAAATCTTTTTTATATTTTTCAATAAGAATTTTCGCGCAATTTCGTTTACTAGTTATATTATTGTTATTATAATCAAAAAGAAAAGCAAATATTCTATTCCGAACCATTCACCTGTATGCGGATGGTTCGAAGATGGACGGTCGCACGGGGGCAGGGTTCATTTGTGCGAATAACAAATATGGAATAAGCATCAGGCTTCATAACTCCAACACTGTCTTTCAGGACGAAATAGCTGGGATTATGGAGGGTGCTAAATGGTTATATAACAACAGAATTCCGGGGGAAAACTGTAAGATTTTTTCAGATAGTCAAGCGGCTATCAAGGCAATTACGAAGGACGTGGTGACCTCGGAGGTGGTACGAAGCTGCAAGAAGGCTTTAACACTTCTAGCTCAAGTGTACTCAGTGCACTTGATATGGGTGCCTGGACATCGTGATATAGAGGGCAATGAAGCGGCAGACGAACTTGCCGGAAAGGGAACCATGTTGCAACAGGTAACCTTGGCAGTTAGGAAGCCTTTTCAATCCTTAACAAATGATATTGTGATATGGGCGGACAGACTGCACAGAGTAGCTTGGAGTGATTCAGAGGGCTCCAGGATAACCAAAGCGCTCTGGGGCAATCCCAATTCTGCGCAAGCTAATAAACTTCTGCAAAGAAGTAAAAGTGAGCTTAGGATACTGATAGGCATCCTGACAGGACACAATGAACTCAGGGGACATCTAAGGAAGTTTCGTACCCTGCAGTCAGACATTTGTAGATCCTGCCTGGAGGAGTCAGAATCGTTGGAGCATTACTTGTGTAACTGCCCTGCTTTTTGCAGTATCAGGCTGCACACTTTGGGCTCAGCATGGTTTTACACCCTTGAGGATGTGGGTAGGAAAGGATGGAGGGCGATAAATAGCTTCGTTCTTGGCACGGGGCTGTTTAGATGACCAACTTCATTCCCTTTCCGTGTTCTTCCCTTATCATGTCCCCCCCCCCCCCCTCCTCTCCCTTCCGGAGGCGCACAATGGGCCGTTTGACCTAAGTGTATCCGACTGCTTGCGGTCGGATGGTTCCTAGGAGCCCCTCTCATTAACCTAACCTAACCTAACCTAAATATTCTATAGACTGATTCATATATTTGAAAATGTTGTTTCATTTCAACCTTAAGGCTATCGGAAATAACTAAAAATATGTCTATCTTAAATTTATCTTTTTGTGATAAAAAAAGTTCGTTAGTGTTAAAGGTTTTCTTGTAGTTTCCTACTTTCTTCCGCTTTTTTTCTTTTGTTAGTGGCTCTATAATATCCAAGATTTTTTAAATTTTTATTACTTTCTATCTCTTTTTGTATCTCTGCTACAATTTTAATCGCTTCTCTTTCATAATGATCAAAATCATCGCGGACAGCACCTACAAATTATAATAAACTACTCATGTTCTCTACAACATTCCCTCTTTTTGAAAAAAAACAATTTACCTTATTAATACGTTCTAAAATATCGCTCCAAAAAACACACAATATAATAACCTCTAATTCACATAATTTTCGTGAAATGAATTGGGCTTCAGCACGAGTGTCAGAATTTTGTTCAATATCATTATTTAATTTAGTTAACGTTATTATAAAAGTGAAGTAATTCTTTTTTAATGCTCTTACAGCATCATATCTGGCGGACCATCTTGTTTCACTCAATGATTTAACTACTAATATTCTAGTAGAGTAATTAGTTATTTTCTTATCATTTTATTCATAAGATTCCATCTGTAAGTTGAACTAGATAAAAATGTATAAAGTTTTTGAATGATTCCGAAAAATGATACAGCTTCTGCGCATACACTAGCTGCAGATCGTCCGACAAGATTAAGGGTGTGTGAACTACATGGATTTTCAGCAAGTGGATTGTTTTCTTTAATTCGACTCTGCACACCTTGAAATTTTCCTGACATATTAGCTGCGTTATCATAACTTTGAGATCGACAATTTTCAATATCAAGTTTACATTTCATCTTTTCCTTTATGACTTTTTATCTGAATAAATTTCAAAAATGTCTCTGAAATTTTTAAAGTCTCTGGGCTTACATACCTCAGAATAAAAGTTAGTTGATCAACATGTTGCAAATCGGGCGAAGAATCTACAATGATTCCGAGTACTTGGATATTTTTACTTTTTTCAGAATTTGAATTAGCACACAATTTCCTATCAACTGGACAAATTCTTCACAAATTTTCGACGACAAGTAAAAAGCATGTCCACGTCCTTTATTCGCATATTTTTATTAGCGTTATTAGCGAGGAGGCTAAACGTATTATAAAAAATTTGTGATACGGCGGGGCCCCCAAAGCGGCGGGGCCCCAAGGCTTAAGCCTTTTTAGCCTTATGGTTAATCCGGCCGTGATGTAGGCTCGGTAGCGGCGTCGCTATTTATGTGAAGTCTGAATACCCCTTTCGGCTTGAATTTAAATCTTCCAATTCTGATGTAGACTACTTGGCTGTTTCCCGATGGTTTGGGTGGGAAAACAAACTGGGTTTGGAGTTTTCATTCTTAAGCTGGGATAAAACAATCAACGTATACCCGAATTTCTCTCGACGGCCTACGCCACAGTCTAGCACTGACTCTGTAAAGAGTTTATCTCGGACGTTGTTATTGTGTTCTAATTTTTATTATTTTATTTTTATTCGCTTAACAATTTCTATACCTATTATTACGTACAGTAGAAGAAAAGGGGCAAAGTATCCCGCAGCAGAACACTGCACAAAGTCAAAGCACCAATGGGAGACGCGTTGGTTGGTAGTGAAAGTATAACAACTTCCTGGCAGCAGGCCTTAATATGAGGAAGGCGATGGTTTCGGTTGAAGTGAGAGCAAAAGAGCTACTCGGCAGAAGGGTTTTAATTTATTCGGTGACGTCAGAGCGGCCACCAACAAAAAGTCGCTGGTTTGGTGCCTTACCTAGTTGTTGTACAATTACCTTTACACAACTCAGTTAGTTAGTTGCTTGTGGGCCGAAGCCAAAAGCGCCAGTTATTTCTGGACACTGCGGACCAAAGTTGAAAGCAACTGTTATTTAAGTTACTGGTGGGCCGAAGTCGAAAGAGCCAGTTATTTCTGGAGACTGCGGACCGAAGCTGAATGAAGTAGAAAATGCGATGGGTTTTCAAAATTACACAAAGTCTGCGCAATTGCTTGCAAACGACCTTAGATGGATTTCAACTTCTTAAAAAACATTCTAATTCTGCATCTCTTATACGTTGCGAGTTGGGTGGACTGAGCGCGAATTGAAAGCTTTGGCTATGATTTAGCGAATAAGTGGGAAAGCGAAAGTGAATTAAATGTCTTGCTTTTGTGACGTATGCTAGTGTCTTCAAAATCCGTACATGGCTGCTTTCGTCGTTTGTTCAATTTGTTTCTTTTTATTTTTATTTTTTTATAATTTATTTTTATTCATTTGTTTTATTAAAAAAGAGGAAACATGTTAAAAAAGGATAAAAAAAAATGTAAAGTATGATTAAATAAAGAGTGGAGAAAATGCCTTGCCGCTGGTTGGCTTTGAGCCGGCTTCCCTCGTGTTGGTATTTTCATATGGTGGCTTAGAGTGTAATGTTTTCCGTATAATAAAGAGAATTGTAACATGGCATTAATTATGCGTGTGTCAGACTAATACCCATACCGATACCTTGTCCGCCGCCGTCTTCTTAATAAATAAATCCAATAAAAGCAAGCCCATCAATGCCTCAAGGGCTGCAGTCAGAGATGTGCGCATTGCTCCTGTAACAGCATTGCACGCCAGGCGCTGGCTCCTATCTAATCTTCCTCGTATTGTCTTCTGGTCCGATTTAAGCCACCAGACAGCAGCGGTATAAGCAATAATGGATCTAGTCATTGCAGTGTATATCCAGTAAATGGCACGGTAGTTTAAGCCGCAACTTAAGCCATATTCACTCCTACACTGGCAGAAAGCCTTCTTCGCCCTGCGGATGTTATTCTCAATATGATTATTCCAGGATAGTTTACTATCAAGGATTACTCCCAGGTATTTAACCCTCAAGGAGATCTTCATTTCAGCACTAAAAAGGCTGAGCCGATAATCATGTCTGTTTTACTAGCGTTGATAATCACCTCCTGTTCTCTGCACCATCTCTCCATTCTGAGAGCATGTCTCATTACATTGGTGATGCTGTCCAAGAACATTCCAGGAACCATCAGAGCTATATCATCGGCGTACGCCACAGTGTGTATGCCCATAGCATCTAATCTTTGAAGGAGATTGTCCACGGTTTAACTCCACAAAAGTAGCGAAAGTACTCCTCCTTGAGGGCATCCCCTCCTCACCTTCCCCCTATATTTCAACTTCCCACACTAAACATTGATTTCCCTGTGTTCCCAGCGAGCTGTTTACCCAATTTGTAATCATTGGACTGACCTCTCGGCAAACCAAAGTGTCTCACAGTTTACCGAAGCCTATTTTATCAAATGCCCTCTTTCCAGCGTCTTTAGCAGGAAGGACGAGAGGCTAATTGATCTGAATGCTTTCGTCTCAGTATAATCAGCTCTTCCAGGTTTGGGGAGAAAAGCCACTTTTGTTTCTCTTCAGCGCTTTGGAATATACTCTGTCACCAGACAAGCTACGAATACTCCGTTAGTCTTCCAAGAAGAACATCAATGCCCCATTGAAGCAAGGCCGGAAATATACTATCCAGTCCTCCGAAAAGGCTCCAACTGCTCTTTTAATGGCATCCGAAACCACAATAATTTCCTCCTCTCTTCTGCCCAACCCGTTCACACATTTACAAGCGTGGCTTCCCGGAAAGTGTACTTCCATCAGTATCTGCAACGATTCACTTATGGTCTCTGACATTGTGCCATACTCTCTACGTAGAAGGCAATTTTCTTACATCCGACATACCACTTCTCCGTCGACGAAGTGGTAAGAACTGATAGTATTCCGCGTCTCAGCAGGATGCAAGTCGTTAATCTGCCACCAATTCGAGAAGAGAATAGATTGGCCCATTGCAAGATAAAACCCTAATCACATTGTGAGCTATCCAAGGTTCTTCTTACAAGGAAACATCCAGCCCATCCAACACAAAGCGCCTTGCCGTCAAAGTTGGCGCAGTCCTGCTATGGTGCAGATTGAGCTGAACCACCTTTAATTTCGCCTGGAACGGGCCCACATCCCGCTCTGACTTTCATCTCTGTGGAAATGACCCCCGGTCCCGTGCCAATGGCCCCGCGCTCACGAGTCATCCTTATGAAATTTAACCACAACTTGGTCGTGCCCGTAATTAAGCTTGGCTCCTGCGCACTCAATAGCAGTTTGCTCTTCTTTCGGGCACCAAACCGTGAGAACGACGCCTTGCTTTCCTGTTGCACTAAACTTACCCGTAGGAATGACCCACCATTTCGAACTGTCCTGCACGCAGGCATTTTGGCGTTGCAGCCTCCCGAGAATGATGTCCTTGGACTTAATTGTTCCGCGAACAAGGTCCAAGCGTCATTTCATTTTCATCGCGTCTCTCAACGCACAGAGCCGGTCAAGACTTAGGCGAGCATTCTCCCACAATTGATCCAGTCCACCCAAGCACCGAACCAGCCAATCTTTGGATTCCTGATTCCTGCATTTGAACACAATGAATCCGTCTTCTAAGGTGGCGTTGCCCACAAATCCGATACCGCTCCCATCATCCAACCGATCCAGGGCCCTCAAAAGAGATGCCTTAATAGCATTCAAATGCGAGTCCTGCATCTGCCCCTCCCTCAAGAGATCAGTAATGCCCATAAGGAACATTACTTTCTGCCACTTTCGTAGAAGAAACCCCCTTAGTAGCGGCTTTCTTCGACGTAGCTGACTTCCGCCCTGTGCAACTTGTCATCTTTTGATGACTCGCGCCGGGTTTCCTCGCAACAGCTTGATTCTCACATGCGGTGTCTATTGTTACCTGCAGGTCATGCCCCTCAACACCCTGAATCATCCGTGGTCCATCCGTGGTCCATACTCTCCTGCCCTTCACCTTCTAGGCTTCCCGTAGGGGTTGCGGCTGATTCAGCTGACCTCTGAAAATTTTCCAATGTTACAAGCTCCACCCTGTTAGTGGGTTCGCCTTTCGACTTACCAATATCTGAAGGTACTGAACCCTTTAGGAGTTCCATACCCTCAGATAGCTCCATCCCTGTTTCGTTATGTTAATTTTGTATATTTCTTTCTTTGTTATTTCTTAAGTCCATTTTGTTCCTACGAGAATTGCGAAAAAGAAGCACCATGCCGGCAGATCCGGCTACCGGTACTAGACTATCTAGACTAGACTAGACCTCGCACGGGCGTCGATAGGGACCGTTAACGACTGACCAATTAAACCACCACTCAGCCATGCAGGTATACGGCACGGGTACCTCAACACCTTCAACTTCGGGAACATTTAAGCCAGCGCTCAAAGGAGGGTTTACTGAGGATAAGGTTGCCCCGTTATCTTAAACCCTCCTCCTTTATCCGGGCTTGGGAGCGGCACTCGACCACGGAGGACCGTGTTCCTGAAGCGGACGTAGGGTTAATACCCTGTTCCACGCTAATACCCTGTTTCCAGAAAAATATAAATCTAGATTTGTGCTTTCGAACATCGGACAACAACAATATGCCAATATGTTAAAATTTTTTAAAAATACCATGACATTAATAATCTTAAATGTAATTCAATGTTTGAATTTTTGAAAGATGTTACTTTATTTTGCGAAAAATACTAAAAATACTATTCAATAAAATAAATTATAAAGATTTCAATTTATTAACAAAATAACTCATAAAGATAAATTGGAAACATATCAACAATACATATTATATTTAAAAATATCAAAGGCAAGAACTAAATAACTTTCTGAAAAAATGCGTAAAAACACTGTGAAAACGCAAAAACAAGTAGTACAAAACCTCTTTCCTCAACAAACAAATGTGCACTAAAATAAACGCCAGTATATAATGTGGTCTAGCTGCTCCTGCCTATTACTTGTAGAAAGAGACAAAGCTAGTGGTCTCTCTAAATTCGAACTTCGAACTAGAGAGGAATACTCTGGAATACACTTTGATTCGTAGATTTCCACTAAATGACAGCAATAATTTCAATGGAGCTAAGGACGATTAAGAGCTGGATTTCGGCGATTAAAGCGGATTAGGCCGAAATCCATCTAAATCATGTTTATGGAAGCAAGCTACAACGTCGATAAACAAAACTTTTGAGAGCCCGACCGATTCGTTTCGCGACCTCCTGCAGCAAGAACTCATCTTGACGATTAAAATGGAATCAGTGGCAAAGAAGAAAGTGGACATGGGGGTGACAGAACGCGATCATGCAACTTTCAATTAAGCGCCAAATGTGCATTTGCCCAAGATTACCATCCTAACATTCGACGGTGATTATTTGAAATGGAAACAATACTTCGATCTTTTTTCAAAAATGATTCATGACCAATCATTGCCAAACATACAAAAATGTGGTACTTTAAAACGAGCGTTAAGGGTGAAGTTGAGTTACTCCTTCGACATTTACCACTAACCGAACGGAAGAATTCAACTTGTGACACTCTTGCAGGAACTACTTAATCAACCAACTCTGTAACAAGACACGACTTCAGTAGCCATGAAGATGTTCCATGACACCACACTAGAGTGTTGGCTTGCCAATAAATACTTAGATATCAAGATTGACAACTGTGATCTACTGCTACTTCATCTACTGATAAATAAGTTGGATAGAGGAACTCATATCCTATACGAGCAATCGCTTGATGATCCGAGCGAGAATTACAATCCTAGGAGCACCGTTTCCAGTCCTTAGAAGAAAAGTATTGAAAGAAAAGAATGGCGAAAAGAATTACCTCAAGAACGACATCAACACTTTTCGCAAAGCAAAATGTTGACACAAAATGCAGCGCTTGCGAAGAAGCTATTCATCATTTATACTGATGCAAGAAATTTTTGGATCCGCCAAAAATTATTTCTTTTTATTTTAACTTGCACTGTTAATTATTAGGTATAAATAAGTCGCCATTAATATAATAACTCTATTCGTTACAACAGAAGGAAATCAGCCTTCGAATTTTAAGTTCTCTCCAGCGAGCAGTCGTCAAAAAACTTCTTGAACTTGGTTCAAGTGCTGATTACAAGGAACACATAAATACACACAGTAGTTCGTTCAAGTGCCAAATACTAGTTCAACTCTTCTTATAAATGGTTCAAGTGCCAATTATAAGGATCACACAACACACAAACATAAGCAGTTGGTTCAAGTGCCAAATACTAAGTCCGCAAACATATAGTATAGTATAGGTACAAGAGTATCTGGTTGAAGCACCAGCTGCTCTTAACAATCACCAGCAACTAACAGCGACGTAGGGAGCACCCTAACGTCGATAAACAAAACATTATATTTATATTATTTTATTAAAAAGTGCATATTTCGCAAAAAGGTATAAACAATTTTATATTGTACAATACATTTCTTGCATAGTTACTACAAACCAGCAATTCCATATGCTGCTGGAAGAACTGAAGAGATATTAATTTTTAGCCAGATACTCCTTTATTTGGAGAGGATTGGCTAACAAGCGAACAGGAATGAACCGAAATAGGGCGAGCATATTAAAAATATTTCCTTCTCTTCTGAAAACTAGTATGAAATGCTAGCTGGATTAATGACAGGCTCGTTCTCACCATTAGTCATACTCGCTTTTAATATGATACAGTAATCTATTTTTACATCTAGGCGTAAATAGGATTCGATCCCGAACCCTGACGATTCATAGGCAAGAGCCTTAGTCACTGATGGTCGCAATTCATGTAATAATAAAAAAAAAGACGGGTGATGTTTAGTTTGTGTACACTAAATACTCAAGTTTAATATGCAGGCAAAATACGAGCGCAAATACGTGGCACTGAGTTCGCTGAATAAAACAGATGCAAATTGCAGGTTTTTAAGCAACGAAACAGATACGTTGCGAAGGACTGGTATATTTATCTCATAACTAAAATCTGGCTGTTAGTCACGGCCGCGCAGTATAAATCCGAAAGACCGGAGGGGCTTCATTGCTGACGATTTGCACCTGGGAGAAAAGAAATGTTAAATTTGGTTTTTACCAAGTGTAGGTTCCCACGGTGCTGCGACTTCAAATTTGGTTATAGCGGTGCGTTGGCTGCACTTTTCTCTGAGGCGTTGATTCCGACGTTAACTGTGACGTTGAGTGAAGCGCGGCCTTCCACGTTGACTTTGACGTCGAATGAAACGATGACTGTGACGTTGACTCGGTGCCCTTGTGATACTGACTGCGAGTCCCCGTGATAACGACACGGAGAACATGCGATTCTGACAGCGTGTCCTCGTTATGCGGTCTTTGCTTGATCTTTGACTGACTCCATTATACGCTCATCAATGGTCTGTGGTAAGTTTTCGTACAACCTCGAACTTGTATTACGTTGTCCATACTACTTTTTCGTTTGTAGCCGTATGTTCGACTTGACAACTCGTTTGACTGGTTTTATGTATTTAGATTTTCGTTGATGCTTCCGACAGGGTTGGATTTTGAAAGATATTGGAACGAATTTTTGTCATCCCTTGTCAAATTTGGTTTGGAGACAAACCGGTTTCGGCGATGTGCCATCTTCAGTGTCTAATTTCGTTCTGAAATGTCTTAACGTCATACGCTTTCTTATATGCTTTTTGTTCAGGTATGGCCTATGTGCCCTTCATGTTTGTTTAGCAGGTAGCAGTTATTGTTTTGTCTGTGTGTCTCTTTCTTGCTTGTTAGCAGGTAGCAGTTAGTTCTTTGTTGTCTTCAACCAGGAACCTACTTCTTTTCAGTTGTCGATATTTTATTAAATTAAATTATTTCGAGGGTGTCAATGCTGATATCTTCCCCAAAATTTGGTAGCTTGTCTACTGGCAAATAGTAGTCAGTGATCTTGTTGTTGTTGTTGTTGCTTTGACATGTTTCATTTGCGTCCT
Source organism: Thecophora atra (assembly GCA_937620795.1). NCBI lineage: Eukaryota > Metazoa > Arthropoda > Insecta > Diptera > Conopidae > Thecophora > Thecophora atra. The sequence continues at coordinate 46,417,588 of OW569398.1, forward strand.
CCGTTCTTGTATGATGTCTGTTATGATTTCTGTAGATTAATTTCAAGGGTTCGAACATTACGTCCGATGTAGTATTTGTTTGTTCGTTTATAATTCGTCCATCAAATGTTTTCTGTTTGTAGATTTCCATGTTTTCTAGTGCGTTCAGGCGTCGTCCTTTATGTTGAACGTGCAGTAACTTAACCATTGTTTTGATGTGCGTAGGTGTACATTGGTTATCTATCAAGTGGGTTGCGAAGTTGGATTCAATTGATGTGTGTGGTTTTTTTGTTTTCTTGTTGTAATCTCTGATGTGCTCCCGGACTCTTGTTTTTATTTTGCGTCCTAATTGTCCTATGTAGCTGTACTGGCATTTGCAAGTTAATTTATATACCCCTTGCTTGTTCAGTGGGTCGTCCTCGTTTGTGCTTGTTTTCAAAACTCTTCCTAGGTTATTTCTTGTCTTGAGGGCGATGTTAAGCTCGTGTTTTTTGAAAAATTTTGCTAGTTTATATGTTGATTTTCCCGTGTATGTTAGTATTGCCCAATTTTGCTTGTTTTGTTCTTTGTCCTTGGTTTGGTTTCCGCAAAGCCCTTTTCTGATTTTGTCTACTACCTCTTTCTTATATCCATTGTTTTTGGCTAAAGTGTATATTGTGTTAAGTTCTTTGTTGTAGGCTGCATTTGTCAGTGGTGTTCGTTCCAGCCTTGTCAATAGTTGCCTGATCGCAGCTTGTTTGTGTTGTTGGGGATGGTTTGATGTGTTGTGTATGATTGTGTCTGTAGCTGTAAGTTTCCTGTAGATCTCGTATTCTGGTCTGTTGGTCTGCTTATTTAGTTTGATTGTTAAGTCCAGATAGTTTATCTTTTCCTCTTTTTCAGTTTCCATTGTGAACGTTATGTTTTTGTGTTGTTTGTTGAGGTATTCCAGTATTTGGTTTTCGTTATTCTTGGTCAGTACACATATGATGTCGTCAACGTATGTTGCGTAGAATGTGACACCTAAATCAGCCTTCATTTTGTCCATGTACTTTTTCTCCAATTTTTGCATGAACATTTGCATGAGAATTGCCGATGTGGGGTTTCCCATTCCAAGTCCGTTTATTTGTCTGTATATGTTGCTGTTAAATTGCAAGTAATTTTGTTGTAGCGTGGTTTTTAGTGTGTTTTGCGAGTTGCGAAGAAAAATCCTTGTCTGTAGTGTTCTCAATAATGTTTCGTACAGTATGTTTACAGTCTCTGTTATTGGAATCGATGGGTACAGATCTTTAATATCAAATGATACTAGTTTGGAGTTTTCTCTAATTTCCACGTTTGCTAGTTTGTTAGTTAACTCCATTGTGTTGGATATTGTGTGTCCGTTAGATAATTGTAAGTTTGCTTTCAGTACTGTTTTCAAATGTTTAGATAGTTTGTAAGACGGAGCTGTTTTATAATTTACTATTGGTCTCATCGGTGTGCCAGATTTGTATATTTTTGGTAGTGCTATCATCGGAGGTGGTGAAGGATTCATCAGTGTTAACGTGTACGCAGTGTAGGATCAATTACTCTTGGAGCCTTTTTTTTTGCTTCCTTAATTTTGGTCTGATATTCGTCTGTTGGGTCTTTTCTGATTCTCCTGCATTTTGTATCTTCTATTAGTTGTTCTGTCTTTTTTATGTATTCGTTCTTGTTGATGAGTACTATTGCGTTCCCTTTGTCTGCCTTAGTTGTTATGATGTTTTTTGTCTCTAGTTTTTGTTTCAGTTTCTTCGCTGTTTTTGTTTCGTTGCTTTGTCGCTTGTTCGATTTGACTTCTTCTTCAACGATTTTTCTGCAATTGTGTCTCGCGTGGTCCTGTTCTTCCTTTGGCAACATCGATATTGCTACCTCGGCATCTACAATAGTCTGTTCAATCTCTCTTTTCTTGTTGATTGAGTGGAGGTTGTGTTTTAGTCCTTTCTGTAGTAATTCTTTCTCCGGTGCTTCGATCTCTATTTCTGTTAATTTTATAAACCTAGCGTGGAATTTATGGTCCGAGTTTGCGTTGGTGTTGCCTACTTTCTTTGCTGTAAGTTTGTCTAGTTTTTTGTTTAATGTTTTGTATTTTTGTCTCATACTTTCCTTTACGTCTTTTTTGATTTGGTCGAGAGTTTCTATTAGAGTAGTCACCGGGATAAGTTCTGCGATCTGTAAGTGCACGTAGAATAATTCTGAGTTCGTCGTATCTTTCTTGCTGTATAAGCTTTGTATTTCTTGTTTGAGATATTCTTTTTCTGCTTTGTTCTTAGTCCTGCGGCCTGCTATGGTGTTGCTCTTTAGTCTTATTTGTGCAAATTTCGGAATAACTTCTAATGCAAGACATTGTCTATTAAACCAAATGTTTGCTTTGGTGTTGTGTATTTTCTGTAAACGTCTCTTGTAAACCGTCAATAGTTTAAGTGTTTCAACGTGTTTAGCCTGACAGGCACTTGCTGTATTTAGATTTTCGTTGATGCTTCCGACAGGGTTGGATTTTGAAAGATATTGGAACGAATTTCCGTCATCCCTTGTCAAATTAGGTTTGGAGACAAACCGGTTTCGGCGATGTGCCATCTTCAGTGTCTAATTTCGTTCTGAAATGTCTTAACGTCATACGCTTTCTTATATGCTTTTTGTTCAGGTAAGGCCTATGTGCCCTTCATGTTTGTTTAGCAGGTAGCAGTTATTGTTTTGTCTGTCTGTCTCTTTCTGGCTTGTTAGCAGGTAGCAGTTAGTTCTTTGTTGTCTTCAACCAGGTACCTACTTCTTTTCAGTTGTCGATATTTTATTAAATTAAATTATTTCGAGGGTGTTATTGCTGATATCTTCCCCAAAATTTGGTAGCTTGTTTACTGGCAAGTAGTAGTCAGTGATCTTGTTGTTGTTGTTGTTGTTGTTGTTGTTGTTGTTGTTGCTTTGACATGTTTCATTTGCGTCCTCCGTTCTTGTATGATGTCTGTTATGATTTCTGTAGATTAATTTCAAGGGTTCGAACATTACGTCCGATGTAGTATTTGTTTGTTCGTTTATAATTCGTCCATCAAATGTTCTCTGTTTTTAGATTTCCATGTTTTTTAGTGCGTTCAGGCGTCGTCCCTTATGTTGAACGTGCAGTAACTTAACCATTGTTTTGATGTGCGTAGGTGTACATTGGTTATCTATCAAGTGGGTTGCGAAGTTGGATTCAATTGATGTGTGTAGTTTTTTTGTTTTCTTGTTGTAATCTCTGATGTGCTGATGGACTCTTGTTATACCCTACATCTTAAGGTTGAGGGTATATTCACTTTCTACCGGAGTGTGTAACGCATAGAACTAGACAAGATAGGTATGGAAAAGTATATATATTCTTGATCAGCATCACCACCGAAATTGAAATAACGATGTCTGTCCGTCTGTCTGTCTGTCTGTCTGTCCGTTGAAATCACGATCACAGGAGAACGGATTAAGATTTCAAAATGAAATTTGGCAAAAATATTTGTTGCTATGTTGGGGTGTTTCGTATTGAAAATGGGCAAAATCGACCAAGGACCACATCTACTTTTTATATCGAGAATGCAGGTACCTCTGTTTTGCCTATTAAAAAAGGCCATATCAGCATCACTTTTTGAGAGACGACAAGAAAATTTTATATGTAGGTTTAGACTAATGCTTCCAGTTAATATGCCAAATGTGGGCGTGGTCCGCCCACTTAAAAATTTTTTTTTTTATTATTATTATTATATATATATTGTATATTTATTATTAGATATATAATACATATATTGTATATATATACGAGTATATTATATCGCACCACTTCTAAATATATATGCGAGTATATATGCAGCTTTAAGGTGTAGGGTATTTCGGCTACAGCCCGGCTGTAGACAACACCTTTACTAGTTTTTATTTTGCGTCCTGTTTGTCCTATGTAGCTGTACTGGCATTTGCAAGTTAATTTATATACCCCTTGCTTGTTCAGTGGGTCGTCCTCGTTTCTGCTTGTTTTCAAAACTCTTCCTAGGTTATTCCTTGTCTTGAGGGCGATGTTAAGCTCTAAGCTAAAGGTTTTATGTCTTTATTTAACATATAAAAACGGGTTTGCTGTTCTATGGTCTTGGCTTGAATACGAGTATGTACAAGTCTTTGAGTGTATGTTAAATTTTGTACGTGAAATTTATCGATACAGTAATCAAAGAGTATTAATAAATAAAGAGATTTAATGAGGGCAATGTTACTACCAACATTTAATTATTATGAACAGAGTTAACCTACCATACCAAAAAAAATTTGTTCGATAGGTCCCTTATCTGCTTTGGCAGGGAACGCATACATGTATTACAACGCAAATCAAACAGTAGCCTAAGCAAAGAAACGAAGAAAGGTACAAAGCACTGAGGATTGTTGGCTCTCCAGCATTTTTTTATATATTCATTATAGTCTTCAGACTTTCAGTGGCGACGTGGCACTTCGTCCCTTCTTGTTATTTCACAAGAACAAATCATACACAATCAACGTCCGTCTGCTCAGATTTTCTGATCTTGTGCATGCTACGATTAAGTGTTTGGAATGGTGTGAGTAATATTAGCTTTTCAGATCCCTGGGTTTAGTTTATTTATTAAAATACTTCAAATTCGAACCTTACTATTACATCAAGGCATTTCCTTAGCTTCATTTATTGAACTAAGTTAGTTTTCAATTTTCATTTTTTGTGTAGCATGTAAAAAGAGTTGATAAAATCCGTTGACTTTTGTAAGCAATTGGTTTACGTAAGAATCTGATTCTTTTTGATGTGTGTGCGTATTTTCTTCGAAATGTTGGTTTGGTGTAGTTTTACCATGGTCGTTCATAAGCAAAAGATTTAATTCAATCGATAAATTACTACTTAAATGCTCTATAAAAGTAACTCTGTACTGAAATATCTATATATGATTTATGAAACAATATTACAGATATATTTCAAGCAGCTAATTGCATTTTTAACTCATGACAGTCAGAAAATTAAAGCGCCCTTAACGAAATGATATTCCAGAGAAATAGAAATGTTATTTTAAGTAAAGTTTGAAGAAAACATTTTATACTAAATTAGTCAAAACTATAGCTTAAATCTTAATCTTGAACAAAAATATTTTCCATTGTCGATCCAGTACTAGATCGTTTTTTCACTAATTGCTGAGTGTTTCGCGCTCTTCTCTTGTGTGTTCCTACAACTAGGACCATGGAATTTAAACAATGTGTATAAACAGGTATAGATAAGCACGAAAAGAGTCAAAGAGCACAGTTTTTGCTGAAATTCTGCGTAGAAGAAATGAGATGATCAAATAAAGAGTGGAAAGTGAAAGAGACGAGGAGCTCTGAACACATTTCTGTTAATAATCTCTATGATGAGACGATCAAATGCAGTTTGGAATGTGGAAACTTTTTATTGTGGGATTCTGGACTTTTGTTAATCTTAATTGCAATTATTTTGTTGTTGCATTATGACTGCTGGTTTTTTACCTGGTCTAGATTTATATGCATTTAGGCATAGGAAGAGTTATTTGATTTTGTGAACTCTCTTGGATCAATCGGTGTGTTGAAAGGAAAGGAAAGGTATTTCAGAATGATCCTTTTGTTGTTTTCACAATTTAACATAACATCATCTGCATAGGGCTGTGTTTCAAATTGCAATTTGTTAATGAAAATTACCTTGTTTTTGGGTAGAATTTGATTAGATTTATTTGATGAAAATTAAGAAAAATAACTCACACATATTCAACTTAAAATGCTAACTTCTTCAGTTAAATACTATTAGTTTTATTTGTGCTATTTCCACTATCAGTTTTTATAACTAAAAAAAGGGGCGGACTACGCCCGTTTTGGCAAATTATTTTTAAAGTTATGCGATGATTCGACACTAAAATTTCAACTCAAAGTGAAGTTTACAATCTGAAAAAATACGATATTAGCACAGAAGAATTTTTCTCTGTTAAAAAAAGTAGGCGTGCCACCCCTCCGATTTTCTCCATTTTCAATACAGAGGAATCTATGATTGCAGAAAGTATTCGTACAAAATTTCAAGACAATTTTTCTATTCGTTCTACTGAAATTGCTGTTTATGTCAATGGGATATATACGTGGGCGGACGCGCCCAGTTTTTTCACAATTTTTTCTACCTAAGTCGATGTATTCGGAAACAAAATTCCAGCCCAAACTTTAGTCTACAAGCTGAAAGATTGACTTGTCAAAAGAATTCATATTTGTTAAGAAAAGAAGGCGTGGCGCTATTCCGATTTATCCCATTTTCAATACCAAACAGTTTAGGATGACAAAGAATATACGGGCAAAATTTAACACTGATCAAGAATATATATACTTTTCCATACCTGCCACGCCTCCTTTAATGCGTTACAAACGGAAGCACAAAATGATATACCCTCATTCCTTCGGATGAAGGGTGTAATTAAGTTTATTAAATGTTTTGGAATGATTAGTAAAAACACTTCAAATAGGTTACAAAATACAAGACAAACGGTCGACAAAATTTGGCGACACCAGCAATTAATTCGTTTAGAATAATAATAAAAAGTTGCGATTATGAATGAACTTTTGTGATCAAATGATTTAATAAGTAAGACGTGTGAAATATTAGTGCAATATATCCGTAATAAATGTTAAAATTGAAAATAAAATTTATTGGAACAAAACAACTATGAGTTTTTGGAACTAGAATATAGAAAATTAACAGAAGAAACATTTCAGAATAACAGTTAGTCATGAAGAAACAGTTAGTTTGTTAAAGGAAAATATTTCTGCAATTAAAAATATATCCAAGATTGATGGCTACTTAACTTCATTGAGCAAAAGTCCACTTCAAAGCAGGAATAAGTAGACGCGTGGAAGACAGAGTTTTTAACATTAAAGAGTAGGTACGAAAATTATTTAGTAAGTAAGACTTTGCAGGACGACCTCATTGCGCAACCGGAAGCCGAAAACGAAAAGCTTAATCAGCAGGATATCAGCAGGGACCAATTGAAAAGAAACTGGCAACGGAAGCGGAAAAATGGCAACAAAATGTGAGTATGCCATGTCACTCTTGTAACCGGCCAGGACATTTTATATGAGATTGCCAGACGAAGAAGAATTGGGAAACGTTGCTGTGAAACGACCGAGGGGCCAGGCAAGGATAGTAACCAGTGACCCCAATAATAAGTGCAATTTTAGGCGGAAGGACAGCAAATGGAAAGATATACGTCTACAGAGACAGTTATCCCATCTCCGAGACTGATTAAAAATCGTCGAAGGAATAGCGAATACATGAAGAAACCCAAAACGTAAGAACGTTAAACGTAGGGATTGAAGACCCAATAAATAAAAAATTGACCGTGGAATATAAACTACTAGAAAAACTGAATATAAGAATAGTGTACAGCGAAAACAATCAAATAAATAATGAAGAGCAGGACTTAAAAACTGTAAAAAAACAGATAAAATAAATTTGAAAGGAATTGAATATCAACTACGAGTTGATATATAATTGGAAATAGTTGGAATATAATGTCTTCAGTGAGTATTGTGAAGTAGAGGAAACCAATAAAAAACTTATCTTGCGGCTCGGGAATGCGAGCGGCAAAGTAGATTTAAAAATAGCAAATGAGGGAAAGTTAAAAGAAGAGAATAATTTAAAAAAAGGAAATCATAAAGAGCATCGTGTAGTAAATTCACTAAAAAATTCCGACAAGCACGGAGATTACAAATATTAGTATGTGCTGTTACGGATATAATCCAGCGGACGATGTGTTCATTGAATTCCCTTACGCGGAGGCAATTAATGGAAAACTTGTCTTGCTGGAGGATACGGGAGCGGACACCAGGAAAAAACGTGAAGTTACCCTTATTAAATATAGGATTCCATATAGCACATTCGGGCATTAGCAGAGTTGAAGCTAGGTCAACAAGAATATTTGAGATAAGGGTGAAAATATGAAACTAGAGACAGCTGCAGGGGAATTCCTATGAAAAACGTTAGTAGATGTCAGACATAATAAAGTTCGTCCCAATATCGAATTCTACGAAAAAAGATTTCATTCGCAGTGATAACTTCATAAAATATTTCAGTTATTTTAATAAGTGCGCACGAGGAATTACACTACTTAAAAAGTATAGTTTAGTGAAAAGTGCAAATATTTCAGCTAAGACTCAGGTATCGAAACCAGAGATCCTACATTTAGATCTCCACACATCATTGAACGTAGATGAATGGATAAACCGATAGGAACTATTGAAGGAGAATATAAGATCTTCAATTATATCGTCGTGAAATTCTCCCATACTTATAAATCCAAAAAATTGGAAAAAGACAAGAAAAAAGAACGTGAATAATAAAAGTATATGAATGGGAATCTTTTACAAAAAATAGTAGTTATTTGTTTTTGGTTAATACCAAGGTGTTATTTTTTATTTCCGTACATATTAATTTAATTAATTTCTAAAATTACAGGAGCACAGATGAATGATATAATATAATAGCAAAACTTTATATCAACCCGTTACGATAAGATGGAGAAAACGGAATACGGGAAATAATCTTGAGAAAGGATTACTCTTTCTTTTAGGAACTTTCTTTTAACAAAGGATTCGTAAAATATACTTACAGTTTCTTAGCTGTCTTTTCGTTTAATATATGCAATCATAAGAAAATGTAAGGACTTATAACTTAATGAAGGACCAGTATTTGCAATTTAGTAGTAAATACTTGTCCTCTGAACTACTTACGGTATACATAAAAAACACCTTCGCAAACAATATTAACCATTAAAAGCAACGAAATTATAAGTTCATAAAATTAGACTATTACGTAAAACACATATGTTATTGTAAATGAGTAAATAATAATGCAAAATAGAACCTAAACGTAACATAATTGTTTACAAACTTGTATTAAAAAACACAAAGAGAATATAATAGTATAGGAAACACAAGAGCGCAAGGTGTGTCAACATAAATAATAAATGCATAATAGGTAAATTTATGAATACTATTATTGATAGTTAAATTAAGGAATGAACATTAATAAAATAAAATTCACATTTAAAAAATAAAATATCGTTGGACTAATTATAAAATATTTGGAATAAAATAACAATTGTAAAAAGAATACTGTTAACATATGTATGAAAAGAGTCAAGTTTTGAAAAGAGTGAAAAAGAGAAGAATAGGTAAAAAAAATTGTGTGCAAGAGAAAAAAAACAAAAAAATAATAGTAATCGAAAACCAAGAAGAGAAAAAAAACAAATTCGCAAAATTAAATAAATCCGATATCAACATAAACAGCGGTTGAAAATAACACAGGTGAAGGAAAGAATAGGAAAGTAAGTCAACGACGGAAACTTAGGCTTGACATCTACGAAGAATAAAAAAAAGAAGGTGGATTAGTGACAATTTGCAGGGTGCGTCTAAGAGAAAACCAAATAGTCAGTTATAAGACCTTTTATATCCGGGGTATGTCGGAAAAAGTGACAGCAAGTATACACGTATAAAATACGGAACGCATATTACCGCACTACCGCTGATTGGTCAAACAGCAAAACAGGGACTACAATCTAAGTCCTAAGCTAAGTTGCAAAGCTAACTTGTGTAATCCAAATGGGTCCAACAATCGATATATATATAATATAATCGTATAATGTGTAACGACGAGTTTTTATTTCCCAGCCGGGAATAGCTGACTCGTCCCAGGGTTTGTGACAAGTGGATCTCGCAACCATTTGCGTATAATAGTTCAAGTTGCGTTTCCGAATTTCGTTTGGTTGGTGTTTTCACCAATCTAGCATTGACTCAGAGAGTTCAGCTCGGACGCAATGTTGAGTATCGTATTTATTATATTTACTTAACAATTTTTATAATTTAGTACTACAAGAACCACAGTGGGTCGCTTAAAATACAAGAGCCACAACGGGTCGCTTAAATAAAGAGCCACAACAGGTCGTTTAAATAAGGACTCACAACGGGTCGCTTAAATAAAGAGCCACAACGGGTCGCTTAAATAAAGAGCCACAACGGGTCGCTTAAATAAAGAGCCACAACGGGTCGCTTAAATAAAGAGCCACAATGGGTCGCTTAGATAAAGAGCCACAACGGGTCGCTTACATAAAGAGCCTCAATGGATCGCTTAAATAAAGAGCCACAATGGCTCGCTTAAATAAAGAGCCACAATGGGTCGCTTAAAATACAAGAGCCACAACGGGTCGCTTAAAATACAAGAGCCACAACGGGTCGCTTAAATAAAGAGCCACAACAGGACGTTTAAATAAGGACTCACAACGGGTCGCTTAAATAACGAGCCACAACGGGTCGCTTAAATAAAGAGCCACAACGGGTCGCTTACATAAAGAGCCTCAATGGATCGCTTAAATAAAGAGCCACAATGGGTCGCTTAAATAAAGAGCCACAATGGGTCGCTTAAAATACAATTTATTACACGAGGCCTTCTTGGGGTCACCAAGATACCTCAAAAATGCGAACCTTTGTCGTTTATTGCTGCGTTACTAATATATTAGTGTTTGCATCAGATCACAGGCTGCTTTGTAATGTTCGTATGAGCTCGTTAAAAGCAATATTGCAATCATATTAAGCATTATTGTAATTCAGGAGTTATCATACGTTACATTAAGTAAATAATAATACGAGTACCATAAAGTTAGAAGGTTAGTTAAAAGACTAACATATATTACAACAAGAAAATCATAATAGCATACAGGGAGAAGAGAGAGAGGAAGAAAAAATTATTCTCTCTTAGGTAATAATTTTTTGTTATCGGAAGGGCGGAATGTTGTAGGTCAGAATGACTGTCCAACTAATAACGACGCTTAACGTTGTTATTATTATAGATATATATTTTTTGGGCCGTGTTACGCTTAACGATATTAGCAAATACCTTTGGGCATATTTAAATCAATGAAACGATTTCCTGACTTACTGCATATTAATTGGTATAAACGTAAAAGATTTAATTACATATTCGTTGGCTGTCTTTAAAAGACAAGCACAAAGAAAAGAAGTGAACAAACAATACGACCTCAAAAATAATTGGAATATTTGCAGTTTTTGGTTGGGCAAAAATTACCACAGAATTTATACAAATATTACATTCTTAGTTTGAAGCGGAATCAGAAAGTAAGCAATTATCAGCGAGTAGTTAGCAGGGCAGTTGTTAATTTTAGAGTTCGTTCGGAACAGTTGAAAATTAGCACAGTTGGAGGTGAGGTAAGCATTGTAATAAGGATAATGTAGTTAAGATTGCAATAAGGATACGGATAAGGGTTGGAGCAGAATTCTAGTCGACGCTTGAAATATTAAACTCAGAGAAAACATAATCCATGGCCTTTTCATTTGAAGATCCAAGGACCTAGGGTTCGGTGTGTTTGTCAGCTTAACGTGTTTGTCACTTAGTATGAATTAATTCAGCTTAGTTTGTATATTTTTTTCGATCTGGTTAGTATAAGAAGATAACGATTTTACTACTTATTTTAAAATGATGATTCTGTTCAGGAGAAGTCAATTGTAAGGATGTTTAGATCGTTACAATTTTATGGCGCTAAAGTGGGTCAGTTATTCGCATGTCGAAATTTCCAAAACTTCTTAATTCGCGAAATTAATATTTTATTGATATGAATTTCGCAATCGGATGCTCTACTTTTATAAGCAGACGCATTGCAATTTCCTTGAGTTGCGTTTCTTTTTACTGTTATTTTTAATGGCATAAAAATTCTGCCTAAAAATACTGTTGTTGACCTTTGAATTGTTTACATGATTCAATAATTCGAAGTTAACATAATTAATCATTCATTTCACTTGTGTTAACAACGGCCGGTGCGTTGACCGAACGAAGCGAAGCGAAAGTGCTGCGCTTGCATGTTAACTGTTCTGGGCTTGCTTCGACTGTTGTGTTATTTAAGTCGATCGTGGCCTTGAACTAGTTATGTTTAATTTGGCCTTGCCAATGTGATTGCGACATAAAACATCATACATATGTACATAAACACGGACAAAGAGGACTGCAGTAAGAAGCGAAATAAACAACAGCAACAACCACACACAACTTCCTTACAATAGGCAGCACACAAGAACTCAGAAGCAATAACAATCAACAATGATAAAACTTGATTCCATCATCAGCCAGTAAAAAGACGGTGCTGAAAGAAAGGAACATAAAATTCGCCAACTTGCCGAATTTTTGCATTCATTATTGGTTTGAGCATGGAGGTTATGCCCACCTATGCAAAAGAATTACATAATAATAGTATTGTCTTTCGCTAAAAGCCTTACGGTAATCCACTCAAAGTGGTAACTGGAGCCATCGAATACGACGACCGCTCGCTGTGTATTATTAATTAATATTAATATGCATTATTAATGTTGTCAATATGTATGTATGTGTATTGAAAATCATGAGTTTTTATTGTATAATATAACATATTGAGTCTCAGTTCATACATCAACTTAAAATGCGGACTAAAAAAGGTTTTTCGAAAGCAAATTTCCTAACTTCACCCTACACTCGCAGACTTTACGTTATACAAAGTTTTGACACGGAACGTCAAGAAGAATGGCTACCAAATTATTGAAAACTCAAGAAATGTTCAAAAATCTTGCATAAAATAATTACACACAAAACCAAGCAAAATATTTTTCTTTATTCTTGACTGCTATGAACACCTCTGGACACCCTTCTTGGGGGCAATAAAAGGTTTACTGTTCTGTGTACATTTCCTTGGTTCTCTTTTTTGCAACATTTTGTATATTCAATGTTTATCAGAAATTAAAAATTAAACCAGAAAGATGTTTGAACTCACATGTATGGCATGCGAACTCTATATATTATTGTGTTTTTGTACCTTTTATCAAAGAGAGGGACAATTACCCTATAGATTCACTAAAAACATTAATAGAATAAAAAAAACCATACCCAAAATGACGAAACTGGATTGCAAAAATTATTTTTACTGTTGCAGTTATTTCTCACCTATTAGATACTCTAATTAAAATCCTTTTGAAATACATTTTCTTACAGTTGATTACCCTAATGCAGATGATTCTCAAAACAATGCCATTGATAATCATAAGTTATCTGGATATTTTGAGCAACTAGGATCTAAAACTGACCAGTATCTCGAATCGTTCTTTACATCTTGCGGAATATTTTTTGCGTCGCGGCCATTGTTGACTTTGCTTGGAGGAGCCTGTATGGTTAGTGTGCTTGGATGCGGTATATGCTTTCTACAGATTACAACAGACCCAGTTCAACTATGGGCCTCACCGCAATCCAAGTCGAGAATAGAACGCGATTATTTTGATTCGACATTCCAACCTTTTTATCGAATCGAACAAGTAAGACAAATCTTCTTTATAAAAGTTTTTAATTTGAATATTTTGTGCTTAAGAAAATATTTCTAAATTTTATTTTCAGATAATTATTACAGCAGTTAATTTACCTTATATTATACATAATACTTCTAACGGACCAATAACCTTTGGACCTGTGTTTAATAAACAATTTTTAATTGATGTCTACAATTTGCAAGAAGAAATCAAAACTATTAGTGTAGAAAATAGAATTCTATTGAAAGATATATGCTTTGCTCCATTAAATTCAACTACAAATCAAAGCTCTAAATGCGTGGTGCAATCACTTTGGGGTTATTTTGAAGATAATTTAGAACGGCTGGAAAATACTGAAGAAGATAACGGTTTCAACGTATGTATGAGTTATAATATTCAAAAGCTAACAATTTATAGGATGACTATTATATGGCATATTATAGCTATAGAGGTAGTTAATATACGTAATGAAAATTTGCGTTTAAGCAAGATAGCACTGGCCTAACCAGAATACAATCTAAGAATTGAAATTTGCGAAGCATAATTTGTGTTATATACTGACTATTGCATGTTGTAAGACACCGAAAAAGGGAGCAGTGATGCGGAAAAGTGGCAGGTTTCGAAAATAGCTGTATTTTCGGTCGTATTTAAAAAAATAAAAAAAGATGCAGAAAAATACATATCTGAAATGTATAATCGACGTTGGAACCTTACATATTGGTAGAGGTTTGCAATGCAGCAATATTTAAAGTGCGCAAAGACCAACCAACAAAACCTATTCAAATACCTATTTTGAATTAGTTCTGAAAACGAAGTTGAAATTGTTTTCTAGACTTTTGCAAGTGAGAGGAAGAAGCTGCCGCTGTGCAAAATGCTTCTGTATACATCAATAAGCCGTAAACTGTCTTAAAGCAACTGATTGCAGTCACTAACGCTGAAGGAAATGAAAAAATTCTAGCAGCCGATGTTTTTCAAACACGTTTATAGTTTACCACGAACACATTTTTTTTGAAAGTTGTTTGAGAAAGAATGCATTTTGTGTATTAGTATGCGATTCACAGTGTGAAAGTAAATGATTATACTCTGCTACAAAATACTGATCGCTTCATCGGTAAGGCGAAGGTCAATGCTATTTTTAGTACAATGAAACATGAAATTGTAACAAGTTTTCATGTTTGTTTTCATCTAAGCTAACATTAGCGATTCTAGAGCCCATCGAGAGTGCAAATTGGAGCCCCACTCAAAACTGCAAGGTTTCCCATTTTCTATCAACTGCTGTTGATACCGTCGAGCATTGAAGCGGTTCAGCTCAGAAGAAGTTTTTCTTCCAGTAGGTTTTTTTTTTTTTAAATTTTCGATAAGCGTAGTATAATTTCTTGGGCAAAAATACTTTGTTTCTTACAGACTACTTACCAAGTCAAATATATGTTCTAATACTAAGAGCTTTATTCTCGGTAAACTACTCTTGGAAGTTTTTGTTTGTATTGCTGATCCTCTTTTGCATTTTTCGCTGTTTTCCATTAAATACGCTTCCAGAGATGCTCTCTGCTTCACCGAATGTGTATAATAACGCCGAAAAACCAATACTATATAAATTGTTGGAATATTTCCTCCTGAAAATTGTTGGTTACATTTCCTCATGTATGTTATGACGTTCCAAAGGAACAATAGATTCTGGATCTACATTCCTGGGCGAATCGTATGTCAGTTAAGACGAAGCGAAAAAGCTGTCGCCTTGAAGGAAATTGTATGGTTCTTATCTGAAGTGCGTAAAGTTAAATACATATTTAAGTATTTGTTGTGTTTAATTTTAGTTCAAGTTTTAGTTCAGTACATGAACTTGAGCTAAAGAATATTTTGTACAAAACAGCACTTGAAACTGATGGCACCCATTTTGTAGATGGTTTGATTGTTGTTCACGCCACAAAATGTTGGGTTGGGAGGAAAAACGATGTGAGATATGTGGGTTGAGGTTAATGTGTGAACTTTAATTAAACTTTGATGAACTCACCGGTGAAATAAGGGTGGCGAGTGATGGTGATGTGCGAAGTCGCTGTGCTGATGGTTATCTCGGTGGGATGATTGGAAGGTGGCGATCGTGATGTCGACGCGGATGTTGATGACGAATGTGGTGGTTGATCTTTCGTTGGGATGGATGAGATATCTGGTGATTTGCGTGGATGCTACAGGTTGACCTTCCTGATGCACGATGTGTGGTCAAAAAATAGATAAAAAATGCTGGCGATGTGGTTGATTGAGGATTCGATCTTTGATGATTAGCTGAATTCGCGACTTGTGTTTGTTGGATTTCCAAAAAGAATGAATGATATGGTGTTGCTGCTACGACGTCCAGAAAGGAAAGGAAGTTTTTTTCCAAACCGGAAGTCTTCGGTGTTGAAAAACTGCAAGAAAAACCAAAAACACGGCCATGGGAAGGCCGGGAAAGGGGCAGTGCTGCCAGAGCGAATGCATTTCCACGGGTGTGGGAAACACACTCGCTCATAGAGGGCGCCAAGGGTTTTGGCGTGAACATACCGGCCGCCTTGCAGTACTGCAATTTGGCTCAGGGGGTGGCATCTCGAGAGGGGGTTGTCGAGGTGGCCTGGGACTTCGGCAGTGGTAGGGAACTGAGAGGGGTGGGAGAAAATTATGAATGTGCGGGAAGGAGAATCAATTTGGTGATCGGACGGGTGATGTGTCCTTTTTCGGTTCGGACGTCGGCGACGCGAATTCGAGAGTCGGAACCGGGATACGTGCGCGAGACGCGGCCTAACCTCCACTGAGTGGGAGGTAGATTGTCATCACGCAAAACGACGAGATCGTTCACCTGGAGATCAGGTTGCGGGGTTTTCCATTTGCTCCGCCGTTGGAGTTCGGAAAGATACTCATTTTTCCACCGATTGCAGAAGTGTTGATAGATGGCCTTGAGCTTCTGCCATCTATTAACAATCTTCATCGGTGACGCGAGCAGTTCGGGTTCTGCGGATGTTAGAATCGGCCCTCCAATAAGGAAGTGACCGGGGGTCAGCGGTTGCAGATCAGAAGGGTTTTCTGACATGCTGCTGAGGGGCCTCGAGTTGAGGCAAGCTTCCACCTTGGCGAGAATTGTGGAGAATTCTTCGAAGGTGAAGCGCTGATCGCCCACAAACTTTCGGAAGTGAAGTTTGAAGCTTTTTACGCCAGCTTCCCAGAGTCCTCCCATGTGCGGTGCAGCGGCGGGAATGAAATGCCATTGCAGCTGGTGGTGGGCCCATTGGTTGGTGATGGTGTTCTTCGAACGGTTGACGAAGTCCGTCCATTCCTTAGCCAAGGACCTGGATGCTCCCACGAAGTTCTTCCCGTTGTCCGAGTAGACGTCCTTGGGGCATCCTCTCCGGGCGGCGAATCGGTTGAAAGCGGCGAGGAATGCTGGTGTAGAGAGGTCACTGACGGCCTCTAGATGTATGGCCTTCGTCGCGAAGCAGACGAAGACACATACATACCCCTTGGTGATGAGGCAAGCGCGTCCAGTGTAGTTCTTGATGTCAAACGGTCCCGCGAAGTCGAGGCCGGTGGCAGCAAAGGGGCGCGAGATCTGGGTCCGTTCAGGGGGTAGAGCGGCCATGATTTGCGTTTGTGTCTGCTTTTTCTGCAGTACACATGGTTTGCAGCTGTGAATCGTGGTTTTTATCAGATTCTTGGCTTTGGGAATCCAAAATTGCGTCCTTAGCAATCGCAACATGAGTGAGTTGCCTCCATGCAATGTGATGTCATGCATGAAGCGGATCAGAAGCCGGGAGTATTGGCAATTGTAGGGGAGGATGATGGGGTGACGTTCATCATATGCCATAGAGGGGCATGATGATAAGCGCCCACCCACGCGGAGCAATCCATCGTCGGAGAGGAATGGATTGAGCGAGAGGATCGAGCTCTTTGGTTCGAGGGTCGTCTTCCTCTCGAGACAGCGGTGTTCGTTCGCGAACTGATGCCGTTGGGTTAGGGCGATCAGCCGCGCTGTGACGAATCGGATTTCGTCGGGGTAGATGGTTGGGTCGGTTCGTAGAAACTGGGTGCGTTTCTGAGGGTGGGTGTGGTCGTGAAATCGGAAGATGTACGCGACCACTCGAAGCGCTCTAGGGAGAGAAGAGAATCTTTCCAGAACGTCTTCGTACGGGGGTAGGCGAGCAACGTGCGCCTTGATGGGCTTGGCCTCCAAATCAGTCTCGGCCGATTGATGAAGGTCAGAGTGAGGCCAAAATCGCTCGTTCTTTTGGAGCCAATCAGGACCGTGCCACCAGAGTTTGGTGTCGCGTAACTCGAGCGGGAACATGCCACGACTGGCCAAGTCAGCTGGGTTGTGCTGTGACTCGACGTGGAACCAATGGGTGGCATCCGCTATTTCTATTATTTTGGTGACACGGTTGGCCACAAATGTGGTCCAGGTGCATGGAGGGCGTTTTAGCCATGCCAGCACAATGGTGGAATCCGTCCAGCAATACAATTTGTATTGTGGCAGATTGAGTTGCGGCAGCAATGCGTTAAGCATATCTGCCAGCAGGGCTGCGCCACAGAGCTCAAGACGCGGTATGGATAGCGTCTTGATCGGAGCAACTCTGGTTTTCGCGTAGAGGAGGGAGGTATGGGTGTGAGTGGGGGTGCAAGTGCGTAGATACACGGCACCTGCATATGCCAGCTCTGAGGCGTCTGAAAACGCATGGATCTCGAGAGCACTGGCTGGCGTGTAGTGTATCCAACGCGGAATTTTTAACAGAGAGATCTGATGATAGCATTGGACGAATTTGAGCCACCTTTGAAGGGTGTGGTGGTTTAGCGGTTCGTCCCAACCAGTACCGTCAAGCCACACCTGTTGCATGAGGGATTTTGCAACAACAATGACAGGTGCCAGCCAGCCCGCCGGATCGAAGAGTTTCGCGATGAGCGACAACATTTCTCGTTTGGTATACGAGGGTAAGATTTCGGTGAGTTTGGCATCGAGATTGAAGCAGTCGGTGCTTGCATTCCATCTGATGCCGAGGGTTTTCGCTGAACTGGCGTCTTCGAGCTCGAGGAAGTCCGAGTTAAGAAGATCTTGCGAAGGGATGCCACTCAACAAGCTAGCGTGGTTGGCAGTCCATTTCCGCATAGTGAAGCCTGCCGATTGGAGGGCGGCGACCAGCTCATGGCGCATTCGTATAGCCGAATCGAGCTCATGGGATCCGCATAAGGCGTCATCCACGTACATGCTGGACTTCAGAGCTGATGAGGCGAGAGGAAGTGTCTTTTCAACATCTTGAGCAAGCTGTTGAAGAGTACGAATCGCGAGGTATGGAGCACAGTTGACACCGAACGTCACGGTGCGAAGTTCGAAATCTTGTACCTCTTCGGAGGGGGAGTTACGAAAGAGGATTCGCTGGTAGCGCGATTGTTCGGGGTGAACCAGGATTTGGCGGTACATTTTCTCAATGTCGCCATTGAAGACGTATCGGTACAAACGCCAACGAAGTAGGAGGAATGTTAGATCCGACTGGAGCGGCGGCCCGGTGTAGAGGGCGTCATTGAGGCTCAGGCCATTGGAGGTTGGACAAGAAGCGTTGAAAACAACTCGCACCTTGGTGGAGCTGCTTTCCGGTTTCAGAACCGCGTGGTGAGGGAGGTAGTAATTTCCAGGTGTAGGAAATGTTTCTGTCGGGGTGACCTTGGACATATGATCGAGTTCGGAGTACTCTCGAATCACGTTGTCGTAGGTATTCTTGAAGTCGGGTGTTTTCAAGAGGCGGGATTCGTTGCGCAAGAATTGCTTGAGAGCGATTTCTCGCGAACGACCAAGCTGAAGTTGCGAAGGGAAACCTTCTGAGAGTCGCGTTGATTCGAATTAAGTTGACGATAACCGTGTTGATAGAGGTTGGTAGTCAACCGGGTTAATCGGAATTATTTTTAAAATAAATCGAATCAATTGCGATGACGTCGTGAATGAATTCAATTAATTTAAGGTAATCGCGCTGAGAAATCGCGTTAATCGGTGATGAATACAAATGATCCGAATTAATTTAATTTAATTTAAGTCACTCGCGGAGAGATTAACTGCGTTAATTCAAATTAAATCGGAAATGAAATTGATGTAATTTAGTTGGTTTCGGAGTAAGTTGGATTAATTTAAGTTAACTTAATTCACTCGCGGAGAAATTAACTGCGTTAATTCAAATTAAATCGGAAATGAGAATGATTTTGAAATAAATCGAATTAATTGAATTTAATTTAATCGCGGGGAAAATTAATTGCAAGTTAAATCGAAAATAATTCGCGAAATATTTTGAGATTTGGAGCAGGATAAATCGCGATGTCGTTGCTGAGTCGCTCGTAGGGACTCGGACGCGGCGCGGTGGATGAGCAGTGTCACCTGGGAGCGGTGCACTAAACGGCAGGTTGCCAATGAAACACAAGTGTATATATTTTTTTTTTTTTAAAAAAAAACTTTATTTATTTTTGGTAATTTAATTCTCGCCAGCACTGTACAATACCTAGATGGGTTGAGAGAAAATAAGTAAAACACAAGAAGGGTTTGGGAAATATTTATTTTATTTTACTACACGAATTGTACAGCAGTGCGTTGTAATTGATATTGTTGTTGTTGTTGTTGTTGTTGTATTGTTGTTGTTGTTGTATTGTTTTATTATTTTTGCTTTAACACTGGGTGGCGGTGTCGTACGGCGTTCGTGGGACGTAACGAGACGAACGATCGTCTCAGCGAGTGAGTCGCGGGTGACTCGAGACGTTACGCTCGTCCGTAGTGAATACGAAATTCACGAGCCGATTTATAACGCACACGCACACCACTTGTTTCACTTTTAGGCGACCTGAGTATTCCGGGGATGGAATTACTCCGCGAGTTTTATGAAGTGAGCTGTTGCAGCTTACTTGTTGCTTTGCGGAGCAACGTTTGAGCAAAATCACGCGATCGCGACGCCGAACCGAAATCACCAATAGGGGTGGAGCACGCACAAATATGATATGTTTTTTGTATGAAATGTAATGTATATAATTTAAAAATATATTGTAGGGTGTAATCTGTTATAGGATGGGGTGGATTGAGTCGGATTACTTAGTAATCCGGCTCGAATAGGACCAAAATGTTGGGTTGGGAGGAAAAACGATGTGAGATATGTGGGTTGAGGTTAATGTGTGAACTTTAATTAAACTTTGATGAACTCACCGGTGAAATAAGGGTGGCGAGTGATGGTGATGTGCGAAGTCGCTGTGCTGATGGTTATCTCGGTGGGATGATTGGAAGGTGGCGATCGTGATGTCGACGCGGATGTTGATGACGAATGTGGTGGTTGATCTTTCGTTGGGATGGATGAGATATCTGGTGATTTGCGTGGATGCTACAGGTTGACCTTCCTGATGCACGATGTGTGGTCAAAAAATAGATAAAAAATGCTGGCGATGTGGTTGATTGAGGATTCGATCTTTGATGATTAGCTGAATTCGCGACTTGTGTTTGTTGGATTTCCAAAAAGAATGAATGATATGGTGTTGCTGCTACGACGTCCAGAAAGGGAAGGAAGTTTTTTTCCAAACCGGAAGTCTTCGGTGTTGAAAAACTGCAAGAAAAACCAAAAACACGGCCATGGGAAGGCCGGGAAAGGGGCAGTGCTGCCAGAGCGAATGCATTTCCACGGGTGTGGGAAACACACTCGCTCATAGAGGGCGCCAAGGGTTTTGGCGTGAACAATTGTAATTCAAGTACATAAACCTAAACTAAATGATATTTTGTACAAAACCAGCATTTGGAACTGATTGCACTAGTTGACGATTTGATTTTAGTTCGAGCACATAAATTTGACTTAACGGTCGAAATAAAGACTACTTGCTTTCGGTGACAATGAAAAACTAATTTTATTATTCCATCTTCTTCTATATAGTTAAAATTTGCACTCATACAGATTTACAGTTACTCATAATTGCGGTAGCCTTGGCATTGCATAGACTTGAGTGAACTTCACTGTCAGGGTAGACGTTCAACGACAGCTTGGCCTCGCGTCGGTCATATATGCTGGCACAGTAATGACACTGTTTCCGGACCATACATTTCTGCAATGTGACTGAAGACGTTGCCCTCAAATTTATACTAATTTCAGCAAATCAGCACGACAAGAATATGAAACCTTTCTTGCCCATAAAACAATGGAATGATCCAGGAGTTTTTAGCAAAGCAATAATTTTTAACTTTTACCTAAAATATGAACAAATATATACTATGTATGAGTTTCTCGTGAAATTATACATTTTCTCCCACTGGTGATGTCAGCGCGAATGATAACGTCACAATTTTGTTTAGTCGATCGTTATTTGGAAGTCTCGAGATGTTGACAGCCGACGTGGTGCTGGCTTAGGATTTCGATGGACTTGTTGTAGGTTGTGAGACCTCGCTTTTATTACGACGAATATGATAGAAGATATTGAGAGAATTACTGCGACATCCTTATAAACAAAGGAATTGTAATGTTTTCATTTACTTTCTTTGTGCTTTTCGTAAAACTGCTATACGAAAAGGTTTCTATCCGCTCAGACAGAGAGCAAGCGTCAATACCCAGTGAAATATAAAATGAAATTTTTGTACTACATCCGAATGCGATCGGCGTTGTTATCCAAGCATCGCATGTATTGGATTGTTTGTATACTGTACACACACATAAGCACGAATCGTAACTTCGTCACAATCGTTCGTTCGTTCGTGCTTTCGCGAAGTTGACCAACTACATATTCCGTATTTAGTGCAATGAAATCGTGATCACGCGTAGCTCATAGGATAGTGTGCTGTTCTAGGAAAGCGGACGGCCCGGTTCGAAGACCACAGCGAGTTGAAAAATAATTAGTAAGTTTTTCAATAATTTAATTACAATAATTTTCACATATTAAAATAATAATAGATTCCAAAAAATTCTCAGCGAACTTGTGGTTTCATTCAAATTCCAGCCAAAAATCCAAGTAATGTTTTTTTAAATATTTCTAAAAACAAAGAAAAAGCTCTTGCGAATTAAGAAGAAAAATTAAAGAAAACACGAAATTCTGTGTATGCTATTGGAATGTTATCGCTTAAATTTTTGCGGCCATCCGACTCTCACTTACATTGTTGAAAAATCGGATGCATCCGACCTTCACTTACGTTGTTGAGACAAGGGATCTATCTGACCTTCACTTACATTGTTGAAATAAGCGATGCATCGCTTCCTATGACAGCCCTGGGTTAATGTCATGTGCAATTAAGAACGGAGACAGGATGGGTCCACCATACAATGTTAGCGGAAGAGGATGCATCATGTCATGGGCGTTTATTTCACTGGGTACTTACATTAGGAAACACTGTATGACAATGCTTCTAAATTTAAAACAACACTTTACACGCTATTAGTGTGTTTTGCAGTCTTATTGGCACTTATTCTGTCCGGGTTATGAGAAAAATATGACTTACATATAAAAGCTAACGTTACCATACACCTCAAGTAGTTACGATTCTCCAGTTATGAAAGTCCAGTGGGGTGGACCATGCGTGGGTTTTGTTTTGTATTTTGCTATGTTTTTTGTATCTTTATTAAAATTTGTATGGTTTTAAATTTTATTCATTTATTTCAAATATATTCGTTTAGTTTTGTATTTATATTGTCAGAATATTTTTTCCATTAGGATAAATATATTTGGAAGTTTTATTGAATCGACTCTCTTTTTCCACCAAAACACTTTGATGATTATTTACAGAATTTATCGAAAATTTTTATGCTTTTATGTTTTAACGATCCCAAAAAAGACACAATATAAAAAAAAAGGTTTCTAAATATCTAGAAATTAGTTTTACGTTTTTTTCTAATTTGTTCGCTAAAGGATTAAGCTGAGCAAACTGAAAGGTGAAATTTGACGGTGTACAAAAGGCGGAATAGTTCATAAAACAGGCGCAGAAAAAGAATATATTAAAACTTTCGTAAAGTGATGGTACGGAGAGAGGAATAGAGCTGCCGATAATTTGGGTAGAATAGAGGAAGTACCAGAAGGAGAGATAAAGAAAAGAGTGGGAGAGAGAGAGAGAGAGAGAGAGCGTGTGTTTGTGGGAGAGTGTGTGTGTGTGTGAGAGAGAGAGAGAGAGAGAGAGAGAGAGAGAGAGAAAGAAATATTGTTGGGGAGAGAGAGATACTGTGGGGGAGAGAGAGAGATAGTGTGGGGAGATAGAGAATGTGGGGAAGGTAGAAAGTGTGGGGAGAGAGATAGTGTGGGAGAGAGAGAGTGTGTTGGAGAGAGAGAAAGTGTGGGAGAGAGATAGAGTTTGGGAGAGAGAAAGAGTGTGTGAAAGAGAGAGAGAGGGAGAGAGAGGGGGAGAGAGAGATAGAGAGGGAGAGAGAGGGAGAGAGAGGGGGAGAGAGAGATAGAGAGGGAGAGAGAGGGAGAGAGAGGGAGAGAGAGGGAGAGAGAGGGAGAGAGAGGGAGAGAGAGGGAGAGAGAGGGAGAGAGAGGGAGAGGGAGAGGGAGAGAGAGAGAGAGAGAGAGAGAGAGAGAGCGAGTGAGAGAGCGAGAGAGTGAGGGATATAGTAGGAGTGGGAAAGAGGAAGAAAAGGGAGAAAACGAGAGAGAGACTGCGCAGCAGGCAAGACGCAGCACTTCATAAGAGTGGCTTTTTACGCTTAAAACCATACTATGCGATGTCAAGATACTTTAATTGGGAGCTCCTTCGCATTGTAAAAATTTTAGTACAAATATGGGCATTCTAAAACAATGTAGCGAGTGCGCTGCTGTGGTGCCTGTGGTGCCTGTGGTGCTTGTGATGCTATGTACAGACGGAAAGTAAGGGGGGAAATAGGAGGAGCAAGGAATTAGCTGGTGGAAGGGGAAAGTTGATGGAGGGTTAAGAAGTTGGAGGAGGGGGAAATAGTAGGAAGGAGGAGGGGGAAATAGTAGGAAGGAGGAGGCGAAATAGGAAGAAAGGGGAGAAATAGGAGGATGGTGGAATTAGGTGCAGGGTAGGGGAGGAAATAAGAGGAAGGAGCGAGCGGGATGTAGGAGGGTGGAGGAAGGGGAAAATAGGAGGAGCGGGGAGAAGTAGGAAGGAGAAGGAAATAGGAAGGATGATGTAAAAAAGAAACGAAAAGTGGAAACGAGAGGAAATAAGAAGGTGTGGAAGAGAAGAGATAAAGGAACATTTTTTTTTTGTTTTATGGTTGTTTTAATATTCATAGGCTTCACTTCGCCTTCTTAACCATTTATTGCTGTTTTTTTCTAGTTAGGTCACCGAACGCTACCAACGCGAAGTCGTCGACCTTTTAGCAATCCCAACGCACGCTTCGGTAGTGAAGCCATTGACCGCTAGCGGCTTCAACTTACCGCTGTAGTAGGAATTAATGATCATTAATTATTGCACTCTGTTTTTGATTCTCAAAAGCAGACCTTTTTTTTATTTTTTGTATTAATTTATGTTGTGTCAGGTATTTTTTATTCGATTATTTTAAACGAATGTATAATTGTAGTTAGCATAAGAAAACTGTATATAAAGACTGAAATCCAATAAATTGTTTGAGTACTAATATCGTCAATAAACCGGTTAGTTGGTTCTTCATTAAACAAGATTTTGGTTCAAGTGCCAAGTCTTCAGCAGCAGTGCAACAATAAACAAGGACCTTGGTTCAAGTGCCAGGTCTCCAATATCATCGCAATAACAGGTAGATTTGGTTAAAGTGCCCAATCTATCTGCAACAGCAAGACTCAGTTCAAGTACTGAGTTTCGCAACCGTTTAAGGTGAATTTTTGGTGCAAGTACCAAGTTCAGCCCACAACATTTCTGGTGACCCCGACGTGATCCTTTCACGAAATTCAACAATCACAGTAAGATTTAGTTTAAGTGCTTAATCTACCTGCGCACAATTGCCGAGACATCATGGAGTCATGGACAGAATGGATTTCACAGCAAATTACGGACGGGGAAGAAATCCAGAGAATCATCCGGAACTTCAAAAAGGATGCTGCAGATCGGAAGACTAGTGAAAAATACTTCACAGACCGCATTCAAGCCTTACAAAAGCTGTGGGAACGCTTCGAAGAAACCGACAACAAAATAAGAATTGCTAAGGATCCACCTCTAGATAATGACTACTTCACAAAGGATTACTACAACAATATTATGGCTTTGGTTGAGTCATACACCACCGCGTTTCAGGAGGAAATCACTAAGCTACAATCAGATCGTCCGAGGCGTCAGATCGCTCAACCGAAGGATCATTCAGATGCCCAGAGGAGTCAAGACATCGAAAACAGCGCACAGACTATGCAAGTAGCCGAGAGGCTAATGAGGAAGTTGACCGTTCGAATGGCGTCCCTAGAACGCCTAATGGCTGCACTCCCAGCCAATTTAGAGCTACAACCACGACAGTTCCATCATTTCAAAAAACAAACCATTCAGCAAACATGGAGGCATATCGAAGTGTTGAACGACGAAATTTGGTCACAACTAGAAAATCCCGCTGTCGTGGGATACAACAATAACAACTATATCAAATTGGAGCAACAAGTACAACAAGTATTGGTCAATCTATCTATTTACGCCGATCAAGATGTCAGCAGCACTGCAGAGGCCTCAGCACAGCCGTCTGACAATTCCGCACAAAACAAAATTCAATTACCAAAAATCACTATTCCCAAATTCGATGGGAACTACTTGAATTGGCGATCTTTCTAAGAATTGTTCTCTCAACTTGTGGACGTGAAGAATATACCAAGAATTCAAAAAATGTACTATCTGAAAGCCAATGTAGCAGGAGATGCTGAGCGCCTCATAATGCATCTTGCGCCAACAGAGGAGAACTATTCGACAGCATGGAAAATGATTCAAGAACGATACAACAACAAGAGAATACTAGTGTCAACACTAATACAGAAGTTAGTAGAACAACCATCGTTAACCGGTTCATTCTCCGACGTCAAGAGCTTAAAGGACACTAAACAACCTGCAGATTAATACATCCACATGGGATCCAATACTGTTACATCTTCTAACAAAGAAGCTGGATAGACAGACTCTTATTCGATACGAGCAAAGCATATTGGATCCCAGAGAAATACAAGGCATGGACAAATTTCTTGCATTTCTAGAACGACATTATCATTCATTAGAAGTCATCGGACGCAAACCGTGTCCAACAAGTCACAAAACTGCTCATGTTCACACGACAACGGCCGTTCAACAGACAAATCAATACAAGTGCAAATTATGTAAAGGAGCCCAGCATCCTCTATACTTATGCTCCAGATTCCTGCAATTGAAAGCCCCAGAACGGCTAGAATTTGTTCGTAAGGAACGAATCTGCACCAACTTCTTAAAAGCAGGACACATAGCGATCAAATGTCCAGCTCGAAATTGTGTAAAATGCAACCAAAGACACAACACATTGCTTCATCTAGGAAACGACAAACCAAAGGTACTCATCAAGGAAGATGTCTCAACTGATGCCAGAATCACAGTAGCAGCTGCTAACATGGTCAACAGCAAGCAGAAGTTAGTCATTCTGGCCACTGCAATGGTCATCATTGAGGCACCCAACGGCAAATCCCACAAGTTCACGGCTATTTTGGACTCAGGGTCACAAGTTAATTTAGTGAGTGAAAGACTTGTGAAGCGATTAGGCTTATCAACAACTACCGCAACTGGCATTCGGATTGAAGGCATCGGTGGAAGAGGCCGATGCTCCGATCAGCGTGTGAACCTCAAACTGCATTCGTTAATTAGAATGTTCTCGACCAATGTAGAAGCACACATCATTCCTCACATTGTGTCTCAGCAGCCAGCTTACCCGATAAGCACCGCTAATTGGTCGTTACCAATGAATCTCACCTTAGCAGACCCAGAATTTTATCAGCCGAGCAAGATAGACATTCTTCTCGGAGCAGAGTTTTACTACGATCTACTTCGACCAGAACAAATAAAACTCGGAAATAATTTACCCACTCTACAAAACACACTCTTAGGCTGGGTTATTTCCGGTAAGATGGAAGAGTCAGGAAGTCGAAGCTCAGTCACATGTGGCATATTCAGCAAAGATGAACAAACAACGGACGAACTGGTGGAGCGCTTCTGGATGCTAGAGAACTGCGATGACCAAAAGAAGGCATTGACTGCATCAGAAAAATTATAGGTACGGTCAAACAGAACGCGTTATTAACGCCACACCGGGCGTTTTTGCAGTTTTGTGAGTTGTAACACACACGTTCTTATGGCGTAAGTCAAACAGAAAACGCGCACCTCGGCGTAAACTCTAACGCGCACCCGGGCGTTTTCTGTTTGACTTACGCCATAAGAACGTGTGTGTTACAACTCACAAAACTGCAAAAACGCCCGGTGTGGCGTTAATAACGCGTTCTGTTTGACCGTACCTTATGTGAAACTTTCTTCACCCAGACAGTGTCAAGGACATAGGAAGGACGGTTCGTAGTACGTTTACCATTAATAGAAGAAGGCAATGCGTTAGGAGAAACCAGGGAATTGGCTATGAAACGTTTTTACGCACTCGAGAGACGATTAAATAAGGACAAGTCCCTGAAGGCAAGGTATTCAAACTTTTTGAATAAATACATCAGTCTTGGTCACATGGAACGAATCTCAGCCTCCGACATTCCGATGCCAAACTAATTTCTTCCACATCATGCTGTACTTAAACCAGACAGCAGAACAACAAAACTACGGGTGGTTTTTGACGCTTCCGCAAGGTCCTCCAACGGGTTATCATTAAATGATATTCTTTGGAACTATTTTCCATTCTGGTGAGATTCCGATCACACAGGTATACTTTTTCCGCGGATGTAGAAAAGATGTACCGACAGATACTGGTGCGTGAGGATGATCAGAGGTACCAACTCATCATATGGAGAGACGACGTAGCAAAGGAAATCCAATATTATCGACTGAAGACCGTAACATATGGAACCGCCTCTGCACCGTATCTAGCTACAAGATGTCTCCAGATGCTCGCAGAACTCAACAAGGCAACGCACCCCATTGGAGCTCAAGCAATTAGGGAGGACTTCTACGTAGATGATTGCTTAAGTGGAGCCAGCTCGCTTCTTGCCGCAAAGGAAATACAAGATCAGATAACAAAAATTCTGTCAAGTGCTGGGTTGAAGCTGCGAAAATGGTGCGCCAACCATCATCAGTTACTTCAGAACATTCCACAAGAAGATCAAGAAGTGGATTTGGATCTAAATAACGATTCGATTCCTCGCGTTAAAACTTTAGGCGTAATTTGGAGACCAACAACAGATCAACTCAGCATCCGAGTCCAGATGCCGATCACGACGAAGGTTACGAAGCGATATGTCATCTCAGATTTATCGAGAATTTTTGACCCGCTAGGAATACTGACACCTGTAGTAGTCTTGGCAAAAATCTTCAACCAATGGCTTTGGCAGATGAAAATTGATTGGGATGACAATCTCCCAGAACCTCTTTAACATGAGTGGTGTAAATTCCAAAGTATGTCCACCAACTTAAACAACGTTAAGTTTGATAGGCATATATTTGGCATAACGACGCCCACTGATGTGCAGATCCACACATTCGTAGACGCCTCGGAGAAGGCCTACGGAGCAGCAGTGTACCTTCGGTCTACGTATCAAAATAAGCAAACAATTGTAAAATTGTTATGCGCAAAATCCAGGGTCGCGCCGGTAAAGAACCAAACCATTTTGTAGATGGTTTGATTGTAATTCAAGTACATAAACCTAAACTAAATGATATTTTGTACAAAACCAGCATTTGGAACTGATTGCACTAGTTGACGATTTGATTTTAGTTCGAGCACATAAATTTGACTTAACGGTCGAAATAAAGACTACTTGCTTTCGGTGACAATGAAAAACTAATTTTATTATTCCATCTTCTTCTATATAGTTAAAATTTGCACTCATACAGATTTACAGTTACTCATAATTGCGGTAGCCTTGGCATTGCATAGACTTGAGTGAACTTCACTGTCAGGGTAGACGTTCAACGACAGCTTGGCCTCGCGTCGGTCATATATGCTGGCACAGTAATGACACTGTTTCCGGACCATACATTTCTGCAATGTGACTGAAGACGTTGCCCTCAAATTTATACTAATTTCAGCAAATCAGCACGACAAGAATATGAAACCTTTCTTGCCCATAAAACAATGGAATGATCCAGGAGTTTTTAGCAAAGCAATAATTTTTAACTTTTACCTAAAATATGAACAAATATATACTATGTATGAGTTTCTCGTGAAATTATACATTTTCTCCCACTGGTGATGTCAGCGCGAATGATAACGTCACAATTTTGTTTAGTCGATCGTTATTTGGAAGTCTCGAGATGTTGACAGCCGACGTGGTGCTGGCTTAGGATTTCGATGGACTTGTTGTAGGTTGTGAGACCTCGCTTTTATTACGACGAATATGATAGAAGATATTGAGAGAATTACTGCGACATCCTTATAAACAAAGGAATTGTAATGTTTTCATTTACTTTCTTTGTGCTTTTCGTAAAACTGCTATACGAAAAGGTTTCTATCCGCTCAGACAGAGAGCAAGCGTCAATACCCAGTGAAATATAAAATGAAATTTTTGTACTACATCCGAATGCGATCGGCGTTGTTATCCAAGCATCGCATGTATTGGATTGTTTGTATACTGTACACACACATAAGCACGAATCGTAACTTCGTCACAATCGTTCGTTCGTTCGTGCTTTCGCGAAGTTGACCAACTACATATTCCGTATTTAGTGCAATGAAATCGTGATCACGCGTAGCTCATAGGATAGTGTGCTGTTCTAGGAAAGCGGACGGCCCGGTTCGAAGACCACAGCGAGTTGAAAAATAATTAGTAAGTTTTTCAATAATTTAATTACAATAATTTTCACATATTAAAATAATAATAGATTCCAAAAAATTCTCAGCGAACTTGTGGTTTCATTCAAATTCCAGCCAAAAATCCAAGTAATGTTTTTTTAAATATTTCTAAAAACAAAGAAAAAGCTCTTGCGAATTAAGAAGAAAAATTAAAGAAAACACGAAATTCTGTGTATGCTATTGGAATGTTATCGCTTAAATTTTTGCGGCCATCCGACTCTCACTTACATTGTTGAAAAATCGGATGCATCCGACCTTCACTTACGTTGTTGAGACAAGGGATCTATCTGACCTTCACTTACATTGTTGAAATAAGCGATGCATCGCTTCCTATGACAGCCCTGGGTTAATGTCATGTGCAATTAAGAACGGAGACAGGATGGGTCCACCATACAATGTTAGCGGAAGAGGATGCATCATGTCATGGGCGTTTATTTCACTGGGTACTTACATTAGGAAACACTGTATGACAATGCTTCTAAATTTAAAACAACACTTTACACGCTATTAGTGTGTTTTGCAGTCTTATTGGCACTTATTCTGTCCGGGTTATGAGAAAAATATGACTTACATATAAAAGCTAACGTTACCATACACCTCAAGTAGTTACGATTCTCCAGTTATGAAAGTCCAGTGGGGTGGACCATGCGTGGGTTTTGTTTTGTATTTTGCTATGTTTTTTGTATCTTTATTAAAATTTGTATGGTTTTAAATTTTATTCATTTATTTCAAATATATTCGTTTAGTTTTGTATTTATATTGTCAGAATATTTTTTCCATTAGGATAAATATATTTGGAAGTTTTATTGAATCGACTCTCTTTTTCCACCAAAACACTTTGATGATTATTTACAGAATTTATCGAAAATTTTTATGCTTTTATGTTTTAACGATCCCAAAAAAGACACAATATAAAAAAAAAGGTTTCTAAATATCTAGAAATTAGTTTTACGTTTTTTTCTAATTTGTTCGCTAAAGGATTAAGCTGAGCAAACTGAAAGGTGAAATTTGACGGTGTACAAAAGGCGGAATAGTTCATAAAACAGGCGCAGAAAAAGAATATATTAAAACTTTCGTAAAGTGATGGTACGGAGAGAGGAATAGAGCTGCCGATAATTTGGGTAGAATAGAGGAAGTACCAAAAGGAGAGATAAAGAAAAGAGTGGGAGAGAGAGAGAGAGAGAGAGAGAGAGAGAGAGAGAGAGAGAGCGTGTGTTTGTGGGAGAGTGTGTGTGTGTGTGAGAGAGAGAGAGAGAGAGAGAGAGAGAGAGAGAGAGAGAAAGAAATATTGTTGGGGAGAGAGAGATACTGTGGGGGAGAGAGAGAGATAGTGTGGGGAGATAGAGAATGTGGGGAAGGTAGAAAGTGTGGGGAGAGAGATAGTGTGGGAGAGAGAGAGTGTGTTGGAGAGAGAGAAAGTGTGGGAGAGAGATAGAGTTTGGGAGAGAGAAAGAGTGTGTGAAAGAGAGAGAGAGGGAGAGAGAGGGGGAGAGAGAGGGAGAGAGAGGGGGAGAGAGAGATAGAGAGGGAGAGAGAGGGAGAGAGAGGGAGAGAGAGGGAGAGAGAGGGAGAGAGAGGGAGAGGGAGAGAGAGGGAGAGGGAGAGAGAGGGAGAGGGGGAGAGAGAGAGAGAGAGAGAGAGCGAGTGAGAGAGCGAGAGAGTGAGGGATATAGTAGGAGTGGGAAAGAGGAAGAAAAGGGAGAAAACGAGAGAGAGACTGCGCAGCAGGCAAGACGCAGCACTTCATAAGAGTGGCTTTTTACGCTTAAAACCATACTATGCGATGTCAAGATACTTTAATTGGGAGCTCCTTCGCATTGTAAAAATTTTAGTACAAATATGGGCATTCTAAAACAATGTAGCGAGTGCGCTGCTGTGGTGCCTGTGGTGCCTGTGGTGCTTGTGATGCTATGTACAGACGGAAAGTAAGGGGGGAAATAGGAGGAGCATGGAATTAGGAGTAGCAAGGAATTAGCTGGTGGAAGGGGAAAGTTGATGGAGGGTTGAGAAGTTGGAGGAGGGGGAAATAGTAGGAAGGAGTAGGGGGAAATAGTAGGAAGGAGGAGGCGAAATAGGAAGAAAGGGGAGAAATAGGAGGAGGGAGGAATTAGGTGCAGGGTAGGGGAGGAAATAAGAGGAAGGAGCGAGCGGGATGTAGGAGGGTGGAGGAAGGGGAAAATAGGAGGAGCGGGGAGAAGTAGGAAGGAGAAGGAAATAGGAAGGATGATGTAAAAAAGAAACGAAAAGTGGAAACGAGAGGAAATAAGAAGGTGTGGAAGAGAAGAGATAAAGGAACATTTTTTTTTTGTTTTATGGTTGTTTTAATATTCATAGGCTTCACTTCGCCTTCTTAACCATTTATTGCTGTTTTGTTCTAGTTAGGTCACCGAACGCTACCAACGCGAAGTCGTCGACCTTTTAGCAATCCCAACGCACGCTTCCGTAGTGAAGCCATTGACCGCTAGCGGCTTCAACTTACCGCTGTAGTAGGAATTAATGATCATTAATTATTCCACTCTGTTTTTGATTCTTAAAAGCAGACCTTTTTTTTATTTTTTGTATTAATTTATGTTGTGTCAGGTATTTTTTATTCGATTATTTTAAACGAATGTATAATTGTAGTTAGCATAAGAAAACTGTATATAAAGACTGAAATCCAATAAATTGTTTGAGTACTAATATCGTCAATAAACCGGTTAGTTGGTTCTTCATTAAACAAGATTTTGGTTCAAGTGCCAAGTCTTCAGCAGCAGTGCAACAATAAACAAGGACCTTGGTTCAAGTGCCAGGTCTCCAATATCATCGCAATAACAGGTAGATTTGGTTAAAGTGCCCAATCTATCTGCAAGAGCAAGACTCAGTTCAAGTACTGAGTTTCGCAACCGTTTAAGGTGAATTTTTGGTGCAAGTACCAAGTTCAGCCCACAACATTTCTGGTGACCCCGACGTGATCCTTTCACGAAATTCAACAATCACAGTAAGATTTAGTTTAAGTGCTTAATCTACCTGCGCACAATTGCCGAGACATCATGGAGTCATGGACAGAATGGATTTCACAGCAATTAACGGACGGGGAAGAAATCCAGAGAATCATCCGGAACTTCAAAAAGGATGCTGCAGATCGGAAGACTAGTGAAAAATACTTCACAGACCGCATTCAAGCCTTACAAAAGCTGTGGGAACGCTTCGAAGAAACCGACAACAAAATAAGAATTGCTAAGGATCCACCTCTAGATAATGACTACTTCACAAAGGATTACTACAACAATATTATGGCTTTGGTTGAGTCATACACCACCGCGTTTCAGGAGGAAATCACTAAGCTACAATCAGATCGTCCGAGGCGTCAGATCGCTCAACCGAAGGATCATTCAGATGCCCAGAGGAGTCAAGACATCGAAAACAGCGCACAGACTATGCAAGTAGCCGAGAGGCTAATGAGGAAGTTGACCGTTCGAATGGCGTCCCTAGAACGCCTAATGGCTGCACTCTCAGCCAATTTAGAGCTACAACCACGACAGTTCCATCATTTCAAAAAACAAACCATTCAGCAAACATGGAGGCATATCGAAGTGTTGAACGACGAAATTTGGTCACAACTAGAAAATCCCGCTGTCGTGGGATACAACAATAACAACTATATCAAATTGGAGCAACAAGTACAACAAGTATTGGTCAATCTATCTATTTACGCCGATCAAGATGTCAGCAGCACTGCAGAGGCCTCAGCACAGCCGTCTGACAATTCCGCACAAAACAAAATTCAATTACCAAAAATCACTATTCCCAAATTCGATGGGAACTACTTGAATTGGCGATCTTTCTAAGAATTGTTCTCTCAACTTGTGGACGTGAAGAATATACCAAGAATTCAAAAAATGTACTATCTGAAAGCCAATGTAGCAGGAGATGCTGAGCGCCTCATAATGCATCTTGCGCCAACAGAGGAGAACTATTCGACAGCATGGAAAATGATTCAAGAACGATACAACAACAAGAGAATACTAGTGTCAACACTAATACAGAAGTTAGTAGAACAACCATCGTTAACCGGTTCATTCTCCGACGTCAAGAGCTTAAAGGACACTAAACAACCTGCAGATTAATACATCCACATGGGATCCAATACTGTTACATCTTCTAACAAAGAAGCTGGATAGACAGACTCTTATTCGATACGAGCAAAGCATATTGGATCCCAGAGAAATACAAGGCATGGACAAATTTCTTGCATTTCTAGAACGACATTATCATTCATTAGAAGTCATCGGACGCAAACCGTGTCCAACAAGTCACAAAACTGCTCATGTTCACACGACAACGGCCGTTCAACAGACAAATCAATACAAGTGCAAATTATGTAAAGGAGCCCAGCATCCTCTATACTTATGCTCCAGATTCCTGCAATTGAAAGCCCCAGAACGGCTAGAATTTGTTCGTAAGGAACGAATCTGCACCAACTTCTTAAAAGCAGGACACATAGCGATCAAATGTCCAGCTCGAAATTGTGTAAAATGCAACCAAAGACACAACACATTGCTTCATCTAGGAAACGACAAACCAAAGGTACTCATCAAGGAAGATGTCTCAACTGATGCCAGAATCACAGTAGCAGCTGCTAACATGGTCAACAGCAAGCAGAAGTTAGTCATTCTGGCCACTGCAATGGTCATCATTGAGGCACCCAACGGCAAATCCCACAAGTTCACGGCTATTTTGGACTCAGGGTCACAAGTTAATTTAGTGAGTGAAAGACTTGTGAAGCGATTAGGCTTATCAACAACTACCGCAACTGGCATTCGGATTGAAGGCATCGGTGGAAGAGGCCGATGCTCCGATCAGCGTGTGAACCTCAAACTGCATTCGTTAATTAGAATGTTCTCGACCAATGTAGAAGCACACATCATTCCTCACATTGTGTCTCAGCAGCCAGCTTACCCGATAAGCACCGCTAATTGGTCGTTACCAATGAATCTCACCTTAGCAGACCCAGAATTTTATCAGCCGAGCAAGATAGACATTCTTCTCGGAGCAGAGTTTTACTACGATCTACTTCGACCAGAACAAATAAAACTCGGAAATAATTTACCCACTCTACAAAACACACTCTTAGGCTGGGTTATTTCCGGTAAGATGGAAGAGTCAGGAAGTCGAAGCTCAGTCACATGTGGCATATTCAGCAAAGATGAACAAACAACGGACGAACTGGTGGAGCGCTTCTGGATGCTAGAGAACTGCGATGACCAAAAGAAGGCATTGACTGCATCAGAAAAATTATAGGTACGGTCAAACAGAACGCGTTATTAACGCCACACCGGGCGTTTTTGCAGTTTTGTGAGTTGTAACACACACGTTCTTATGGCGTAAGTCAAACAGAAAACGCGCACCTCGGCGTAAACTCTAACGCGCACCCGGGCGTTTTCTGTTTGACTTACGCCATAAGAACGTGTGTGTTACAACTCACAAAACTGCAAAAACGCCCGGTGTGGCGTTAATAACGCGTTCTGTTTGACCGTACCTTATGTGAAACTTTCTTCACCCAGACAGTGTCAAGGACAAAGGAAGGACGGTTCGTAGTACGTTTACCATTAATAGAAGAAGGCAATGCGTTAGGAGAAACCAGGGAATTGGCTATGAAACGTTTTTACGCACTCGAGAGACGATTAAATAAGGACAAGTCCCTGAAGGCAAGGTATTCAAACTTTTTGAATAAATACATCAGTCTTGGTCACATGGAACGAATCTCAGCCGCCGACATTCCGATGCCAAACTAATTTCTTCCACATCATGCTGTACTTAAACCAGACAGCAGAACAACAAAACTACGGGTGGTTTTTGACGCTTCCGCAAGGTCCTCCAACGGGTTATCATTAAATGATATTCTTTGGAACTATTTTCCATTCTGGTGAGATTCCGATCACACAGGTATACTTTTTCCGCGGATGTAGAAAAGATGTACCGACAGATACTGGTGCGTGAGGATGATCAGAGGTACCAACTCATCATATGGAGAGACGACGTAGCAAAGGAAATCCAATATTATCGACTGAAGACCGTAACATATGGAACCGCCTCTGCACCGTATCTAGCTACAAGATGTCTCCAGATGCTCGCAGAACTCAACAAGGCAACGCACCCCATTGGAGCTCAAGCAATTAGGGAGGACTTCTACGTAGATGATTGCTTAAGTGGAGCCAGCTCGCTTCTTGCCGCAAAGGAAATACAAGATCAGATAACAAAAATTCTGTCAAGTGCTGGGTTGAAGCTGCGAAAATGGTGCGCCAACCATCATCAGTTACTTCAGAACATTCCACAAGAAGATCAAGAAGTGGATTTGGATCTAAATAACGATTCGATTCCTCGCGTTAAAACTTTAGGCGTAATTTGGAGACCAACAACAGATCAACTCAGCATCCGAGTCCAGATGCCGATCACGACGAAGGTTACGAAGCGATCTGTCATCTCAGATTTATCGAGAATTTTTGACCCGCTAGGAATACTGACACCTGTAGTAGTCTTGGCAAAAATCTTCAACCAATGGCTTTGGCAGATGAAAATTGATTGGGATGACAATCTCCCAGAACCTCTTTAACATGAGTGGTGTAAATTCCAAAGTATGTCCACCAACTTAAACAACGTTAAGTTTGATAGGCATATATTTGGCATAACGACGCCCACTGATGTGCAGATCCACACATTCGTAGACGCCTCGGAGA
This sequence comes from Thecophora atra, assembly GCA_937620795.1. Taxonomy (NCBI): domain Eukaryota; kingdom Metazoa; phylum Arthropoda; class Insecta; order Diptera; family Conopidae; genus Thecophora; species Thecophora atra. The sequence continues at coordinate 46,454,498 of OW569398.1, forward strand.
AGGCCTACGGAGCAGCAGTGTACCTTCGGTCTACGTATCAAAATAAGCAAACAATTGTAAAATTGTTATGCGCAAAATCCAGGGTCGCGCCGGTAAAGAACCAAACCATTCCTCGGTTAGAACTCTGTGCGGCATTGCTAGGAGCGGAACTCACCCACAGAGTAACGACAGATTTGCGTCTGCAGAACTCTAAGATCGTTTTCTGGTCAGACTCTGAGATAACATTACATTGGATTAATGCGAAGGCGGCGACGTTTCACACATTTGTAGCCAACAGAGTGGCGAAAATCCAGCAGATATCCACGGCAGAACAATGGCGCCACGTCAAGTCAGCAGACAACCCGGCTGATTTACTTTCTCGAGACCTCTCACTGGAAGTATTTCCAAATTGCACCAAATGGTTCTATGGACCATTATTCTTACATGGTTGCGAATCAATTTGGCCTGCGCCGTTCTGCAAAGACAGCGTTTTCGACAGCGCGTTGGAAAGAAAAATCAAGGTTACATCCACGATATCAGCTGAGATCACATCAGACATCGAGCAGCAGCTTTATGGCATAAATCATAGGAATTCCTTTAGACGCCTGCAGCGCATTATCGCTTACATGCTGCGTTTCGCACGGAACTGTCGGATTTCACGTCAAGTACAGAAGATAGGAGCAACACTATCCGTACAAGAATTAGAAGAGTCATTAGCAATAATACTTCGGGCAATTCAAGCCTCAGATTTTGGTCATGAAATCAAACTCTTAACCAAACAAAAACAACTGAACAAGGACAACGCACTAGTAAGCTTGTCGCCGTTTATAGACCCTAGAGGACTTATTCGCGTCGGCGGACGCCTACACGCTTCTACTCTCTCCTTTGACACAAAGCACCCTGTTCTTCTGCCATACAACCATCTATTAGTGAGACTCCTTCTAAAGGAATTACATGATGACAACAAACACTGCGGCCCACAAGCTCTTCTCGCCGTCTCCAGGCAACGTTTTTGTATAGTCAAAGGAAAATCAATGGCTCGCAGCATTGTGCAAAAATGTGTCCGATGCACTCGAGCTCGACCACAATTGTTTAAGCAGATCATGGGCAGTTTGCCAGCAGACAGAATAACATCTACGCGACCATTCTTAGTTACAGGAGTAGACTACTGCGGGCCGTTATGGGTGCATTATAAAATTAGAGGTAAAAAACCTCACAAAATTTACCTAGCTATCTTCTGCTGCTTTTCAACAAAGGCGGTACACCTTGAATTAGTCAGCGATTTGACAACAGAAGCATTTATTGGGGCCATAAAAAGGTTCATCAGTCAAAGAGGCCGATGTCAGACCATTTATTGTGATAATGCAACGAACTTCGTCGGCGCAAGGAATCTTCTGAAGGAACTGCACGAGTCTCTCTTTTCGCATGATGCACAACAAAAAATTGTAGCGCAAACGCCATCGAGTTCAAGTTTATACCACCGAGAGCACCTCATTTCGGTGGACTGTGGGTAGCAGCTGTAAAGTCAGCCAAACATTTACTTGTTCGAACTGTTTCCATCTCATCATTGACTTACGAAGAGCTGGAAACAGTGATCATTGAAATTGAAGCAATTCTGAATTCCAGACCAATTACTCCAATATCAGCAGATCCTAACGATTTGACTGCATTAACTCACGCTCATTTCCTTATAGGAGAGCCTTTAACTGCTCAAGTAGATCGATCATCAGCAGTTTTTAAAGGATCTCTCATCAAAAGATGGAATTTGGTGTCAGAACTGAAACACGCATTTTGGGATCGATGAAGGAATGAATATTTAACCTCACTACAGCCAAGGCCAAAGTGGAGAGAGCAGCTTCCAGATCCGAATGAAGGAACCCTTGTCATATTAAAGGAGGACAATGCACCACCACTGCAGTGGCCTCTTGGAAGAATAACACAATTATTCAGAGGAAATGACGGAGTGGTACGAGTAGTAAACGTAAAAACGGCATCTGGCAGTTGTCGAAGACCTATACATCGATTGTGCCCACTGTTACATGATGAAGAAGCGGAATCCTCCACAGTACGAAGGGGACGTAAAAACAGAAGGCCAGTTGATGACGCAGAGACTCCAGCCAGAAAAAGGAGTGACGGTGCGCCGGTGTCATTTGCTCTTACTTGCTTAGTAGCATTACTCATGCTACCGGCATTGTTTGCTAACGTGACCAACTTTGGCAACCAGCCTGGAATTTACTTCGAAGGAGTTGGCTCAATGAAAACGGCTTCAACCGAGTGGAAAATAGTGGCATATGTAGATCTGGCCTCCATAAACGATGAAATGGAAGGCCTACGAAATGGCACTACAATGCTACGCCGCATCTGCACAAACATCCAAATAAAAAGATCATGCGAAGCGCTAGTCAATCATTTCGCTGCTATTATTGCAGAATTACAGTTCGACAAGGAAATAATCGCCAACTCTCGTCAGAAAAGAGGTGCCTTTAACGTAGTAGGAAATATCGCTCGTTCATTGTTCGGAGTGTTGGACAATGAATACGCCGAGACAATATCTGCGACAATTAACACTGTACACAATAACGATAAACTTCTGCTCGATTTAATAAGAAATCAAACATCCATCGTTGACTCAACGTTAAACGTCATGAAACGAGGAAATCGCGAGACTCAAAATAAACTCAAGCGCCTGCAAGAACAATTGACTGAAACACGCAATGAAATCGGCCACTACGAACAATTCCAACGCTACATTTCATTGTCGACGCAACTGTCAATCATAGCAACCAATCCTCGGCAAGTACACGCTGATATAATTGACATCCTTACTATGGCGCATCACGGACGGATCAGTCTTCTTCTTTTGACACCAAATCAACTTCAAGGCCAAATAATCGAAATTAGAACCCACCTACCTCGAGGTTTGTCCTTACCAATTGAGCTAGACTCCAGATCTCCAGCTGTACAAAATCATGACCACTCAAGGAACCCTGACAGAGAACCATGTAGTATTTGTGACCACAATTCCTTTAGTGGGATCAGAATACTACCAACTTTTTAATCTAATTCCAATTCCCGCCGTAACAAATAACACCATACAAAAAATCGTTCCAAGCGCAGATATACTTGTCATTAATTTACACCATGATCGATACTCATCAATGAGCTGGAGTGAAGTCAAGAGATGTATACTGTTATCAGCGGAACACTACATATGCACAGGAAAACAAATTACATATGGAAGCGATTCCGAAATACTGCAATGCGAGGTAGACTTATTAACTAACAAACAGACTTCAAGCTGCGCGGTGTCTCTGTCCACAAATAAGCTAAAATGGTATCCAACAAACAGCAAAAATGAGTGGATTTTTGCAGTCACCACAGAGTTACAAATGTCAGTTGTGTGCGATCAAGAATCCATGCCGGTTCGCATCAAAGGCAGCGGAATGTTACAACTTGAAGACAACTGTTCAATTCGGAACAACGCTCTAAATATTGAAGGACATCATTCAATTACTTCAAGTATGCAGCTGTCATATGTCCGCGTTCAAACAATTCAAGACAGACTGGCTACCACAGACTGTCCTCATCAGGAAGTCACGACGTTGGCTGAGAGAGAGAGAGCTAGAAGAGTTCAAAGGCAACCTAAAAAACATCAGACTTCCCGACCCATTACAACCCAACACAATTCACCATCATATAGTGAGCTATAGCGCCTTATGTCTAGGGCTAGCTATAAGCATCTGGATAATGCATCAGCGTCTTCGCAAGAGAAGCAAATCAAGAGCAACAAACTCCACAAACTCACACTCTGAAGCACCACCAAAACCACCCAGGATAAGAGCTGACTCAACATTTTCCATACACATATAAGGTTGAATTATCATTCAACGGGCGGGAGAATGTTGCGTTCTAGTTAGGTCACCGAACGCTACCAACGCGAAGTCGTCGACCTTTTAGCTTGGTCAGCAATCCCAACGCACGCTTCCGTAGTGAAGCCATTGACCGCTAGCGGCTTCAACTTACCGCTGTAATAGGAATTAATGATCATTAATCTCAAAAGCAGACCTTTTTTGTATTTTTTGTATTAATTTATGTTATGTCAGGTATTTTTTATTCGATTATTTTAAACGAATGTATAATTGTAGTTAGCATAAGAAAAGTGTATATAAAGACTGAAATCCAATAAATTGTTTGAGTACTAATATCGTCATTAAACCGTTCAGTTGGTTCTTCATTAAACAAGATTTTGGTTCAAGTGCCAAGTCTTCAACATCAATTCTTCACTAAGCAAGACTTTGGTTCAAGTGCCAAGTCTTCAGCAGCAGTGCAACAATAAACAAGGACCTTGGTTCAAGTGCCAGGTCTCCAATATCATCGCAATAACAGGTAGATTCGGTTAAAGTGCCCAATCTATCTGTAACAGCAAGACTCAGTTCAAGTGCTGAGTTTCGCAACCGTTTAAGGTGAATTTTGGTGCGCTACTCACCTTGCGTGCGCTAAACGCACAGGACGTTTGTGCGTTCAAACTTGTCGTCGTTGTTCTCTTGCATGTTGCGCGTGTGTCCGCTCGCTATGAGATGTGACTTACGAATGATCCTCCTTGCGAACATTTCGTAACCAGCTTACTCGTACCATGATGAGAGTATTTGCGTTTTGTGCAACGATAGAAGAAATCTTGATGTAGTCTCCGGCTTGTAGGTCAATATTGTATGCTTAGAGGGTCCCTGCTCGGGCGCCACTGTAACGAACTCCGGTTCTCCGGTTTTCCAGCGTCCGGATATACTCAGCGGCTATCCAGGCGTTCAATACAGAAATTTCTTTTGGTGAGACGCTCTAAGATTAATTTTTGATTTTTATTTGTTCACCTTCAAGTTTCTGTCATACAATATTGCTTAAGTTGACTAGCGAGGGAGAGACTAAGACGTTCACGATGATGCTGATCGGTTAGACGTTGGCGCGGCGTTAATGTAGCGATGACTTCGGCCACTCAGTGCCATCGTCTAGGGCGCTGAGTGGAAATCTGCTGCGATGGTTGATGATGGCGTAGATGAACAGTCCGCCGTTGATCGTGGCGTGGCACAGGACGCGTGCGCTAAAAAAATTTTAAAGCGCACGCAATCGCGTGCCCGTGCGCTAAAAAATTTCCCACCGCACGCGTCCGCGTCCTTACTCATGAGTCGACCGCGTGAGCACGTGAGTGTGCGCTTACATGCCCTGCGCAACACGTAGACAAACGTTCGTTTTTTGTTTTCCTAGTTTGTAACAAAGGATCACTATGAGATTTAAGTGAGATGTCAATTAATGTCGGGAAGTAATACGTTGATATGGCTGCTTCTAATATTTATGAGGTGTTAATCTTAAATTTTTGACGGCTTTGTAATTTTTCAGCTATTAATGTCATTGTTAAATAAATTAACTATGATCACTTTCAGACACAGGGGTCAAGGTGTAATTGCACGTACAACATGTGCACACATGTTCCTTTGTGTTTACCTGAGTTGAAATAGAGAATCAGTGAGCGATTGAAATAGATGTTAATGCATGTCAGCAAGTAATATTGCTGTTTCTAATATTTATGGGCTGAGATTCTGAAATACTTTATTGCTTCGTAATTTTTAAGGCTATTAATGTCATTGTTGAATAAATCAATTACGATAATTTTGAAGACAAAACTTAAGATGTAGTGATACATGCGACACGTTGTAACGATTAAATTTTGTTACACAAAATTTAATGAACATACAGAGCTAACATTAAATCAAGCACTCAACGACAAACGCGGCAAACTCGTTTTCATAACGTAAATTTACCAAACTAGTCAAACGAGTTTGCGAAATAGTTCGAAAACATTGGAAGTAGCAAACACGTCGTATAAATTCCATCAAACAGGTTCGAAGTTTGACGAAAGCTTTAAAGCTTTTCATACAATTTGGAAGAAGAAGAGACGACGATAAAAGGCCGAGCACACAGCGCATCGGACTCAGCACTGTAAGGACTCTGAGTCGGCATCAAAGGGACTCGCAGTCTGCATCGGAAGGACTCCGAGTCGGCATCAAAGGGACTCGCAGTCAACAGTGCAAGGACATTTCAGTCGACGTCGCAGTCAACGTCGAAGGCAACGTCTCAGTCGACGTCGCAGTCAACGTCGAAGCCAACGTCTCAGTCGACGTCGCAGTCAACGTCGAAGCCAACGTCTCAGTCGACGTCGCAGTCAACGTCGAAGTCAACGTTTCAGTAGACGTCGCAGTCAACGTCGAAGCCAACGCCTCAATCAACGTCGCCGCCAAGAGCGCAGCTGGCGCACCGCTGCATAACAACATCGCCCTGTCGGTCTGTGGGTTTATACCCCGAGGCAGTAGGACAGTCGGTCTGTGGGTTTATACCCCGCGACTCATAGCAACAACGCCCTGTCGGTCTGTGGGTTTATACCCCGAGGCAGTAGGACAGTCGGTCTGTGGGTTTATACCCCGCGACTCATAACAACAACGCCCTGTCGGTCTGTGGGTTTATACCCCGAGGCAGTAGGACAGTCGGTCTGTGGGTTTATACCCCGCGACTCATAGCAACAACGCAGCAGAGTGACTCGCCCCAGGAGAAACTAACAAGAATCTTCCTTTCCAGCATAATTAAACAAATTATAAAGATAATTTAACGATTTGCTTACAGCCTAATCAGAGAACTTTTTACAGCAATCTAACCATTTGCTTACAGCCTAATTAGATAACTTTGAATTTCCAGCAATCTAATCATTTGCTTACAGCCTAATCGATAATATTTAATTTCCAGCAATCTAATCATTTGCTTACAGCCTAATCGATAATATTTAATTTCCAACTACTTATTGTAAACTTATGTAAGAAACTTATCCTCAGGCACATCTAGAAACACTGTAACCAAAAATCAAAAGCAATTCAATAAAGTTGTTAATATAAAATTTGATGTATCGCGTTCTAACAAATAAATAACTGAACGAGACCTTGGACTGGACTGAGTTATATCCAGGCGAAGAGAAAGCATCGTTACAGTGGCGCCCGAGCAGGGACCTGATACATCGAATATCTAACAACCAGCGAGCACACAATCTGATTAAAGCTAAAATAATGTCGAAACGTTCATGGATTTACACACTACGCAAGGACGAATTAATTGAATATGCCAAAGAATTCGAGCTTGACGAGACAGCAACCGCCGATGAACTGAGGAAGCAGTTCGTCGCTTTTGTCATAGCAGCAGAGAAGGATGCCGTGGTATACGCGCGCGTGCTGGAGTTGGAGGCAATGCACACCGCGGCCCGAGGGCCATCACCAACACGGCAACCACGATCAGGAGATGATCGGAACGAGACACAGACTAGAGCGGCTTCACCGAAGCTTGGTGAAAAGGAATTTCACCTATCGATACCCACAGTCAGCGAAAACGTCATCACCGAACCCAGCCGAAACATTATGTCCACAAGACCACGGGAAATGGCGGTGGACCCGGCTAGTATCATCGACAAGGTTCGAAAATGGAACGTTCGATACGACGGTGGCAAGGACCCGTTACTCTTTATTGAAAGGGTGGAAGAATTGACAGGAGTATACCGGATACCCGTAGATTTTTTACCGCAGATGATGCCGGAACTGCTTCGCGACCGTGCACTCACATGGCTTCGGAATAACCAACGCGACTGGAGAACCTGGAGCAACTTTAAAACCGCTTTCTTGAAGTTTTTCTTATCGAGCAGGTACTTCGAGCAAATCGAGGACCGAATCAGGATGCGCACGCAACGACAGCACGAATCGTTCAAGGATTTTGTGTTAGACATCTGCGATCTGATGAGAACAGCTGACTTCACGGATGCGCAGAAGTTAGAGCGTGTGTTTCGTAACTCGCGGCAAGAGTTTCAGCTGTACATAAAAAGGAAGGATTTTGCAAGCCTCGACGAGTTGGTCAGCCTAGCAGAGGACCTGGAGTGCCTCCAAAGGAAGCCAGATGAGACATTACGGCAGAACACGCGACCACGAGATGAACCGAAACCATTCCCTCCAAGGGCACAGTACGAGAGCAGACCGCAACCACAGAGGACGCGAAACGAAAGACACATGGAAATTTCGCAAGCCCCCGTACGGCACATCAACCCCAGCATTGCATGCCGCCGCTGCGGCCAAGACGGACACCGGCAGAGAGGCTGCCGAAACCCTCCACTGTTATTTTGCTGGATCTGTGGGAAAGTAGGCGTGCGAAGCATCGATTGCTGCTATCGTCGCCAAAATCAAAACATTGAAGCACACCAGGGAAACGACGACCGCTCCCGCCAGTACCGAGACTCGGCGGACACAGGGCGAACAACTTCTCGGAACCACTAGAGACTTTACGCTGTGATCAGGGTCACCTCCTCGCTAGGATTCACATCATGGGACGAACGCTGGACGCAACGATTGACACCGGAGCGACACGCAGTTTCGTAAGCAGGCGAATGGCAGAGGAACTCGGACTAGAAGAGAAGACACTGACACTTCCCATATATGTACGGATGGCTGACGGTAGCCAAGGAGAGGTAACCAAATATCTGGACACCACCATCAGATTTGGGAGAAACAGTTTGCGCACCAAATTACTGATTTTACCAGGCGCAGTGGACAAGTTACTCCTGGGCATGGACTATCTCGCGAAGGCTGGAGCTAGTTTCTCGTGTGGCGGACATGAAAGAAAAAGACCGGTACATGGCGTTTATGCATCGATTATCGGCAGCTAAACTCCCGATCCAGACCAGATGCGTATCCGTTGCCGCGCATCCAGCACATCCTTGACCGTCTAAGAAATGCCAAGTTCATCAGCAGCCTGGACTTAAAGAATGGATACTGGCAGATTCCGATGGACGACGCCAGCAAACCCTACACAGCGTTCACAGTGCCCGGGCGTGGCTTATTTCAGTGGAAGGTCATGCCATTCGGACTCCACTCGGCTCCAGCAACTTTCCAACGAGCACTCGACAAGGTAATAGGGTCAGAGCTAGAACCATACGCCTTCGCGTACCTGGACGACATCATCGTGACCAGCGCGTCAAAAGAGGGCCACATGCGACACCTACAAGAAGTTTTCAGGAGGCTGCGTGCAGCAAATTTGAAGTTGAACATCGACAAATGCGAGTTCTTCCAAAAGGAGACGAAATATCTCGGTCATGTGGTAAGTGAACAGGGCATCCGAACTGATCCGGATAAGATCGCGGCGATAGAGGCACTCGAACCACCCACCAATCTGCGAGAGCTTCGCCGATGCTGGGGAATTTCCTCCTGGTACCGAAGGTTCGTCCCAGAATTTGCAACGATAGTGCATCCGATGACCAATCTTCTCAAAAAGGGAAAGCATTGAAAATGGCAGACAGAGCAACAAGAGGCATTTGAAAAGTTGAAAGCGGCGCTTACAAGGGCACCGATGCTCACCTGTCCGGATTTCACCAAGCAGTTCACTCTCCAAACGGACGCCAGCGATATCGGCTTGGGAGCGGTACTTACACAGGAGGTCGACGACGCCGAGAAGGTAATCGCGTATGCGAGCCGCAGACTAAGCAAAGCGGAATTAAATTACTCAGCAACCGAGAAAGAGTGCCTGGCCATCATATGGGGCATTCGGAAGATGCGATGCTATTTGGAGGGCTACAAGTTTACCGTGGTAACTGACCACCTATCGTTGGCTCAACAGCATCGAGAGCCCTTCAGGGCGTATTGCTCGCTGGGCTTTAGAGCTGCAACAGTACAACTTCGACGTCAAATATCGTAGAGGAAAATTAAACGTTGTCGCCGACGCGCTTTCCCGCCAACCAGCAGAGACAAATCGAATCGCGGCCGAGGAAAGTTCACCGCCACCACGATGCTCATGGTGGGAGAGGAGGATCCAAGAAATAACAGGTAATCCACAGAAATTTCCCGACTATAGAATGGAGGGAGATCAGCTCTACAGACACATCCAGCGACAGCCAGCTAATGACGATAACGCTCCATGGAAACTCTGTGTACCATCACATCTACGCGAACGCGTGCTACAAGAGAATCATGACAATGCATGTGCAGGCCACTTGGGGATTCGGAAGACGTCAACGTGAATCATGAATCGTTATTATTGGCCCGGAATGCTCAGAGACATCAGCCGTTACGTTCACCAGTGCGACTCGTGCCAACGATATAAATTCGAACAACGACAGCAAGCAGGGAAAATGTTGACGCAGTTAGCGGATGAACCATGGGCGATTGTATGCGCCGATTTCGTCGGACCACTGCCACGTTCAACGCACGGGAACACCACTTTATTGGTTTTCTTCGACAAATTTACAAAGTGGACGGAAATAATTCCACTGCGGAAGGCTGCAGCGGACGGTCTACTGAAAGGATTCCGAGAACGAATTGTAGCTAGATTTGGCGTCCCTAAAATACTGGTCACGGACAATGGGAAACAATTCAAGAGTAAGCATTTCACAGAATTTCTATCAAGCATCGGAGTGAAGCACCAATTCACAGCGCCGTACACGCCACAGGAGAACCCGACAGAACGAGTAAATAAAACGGTGAAAACAATGATCGCACAACTAGCTGCTGGGGAACAGCGTAAGTGGGACGACAAACTGCCCGAAATTATGCTTGCAATAAACTCATGCCAATCTGAGACCACAGGATTCAGCCCGGCATTCTTGGTTCAAGGAAGGGAATTACGATTGCCAGGAGCACTCTTCGACGAGAAGACCCCAGGTACTGGGCAGAGAGAGCAAACTGCACATGAGAGGGCGAAACAACTCCAGGAAATCTTTGAGATTGTACGGGGGAAGCAGGCGTTAGCAGCATCAGACCAAGCGCGTTATTACAATTTACGACGTCGCCAGTGGTCACCCAAAGTCGGAGAACTCGTATTGGTAAAACAACATAGTTTATCAAAAGGAGTGGAATACTTCGCAGCAAAGCTTGCGCCAAAATACAAAGGGCCATTCAAAATCATCGCCTTTGTATCGCCAGTCATTGTGAGAATTGCAGCAGCAGCAGCAGCAGCAGCAGTCGTGCAGTCATGCTCAGTCGCCGGCCGACGAAAATTCAACAAGCGACACATGTGTACGACACACATTTTTTCGCACATGTGAAGGCATGCTATGCGAGCAACGACATCGGCGATGCGCAGCGGAAATTGCGCACATGGACTCGAGGAATCAAGCTAGCCACGAAGAATTACCTGCTGGTTCCGATCAATGAAGATGTCCACTGGATCCTCGCAATAATCCGACACGACGTCGCGGCCACCCAACAAACGACATCCTCATATTCGATTCACTGTTCATGAAGGACAGGACCCACATACCAGCGCTGCTGCGCAAATACCTTGGCGCAGAACTGCAACGGTCATTTACTGCAGAGACGTTGCCGGCGTACAACGTCCGCATGCCGCAACAGCGAAACTCCACGGACTGCGGCGCATTCTTGCTGCACGCAGCAAATAAATTCTTGCGAGGACCCTTGGGAGACTATCGCACACGAGACTATAGTGAATGGTTTCCGCCGGCGGACGCAGAGGCGAAGCGACGAAATGTCGCCTACTCGGTACTCATGCTGTTGCCAGAAGAAGAGAGATTGAGACTGCCAAAGCTCTACATATCACAGCGCAAAAAGGAAACCAACAAGACCCAGACACCGCCTCGCAAGTTTGACAGAAGCGACAGCAGCAGCAGCAGCCGCAGCAACGATAACATCAGACATAGCAGCGACGACGACGCTAGGAAACAGACGGAGATCGCAATGACGCCAAAGACGACGCCACGCTCGTTATCACCGCACACACCAACGAGGAAGCCAACGGCAGTAGTACACCCTTCCCCACCCGGCAGTAAGATGAAGCGATTGGAAGCAGAGGCAGAATTTGAAATCCCCAGAACACCGGGACGCGGACTTCAAATGGAGCTGACGCATCGGTTGACACCATCACCGAACAGCACAGCCATTAGTTTGGACACCGACTGGGCACCCGCTAGTGAGGAGAATCCAATGCACGAGGACCATCAACCAGGCGCCACCGCGCAGCAAGTGCTTCCACCCTGGTTGGAGCAGCAAGTGTTGGAAGCCAAGCAACACCGAAGGGTAGGGAAAAGGGTGCGATTAATGCGGACGGTAGAAGGAAAACGCGTAAGAATTACCATCACCCGAAACGGCGAGGTAAATATTGACCAGTGATTCAGTGGTCAAAACTAATTTAATTTACTAATTTTAATAAGCGAAAACTGAAAATAAACAAGAATCTGAAAGAAAGAGAAGAGAAATATTTAAGGAATTTCAGAGGAAATAAATTATTGAAATAGAAATCAACAAGTTTAAGTGTTGCTAAGATTTTTTTTGAGGGCATACAAAAATTGTAACCCAATACCCTAAAACGCTTGTATTAGTAATAACGCTGCGACGTTTTACGCTAGAAAGAAATAAGAAAACTATTTAGAAAGAAATAAGCAAACTTTATAATATAAGAGAGAAAGAAAAATTACTTACTTTGATTAATCTAACTGAATCGCCAAATGATTTTAACAATCAAAAGTCGAAACAGAAATAATTTAGAAATAAGAAAACTTTTGTTAACATATAAAAGAGGAAAATATATAAAGATGAGTTTAATAAAACCAAAAAAAAAAAAAGAGAAACAAACGATGAACAACAAATGAACAACGAACATGTAGAAATAGAAAAGCTTATAGTAAGAGCGACAAAACATAAGCGCAATAAGCGAGAAATCTGAATTAGAAAAAAAAAACATAGAAAATAAATAAACTCATTTAATCAACAAGAGATTTATTATTTGAAGAGGAACCGGCAGTCGGCCGCATGAGCCATGAATTGTACACTCGATCGCCAAACACCCCGCCACCCAAAGTAAGGGGAAAATGTAACGAATTAATTTTGTTACACAAAATTTAATGTACATACAGAGCTAGCATTGAATCAAGCACTCAAGGACAAACGCGGCAAACTCGTTTTCATAACGCAAATTTACCAAACTAGTCAAACGAGTTTGCGAAATAGTTCGAAAACATTGGAAGTAGCAAACACGTCGTATAAATTCCATCAAACAGGTTCGAAGTTTGACGAAAGCTTTAAAGCTTTTCATACAATTGGGAAGAAGAAGAGACGACGATAAAAGGCCGAGCACACAGCGCATCGGGACAGTCTTTTAGAAACCACACCCGTGGACAGTCTTTTAGAAACCACACCCGTGGAGAGTCTTTTAGAAACCACACCCGTGGACAGTCTTTTAGAAACCACACCCGTGGAGAGTCTTTTATCAACCACACCCGTGGACAGTCGCAAATAACACGCGTTAAATATTCAGCAGAGACGATCAGCACCATAAGGACATAGCAGTCAGCACTGTAAGGACTCTGAGTCGGCATCAAAGGGACTCGCAGTCAACAACGCAAGGACTCCGAGTCGGCATCAAAGGGACTCGCAGTCTGCATCGGAAGGACTCCGAGTTGGCATCAAAGGGACTCGCAGTCAACAGTGCAAGGACATTTCAGTCGACGTCGCAGTCAACGTCGAAGGCAACGTCTCAGTCGACGTCGCAGTCAACGTCGAAGCCAACGTCTCAGTCGACGTCGCAGTCAACGTCGAAGTCAACGTTTCAGTAGACGTCGCAGTCAACGTCGAAGCCAACGCCTCAATCAACGTTGCCGCCAAGAGCGCAGCTGGCGCACCGCTGCATAACAACATCGCCCTGTCGGTCTGTGGGTTTATACCCCGAGGCAGTAGGACAGTCGGTCTGTGGGTTTATACCCCGCGACTCATAGCAACAACGCCCTGTCGGTCTGTGGGTTTATACACCGAGGCAGTAGGACAGTCGGTCTGTGGGTTTATACCCCGCGACTCGTAACAACAACGCCCTGTCGGTCTGTGGGTTTATACCCCGGGGCAATAGGACAGTCGGTCTGTGGGTTTATACCCCGCGACTCATAACAACAACGCCCTGTCGGTCTGTGGGTTTATATCCCCGAGGCAGTAGGACAGTCGGTCTGTGGGTTTATACCCCGCGACTCATGGCAACAACGCCCTGTCGGTCTGTGGGTTTATACCCCGAGGCAGTAGGACAGTCGGTCTGTGGGTTTATACCGCGCGACTCGTAACAACAACGCCCTGTCGGTCTGTGGGTTTATACCCCGAGGCAGTAGGACAGTCGGTCTGTGGGTTTATACCCCGCGACTCATAACAACAACGCCCTGTCGGTCTGTGGGTTTATACCCCGAGACAGTAGGACAGTCGGTCTGTGGGTTTATACCCCGCGACTCATAACAACATCGCCCTGTCGGTTTGTGGGTTTATACCCCGAGGCAGTAGGACAGTCGGTCTGTGGGTTTATACCCCGCGACTCATAGCAACAACGCAGCAGAGTGACTCGCCCCAGGAGAAACTAACAAGAATCTTCCTTTCCAGCATAATTAAAAAAATTAGAAAGATAATTTAACGATTTGCTTACAGCCTAATCAGAGAACTTTTTACAGCAATCTAACCATTTGCTTACAGCCTAATTAGATAACTTTGAATTTCCAGCAATCTAATCATTTGCTTACAGCCTAATCGATAATATTTAATTTCCAACTACTTATTGTAAACTTATGTAAGAAACTTATCCTTAGGCACATCTAGAAACACTGTAACCAAAAATCAAAAGCAATTCAATAAAGTTGTTAATATAAAATTTGATGTATCGCGTTCTAACAAATAAATAACTGAACGAGACCTTGGACTGGACTGAGTTATATCCAGGCGAAGAGAAAGCATCGTTACAACGTGTAACTATGTTCCTTTGTGATTCCCTGACTTCAATTAGGGGACCAATGAAGCGAGATGTGAACGAGAGTGAGATTGTAATATGTTGTTGCTATTGGGTTTTTAGTCGTGGCTACTTTCTAAAGATCCTTGTTATTCATGGAAATGATTTTTTTTATTACTATTTGATATTCTCAGGTTTAGTTGTTAAGTTTTAAAGTAGGAAGGAGAAGGAAGTAGGAAGGATGATGTAAAAAAGAAACGAAAAGTGGAAACGAGAGGAAATAAGAAGGTGTGGAAGAGAAGAGATAAAGGAACATTATTTTTATACCCTACATCCGAAGGAATGAGGGTATATTCACTTTGTGCTTCCGTGTGTAACGCATTAAAGGAGGCGTGGAAGGTATGGAAAAGTATATATATTCTTGATCAGTGTCACCTCCTGAGTCGATTTAGCCATGTCCGTAGTCTGTCTGTCTGTCTGTCTGTCTGTCTGTCTGTCTGTCTGTCTGTCTGTCTGTCTGTCTGTCTGTCTGTGGAAATCACGATTACAGGAGAACGAATGAAGCTATCGCGATGAAATTTATGAAATCCCATGCAATGGGGACGGATCGCACAAATGCAAAAAGGTATATGTAGGAACAACAAAATCAAAATTAAAAACCAGATTAGCAGCACACAAATCAGATTATAAAATTAAAACTGAAGAAAGCAACAACAAAACTGCGCTGGTTAGTCATTGCATAACATCGAAACATTCTCCGAACATAGAGGACACAAAAATTTTAAAACAAGAGACGAATTACAGAAAAAGGTATACAATGGAAATGTTACATATATTAAATGTACCAACTAGCAAACGAATCAATTACAAAACGGACACGGAGAACTGTGCTCCAATTTACAGACACATGATAAACAAAATTAAAAAGAACTGTAGATTATAAAGTTAGACTCTCATCGAATATTAATAACGCAAATAACATTAGTATCACCTGATGACGGACACCGGCGGTGTCGGAAATATTGTGAAAAAATAAAATAAAGAACATTCAACTTGTAAAGTGGTTGAGCCTTGTTTTATTTAAAATTTTTCGTAGACCTAGAGCCCAAATATTTAATACCATCGAAACAATAGAGTAAGGTCAATAAAAACAAAATACAATTCAAAATTATTTAATAATAATTAATGGCCTTATTTATAAACACAAAGGCCAAGGTATAGAGCACACGCAACACGTAGACAAACGTTCGTTTTTTGTTTTCCTAATTTGTAACAAAGGATCACTATGAGATTTAAGTGAGATGTCAATTAATGTCGGGAAGTAATACGTTGATATGGCTGCTTCTAATATTTATGAGGTGTTAATCTTAAATTTTCGACGGCTTTGTAATTATTAATGTCATTGTTTAATAAATGAACTACGATCACTTTCAGACACAGGGGTCAAAGTGTAGTTGCACGTACAACATGTGCACAAAGGTTCCTTTACCTGAGTTTACCTGAGTTGAAATAGAGAATCAGTGAGCGATTGAAATAGATGTTAATGCATGTCAGCAAGTAATATTGCTGTTTCTAATATTTATGGGCTGAGATTCTGAAATACTTTATTGCTTCGTAATTTTTAAGGCTATTACTGTCATTGTTGAATAAATCAACTACGATAATTTTAAAGACAAAACTTAAGATGTAGTGATACATGCGACACGTGGAACTATGTTCCTTTGTGATTCCCTGACTTCAATTAAGGGACCAATGAAGCGAGAGGTGAACGAGAGTGAGATTGTAATATGTTGATGCTATTGGGTTTTTGGTCGTGGCTACTTTCTAAAGATCCTTGTTATTCATGGAAATGATTTTTTTTATTACTGTTTGATATTCTCAGGTTTAGTTGTTAAGTAAATAATTCCAAGAGGTTTCTGGCTCTCAGAACCACTCATGAATAAATAATTGAATCTTTATTTGTTGTGTTACACTTTCTTTCTAAGTTATGTAAGGAATAAATTTCCAACGAAATTTATCCCTTCATGTACACCATACCCATTTTTAAACTAGCATATATTGTTACAATCATTATGTATCACACCACTGGTGCAGTAAATTTAAGTCACCACACCATTTCTTTTCTTTATTTCTACATTTAAATTATGTCATTTGTAAATACATTTTTCCCATACATTAATTACAACTTATGTAAGATACAAACGTTATGAAGTTAATATGTAAAACACACATACAGAAATAATAAATAGACATAAGAAACTTTAAATTAGAGTATACATTAAACAGAAAGAGTGTTGTGAGGGAGGGAAGAGAGCAGACATAACTTTGTTCAGCGATATAACAGCCGAAAGCCACATCGACGATGCCTTCCAGCGCAGACGCAGAGCGACACAATCAGTCAATACACAGCGCACAACGTAGGAGGGAGGAAAGCAGAGAATATTCAAGCGTGGAATACACACACACGCCACAAATGCACGTTGGCATTCCAGCGAAGCTCAGCTATAAAAGCAGCACTGAACTGCCGACGCGTGAAAAACACAACCATCAAGCAAGGCGGAAGTACTTTATAGATTCTGACTATCAACGCGATCATTCACAGATCAGGCACTGCCTTTTGATACCAGACAGGAAACGTTTTGCAGGGGTTTCACTTGTTTTCAGAAGGAGGCCTTTTACTCCGCTGATTCTCGGAAAACTCTTTCATAACTCGCGCTATAGGTACTCCTGGATTTCCTAAGGGTGGCCTTTTACGCCCACAAGGTCCACGAGTCCTCGTCAACACAACCGACAATCCTAATTTGGTTCATACGGGAAAGAACGGTGAAACCCGCGGAATAGGTACTCCTGAGTTTCATTAGGTTGGCCTATTACACTCTTAAAACCCACGAGACCTCGCTACTACTTACTTACCAACGGAAACGGAATCGATAGTCAGATCGGAATCAGCAACGAAGCCTGAACTCGGCGGAACGAAATTATTCGCCAACGGAGAAGGAGTGTGGGGTGTTCGTAAAATGCGCCCTTATTTGGAAGGCTACCACTTCCTTGTCATCACAGACCCCATGGCACTGAAATGTCTGAACTCCATTGACAGCCCATCAGGCAGAATCGCGCGTTGGGCACTGGAGTTGCAGCAGCACAGCTTCGATGTACAATATCGCCGCGGTAAGCTAAACGTTGTCGTCGACGCGCTGTCACGGCAACCTTTGGAAACGTTGTGCCAAGTCACGATAGAGGACACCGGAAAGGGATCATGTCACTGGCTGGAAAGGAAAAGACAGGAAATTCAAGAGAACCCGATGAAATACCCCGACTACACAAATGAGGACGGGCATTTGTATCGCCATATACCGCAACGTTCGACAGACGAAGACTGCGCACCATTGAAACTGTGCGTTCCCAGACGTCTCCAGCAAAGAGTCCTACACGAATGCCATGATCACCCGACCGCAGGCCATCTTGGCATACGCAAGACAATAATACGAGCCACCAATAGGTACTATTGGCCAGGGATACTGCGAGATGTCCGCCGGCACGTACAACAATGTGAATCTTGCCGAAGGTTCAAGGTAAGCCAAATGACCCCAGCGGGGCAGATGTTAACAAGAATTGCCAATGAGCCATGGGAAGTTGTCAGCGCAGACTTCGTGGGACCACTTCCCCGCACGAAACACGGGAATACGATGATACTTCTTTTCTGGGATAAGTTTAGCAAATGGATTGAGGCCATACCACTTCACAAAGCGAATAGTGAAAGCCTAAAGAGAGGATTCCGAGAGCGAATCCTGTCACACTATGGAACTCCAAAAATACTTATCACTGACAACGGCACACAGTTCACCAGTGCACTCTTCCGCAAGTTTCTACAAGAAATGGGGGTCAAGCAACAATTTACTGCACCCTATACCCCACAGGAGAACCCGACCGAACGTGCCAATAGAACACTAAAGACGATGATAGCCCAGTTCCACAGCGAGGACCAACGAAACTGGGACGAACTAATACCGGAGCTAACTCTTGCCATCAACACTGCCCGCTCCGACGTTACTGGTTACAGCCCGGCCTACCTCATCCAAGGACGTGAACTGCGGTTACCAACAGCATTATATGACGAGCACACATTTGGTACCGGTGTAGTACCGCAAGTGCCAAATGAACGCGAGGATAAGCTCAAGGACATTTTAACGATCGTGCGAAGGAATTTGGAACGTGCTGCTAAATATCAGGCACGATTTTACAATTTGAGACAACGCCGGTGGAGCCCCAAAATTGGAGAACTCGTCTATGTCAAACAACATCATCTATCTAAAGCCATCGATAACTTTGCGGCCAAACTGGCGCCGAAATACGATGGACTATTCAAGGTGTTAAATTTCATCTCTCCAGTGATCCTGCAGCTGAGTACCAAAACACCAGGTCAAACTCAGACAGCACACATTAGCGAGGTGAAACCTTTGCCTAAAATATCAAAATATAACATAGGCAAAGCGGCTGCCGCCACTCATCCTCAAACAGACACACAGCTCCTTGCGATACCCAATACGAAGGTGCGCTATCGCATCACACACACACGCATAAATAAGCGCAGCAATAGCCATCACCAGCCATGCACCATCAGTCGTGAAGCGAATTTCAAACAACGCGGACGCGTCGGGAAACAAGACAAACACATTAGTAATATCGGTAAGACAACACGGATTAACAGCAACAGAATGATGAATGACAAGGCAGCATCAGATGAAGAAGCACAAGCACAGTCCAGCACACTACAGCAAGTAAGGTTTCACAGGGTCAGCCTCGTGACGCCGCCAGAGAAGACATTCGACAACAGAGCGATAGCGATCTTTCCACCGGGAAGAGGTGGCATTGCCATATACAACGCCGACTACCGCTGTCTGTCCGAGGGCCAGTGGTTATCAGATGTCATCGTGGACTTTTACCTTAAATGGATAGTTCAACAACGACCGGAAGCGGAACAAGACTCAATTTTTCACTTTGCTGTCGCAATGCACATCCGCTCCATCGCAGTACGAGCGTGTCGCTCGCTGGACGCGGCAAACGAATTTGTTCAGCAAGACGCACATTCTAGTACTGATCCTAGCAAACCACCATTGGATGCTGTCATATGTATACCATCCAAGGACAGAGAAGGCGAAATACTCCTGTTTGATTCTCTAGCGAACCATTCGAGGACAAACGTAGGACCTCTATTGGAAAACTATATTCGGAAAGAAGCTAGACGTGAGCAGGATACATGGCACGCCGCCGAGTCAATTTGGACCTACACAGCAGTGGACACGCCGCAGCAGGACAACTTCAGCGATTGTGGGCTCTTCCTACTCCACTATTCCGAAAGGTTCCTCTCCGAGACCGGCCGCAATTACAGGACCCCGCTCGCCCAGTGGTTTCCACATTCCGAGGTGCAAGCAAAGCGTCGAGAAATCGCGGCAGTAGTACAGGCACTTGCAGGTGCGGAATGCGCCGGATTGCTACCACCACTGAAGTTCAGAGAAGCGCCTCATGAATCTGGCGAGCCGGACCAGACGACCAAAACTGCAGGACAGCAAACCATCGAAAGCCCGAAACGCAGCTTCATGGAGGAGGAGCCGAGCCAAGCATACCGCCAATCGTCCCGGTCAGCGTATGTAGAAACTCTGCCACTACATGATCAACCACAACCGGAGGAAGCAGCAAGACCACCCAGCGTATTAGACGCATACTTTGGCGACGTCTCCACCCCACTGGGAGGCGAAGTCGAATTATTATGGTCAAACAGCAAGGCGACACTCACGGCGACCGATATAACACCGCTGACATTCGACGAGGACACCATGATGTTTGGCCAGGATAGCAAATCAGACTTCGACGGTGCCGACATGACACCGCCCCAACCTATAACGGCCTACCGCGTTATCACATCCCCGGTTACGGAGCTGTCATCTCCGATGAATAAAGTAACAGCTGTAGAACGTCCGGATACGGCGCAGCCCGCCTCCACAGATAATCCACCATGGCATACGAGTACACCATGGTGTACTGGTGTAGTAAAGGACGACGCTACGCTCGGCGAACTCTTCTGGGAGCTACCACAGGTCGAAAGTTCGACTCTTTCACCTCAATGGACACGTGACGAAGCCAGAAGAGACGATTATACCATCGCCGGCGAAGGAAGAATTTCACCACTAACGGCCGAAGAAGACGCACTCCTGGAAGCGATCCTTGCCGAACACGTAGAAGATCCCGATCTCGCACCACCCATAAGCCTGATTCTAGCGCTAATCGGCGATGGAGACATCTCGGAGGTTGGAATCGAGGTGGCCACCGTAAAACCGGAGTCGGAGTTCACCGTGGGCCCTGACATCCCCTTGGAGTTGCACACTATCATCCAGCAACGCCAAAAGGATCGCAGACCGGGCGCAAAACTCATCTTCTTGCGCATCATCGGGGAACGGAAGTGGAGAGTTCGCATCAATCGAACAGGCCAGGTGAGCGTCTCCTCGGTGGAAGTGAGGGGGAGATGTAAGGAATAAATTTCCAACGAAATTTATCCCTTCATACACCATACCCATTTTTAAACTAGCATATATTGTTACAATCATTATGTATCACACCACTGGTGCAGTAAATTTAAGTCACCACACCATTTCTTTTGCTTATTTCTACATTTAAATTATGTCATATGTAAATACATTTTTCCCATACATTAATTACAACTTATTTATGAAACAAACATTATGAAGTTAATATGTAAAACACACATACAGAAATAATAAATAGACATAAGAAACTTTAAATTAGAGTATACATTAAACAGAAAGAGTGTTGTGAGGGAGGGAAGAGAGCAGACATAACTTTGTTCAGCGATAGAACAGCCGAAAGCCACCCGAGTATTCACACACACACACACTCCTACATCGACGCTGACTTCCAGCGCAGACGCAGAGCGACACAATCAGTCAATACACAGCGCACAACGTAGGAGGGAGGAAAGCAGAGAATACTCAAGCGTGGAATACACACACACGCCACAAATGCACGTTGGCATTCCAGCGAAGCTCAGCTATAAAAGCAGCAGTAAACAGAGCTCTGTCTCTCTGATGATCAGTAACTGCCGACGCGTAAAGAACACAACCAGCAAGCAAGGCGGAAGTACTTTAAAGATTATGACTATCAACGCGATCATTCACAGATCAGGCACTGCCTTTTGATACCAGACAGGAAACGTTTTGCAGGGGTTTCACTTGTTTTCAGAAGGAGGCCTTTTACTCCGCTGATTCTCGGAAAACTCTTTCATAACTCGCGCTATAGGTACTCCTGGATTTCCTAAGGGTGGCCTTTTACGCCAACAAGGTCCACGAGTCCTCGTCCACACAACCGACAATCCTAATTCGGTTCATACGGGAAAGAACGGTGAAACCCGTGGAATAGGTACTCCTGAGTTTCATTAGGGTGGCCTATTACACTCTTAAAACCCACGAGACCTCGCTACTACTTACTTACCAACGGAAACGGAATCGATAGTCAGATCGGAATCAGCAACGCTTATTTAACGTCGTCATCGCTAACGACGTCATTGCCATCGTCAACGACGTCATCGCAATCGTAAACGACGTCATCGTCAGCAACGCCCGTTTAACGTCGCCATCGTTTGCGACGTATTCGCAATCGTAAACGACGTCATCGTTAGCGACGTCATCGCAATCGTTAACGACGTCATCGTTAGCAACGCCCATTTAACGACGTCATTGCCATCGTCTACGACGTCATCTCCATCGTCCACAACGTCATCGCAATCGTCAACGACGTCGTCTCCAACGTCACGTCGTCATCGTCAGCAACGCCCATTGAACGACGACATCATCAACGACGTCGTCTCCAACGTCACGTCGAAATCGCCAGCAACGCTCGTTTAACGTCGCCATCGTTAGCGACGTCATCGCAATCGTAAACGACGTCATCGTTAGCGACGTCATCGCAATCGTAAACGACGTCATCGTTAGCAACGCCCATTTAACGACGTCATTGCCATCGTCTAAGACGTCATCTCCATCGTCCACAACGTCATCGCAATCGTCAACGACGTCGTCTCCAACGTCACGTCGTCATCGTCAGCAACGCCCATTGAACGTCGACATCATCAACGACGTCGTCTCCAACGTCACGTCGACATCGCCAGCAACGCTCGTTTAACGTCGCCATCGATAGCGACGTCATCGCAATCGTAAACGTCGTCATCGTTAGCGACGTCATCGCAATCGTAAACGACGTCATCGTTAGCAACGCCCATTTAACGACGTCATTGCCATCGTCTACGACGCCATCTCCATCGTCCACAACGTCATCGCAATCGTCAACGACGTCGTCTCCAACGTCACGTCGTCATCGTCAGCAACGCCCATTGAACGTCGACATCATCAACGACGTCGTCTCCAACGTCACGTCGACATCGCCAGCAACGCTCATTTAACGTCGACATCGTAAACGACGCCATCGCCATACGAATAATAAAACTAATCTGCCAAAACGCAACGACAGGGTTATCTTTTTAATAAATTTTCTGTCACGAACCCCGGACAACCGACGAGTTTTGTCCCAGCCTATGCCCGCCTAGAGAAGGTGTTCGTTACAGTTGCGCCCGAGCAGGGACCCTGAAAGCAGAAACAGTAACACAGCTACACAGACACCTCTGGGACACCACTATGCTCAAGACAGGGTGGATATATACTCTCCGGAAGGAAGATTTGATGACGTACTGCAAGGAATTCGACATTGACGACACGGGAACCGTAGAGGATCTTCGGAAACGCCTGGTGTTTCTTGCAACGAGGGAGGATAGTAGCGCAGTAATACAGCAACGCTTTATTGAACTCGAAAGTAAACACGCACCACCGCGTAAATCTTCTCCACAGCATTTAGAGATCACAGGTCCTACGATAGCAATGCCAGGCTCGTCAGGAGCAAACACCGCGAACGGAAATCTTGGTACTCAAGGCAGAGGAACCGAAGACAAATCCCACCAAACTATCCACTTGCACGATGGTTTTCCCTACAAAAACACTGACAGACGAGGATATCGAAAAGTTTTTGCAGAAGGAATTACAGACATTCGAAGCTTTAGGTGTCACAAATATCGCAGCACACCGCATCATCTTAAAAGACGACCGCCCGATTAAACAACGGTATTTCCCGAGAAACTTTGCAATGCAGAGTATCATCGACAAGGAAATCGACGAACTTCTGGCCAAAGGAAACATTGAGCCGTCCCACATTTGCCGCCTAGAGAAGGTGTTCGTTACAATTGTCTTACACTTTCCTTTGCTTACAAATATACAGTGTATAGAATACATTACAACAACGAAATTTTTTTGTATAAAAACCTCTAGCTTTTGGAAATGATCCTCAGAATTCAAACAGCAATCAGTTTGTTAGTTTAATATTTTCAACTACTAATAATTTTTTTTCCAAGTGTAAAAAGTGCTTGTTTCAACAAATTTAGCTAAAGAATTCAATCATTGTAAAGTGTTAAACATATGACAAAATATAAAACATTGTGACAGATTACACAATATAAAACATTGTTACAGATTACACAATATAAACAAAAAACAATAATTTTTTAGTGATATTTTTCCATTTTAAATATGAAGAGCTATATATGTGAAGTATGTGAGCAGGCGTTCACTACGGTGCGCTGCCTGAAGAGACATGTATAAGCGAAAAATGGAAAGACACTATATCAGTGCATAGTTTGCAAGCAATCGCTTAGCAGACGCGATGCAGCACAAACACCATCATCATCATCATTACCGTACAGCAGCAGCATTATCATCAGCAGCACAAACACCATCTTCATTATCGTCAGCAGCAGCAGCACAAGCATCGACATCATCAGCAGCAGAAGCATCATCATCGTCACTATCAGCAACTACAATAACATTGTTTAACGCTAACGAGACCCTTCATTGTGCAAATTGCAATGAAGACGTTTCTCGGAGAAGTTGGAGCTTCCATATAAGAAGCTTTAAACATAAGAATAATTGTTGGACACCGTTAGATGGCGGACTAAAGTGTATTCGGTCCGCATTCAAAAATCGAATTCAAACTATTCTACTGGTAACTGAGGATGAGGGTCTTCCTATTCCTCAAGAGTACTTTGAAAAGAGAAAAGAAATGGTAGCTAAGCTACTCGAAAATTTGCTAGAAAAGCATAGAACTCTGAAATTCAATATTCAGGAAACAGTCGAAGATGAACGTGTTGTGGAGTTGAAATCATTTCAAACAAAAATGATTTTGCTCTAGAAAGTGGAAAAATTTAGGGCCCTATTCTCATTTACAATACAACATCGGTTGTGTTGTCTTCAAGACAACACAACTTTGAAGACAACTGAGTTCGAATTCCGTATTACGATTTACAACCATTCGAAGTTGTAAGTTGTCTTGTCAAACTTTAGGCAGAAATTTTCGAAGCCACCAACAGTTTTGATGTTTCAGTTGCTTGAATATGCATGTGTTTTTTTCTTTAGTAGTGTTACACTTCGCATTATGCAAAATACTCCACATTTTGCAATTAAGTCTTTAAGAAAATCAAAATAAAGCACCAAATAGTGTGTTGTTACTATGGAAATGTATGCTGCTATATTTGTGAAGATATTTTATATTGTTCTGTTGGATAAATTCTACTCTTATTTACAAAAACAAAATTTCAAATTAGTACCAAAAAAATAAATGCAATGAATACTATTGCCAGATCTGTAACCCTGCCGTACAGTACTTATAGCATTAAAATAAAAACTGTGGTTTGTTTACAATTGTGATTAAAGATAAATAAATATTATAATGGAAATTGGTGTCGATTTATTCTTCCCGGAAGAAGAAAATCAAAATACCATAAATATTGCAAGAAGTGATATTGCAAGAACAGTTGATATTATAATGCGGTTTCAAAAAAATATCACTTCATATTCTCGTAAAATCTTAGACATTAATAAATATCACTGCAATACAATAATTACATTGCATTACATTATATTTTTTGTCCATTATTTTCGCGTCAGACAACAAATTCACGTGAAACATGCGACCCTTTCAATAAACATAGCTGATCACAACTGCTCTCTAGGTGTTGTCTGATTTTGACACATAAGACAACACAACTGGGGTTGTGTTGTGAACCAGAATAGACATAATTTTTGCTTATACAACTTCGAAAGACAACCAGCTTGACAACTTTCAGCAAAGTTGTAAACCGTAATACCGATTTTGCTTAGACAACACAACTTACAACATAAGTTGTAAATGAGAATAGGGCCCTTAACAACATCTACGCGGATATGGCTCAACACTTGTTCAACAAAATGGGTGAGTTTTAGGAGAGGGATAGTGAATGAGAATATGTTTCCTTGGGGTGAATGTTAATCGGTACAAACCGTTGAAGGGGACTTCGTACATCCCTCTCCCCAAATCTTTAATGGAGAAACGTGCCTGCATCAACGTGCAAAATAGTGATGTCTTCTGTTTCAAATGGGCAATAGTTTCAGCACTTATGCCAGCGTTATGCAATCCGCATAGACCGCAAATGTATATTATACATAACATCGAAGCGGAAACATCGAAGCGCCACTTGCTAATGGCGTTTCACAAAATTTTATGGGATTAAAGTTCCCTATACCAATGGACGGCATCACTTAATTTAAGCCATTAAATGGAAATATAAGCGTCAAGGTGTTTGGCTTCGATGAGTAACATCGAGGAACCATACCATTGTACAAAACTGGAAAAGACGTTGCACATCAACTTGCTGCTGCTTGAATGGTGAGCAGTTCCATTAGGTAGGTAGGCAGGTAGGTAGGTATGGCTGTTCCAAAAGAACACACTTAGACCATGAAGGTCCATTGTGATGCCATGTGGATCTCTCCCCCTCAGAGCTATGTCAGCCACGAAGTACTATTTATATAGCGACTTAAGGCCCTTACGTTAATTGGATCCATGTCGCAGAGGCTTTCATAAAAATAGACTCCTAAGTGGACCTGTCTTTTAAGAGCTAGGGCTGGGCAGCTACATAAGAGATGTGAGATCGTTTCCTCTTCCTCTTCATCTCTGCAGCTCCTACAAAAATCATTTGAGAAAAGTCCCAGCCTCCTAGCATGAGCCCCAAAGAGGCAGTGGCCTGTTATGACCCCTATCACCCGCCTAATAATTACCTTGCTCAAAGTGAGGAGGTCTTGCGCGTTCTTCTGGTGGTAACGTGGCCATAATTGCCTTGCAATAACGCAAGTAGCCAACTCCTCCCCTAAGTTATCTGTTATGATGACTGATTCAGTGCCCAGGCGGGCTAGTTCATCCGCGTAGCAATTCCCTGGAATGTTGCTGTGTCCTGGGACCCAGCACAATTTTTTAGGTAGCTGTTCCGCAATCTCGTTAAGAGATCGGTGATAGCTTGCTACCACCATGGAAGTGGTGAAGGTCGATTCCAGGGATCTAATCGCAGCCTGGCTATCAGTGGTCCGCAAAAGGAAATTTTCCCTCCATTCCAAGAGTTTTACAGAAAACCCCAGCACCAACCCTGTCACGCAACTTCGAGCCGTCCGTATACACTTGTGTAACTTCCTTGCCCGGCAGAGTTCCATCCTCCCAGTCTCCTCTCGATGGTATATCCGTTCGAAATTTTTGAGCTGGGAGAAAGGTTAGAACGATGTAATCTAGATTCTCGAAGGAGGATGGAAGTCCTTCCAGAATGATTTGGTGACACACTTTCGTGTTGGTTCACCTGTTTACAGCGTTTAGTCTTACCGCTGAACACTTAGCTTGTAGCCTACCCATAATATCTATTGGTAGAAGGTGCAACAGCACCTCTAGAGCTGCTGTTGGTGTCGACCTCAAAACACCTCCTATGCATAAACAAGCAGATCTTTGAACTTTTCCTAATAATCTGCAATTTGTTACCCTACTCAAAGCTGGCCACCAAGTGACCACCCCATACAGCAGTATTGACCTGACTAGTGCAACATACAACCAATTTATTATCGATGGACTGAAACCCCATTTATTACCAATGGCTCTCCTACAAGAGTAGAAGGCCACCGTGGCTTTATTCACTCTGTCGATAATGTTTGGGTTCCAGCTCAATTTTCTATCCAGAATAAGACCTAGAAATTTTGCCTTATCCCCGAAATTAAGCCTTACTTCGCCCATACTTAGAGGTTCAATCCGCAGAATTTCGTGCTTCCTCGTAAAGAGAACCAATTCAGTTTTCTGTGGGTTTACACCCAAACCCATCGGAGCTGCCCATCTTCTTATGATGTTTAGAGCATGTTGTACAAGGTCCCTGATTACACATGGGTGTTTGCCAGAGGCCGCTATGGCAAGATCATCCGCATATGCAACAACCTGTAGACCTTCATTTTCCAGAATTCCATTAGAAGAGCAGTTCCATTACATATGGATTAAAAATATTTCAAGGTAACTATAATTTGCATTCTTTTCTTTCTATATAAATCTACTTTAATTTTAATCTAATTTATGTTTTAATCTGATATAATCTTCTATGAAAATAAATAATCTAATTTAATAATTTTTTTATTTTTGTTTAGAGATTGATAAGACAGCAGCAAACACAATACTTCGACAAACACAAGTCTTCCCAATCACTCTGATTTCTTCAGTAATTTATATGACAAAAATTGTTCAGTTGAAGACTATCAGCATGCTATAAAGGATTGGCAAGTCTTCAACTGTCAAACACTAGAAGACTATATGATGCTATATTTGGAGGCTGATGTACTAATATTGGCAGATGTTTTTGAGAACTATTGAAAGGTTTTAAAATGAGTTATTGAGGATACGTACATACGTACACACGTCACGACCAAACTAGTCAAAATGGACTCAAAATGTGTGTTGAGTCCATCAAAATCTCAATATCGAAATTTTTTGCGATTACAATACTTTCTTGTATTTACTACGTATGCAAGGAAGTAAAAACTAAGGGCACTTTTAAACGTACTTTTATTATTCATTATTCTCGACCGAGGTCGACTAATTTAAAATTAATCTTAGCTACTAACGCCGCTCCCAGGAACACACCTGGGGAGATTTTAGTTTTATGGATCACCACTTCTCGCAGTTTAGTTTTGAATTTCAACTGTATGAAACATGTAACTAGCTTTAACTACAGTACGTGTCGCGGATGAAAATTTTATCTGACTATTAATTTCAACGTACCTATTTCTTCTCCTTTTGGAGTAATTATTGTTAGCTCTTTTTTATTGAATCTAATATGGGCTTTTTCCATAGGATGACCCGTGACCTGGCAATCCTTGGACTTTTCTTTTACTAAGGTAGGGTCTGCTCCCATATTAACCCATAAGATAAGTTTATCATTAGTTGCCTCTGCACAACGAAACTCAATAAACACATTATCTAGTTTATTTCCTTAGCGATACCCATACTTATTCTTTTCATTGGTTTCGAAACTATTTATTGGGCTAAATTCCTCCTTTTCTTTTTCTTGTATACTTTCGCCTTCACATTCTTGAATGTTTCTGTTTGGTTTTACTATTCCAGACTCTTAAACTTTTATCTACTACAGTTTTGTTTTTTGTATTCACTAGTAAGTCCCCGGTGCTCCGGATTAATGAATGGATTAGCTCGCCGGCTAGTGCAAGGTTCGCCATAGAAATGTATAAAAAAAAGTCGGGAATTTCTTTCTAAATATACAACTTTATTTCGACACACTAGTAATTATTACTTTGAGCGGCTTCGTTAACTCGCTCGGATGCCGTGTGGCTTTATTACCTCTTTTGAGAAGTCTGTCTGATCTCCCGTTTATTTGTATGCAGTCGTGTTACGCCGTGCCTTAAATTCGTTCCAACGGGAACATATACTATCGAGCAGCCGGGGTTAATCTGGTAAACCACCGACTACTGTGTTTACTGTGACTACCGGCGGCTAACCACGCGGTGCCAAAACAGTCAATGATATTTATCATTTTGGGCGGCGTTAAAATATTTTCGCAAATAACTCGACTATCTATTTTACTAAGCGACGTGAATATATTATCGAGCGGCCGGTATTAACCACGCGCCGCCTACTATATTTGCCACCTGCGGCTAACCAAGCGATGCTTAAACAGTCGATTATATATATTCTTGCAAATTGCTCGGCTATCTATGTTATATTCACTTGCAAAATATTCGAGATGATTAACTGGTTTACCTGTGTATGATACGGAGCTCGCACGTCTGTTCTAGTCTGCAGTTTATGACCCAGTGCCATTGTCTTCACATCTACCTCAGCTGGTAACCTCTCTTGATTCTCATCGTTCCGTTTCTTACTCGTCTTGTATCAGTATGAATGTGTCTCTCTGCTGCTCGTGATATGTTCATGTGTTCGCTGTTTGCTAGATATTTTGTGTGCGCTGGTCTCTCTTCTGCATTACTCTTGCTATCCCAGTTTTGGTGACAGAACTCCTATATTCTAGCGCTACTCAAGGAGATCAATGGTCTATTATACTAGAACTTAAATCACTAATAATTGTTTCTGGTTAACTTGGGTTAATTTGGGTTTAATTGAGTAATATTAAACATTCAATTTTAAATTTTTAAGGAATAAATTACACGATTTTATTTCTTTAATAACCAAAATTAAGTCATTAATTCACTTGCTTTTAGTACATTTATGAAAACAAAAGACGACTTATCGTTCGTTTATGTATGGAGGAACTCTTATCGAGATACCATTACACACTATTCCTCCGTTACACACTATTCCTAAGCTTATTGTTCCTACGTGTTTCGTTTTCGTTTTCTGTTCGATATTACTTTGACGAATTTCATTCAGACTCGTAGATTAGATAACTGTCTCTGTGGAGGTATACCCTATCTTCCCGAATGGGTCTGACCCAAAGTTACTACTTTTTTGGGTTCCCAGGTTACTAGCCTTGCCTGGGCCCTCGGTAGTTTCCCTGAAATGATTCCCAGTTCTTCTTGGCCTGGCAATCTTTTAAGAGGTGTCCTGGTCGGTTCAACTAGTGATATGCCATATTTGATAGGCTTTGTGTGGCTCTTGCTTCCGTCCTCCGCTTTTGCTGCCATTTCCGTTGGATTTGCTGGTTATTTTGCGGTGCTGTGATTTGCTGCCATTGGTGATTACCGCAATTTCAGTTTATTTCATGCACATATTTGAAACGCTTTTAATAATATGGTGTATTTTCTCTTACTAAACATTTTTCTCTTGTGTGGCCTCTTTTATTACAGAACGAACATATTATTTTATCTAAAATTCCTTTGGTGTTGAATTTTGATCTGTCGATTTCTCTGAACGCAGGGTTTCCTTGGTAACGTTCGTTCTGCGGATATGAGGTTTCGGCGGGTAAGCTCGTGGCTAAGTTAATGTTTAACGAACTCGTTACTTGTTTGTATAGTGTCGAACATTTCTATAGCTATTTCGATCTTTTCCTCTATAGATTTTCCACCAATATTTAACCAATGTAAACCCTTAGAGTTGCGTCATTTAATACCGATTTAAATGCTGTTTTTGTCGTTGTTTCAGTTATGTTCAATAATGCGCTATCGCCTTGCCTTTTGTAAATTTTCTTGTTGTTATTGATCCACGTAATTTGGTTTTTATTAGTTCTAACTTAAATGTTCCTTGTTTGTCACCGTATACTTCAAAATTGACCAGAGTTTTAAATTCAACTCTCCTAGTTGCTTTCTAGCTCTGTATTTCATTCTTGTATATTTGTTCGCATATTACATTACTTGTCCACAACTTAAATTGAAAATAAAAATATCGCACACCTACTTATTTTTCTTCACGTTTAAGTTTACCAGCAGTCGATTTTATTTCTTAATGGTTTTTATTCCCGCTGTATTTTATGTATGCACGTACGAACGTTTTAATCGCTAACGAAGAAACGAAAACAGTTCAATATTTTTCATTTTTTATAAACAACTGCTTAGTTATTTCAGCAATTAATAAACATTGATTTGCTTTCTTAGTTATTTTTATTTACACTCTTTTTGTAGTGCCAAAATTATTTAATCGAAAGCCCACTAGTTTTCCAAACTTGAAATTTTGAAGAATTACTTCACTTTTATTCAAGACAAAAGGATTTAAAATTAATTTAAATTTAAATTATAATTTTGTGAAATAAAAATAACGAAGCTACAAATCACTCGTTTCAATCTTTATTGGATGTATTTACTAACCAACTTGCTATTGATTGCTTGTACTATTTGCTCTATTCAACTTTAATAAATTTAAACTGAATTTAAATCAAACAAAACCAATATCACTGCAAAAAATTTCCATCAACACATTATAATCATCAATTGCATTGCTTCT
This sequence comes from Thecophora atra, assembly GCA_937620795.1. NCBI lineage: Eukaryota > Metazoa > Arthropoda > Insecta > Diptera > Conopidae > Thecophora > Thecophora atra. The sequence continues at coordinate 46,486,592 of OW569398.1, forward strand.
ATAAATACTTGAAATCCCGAACATTTATTTTAAATCCCCCACAACCAATCATTTTAAATCCCCCACAACCAATCAGCCCCACATGGGTTATTAATTTGAATATCGGATAGCATATTTCGTTCAGCCGTACTGTTCGTTATTTCCGTTATATTTAATGATGTAAACATCACATCCAGATGAATTTGGAATAAGATCAAGGAGCCCATTTTGTCCAGTTGTACTGTACGTTCGTTTCATTGAATGGTGTTTTCGTAAATGAACTATTTAATATTTGGAAAAAATCTACCCTTTCCCAGTATAAGCGATTTTTTGTTGTTGTTGTTGTTGTATATGTTGTTGTTGTAGCTCCCCACAACAACAAGTCCCGGCCCCCGCTCCGCCCCCATTTAGGAGATATAAGCCTTTTAAGTTTTAAACTTTGGGGGTCTATATCTCCGTAATCCCGGCACATACCTCAACAATATATACATCGTTGGAAAGGTAATTTCAATATCTATAGTACTTGTGTAGAGACATTTTCCCGGAAAACTTTTACTTTTCCCGTAAAACGAGATTATAGTTTTTCCTACTTTTTGTTTTGATGTTTATGAATTTTTTGAAAATGAAGTTGTTTGGAATGATATATTTTAGCTTACATTTTAAGAAAACATACTTAATAGCGAATGTTTACGTATTTTTTTATTAAAATCGGTGCAGTGGTTTGGGAGAAAACGATATTTAAACATGCACAGTCTACTCCCTTCTTGATTGGTAATGTAAGTTACATAAAGCCCTAGTAACGTTGTGCACAGTAGAGAAGCGCCGCAGGCGAAAAATTTTTTTTGTTGTTGTTTTTGTTGTTGAAATGAACAATTTTTATGAAAAAAAATCGCGCAATAGCAAAAGTAATAGCAAAAGTAAAGGAAACGAAAATTAAATAATTCAGTACTTGTAATAAAAATTAAATAATTCAATGTTTTAATTACATAACTCCATATTTCAGAACAAAAGTCCATAATCATAATCAACTTATTATGTTGTGACGTCCGTGTCTTCGCTGTTACTGGGTAGACGTGTGGCTGTGGCAGCACTTTAGTAATTTTTTGAATAATGTCGCTCCTTGCGCTGTGATTAGTACTCGGGGTATGGGAAGCAATTTCTTGGGCATCCTCTTTCACTGGCGTAATACACCTTTAGGTCGGAGCCGTCCATGTGCCTTTTCGTGTGGGTTTGCGTAGCTTCGCGATGACCGGCGAGATGAAACTCGTTATCACATAGGGTTCATCACATCGTGGAGCCAATTTCGCGGTAAACTTGTCCGCCGCTTTTGAGAGTGGGTGTTGTCTCACCAACACTAGTTGGACGATTTTGGGTTTCCAACTTCTGCGACGGAGATTGTAGTGTTTATCCTGGCTTTTCGCCGCTCGCGGCATATTTTCCTGCACCATCTGGAACGCTTGTTTTAGGCGATCGGCGTGCGCTTGTTGGAATGTCTCCATGCGACCAGTGCCATCTACTGCTCTGTCGAGCAGTGCGTTAGGTAGACTCTAACTAGCTAGAGTTGAATGCGAGTGTCATATCCGGGAGTAATTCATACCACGTGTTCTGCTGCGGCCCGGTAAACTGCGAAATCATTCCCTTGATGGTTCGATTGGAACGTTTTGTGGGATTATCCTGGGGCGTGTAGACGCGGTATAACGTTGCTGCCCAGATCCTGTAGAAATCTTTTAAAGCTTTCACTTGTAAATTGGGTATCATTATAGCAAGTGAGGATTTTTGGTACGCCAAAGCGTGCTTAAATGAACTCACGAAAGGCTCTGATTAATTGGTGCGCGGTAGCGCCTCGGCAGGGTATCATTTCGATCCATTTTGAGAACTTGTCGGTAAACACTATCAGCATTTTGTTTAGGTGCTTTGTTCTTGGCAGTGGGCCTACGAAATCGGCGGTTACCGTTGCCCAGGGTTCGTCAGGGAAGTGGGTTACCATTTTACCCGCTTGTTTTAACTGGCTGGCCTTGTGCAGTTGGCAACTTTGGCACTCCCGGACGTACCAGCTTGCCAGGCGGAACATTCCTGGCCAGTAGTATCGTTGGGCAATTCGGGTAATGGTTTTGCGAACGCCGATGTGGCCAGTAGTGGAGATATCATGGGTTTCCGCGAGCACCTCTTCTCTGACATCTCTTTATCCCAACGCATGGAAACTTTCTAAAATTATTCCACTTCCGAAACCTCCTGTTTGGAACACTGTTCCATATCGCCCAACCGCTATACTTCCTTTCCTTAGTAAAGCTTTTGAAGGTATTATTAGTGTCCGAATGAAACTGTATCTGGAGGATAAAAGACTTATTTTCAGGCACCAATCAGGTTTTAGCACAGCTGCACAACTGCACAACTGCTCTAATTAAAGTGTGTGAGAAATTAGAGTTGTTTTAGATAATGATATGGTATGTCTAATCGTCTTTTTATACCCTACACCTTAAGGTTGAGGGTATATTTACTTTCTACCGGAGTGTGTAACGCATAGAACTAGACAAGATAGGTATGGAAAAGTATATATATTCTTGATCAGCATCACCACAAAATTGAAATAACGATGTCTGTCCGTCTGTCTGTCTGTCCGTTGAAATCACGATCACAGGAGAACGGATTAGGATTTCAAAATGAAATTAGGCAAAAACATTCGTTGCTATGTTGGGGTGTTTTGTATTAAAAATGGGCAAAATCGCCCAAGGACCACGCCTACTTTTTATATCGAGAGTGCAGGTACCTCTTTTTTGCCTATTAAAAAAGGCCATATCAGCATCACTTTTTGAGAGAAGACAAGAAAATTTTATATGTAGGTTTAGACTAATGCTTCTAGTTAATATGCCAAATATGGGCGTGATCCGCCCACTTTTAGTTTACATAGGTCATGGAGGGTTTTACATGGATTGTATTGAAAGGTATATAAGTTTCCTGAATAATGGTGTACATAATATTGTAGTTTGTGAACCAATAATATTCTGTTGGGAAAAAATGGGCAGGCCACGCCTACTTTTTACCCATCCACCCAGTATTGCAATATAGTTTTATACACTACACCTAAATTTTGAGAGTAAACGCACTTAGTATCGGTGTTTGTAACGCACAGAAATAGTTAAGCAGCTATAATTATAGTTTATCTTATATATCTTATATGTACGAGTATATATGCAGCTTTAAGGTGTAGGGTATTTCGGCTACAGCCCGGCTGTAGACAACACCTTTACTAGTTAGATTTCTCTAATGCGTTTGACTGCATCAATCACAAAATTCTCACAAGCAAGCTCAAATCCCAATTTTTTGCCTATGGCCCATACTGCAATTTTATATCGTCGTATCTTCAGAACCGTCACCAATATGTCTGGTTCCCAAATGCATGTTCCTCAACGGTTCCAGTGCTCGCCGGTGTTCCACAAGGATCGATATTAAGTCCGCTTCTATTTTCTATTTTTATAAATGATATCGTCAGTTGCATATACTTTCCTGGCTATCATATTTATGCAGACGATCTTCAAATTTATAAATTATGTAACAAATCGCAAATACATCGAGCTGCGCAAGCAGCTAATTCAGATTTGAATGCCATCTTTGAATGGTAGTCGATAAACGGACTAAACCGCAACCCTCTCAAAACCAAAGCAATGTTAATAAATAGACTTCGTCTGAAAGTTAATCTTCAACCTTTATTTTTGAATGGAGTTGCAGTTGAGTACGTGGACTCCAGAAAAAACCTAGGAATTTTTATTAACAATTCGTTTTCTTGGAGCACCCATATTAACTGGATTGCTTCTAGAGTTTACGCTGGGCTGAGGGGCTGTCTCCCACAAGCATGTATCTCCCTGTCAACGTGAAGTTAAAACTCGTAAAATCTTTTATTATACCAATACTTATATATGCTTGCGAACTTTTCTCCAATCTTGACTTTGAATCAAATAGAAAATTACAGATGGCTTTCAATCATTGTGCTAGATTTATATTTAATATTGATGACGAACCCTGGGCAACGGTAACCGCCGATTTCGTAGGCCCACTGCCAAGAACAAAGCACCTAAACAAAATGCTGATAGTGTTTACCGACAAGTTCTCAAAATGGATCGAAATGATACCCTGCCGAGGCGCTACCGCGCACCAATTAATCAGAGCCTTTCGTGAGTTCATTTAAGCACGCTTTGGCGTACCAAAAATCCTCACTTGCTATAATGATACCCAATTTACAAGTGAAAGCTTTAAAAGATTTCTACAGGATCTGGGCAGCAACGTTATACCGCGTCTACACGCCCCAGGATAATCCCACAAAACGTTCCAATCGAACCATCAAGGGAATGATTTCGCAGTTTACCGGGCCGCAGCAGAACACGTGGTATGAATTACTCCCGGATATGACACTCGCATTCAACTCTAGCTAGTTAGAGTCTACCTAACGCACTGCTCGACAGAGCAGTAGATGGCACTGGTCGCATGGAGACATTCCAACAAGCGCACGCCGATCGCCTAAAACAAGCGTTCCAGATGGTGCAGGAAAATATGCCGCGAGCGGCGAAAAGCCAGGATAAACACTACAATCTCCGTCGCAGAAGTTGGAAACCCAAAATCGTCCAACTAGTGTTGGTGAGACAACACCCACTCTCAAAAGCGGCGGACAAGTTTACCGCGAAATTGGCTCCACGATGTGATGAACCCTATGTGATAACGAGTTTCATCTCGCCGGTCATCGCGAAGCTACGCAAACCCACACGAAAAGGCACATGGACGGCTCCGACCTAAAGGTGTATTACGCCAGTGAAAGAGGATGCCCAAGAAATTGCTTCCCATACCCCGAGTACTAATCACAGCGCAAGGAGCGACATTATTCAAAAAATTACTAAAGTGCTGCCACAGCCACACGTCTACCCAGTAACAGCGAAGACACGGACGTCACAACATAATAAGTTGATTATGATTATGGACTTTTGTTCTGAAATATGGAGTTATGTAATTAAAACATTGAATTATTTAATTTTTATTACAAGTACTGAATTATTTAATTTTCGTTTCCTTTACTTTTGCTATTACTTTTGCTATTGCGCGATTTTTTTTCATAAAAATTGTTCATTTCAACAACAAAAACAACAACAAAAAAAATTTTTCGCCTGCGGCGCTTCTCTACTGTGCACAACGTTACTAGGGCTTTATGTAACTTACATTACCAATCAAGAAGGGAGTAGACTGTGCATGTTTAAATATCGTTTTCTCCCAAACCACTGCACCGATTTTAATAAAAAAATACGTAAACATTCGCTATTAAGTATGTTTTCTTAAAATGTAAGCTAAAATATATCATTCCAAACAACTTCATTTTCAAAAAATTCATAAACATCAAAACAAAAAGTAGGAAAAACTATAATCTCGTTTTACGGGAAAAGTAAAAGTTTTCCGGGAAAATGTCTCTACACAAGTACTATAGATATTGAAATTACCTTTCCAACGATGTATATATTGTTGAGGTATGTGCCGGGATTACGGAGATATAGACCCCCAAAGTTTAAAACTTAAAAGGCTTATATCTCCTAAATGGGGGCGGAGCGGGGGCCGGGACTTGTTGTTGTGGGGAGCTACAACAACAACATATACAACAACAACAACAACAAAAAATCGCTTATACTGGGAAAGGGTAGATTTTTTCCAAATATTAAATAGTTCATTTACGAAAACACCATTCAATGAAACGAACGTACAGTACAACTGGACAAAATGGGCTCCTTGATCTTATTCCAAATTCATCTGGATGTGATGTTTACATCATTAAATATAACGGAAATAACGAACAGTACGGCTGAACGAAATATGCTATCCGATATTCAAATTAATAACCCATGTGGGGCTGATTGGTTGTGGGGGATTTAAAATGATTGGTTGTGGGGGATTTAAAATAAATGTTCGGGATTTCAAGTATTTATAGAAGCAATGCAATTGATGATTATAATGTGTTGATGGAAATTTTTTGCAGTGATATTGGTTTTGTTTGATTTAAATTCAGTTTAAATTTATTAAAGTTGAATAGAGCAAATAGTACAAGCAATCAATAGCAAGTTGGTTAGTAAATACATCCAATAAAGATTGAAACGAGTGATTTGTAGCTTCGTTATTTTTATTTCACAAAATTATAATTTAAATTTAAATTAATTTTAAATCCTTTTGTCTTGAATAAAAGTGAAGTAATTCTTCAAAATTTCAAGTTTGGAAAACTAGTGGGCTTTCGATTAAATAATTTTGGCACTACAAAAAGAGTGTAAATAAAAATAACTAAGAAAGCAAATCAATGTTTATTAATTGCTGAAATAACTAAGCAGTTGTTTATAAAAAATGAAAAATATTGAACTGTTTTCGTTTCTTCGTTAGCGATTAAAACGTTCGTACGTGCATACATAAAATACAGCGGGAATAAAAACCATTAAGAAATAAAATCGACTGCTGGTAAACTTAAACGTGAAGAAAAATAAGTAGGTGTGCGATATTTTTATTTTCAATTTAAGTTGTGGACAAGTAATGTAATATGCGAACAAATATACAAGAATGAAATACAGAGCTAGAAAGCAACTAGGAGAGTTGAATTTAAAACTCTGGTCAATTTTGAAGTATACGGTGACAAACAAGGAACATTTAAGTTAGAACTAATAAAAACCAAATTACGTGGATCAATAACAACAAGAAAATTTACAAAAGGCAAGGCGATAGCGCATTATTGAACATAACTGAAACAACGACAAAAACAGCATTTAAATCGGTATTAAATGACGCAACTCTAAGGGTTTACATTGGTTAAATATTGGTGGAAAATCTATAGAGGAAAAGATCGAAATAGCTATAGAAATGTTCGACACTATACAAACAAGTAACGAGTTCGTTAAACATTAACTTAGCCACGAGCTTACCCGCCGAAACCTCATATCCGCAGAACGAACGTTACCAAGGAAACCCTGCGTTCAGAGAAATCGACAGATCAAAATTCAACACCAAAGGAATTTTAGATAAAATAATATGTTCGTTCTGTAATAAAAGAGGCCACACAAGAGAAAAATGTTTAGTAAGAGAAAATACACCATATTATTAAAAGCGTTTCAAATATGTGCATGAAATAAACTGAAATTGCGGTAATCACCAATGGCAGCAAATCACAGCACCGCAAAATAACCAGCAAATCCAACGGAAATGGCAGCAAAAGCGGAGGACGGAAGCAAGAGCCACACAAAGCCTATCAAATATGGCATATCACTAGTTGAACCGACCAGGACACCTCTTAAAAGATTGCCAGGCCAAGAAGAACTGGGAATCATTTCAGGGAAACTACCGAGGGCCCAGGCAAGGCTAGTAACCTGGGAACCCAAAAAAGTAGTAACTTTGGGTCAGACCCATTCGGGAAGATAGGGTATACCTCCACAGAGACAGTTATCTAATCTACGAGTCTGAATGAAATTCGTCAAAGTAATATCGAACAGAAAACGAAAACGAAACACGTAGGAACAATAAGCTTAGGAATAGTGTGTAACGGAGGAATAGTGTGTAATGGTATCTCGATAAGAGTTCCTCCATACATAAACGAACGATAAGTCGTCTTTTGTTTTCATAAATGTACTAAAAGCAAGTGAATTAATGACTTAATTTTGGTTATTAAAGAAATAAAATCGTGTAATTTATTCCTTAAAAATTTAAAATTGAATGTTTAATATTACTCAATTAAACCCAAATTAACCCAAGTTAACCAGAAACAATTATTAGTGATTTAAGTTCTAGTATAATAGACCATTGATCTCCTTGAGTAGCGCTAGAATATAGGAGTTCTGTCACCAAAACTGGGATAGCAAGAGTAATGCAGAAGAGAGACCAGCGCACACAAAATATCTAGCAAACAGCGAACACATGAACATATCACGAGCAGCAGAGAGACACATTCATACTGATACAAGACGAGTAAGAAACGGAACGATGAGAATCAAGAGAGGTTACCAGCTGAGGTAGATGTGAAGACAATGGCACTGGGTCATAAACTGCAGACTAGAACAGACGTGCGAGCTCCGTATCATACACAGGTAAACCAGTTAATCATCTCGAATATTTTGCAAGTGAATATAACATAGATAGCCGAGCAATTTGCAAGAATATATATAATCGACTGTTTAAGCATCGCTTGGTTAGCCGCAGGTGGCAAATATAGTAGGCGGCGCGTGGTTAATACCGGCCGCTCGATAATATATTCACGTCGCTTAGTAAAATAGATAGTCGAGTTATTTGCGAAAATATTTTAACGCCGCCCAAAATGATAAATATCATTGACTGTTTTGGCACCGCGTGGTTAGCCGCCGGTAGTCACAGTAAACACAGTAGTCGGTGGTTTACCAGATTAACCCCGGCTGCTCGATAGTATATGTTCCCGTTGGAACGAATTTAAGGCACGGCGTAACACGACTGCATACAAATAAACGGGAGATCAGACAGACTTCTCAAAAGAGGTAATAAAGCCACACGGCATCCGAGCGAGTTAACGAAGCCGCTCAAAGTAATAATTACTAGTGTGTCGAAATAAAGTTGTATATTTAGAAAGAAATTCCCGACTTTTTTTTATACATTTCTATGGCGAACCTTGCACTAGCCGGCGAGCTAATCCATTCATTAATCCGGAGCACCGGGGACTTACTAGTGAATACAAAAAACAAAACTGTAGTAGATAAAAGTTTAAGAGTCTGGAATAGTAAAACCAAACAGAAACATTCAAGAATGTGAAGGCGAAAGTATACAAGAAAAAGAAAAGGAGGAATTTAGCCCAATAAATAGTTTCGAAACCAATGAAAAGAATAAGTATGGGTATCGCTAAGGAAATAAACTAGATAATGTGTTTATTGAGTTTCGTTGTGCAGAGGCAACTAATGATAAACTTATCTTATGGGTTAATATGGGAGCAGACCCTACCTTAGTAAAAGAAAAGTCCAAGGATTGCCAGGTCACGGGTCATCCTATGGAAAAAGCCCATATTAGATTCAATAAAAAAGAGCTAACAATAATTACTCCAAAAGGAGAAGAAATAGGTACGTTGAAATTAATAGTCAGATAAAATTTTCATCCGCGACACGTACTGTAGTTAAAGCTAGTTACATGTTTCATACAGTTGAAATTCAAAACTAAACTGCGAGAAGTGGTGATCCATAAAACTAAAATCTCCCCAGGTGTGTTCCTGGGAGCGGCGTTAGTAGCTAAGATTAATTTTAAATTAGTCGACCTCGGTCGAGAATAATGAATAATAAAAGTACGTTTAAAAGTGCCCTTAGTTTTTACTTCCTTGCATACGTAGTAAATACAAGAAAGTATTGTAATCGCAAAAAATTTCGATATTGAGATTTTGATGGACTCAACACACATTTTGAGTCCATTTTGACTAGTTTGGTCGTGACGTGTGTACGTATGTACGTATCCTCAATAACTCATTTTAAAACCTTTCAATAGTTCTCAAAAACATCTGCCAATATTAGTACATCAGCCTCCAAATATAGAATGTAGTCATCGCCGCCAAGTTGATGAGGAATATGACGGTAAAGTTCACAGTTTTCTATGGTGTAATCGCTGTACTGCTGAGGGTTTTCTTGGACTTCATTCATCTTCCTTTGTAACCATGTTTTCTCTGTTTTTTGTCTGTCGAAATCTCGGTGGTAATTTTCCCTGCTGCTTCTGGTGATTGTCGAGATAATGCATCCGCGACAATGTTAAGTTTTCCTTTGCAATATTGTACGCCAAATATATATTGCTGTAGCTCAAGAGCCCACCTGGCGAAACGTCCAGAGGGAATCTCTAAGGTGAACCGATATCCTTCGAGGTAAGGTCGCATTTTCCTTATTGCCCACACTATGGCCAAGCATTCCTTCTCTGTATGGGAGTAGTTATATTCTGCCTTGTTCAATCGGCGACTAGCATTTCGACCTTCTCGTCTCCGTCGACGTCTTGGATTTCTTGTTTGGCAGTATGAATTTTCGATTAAATTCTGGACATGCAAGTATTGGTGCGGCCGTTAGTTTCTGCTTCAAATCTTCAAACGCCTTGCTCTGTGGTTCATCCCATTTCCAATATTTGCCTTTTTTCAGTAGCGTTGTCAGTGGTTGGATGATGTCAGCAAAATTTGGTACAAACCGCCGATACAACGAAGCTATTCCTAAGTAGCGCCGGAGTTCTCGTATGTTCTGTGATGGCTGTAGTATTCGGATTGCAGCAATCTTGTCGGGATCAGTGTGAATGCCCTTGTCGCTGATCATATGCCCTACTTATTTCAATTCTCTCTTCAAGAACTCGAACTGTGTATTGTTTGCTATCTTCTGCCATTCGAATTTGCCAGTAGCCGTTCTTTAAATCAAGGCTACTTATATACTTAGCGTCGCGAAGCCGGTCTAGGATGTGTTGGATTCTTGCTATTGGATAAGCGTCGGGTACGGACTTATCATTCAGCTGACGATAGTCAATGCAAAGCCGCCACTTCCCCGTCTTCTTCCGACCCAGCACTATTGGCGCGCTGAACGGACTGTGACACGGTTTAATGCATTCGTTTCTCAGTAAGTTGTCTATTTCTTCGTTGATAACATTTTGCACAGCTGGATTCCGCGGAAAATATCGTTGTTTAATTGGACGGACATCTCTCATGACAATCTTGTGTTGTGTGATGTTGCAAGGCCCCTGGATCTCGTTGAATTTTGCCAGTTCGTTCTGCAGAATTTCCTCGGCGTCTTCCATCGTGATTTCTCGCTTTTCTTGTATGGTGCTGAATCTGGTCATCTCGGGTCGGGCTGTGTCTTCTTTCACCAACCTCACACATTGGTTTCTACACGTGATGACGCGCATAAAAAATCCATTCCCAGTGTGACGTCGTCTATGACTTCTGGAAGGACAACGAACACAATGACACCTGTCTCTTCGTTAAGGGTTACACGAAGTGATATTTCTCCCAAGATCGTTTTTTGTAAATTGTCGGCTAGCGTTAAGTTTGTTTCAACTGGAACGATTTCCTTCACAGCTCCGAGCTTTTCCACCACGTTTCTGCCAATGCTTCATGATCGGCCCGCCCTCGGCAAGACATTCGAGATCTTTCGCTAATGTCATCAGTTCCTGGATAGTTTGGAATTCCATTCTCTTAATATAGAAACAAAATTCAATTCTGGAATTCTTGTATATCCGTTCCAATTTTTGCGCCTCTTTGTAGTCAGCATATCTCATCAAGTTTTGCAGCCTCAGCACGTAATCTTTAAATTTTTCCTCGCTAGTTCCGGCATCATTCTCGGTAACATATCGGTTTCCAAACCAAATGTCTCGGACAATTCCTCGATGCGTTCGGTAAATGAAAGTAGGTCCTTTTCACCATCGAACCTCACGGACCATTTGCGAACGATATCGATCACCAACGCGTAGTGTTAAGCTGATGCCTGTGTCGGAATCATGGTTACGTCTCTCGAGCTTATGCTTATCGTAGTAGGCGTATTTAATTTTCCCCCTGCTGTACTTGTTTTCGTAGCCTCCGCCCCGATCTGACTTGTTTTGGCGGTACTTTTCTTCGTATCGGCTCAGTTGTTCCTCTACTTGCTCTTTGTGCACCTCCTCCGTAACCCACTTGCTGAATCGCTGCTGCCTCTCTTCCAATGATCCGGTAGCATCCACGCCATCCAAGCCGACACGGAACATTTTGGATCTGGATTAACTGCTATCTGGACCTGTAGTTTCGATTAACTGTTATCTGAATTGTGTCGACAACAGTCCCTCCTCGGGCGCCACTTGTAACGAACTTTACTTCGGCCGAGATGTCCTCAGCGGGTGCCAATGTTCGCGTACAAGACTAGAGACAGTAAAGTACTCAATATTCTTGTTATCCTTTACGTTTTAGTAATCTAAGATGTATGATATATATTTTTAAGATAAAGGCTTACGTAATAAACTTATGTCTATGCAGTGTTTGATTTCATATTTTCTCCGGAGCTACGTTCGTCTACGTTGTAGTTGTTTCGCGGTTATTCTGCTTCCTCAAAAGGACAGTGGACACGTTATTGCGAATGGATTCGTTCGTTGTTTGTACTCTGGTGGGCTTACGCATCCACACAGTGGGGTGATTTCGTGAGATGCCAGGCTTACGCAACCGTGCATCTACAATTTGAATGGTCTTAAGTCGTTTGACACGGTTCTTACGGTAGCTATTGTTTAACTTCCGTTCAGTTCTCTGCGATGTTATTCTTACTGAGGCACTTTGGACTTCTTTTCGTGCATTTTCCATAAACTCACTTGCACGACTGCCTTTGTACGACTGAATTTCTGTTGCATCTTTCTTTTTGCTTTTATATTCTTCGGTTGATGCTTTTGTTGTGCGCAGCGTCGTCCCGTGGTTTATTAGTTCGTAAAAAAGTTCCCGTTTTCTACGCTATGTCTGAACGTTTTGCTCGAAAACAAGTTTCCGTTTTCTATGTTCTGCTCTGCCGATTGGCCTTGCTTGGCCGATGACCTCAATCATGCGTTCTTCCGCCATTTCTTTTGTGCGTTAAGCCTCTTGTCTTCTCATCAGCGAAACACAAAACGGTAACTCGTTTTGTTATTCACTCGTTTCTTGTCCTTGACTTGTGCACGGAAGGTCAACGTTCGATTGGTTGGTTCGTTGTTCGTTAATTTTTAATACATCTAAAAATTATCGTCACAACGGTGATACAAAAAAAGAAAAAAATGCGTTAATTATAAATCCCAAAAAGATATCTGTTTCCGCCATATGAATTTGCTTACGAGATGTAGTTATTCATTCCGTAGTCAAACTAGTTTTATTATTAATCATACTACTTCTCTCTTTTCTTGTTTGACGAGAATTAGAACTTGTATTATAAAACTGTTATATACTTAATTATGTATACACAATATATATTTCTCGAATTGTTATACTTGTTATTTCGACATGAACTGAATTTTTGTAATAAATCTTTCCTTTTTGCATCGAACTTCCGCAGTAACCAGTCGATTTTTCTTTGATTCAGTAAAAAATATTATTGAAATTTTACATGGCGCCCGAACAGGGACTCACATATTAGTTTTTTTGTGAAGTTCTACGAAAAGGAAGTTGCAGACAAGGCATACAACTGGAGCATCAAGATTGAAATTGATAATTATAATTAGAATATAATTAGGCAAACAATATTGGTTGATGCACGGCAGCCGCTTATAGTTTAGCTATAGTGTTACAGTTTTTCAACCTACAATATGGCACCAAAAAAAGGTTCGAAAGGTTCAGAAGTGTGTCCTACTCGCGAAAGCTTAATTAATTCGCCTAAACGTACGAAATCATTAATAGAAAAGGGTTCTGCTTCGATGATTTTGTCGGAATTGGAACGTCGTTTAAGTTTAGTGGAATCGAATTTTTCCCAATTGGCAAGCCTTCAAACCGAATTAGAGCAATATGGCGACGATGAGCCAGACTTCAATAAAAGATACGTGATTGAAGATTTGTACTGTGAAACAAAAGCAAAAATACTTCATGCTATAGTCCAATGTCGGCGAAGCCGCTCGCATCCAACTGAAACAGATCATCTAGCTAGACAACCGCTTAATAGCACTAGTTTATCGGCTCCTAGGTACGTGAAACTTCCGAAGTTAAAACTGACAATATTCTCTGGCAAATATACGGAATGGAGTAATTGGTACAATACGTTTGTTTCGCTGGTGGATGACGAGCAAGATTTGGACGAATTATCCAAATTTGTTCATTTGCGATCGTGTCTTAGTCCAATTCCGCTGCGAACGATTGAATCATTAGAGGTTACAGCTCAAAATTACTCCCACGCGATAAGTTTATTAAAAGCACGATTCGATAATCGACCAATTATATTCCAATCTCACATTAGGGAACTGTTTGATTTACATCGCATTCCACATTCTTACCCTGCCAGTCTGCGTGGACTCGTTGATACAGTAAATTCACATCTTCGGTCGCTGCAATCGGTGGGCAGCGCCGAAGATTTAACAAACGTAATGGTTCCACTTAATTCGTTCGAAGGTAGACAGAGAAACACTCGAGAAGTGGTATGACGAGTTTAGTGGTGACAAGCTTCCATCATGGGAGCTACTTTCGAAATTTATATCGAATCGATGTACGGTCTTGGAAAATAGGGAAATTAACACCACGCCAAGCGTAGGTGGTTCACGGCAGCGGAACCAACCTTCGCCTGGCCAAGATTTTCCCAAAAAGATGTTTACTAAACAGGCTAAATCCCTAACTGCAACGGTAAGCAAGGGAAAGATAGACTGTCCAAGTTGTGGCAGCGCGCATTGTATTGCTAAATGTCCCGGGTTTATAGCATTAGATTCAATTCAGCGTTATTTCGAAGCAAAGAAGCATAAGTTATGTTTACTCTGTCTGCTAGCGAAACATTCCGTAAAAAGTTGTAAGAGTTCTCGCTGTGAATTATGCCAAGGAGCTCATAATGTACTTCTTCACCGTGATGTTCCACAGGATTTAAAGACCACTGGCTGTTGACGTTGGATTCTAACCCAAAAGATGAACTTAATGCTGCACAACCCATATCGCTTTTTCATCATGCTCTACAAATATTTTAGCTACCGCGAGTATTTTAATTCAAAATGGGGAAGGAAAATTTATACCAGGTAAAGCGGTTCCACTTCTGCCGCTCCGGGCAGAACTTCTACATATATTAAATCAAGGTTGACAAATTTTGTTGCAAAGCAGGATTTTCTGATTATGCCCGAAATAACTCAGTATGCGCCCGTTAATGCAATTCCAATTGAGAATTGGCATCTACCAAAAAATATTCAATTAGCTGACCCCAACTTTAATGGTCAACATATGGTCGATATGTTACTTGGTGTAGGGGTATTTTTTAAAATATTGTCGGTGGGCCAAATAATGCTGGGCGCGAATTTGCCACTACTTCAGAAGTCGCTGTTCGGATGGATTATAGCAGGCGAGTGCAGAAATTCTGCAAGTCCGATGCAGCGGCTGACTGTTCATACTAGCACGGTCCCAGAGGCTACCAGGTAAACAGAACTAGTTGAAAAATTTTGGAAATGTGAACACTTTATCGTAAATAAGTCTTTAGTCACTCCACATGAGCAATCTTGTGAAGACCAATTCATTTCTACAGTCAATCAAGATTCAATGGGGCGCCTGGTGGTCCGGTTACCGTTTAAAAATAATAGCTGCTGTTTAGCAGAGTCCTATAATATTGCTAAGATATTTGACACTAGAGCGAAGATTAGACCAAACCCGTGACCTAAAGAATGAGTATACAGCATTCATTAACGAATATAAGGAATTAGACCATTTAGAAGAAGTCATGGAGAATATAAATTCCGAATGTCAATATTTTATGCCTCATCACGCAGTGTTAAGGCCACAGAGTTTAACAACCAAACTACGTGTAGTTTTCTATGCGTCGCGTAAGTCGAGCAATGGCATGCCATTAAATGATAATCTTTTAGTTGGCTCAAGAATACAGCCCGAACTTCTAGAAGTATTAATTCGTTTCCGCTTTTATAATTACGCCTTAACAGCTGATATATCCAAAATGTGTCGTCAGATTTTAGTAGACAAAGAAGATTGCAAATGGCAGTGCATATTATGGCGGGAGGACAATTCGGAACGCATTAAAGCCTTGAGACTAAAAACAGTAACATACGGGACAACGTCTGCTCCGTTTTTATCGGTACGTTGTCTTAAATATTTAGCTGATACGTACAAAAATGAGTATCCAATAGCCAACAAGATTGTCACTGAAAATTTCTACATGGACGATATGCTCGCGGTAGCAAACACCATAGAAGATCTTAAACAAGTACAGGCTGAAGTTATCCAGTTGCTAGGTCTAGGTCAATTTAAACTACATAAATGGCGCTTAAATTGTGCACAGTGGTTATGTGAATTGTCGACTGCGAATAAGACTTCTCACCCTCTAAGTATTCCAACAGGCGAGGAAGGTAAAACATTGGGTGTTCTGTGGGATTCGACGAAAGATATATTTCGATTTTGTTACTCAAGCGAAAAATCCGCAAAAATAACAAAACGCGTAGTTTTGTCTGAATTGGCTCAACTCTTCGATCCAATGGGGTTACTGAACCCTATAATAGCGTTGGGTATGATATTTATGCAGGAACTGTTGTTGCTTAAGCTCGATTCGGATGAATCGCTACCCCAGGGGTTGCATGAGCAATGGAAACGATTTCGCAGTCAGTTAAACTTAATTTCCAACATTGAATTTCCGCAACTAGTGGCACCGCGTTCAAATAAATCATGTTTGCAAATTCACGGATTTTGTGACGCTTCCAACAGGGCTTATGGCAGTGCCATATATGCAAGGACCATAGACCAGTACGGATATGTGTGGGTCGAACTTATTGCAGCAAAATCGCGAATTTCGTCCATTAAGTCACAAAGTCTTCCCCGTTTAGAACTTCAAGCTGCATTGTTACTTGATAACTTCTTTGAGCAATTAAGTCATTGTCTTCTAAGTGATATAAATGCGGTATATTATTGGACCGATGCAACACTAGTTCTGAACTGGTTACATTCACATCCGTCTAAATGGTCAACATTTATAGCAAATAGAGTGTCGCAAATTCAAGAGTTTTCAAAAAATGTGAGTTGGCGGAAGGTCGATTCTAGCTCAAACCCGGCGGATATAGTATCCCGCGGAATGTTGCCTAAGGATTTAATAAATTCACAATTATGGAGAAAAGGACTACAGTTTCTTAGCTCTGCGCAATTATCGTGGACACCACAAATCATGCCTGTGTTTGGTGGTGATGTAAGTGAAATGGAAGAAAGAAAATTAAATTTCAGCTTAGCAATGATTTCAAACGTATTCGAGGACATTACCGCTAATTGTAAATTTTTAAATGATTTCTTAAAATTGCAAGCAGTTTTTGGCTAAATTTTTAGATGGGTTGAGGTAGTCCGCAAAAAACCCTTGAGCGTGGGTGCATTGACAGTAGCAGAATTGAGAGGAGGTCTGCTGTATCTGATACATGGGTCCCTATTGTTTGTGCCTCTTCGTGGCGGGACCTAGACAACATCATGGTAAGAGTTCGACTGATTTGGTGTCATTAATTTGAGGCTGTAATCTCGCTTAAATTTGACGTCGGACCCTGCACCATGACGGCTAAAACAAAAAAAAGTGATGTTAGGTCTGTGGCATCACAGAGATGTATCCTTGGTTAACATCTCAAAGTCCATGATTTTGCACACCATGGCAAGAAGTGTTTCGCTGCGGCGTTTGATAGATCAGTTGTAGTGGTCCATGTTTTGCATAGCAGGTTTACCTGCAAGTAGTAGCAAATATGGCCGGCCTAGTAGTGAACTTGCTTCTCCTACCAAGTACTTAGTAGCGAATCAGCCGGTCTAAGATGTCGAGTCGACCCTTCTAGAGGGAGGAGGGAAGACAAAACGTGGATTTAGTAGGCAAACGAAATCACTGAGCCTGAGTGCAAAGTAGTTTGAAAAAAAGATCTACGTTAAATGGAGTATAAATATAGCTTACCTAGTAGCTTCGGCAAAAAGTAGCTATAAGTTGTTTAACGGGTAAATGACTGTTTAGCTTGCTAGCAGCATTTTCCCAAGTTGTCTAATTTGCGAAATGTGGGTCTCTGCTCTGGGGTGTCGTTCGTTGCGGTGAATCACTTCAAACTTTTGAACGCTAAGAGCGCTCCAGGTTCTCTTGCTGGAGTGCAGGTAACTTGTATCGGGCGATGCAAGAGCTATGTATGTCAATTAATTTTGGCATGCATAGTTACGCCTTAATCCATTTTCCTCCAGGTTCTCTTCCTGGAGGTTTCCTACGTAATTAAATGGAGGGTGTAGAGGACTAGCCTCCCTAGAATTTTCACAGATTCAATTGGTAGCCAAAAATTTATTTTTGGCGAGTCGTTCACCAGTTGGGACTTTACAACTGGTACCATGGGCGCTCACGTCGTTCCAAGCCTCAGAGCGATTTGAGGTCGGACTCGTGGTGGCCGTGGTTGAGCTAACAAGTACAAAAACTGTCTACCAAAGCAGTAACGATAAATGGTCTGTGAACCATGATTCGAATAAAAATTTGGAACCTAAATTGCATGTTTTGATTATCTATGATTTGATTTCTTCGATTATGGGATCTTGATTTGAACACAATCCCATGCACAATGGTGTGCCGTGAGGTAAGGGCTTACGCCAGGTACTCACGTAAATCTACTAGGACTTAGTCTTAGACTTAGATTGTATCTGATACATAACATACAGCGAGTTAGTTTGTGCGAAGACTTCGAATTGCTTCTGTCAAACAAATATGCCAAATCTTGTAAAATCCAAAAACTGAATCCATTTATAGATAACTCGGGCCAAGTTTTGATTATCCGAGTTGGAGGTCGCCCACAAAATTCGGACCTCTCATTCCAATCCATGCATCCTATTCTTTTACCTGGGGACCACTCATGTACCATGGCCTTGGTGAGGTTTTTACATAAGATAAATTAGCACGCCTTTCTGCGTCAACGATTGTGGGTAATAAATGCTAGAAAGATTACCCGCAAGGTAGTGAGAGCTTGTGTTCCTTGTTTTCGGCAAAAACCAACCTTAGCTACACAGCTTATGGGCACCTTACCGTCACACAGAGTAGTAGGTAACGCTAAGCCTTTCGAAAAAAGCGGTATGGATTTTGCCGGACCGATTTCAATTCATTTTAAGGTCCGAGGTAAAAAGCCTACTAAGGCGTATCTTTCAATTTTTGTTTGCTTCTTAACAAAAGCATGCCATATTGAAGTAGTTTCAGATTTAAGTACTTCTGCTTTTATTTCAGCGCATCTCTAATTATGCATCTCAAATTAGTGGCATGTCTCTGAGTGGGCTCTTAAATCATCGGACTTTACTCATGTTTCACAAAATTATCTGTAGTAAAGAGCCTGGTTATCTCCAATTGACGATTTAGGTACTAAGTCATACAGAATAATTAACTGGGAAGTTATTCAGATAAAACGCACGCTACATTAGATTGGGCGATAAGACAAAAACCCTATGCCAGGTTACCGAAAAATTGAAATTGTTCTTGCAAGATTGTAGTGTACAAGATTCCGGTTGGACGACTCGGACTCAATTATTTATCAATAATGAACTTGGCGGTTATTGAACCACTACATCACAGTTATTCACACAATCTACACGCGAATCACAAACACACCTGTGGTGACATACTTTCCTCTTGAAGTGGCAAAAACCAGAAAACTAAAATTGCTTTGTCAGATTCTGCAATTATACCAACAAAAGCTGATAGGTTAGCTCTAGCAGTGTCACTCTGAGGCGTGAGAATCGCGGAGAACAAACTGTCTCATTATTTCCTTATTTATTTATGTATGGTGACCACGTACCTATATATATATATGTGTGTGTTCTCGCCTGAGAGATGTCTTATATTATATAATATATATATATTGTATGGGTACGTAGACACGCATATATGTGTGTATGCATATCTATTTTTCATTTTTCTCCGGTTTATACATTTGTACATTTTGTGAGACCTTGTTTTTCAAGTCTCTACTAGATGTTGCATTTGTTGCAATTATATTTCTTGGTTGAGGCCCACTGTTGTCTCCTCGGTTTAGTTCGCGAACGAAAACAATTGTGGGAATGCCTACTAACGTGGGTTAGTTTGGTATCCGTTTTAGTGGATATTGTAAAATTTCAATAATATTTTTTTACTGAATCAAAGAAAAATCGACTGGTTAGTGCGGAAGTTCGATGCAAAAAGGAAAGATTTATTACAAAAATTCAGTTCATGTCGAAATAACAAGTATAACAATTCGAGAAATATATATTGTGTATACATAATTAAGTATATAACAGTTTTATAATACAAGGTCTAATTCTCGTCAAACAAGAAAAGAGAGAAGTAGTATGATTAATAATAAAACTAGTTTGACTACAGTGGAATGAATAACTACATCTCGTAAGCAAATTCATATGACGGAAACATTCTCCCATTCTTGAAAACTTCTGGTTTCAAATGTAATAACTTATCTTTATGTATTCCTGTAAGCCAGTTTATAAAAACAATCATAAAAAATAATGAAGCGTAGTTGTTCTCATATCTAAGGCCCAATAGGCAAAGGACAAATTTTATGGACATTCCTTTTGAATACTCCTGTTGCCGTTCGAACTGATACTACTCTAATCAAACCATCGCTACCGGGATAGGTCTCAACTACGCGTCCAAGCAACCATCGGTGGTGATGGGAGTTATCTTCAGCGATAAGGACTAAGGTGCCTGCGGCGATATTGCCACACTGCTCCGTCCATTTTTGTCGCTCTTGCAATAAGGCAAGGTATTCTCTTGACCATCTTTTCCAGAAAGTTTGCTGAACGAGGAGAATCCTACTCCATCGGCTAACGTGGGATAAATTTAATTCCTCTTCCTTAAACGGTTCCGGGAAGGCATTCAAAGGACGTCCAATTAAAAAATGTCCAGGCGTTAGGGCTTCCAAATCATTCGGATCTGATGAAAGTGGGCTAATTGGTCTTGAGTTCATTATCGCTTCAATTTGGGCCGTCACAGTAGATAGTTCCTCAAATGTTAGTGATGCATTGTTAATATGAGGAACCAGCAAATTTTTTGCAACCTTCACTGCGCTTTCCCATAACCCTCCAAAATGGGGTGAGCGAGGGGGTATGAAATGAAAATTTACTCCTCCTACAGCGCACTCTTTTTGTAATTTCGTTTTCGTGTTGTCGTTGAAGAATTGAGTTGCCAACTCCTTCATTTCTCTGGATGCTCCTACAAAATTCGTTGCATTATCACAGAACAGATCCGTGCATAATCGTCTTCTGGCAAAAAATCGTTTCAGCGCTGAAATAAAAGCAGAAGTACTTAAATCTGAAACTACTTCAATATGGCATGCTTTTGTTAAGAAGCAAACAAAAATTGAAAGATACGCCTTAGTAGGCTTTTTACCTCGGACCTTAAAATGAATTGAAATCGGTCCGGCAAAATCCATACCGCTTTTTTCGAAAGGCTTAGCGTTACCTACTACTCTGTGTGACGGTAAGGTGCCCATAAGCTGTGTAGCTAAGGTTGGTTTTTGCCGAAAACAAGGAACACAAGCTCTCACTACCTTGCGGGTAATCTTTCTAGCATTTATTACCCACAATCGTTGACGCAGAAAGGCGTGCTAATTTATCTTATGTAAAAACCTCACCAAGGCCATGGTACATGAGTGGTCCCCAGGTAAAAGAATAGGATGCATGGATTGGAATGAGAGGTCCGAATTTTGTGGGCGACCTCCAACTCGGATAATCAAAACTTGGCCCGAGTTATCTATAAATGGATTCAGTTTTTGGATTTTACAAGATTTGGCATATTTGTTTGACAGAAGCAATTCGAAGTCTTCGCACAAACTAACTCGCTGTATGTTATGTATCAGATACAATCTAAGTCTAAGACTAAGTCCTAGTAGATTTACGTGAGTACCTGGCGTAAGCCCTTACCTCACGGCACACCATTGTGCATGGGATTGTGTTCAAATCAAGATCCCATAATCGAAGAAATCAAATCATAGATAATCAAAACATGCAATTTAGGTTCCAAATTTTTATTCGAATCATGGTTCACAGACCATTTATCGTTACTGCTTTGGTAGACAGTTTTTGTACTTGTTAGCTCAACCACGGCCACCACGAGTCCGACCTCAAATCGCTCTGAGGCTTGGAACGACGTGAGCGCCCATGGTACCAGTTGTAAAGTCCCAACTGGTGAACGACTCGCCAAAAATAAATTTTTGGCTACCAATTGAATCTGTGAAAATTCTAGGGAGGCTAGTCCTCTACACCCTCCATTTAATTACGTAGGAAACCTCCAGGAAGAGAACCTGGAGGAAAATGGATTAAGGCGTAACTATGCATGCCAAAATTAATTGACATACATAGCTCTTGCATCGCCCGATACAAGTTACCTGCACTCCAGCAAGAGAACCTGGAGCGCTCTTAGCGTTCAAAAGTTTGAAGTGATTCACCGCAACGAACGACACCCCAGAGCAGAGACCCACATTTCGCAAATTAGACAACTTGGGAAAATGCTGCTAGCAAGCTAAACAGTCATTTACCCGTTAAACAACTTATAGCTACTTTTTGCCGAAGCTACTAGGTAAGCTATATTTATACTCCATTTAACGTAGATTTTTTTTTCAAACTACTTTGCACTCAGGCTCAGTGATTTCGTTTGCCTACTAAATCCACGTTTTGTCTTCCCTCCTCCCTCTAGAAGGGTCGACTCGACATCTTAGACCGGCTGATTCGCTACTAAGTACTTGGTAGGAGAAGCAAGTTCACTACTAGGCCGGCCATATTTGCTACTACTTGCAGGTAAACCTGCTATGCAAAACATGGACCACTACAACTGATCTATCAAACGCCGCAGCGAAACACTTCTTGCCATGGTGTGCAAAATCATGGACTTTGAGATGTTAACCAAGGATACATCTCTGTGATGCCACAGACCTAACATCACTTTTTTTTGTTTTAGCCGTCATGGTGCAGGGTCCGACGTCAAATTTAAGCGAGATTACAGCCTCAAATTAATGACACCAAATCAGTCGAACTCTTACCATGATGTTGTCTAGGTCCCGCCACGAAGAGGCACAAACAATAGGGACCCATGTATCAGATACAGCAGACCTCCTCTCAATTCTGCTACTGTCAATGCACCCACGCTCAAGGGTTTTTTGCGGACTACCTCAACCCATCTAAAAATTTAGCCAAAAACTGCTTGCAATTTTAAGAAATCATTTAAAAATTTACAATTAGCGGTAATGTCCTCGAATACGTTTGAAATCATTGCTAAGCTGAAATTTAATTTTCTTTCTTCCATTTCACTTACATCACCACCAAACACAGGCATGATTTGTGGTGTCCACGATAATTGCGCAGAGCTAAGAAACTGTAGTCCTTTTCTCCATAATTGTGAATTTATTAAATCCTTAGGCAACATTCCGCGGGATACTATATCCGCCGGGTTTGAGCTAGAATCGACCTTCCGCCAACTCACATTTTTTGAAAACTCTTGAATTTGCGACACTCTATTTGCTATAAATGTTGACCATTTAGACGGATGTGAATGTAACCAGTTCAGAACTAGTGTTGCATCGGTCCAATAATATACCGCATTTATATCACTTAGAAGACAATGACTTAATTGCTCAAAGAAGTTATCAAGTAACAATGCAGCTTGAAGTTCTAAACGGGGAAGACTTTGTGACTTAATGGACGAAATTCGCGATTTTGCTGCAATAAGTTCGACCCACACATATCCGTACTGGTCTATGGTCCTTGCATATATGGCACTGCCATAAGCCCTGTTGGAAGCGTCACAAAATCCGTGAATTTGCAAACATGATTTATTTGAACGCGGTGCCACTAGTTGCGGAAATTCAATGTTGGAAATTAAGTTTAACTGACTGCGAAATCGTTTCCATTGCTCATGCAACCCCTGGGGTAGCGATTCATCCGAATCGAGCTTAAGCAACAACAGTTCCTGCATAAATATCATACCCAACGCTATTATAGGGTTCAGTAACCCCATTGGATCGAAGAGTTGAGCCAATTCAGACAAAACTACGCGTTTTGTTATTTTTGCGGATTTTTCGCTTGAGTAACAAAATCGAAATATATCTTTCGTCGAATCCCACAGAACACCCAATGTTTTACCTTCCTCGCCTGTTGGAATACTTAGAGGGTGAGAAGTCTTATTCGCAGTCGACAATTCACATAACCACTGTGCACAATTTAAGCGCCATTTATGTAGTTTAAATTGACCTAGACCTAGCAACTGGATAACTTCAGCCTGTACTTGTTTAAGATCTTCTATGGTGTTTGCTACCGCGAGCATATCGTCCATGTAGAAATTTTCAGTGACAATCTTGTTGGCTATTGGATACTCATTTTTGTACGTATCAGCTAAATATTTAAGACAACGTACCGATAAAAACGGAGCAGACGTTGTCCCGTATGTTACTGTTTTTAGTCTCAAGGCCTTTAATGCGTTCCGAATTGTCCTCCCGCCATAATATGCACTGCCATTTGCAATCTTCTTTGTCTACTAAAATCTGACGACACATTTTGGATATATCAGCTGTTAAGGCGTAATTATAAAAGCGGAAACGAATTAATACTTCTAGAAGTTCGGGCTGTATTCTTGAGCCAACTAAAAGATTATCATTTAATGGCATGCCATTGCTCGACTTACGCGACGCATAGAAAACTACACGTAGTTTGGTTGTTAAACTCTGTGGCCTTAACACTGCGTGATGAGGCATAAAATATTGACATTCGGAATTTATATTCTCCATGACTTCTTCTAAATGGTCTAATTCCTTATATTCGTTAATGAATGCTGTATACTCATTCTTTAGGTCACGGGTTTGGTCTAATCTTCGCTCTAGTGTCAAATATCTTAGCAATATTATAGGACTCTGCTAAACAGCAGCTATTATTTTTAAACGGTAACCGGACCACCAGGCGCCCCATTGAATCTTGAAACTTGACTGTAGAAATGAATTGGTCTTCACAAGATTGCTCATGTGGAGTGACTAAAGACTTATTTACGATAAAGTGTTCACATTTCCAAAATTTTTCAACTAGTTCTGTTTACCTGGTAGCCTCTGGGACCGTGCTAGTATGAACAGTCAGCCGCTGCATCGGACTTGCAGAATTTCTGCACTCGCCTGCTATAATCCATCCGAACAGCGACTTCTGAAGTAGTGGCAAATTCGCGCCCAGCATTATTTGGCCCACCGACAATATTTTAAAAAATACCCCTACACCAAGTAACATATCGACCATATGTTGACCATTAAAGTTGGGGTCAGCTAATTGAATATTTTTTGGTAGATGCCAATTCTCAATTGGAATTGCATTAACGGGCGCATACTGAGTTATTTCGGGCATAATCAGAAAATCCTGCTTTGCAACAAAATTTGTCAACCTTGATTTAATATATGTAGAAGTTCTGCCCGGAGCGGCAGAAGTGGAACCGCTTTACCTGGTATAAATTTTCCTTCCCCATTTTGAATTAAAATACTCGCGGTAGCTAAAATATTTGTAGAGCATGATGAAAAAGCGATATGGGTTGTGCAGCATTAAGTTCATCTTTTGGGTTAGAATCCAACGTCAACAGCCAGTGGTCTTTAAATCCTGTGGAACATCACGGTGAAGAAGTACATTATGAGCTCCTTGGCATAATTCACAGCGAGAACTCTTACAACTTTTTACGGAATGTTTCGCTAGCAGACAGAGTAAACATAACTTATGCTTCTTTGCTTCGAAATAACGCTGAATTGAATCTAATGCTATAAACCCGGGACATTTAGCAATACAATGCGCGCTGCCACAACTTGGACAGTCTATCTTTCCCTTGCTTACCGTTGCAGTTAGGGATTTAGCCTGTTTAGTAAACATCTTTTTGGGAAAATCTTGGCCAGGCGAAGGTTGGTTCCGCTGCCGTGAACCACCTACGCTTGGCGTGGTGTTAATTTCCCTATTTTCCAAGACCGTACATCGATTCGATATAAATTTCGAAAGTAGCTCCCATGATGGAAGCTTGTCACCACTAAACTCGTCATACCACTTCTCGAGTGTTTCTCTGTCTACCTTCGAACGAATTAAGTGGAACCATTACGTTTGTTAAATCTTCGGCGCTGCCCACCGATTGCAGCGACCGAAGATGTGAATTTACTGTATCAACGAGTCCACGCAGACTGGCAGGGTAAGAATGTGGAATGCGATGTAAATCAAACAGTTCCCTAATGTGAGATTGGAATATAATTGGTCGATTATCGAATCGTGCTTTTAATAAACTTATCGCGTGGGAGTAATTTTGAGCTGTAACCTCTAATGATTCAATCGTTCGCAGCGGAATTGGACTAAGACACGATCGCAAATGAACAAATTTGGATAATTCGTCCAAATCTTGCTCGTCATCCACCAGCGAAACAAACGTATTGTACCAATTACTCCATTCCGTATATTTGCCAGAGAATATTGTCAGTTTTAACTTCGGAAGTTTCACGTACCTAGGAGCCGATAAACTAGTGCTATTAAGCGGTTGTCTAGCTAGATGATCTGTTTCAGTTGGATGCGAGCGGCTTCGCCGACATTGGACTATAGCATGAAGTATTTTTGCTTTTGTTTCACAGTACAAATCTTCAATCACGTATCTTTTATTGAAGTCTGGCTCATCGTCGCCATATTGCTCTAATTCGGTTTGAAGGCTTGCCAATTGGGAAAAATTCGATTCCACTAAACTTAAACGACGTTCCAATTCCGACAAAATCATCGAAGCAGAACCCTATTCTATTAATGATTTCGTACGTTTAGGCGAATTAATTAAGCTTTCGCGAGTAGGACACACTTCTGAACCTTTCGAACCTTTTTTTGGTGCCATATTGTAGGTTGAAAAACTGTAACACTATAGCTAAACTATAAGCGGCTGCCGTGCATCAACCAATATTGTTTGCCTAATTATATTCTAATTATAATTATCAATTTCAATCTTGATGCTCCAGTTGTATGCCTTGTCTGCAACTTCCTTTTCGTAGAACTTCACAAAAAAACTAATATGTGAGTCCCTGTTCGGGCGCCATGTAAAATTTCAATAATATTTTTTACTGAATCAAAGAAAAATCGACTGGTTACTGCGGAAGTTCGATGCAAAAAGGAAAGATTTATTACAAAAATTCAGTTCATGTCGAAATAACAAGTATAACAATTCGAGAAATATATATTGTGTATACATAATTAAGTATATAACAGTTTTATAATACAAGTTCTAATTCTCGTCAAACAAGAAAAGAGAGAAGTAGTATGATTAATAATAAAACTAGTTTGACTACGGAATGAATAACTACATCTCGTAAGCAAATTCATATGGCGGAAACAGATATCTTTTTGGGATTTATAATTAACGCATTTTTTTCTTTTTTTGTATCACCGTTGTGACGATAATTTTTAGATGTATTAAAAATTAACGAACAACGAACCAACCAATCGAACGTTGACCTTCCGTGCACAAGTCAAGGACAAGAAACGAGTGAATAACAAAACGAGTTACCGTTTTGTGTTTCGCTGATGAGAAGACAAGAGGCTTAACGCACAAAAGAAATGGCGGAAGAACGCATGATTGAGGTCATCGGCCAAGCAAGGCCAATCGGCAGAGCAGAACATAGAAAACGGAAACTTGTTTTCGAGCAAAACGTTCAGACATAGCGTAGAAAACGGGAACTTTTTTACGAACTAATAAACCACGGGACGACGCTGCGCACAACAAAAGCATCAACCGAAGAATATAAAAGCAAAAAGAAAGATGCAACAGAAATTCAGTCGTACAAAGGCAGTCGTGCAAGTGAGTTTATGGAAAATGCACGAAAAGAAGTCCAAAGTGCCTCAGTAAGAATAACATCGCAGAGAACTGAACGGAAGTTAAACAATAGCTACCGTAAGAACCGTGTCAAACGACTTAAGACCATTCAAATTGTAGATGCACGGTTGCGTAAGCCTGGCATCTCACGAAATCACCCCACTGTGTGGATGCGTAAGCCCACCAGAGTACAAACAACGAACGAATCCATTCGCAATAACGTGTCCACTGTCCTTTTGAGGAAGCAGAATAACCGCGAAACAACTACAACGTAGACGAACGTAGCTCCGGAGAAAATATGAAATCAAACACTGCATAGACATAAGTTTATTACGTAAGCCTTTATCTTAAAAATATATATCATACATCTTAGATTACTAAAACGTAAAGGATAACAAGAATATTGAGTACTTTACTGTCTCTAGTCTTGTACGCGAACATTGGCACCCGCTGAGGACATCTCGGCCGAAGTAAAGTTCGTTACAAGTGGCGCCCGAGGAGGGACTGTTGTCGACACAATTCAGATAACAGTTAATCGAAACTACAGGTCCAGATAGCAGTTAATCCAGATCCAAAATGTTCCGTGTCGGCTTGGATGGCGTGGATGCTACCGGATCATTGGAAGAGAGGCAGCAGCGATTCAGCAAGTGGGTTACGGAGGAGGTGCACAAAGAGCAAGTAGAGGAACAACTGAGCCGATACGAAGAAAAGTACCGCCAAAACAAGTCAGATCGGGGCGGAGGCTACGAAAACAAGTACAGCAGGGGGAAAATTAAATACGCCTACTACGATAAGCATAAGCTCGAGAGACGTAACCATGATTCCGACACAGGCATCAGCTTAACACTACGCGTTGGTGATCGATATCGTTCGCAAATGGTCCGTGAGGTTCGATGGTGAAAAGGACCTACTTTCATTTACCGAACGCATCGAGGAATTGTCCGAGACATTTGGTTTGGAAACCGATATGTTACCGAGAATGATGCCGGAACTAGCGAGGAAAAATTTAAAGATTACGTGCTGAGGCTGCAAAACTTGATGAGATATGCTGACTACAAAGAGGCGCAAAAATTGGAACGGATATACAAGAATTCCAGAATTGAATTTTGTTTCTATATTAAGAGAATGGAATTCCAAACTATCCAGGAACTGATGACATTAGCGAAAGATCTCGAATGTCTTGCCGAGGGCGGGCCGATCATGAAGCATTGGCAGAAACGTGGTGGAAAAGCTCGGAGCTGTGAAGGAAATCGTTCCAGTTGAAACAAACTTAACGCTAGCCGACAATTTACAAAAAACGATCTTGGGAGAAATATCACTTCGTGTAACCCTTAACGAAGAGACAGGTGTCATTGTGTTCGTTGTCCTTCCAGAAGTCATAGACGACGTCACACTGGGAATGGATTTTTTATGCGCGTCATCACGTGTAGAAACCAATGTGTGAGGTTGGTGAAAGAAGACACAGCCCGACCCGAGATGACCAGATTCAGCACCATACAAGAAAAGCGAGAAATCACGATGGAAGACGCCGAGGAAATTCTGCAGAACGAACTGGCAAAATTCAACGAGATCCAGGGGCCTTGCAACATCACACAACACAAGATTGTCATGAGAGATGTCCGTCCAATTAAACAACGATATTTTCCGCGGAATCCAGCTGTGCAAAATGTTATCAACGAAGAAATAGACAACTTACTGAGAAACGAATGCATTAAACCGTGTCACAGTCCGTTCAGCGCGCCAATAGTGCTGGGTCGGAAGAAGACGGGGAAGTGGCGGCTTTGCATTGACTATCGTCAGCTGAATGATAAGTCCGTACCCGACGCTTATCCAATAGCAAGAATCCAACACATCCTAGACCGGCTTCGCGACGCTAAGTATATAAGTAGCCTTGATTTAAAGAACGGCTACTGGCAAATTCGAATGGCAGAAGATAGCAAACAATACACAGTTCGAGTTCTTGAAGAGAGAATTGAAATAAGTAGGGCATATGATCAGCGACAAGGGCATTCACACTGATCCCGACAAGATTGCTGCAATCCGAATACTACAGCCATCACAGAACATACGAGAACTCCGGCGCTACTTAGGAATAGCTTCGTTGTATCGGCGGTTTGTACCAAATTTTGCTGACATCATCCAACCACTGACAACGCTACTGAAAAAAGGCAAATATTGGAAATGGGATGAACCACAGAGCAAGGCGTTTGAAGATTTGAAGCAGAAACTAACGGCCGCACCAATACTTGCATGTCCAGAATTTAATCGAAAATTCATACTGCCAAACAAGAAATCCAAGACGTCGACGGAGACGAGAAGGTCGAAATGCTAGTCGCCGATTGAACAAGGCAGAATATAACTACTCCCATACAGAGAAGGAATGCTTGGCCATAGTGTGGGCAATAAGGAAAATGCGACCTTACCTCGAAGGATATCGGTTCACCTTAGAGATTCCCTCTGGACGTTTCGCCAGGTGGGCTCTTGAGCTACAGCAATATATATTTGGCGTACAATATTGCAAAGGAAAACTTAACATTGTCGCGGATGCATTATCTCGACAATCACCAGAAGCAGCAGGGAAAATTACCACCGAGATTTCGACAGACAAAAAACAGAGAAAACATGGTTACAAAGGAAGATGAATGAAGTCCAAGAAAACCCTCAGCAGTACAGCGATTACACCATAGAAAACTGTGAACTTTACCGTCATATTCCTCATCAACTTGGCGGCGATGACTACATTCTATGGAAGTTGTGCGTGGCCATGAATTAACAACAACGGGTCCTACAGGAAAACCACGACAGTCCATGCGCGGCACACTTGGGAATAAAGAAAACTGTATCTGGGTATATGCTATCACGAATCGGTCGACTTTGTCGGACCTCTTCCACGGACGAAGCTTGGAAATTGCATGTTCTTAGTGTTCTTTGACAAATTCTTAAAATGAACTGAAATGATAACATTGCGAAAGGCTGCAACTGACTGCCTGAAACGAGCATTTCGAGAGCGGATCTTAGCACGCTTTGGAATACCGAAAGTCCTACTGTCAGACAACGGGGCACAGTTTACAAGCCGACGCTTCAGAAATTTCTTAAAGGAAATGGGGATACGCCACTGCACCATACACTCCACAAGAAAATCCGACAGAAAGTGTTAATAGAATCCTAAAAACAATGACGAAAAATTGGGAGTGCCGGGAAAAGAAGGAACGAATGACACTCGCTCCTTAAACCGACTGTCACCCTCCACATGCTTAGGGATCTCGAGAACTGCCACACCTTACTGTTTCCGGTAATAGCCATGTTTTTCTTCAAATACGTACATTTGAACTTGTTAATGGGGTAACCCAACGGCATTGACAATGTAACAACACGCGTTTTTAGCCAGGTAAAAACTTAAAAAGCTGATACGCTATTTTAGTTCAGGACTTAGTGATCTCGGGAACCGCCACAACTTTCTGTTTCCGGTAATAGCAATATTTTTCTTCAAATACGTACATTTGAACTTGTTAATGGAGTAACCCAACGGCATTGACAATGTGACAACATGCGTTTTAAGCCAAGTAAAAACTTAACAAGCTGATACGCTATTTTGGTTCAGGGCAATCGGTAAGAAGAAACTCCGGCGGAATTTTTTTTTTCTGACGGAAATATTTTTCCGTCGTAAAAAGTCCGTCTATCGTAAATTTCCATCGGAACAGATTTCCGACGGAATCATTGCTACCAACACTATAGCAGAGAAACATAGATTCGAACATAACTTCGAAACGTCAAAAATTACTCACTTTACAAAATTTGGTGCTAAGATTGTGATTGTGCTGTGAAAAAAAAAACATTTTTAAAGTGTTTAGAATTTACAATATAATTTACAATTTACATTTTAATAGCGCAGCGCATAAGAAATTACATCAGCATAGGTCTATAATTTCTGACAAGTTTAAATAAATACTGTTTGGGTAGTTTTATAAGTGTTTTTTAATTAGCAATTTTATTGTAATTAATGTTCACAACAATAAGAAATAATATTTATATCTTAATTATTTTTTAAAAAAGATACTATATCACAACTTAGTTTAAAACATTCAATTCTCGGTGTCTGTGAAGCTGTGTTCCTTGAATGCACCACCACCAATTTCTCTCTAATACACTTTTTCTTGTCGCTCTAAACAAGAAATAATTAATTAATTTTATATATATTTGCATAATCTTGAATTACATCAACGTAGTATATAATTAATTGTATCTACAATTTAATATAATACAATACAATAATAAATTAAAATCAATTGTTTAATGAATCAAAACTTCTATGATGATTCCACTAGTAATTTGTATGTATATACAAATTATAATAATTTTACCTTCTTCCATTCAAATTGCGATTTAACAGCTGGTCCAGTAGCATTCAATTCCTTTTCCACCATGCTCCAAAATTTTCTAACTTCCTACTTGGGACGTTTGGTGAACCCAGCGGCAATATCTCTATACACTTCCATTAATTTTACCAATTTTTCAACTTGGTTTCGATTTGTCCTTGAAAAAAAACAATTAAAATGAATTTAAGTTCTAAAATTTCCATCTCATTTTTTTAAGTGCTCATTTGCATGTTTTCACTTCAAAATTCCGCTGCATAATAATGGCGGAATAATTTGTCGTAAATCCCTTAAAAATTTCCGTAGAAAAAAGATTCGCGATAGGTAAATTTCCGTCGGAATTTTTTTCACCCTTTTCGAATATTGTTCCCGATACCTGTAAGGGAAAAACGGAAAATTTCCGACGGAATTACCTGTTCACGATTGCCCTGAATGTTTATCTCTTTAATCTGTTTTTCCGTTAATGTCTGTTTCACTTTCCAAAAAAATTTGATTATTGTCTTAGCTCTCCAACCGAATATTTCCATGCACCTTTGTCACGTTGCAAGACTTTTGTTAAATGTTAGTACGTATATTTTGCAAAGCACCGGAGAGTGCCGACGATACGAGTTTTGATGCAAATTCTAACGTCGATGTGTCCCTTTTGTGTGTTGCGAGCGATCCTCAGCTCGTAAAACCCAGCTGCGTTAAATTGTTGTGTGCGTGAGGGAGGACTCACATAGTTGTAGTTCGGGATTTCCAATGAATAATCTGTGGCCACTTTTTAATTTTTTCTTAAGTTGCGTTTCTTATTTTCTTTTTGCCGTTTGTTTAGGTCGCTCGTCCTA
This sequence comes from Thecophora atra, assembly GCA_937620795.1. Classification (NCBI taxonomy): domain Eukaryota; kingdom Metazoa; phylum Arthropoda; class Insecta; order Diptera; family Conopidae; genus Thecophora; species Thecophora atra. The sequence continues at coordinate 46,519,211 of OW569398.1, forward strand.
AAAGTATTCCAAATTGCGTAACTTCGAATTCTTGCTTTAATTCAATAATTCGAAGTTAACATATTTTTAATGTTACGTTATTTTCATCAATACCTAGATTCAAACCACTAACAGACATTATGCACAAACCAAACGTAAAGAGTCATAACGAACAAAACGGCAGAAAACTGAATGAAGGAGAATTAAAGGAAAATAGAAGAAGAACAAAGTAAAACATAGTAGACGAAGGAGTCTAAGATACAATATAAAATATCAATTATAAAAGCTTAACAAACAAATATATAAAATCAAAAAGACGCACAAATGCAAAAACGTTTATAATAAAAAATATTTATGTTGAAGCTTCCGTATCTGTAGCAAGAAAGGGGCGCAAATCATCAAAAATTCTTATTTCCATGACACATCCTCTCCTTGAGCAAACAGCTAAAAATTTAAGTTTGCGCTTGATTTTCATTGCTGACTGGAAAACAGCTCTTGATGTGCTAGTGACGCATTTATTTAAAAAGCATTTCCCCTCATACACCAAACCCACATCTTGAAGTGACAGATCTCGCTTTAATGTTCTGCGAAAATTTGCAGCTGCTCGTAGATGAGAATTCCGATCGTTGGTGGCATAAATCTTTACACGAACGATATTTACTACAGGAAGTGGTCGGGAACTAATTGAGAAGCATTAAATAGGCTGATAAATAAGCTAGACAAATTTTCATCATTGCATTGCATCAAGATAGTTAATCCTTTACGCATATCATTTATGCTACTTTTATGATCAAATGAATCCTTCACCTTTAGAAAAAAAAGCTCAGATGAGTTATTTTATTGACCATTTCTCCCTTATCTCTCCCAAGCTCCTTGATTTTTGCATTAAGAGAATCAGTACCCCTTTGTAAATTTTCTTAGTGATTTACCATAATATGGAGTTCAACAACCATTTATTCATCCAACCATCCAACCATTTTCCAGCACTTCCAATTTCGAGCTAAACTCCTTTCGGAGTTTATTGTTTATCTTCAAATTATTATTGTATTTTTTTTTATTTTAATTAGGTTATTCTTTCCTTATTGTTCACAAAACCGACGCAACTCTATTTTTTTTTATTTTCTATTTTATTTATTTTGTTGGAAATTAAATGCACAATTTTTGTCACGATGTTAAATCTCTTTTTTTATTTGTCGTTGCTGTATGTTTTTCACTTATGTACATTGCTTATGTTTTATTTTTGTTGTCTTCGTATACCGAAGAGTCCAGCACTCACAGACTATTTGTAGTTATGATAAGACCGACGCGAGAGAGAAGAGCCAATGTAGTTCATTACTCGTTGTTTTAAGTTTCGATACTTCTTTCTTTATTTCAGATTCTAACTTAATTTCTGCATGCCTATTTATGCCTATTTTACGGCCTTATTTTCCTGCAGCAACACAGTAATGGTACCTCCGCTCCCACTACTGTTGCACTTGCGCTAAAGTGGTATTTTTGAATTCTAGCGAAGAGTCCCGCTGAGAACAATCAACTTCACGCTTTTTCAGTACTACTCGGCATGTATGTACAAGTTGTGTATCTGATGTACACAAAGCTGACATTCGGACCTCTGGATTTTTCTTGTGTGTTCTTGGATTGTGTGAATCCAATCATTTCGCACTAATACCTGTATGGGAGCTTAATAAATGTTTTAATAGTATTTTATTATTTCCGATATAGTTCTAAATTCACAATTGTGATGACGCGTTCTGGTGGCGACTCGCTCCAAAACTAACTAACTCTGTGTTGCTGTTGCCATACTTATACTTATCATATCAAACTTAGGCGTTGCCATATCTCTAGTTACATTGCATATTATACTGGTTAAATTACATATCACGTACACTAGTTACATTACATATTACAGTTCGGCCATCCTGACATGCACTCGTCCCTATTGCAAATTTTTACGGAAAGTCGTTACTAATTTAGAAATTTATCCATTTTTCATATTTGACGTTTTGCATATACCCTCATATAGTATCTGAGTTAATTGAAATCCTTCTATGGCCTTAATAAGGTATCTATCATTTGGAAGAATTTTAGCTACAACGTATGGTCCCTTAAATTTTGGTATAAATTTTCTACAGACTCCTGGAGTGCTAACATAATTCCTGAGAGTAACATAATCCCCTATTTTATATTCGCTTTAATTCTATGTCGATATTTTATTTTTGCATTTTATTTTTGGGATTTTATTGTTCTTCTCGCTGTGTTATTTCTTATTTCTTTTAAATTTCGATCTTCATCAATTTCTTTCAAATTTTCTCTTAAAAAATCAACTATCCTTTCCTTTTGGTTCTACTTGGTGTTGTCCCAGTGCTGCGATGGATTGTGATATTTATTGCAAATTCAATTTCAATTTTTTAAGAATATTGGGTGCCGCCACTTGTTAATTTTGCTATCATAGGTCTGAGACATCGGTTGACCCTCTCGACTTGACCATTTGCCTTTGGAGAGCCGGTCGCTATTTTTATGTGCTTTATGTTGTGGTTTACTAAAAATTTTTTGAAGTCTTTTAATTATTCAATTATCAGACACAATTATTTCTATAATTGTATACGAGTTAAAAAAAACTGTTTAAATGTGTAACTACTTCTTTTGTATCTGTTGATTTAACTGCATATAACTTAACCAATTTGTAAAGCCATCGATAACTAATAAAACATGCTTCTTTTATGATTTTTCTCATTTTATTTACCTTTTGGTATGCTATGCAGCAAACCTTCATGCTTACCAATTTTAGGCAATTAGAAATATGGTCTTTGATTTTATTTTTCATGTTTGGGAACCAATAATTTTCACTATTGATTCCATTACATTTTCACAAAATCTGCGATCCATGTCGTCATAGTAGATTCTTAAAATATTTGATTCCATAGCCTCCGGTACATAAAATCGAATTTTATCTTCTGTTTTTTTTTTGTAAATTAAGCCATTATGCATTTTATAAACTTTGCTCTCAGTTTGTCTAATAATCTTTACTTTGTTATTTTATTTTAAATAATTTGGTCTTTATTTTGACAGATTGAGAGATTTTGTTCCAGTGTATTTTCTTACAAAATTAGTATTTTTGAGATTCTGGTGTATTTTCTTTTTCTGCTCTGTGCTTCAAATTGTAGTAAAAATTTTCGAACTCTAATGTCCATCTTGCGATTCTTGGATTTATGTGTTCTTTTTTCAATATTTTGTCAATAAATGTCTTTTTTGTTCAGAAATTATTTTAAAATTTTTTCCATGCAAATAAATTCTGAATCTTCGAAGCGCATATATTGTAGCAAGCGTTTCTAGTTCGAAACTATGATATTTAGATTCGGCATCTGTTGTTTTTTTTTTTGCAAAATAAAATATGTGGTGCATTTGTCCATCTTTTTTTTTTGCAATAATATAGCGCCAAAACCCAAAACACTAGCATCACAATGCAATTCTGTATTACCTTTAGGATAAAAAATTGCCAAAATCGGTGCATTTGTTAGTTTTTGTTTTAGGTTTTCAAAATATTGTATCTCTTCTTCGAATTTAAATTACTTTTTTTCGCATTAATTTGGTTAAAGGTAGCGCTAAAACTGAGAACCCTTGTACGAACTTTTTGAAATAGGAACATAACCCTATAAAGCTATGAACTTCTTTAGCATTTTTCGGTATTGGAAAATTCATTACTTTTTCGATGTTTTTAAAGTCTGGTTTAATTCCATCCCTTCAAATGAGCTACCCTAAATATTGGATTGTTGACTGTGCAATTTTACATTTGTCTATTCTCAATTCTAAATTATTTTCTACTAATCTCTGCAATACGTCCTTTAAAATCTCGTAATGTTCTTCCAAAGTTTATGTTGCTATCATTATATCATCTAAATATATGACTACTTTTCCTCTTCTCAACATGTCATTAAAAACATGTCATTAATCACGAAGCGTTATGAGGACGTTAAACATCACCCTCACAAATTTAAATGAACAAATTACTTCACCCAAGCCGATGGAGCTTTCTTATATTTAAGATTAATTTTTCATTAAGATTATGTAGATATTGATATTAGATTTAAGAATATTAAAATAACCATGGAAATTTAGAATAAATAAATAAATTTAATTTTGTACCATTTAAATAATAACATTGCTACCTTGAATTTAAAACATTATAAGTATAAGAATTAATTGTCTAACTGTAAATTTAGAATAAGGAAAAACTGTAAGCAAACGACGACGAAAGGTAAATCGAAAGAAGCGATAAAGACACAGCAAACATTCGAGCGAAAGCGAGAGGCGGATAAGTCCAGACACATGAACACCATGCTACAAATACAATAAGAAACGAATATAAGGCAGGAGAACAACTCGCGAAGGCAGTCAGTCTCCGGCATCGATGCAGACAACATCATCAGAAGCAAATCGGGTAAGTGCTGAAATGCTCGTCTCCCTCTTGCAAGTTTTGGTAGACTTTTAAGTCTCCTTGTTTAAGAGGATCCTTCCGTCCCCTCCTCCTTGCTCTTAGCAGTTTTGGTGGACTTTTAAGTCTCCTTGCTTAAGAGAATCCTTCCGTTCTCCCTCTTGCCAGTTCTGGTAGACTTCGAGTCTCCTTGGCCTGAGGAATCTCCCGCCTCTACCTTTCGCACGCACACAACACCCAGCGAGAAGCTCTCTGATTCGACGGCGCTCACGCATACATCAAGAGAGGCACACGACGCTCTCTGATTCGACGGCGCTCACGCATACATCGAGAGAGGCACACAACGCTCTCTGATTCGACGGCGCTCACACACATCGAGAGAGGCACACGACGCCCTCTGATTTAACGGCGCTCACGCATACATCAAGAGAGGCACACGACGCTCTCTGATTCGACGGCGCTCACGCATACATCGAGAGAGGCACACAACGCTCTCTGATTTGACGGCGCTCACACGCATCGAGAGAGGCACACGATGCTCTCTGATTCTAAGGCGCTCACACTTACATCAGGAGAGACAGCTTGATTCTACGACGCTCTCTGATACGACGGCGCTCACGCATACATCGAGAGAGGCACACAACGCTCTCTGATTCGACGACGCTCACGCATACATCGAGAGAGGCACACGACGCTCTCTGATTCGACGGCGCTCACGCATACATCGAGAGAGGCATACCCACCTACACCGAGAGATATACGATGCTCTCCGATCCAACAGCGCACACATCCACAACGAAAGAGACACGCAACGCTCTCTGATTCATCAACGCTCGCACTCACAACAAGAGAAGACACGCTACTCACCGAATTTACCCACACCCGAATTCGTCGTCGTTTGCAACAATAGCCTTTGTGTAACATATTCATTGGAGTAAATGAAAATAAAAGTGAAATAGTCCCAAACAAACAAATTCTTTCCTTTAACGAACCTTGGACACCTTAGAGTTATACCCCAGCTAAGAAAACTTCGTTACAGGTGGCGCCCGAGCAGGGACTATTTACAGAAACACTCAGTAATTATTTTTGCAACCAATTAAACTAAGTTAACGACTACACAATGACGGAAACATCATGGATTTATAAAGCCAAGAAGGAAGACCTGGCTAAAATCTTAAAGGACCTTAGCTTGGAAGAAGAAGAAAGAGTCGAAGGAATGCGGAAGCAACTAGTGGCATTTATAAACCGTAGAAAACACAGCGAGGAAATCCAACGACGATTAGAAATCTATGAAAATGTATACAACAGCCGAACACCATCACCAAATCTTTTAGGGTTGACCGATGACTGCACATTGTTCACACCGACTGTAAACAACGAGATACCGACACCGTCAAAAGGAGTTATAGCCACAGAAGGATATGGACTGGCTATAGAAAAGATCCGGAAATGGTCCACCAAATTTGATGGAGGACGCGATCCCATCGAATTTATAGAAGGAATATAAACATATAATGTTCAACAACAATTATTGCCACGAGCAATGCCCGAGCTACTCAAAGACAAGGCGTTAATGTGGTATCGAAATAACAACAAGCACTGGCCAACTTGGGAGTCATTCAGAAAAGACATCCTCCAATTCTATTTACCACCACGATATTTCGAGAAACTTGGTGACGAAATCCGCTCACGACGACAAAGATCTAATGAGCCCTTCAAGGAATATGTTGTCGCACTCCAGGACCTGATGCGACACGCCAACTTCAACAAAACGGAACAGTTGGAGCGAATATTTGACAACAGCCTTACAGAATACCGGTGGTATATACGGCGAAGAGACTTCTCCTCCTTAGACGAATTGACAGCTTTAGCAACGGAAGTGGAGAGTTTGAACTTAGAAGAAGCTGCAAGAACTCACTCGCATAAAGGAAACACCGGCCGAATGCATCAAGAAGAGTACTCCGGACTCCGAAAACACAGAACAACGGGAGCATCGGCAGAGAAACATAGAATAGCTGAAACTGTGGAGCAACATTTCAACCCACGAACGGCCTGCCGACGGTGCGGGCGAACAGGTAATTATAGTAAAAGTTGTCGGTTACCGCCAGTGTTATTCTGCTGGGAATGCGGAAAACAGGGCGTACGAACGATCGACTGTTGTAAGCGTTACCAGCGTGCGGAAAACTCCAACGGAACCTGTCCTTAAGGAGGCAGAACGGGTCCCACGAAATAGTACCTCCACAAAGACAACTTTAAAGCTAGAAAGTGGACGAATTGCAGCCACCTGCACGATAGATGATAAACTACTAACAGCAACAATAGATACAGGCGCCACACGAAGTTTCCCCAATCAACAACTGGCAGATACATTACGAACTACAGGAAATCAAATGCCGGCGCCCACATTGGTGCGGCTGGCTAACGGAGAAGTAACCAAAGCAACAACCGCGTTAAACGTCAACATCAAGATGGGGAATAAGACGACACAGATGCCACTCTTGATCCTCCCGAGGGCCATCGATAGCCTCATCCTCGGACTCGACTTCTTACAAAATACACAAGCAACGATAATACTAGGCGGCCACAGGTTAACCATCACAAAGGAAGAACAACGCGAGAACTCAGTCTGCTCAGTAGTCCGCAGCCACGCAATGACGGAACAAGAAGCCATCAAACAATTCATAGAAACTGAAATGAAACTCTTCGAAGAAGTAAAACTACCCACGAACATCGCTTGTCATAAAATAACCATGACCGACGAGCGAGCTATTAAACAACGTTACTTCCCAAGAAACCCAGCAATGCAAGAAAATATAAACAAGGAAATCGACGAATTACTACAAAAAGGACTAATCGAAACATCGAAAAGCCCACACAGTGCACCCATTGTCTTGGTTAAAAAGAAGAACGGCCAATGGAGAATGTGTGTAGACTACAGGCAACTAAATGCCAAATCTGTTCCTGATGCATACCCTTTACCAAGGATCCAACATATCCTGGATCAGCTGCGAGATGCAGAATTGATAAGCACAATCGACTTGAAGAACGGGTACTTTCAGATACCCATGGAACCAGGAAGCAAGGAATATACCGCATTTACGGTACCAGGCCGTGGCTTGTTTCAATGGCGCGTCATGCCATTTGGCCTCCATTCGGCGCCAGCAACATAATGAAGACGCGTGCTCCTGGACGAAGAGAAAAATTGCCGAAATACAACAGCATCCGGAAAAATTCCCGGATTACGTCATCGAAGGCGGCCAGCTTTATCGGCATATCGCAAATCTAAGGAAAAACGACAACTCTGTAGAATGGAAACTATGCGTCCCAACACCAATACGTGAAAGAGTGCTGAGGGAGAACCATGACGCACCAACAGCTGGGCATCTTGGAATCCACAAGACGATAGCACGACTAGCCAACCTCTACTACTGGCCAGGAATGTTTCGGGATGCCAGCCGCTACGTAAAACAATGTGCATGCTGTCAGCGCTATAAGGCTAACCAGCAAAAACCTGCAGATCACATGCTGACGCAACTAGCCAACGAGCCTTGGCAAATAGTTTGCACGGATTTCGTGGGACCTCTACCCCGATCCACTCACGGCAACACTATGATGTTAGTCTTCATAGATAAATTCACGAAATGAACATAAATCATTTCAGTACGCAAAGCACCAACAGCCACAGTGAAAAAGGCCTTCAGGGAACGAATTTTATCCCATTACGGAGTACCCAAAATACTAGTTACGGACAACGGATCACAATTCTCCAGCAACGAAAAAGCATTTAAAAGATTTACACAAGAGCTAGGTATAAAACAACAATTCGCAACACCTTACAAGAAAACGTCACTGAAAGAGTACCAGAAGTTTCACTCGCAATCAACACGAGCGTTTCTGAAATTACCGGATACAGCCCAGTTTTTTAAATCAAGGTCGTGAACCACGTTTACTAAAAACCCTGTACAATGCGACATTTGGAACTGGCCGAACGACACAAGACCCTTACACTAGAGTCGAACGATTGAAAGAAATATTTCGAATCGTACAACTAAATCTGGAACGAGCAGCACAGGACCAGGCCCGTCACTACAATCTTCGAAGGAGACAATGGCAGCCGCGAGGGATTCACTGCGAAGTTAGCACCACGATATGACGGACTTTATTGAATCAAAAAGTTCATTTCACCAGTGATAGTCGAAATAGAGAACATCGACACCGAACGAACAAGAACACGTTAGCGAATTAAAGACACCACAATATAAAGACACCCGAAACAAGTCTGAAGAGTATCACAACAAAACGTATTATCTGCGCACACAAATCCAATACTTATCGGCGTCACACTTCAAAGCGCTCATAAAAATCCAATCAACTAAAACACAACGAAAGCGCTATATTACACGAAGCATCGAAAATAAGGAAAAAACATACTGTAAACTAGCTCGCAAAACGGACCTTTCCTGCTGCGCAATGCACCAAATTGTCCAAAACACGAAACAATAAGCAACGACAAAAAAAGATAACGGCGCAAAAACAACAACATATGGTTTTATTTGTTGTTGTTGTTTGACGACAGCCGTTAGGTATTACTTCGCAGAAGCTGGTTAGCAATCATGCTAAATCTTCGTGCGTTAGCACACTACCAAATGTAGTTATTAGGTATTTTTAGCTTGCCGCATGCCTAAGCTTTTCGAGTCTGCGTAACTCGATCAATATTTTAATGACCATGGTGTTCAAGACTTCCCAGTTTTGGCCGAACTGGAGCATAAGCTGCATCACATTTGTAGGGTTGTACAGGCGTGTGGTCTCCGTAGAGAACCTCGGGCATTTAAAGAAAACGTGTTCCGCGTCTTCATCTTATGCACAAAACGGGCATAGAGGAGAGCAGTCGTGACTAAATTTGTACAAGTACTTCCTGAAACAGCCATGCCCAGAGAGGAATTGTGTCAAGAAGTTGTTGACATCGCCGTTTTCCCTATAGATCCATGAGGCTATGTTGGGAATAAGCTTATGGGTCTATCTACCCTTCGTGGAAGCGTCCCAACGAGCCTGCCATGCCACAATGGAGTTTTCTCTCTCTTCAGTACGTATTTCATTCTCTGAGGTGTGTTGTAATAACCTGCGATCGTATATGCGTTTCATCTTGTCCGCCCAAATATCAATAGGCAGCAGCCGTGATATTACGTACGCTGCATCTTCGGACAGTGTGCGGAGCCCACTAATGATTCTCAACGCACAAAGCCTATGTACTGATGCGAGTTTCCTTCGCAGAGAACTTGCCTGCAATGCCTGAGACCAGACTGGCGAAGCATACAGCATAATGGAGCTCACGACAGTAGCAAGTAGCTTACGCGTAACCGTCTTCGGGCCACCAACGTTTGGGATCACATCACACATGATCCTTGAAGCTCAGCCTATTATCTAGAATGACTCCCAAGTATTTAATACAACGCTTAGATGTAATAGTTGTGGCTCCTACTTTAAGGTTGATTAATTCGACTTTCTTGCGACTTGATATTAGTACCGCACCAGTTTTGTGCTCTGCCAACGTCAGATGGACCGTATGCAGCCATTCCTTCACCTGTGCAATTGCTGTATTTGCGACCGACTCTAATAGATCGATTTGCTTTGCCACCGCCACTATCGCGATATCATCAGCGAAACCTATTATTGACGTTCTCGCTGGCAGCGGGAGCCTCAAGACGTCGTCATACATCAGGTTCCAAAGTAACGGAGCAAATACTGATCCCTGAGGAACTCCTGCAGTGACTCCTACATTTTCTTGGCCGTTGTCACTCTCGTAGAGGAGTTTTCTATTGCGAAAGCAACTGCCTAATATTCCAATAATGTAAGGCGGGGCTTCCATTTTGTCGAGCGCTTTTTTGATGAACACCCAGTCTGCAGAATTGAATGCGTTTTTGATATCAAGGGTTATAACGGCGCAGTATTCCTTTTTTGCCCCTTTCGAACGATCGCCAGCAATTGCGTCCCTTGCGCTATTGACAACTAATTTTGTCGCGTCGATTGTAGATCGTGATTTCCTGAAACCGTACTGTCGATCAGATATGGCAGACTTTTCCTCGGCTGACGACAGGAGTCGATTACAGATGATACCTTCCAGTATTTTACCCATGGTGTCCAAAAGACAGATTGGTCGATAAGAAGCCGCTCCTCCAGGGGGCTTGTCTGCTTTCGGAATGTGGACCAACTTCTGTTTTTTCCAGCGGACAGGGAAGACACATTCCTCCAGACATTTCTGGTATGTTTGCAAGAACATATCCGGCCTTGAGGATATTGCTGACTTAATAATGACATTCGGGATGCCATCCGGACCCAGGGCTTTGTTATCGCCAATTTTCGCCTGGCCTTTTGCAGTTTTTCTAGCGAAATTGCTGGGGCTGTTCCGTTGCTTATGCCATGTTCGATATTCCACGGGCTTAGTGGTCGTGTCGGAAAAAGAGTTGAAACAATCTTTCGGAGAAGGACAGGACAGCCAATCCTTGGAGAGTTAAATCCTTTAAGCTTCTTCATTACAATTTTATACGCTGTATTCCAAGGGTTAATCTCGACTTGCTCACATAATTGGTTGAAGCGGTCTCTCTTGCTAGCCTTGATTTTCTTGGACAGCTGTGATCGTAAGGCTTTGAATTTAGCTTCATTTTCCTCAAATAACGGGCTCCTTCTGGACCTTTGCTTTCGCCTTCTCCTTGTCAAAGGCTTTAGTATCCCATTTGGATTTTTTCCTCAAACGCTGACGAGCTTGTTAATTGCGACGTCCGCCGATGTCAATCATTATTGCTTGGTGGTCGCTGTGTGTGTAATGTTCGCTGACCCACCACTTAGTTGCCTGCGCCATACATTCACTAATAAATGTTATGTCGATGATTGATTCCGCATTAGCCTTCCTAAATGTACTTTTATAGCCATTGTTCAGAAGAACCGCATTCAGTGCCGAAAAGGACGCCAGCAAGCTGTTTCCTCTTTGGTTGGTTGATTTACTGCCCCATTGAGTCGCCCATTCATTAAAATCACCTGCTATTACGACTGGAGAGCTGTCTCGAGCGTCTAGGACTAGTCGGTCCAGCATTGTTTGAAAATCGCTATGTAACCAACTAGGTGGGGCGTATCAGCTGTAAAATTGGATACCCGATACTTTAGCTCTGGTGAATCCTGAACTCTCACCACTTAACTCTTCAAACGCCCAGTGTCCGCAGGCCCAAATAGCTGCTTTGCCTTGTTCTTCAGTCACCCAATTTGGCGATACGGGCACTTTATAGGGTTCGCTTAACAAGGCCAAATCGATGTTAGATTCTCGTATAAACTGCTCCAGGAGGTCTTGCGCCGCCTCGCAGTGGTTGAGATTTATCTGCACCACTTTCATGAGCCTGTTGTTTTTACTGCCAATTTAAAGACTGGGCAACGGCTACTTCCAGCGATGTGTTTTGTGTCTTTTGATGCATCTGTCTTACAGAACATGCAACAAGGCTCCTCGTTACAATCTACAGCAATGTGGCCTTCTTTGCCGCACCGTCTGCAACATTTAGATCGATCAATCTCGCTTTTACAATGTCTAAAGGTGTGACCGAATCCAAGGCACCTATAGCATTTGGTCAAAACTTTTTGTTGCCGTTTTCGGCAGTTAACCCACCCAATCCGTATTTTTTCCCGCATTCAGAAGTATTTTTCCCGCATTCACAGTGTGTGTGTGTGTTTTTTTATTTTTTTTTTTTTGTATGACGACTGGAGGTAGGGAATCTTCATAGATACCAGCGGACCGGCCCGCTGGCATGCACGATTCACCACCAAAAATTGGCACCTACGTACTAAACCACACCCCCCCCCCCCACACAGCACTACCACTCTCCTCTACGGAACCGCCGTTAAGCATTACTTCGTGGGGGCTGGTTAGCATTCATGCTATCTTCTTGTGTGTTATTTTACAAGCGACCTATTCTATTTCTGATTTGCTCGGCTTGACGTAACTCCATAAGAAGGTGTGTCACATGTGCACTTACACGGTTCCAATTTTCAATACTTTCGAGCATATACCTAATAGTAGATTGGGGATCGCTCAGCAGCAAACTCGGTGTTCTGAAACGCGGGCATCTGTAGAACATATCTTCAGACTCACTTAAACAATGTGGAAACTCGGACGAGCTCTCGTGTCCAAACTTTCGTAGGTACTCCCGGTAGCAACCATGACCCGTAAGGAATTGCGTCAAATAAAAATTTACCTCGCCATGACGCCTCTGCATCCACTCGTTTCTGTTTTGTGAGCTGCCAATTCTAACCCCGACTTTTGAAGCCATACTTTAACCCGTTAGAGAGCAACTTCAGCATCTACAGCAATTTGACTGATGGTTTTAGCGACTACCACAACAGCAATATCATCCGCATATCCTATTATATGGACGTTATGTGGTACAGGAACTCTAAGTGCGCCATCATACATGACGTTTCATAGCACAGGCCCGAGCACAGACCCTTGTGGTACTCCTTTGGTGATACAGTGTTGTCTTGCTCCAGCATCTGTATCGTAATGGAGCATTCGCCCACTGAAATAGTCCCGTATTATATGAACTAGATATTCATAGACTTGCAGAGGACACAACGCTTCAAGGATTGCCCTCCAAATCGCTGAATTAAACGCGTTCTTGATATCCAGAGTAATTATAGCGCAGTATTCTTTGTCACCACTTCTCCATCTGCGTCCCGCTATGGCTTCCTTTGCAAGGTTGACCACGTCACTAATTGCATATATTGTTGATCTTCGTTTTCTAAAGCCATATTGTGATCAGATTAGCAACAGTCGCCTTCGATAAACATTCCTAAGCGTTTTGCTATAAGTTTCTCGAGTATTTTCCCCATTCCATCTATCATACACAGAGGACGATATGATGATGGCTCTTCTGGCGGCTTTTTCCCCTTAGGGATAAGAACTAGTCGCTGTCGTTTCCATGCTTGGGGGGAATATACCATCCTGTAGACAAACGTTGAAAAGTTGGCGAAAGAGTTCAGGACGCTTGGTTATGGCTATTTTCAGAACAGCGTTCGGAATCCCATCTAGTCCTGGCGCTTTGTACGTTTTGATATCCTTGGCTATCTCCACGATTTCGCTATTTGTTATATCTGGTGCGGGGTTGCTGCATTGCACAGGCTGAAATTCTTCGGTCTGGGTTTCAAGTGGTAAAAGTCCCGTAACTATTTTCCCTAGAATCACAGGACATTTTGTGGTACAGAATTTCCCGCCCTTTGTTTTCGCTAGGACAATTTTATACGCGCTTCCCCATGGGTTTTCTTGGACAGTGTCAATTAGTGATCGAATGGCCTTTCTCTGGCTGGCTTTAATTGTCTTGCACAGCAGTTTTTTGCTCTTTTTGTACAGGACTTGCCACCTTTCAAACCCTTCACGGCCTCTGAGCCTCTGCTTTTTTCTCCTAAGCTTAAATGTTTCTGAACGAAGCGCAGCGATATCTTCATTCCACCAGTACAGCTCGTTCCGCGTCCTTTTTTGCCGTTTTCGTGGCATTGATGCATCACACGCTTGACTCAGCTGGTTCATAATTTGTAGCGCGCTCTCTTCTGCTCCTCCGTTAGGGGGTACCATATCCTCAATTACGTAGTCCAGCATATCCCGATCAAGCAGATTAACTCTCGAGCAAGTTCGTTTGCACTTCGTGGTTGACGAACTCCTTCGGCATGTGATTGACTCGGCAATGTCATACCGTATAGCGGTATGATCGCTGTGAGTATACAGATCAGCTACAGTCCAGTTTACTTCGTTTGCCAACGCTCTGCTGCAAAACGTGAGGTCAATTACAGAAGTTCGTCCTGCTTTGTTGTACGTGCTAGTCGAGCCCTGGTTAAGTAAGACAAGATCAAGGCTAGCGAAAGCTTCCAGTAGCACTGTTCCTCTTCTAGTTGTCTTTTTGCTTCCCCATTCGACCGACCAGGCATTGAAGTCGCCGGCAATCACAACTGGTGTTTTCCCTCTGGCATTAGCTACGAGGTTATCAATGATAGCTACGAAGGATTCCAGTGATAAGCTGGGTGGAACATAGCAGCTATAAAAATAAATGCTTTTTATCTTCGCATGAACAAAGTATTCTGCTTGTTGGTCTGGCAAGCTTTCAAAAGGAAGAGTTGAGTTTGTTCAGATAGCACATTTCTTGGTTTTATCTTCAGCCCAGGTGAAATTGTTCTACGTCCGGTATTGTTCGCTTATCAAAACAACGTCAATACCAAGCTCTATAACTGTTTGTTGAAGCAGATCTTGCGCAGTCTCGCAATGATTTAGGTTAATTTGGAGGCACCTAACCATGAGTTTCTTTTAGAGCTCCCAATGCCTTTAAAAAAGTACGACATTTGTAGCTGCCAGCAATATGGTCATTGCCGCCTTCATCTCCAGGGTCACATATAGCACAGCAAGGTTTACCTTCGCAGTCCTTCGCCATATGCCCTTTCTGCCCACATTTGAAGCACAGGCCTGTACGGTCTATTTCCGATTTGCAGTCACGCGCAAGATGTCCGAAGTTTAGGCACCGGAAGCATCTTACAGGATACACACGTTCACGTAGCCTGCAGCTCACCCATCCAACTCGTAATCGTCCCGCAGATAAGAGAATATTCCCATCTTTTGTTGGCACGTTAAGGATCGCCGTCTGTGTGCCGAATTTCGTAGCGCGTATAGACTTAATCATATCCTTTAGGAATTTGACTTTAGGGTATTGATCTTCTATCGCTTTATAGAGCTCATCAGATGTCGTAATTTCGTCCATTCCGCGCATTGTGGTCTGCTGCGAAAGTGTTCGGACACTTGCTTCATTCTCTAAAATTTGCTCCATTTGATTTCTATACTGTGTAGTCTGCATATCAGCAGATTTTTTCAGTTCAAGAATTATATCACCCTTGGTTGTTCTCCTTATTTTTTGTACATTTTCGCCTAGTGCTTTCAATTCAGTCTTGGACCTAATCGTTTTTAGTATATCAGCATAGGACTTGCCGTCTTTCTTGGTAATCAGTATCGCTTCCGGTCGTACACGCTCTCTCCTTTGAGTCACACCATTCGCATTGCCACGCGACTTTTGATCGTTCACTGAGCTCTCTGGTTTTGAGGTTGATGGTCTGTGGTCTCTGGGCCTATTTTTCCGGACCAACACCCAGTCGTCATCAGTGTAATTTGCCAATATTGCATTCTTATTCGACTGATGCCCTTCTTTTTCAGCCATGGCCAGCATCTTGTGCCTTTTAGGTAGGAGTTTGACGGCCTGGTCGTCGTCCCTTGCTCTTTTACCGGCATTCTCGTGGCTGACATTAGTGGTAGGCGAGGTTTGAGTATAGCTCTCAGCCAAACTTATAGACTCTTGTTCTTCTTCATTATTTTTCGAGGCCCTTACAGCTACTTGGCGGCTGGAAAATTCGAGCCTGTACAGTTTTTCGATATCAGCAAGAATATCTCGCATTGGTTGAGTGATTGTTCGGCGGCCCTTCTCGTTGAATATCTCGGCCAGGTGCCGTATCTTCATGCCTAACATGAGAAAATTGTTTTCATGGCGCGCGACTTGCTCAAAAATTCCAATAACATTCGGCGACGACGGTTTGTTACCATCTGCATTTGATGGTGGTGATCTCATCAGCAACGAGCTCTTCTTAAACACATTAGACGTTTCACCCGTGCCACTATTCATCGACATGCTTTATATTAGGTGCAATGATCTAGTAACAAATTACAAGCGGCCCGCTGCCAAATTGGCGCTGCCGCGAAGAAAACAGAAAAACCAAGAAAACAATCTTACTTGTTATATCTGGTGCTATCTGCCATCTAGTCTGCCACTCCTGGATGGTCATATGTCTCGCCTCACTGGCTGCACAGCTGCTAGCTGTCACGTTCCTGCTGCCTATCGTTGTGAGCGCCTTACGCGATTCAGTTTCTTTGGCTAGTAGATCCAGTGGGATCAAACCAGCAATCACAAGTGCAGCGTCGAAGGATGTCGTTCGAAAGGCACAAGACACTCGTAGCGCACCATGTCTATATGTGGCATTTAACCCGCGTACATAACTAGGCTTTGCAAAAGCTTCTTTCCATATTGGTGACGCATAAAGAATTATTGAATGAACGACGCCCGCCAATAGCTGGCTTCTCCGCTGCCGCGGCCCCCTATTATTAACCATTATTCGCGATAAAGCCGTAGCTGCTTTAGCTGCTTTGCGCTGTACGTACTCCACGTGTTGCTTAAATGTCAGTCGGTGGTCTATTATCACTCCCAGATACTTTATATGGGGTTTAGATACTATCATGGAATCGCCCACTTTGACAGAAATGGATTCCACCTTTTTTCGGCTACTCACTAGCACGCACTCCGTTTTGTGATCAGCTAGACTAAGCGCCGTCCTGCACAGCCATGACCGTACAATGGACACTGCTTCGTCCGCAGTCTCCTTTACTTCCGTAAGGTGCTTCGCTACAACCAAGATAGCAATATCATCTGCGAATCCGACAATTTTCACTCCATCAGGCACTCTCAACTGCAGTACTGCGTTATACATGATATTCCATAACAGTGGGCGCAGCACGGATCCCTGTGGTACACCTCCTGTTACCTGATACTCCTTGCTACCTTCTGAAGTATCATAAATGAGCACTCGATCGTTCAGGTAGCTACTCACTATCTTATATAAATAAATAGGAACATCGAAGCTCATGAGCGCCTCGAGAATACTTTGCCAATTCGCGGTATTGAACGCATTCTTAACATCAAGTGTTACAATTAAACAATACTGCTTTGCGCCGCAACTCCAGCGTTTTCCTTCAACCGCTGCCTCAGCAATGTTTTTCACCAGGTGGAGAGCATTATTGGTTGAGACTCCTTTTCTAAAACCAAACTGCATATCAGACATTCTTATATCTGCCACTAGTTATAGGCGCTCTTTGATTACCGATTCCAGTAGTTTGCCCGCAGTATCCAGCATACATAGAGGGCGATACGATGTAGGTTGGTTTTCTCCTTTTGGAAGTAGAACCAGTGGCTGCCTTTTCCACTGTTTAGGGAAGACGCCTTCCTTCATGCAGAGATCAAAGACTCCTCTTAGCCATTCCGTGCGATTCACTGCCAGCGTTTTAATAGCTACGTTTGGGACCCCATCAGGCCCCTGCGCCTTGCTTAGTTTTAGCTTGGCTGCAGCTTGCATCACCTCCGCCGCCGTCACACTAGGCACGAAACGAAAATTTTCCTGCGCAACTCTTACATAACGCGGCTGCAGTGGAAAGAGGTCCTTCACTATACCGTCCATGACCTGCGGACTTTTAAGTTGTGTAGGTTTTTTAAGCTTCTTCAGTACTAACTTATAAGCAAAACCCGACGGGCTGTTTTCTACCTCGTCACAAAGTTCCTGAAAACATTTGTTTTTACTTTCTCTAATTGCCACCTTGAGATTTCTGCGTTTAATCTTGTAGAGCAGCATCATATCTCTGTACCTCTCAGGCGCTCTTGTGCGAGCTCTTTTGCACATTCTTCTTACACTGATACATTCCTTGCGCAGCTCTGCAATCTTGGAATTCCACCAATACACTGGTCTGTGCCGTACGCGGGTAGTTTTACGCGACATGGCAGCATCGCAGGCTCTCATTAATTTGCTCATAAGTTGACTTGCGGCTTCTTCAGCCGTGCCTCTTGCGCTCATGCCACTCAACACTTGCAGAAAACTCTCACTGTCAAATGTGTCAGCATTCCACGATCGTTTCCGAACCGCCGGTGTCGTCTGTCTCTCAGTAAGTAATGTAATATCGATCTGGATCGCTTGGTGGTCGCTGTGCGTATAGCAACTACTAATTTGCCACTTCGTCTTTGTAAACAAACCTGGGGTTATGAAACAATATCAATTACAGAACCTCTACCATTTTTGCTGTACGTGTGCGCTGATCCTGTGTTCAGCAAGACAACATTCAACGCTGAAAAACTGTCTAGCAGGGATCTACCTCGTGCATTTGTCCATTTTGAACCCCATTCTAAGGCCCAGGCATTGAAGTCGCCAGCAATTACTACCGGACTTATTTGACGCGCATCTTGCACCAACGTCTGCATTATTATATTGAATGCCGACATATCTAGACTTGGGGTATCTATATATAAAGATACCGCTAATCTCCGCGCACACAAAGCCAATCTCTGATTTGCAGACTCTCATGCCTGCTTTGTCTTCATTACGATTCCATATCGCGGCTTTACCGGACTGATCACACACCCATGTTCCATCAGTCCTGTTCTGATAGGGTTCGCTTAGGATAGCGACATCCACTCGTAGTTCATAACTTGTTTGCTCCAGCAATTGCTATGCCGCTTCGCAGTGATTCAAGTTAAGCTGCAAAATCCTCATTTTGGATCAATTCCTTTGACACCCTTTTTCGCTAACTTGGCTTTCCCATATGATGGACACTTATTTATTTTTATTTATTTTATTTATTTATATGCACGTACCGACCATTTACAACAAGACAGTGTCTTATAATTAAAGTAAAGGCCAAGATATCTCACAAATTTGTAATATTAATTAATAATTAATAATAATAATTAATTCACCCAAATTTAGTCATATTCGCAGTAATAAATTTATAATTCAATAAGAACTTAAAAGTAAGCCTACTCACAGAAAGAGAGGTACTTAAGAGTAATAAAGAGAGATGAGAGAAAGGAGAAAAAGAAAGAAAGATAGATAAAAGGCTATCGACTTATATAATTCGTTTTATACTATATCGTACATTGACAAACGGCTCTATAATCAATCAGAATTCATAGACAAATGATTATACAGATTCTTCTTAAACTGTGTAATGTTGCGACAATTTCGCAGACAGAGGGGCAAACAGTTCCAGAGTCTAACAGAAAAAATAAAGAATTGTCGTTCAGATATTAGACGTGTATGATTAAAAGGAATAACGTTATAATTACGTTGAGACCTCGAGAAAGTCAGCCTAGCATGTAGATTCGTCAGCTCACCTCCGAGTATTATATGATGTAAAAACTTTAAAACATGGTATTTGAGCAGAGATTGAAAGGATAGCCCATATAATTGACAGGCATATACTGATACATGGTTATATCGTCCAACTCCGTAAACGTATCTAGCTATATTATTAAACGCAACATTCAATTTACGCATAGAAATAGCATCACACCTCGCATAAATTTCGCATCCATACAAAAGTGTCGGCATGATGTATGCCTTTGCAATCAGCAATCTTATTTTCGGTGGAGTATAGTACTGAGAGTACCAGAGAGTACGAAGCATACCATAGATTTTTCCAACGGTTACATCTATGTGGTTATTCCAAGTTAACTTTCTATTAAAAACAACTCCCAAGTTCTTCGCTGTATTGACATACGCTACGGCAGAACCAGCAACACGTATAGGAGGTACTGAGGATGTATCAATCCCTTTATTAGAGATGATTAGACATTGCGATTTAGCAGGATTAAGACTCAAGTTATTTTTGTTTGCCCAAGTGTTGATACTTTCTAAATCATTGTTAATTTCCTCCACACATAAATTCATATGATTAGCATTACAGGATATATAAACTTGAACATCGTCAGCATACATGTGCAAGTTACAGTAACTAGGTACAGTAGAAAGGTCATTAATGTACAGTGAAAACAACAGTGGTCCAAGAACCGAGCCTTGTGGAACTCCACGAGCTAGGTTTAGAGAGCCAGAAACTTGTCCACCACAACATACTCTTTGTGACCTAAGCTTTAAGTAAGAAGCAATTAATTCAACTGCACCGTTGTCGAAATTAAATAACTTTCGCAATTTTGTTAACAAGATGTCATGATCCACACAGTCAAAAGCTTTGGAGTGGTCAAGTAGGACCAAAAAAACTATCTTATTTGAATCCAACTCTATGCGAACGTCTTCAATCACCTCAGTTAGGGCAGTAACACAACTACGCTTGGGTCTGAAGCCAGACTGTTTCGAAGTAAGCAAGGAGTTGCGGTTACAGTAGTCACGCACCTGCTTGTTGATAATGCTTTCAAATGCTTTAGATATGAATGGCAGTATAGCAATAGGTCGGTATTGATTTCCTGGTTTAGGTATAGGTACAACTTTAGCTTGCTTCCAGACGGAAGGGAAAACATGAGTAGTTATAGCAGTGTTAAAAATATGTGTAACAAAAGGCAGTAACTTGGGTAGGAGGGCTTTGACGAAGACGGGATGAATGTTATCCAGCCCCGTGGAGCACGCCTTTATAGCTAAGAAACACTCTAACACATCCTCTTGGGCAACGCATCTGAAACTGAGAGGTGTGGCATTACTTAGCGACAGAAACCTTTCGTAAATATTATCACGATTAAGGGACATTGGAGCACACACAAAATTAGCGTTAAGTTCATCACAATCAACGGGTGTAAGGCAAGATTCAGTAGTATTCATTAAAACAATTTTACGGATAGCATTCCAGGTCTGCTTACTGCCAATAATATTAGAGAACTTAGCGCTAAAGAAGTTAATTTTAGCCTTCCTTATTGCTTGCACCACCTTTCTTCTTTGTAAAGAAAAATAATCATACAATTGAGGCACTCTGTACCGTTTCCATCGCGAGTAAGCTGCATCTCTTTGTACAATTAAGGATCTTATTGTGTTACTAAACCATGGTTTTCCCACCCTACTAACATGCCTAACTTTTAGCGGAACAGACAAATCATATAACATACGCACGTTACTTTCGAAAAAAGCAACCTGCTCATCTACGCTGATCATACTATATACCCTATCCCAACTTACATTGCTAACCGCTGCACTAAGAAATGCGTAATTAATGCTCTTAAAATCACGATAGCAAATATTGGCACTGATATACACGGGCGAGAATTCATAAGTCATAAATATCAAATCATGTTTGGAGAACATCGGAGCAGAGAGCTGATCATACAACTTAACCTTATTTACAGCGCACACAAAAAACTCATCTAGCAATTTTTCCGAAGTCGTGGTGAAATGAGTTGGTGTACATTTATTTACAGGTAGCAATCCTATGCTGCTCATATTATCAGCTAAGCAATTATTCCTCAGCAGATTACAGTTAAAATCACCAGCAATGATAGTGTCAGGATAGGACAGTGACAAACTGCCAATCGATTCGATCAAGGGACTAATGTCAATATTCTCATACGGTCTATAAACACATCCTACTAGAAGCTTACTATACCCGGAAATAACTTCAATCAATAAGTACTCAATATTTGAGTCAGACTCCGATTTACACAAGCACTTACATGAAATATTGGACTTAACATATATCGCAACACCGCCTGCATGGCCACTCCGGTCAGCGCGAAATAATTTGTAATTGTCAAGCTGAAACAACGCACCCTGGCAGGACGCATCAAACCAGGTCTCTGAGACGCAAATTAAATCGATATTCGAATTTGCAAAAATATACTCAAATTCATCAAACTTGTTACAAAGACTCTGTGCATTAATATGACAAACTTTTAAGCCTTTCTTACGGTTAGAAAGTACACGAGTCATTGCATATAAATTAGCTCTGGAAACTGTAGCGCTGTTAACATTGTTATTATTGAACAACCTCTCTATTACTACAACCTATAGTATTGCACAAAGTCAGCAAACAACACACAGACTCAAAATCAATGTGATTATGAAATGAACAAAACTTAGCCGTCCATGGCCGTATATGCAAAAAGTTAATTAGTACGATAGCCGTTAAATTACAGGGAAAATTAAGGGAGTAAGAATACATGTAGCTAGGTAAAGGAGATAAAAAAGATAGTAAAAGAATAATAACCATAATAAAAATTTTTATACTAAAAATAAGTTAAAGTTGAGACATCAATGAATTCCAAAATACAAAAGCACTATTAGTCATGCGATCCATTTATAGATTTTTCAGCAATAGCGTCAAGAATTCCCATGTCATGAACAGTAATGTAGTCGCTATCTTGCTGCTCCTTAATAATCACCATGCCGCGCCTAGTGAAAACTGTACTGATTTGTTTGCTCTTCTTCAATGTAGTAGCACGCTGGTAGATTATACGATGTCGCAACGTCAGACTTTCCCTCACGAAGATATTTTTGTCCGATAATAGACCAACATCACGTAAGCAGAGAAGCCTTTTCTTTTCCTTGCAAAAACTCGATATGCTGCTAAAAACCGCATTTCGATCTTGAGGCGATGAAAATTTCAAGATAATCGGTTTATCAGTTGAGTTCACGCCACGATTCGGGCGAAAGGCAGATAATAAGACAGGTGGTTTACAGCCTATGGAATGACACAGTTGATTGAAGATATCTTTTGGATTTTCATCAGAAATATATATATATATATTATATCCTCCACATGCATGACTTATCTCTTTACGTCCTTCTCTTGTGCACAGTATACATCTAGGCTCGTTGGTGCATACCTTTGCTATATGCCCCTCCATTCCACATTTGAAACACAGTTTGGAATCATTTGCTGCATTTTTGCACTGTATAGCGATGTGCCCATATTCAAGGCTCCTGTAGCACTTACTCACAGCAGTTCGCTCGCGTATGCGGCAACTCACCCAGCCGATTCTAATTTTTCCTGCCTTCAGGAGAAAATTGGCATTCGCTATTGAGAGCCTTACCGCTGCCACTTGCGTACCTTCAAATCCTGTCCAAAGACTTAACACATCTTCTTGCTTAAAATGTTCCAGCTTGAATTGCGCATCAATCGCTCGAAAGACCTCATCTTTTGATGTGACTTCATCTAGGTCCATAATATCCAGGACCATTCTCTCTGCTAATCCGCGAACCTCCGCTTGTTCTCCAAGACTGTTGCCAATAGCTGATCTGACCTTCTCTGCATTAGCCCCTGTTTCGCTGATTTGCAGTAAAAGTCCACCCTTCTGCGTGCGCCTTATTTTTGTGATGGCTTGGCCTACGGCACACATCGCCTCATCAGCCCTCAGCTTGCAAAGTATTTCGGCATACGAGAGATCACCTTTCTTTTCAATAATAATTGCTTCCGGTTTGGCCCTTTTTAAGGTTGGTTCTCTATTCCTTGCTTGCCTCCTTTGTACAAGCTTCCACTCTTCAACAGCTTCATGATTCCCTCCGACTGCCTCCTCAGACTGTAATGCACTCGCGTAGCTGGCGGGCTTTGTTCCCTGCTACGTTCTTTTTGCGGCTGACTGAACTATCAGGCGCTCTTCTCTGTTTCTCTTCGATATACGTTCCTCCTTATCTTTCCTTAGCGGTGATGTCCACGTACTTTGATCCTTTGTGTATTTGCTAGGTTTACCACCTAATGCCGCACCGCTTGCGTTAACGCGATCACCATTTTTTGCTTCCCTTTCGACAGTTCCGTAAAGGTGTTGTGACGACACATTTCGGCGCATCGAAATGAGGCACACAAACTATTACACTGTGTAGACACAACTTATGCATTTCTCTATTTATATTTATAAGATTTCTCTTGTACACGAAACAATAAAGTACATATTTTTTTAAGAACACGTATAGCATTCCCATAATCATGATGTAAAAATTAAACTTTCAAAATTACAATCACCCAGTATCACATTGCAGATAATCGTTTAGCGGCGAGCACTCAAGCACAGATCACATAACAAACACAAACCGGTTTTCGAGTACATAATCATAAGCAGAGGAGTTAAAGCGAGACCACACTACCCGCGCAGCGGCAAGGCAACGAACGAACACATGGAACAAAAATACAGCGAGAAAAATAAATTGAGCACAGTAACGCTCAGCAAGTCAGTCTTTCTTAAATCGTGGTATCAGCAGGAACTAGTGGTAGGCCCCTTTTCCCTTTTTCCTCTCCCTCTCTCCCTTCTATTCTTTGTTCTCCGTAGCCGCTCTCGCTGAGTTCGACTTGTCGATTTGCTATGGAATCGCTCGTCGTTCTTTTCGTTAGCCGCTCTCGCGGAGTTCAACTCGTCGATTTGCTATGGCATCGCTTGTTGTTCTCTGAGGAACAGCCCTCCCTTTCCCTCTCTCTCTCCCTTCTATTCTTTGTTCTGCGTAGCCGCTCTCGCTGAGTTCGACTTGTCGATTTGCTATGGAATCGCTCGTCGTTCTCTTCGCTAGCCGCTCTCGCGGAGTTCAACTTGTCGATTTGCTATGGAATCGCTTGTTGTTCTCTGAGGAACAGCTCTCTCTCTCTCCCTCCCTCGGTGGCAGCTTCTGATTACTGCGTATTCCACGCCGATCTTAACAAGCGCTTCCATTTCATACAGAATCACAAGCATCAAGTACAAGTATACTAAACCAAAGGGAGTAAATTGAATACCGTCGCGTCATAAGTAGCAACACCGTCGCGTTGAAACTAGTACACATCATCAAAGCAATCGTGAAACCCGCAGGACAAGGTTCGCGTAACGGGTTCCAATCAACAAGCCGTCGCAGTTACGTATTACAAAGAAATAACCTCTCGTCATACCGATATACGTCGCCACAGCACCGCACAGTTTTTTTTTTTTCTTTCCCTATCAAGATCTTTCATTCAACGTGCCATCGCAGCTACCCATCATATTGTTAGCACCATAAGTTAAATAATAAGCTAGATCCTAAGAGCTGAAGTAAAATAAATAAAGTTTAACAACACCAAATACGGGTTCATCATTTACAAATTTTCTTGAGTACGACCCTGGACACCCGCGAGCATACCGAGGCTATAGACGGAACAAGGACCTTAAAAGAAACCCCGCCTCAGTAGAACCGAGGCGAGAAGGTCGTTTCAAGTGGCCCCCGAGCAGGGAGCCGGTTAAACAAATCAGCTCAGGATAGCAACGAGACATCGCTTACAAGGGGAAAGAAAAGAAAAGAAAAATTGTGCGTGAATAAGCATTACTTTTACCACCAGTGGCAAGGCATCCATTGAAGCGCATCATGGTCCGAAGGTGGATAGCAGCACTCAGACAGGAGGAGTTGGTTAAATGTATGGAGGAGTTCGGCTTGGCAGTCGAGGGTAAGGTAGAAGACCTCAAGCACACTTTCTCCTCATTTACCTACAACGAGGACCTCAAAGCAGAAGAAGTATAGCGCTTGCGGGAATTAGAACAATTAGACATTCGTTTGAACGGAACACCGATCACCGCAACGATAGATACCGGGGCTACACGCAGTTTTGTCTCGAAATCTTTCGTCGACAGCTTAGGCGATACAGCACGCACCACGACAACCCAGATGAAGGTACGATTGGCTGACGGCGCACTACTACGAGTAAAGACTGCGTTAACAGCCAACGTTGAACTTGGAAGCCGAAAAATCTGTACCAGATTCTTGGTGCTACCCACCACCATCGACACATTCACCTTGGGTATGGATTTGCTAGCAGACGCGGGAGCAAGATTACTATGTGCTGGACAGAGCGTGGAGCTAAAATCTGATCCAGACGACAGCAGCGATACTGGACCCATGCTATGGACAATTAGCGAAATGCAAGAGGACGACAGCGACGTTGACAATTTCTTAAGCAGAGAATTAAAGTTATTCGAAACAATGACTGGGGTGACCAGCTTGGCAAGCCACCGAATAAACATGAGGGACGAAGCGCCAGTCAAACAACGCTACTATCCAAAGAACCCGGCCATGCAGACGATCATCAACAAGCAACTCGATGACCTGCTGCAGCAGAACTACGTAGAGCCTTCACAGAGCGCGTTCAGCTCGCCAATAGTGCTCGCCAAGAAAAACACTGGCGACTGGCGGCTGTGTATAGACTACCGCCAGCTTAATGCGAAGTCTATACCCGACGCCTATCCATTGCCACGCATCAATTGCATCCTGGAAAAGCTGAGAGGAGCACAGCACAATCGACCTCAAGAATGGATATTGGCAAGTCCCGGTGGAACCAAGCAGCCGGGAATATACAGCATTTACTGTTCCTGGCAGAGGCCTTTTTCAATGGCGCGTGATGCCATTTGGTCTGCACTCCGCACCAGCCACCTTCCAGAGACTTTTGGACCAAGTCATCGGGCCTGAGATGGAAACAAATGCCTTCGCCTAACTAGATGACATCGTGGTAGTAAGCAGGTCCAAAGACGAACACAAGCAGCATCTGAGTAGCGTCTTTCACCGCCTTCGGCAAGCTAATCTTCGCATCAACAGGGAAAAGTGCCACTTTTTCAAAAGCGAGCTGACATCTAGTCACCTCCATGGGACATCTAGTCACCTCCACGGGCATAAAGACGGACCCAGACAAGGTTGCGGCGATAAAAGAGCTCAAGACGCCCACGAACATAAGGGAGCTGAGAAGATACCTGGGTACGGCGTCTTGGTACAGAAGATTCGTGCCTGACTTCACGAAGATCGCCAATCCTTTGACGAGTATGCTGAGAAAAGGAAAACGGTGGCACTGGGGATCCGAGCAAGAGCAAGCGTTCGAGGAGCTGAAGGTGAAGCTGACAGAAGCACCAGTGCTGGCCTGCCCAGATTTTAGCAAGCAATTTACCTTGCAAACGGACACCAGTGACGTCGGACTCGGCGCAGTGTTGACACAGGACCAAGAGGGATGCGAGCGCGTGATTGCATACGCAAGTCGACATCTACAGGTTGCGGAGAAGAATTATTCGGCCACGGAGAAAGAGTGCCTGGCTATTGTTTGGGCAGTACGAAAGATGAGGCCGTACCTGGAAGGGTACCACTTCAAAGTTATCACGGATCACATGGCGCTGAAATGGCTCAATGGAATTAACAACCCGTCCGGAAGAATTGCACGCTGGGCACTGGCGCTGCAACAGCATTCATACGAAATATTATACAGGAAGGGCAATTACAATGTAGTATTGTAGACAGCGGACACACTGTCGAGGCAGCCTAGAGACGCAAAGGAGGTCAACGGGAGACTGGCACCGGCGGTGACATTTGCAGTTGGCTGGAAGCCCAGAAGAAGAAGGTCGCCAATGAACCCGCGAAGTATCCAGACTATGTGCTCAACAACGATGCGCTCTACCGCCACATACCGCACGACATCGGCGACGACGACGAAGATCCCTGGAAGCTGTGTGTGGGCCGCCCAGATCGTCGAAAAGTTCTATCAGAGAACCATGATCAACCTAGTGCCGGCCATTTAGGCATACGCAAGACCATCGCACGAGTGGCAAGGAGATACTATTGGCCTGGCATGTTCAAGGAAGTTAGCCGTTACGTGAGGAGTTGCGATTCTTGCTAGCGGCACAAAGCGGATCAGAGGAAGGCCGCTGGCGAGATGCTGACCAGAGTGCCCGAGGAACCATGGGCCACCGTATGTGCAGATTTTGTGGGTCCCCTTCCAAGGTCACGAAGAGGGCACAACATGCTTCTCGTATTCCTAGACAGGTTCTCGAAATGGGTAGAGATAGTTTCTTTACGGAAGGCTACAGCCACGACACTACAAAGCGCTTTCCGTGAAAGGATTGTTGCCAGATTTGGAACACCCAAGGTACTCCTCACAGACAATGGCGTCCAGTTCTCCAGCCGGCAGTTCAAGGAGTACCTACGAAGCGTTGGAGTGCGATAGCAGTTTACAGCACCCTATACCCCACACGAAAATCCCACTGAACGAGCCAACAGGACTATCAAGACGATGATCGCTCAATACACAGGAATTGATCAACGAGACTGGGATGAGCATCATCCCGAAATAGCACTCGCCGTCAACAGTAGCACGTCGAGTACCACTGGCTACTCACCCGCGTTCCTGGTACAAGGACGAGAACCGAGGCTTCCCAATAACATCTATGATAACGTCACCCTAGGCACCGGCCAAGAAGCACAGGAACCAAAGCAAAAGGCGAGCCAGCTGCAGAAGATATTCCAAATAGCCCGTCGGAACATGCAAATGGCATCACGTGAACAGGCAAGGCATTACAACCTCAGGCGAAGGGCTTGGACTCCGCAGAGTTCAGATAGATTCAGATCTGTCCAAAGCCGCGGTAAACTTCGCAGACAAATTGGCTCCGAAGTACGAGGGACCTTTCCAGGTGATAGACTTTATCTCTCCAGTAATTGTCACCTTAAGAACCCCCGGAGGAAAAAGTAAAACGGCTCACATCGGTGACCTCAAGCCTTACCACCCGAACACCAAGGATGAACTACGTAGAGTAAACTGCAATTGTACTCACGCACGTGGTAACAACGCGACACAGAAAAACAAGCACTCCAAAAATGCACTTACACACACACTAACATCAACCAAAGGGCAGTCGCCACCTCAGTCCCGACCAGTCGCAACCTAATAGAATTAAACGATCTGATTCGAAGATAATTTTTAGGGAATGAAAAATTTATTAGAGAAAAATTCTAGAACACAATAACAAATTTTTCTGAAGTAAACAGATATAAAATCATTTCGTTTTTTCAAGTATTAACAAACAAAGTATATCAATTTCAACACCCCCACTCGAAATATATTTATATCTTGTGCAACCCTATTTGTTTGCAAAAATATTTGTGCTTTTCAGAACATACTCCTTTGGTCAGAAAATCAGCCAACATTTCATTTGTCGAGACACCGGAAAAGGTTACTTCGTTCTTCATCCTCATTTCTCTAACAAAATGATGACGAATATCTATATGTTTCGTTCTTGCATGATAACCGTCGTTTGAAGCTAAGTGAATTGCGCTCTGATTGTCACAATATAATTTCGTTGGTTGGTTTTTTTGAAAATTAATATTGAGCTCACTTTCAAGTGAACGTAGCCATATGAGTTCTTGAGTAGCTGCAGAAATCGCCATATATTCCGCTTCAGTAGTCGATAGAGCTACCGTTGTTTGACGTTTGCTACTCCAAGAGATTGCTCCACCTTGGAAAATATTCACAAATCCTGTTACCGATCGACGCTCTTCAATATCGTTTGCCCAATCGGAGTCAGAATATGTTATTAAATCTGAATTACCTTTACTTGAGAATCCGAGTTTCATGTCTATTGTACCTTTCAAATACCGAAAAACACGCTTCACTGCCGTCCAGTGAATTTTATGTGGATTATTGTTGAATGTGCTTAGATGATTTACAGCTTGACAAATGTCGGGGCGCGTACATTGCGCTGTAAATAAAAGACTTCCAATCGCTTGCTGATAAGGAACGTCCTTCATCGACTCGTCAACACCATCTACTTTTCTTAGTTTTACATTTATGTCAATTGGAGTTGAAATAGCATTGCAGTCTTCCATGTTGTATCTTCGTAACATCTGCTTGACGTAATTCTCCTGATCTAAATATAAATTACCATTTACTCTTGTAATTCGCATTCCCAGACACTGCATTGCTTTTCCTTAAAACTTCATTTTAAAAGTAGACATTAATTTTGATTTAAGCTCGTCTCGAAATTTTGTATCGTTGCTAAAAATCAGCATGTCGTCTACATAAAGCGCGAGATATGTAAATTTGTCTTCTTCAATATGAAAATAAATGCAAGGATCAACTTTGGAACGATTTAGACCATATTCTTTTAATGCTGAATTTAGTTTCATATTCCAAACGAGACTAGCCTGCTTCAGACCATAAAGTGCTTTTTTGTAGCTTCATAACATGACCGCCTTTGACATCTATGACAGACGGTGGTTCAACATAAATATCCTCTGATAAGTCGCCTTGAAGAAAAGCAGTAACTGCATCCATTTGCTCGATTTCTAAATTGAATCGCACAGCTAAGGCCATCAAATAACGGATTGACGTGTAACGCACTACAGGCGAAAAAGTTTCCTCGTAATCAATTCCTTTACGCTGTGTATATCCTTTGGCAACTAATCTAGCCTTGTAGAGAATGCTGTTATCAGGTTCCTTCTTCCTTTTAAACACCCACTTTGTCTTTATAACGTTTCAATTGATTGGCTTTGGAACAGGCGTCCATGTTTGGTTTTCTTCTAACGATTTCAGTTCACTGTTAATGGCATCTTTCCATTGTTCACGTTCATCACCCGATAATGCTTCTTCAATTGTTGACGGTTCGTCTTCTGGTAGTCTTGCAATATAACCAATCGCGCTTCTTTGTTTTCGCTTAGCAATTCGTTCACTTCGCCTTACTGTTACTTGAGGTTTCGAATTTCGACTGCCACTATCTTGTTGAGCAGAATCCAGTACTCTATCAAGATTTTCTTGAACCGAACTTTGGTTGTCAACTTCTTCATGACATTGAATGATTTCAGGATCTTGAAAAATTTGTTCAGCTTCTTCGTGACCTTGAATGATTTCCCCCACTTCATTGTCATCTTCTAATGAATTAAATGACAATGAACTACTTTCTGAATCAGAAGAACTATCAGTATCATCATCCACCAAATTTTCTTCTTTATTTTTAAAATCGAAATAATAGAACTCACGTTTGTTAGCTTTCATTGCTGAATATCCTTTCACGTTCTCGTCGAATATAACATCTCTGCATGTGACTATTTCCTGTTTCTGAATATCATACACACGATATCCTTTAACATTGATACCATAACCGACGAATGTACACCTCTTCGACTTCGCGTTCCATTTTCTCCTTCGTTGTTTCGGTACAAGCGCCATTGCCAAACAACCAAAAATCTTTAGATGACTGATATCAGGCTTTTTATCAGACCACATTTCCTCTGGAGTTGTATTTAACAATTTATGGGGACTTCTATTTGTGACGTAAACTGCTGTCTGTATAGCTTCGGCCCAGAAAGTTTTCGGAAGTTTCGCGTCATACAGCATACACCGTGCCTTCTCAGTCAGTGTCCTATTCACTCGTTCTGCTAAGCCATTCTGTTCAGGATTATACGGTACAGACGTTTGATGTAAAATGCCGCAACGTTTTAAAGTATTCTGCATTTGATTGTTGATGTACTCGGTGCCATTGTCACTTCGTAGAATTTTAATCTTCTTACCAGATTGATTTTCAGCTACTGACTTAAATTCCAAAAACTTTTCATATACTTCTAACTTGTTTTTCATGAAATAGACGAAAATTTCTCGAGAATAGTCATCAATGAATACAACGTAGAATCGGCTTCCACCCAACGATTTTGCCTCCATAGGTCCGCAGACATCAGAATGAACCATTTCTAGCTTGGTTGAGGTTCGATGACCGCCTGATGGAAAACTCATTTTAATGTGTTTCCCTTCTGCGCAACCTTCACATACTGCGGTTAATTTATCAGCTAGGAACTTCACACCAGTGACCATACCATTCCTCAGTTTCTTGATACTTTCTACATTCAGGTGACCCAAACGCCTATGCCACTTTTCAATTTTGTCGTCTTCTTTTGATGAAAACGCCTTGTCAACTGAAGCTAAATTTAGCACGTACATTCCGCCAACCAATGAAGCATTTGCTATGACCATGTTATCTTCATTGTAAACTCTGCAGCCAGACTGGTCAAACACCACACGATTTCCTACTATTTGACTTACGGAAAGTAGATTATCAGCTACTCCAGGAACATGTAAAACACTTTTAACTGGTATTGAGCATACAGCACCGTCTCTGATTACATTCAGATTAATTTCACCTCTGGAAACTGCAGTGAGAGTAGTATCGTTAGCAATTTTGACTTCTCCATGATGCACCTTTGGGTTTTTGATAAGGCTTGCATCTTTAGTCATGTGACACGAAGCGCCACTATCAACATACCATGCGTCTTTACCGGAACTTTTTGAGAAATTATTAACATAAAGCGCAGAATTTTTCTTCCAATTCCTTTTAAAATCCTTTTTTCGATTGGGGCATTCAGCACTAAAATGGCCAAGTCCATTGCATGTAAAGCATCTACGATCGGTAGCAGAAGACGTCTGCCACGGTATTTTTTGCTTTCCTTTACTTTTAGCGAATGCTTTCTTGCTTTTCCGTGCATGATTCGGATTTTGAATGCAAACATCTTGCAAAAGCTTCATTTTTATGGAATCGGCTGAAATCTTAGTTCCGGTACTCCCTAACGACATTATCATGGGCCT
Source organism: Thecophora atra (assembly GCA_937620795.1). NCBI lineage: Eukaryota > Metazoa > Arthropoda > Insecta > Diptera > Conopidae > Thecophora > Thecophora atra. The sequence continues at coordinate 46,551,526 of OW569398.1, forward strand.
ATACACCTCAGGCAACCCTTTCAACAGCAAACAGCCTAGCCATTCATCATTCACGATGAAACCAATGGATCCTAACTTCTGTGAAGTGGTCACAATCTGTGATACATATTCTTCTACGGAACTACAATCTTCCAATTGTACCGAGCATAGTTTTTGCAATAAACCAACCTTTCTATCCAATCCAGAGTCTTCAAAAAGATTCTTCAACACTTTCCAGACATCTTTAGCTTTTTTAGATTCTCTCACATAAACGAATAGACTCTTATCTAGGGAGAGAATTAAGCGACATCGTGCTTTTTCTTCCTTTTCAGCGTTCACAGTTTCAGCTGATCCATCCACGTACTTCCACAAGCCTTCTAGCTTCAATTGAGTCTCAATTGCAAAGCTCCAAGTCATCCAGTTTTCCGACCCAGTCAGTTTTTCAAATTTATGCAATTCTCCTTCCATCTCAGCAGCTTAAGGTTCTTGCACGTATATATATTATTTAAAAATTATATCAGAACTTAATGTGACTGGGCCCATAACCTAATAGAATTAAACGATCTGATTCGAAGATAATTTTTTAGGGAATGAAAAATTTATTAGAGAAAAATACTAGAACACAATAACAAATTTTTCTGAAGTAAACAGATATAAAATCATTTCGTTTTTTCAAGTATTAACAAACAAAGTATATCAATTTCAACACAGCCTATAAAAGAAAGCATCCCGCGAACAATAGGATCAGTAGTAGAGTTGTCATCAAAGTGAAAAGTCATCCCTAATAACGACAATCGTGAAAACAACAACAACAACAATAGTGAAAAACAACAACAACAATCATTAAAACAACAACAACAATAGTGAAAACAACAACAACGAGCATTAAAACAACAACAACAACAACAATAGTGAAAAACGACAACAACAACATGGAACATCACGCTCGCCTTGTGAGACGACGCCCAGCCGAGGCAGAAGATACTCCAGCCGCGCGGTGGGAAAAGATCAACCTCGTTTGTGCCCCAGCCGCAGTGAGGGCAAGGATTCAGGAGGCAGCAGCATGCAAGCGAAAGGGGCAGCGGGTGAACTTCCTTCATGTCGCCGAGGAACGTACATATAGAGTACGTATGTCCCGAGGGGGCGCCGCGCGAATTTTTATTTCCTCCCGGAACCAACGGGGAGATGTGACGACACATTTCGGCGCATCGAAATGCGGCGCACAAACTATTACACTATGTAGACACGACTTATGCATTTCTCTATTTATATTTATAAGTTTTCTCTTGTACACGAAACAATAAAGTACATATTTTTTTAAGAACACGTATAGAAATAAACTCAATCAAATCCCTCATTGGCTGCTGAATTGAGCGTCTTCCGTTGCCGATCATTTCTACCAGTTCTCCTAATTTCCTTCCTAATTCTTTGAATCCCGGAAAATTATGTGCGGCGAAAATAACAGCTAAATTCCGTGATTTCTGCGATAAATTCGAGCTTTTGGGCGTTGCCAGTTCACCTGTGAAACTCAATGGCGACCTTTGCACACAAGTACTCTTTGCAAAGGGATTGCTGTAATCTGATTGGTGATCACATCCGCCATCATTGTTACATGGTACACTTGCTGCTGCACTTGTCTTTGCTGCTAATGCTATTTCTCCTCGAGATAGCATATTCGCAAAGCTTCAGACTCTAGCGCCACCACTCGTCAAACTGATCAAAGCTAACAAAAGCCTCGCCAAAGCTTACGAATGCTTTATCAGAGCTTTGCACTTGTATTGACGTATAGAGGGAGCTGCACTTGTATTGGCGTATAGAGGGAGCTGAGGCGCAGTGTCTAGAAGGAACTTCCAAGAAAAGGTGAGCTAGACCAGGTCAGTGAACGACACTAAGTGCTAACAGACGTCAACTTTAGATATGTTGCCGAGTGTTGCGCGGGATCACAATTCACAATGTTGACAAAGATGAATTTAACAGCAAAGAATCAGTCCACAAATGCCAGAAAATATAAGGCTGAAATTATTCACCTATGTATTAAGAAACACTTGCAACTTTTTCCTCGGTCATCAAAAGCCTTAGTCAGTGCGGGACTTTAACCCGCTAAACATCTCCTCTCGTCGGCACGGTTATTCCTCCCGGAACTACCGTGAAGTATTACGTCGGGAGGCCGTCAGAGCATCACTGCTCAATCGTCAGTTATTAGGTCGGTCGGTCCGTCTCTGTTCATTTGCGCGTATCGCTCGCGTTCCAGCCTGCGTTGCCGTATCATGATGTTGGCGCACATGGATTTGATTGCCTGCCAAGCTCCCGGCGACATCAACATAACATCAATAATGTTGCTCGCAGTTATTGTTCGACGCAGCTCAGTTTCCGTTGTAGAGCGCAATTGTGCCAGAGCTTCGCACTCAAAAAATATGTGATGTGCATCTTCATAAGCATTGGAGCACCATCCACATAATGTGCTCGTGTCGTGACCATATTTACACAAATAACTCCTGAAGCATCCATGCCCACTGATCATCTGTGTCATGTAAAATTTCACCTCTCCATGCAGTCTTTCGACCCATCCCTTAACGTCAGGTATGATTTGATGAGTCCATCGGCCTTTGCTGGAGCTGTTCCACCGATCCTGCCACTTAGCGAAGGTGTCGCGTTTGATCTCTTCTATTTCGTGCATTGTCAGACTTCTGCGGGTTTCTGCTTTTTTACGGAAGCGTTTTGTGATCTCCTCAACTAGCAGATCTGGCGGGGGTAATCCTGCAACTACAGCGGCTGCTTCGTGCGACATAGTTCGGAATCCACAACAAATCCTTAGAGCGCACAAACGAAAAACACGATGTAGTTGGCGGACATTCTTTTTGCTGTTTACTGCATTAGCCCACACTGGTGCAGCATACATTAGAATCGACGTTACTACCTTATAAAGCAACAATCTGCGCTTCTGACTGGGGCCATACGTATTACGTCACGTAACGCTGTCATCGCTTTACCGCATACCATATCGATATGTGCTGTGAATGATAATCGGCTATCCAGCATAACTCCTAAGTATCGAATCGCTGGAGCGGATTTAATGCACACTCCGTCCAAGTTCAACTCTACATATTCCACCTTTTTCCTGCTGGTTATTAGCACTGCTTCTGTCTTCTGGGTAGCCAGATGTAATTCGTTTACTGTGAGCCAGGATTTGATATTGCTCACCACCTCAGTTGCTATAGATTGAAGCTGGTAAATCTGCTTAGCCACAATTACAATAGCAATATCGTCAGCATATCCAATTATCTTTACGCATTTTGGGACCGAAATTCGCAAAACACTGTCGTACATCAAGTTCCACAGTAGTGGACCCAAGACTGATCCCTGAGGAACTCCAGCAGTAACTTTATACTGCTTAACCCCAACGTCGGTGCTGTACCGAAGAGTCCTTTCCGAGAGGAATTTACTTAGCATTCTGATGAGATAGCCTGGTGTATTCAGGCGCTCCAGCACTGTGATGATGCTTTTCCAGCTCGCCGAATTGAAGGCATTTCTAACGTCCAGCGTTATGACCAGGCAGTATTGTGGGGGAAGTAAACATATACCCTAAAATTCCGCGCGGACTTACTCTTTGGCCCAAAAGTCGTTCAATCGCGCTTCTGTGTCGATTGTATCTAACACACTCTTGGACAACGTGCTCAACATTATCTATTTTTCCCTCGAAGGATACGCAGTAAGGGTTGTCTACATGCTGGTACTTGTGCAGATACTCCCGGAAGCAGCCTTGCCCAGACAAAAACTGTGTGAGGTAAAAATTTACCTCCCCAAACTCTCTTGATACCACTTGCTGGCATCGGGAATTAGGTAATAAGTCCAGCGCCCTCTAACCGCGCTATCCCATCGCTGTTGCCACATCCTTATGCTATTAGTTCGTACTCGTTCACGAGACACGCTGTCTATGCCTTGGCTGCACAGGGCTCTCAGTTCTAAAGCCCCTTTCGCCAGAATATCAATTGGCACTCTGCCAGCTATAACATCTGCTGCTTCGTACGAGACTGTTCTGAACGCGCAGCAGACTCTTAGTGAGGATAGCCTATAGGTTCTTAGCATGATCCTCATATATGTTTTACACACTGTTGCATCAGCCCAAATTGGAGCGGCATACAATAAAATTGATGTGCTTACCTTCGATAAGAGTTTTCTAACCTCCTGCCTTGGTCCTCCGATATTGGGCATAATTCTCGCTATTGCTTGACCCAGTCGCATCGCCTTTTCACCAGCATAGGCTAGATGGTCCTTAAAAGTTAACCTGTGATCCAGTACGACTCCTAGATACTTGAGGCTTAGCTTGGACTCTACACTGTGAGCTCCTACTCGTACGTGGAACCTCTCAACCTTCTTGCGACTGCTAATGAGGAGTGCTTCAGTTTTATGCGCCGCTAGCTCAAGCCGCGCTTCTCGCAACCAAATCTGCACCAGCTCGACCGTTTCATCGCCCTTTGCCTCCAATTCAGCCAGTGTCTTTGCCACTATCACCACCGCAATATCGTCTGCATAGCCAATTATATGTGCACCGTGTGGCACTCGTAATCTTAGCACGCCATCATACATCACGTTCCACAGCAGCGGTCCAATCACTGATCCTTGTAGAACACACTTTTTTATTTTTTGCTTCTTTGAGCCTACATCCGTCTCATAGAATAGTATCCTGTCGTTAAAGTAGCTTGCAACGATACGTACCAGATACTCAGGTACTTGCATGCTAGTGAGAGCCTCTAGTATACGCGTCCAGTTTGCTGTGTTGAAGGCATTCTTGATGTCGAGTGTTATGACTGCACAATACTTCTTGTCACCACCTTTCCACCTTTTACCCGATATTGCATCTCCGGCCAGCCTGCATACCTCGTCGATTGCATCGATGGTGGATCTCCCTTTTCTAAACCCGTATTGCCGCGCAGATAGCCCGCGATCACTTTCAGTGATGGACTCTAAACGTTTGGCTATTACCTTTTCGAACGCCTTCCCTATTCCGTCTAGCGTGCAGAGCGGTCGATAGGATGATGGTTCCTCAGGCGGGTTGTTACCTTTTGGAATTAGCACCAGTCGCTGGCGCTTCCAGGGTCTTGGGAAAACGCCTTCTTCTAGACATGCTGTAAAGAGCTTGGCGAAAATCTCAGGCCTTTTGCTCATCGCTATCTTAAGGACTATATTAGGTATCCCATATAGTCCTGGAGCTTTATTTGGTTTGACATCCTTGGCAATTTCAATGATGTCGCTTACGTAGACAGCAGGAACCGCGGAAGGAGCATAATATCCAGAGTTTCTTATGCTTATCCCCGCACCGTCCTGTGGAAAGAGCCCTCTGATTATTTTACCCAACATTACGGGACACTTGGGAGTATTCGCTTTCTTTCCTTTAAGTTTTGCTACCACAATTTTGTACGCCGTTCCCCACGGGTTTGCCTGCACTTCATCTATAAGCGCACGTATTGCTCTTCTTTTGCTAGCTTTGATTGCCTTGCAGAGTTGCCTTTTAGCTTGTCTGTACTGCGCTTGCCATAGCTCACCGCCTGCGCGCCGCCTAAGGCGTTGCTGCTTTCTTCTAAGTTTGTTACACTGCGAACGCAGTGCCTCTATATCCTTATTCCACCAGTAAACATTCCGATAAGACCGCTCAGAACGCTTCCGAGGCATTGCTGCATCGCACGCATCGCTTAGTTGCTCCACTATGTGCCACGCACAGGCTTCAGCTGAGCTCGCTTCGCCTATAGACATGCTCTCTGTGACATACTCTAGGACATCCTTATCAAGCTCTTTGACTTTCCATCCAGCTCGCTTGCAGCATTTCCCGTGTTTTCGTTTAGCGCCATTTGACTCACCTATTTCATAGAGCAATGCGTTATGATCACTGTGGGTTTAAATGTCAGACACCACCCAACTTGTTTTTCTTGCGATCGCTCTGTTGCAAAACGTAATGTCGATTATAGACGTTCTTCCTGCTCTACCAAATGTGCTGACAGAGCCTTGGTTGAGCAGAACCAGGTCCAGGTAGGCGAACGCTTCTAAAATAATGCTTCCACGCTGGTTTGTCTTTGCGCTTCCCCATTCAGTCGCCCACGCGTTGAAGTCACCAGCTATTACTACTGCCTCTTTGTCTGCAGCATGTGCTACCAGTGTGTCTATATTAGTCTTAAATACTTCTAATGGCATGCTGGGTGGCATGTAGCAACTATAGAAATTCATTCCCTTAATCTTGGCGTGGACGAAGTACTTTTCTCGCTGATCAAGAAGACTTTCGAAGCCCAGTTGGCTGCAAGTCCAGATGGCACACTTTCTGGACGTGTCCTCTGCCCATATGGCACACCTCAGGGCTCTAAAAGGTTCACTCAGTAACACAATGTCAATAGCATGCTCTTTGACAGTTTGTTGCAGCAAGTCTTGCGAGACCTCGCAGTGGTTGAGGTTAATTTGCATGCACCTAACCATTGTGGCTTTTCAGAGCTGCCATTGCACGAACATACTCAGGGCACTTAAGGCTACCGGCAATATGTTCAATCCCACCTTCGCAGCCAGGTTGTGTGTGTGTGTGTGTTTACACAACTGTACCTGCATACGCAGCGTCGTTACAACTGCGCATTATTATTAGAAGAATTTCGGAGGAATGTGACATCATCGTCACAAAACGCATTGACAGAAAGCGATCAACCACGGATCAGTCATAGCGCAACCTTCATCGCGACAAGACTAGACAACATGCCTGGACAGAAGCCCTACGCTTAATAATAAAAGAAGCCACCGATAAACTTGCATATGGACAACAACGACCGTTCAAGCTGGTCATCGATGGCCGAACGTACCTGGTACGCATTAGCAGAGCCAAGAATGCCAGCGCCTGTTTCATTCCCGAAAGTAAGGAGGTCGATAAACATCACCCTCATAAATTTAAATCAACAAATTACTTCACCCAAGCCGATGGAGCTTTCTTATATTTAAGATTAATATTTTATTTAAGATTATGTAGATATTGATAGTAGATTTAAGAATATTAAAATAACCATAGAAATTTAGAATAAATAAATAAATTTAATTTTGTACCATTTAAATAATAAAATTGCTACTTTGAATTCAAAACATTAACGGTACCTATAAAATAAGAAAGAATGTAAGCAAACGACGACCAAAGGTAAATCAGAAGAAGCGACAAAGACACAGCAAACATATGAGCGAAAGCGAGAGACGGATAAGTCCAGACACATGAACAGCACGCTACAAATTCAATAAGAAGCGAATATAAGGTAGGAAAACAACTCAGGATAGTCAGTCACTCTCCGACATCGATGCAGACAACATCATCAGAAGCTAATCGGGTAAGTGCTGAAATCCTCCTCTCCCTCTTAACAGCTTTGGTAGACTTATAAGTCTCCTTGCTTTAGAGGATCCTTCCGTAACCTCCCTCTTGCTCTTAGCAGTTTTGGTAGACCTAAAAGTCTCCTTTTTTAAGAGAATCCTTCCGCTCTCCCTCTTGCCAGTTCAGGTAAACTTTTAAGTCTCCTTGGCCTGAGGAATCTCCCGCCTCTACCTTTCGCACATAACATAACACTTAGAGAGAAGCTCTGATTCAACGGCGCTAACATTTATATCAAGAGAGACAGCTTAATTCTACGACGCTCTCTGATTCAACGGCGCTCACATTTACATCAAGAGAGACAGCTTAATTTTACGACGCTCTCTGATTCAACGGCGCTCACATTTATATCAAGAGCGACAGCTTAATTCCACGACGCTCTCTGATTCGACGGCGCTCACACATACATCGAGAGAGGCACACGACGCTCTCTGATTCGACGGCGCTCACACATACATCGAGAGAGGCACACAACGCTCTCTGATTTGACGGCGCTCACCCATACATCGAGAGAAACACACAACGCTCTCTGATTCGACGGCGCTCACACAAACATCGAAAGAGACACACGACGCTCTCTGATTCGCCGGCGCTCACCCATGCAACGAGAAAAACACACAACGCTCTCTGATTCATCGACGCTCGCACTCAGACCAAGAAAAGACACGCTATTCACCGAATTTATCTAAACCTGAATAGTAGTAGTAGTCATTCTGTAACATATTTATTGGAGTAAATGAAATAAAAGTAAAATAGTCCCAAACAAATAAATTCTTTCCTTTAACGAACCTTGGACTTCCTGAGTAATACCCCTGCTAAGAAAACTCCGTTACAATCGTGATGCATTTCCAATAGAATCATCCGTGAAATGAAGACAAATTCTATTTTTAGCATCATCTTTTCCATTGGTTGTTGTTGTTTTTCTATGTTTCTTAATACGGAATCAGGTTTTGTTGATGTTGTTGCTTAACAGTTCATGTTGAGACAGCTGCTGTGCGGTGACGAGACTCACATAATGTCTGTGGTACGGTACGGTAGCCGGTAAATGTTCTGCTCGTGTCATTTTGACTGATTCCGGTTTAAGCTTAAGTATATGAAGAATGCATTTTGTCGTATGTGGCGGTTTACTATCTGGTCGCTCGTATGATTGATCTTTATGTCTTGTTGGTCTAGGAGAGTTCGATCCCTTCTTAAATCCCTGCGATATGTGTTGATTTTCGGCTTCTGTTTATGTGGTTGTGGAAATTGTTCAACAGACTGTACTGTTGGTCTGGATTTGGGCGGTTCTTTCCTCAACTTGTTGCGACATGTGCTGGTGTACGGGTTCAGGTTTCTTGCTGTGAACTGCTGTTGAGCTTTATTGGTTGAAAGCGATTTCATGCTCTCATCGACGAATTCAGGACTGGAAGTTGTACTCCGTTTTAATTCAAGTGGAGAGCAACTTTGAATAGTCTGGCCGGCAATTAGTAGCTTGCATCCTAATTGTGACAACAAGTCGGTTCCTATAATTAATTCTTCTTGGAGACCTGGTAGGAAATTAACTTCTTTTTGACTCGCAATTTGTTTATGATTATGGTGGCGTAGTAACTTCTCTCGCTTGACACTGGGACGCTATTGGCTAGTGTAAGCTGTTGAGCTTTACCCTGCTCTGGGAAGCGCTTATGTTGTAGATGTTCATCGAAAGTTCTACCTATTAAAGTGAGTAAGGCGCCTATATCTATCAGCACGTTAATTGGGTTTTGATTGCATACAATCGGTATTCGTTGCATTGCATGATCATAAGACTGCGTGGCTCCATATGGAGTTGTCATTTTCATTTGGTATCTGCAGTCTCGCGATAATATGTCTGCCTTTCCACAATACGAACAAAATAATTTCGGGTTACCATGGCACTCAGTTTGTCTATGACCAGGTTTACCGCATCGCCAGCAGTGGCTGTGGCGTGCATAATCTTGAGTCGTCACCCAGTTGGAAACGTGTGGTCGGATGTGACGAGCTTCTTCTTCACGAATATGCTCAAACGCATCAGTACGGCTCATGAGCGAATCCAAATCACTAAAGTCACTGCGTCGAATGTAAAGACGGTATTCTGGTCGCAACCCTTCATAAATGCGGTCTGCGGGATTTTCTTGATTCATGCTTGGATGTTGGCGAATCAAGTTCATGATACTCATGATGTATTTTTTCGCTTTTCGCGAGGCCCCTGGTGTCTTCGTATTATATCGTGTTTGAACTGCTGCCATGTGTTCATATCGGACCGTTTATAGCGGCACCAATTTTTGGCGCGATCGCGTAGTAGCTCATTTAATGGCAAGAGTAAGCTCTTGTAGTTGATTTGATAACAGCTGGCTAGATCTTCCAAGTTTTTAATAAATTCTGAAATGGAACGTGTCCCATTGAAATGCAAATTCCATTTGCGCACCGTATTCATGACGTCGTATTCGCTATGATCATGCGGTTGCTGGAATGAGTAACTTCAATGCTGTATTTATTGACGACAGAAACAATGCGATTATTGCGGGTACTGCGAGTGAATCGATTTTCAGATTATCGCGCTCTGCCGAGTTACGTCTGGATCATTGCTCTTTGAAATGTTGGCCTAAGCGTTGTCTCATCGCGTTCACGGTGCCATCTATTAGCAAGCTTAGAAGTTTCATTTGAGCTTCTAATTCCTCTTTTTTTAATTTGTAGATGAAACTTAAATTCACGGTAGTTGTTCATCAAAGTTGACTTGCACTTGCTGTGGCTTTGAATGCATGGTTTGAGCATTCGAGTGGCTCGGTGCGCTGCTGCATTTGATTCCATGCTGATTTGATGAATTACTCCTTGACTGGTTCGGGGGATTGCTTAATTTATCAGCTTGCGGGAAATGCTGCGTTGATCTGGTGAAATATTCTTCTGTTGAATATCTTGTTGGTGCTGTGAGTTACTTCTTTGTATGGAAGCACCGCCAGTTTGAACAATCGGTTGTTCATTTTGAAGCTGTCCTGATTGAGTATTTCGCGGCTGTGGTGAATTACTTCTTTGATGTGGAAGCACTGTCGCTTTGAACAATCTCTTGTTCAAGAGATTTTGTAAGGACGAGTTTTTCTTTCCCAGCCGGGAATAGCTCACTCGTCCCAGGGTTTGTGGCAAGTGGATCTCGCAACCACTTGCGAACAATATTTCAAGCTGCGTTTCCGAATTTCGCTCGATTGGTGTTTCAACCAATCTAACACTGACTCAGAAAGTTTAGCTCGGCCGCAATTCCTGATATCGTATTTATTTAATTTACTTAACAATTTTTATAATACTTAGAATACCTTATAATTTATAAAAAGCCGCGGTCAAGAGCCAACTAAGGGTCGTATATAGAGCCAACTATGGGTCGTATAAAGAGCCAACTATGGGTCGTATAAAGAGCCGCTTTTGCGGTCAAGAGCCTACTAAGAGTCGTATAAAGAGCCAACAAAGGGTCGTATAAAGAACCAACTAAGGGTCGTGCTAAGAGCCAACTATGGGTCGTATAAAGATCCGTTTTCGCGGGCAAGAGCCAACTAAGTGTCGTACAAAGAGCCAACTATGGGTTTTATAAAGAGCCAACTATGGGTCGTATAAAAAGCCGCTTTTGCGGTCAAGAACCAACTAAGGGTCGTCTTTCTTAAAAATACTTAAAAATAAAAGAGCCACAAATGTGGTCGATATGTATTAAACAAGGTTTTCTAGGGCCACTAAAATACCTAACAAAAAGCGAACCTTGTCAACGTCACTTCTACAGTTCGCTTGGGAATCGTGATGCATTTCTCATAGAATCGGCCGTGAATTTAAGACAAATTCTATTTTTAGCATCATCTTTTCCATCGGTTGTCTTTCCATGTTTCCAGGTATTGATGTGTTGTTGTTGTTTTTCCATGTTTCTAATACGGAATCAGGTTACGTTAATGTTGTTGCTTATTGCTAGTTTCTATTCGTTTGTATTTATGTTTAAATGTCGGTATATACATGCTTGTTTGGTTTTGTCGGCTCGATTTAAAGTATGTAAATACTTTGCATAATTATGTAATCGGCATGTTTCTTTGATTATTTTTATTTCGCCTTTTACTTTGCTTCATGTGTAAGTGATATATGTATGTACGTATGTATATCTAATTGTCTAATTTAAAACTATTTATATTAAAATAATATTGTAACGAATTGTGATCGTTAAAACTTCATCATTCGAATTTTGTACGGCACTTGACCGCAAACAGTGTAATTTTAAAAAAATTCTTAACAAAAAACGGCTACTCAGGGCACTCTGATTTTGTCAGCACTAATGCTACTAGAGCAGCGATGTCCAAACTCACACTGTCACATTTTAAGCATGCGTATGAATGGTTTCTCAACCTGCACTGAAGAAAATTAATACTTCGAAGTACGAAGCATTAGTTTCATTTTTTTAAATTCTGGTACGATTATTCCAGCACATTTAAAGTTTTAACAAACACGTACAAGCGTGAAAAGTATCACACCTCAATTATTTGCTAAAGTTTTACGTATCTTTAGTTGAGAGCGACGGAAAACGATATATTAGATGCGTTAATACATAGAGAAAGAATAACAAGAGGCCGAATCTTGAACAAAAATATTTTCCACTGGCTATCCAGTACTGGATCTTTTTCTCACTCATTGCTGAGTGTGTTCTCTCTTCTATTGCAAATGCTAATGTGTTTTCTTTCATCGTCTGAGAATTTGTTTTCTATCCACTACTGAATCGATGATGGATTACTGAATGCTTCCCTCTCTCCACTATTCCTATTACACGTGTTTGTGTGTTTGCACTGTTGCTCTGAGAATTCGCTCATACCCAGTTCTGGATCGTGTGAAGATTTTTGAGTGTTTGGCTTCTTTTGCTTTTGCTTTCGTACTCTGAGCATTTGTTTCCTATCCACTACTGAATCGTTGATAGTGTAGTGTGTTTTGGTTTGTGATAGAAGAAAAGAAAGACGTGTTAAAAAAAATGGTGACTTATTTTCCAGCTAGTCAAGCCGACATAGGCTGGCCGCCAGGCCGCGCTTTTAAATTTGGTTTTTATTGTGCACAGCGAACCACGCTAATTATGTTCATAGAACATGGTGATGGCCTTCAGGCCAAACTTTGTTCGTAAGTGAACCAAGCTATGAATATATTAGGTGATGGCCACCAGGCCAAACTTACGTTTTAGATAATGCAACCTCCTTGTAGTCTTGTCAAATGAACAAATGATTTTATTTGGCTAGTTTGCCCTTTTTATACAAAAATTTATACATTGTCGCTTATTATGTAAATATATCTAGACGACTTACACTTAACTTAAAGAAATAAAAAGTGGACACCCTTTGCTTTCTTTCCTTCTTACTCTACTTACAATTATTATTTGTGTCAACCTAGCATATTCTTATTGACTGCGTATTGATCGCTTGGGGAAATGCATTGAGTGGAAATTAGTGCAGCGTATGCTGTGTTCCACTCAATGTTCTTCACGAGCAGCAGGGTGTACATGTGAGATGGTCTTTACTTTAGTTATGTTACAAAATGTTAGACCGTGGTTACACTACACCCTCACCCTTAAGAGGAAAATTAGGGGATGAAATTCACTAATTTTTCTTAACTGTAACATATTGCATTATTTTTGGTATTACATATTTTTAACATTTATGTATGTATATATTTGTATCCTTATGCTAATGTTTGGTAGGGTTTTAATTGATTATTATGTACTTCCTTTGTTTTGCCATTGTAATCTATTGTTGTATTTACACCGTTTTTACTTAATATTCTATATGGACCTTTGTATGGGGCTTCGTTTTTTCTATTGTTAGTTTTTAGTAATACTAAGTCTCCTATATCTAGCTTAAAGTGAGTATTGTTATTTTGTGTATTTTTACTTATTCTTCTATGTTTGGTTTTTATGAGTAGCTCTTGGGCTCTAGTCAACGCGTAGCGTAGTCTTGTTTTCAATTCATTTGTGTAATTATCAAAGTCGTAAATTTTTCTATTAGGACTAGGATCAATTGTTATGCAAGGAAGTTTTCCATAAACTAGTTCAAATGGTGTATAACCTGTGTCAACATGTGGTGTCGTATTGTATGTAAATGTAAAGTACGGTATCCATTCGTGCCATTCGTTGTCTTTTGATGTCGTTAGTAAAAATTCGTTAAGTACTCTGTGGTTGCGTTCTAAAGAACCTATTGTTTGGTGATGATATGGGGTTGAGAATGTTTGTTTGATCTTTAAAAGTGTGCATATATTTGACATCAGTTCGTTTTTGAATTCTGTCCCACAGTCAGATTTAAGTGTCTTGAAATGTCCGTATCTTAGTATGAACTGCTCTACAAGTGTTTTCGCTGTTGTGTGAGCGTCTTTGGTTGGCATGGGGTATGCAATTACAAATTTTGTTAATTCACATTGTAGTGTTAGTATGTAGCGATAGCCATTTGAGATCCTTAAGGGTCCGACGGTGTCTACTGAGATTATTTCGAAGCTGTTACTTAGTGTGTCTGTTAACGTAATGGGTTCTTTTATGTGTGTAACTTGTTTATTTTTGGCACAAGTGTCGCAATACGATATGAATTTTTTTACCATTCTGTTCATGTTCTTCCATACAAATCTTTGTTTTAGTTTTAGAATTGTTTTTCTAACTCCTATGTGTCCCGCGTTGTGAAATTCGTTAATGAGTTTGTATTTTATCATGTCATCTGAGATTCGTTTTGGTGGATCGTAAATTAGTATTCTTAGTTGAGGACTTTTATGAGGACTTCTGCTTTCCATTATTCTTTCATATGCGACTTTTAGTTCTTCCTTTGTATAAATTTTAAATATTTCGTCATCACTGGCCAGTGCTAATTCTTTTATATTTTCTTTATTCATTAATGATATCAGTTTCTTCAGTATCGAATCTAGTTTCGCTGAATTTTCACTGTATCTTGCATGCATACTTTTATCGTTGTATATATTATTAGCATTTAGTTTCTTCAGTGTCAGAACTGGTTCCGCTGAATTATCGCTAAATTCTATTTGTACCATATCCTTTCCAATGGATATAATTGTATTCGCTTTGTTATCATTATTAATTATGAAATTCACCTTTCTTATATTTTTAACGTCGCTTAAGGAAGTGCATTCCCATATGTAAAGTTGATCAGTCTTCGAGGATGTGCATTTTTCCTTGTTTAGTTCTTTATTATTCTTTTGTATGATTTGTTCGCTTGCCTCTATTTGTCTGTTTTTCATGCCTCTTGTTATAATTAGTGTCCTTTTTACCTTTGTGTCTGTTTCTGTCGGTATCATCTGTTTTAACATTTCTGAGTCTACTTGTATTCTTGATAGCGCATCGGCGTTTGTATTCATTTTACCTTGTTTATATATGATTTTAAAATCATAATCACTCAAATCTAAACGTATTCTTGTCATTTTTGATGAAGGGTTTTTATGTGAAAATAATGATATTAATGGTCTGTGGTCGGTGACGACAATGAATTCAGTGCCGTATAAATAAGGTTTGAAATAGTTGATTCCCCAATGAATTGCTAGAAGTTCTTTCTCTATAACGGGTTTATTCAAATCATGCTTCTATAATGCTTTGCTGGCATATGAAATAGGCAAATCCTTTCCGATTTCGCCTTGTGAAAGATGTGCTCCTAGCGCATAATTTGAAGCATCTGTGGTTAGTACGAATGGTTTGCTGAAGTCAGGATATTGTAGAAGTGGTGGGCTTACTAGTTTCTCTTTTAATGTTTCGAAAGCTACCTGGCATTCGTCTGTCCATGTGAATTTAGTCCCTTTCTTTAATAGTAAGTTTAGGCTTTTTGCTATGTTTGCAAAATCTGGTATGAATTTTCTGTAGTAATTGCAAAATGCAACAAAACGTCTTAGTTCATCTGCGTTGGTGGGTGTGGGATAATTTCTTATTGTGTCGTATTTTGCTGGATCTGTCTTTACTCCATCGCGTGTTATCAGATGTCCTAGGTAAACTACTTCGGGTCTTAGGAAGCAGCATTTTTCTGGATTTAGCTTTAAATTGTATTGTTGTAGTGTGTCCAGTACCTTGATTAAATTTTGGTTGTGATGGTTGAGACTGCATCCATGTATGATAATATCATCCACATATAAGAAGGCTTCAGATTCTAAACCTGATAAGGCTATTGTGAGCATGCGTTGAAAACTGTTTGACGAAATTTTTAATCCGAAAGGCAGTCTTTTGAATTGGTAGTGTCCGTTTGTTGTTGAAAATGCTGTCAATGGTCGTGACTTTTTGTCGAGTGGTATTTGGTGAAATGAACTAGTCATGTCGAGTGTCGAAAACCATTTAGCGCGTCCAAGCTTGTTTTAAATATCCTCTAAGCGAGTTAGAGGAAACTTGTCACTTGTTATTCTATCATTCAGTTTCCTGAAATCTACTACCAGTCTCCATTTCCTTTTGTCTTCGGTGTTCTTTTTTGGAACTAAAAGGATTGGAGCATTGTAGGGGCTGTTTGATGGTTCGATTATGTCGTCGTGTAGCATTTTTTGTACTTGTTCATTCATTATTTGTGTGTGTGTATATGGCAGTCTGTAGTTCTTGATGTAAACAGGATTGTCGTCTGTTGTTGAAATCTTTTGTGTATAGAAATTGTTTGTCGTAAGAGTGTCATTTTCGAGATGAAATACGTTTTGGTATCTTTTAAATATGCTCATTAGTTCTTGTTTTGAGTCGTTGTCTACCGAGTCAATGTTTATGGCGTCAAGTATCTTTTTTAATCTGTCTTCGTTATTTGTTCTGTTTGAAGCGTAGTTTAAAATTTCATAGTTTGTTAATGAGTCAGTTTGAAGTGGAATGTCGTTTAGTGTTACTTCTTTGTTTGTTGTGTTAAGTATCCTGATGTGTGTTATTCCGTTTTTGGGTGCTATAGAATTACTCAAGAAAATCCCTTCTTCTAATTCGTTACTAAAAATTACTTTGTCTTCATTGAATTCTGTTTTTATTGCCTGTACTATTTGTGTTCTAGGTGGTATTTTGATTTTTAGTAATTTATGTCCATTTGTTTGCATAGGGAGTGTTATCTCCGTGTCATCTATTAATATTGATATTGTAAATGTTTCATAGTCTATTTTACATAGAAACTGCCTTAAGAAATCTCTACCTAATATTCCATCTGTTTCTATGGGGAATTTTTCGTCGACCAGATGAAATTCGTGGCTAACTGATTTGTTTCCTAATTCTAGATTTAAGTTTATTGTGCCTAGGGAATAAATTTCGGAGTTGGTGATGCCTGTTAATTTGCATTTATTTGTTGTACAATATTCTTCGTTTTCTATTTGAGTGCATATTTTACATAGTGAGATATCTGCGCCAGTGTCTATCAGAAATGTTAGTTTTTTGTCTTTGTGTTTTACTGTTACGAAATTTGTATTGTCATCCGATATTTTGTATACTTTTATTTTTGGCTGTCCGGAATGAGCGTTCATTCCGGGCCCTGCACGTTTTCCGCATGTGTTATTCTTACTCTGCTGTGGTTGTTGTTGTTGTTGTCGCGGTGTCTGTTGTAGTTGTTGTCGCGGTTTCTGTTGTAGTTGTTTGGGTTCAGACTTCTATAGTTTTTGTTGTTGTTGTTGTACTCGTAGCGGTTTCTGTTGTTGCTGAAGTGGGTTTCGTTGCGGGGTTTCCTGTTGTTGTTGTATTGGTTTTGCCTTTGTGAATTGAAGTTTTGGTTCCAATTACTGTTCCAATTGTTTCTGTTGTTGTTGTAGTTGTTGCTGTTTCGTGTGTTAAAAGTGTTGTTGAACCTTTGGTTCGGTTGAAATTTAATCGTATTTATCATTCTTTGTTGTGATTGTGTTTTGTCCAATTCTTGAGCAAGGTTAATTGCTTCAGTAAGTGTTTTGGGTTGCGCTGCAAAGACGGTGTTTTTTATGTTGTCATTTAAGCCGTTTTTAAAAATATTTAATCCGTATTTTTCGTTCATTTTTATGACGACTTGTTTTTCCGCATTCGTTGCGTTTGCGCCTAACTCAGCGATTTGCAGTTTATTTAAGTCATTGATGGTGGTTAATAACCTTTCTTTGTAATTTTCGACTGATTGGTTTCTTTGGACGAATGTTGTTAATTTTGTATGTATTTGTGGTATCGTGTTGGTTGTTTTGAAATGTGTTGTAAGTATGTGTTTAAGTGTTTCGAATGTTTCTGGTTCTGTGCATCCACAGAGTGCTGTTTTTATACTGTCGGTTAGTTTTATGAAATAAACTAATTCTATGAGTTGTTTTTGTCCTTCTGCGTTTAGATTTTTATGTATGATTTCAATTATTTTTAAAAAACTGTCTAACTCTTTATATACACCTGTAAATAGGGGGATTGCCTTTATGGCCGTTTCTAAGTTAAACGATGACATTTTTTTTTCTAATACTCTAGCTGGCTCTACAATATCTTGGTATTCTTCTTCTTCTTCTTCTTCTTCTTCACCTTCTTCTTCTTCGTCTTCTTTAATTCTCAATTTATTTTCTAATATTTCTTTTACTTTGCTGTATATTTTATTGAATTCTAAAGTTAGTGGAAGCTGTTCTGCGTCCTCTTCTATAAGATCGTGAAATCGGTGTTTTAGGTCTTTTATCTTAATTAATTTTGTTTTTATTGAGTTAATGGAATAGTTCCTATTGGGTGTCTTTTTAAGATTTGTTAAAATTCTTTGTAATTCTTCTAACACTAATGACATGCTATTTTATTCGATATAAATCTTTTCTTATTTTACATTTTATTCATAATTTTTTTTTTACAGTTTATTGTATTCTTATTCTTAAACAGGCGTAGAGGAAGCTATATTCTTATGTTTGTTTATATAATTTTTAATGTACTTATTTACTAATAAAACTATTACTATTAATAATAACATAATTAAAACGGCAATTATGTATTCCGGAATCGGTGGCAGTTTTAGTTCGTGCACTGTTTCTCTCACTTGGTTTATTTTTGTTTGCACTTGACCCATGTTGTTGTTGTTTTTATTCACGTTTTTGCTTTCTTTGGTTTTTCGCTGTTTATTATTTTAAATTAAATTATTTTGATTTTATTTAAAAACAGTTTTTTCTGCACTTTATCAGTGCATAGTGTAGCCAACCTATGCAGTTCTGCTATCTCTTTCCGGTCTCTTACGCGTTTGCCGGCTCTGCTTCTTTTTAGAGGTTGATTTGGTGTTGTTGTTTGTATGTTTGCCTTCTTTTGCCGTGCTCTATATTCTTCTATAGATATTGGCTTCGGTCCACTTCCCTTCGGTTGTGGCGTATATATTGGTGCTTCTTCAATGGGTTCGCATACCGCTTGTGGTATGTATTCGTCGTCTAATGTTAGTACGTCGCTTTTAATAAGTTGCTCCCATTTTGCAAATATTGCATCGATGGATTCTTGTGTCATCTAATCCAGTTGCAGGATCGAAAGTTGCAGGATCGAAGGTTGCAGGATCGAAAGTTGCAGGATCGCCATGTAGTGTGTTTTGGTTTGTGATAGAAGAAAAGAAAGACGTGTTAAAAAAAATGGTGACTTATTTTCCAGCTAGTCAAGCCGACATAGGCTGGCCGCCAGGCCGCGCTTTTAAATTTGGTTTTTATTTTGCACAGCGAACCACGCTAATTATGTTCATAGAACATGGTGATGGCCTTCAGGCCAAACTTTGTTCGTAAGTGAACCAAGCTATGAATATATTAGGTGATGGCCACCAGGCCAAACTTACGTTTTAGATAATGCAACCTCCTTGTAGTCTTGTCAAATAAACAAATGATTTTATTTGGCTAGTTTGCCCTTTTTATACAGAAATTTATACATTGTCGCTTATTATGTAAATATATCTAGACGACTTACACTTAACTTAAAGAAATGGAAAGTGGACACCCTTTGCTTTCTTTCCTTCTTACTCTACTTACAATTATTATTTGTGTCAACCTAGCATATTCTTATTGGCTGCGTATTGATCGCTTGGGGAAATGCATTGAGTGGAAATTAGTGCAGCGTATGCTTTGTTCCACTCAATGTACTTCACGAGCAGCAGGGTGTACATGTGAGATGGTCTTTACTTTAGTTATGTTACAAAATGTTAGACCGTGGTTACACTACAATAGATTTTGAATGGTTCTCTCTATGCTATACCTATTGCACGTGTTTGTGTGTTTGCAATGATGCTCTGAGAATTTGTACCCAGGTCTGGATCGTATGAAGATTTCTGAGTGTTTTGCTTTTTTAATTTTGCTTTCGTACTCTGAGAATTTGTTTCTATCAACTACTGGATCGTTTACAGATTGTTAGTGTAATTTCGTTTCTTCTTACATTTTGCCAATTCGTCTTCTCATTATTGATTATTATTATTATTGTATTGGAGTGGTGCACTGCGACCTATAGGTCTATTGTGCCTCCTGCCCGAGCTCAAAGTTCCTGTAGTAGCCCTATCCGTTCTAGAAAACTGATAATTTTCCTCAGTTTTACGGATCTAATTGCCTGCTCACTCATGTAGACTGTTTCAAATATGGCCAGTCTTGAAGACATAAGCGCAGCACACGAAGTTAGTATATGTATTGGGGTTTCTTTGTCTCCCATACAGAATCTACACGGCTGGTCATCAATCATCCCTATAGTATGTAGGTGTTTCCTCAGCCTACAGTGACCCGTAAGAAACCCAGTAACTATTCGTAACTGGTTTCTTGGTAATTTCATGCATTCTCTAAATCGCACTAGGTTATATGCTCCTAACGCTTTTTTGGAATGCTCCAGACCTGTCTGATTGTTCCAGTATTCCCTTCTGAGTTCGTCCTCTTCGATTCTTAGCTTTTGATGCACTATGTTGGGCGCAATTCCACAACATGGTTCAGGACCTACTAGTGAGGTATTGGCTCCCTCTCTAGCCAGGCGATCTGCTTCTTCGTTGCCCTTAATCCCTACATGCCCTGGTAGCCATAGTAGGTGTAATATGTTTTTTGCTCCGAGCAGATTCAGTTTTTCAAGGCATTCCCATACAACCTTGGAGTTTATATGGTATGAACTTAATGCCTTGATTGCAGCTTGACTATCGGTTAAGATGGCAATGCTTTTTTTCTCGAAATTCCTGTCTAGATTGAATTTCGCACATCTATCAATTGCGATTATCTCAGCTTGAAAGATGCTTGCATACACACCCATCGGCTCCGAGTATTTTGTTCTGGGACCGTAGACACCAGCCCCGGCGCCACAACTCATTAAGGACCCGTCCGTATACCACGTTATCATAGATTTATCCATGGTATACGTATCCGTCAGTCCTTTCCATTCTTTCTTATTGCTTAGTTCAGTCTTAAAGGATTTTGTAAAGCTGAATCTAGGCTGCATTTTATCCTGTGGAAGGAGATACTCCGGGAAGTTTTGAGTGAACTTTCGGCTTCCCCTACCGGATCTCGCAATGGTATCGCCCGTACCCGAATGTACCCTATAGTACGCCCTCTTAGCCTGCATTTGAATATGCAGGTGCAGTGGTGTAAGTTCCAATAGGACTTCCATCGGTAGTGTGGGGCAGGTACGCATAGATCCGGTTATACATATGCAAGCCAGTCTTTGTACCCTATTTAGGGTTTTTTGTGTTGTAATTTGATTTGTCCTGGCTGCCCAGACTATAGCTCCATATGTGATGATCGGCCTTATTATCACTACATAAATCCATCGCATAATTGACGGTGTACAGCCCCATCTTTTCCCTGCGATGGATCTGCAGGTCATCAAAGCTCTTGTTGCCCGGTTGACTGTTGCATCAACGTGCGGCCTCCAATTAAGCCTTTGGTCTAAGATAACCCCTAAGTACTTAACCCCTAAGTTATTCCACTCCATCCATTGGTATTGGGTTGAGAGTTCTTAGCTTATATTTTCTAGTGAATGGCACAATTGTAGTTTTGCTTGGATTAAGTCTAAGCCCCACCTTCTTGCACCATTGACTGCTTATTCTTAGTCCCTGTTGTATTCTACCAGGGAGAACTTCTTCGAATCTTCCGCGACATAGTATCACTATATCGTCGGCATACCCTTGACAGTATAGTCCTGCCTCCGTCAGGCGGTACAAGAGTTCATCCACCACAATGCTCCACAGTAATGGTGACAGTACCCCTCCCTGTGGGCATCCTCTCGTAGTGCTCACCTGTACCTGTTTGTTTCCTACATCAGTAGTTACTTTCCTTGTCCTTAGCATTTCAGCTATCCATGATACAAGGGTATTGTTAACCCCTTTGTGATTAAGAGCCTCTTTAACCGCAACATGTGATGTATTGTCAAAAGCTCCTTCTATGTCTAAAAAGGCACAGAGGGCAGTTTCCTTGTTATCTATACAGCTTCCTATTTCCTCTGTCAGTTGGTACAGAGCGGTTTCCGTTGACTTCCCTGCTCTGTATGCATGCTGACGCGGATGAAGCTGAAGCTTGCTTCTTTCATCATTCCGTAGAAAATTATCAATTATCTTTTCCAGGGTTTTCAACATAAAGGAGGTCAAACAGATTGGACGAAAGAATTTTGGAAGAAAGGGACCCTTCTTTCCTACTTTCGGTAAAAACACAACCTTTGCTTGCCTCCAGGCTGCTGGTATGTATCCCAGAGCTAGGCTACTTTTTAAAATTGTAGCCATTTTTGTTATGATAATATCCCCTCCCTTCTGCAGAAGTATTGGGTATATATTATCATAGCCTGGCGATTTATATGGTTTAAACGTCCCAATCGCCCATCTTACTCTATCTTGGGAGCGCAGTTTCCCTGCAAGTAGCCATTCCTCTCTTGTAGGCCTGTGCTGACGGATAGTCTCCACGTCCTTTTCTATGACTGAGCCAGGAAAGTGAGTTTTTAGTAGGAGGTCAGCCCTCTCCTCCTCACTTTCGGTAAAGTCTCCAGACTCTTTTTTGAGAGATATGGATATACTGGCGCTCTTTGACAGAATTTTGTACAGTCTAGAGGCCTCAGCTGTTTCCGTAATATTTTCGCAGAATTCACGGAAATTTGCCCGTTTTGCTGCTCTAATTTCTTTATTGTAGTTAGTGAGTGCCGTAGTGTATTCTGCCCACTCCCCGGTATTTTTGGCCCTGTTGAACAGCCTACGAACCTCTTTCCTCAAATTTGTTAATTTTCAGTTCCACCAAGGTACCTCCTTCTCCAGTTAAATTTCCCTACTTGGGCAGCTGGACTCATATGAGGTAGTAATTGCTTGTTGGAACCCTCTCACCGCCGTTTCAAATTCTGCCACCGTTTTGATTTTCCTATTGAACTCAAGACGTGCCAGATTATCTCTTAAGTATTCATTGAATGTCTCCCAGTTCGTTCGTCTAGGATTCAGAATAGTCTTTCTCTTAGTGGGAAAGCCTTTAATTTCAAACCTTATTATCCTATGATCAGATAATGATGGTTCGTTAGAAACGATCCAATTTTGTACCATTTGTTCCGTAAGTCTGTTGCCTAACGTAATATCTAGTACCTCCTGCCTTATTCTAGTTACAAACGTTGGTATGCTCCCCACATTATGTATAACTAAATTTTCTTGCATAATATATTCAAGTAAATGCTCACCTCTAACATTGTTGTTGGTGCTTCCCCACGCTTCACTGTGCGCATTGCAGTCGCACCCTAGTATTAGTGGGATCTTCCTGCGCCAGCAGTATTCCACTTGACTGACCACGGTTTCTCCAGGTACCCGTGGCTCGTCGCCCGGCATGTATGCGGAGGCAACGACGACAGTTTTTGTTCCCATCCCAGTCTTCACTGGCAGCTCAATTGCCACTAAGTCCCTGGTTAGGAATTCTGAAAGACAAATATAATTAGTACTTTTCTTAAGCAGTATCGCCGCACGTGGGACAGCGATGCGGTTATCATATATTACCTGCGTGTAATTACCCGACAGTCCCAGAATTTTCCCCTTGTAGGCCCAGGGCTCCTGCAGCAGCACCATGTCAAGTTGCTCCTTGACCATTACCCTTGCGATATTAGCCGAGGCGGCTCTCGCATGGTGGAGGTTCACCTGGGCAATTTTGGTGCTGTTCATCCCTGCCTCTATAGATCGCCTCCTGTTAGAGTAGAGTCACTATCCTCTAACAGGGCTTCTTCATCAATTTCCATTGTGGCAAGGTCCTGATCAATACCCTCACTTTCGTGAGGTAGTAGATCTACCTCTGCCACTGATTGGCTTTCCGCCATTTCTACTGCTACTTGTGTAGCAACATCAGCTGGTATTTCTGCCGTATTGGCCCCGGCTGATGTATCCGTAGCGGGTTTTTCGTCCCTCGCCTTATGGAAGTGGATCGACACGCAACCAAACCTGTACCGAATGGTGCAGTTGTTGGCCTTGATTGCCTCTGCCGACCCTTTATCCATTCCTATGGTCATTAATTTCCCATGACCCTCGTCCTTGGATTTGAAGACTCTCCAGAGCTTAGTCTGGAGGCCTTCATTCTGGGCTACAATAAGCTGCAGCAATGATGCGGTCTCCTTACCCGCCGCTTTCGGTAGAAAAGCTGTAGCCAATTGTATGCATGGTATTTCGTCACCCATGCATGTGGTCAGCTCCACACCGTCCCAACCAGGCAACTTAGGTATCGTGGATTGTAGCCACTCCCTAGTGCCCTCTCCCGCACAGTCGACCAGTATGAATCCTGGACGAAAGTGAATACCGTCGAATTGGATTTTGGTTCTCCAACCCTTTACCATTTCGGACACTAGCGCCTCCTCAATCGTTCCGAGTTCCTCACGAGTGAGTATTTTCTCCGGAAACGACTTCGGCAGTATCGCCATTTTGATGCCCTTAATGGCCCCGGCATAAGATATGGTTCTCTTAGCCGGCGGTACAGCGGGAGCCTTCTTGCTGCTCACCTTTGGTCGTTTAACCTCCACCTCCACAGGAGGCGAGATCTCCGACGGTTCTATATTTTGAGTTGCAGGAGCAGCATTAGGTCTGCACTTGACCTTTTCAACGGCTTCGTCGTGGGAGAGACCTGCATTCCGGTGTTTAATATACCACCTGCAGCCCGCCCCACTGAAGCCAGTTGATTTCCTTGCCTCCTTAAGCCCAAATTTTCCCTGAGTATTGGTTTCCTCAGTTTTAGGTTTGGGATTGGTGGCTTGCTCAAGTTGTCCACTGGTCGCGGGCCCCTGACTTCCGCCGCCAACCAGTAGCCTACTCCCTAGAGGAGTAGCTCTCCTCCCAGTAAGGAAGGGCCTCCTCGTTGAGTTACTGTCCGAAGTGGACGCCTGGGAACCAGTATTGTCAGCCTGATTCACCAGTGTAGGTGCGGTTGAGTCCCGCAAAATTTGTTTTGTTGGTTTTTTTTTATTTTTTCCTTCCATATAATTCCCACGAGTGTGGGGGAGAGGAGGTCCGCCATGCCATAGCCCCCATTAGCATGGTAAGGCCATAATTACTCATCGAGGCGGCCAGGTATCGATGAGGCTCCGTTAGAACACAGCCGGTATTACCCCCTGGCTGCGAACCAAACACAGGCACGGGTCGCATGACACCTTGCTTTAAGGGGGGAGTTTTATCGACATCCACGTCTAGATCCACAGTATTCTGTACAAACAGTGGCACCTCGGGCAGGGTGTGGCTCCTCGCCACGTACTGCGGTCCTGATGAGTTAGAGGCTGGCGGTCCCTTAGGGACTGTATTCGCATAATCTCACCCTACATCTTTTACCAATGCTTACCACCCTCATTATTGAATCTTTATGGAGCAAATGAAGAGTGTATGTATGCCGAAAGAATATATGTGAATACACATTGATAACTTCTTACCTTTGCGATTTTTGGACATTATTTTGTTTGTGTTTTTTATAATTAGTGGCTTTGTATGGATTTGTGTGTTTGTACATTGGTTTTTGCTTTCTTGTGCGTGTGCCTACTGCAATTTTACAATTGGAAATTCGCTGAAGGAGGTTTGGACGACTTTCTTGATCAGTACAATTGTGGGAAACTAGAATTTTTGCAATTATTTGTAGTTGCCAGCTTATATAACTGCGGAAAGGCTGAAATCTTTAGGAGATGATTTTCGGAAATAGTAAAACACAAATATTAATGAGATTAAAATAAAGAAAATTATAAATAGTCATATCAAAATTGAACTGTGTTAATACTTAGCATATTTGCTAGTTTTTAGAGATTATATATATTCATAACAGCGCTCCTGTAAACATTTATTTTTTATAGCGCTTTTTTGTACCCAGTATGCCGACTCAAATAAATCGATGGTCATCGCAAACAAAACTCAGAAAAGCATCAGAAACTCCAGAAATGCTAAAAAATGTTGATGCTTAAAAATTAGCTACATACAACCAAACGAAACAGTTTCAGGCATGCTAAAACAGAGTGAATGATTGAAAAGAAATATTCGCTGTATGCGTGAGTAAATTTATTGAAAATGCTAGTCTCTCCTTGAGGACGCATTTCGCACTCATTTCGTTTCTTCGTTTCCCTTGCGGACCGACCGCTTCCATTTGGCGTTGGAGTAAATTTCGCTGATTCGGCCTCTTGTTATTCTTTCTCTATGGTTAATATGAAGAATTGAACTTATTCGTAACAAATTTTTTAGGTTATACATAAAATATGATTTTTGCAATAAAATATAATAACATTATATAATATAAAGGTAAAATCCGGATGAACACAAACAGCGATAATTTTTTTGGGTGTAGCCAAATCAAAATTCCATGGCTGCTGACGTAATTTCGGCAAATGCACTCATTGTATACATGGTAAGGTGCTCAAAAATTGAGTGGCCGAATGGCTGCTCATGAGCGACGCTGTACTAGAGCCACCTTTTGTTTGCCGTAATCCTCATATTAGCACATCTGTCTTGGACCGAGCGTGTCCACTTCATCATTAAGATTTTTGTATTGCACGTACCACTCATCATTAAGATTTTTGTACGGTACTTCATAAAAAATTTTCACAAAAATTCTTTTCAAAAAACCGCTACTTAGAGCTTTTTGTTTCCTAAAATGCAATATTCATATAGTCTTGCAGCGTTGAAATGTTATTATTAATTGTACTCTCTTTGTGTAACAACAAACTCTGTTAAATTTCGAAACGTATTTATCTTCACGCACTTAGATAAGCTTTTACTAGCCAAATCAGTACTGTTTCCGGCACTTCTGTATGGCTGCGAGATTTATAGTGATCTTTACTCTGTTACGTTAAGGAGAATTGTTTTAGTGTATATCAGTATATCTCGGTTTATTTTTAACAGAAAGCGTGGTGAACACATAGCCTATCGTTAACAATTTTTAATTGCTCTCCTAATAAACTTCTAGAAATTTCCCTCTTTGTCTTTTCTTTTCCTTTCAATTTTTAATTGGTTTTAAGTAGTTCAAATAAGAAATTTATAGGCTACTATTACTTTATAAATTTTGTATACAATCGTAGAATGGTTAGCGGATATGCTTTATAATAATAAATAAAATAAATGTATATGAAATAAATAAATAAAATAAATAAATGAAAATAATTGTTGTTTTCCAGTGTTCTTTTTTCTAACTTCAATAAGCAAATTTTTACTCAAGACTCGCACTTAAATGTATGTTCATGTAAGATAGAAAGAAACTTCACATAAGAACTTTTGATTGGCTGAAGCAAAAATTTTTTGGCAAATTCTGTATTTGTTTGTATTTATTTTTCTGTATTTGTCTGTGGTAGTACACATTTTGATCATCCCTCAATCGATTTTGACTTGGTTACTTTAACCGGATAAACATCCGAATAGAGACTGAATATTTTTAATTTTGTGGTGCTATAACATCCAAATATAAACCTCCAATTACGGCTGTACTCGGAAACGAAATGTATCTTCTATTAAGTGTCTTGCTTCAGTTTTATGCTTAACTAAATACAACTTTTTTAATTGATTATCACCGCTACACAAGAAACGCTTATCGCCGCTTACTAAAATGTTGTTCAAACTTAGCAGCATTATCTGCCAATTTTGTGATTTATAAATTCAGTCCAAAAAAATTAGTCATGCAAATTCCAGAAAAATACTACTGAAAATGATAAACTGAAAAATGTGACGTTTAGAGATGGCAGTTTCTTGGATAATTTCTACAAAAATACTTGGTCACACTATTTTATCGACGCTCATTTCTTTAGCAGGTATAATTATAGCCGCTAAAGTAAGCGGCTACCCGCTCATTTTTCCATACAAAAGTCTATAACCGCGACCAAAGAAACGCGCCTATTATTTTACGTATAAAGAAGTCATGTGTTGGCCACAGCAGATATTTTACGTGTGTCAATTCAGTATAAATTTTTGTGAAGCTTGCAATGTTAAATATGGGAAACCAATAACAGCAATCGACGTTGTATGCTAGGAATTTTATTGAAACAGTGAGCACACATTTCTCACATATGGAAACAGTACAAAATTGTTTTTCTTTAACTTTGTGATATTTCTTCGTACTGTTTCTTGCAAAGTTTTTGTTAAACTATTAAATAACTAATTATTTTGAATCCTTTTTTCAGATAACTTACCTTGATGATTTGTATCAATGTATCCAAAATCCTTTCTTATGTCTGGCACCATATGGAGGTCCAGTGGAACCAGCAGTGGCTTTTGGAGGATTTTTGCAGTCACGACAGCAACTTTCTGGTGAAACGAAATATGAGCAGGCTAACGCTTTGATATTAACATTCCTTGTGAATAATTTTCATGATAAAGATAAGTTAAGTGATGCACTTGATTGGGAGAAACAATATGTGCAGTTCATGTTAAACTACACAGAGCATAGATCGAGCAAGCACATGGATGTTGCTTTCACATCGGAAAGATCAATAGAGGATGAACTCAACCGAGAATCGAAATCTGATATTTTAACTATTTTGGCCTCCTATATAATAATGTTTGTCTACATTGCGATTTCATTGGGCCATGTCCATAAAGCGAATCGTACATTGATTGATAGCAAAGTTACGTTGGGAGTTGGTGGTGTAATTATAGTACTGGCATCTGTAGTGTCTTCGGTTGGTGTTTTTGGGTTTATTGGTGTACCAGCTACACTAATCATCGTTGAAGTTATTCCGTTTCTCGTTTTGGCTGTAGGCGTTGATAATATATTTATTCTGGTGCAAACATATCAGAGAGATATTCGGCGATCTAATGAGACTCATGAGGAACACATTGGACGCATTCTTGGTCATGTTGGTCCGTCTATTTTACTAACATCCATAAGTGAATGTTGTTGTTTTTTTTTGGGCGGATTATCTGATATGCCCGCGGTCAGAGCTTTTGCATTATACGCTGGACTGGCGCTGCTCTTCGATTTTGTTCTACAGATAACATGCTTTGTAAGCCTACTCTCACTGGATACTAAAAGACAATCTCAAAATCGTTTGGATATATGTTGTTTTATAAAAGGGAAAATAACTGATGATGTGTCCACAGCTGAGGGAGTACTTTACAAATTTTTTAAAAGTGTATACGTTCCATTTCTGATGAGAAAGACCATGCGTGTAACAGTAATGATAATGTTTTTTGGTTGGCTTTGTTCTAGCATTGCCCTTGCGCCACATTTAAATATCGGTCTTGATCAGGAGCTTTCGATGCCACAAGATAGTTTCGTTCTGCATTATTTTCAATCACTTACCAAATATTTAAGCATTGGTCCGCCCGTATATTTTGTTCTAAAGTCGGGTTTAAATTTTACAAACACATTTGACCAAAATATTGTTTGTGGTGGTAAATTTTGTAATGACGACAGTGTAATTACACAAATCTTCTTAGCCAGTCGCCGTCCTAACAAAACGTACATTGCAAAATCTGCATCCAGTTGGATCGATGATTATTTTGATTGGAGTCAAGCTAAAAGTTGCTGCAAAAAAACAAATGGCTCTGAAAGATTCTGTCCCCATCAAGGTAAATAAAGAACTGATTACGTCAATAAATTTTGATATTTTTTTTCCCGCAGATACGTCGTGTGAATCTTGTGATATTAAAAAAAATTCTTTGCAACGCCCATTAAGAGATGAATTTGAAAAATACATTTCATTTTTCCTTTTGGATAATCCAGACGACATTTGTGCTAAAGCAGGTCATGCAGCGTACGGAAATGCTGTTTTATTTAACAGAAATAATAACACCAATCTTTCTATGGTGCAATCTTCCTATTTTATGGCATACCATTCAATACTTAAAACATCGCAGGATTACTACGAAGCTTTGCGTTCATCAAGAAAGATATCCGCTAACATAACACATATGATACAAGGTCGACTGCTGTCACGAGGAGTTTCTTACGAAGATGCTACTAAAATAGAAGTATTCCCGTATTCCGTCTTTTACGTCTTCTATGAGCAATATCTTACAATTTGGCCTGACACTCTTCAAAGCATGGGAATATCTGTTTTAACAATATTCATTGTAACCTTTCTTTTAATGGGCTTTGACGTTCACTCATCACTAATCGTTATTATTACAATTACCATGATTGTCATTAATCTCGGAGGATTGATGTACTATTGGGACATTTCTTTGAATGCAGTATCATTAGTGAACCTAGTAATGGCTGTTGGTATATCTGTTGAATTCTGTTCCCACTTGGTGCATGGCTTTTCCGTATCGATAGAAAACAATCGTGAGAAACGTGCAGCGGATTCTCTATGCAAAATGGGAAGTTCAATATTTTCGGGAATAACATTAACCAAATTCGCTGGCATTCTTGTTCTAGCTTTTGCGAAAAGTAAAATTTTCCAAGTGTTTTACTTCCGAATGTATTTAGGAATTGTTCTAATTGGAGCTGCTCATGGACTTATATTCTTACCTGTGCTTCTAAGTTTTATTGGTAAGTTTTGATAAATAAAATAACTTACATAATAGGTTTCGATAAAGAAATACTTGCCATGTAAAAGTGCTACATTCATAAATTGTGCATATATTAATTATTGAGAACGCATGTCCGTAATCCCTCGTGAAGTTAGGTTTCTTGTTCAAGAACGAAAATCGACACTAAAGATGGCACATCGTTTAACATGACTAGGTATGACGGACATTAGTTCCCAATATACATATATTTATTTGTCGTATCATAAACTGAACTCTTATAAAATTTCAATTATTGGTTCCATAAATTGGTAGTTTACATCCGACCCTAAAAATTGCACATCACGTAACATGACGAGGTATGACGGACATTAGTTTCCAATGATTAACTCATTCCTCTCCGCCAGAAATCAGAAGCAAAAACACGAAGTTCATAATATATTTATTTGTCGTATTATAAACTGAAGGCTAATAAAATTTAATTTATTGGTCCGATACTTGCTAGTTTATACTTGCAACATAAATCAACAAGAACAAAAATGAAAAGAAACCAATTGTTGAGTATCTTAATAAGCACCCTTTCCTTTTTGCGACAAAGAACCTAAAAACCAGAGCTTGGAACTTTTATAACTTTTATTTTCTTTGTGAAAAGGGAGGACTTTTATTTTCTTTCTTTTCCTTGTGAAAAGGATCAGATCCGCCTTAGCAGCA
This sequence comes from Thecophora atra, assembly GCA_937620795.1. Classification (NCBI taxonomy): domain Eukaryota; kingdom Metazoa; phylum Arthropoda; class Insecta; order Diptera; family Conopidae; genus Thecophora; species Thecophora atra. The sequence goes on from OW569398.1 coordinate 46,582,345, forward strand.
TTGATGGTGAGGCCATGCTCTCTACACCACCTTTCGACAGTGAAGATTGCATCTTGCATGATGTCCCACATGATCCCTACGTATTTTCCTCTCACCATCATAGCTACCGCGTCCGCATACCTAATAGTGTGTATGCATCCCAAGTTCAGCCTCTTTAGCAACGAGTCAACAGTGACATTCCACAGGATGGGAGACAAAACCCCACCCTGTGGACACCCCCTCGTCACTATTGCTCTGCTGATATGACTCCCACGTAGATTGACCGTCTATGCCGTAGCATGAAGTATACCCAGTTTATTATAACCAGGTCTACGCCACGAACTTCCAGAGCACATCTCAATCTGTCAAAGCAGATTTTGTCGAAGGCCCCCTCTATGTCCATAAAAATGGTCATAGCAATGCCTCCATTGTTCAGCTCTTTCTCCGCCACTCCAACTAAGTTGTGGAGAGCGGTCTCAGTTGATCTAGCTTCCCTATAACCATGTTGACATCTGTTCAAGGGATTTTCAACGAAATGAGTACCCTCTAGATAGTCCACCACAACTCTTTCCATCGTCTTTAGAAGAAAAGAAGTTAGGCAGACCGGTCTGAAGGATTTAGCCTCAGTATAGTACTTCTTGCCTGGTTTAGGTAGGAAGACCACTCTTCTCTCCCTCCAGACCCTCGGCACGAAACCCAAGGCCAGATAGGCTACAAATATCACCCGCAGTCTCGCAATCAAATGGTCGCCACCCCATTGAACCATTGCGGGGAATATGCCATCTTATCCTGGAGTCTTAAACGGGGAGAAGGTCAACAGCGCTCTTCTAACCCCGTTCAGAGTTACAATCCTTTCCACATCGGTTCTCGCTGACCCTGTAAACCATCTGCGAAGTGGTGACCTCGCTCGATCCAATACTTCCAGGAAAGTGTCTATCCATCATTTCTTGAGCGGACTCCTCCAGAGACTCCAGAATGACCCCATCCTTATCTCGGATAAGACCCATTCTGGGTGCTGGATCCCTGGATATCATCCTCTGTACCTTGCATACATCGGATATATCCTTTGTGTTAGTACAGAAGTCTCTCCATGACTGCCTCTTATTCTTCCTCAGGGTCTTCTTCAAACACTTTTTCTTTTCCTTATAATCGGCCCACGTCAAAACATCTTTTTGCCTCATGTACCGATTAAAGGCTCTTCTCGTTTCCCTCTTAAGAGATTCCAGCTCCCCATTCCACCAAGGGACCGGGTCCTCTCCATCTACTTTGGTTCGAGGGCATTCACAAAAGTAGGTTCAGACCCTCTATTGACGATCTGAAGATCGAATCTACTCACAAAGTCAAGTAAATACTCGCCTCTGCGATTATCGTCGGAGCTACCCCACACAGTACTATGTGCATTAGCATCACAACTAATAATCACCTCTTTCTCTTTCTCCATTCCATACTTCGCCAGACGCTTGACCTCCGCTGGCGGGGGTGACTCCGACGAGTCGTATGGTAGGTAGGCAGATGCGATCAGAAAGGAGCCCTTTCCGCTCCCAATTCTCACGACCGCTAGGTCTAGAGAACATAGATGGGGCATGAGTACCGCTTGGACCCCATGCCTTACCAGAATGCAGGTTCGTTTCCTGCCCTCGACTGTAGAAACAAAAATACTAGCCCCCTTACAGGATAGACCCTTAATACTACCATGGAGTATCCAGGGTTCCTGCACCAAGGCTATGTCCAGCTCATCCTCCACAAAGTGCCTCAACATCATTGCTGATGCCGCCCTACTGTGATGGATGTTCAACTGACACACCTGCAGTGTTTGCCCGCGTAGGCCCACCTCCCTCCCCGGCGATCCTTCCGTGAAAGAATGCGTAACCGTCCCTGCGGGCGCAGTGTCTACTGGATCAGGCTGGATCCTTCTGGAATTTGACCACTGGTTGATCAAGACCGCAGTTGAGTTTCCCCCCGCAGCCTTGATAGCCTCCGCCTCTTCCTTCGGGTACCAGACCGTCAACGTGACACCGACTTTCTCTCCTTTGCCGAACTTTTCCGTGTGGGTTACCCTCCGTTTGAAGGCATCCTCTACGCAGCCGTTCTGACGTTGGAGCATTTTTAGGATGATGTCCTTACTCTTAGATGTACCGTAGGCAACAACCACCATCCTACTTTCATCCTTCAAGGCGTGAAGCCTATCCAGACGCAGATTTACCGCCTGCCAGAGGCCTACGAGCCTCTTAGAAGCTCCAAAGAGCCACTCTTTCGACTGCTGATTCTTACACCCAATGGCGATGAATCCACAGTCCAGATAGGCACTTCCCACGAACCCTATATCCGCCGTTCCATCCAGGTCGTCTAGTGCTTTGAGAAGAGAGCACTTGAAGATTGCAAAATGGCTTGCTTCTAACGGACCACCCCGACCCAGGTCTGCAATACCAATGAGGAGATCCCCACCAGCAACTCCTGCGTATCACCTTTTGGCGCCAGGTTCTTTGTTCATTAATGCCGGGTCTCGTCCAGACTGGAGGATACGCTTCCGAGATTTCCGGATAGCATTCCGTTCCCCGTTGGAAGCGATTCCGACACCAACCACTGCCGATGAAGTGCCTTCCACCACTCCTCCAGCGCTCGACTGAGCAGGCTCCTGCTTATCAGGCAAGGCGGTTTCCGAAGATTCACTTCTAAACCTCTTGCCCACCGAGCAGTCTTCCTGGCTCGTTCCACTCGAAGAGAGTACCTTAAGCTGCATGGTCATATCGTCTATGGACCTCTGCAGAGCTTTCCTTGCCTTTTGCCGCTTCCTTTTCTGCCTATATTTCTCCCTCTTACGAGAGGGCGATAGGGCAGCGTCCACGGCACTTCTGTCTGGTGCTCTGCTGGATTCGACTAATCCCTCGGACGAATCCTTGGGTTCCGTCGCTGCTCCACCAGCAACCAGACTCCGCACGATGCCTTGGTCATCTTTTGGAATCAAACCCACAACAGGTTTGGTTTCTCCAGAAGCCAAGACCTCCACGTGACGATTTACTCGTCCTTCTGGCTGGGTTTCTTCCTCAGCCGAAGCTAATCCCTTAATGGGTTCCGCCTCAAGCGGAGCATCAACCACAACCACTTCCCCTTCTCCCTCTTTCGTCCGTTTAGTTTTTTTAATATATAAGTCCGTTTTTGTCCCACGATTATTGGGGAAAGGAGGTCAACCTGCGCAGAGCCCCTTACATAGGCAAGGCTAGTTAATCCGGTGGTCGCCAGGTAACCGGATACTCCGTTCTCGACTGGGCTATTTGATTGGGCCCCCAGCCAGGTTGATTATCGGGTCGTATAACAGCTTAATCCAGCCCAGAGGTAGGGAGGTAGGGATGGGATGGAGTCAAGGGTCTGGGTATGTAAGGAGCAAAGATATGTAAGGGAAGTCGACGCTTCTGTCAGCCCAGGAAACTCTTGCTATCCCATAGAGCCGGAGGACCTGGTGACCAGGGATCACCACGTGGAGGTAGAAGTCGGCTTGCCCGCTCAGGAGAGTTACGGAGAGGCGTCATGTTGGCCCTTTATCCCCCAAACCCAAGCGAACCTCGATACCCAAAAAAAAAAAGTTTTAATAGTTCTTGAAAAAAGTTTTTTAAAGACTTTTAAATTTAAAAGTCTTTGAAAAAAGTTTTGTAAATACTTTTTTGAAAAAAAAAATTTTGAAATAAAAGTGAAAAAAACTTTTAGGCGAATTTTCGCTGAAACTTTTTGAAATAAAAGTTTTTAAAAAAGTTTTTTTCTGGATAAATGCAGCTGAGAGAACTATGGAGGAAATTTGATAAAATTTATTTTGTTTAATTTAATTGCGCATCATTGATAATTTGGTGAGCTGTTTTCTTTAACAACTATGCGCAGATTTGGATTTGAAAAAGCAAAATCTTTGCTTCAATGAACGTTAAGCAATCGCTGGCTGAAAATCTTGATTGTGACTTATCAGCAATAGGTACAGCGACAACAATGAATTACACAAACAAAAACTTATCATTCCCTTTGTGTAGATGCGTGCTGTTGTTGACTTTGAGTACGTTTAGATGATAAGTATTAATTAAAGGAAACAGATGGATGCACTATATTTGCGGAGGATCATTATTAATGCTATCGAAATCTAATTCGATTCGGTATTGTATATTGGACTAAATTTCCTTTTTAGGTTCGTCGACATTTCTATGTCGAAACCAAATAGTCTGCGAAAAGGCGTTTGCTTTGTAGAAGTATGGGGTGTGCGATTGTGAACTTGCATCGCTGCAGTCAACCATTGTTCCCAGTTAGAGCCATCCTCCTTCGCAAAACTACGAAAATACTCTGCCAACGGCCTATGGATTCTTTCCAGCGAACCATTAGCTTGTAGGTGGTAAGAAGTAATGTGTAATTTTTTAATGCCTAATAATTAACATGTATCTGAAAATAATTTGGAAATGAAGTGACTATTTCGTCGTAAAAAGGTCTTAGCTTCTGCATCTGCCATAACTACACAAGCCATAAACTTGGAGGAGTCGTCTTGGAAGCTTAGTATGCAGAGCTTGAAACTTTTATAACTTCTATCGAAAAAGTCTTTAGAATAACAGTTATCAAAGACATTTAAAAATAAAAGTCGCAAAAAAAAAAGTTTTTAAAAAAAGTTTTTTAAAGACTTTTAAATTCAAAGTCTTTGAAAAAAGCTTTTAGGCGACTTGGAGTGAACTGTGGAGGAACATGAATGTATGGCTAGAAAAGCAACAATATATGCATATGGATGTGTATATGCATATGCCTATTATGGGATATATGATATATTATATTAATTTGATAAAATTTATTTTGCTTAATTTAATTGCGCATCATTGATAATATGGTGAGCTGTTTTATTTAACAACTATGCACAGATTTGGATTTGAAAAGAGCAAAATCTTTGCTTCAATGAACGTTAAGCAATCGCTGGCTGAAAATTTTGAATGTTACCCTTATCAGAAACAGGCACAGCGACAACAAGGAATTACACAAACAAGAACTTATCGTTTGAGTACGTTTAGATGATAAGTAGGAAATTAAGGAAACAGATGGATGCACTATATTTACGGAGGATCATTATTAATCCTATCGAAATCTAATTAATCTAATTAATTAAGTCCCAAACGGCTGCACCGATTTCGAAGCGGTTTTCGCCATTGGAATGATTTTTTTGCAAACTAAACATTTATTGATGAACTTATCTTCTATTAAATTAATAATTTTATTTCTTAAAAATTAATTACTTCTCGTGTGCTTCTCTTTTGGAAGAAATGCAAATTTTAAAAAAACAAAACTGATATCGCAGGAGGCTATCTGTCTCTACCGTGACATTTGGTGGCAGCAAGTACAGCAAACGTGCTGTGTACTATTATTCGATTAATATGCATAATTTAAATATATAAAAATATAATTATGTAAAGTAATGTAAAGAACTGTTTTTTTCAATTGCATACGAAAAAAAAATCCACAAATTTCTTCAATTATGCCAGCACCATTTTTCCCTTTTCTTATAGTGGCAACTGCTTAAAATTATTTATGGTGAATAAGACAGAGTTTCACTTGCTATCTCCATCTGGCTGCAGAGATATTACAAAAAACTTTACTAGTTTATAAAACCGCTGATTTTTAGCTATGCTTCTTCATCCTCAATGAGTTTCCAATCTATGTGATTTATGATGTGGGAGTTGGCGAATATACTGGCAGTCGCAGGAGAAGCAATGCTAAGAGAAATATTCGATAATGGTACGCTTGAACGACCCTGCCCCGGCAATGAGCTTAAGGTTTATAGGCAAGAAGTTCCATAATTTAATGACGTGAAAAAAAACAATCTCGATGAGTTCAAACCACTAAATTCCGGGATAATTAAGAGGAGGCCTCTAAGCGAATAACCAAATAATAACTTTTGGAATAGATATTCAGGAGTGCGAGAGTGAATAATTTTATGGAGAAAAATGCAGGTTCGAGCTTTAAGGTGACTAATGTTAGAGACTAGAATAGCAGACCTAAGTGGTCAAAGTTGCGAAGGCCATACACGTAACTGGTTGCATAATTAAAAGCAACAGAGAGCTTGTGGAAGTATCGCGAGTCAAGCTTATTGTAGATAGCATTGGAATATGTACTTAGAGACACGAAAAATTGCATAACAATCTTCCGTTTAACGACAGTAGGAGGCAAAAAGCATAGGACAGAAGATTGCTAGGAACGAAATAGATATTTTTAAAAACATTGTTAATGTGGTCCACGCAGCTCAACGACACATAATACGATAGCCCAAACTTTCAGCCACGTGTTCAAATTTTAAATTATTGCCACCAACACATATATCAGGAATGCCACAATAGCACAAATTATACCTTTGAAATAGGCAAAGCAGACGACTTCAATGTCTCGAGTCGCAGACAATTTTTTATTGACTAGCATTGAGTGATGTCGATGTTCTCATTTATTTTAGCTACCAAATCCTTTCTAAGATTGTGCTTACTAGACAGGTACACATGAATGTCATCCGCATATGCATGAATTGACGTATACTTGCAAATATGAAAGATATCGTGCAGAAACATAGAAAGGAGTAGGGGTCCTAAAACAGAACATATCGGTACACCACTGCAGATTCGTTTGAAGTGGGAATGCCCATTTGAGCACTTGGCGAACTCAAATCTACCACTTAAATAGCTTTTAATGAGACCAACGGCACTATCACCAAAACCAAAGAGATGCTCTATTTTGTGGCAGAGTGTACGATGACTGATTGTGTTAAAGGCCTTAGAGAAGTCCAGCATGCATAATAAGGTTAGCATTCCATTATCATAAAAAATTCTGATGTTATGTAAGTCTAAGGACTGCAGCGGTGCAACTGCGTCCAGCAAAGAAACCAGATTGACTGGCGCCTATAAACTTGTTTAGATATAAGTATTTAGAAATTTGATCAGCTATGAGCATTTCAAGTAATTTAGACAGCGGAGATAAAATACTTATTGGCCTATCATCAGCAGGTTCAACAGCATTCGTTTTCTTCGGTTAGGGTATGACCAACGCATTTTTCCACAAACTAGGAAAAGTAGGGGTGCAAAACAATGATTTGTAATATGGGTAAATGAACCTCTGATATATATTCAATTCAATTCAATTTATTTATAATCAATAGTACAACAAGAACTAATTCTTATAGTACATCGCATAATCATATAAGTGTGACTTAACATTTTACAAACTAGTGTAGACTTAACATTTTACAAACTAGTGCAAACTAAAATAAAAGAAAATAGGGTGTTTAATATAAAGTAAAGAGAGAATTAAAAACTAGAGAAGAAGTCACGTGCTGCACGCTTGAACTGTGTCCCTGACATCGACTTGATACGATTTGGCAAGGCATTAAATTATCTAACTGAATGAATTAAAAATAATCTGGTGGTGTTTAAGTAATTAAATCGAGGGATAATCAGTGTTTTGCCCTTGTTGAAAGTTCCAAACTGCAGCTTATCAAACAAATATTCTGGCCTTTTTTTAGTAACAAGTTCATGCATAAAGATGCAGATTCTCTCGTCCAAATAGCTAACAATATCACAGCCAAGCTAATCGTATTTGAACTGATCAAGGTGGTCAAACCTCCGAATTCTAAAGACATAACGCGTGACATGATTGAAAGCAAGTACTAATTTAAGCTTTGAACAAGGATAAGTGATAATAGGTAGAATTAGCTGAATAGCTAACTTGCGTCTAGTTTCTCTTGGCACATATCCAGAGGATATACGAAGATTTCTAAGTATTTGGTAAATTCTTTGCACAGTTCTATTGATGTGATCGGTGCATGTCAGTTTACTATTTATTACGAATCCAAGATTAATTGCGACCGTAACCATTGTGAGTTCAGTAGTGCCCAGAATCATTGCAGGAATATCCCGCAGGCAAATCTTATCACAAGCTATTGATAGTACTTCGTATTTTTTTGGATTCAGTTCACCTGACAAATATTTTTGGACATCATCAGCATATGCATGAATATGTGGATATTTACAAATTAGAAATACATCATTTAAGAATAAGGAGAACATGAGTGGGCCTATTACCGATCCTTGAGGTACACCACTTTGCACCGAAAGTACCTGTAGCCAATCTTAACTCTCTGCTTCAAATAAGAATCCAAAAGCATAACAGAGTTGTGTGTGAAATTATAGAAACATTCAAGCTTCTGATAGAGTAACTGGTGGTTAACGGTATCAAACGCTTTAGAGAAGTCTAACAGGCAGAGCAACGTAATCATACTACAATCATAGCATGGTCTTATGTCATCAATAACTTTCATTACAGCGGTGGAACAACTGTGTCCAGCTCGAAAACCAGACTGAAGAGGAGAGCGTATATTATTTCTCACAACATGAAGGGTAAATTGTTTAGCCATCAAAGCCTCACAAAGCTTGGCAAGTGGTGACAAGATACTAACAGGCCTAAAGTCAGCAACTTTGTTTGAACCTAATTTTTAAGGTAGAGGCAATACCACTGCAGCTTTTCATAAGTCCGGAAAGGTGGATGTTAGTAGTGGTAATTGGGGGGTTCTGGCACAAAGGAAATCGAGGGAGCCGAGGGAGCCGTTTTTATGGTTTGCGTCTTAGCTATAAAATTGGGTAAGTATTGTTATAGTTGGTTTATGTCTGTGCTATATTTGCTTTTTTTGTTATCGAAAAATTATCGATTTCGCATTATAGGTTTGTGGCTTTACTACAAAAAATGTATTTTTTAGTTATAGGTTGGTATAATTGCTAATGTTTTTCTGATTTAGTGAATTTAATTTTTTTTGTAGCATTCTTTTGAGGGTATTACTTTTAAACAGTGGTTGGTATATTTAGTTTGGTTATTGTCCAGGGTATTTTGTAGATTTTTATACACGTAAATTTGTATTTCTTTTGTGCAATAATATCATTTAGGTGTATTTCGTAGCTAGAATATCAATACACGTTAGGTGGCAGCACTCTTTTTGCTGGTTTTAGGAGACCCAAGTGGGAAAATTGTTAGTTGTTCCAGATAAAATTAAATTTAAAAAGCGTGTGTTTTGTTTTCTTTTTGAATTGTGTTACCAATTTATATAATTGTCTTTTATTTAGGGTAAAAAGCACTAGGTAAAGAGCTAAGCTATGAGTTTATTGTAGATGGCGTAATCGTGGGTGTTTTCCTTTTTGACTGAATACAGCATTTTCCAATTGTGTTGCAGTTGCTTGTATGTATTTTAACTGCTAAAAAATTCCTATCGTGGATGTTTTTCTTGTTGGCCTGAGTTCAAGTTTTTGCTTATTGTCTTCTACTTTGGTTTGTGTGTATTTTAACTGCTAAAGAATTCCTACGGCAAGATCGTGGGCGTTTTCCTTTTTGAATGAGTACAGTATTTTCCAATTGTGTTGTAGTTCATGCAGTTTGTGTGTGTGTGTATTTTATATGTTGACAAATTCCTATGGTGCGATCGAGGATGTGTTTCTTGTTGGCCTGAGTTCAGGTTTTGCTTATTGTCTTGTAGTTGTTGTTGTTGTTTTGTGTATTTTAACTGTGATCATCCCTTAAAATTAAGGTGCACCAAGTGTGGCAGCAGACGCTATTCACATGATCGCCGTACTAAAATTATCGCTGATCGAGCCGTAAATTACAAAAGGAAAAATTTCATTGACGTTTTATGGGTTTTTTCAGGAATTTTCCATTAGAAGAGAAAAAATATTTATATCGAAAGGCAATAAATTAGGAAAACTTGTACAAATAAACGTGATTCGTAGTGGAATCATAAATTAAAATTAATGTAAACTAAGTGTGTCGGTAAATACAATTCACATGATGGTTATTCTTAATTATATGCGTTTAACTATTCGCGGATACCTATGGCTCGATCAAGGATTTTCCTTTTGGTGTCTAAAGTATTTGCTTCGTGTTGCGTCCTTGTTGTTTGTGTGTATTTTAACTGCTGACCAATTCCAATGACACGAGCAGGGATTTTCCTTTTGGTCTGGCTACAGTATTCGCTTCATATTTTGTAGTTGTTGTTTGTTTGTATTTTAACTGTTGACGAATTCCTATGACGCGTTGATGTTTTTCTTGTCGTTCTAAGGTCAGGTTTTCCTTATTATCCTGTAGTTGTTGTTGTTGTTTGTATACATTTTAAGTGCGATCATATCTTGAAAGTGTTTGTGCAGGTGTATAAGTATACGTGATTCATATTGCAATCATTTCCTAAACCAATTATCCCTTATCTAATAAATCCAATTAGAGGATAATCGTTTGTCTGAATTTCATGATGTTTTTGGAGGAATTTTTTTCAAATGAAGAGAAGAAGAAGACAAAGAAGACGAAGAAGAAGAAGACAAAATGTAACTAAATTTCGGACAAGAGTTCAGTTTCTGATATCACTTAGTCATGCTTTTTTCTAGACCATAAAATTATATTTTCGCATTGTCGTTTGTGGCTTTACTATAAAATATATATACATATAGGTTGGTGTAATTATATAAATGATATTCTAATTATATTCTATTTTAATGAATTTTATTATTTTTGTAGCATTCTTTTCAGGGCATTTTTTAAACAATGGTTGATATATTTAGTTTGGTTATTGTCCAGGATATTTTGTAGATTTTTATACATGGATTTATATCTCTTTTGAGCAATAATATCACTTAGGTTTATGTTTTAGCTAGAATATTAATACACGTTAAGTATTTCCGTTCGGCAGCACTCTTTTGCTGGTTTTAGGCGACAGATGTGATGAAATTGTTAGTTGTCTAAGATAAAATTATTCTTATATCGTGTGTGTTTGGTTTTGTTGGAGAATAGTGTTACCAATTTATATAATTGTCTTTAATTTAGGATAGTAAGCACTAGATAGAGAGCTAAGCTATGAGTTTGTTGTAGATGGCGTGATCGCGGGCGTTTTCCTTTTTGAATAAGTACACATTTCCACTAAATCTGCCTATCAAAGGTCATCTATTTCTTTTGTTATTACACACCTTCGCTTAAATTTCTTACGAGCTTACTTTTTACTCTTATCTTAATAACTCTGTGAGAAACTTGAAACAAAGACTTCAACATTACTTTCAATATCGTCTTTTGCGATCTGCAGTTTTCGAGAGCCTATTGTTTGTTTGTATTTTAACTGTTGACGAATTCCTATGGCGCGTTGGTGTTTTTCTTATCGTTCTGCGTTCAGGTTTTTCTTATTGCTTGCACGCATTTTAAGTGCCCTAAAATTAATGTACACTAAGTGCGCGGCGGCAACATTTCGCATCCTCGGCCTTAACTATGTGTTTTAACTGCTAGCGAATTCGTATGACAAGTTCAAGGATTTTCGTTTTGATGTATCTACAGTTTTTTTGCGTATTGTCTTGTAGTTTTTGTTGTTGTTTGTGTGTATTTTAACGGCGATCATCCCTTAAAATTAAGGTGTACTAAGTGAGGCAGTAAACGTAATTCACATGATCCTTATCCTGAATTACGCGCGTTTTAACTGTTAGGGAATACCTATGGTACGATCAAGGATTTTCCTTTTGGTGTGTCTAAAGTATTTGCTTCGTGTTGCGTCTTTGTTGTTGGGTGTATTTTAACTGCTGACAAATTTCTATAGCGCGATGGTGTTTTTGTTGTCGTTCTGCGGTCAGGTTTTTCTTATTGTCTTGTATTTGTTGTTGCTTGCACGCATTTTAAGTGCCTTAAAATTAATGTACACTAAGTGCGCGGTGGTAACATTTCGCATCCTCGATCTCAATTATGAGTGTTTTAACTGCTAACGAATTCCTATGGCGCGATCAAGAATTTTCCTTTTGATGTGTCTACAGCACTTGCTTTTTATGTTGTATTTGTTGTTTGTTTGTATTTTAACTGCTGACGAATTCCTGTGGCGCGTTGATGTTTTTTCTTGTCGTTATGAGGTCAGAGTTTCCTTGTCTTGTAGTTGTTGTTGCTGGTATGCATTTTTCCTTAAACTTAATTTACAGTAAGTGTGGCGGTAACCGGAATACACATGATCATGAATTCACATTCATCCCTTAAAATTATGGTGTACTAAGTGTGTACAAAATTGTCTATGTTTTATTGTCGTTGTTGTAATTTAATTCTTTGAAATGAACGTAATTTCGTCGTTGGATTTTTTTGTCGATCCCTTAACCAACCTGATAAGAAGCTATATGGAGGAGTACTGACAAAATACCTCCGAAGATCTGCTACGCCTGGCAATTGGGTATTGAAGGAAACGTAGGAATAGGCAAAAACTTTATTGGGAAGGTGTGGAGTTCACTTCACCTGAAGAAGATATACATCTTTTCTAAGAGGCATGAAGGAATACGTTCCCTAAAAATAATTTTATATTACATTCTGTATTTTAGTTTGTATTTTATTTTTATTTTATTTGCTTAATTTTTGCATACATTTAAATAATATAATAAAAAAAATATAATTAAAGAATTATGGTTATTTAGACTCTTGTCGATATATGGCAGCAAATTTGAATGATTTAGATCAAAACTTATCAACATCCAATTTTGAAACAGTTCGTAGAACGTATCCAGTGGACATGTGTGTTACACTACGAATACATAAACTCGACCGATCGACTTAACGAAATCTCCGTTCCTTCTCTGGATCAATTGTATACTCGTTTGCCAGATAAGACTTGCTCCAATGAAGATTATGAGCACGCAGCTAAAGTTTGACAAACATTTCAATCTCAAAACCTTAAAGACTACATGCTTCTCTATCTCAAAACAGATGTTCTTATTTTAACAGATATATTTGAAAATTTCAGAAAAGTTTGTAAAAATATTTATGAGTTGGATTAGGATAAGTATCAATACTGCACCACACCAGGCTGATCCTGGGATGCAATGCTAAAGACCACTAAAATAGAACTAAAACTCTTTACAGGTGTAGACATGTATCTGTTTATCCGGAGGAGTATAAGGGAAGGCATTGTCCAATGCAGTAAGAGCTATGCACGGGCAAACAACATATATATGGTGGATTACGATTGTAATAAGCCATCAGAATATTTAATATATCTGAATGCTAATAACGTGTATGGTTGGGCAATGTCTCAATATCTTCATCATAACAATTATAAAATGATGTATGAAATACATAGCGACTTACTGATCTCACTAAGAGCATTTCTTATAGAATACATTATAAGAATCTTCAACAATACCTAAAGAATGGCTTACATCTAAAACAATACATAGATTTTTAAAGTATAAGCAATTTTGTTGGTTAAAACAATATAGTACATTGTTTTGAATAATCATCGTAAAACCTTAGCTAAAACACTTTTGAAATCATTTTTAAATTACTTAATAAAGCGGTGTATGGAAGGAGCATGGAAAATGCAGATAAAAGAAGAGATGTGAAAATCGTTAATGGATGGGAGAGTAAAGGAAGATGTTTAGCTGCTCGAGTTCTTATAGCAAAACTAAATTTTCATAGCATATCAAGTTTCACACACAATATGATAGCTATACAAACGAGAAGAGCACGGAAAGTGGAAGAAGTTTTCAAAGTGGAAAATGTATGATTTTCATTATAATTACATGAAGCGAAAACTCACAGCAAGTCTCATTTTTAAATTATATGAAAACGGAATCCTTTATATATTCTATTCGGTGTGAAGATTTTTATAATGATATTCGTGACGATATCGACTCAAAATTTGTCACATCTGAGTATTCACCTACAAATCCTTTCCATATATCGCAGCGAAATAGTAAAGTACTTGGTATGGTGAAAGATGAAAATAAAGGAAGAATTATAAAAGGTTTTATAGGATTACACTCGAAAATGTTTCGATTGATGTCGTTGGTTGCCAAGAGGTTAAACAAGCTGAAGGGTACGGTTTTAGGTGAGTTAACTTTAAGCGATTATAGGGACTGCCTATTTAATAAAAAAGATTATCTATGGAGACATGTACACATTTAGATCTAAGCTCCATCAAGGATAAACTCAACATATTCATAAGATAGCTATAAGTTATTTAAATGTTAAGCACTTTATTAAATCTGATCGCTTTCACACATATGCCTGGGGATTTTATAAAATAGATCAGATCAGATTTAATAAAGTGCTTAACATTTAAATAACTTATAGCTATCTTATGAATATGTTGAGTTTATCCTTGATGGAGCTTAGATCTAAATGTGTACATGTCTCCATAGATAATCTTTTTTATTAAATAGGCAGTCCCTATAATCGCTTAAAGTTAACTCACCTAAAACCGTACCCTTCAGCTTGTTTAACCTCTTGGCAACCAACGACATCAATCGAAACATTTTCGAGTGTAATCCTATAAAACCTTTTATAATTCTTCCTTTATTTTCATCTTTCACCATACCAAGTACTTTACTATTTCGCTGCGATATATGGAAAGGATTTGTAGGTGAATACTCAGATGTGACAAATTTTGAGTCGATATCGTCACGAAAATCATTATAAAAATCTTCACACCGAATAGAATATATAAAGGATTCCGTTTTCATATAATTTAAAAATGAGACTTGCTGTGAGTTTTCGCTTCATGTAATTATAATGAAAATCATACATTTTCCACTTTGAAAACTTCTTCCACTTTCCGTGCTCTTCTCGTTTGTATAGCTATCATATTGTGTGTGAAACTTGATATGCTATGAAAATTTAGTTTTGCTATAAGAACTCGAGCAGCTAAACATCTTCCTTTACTCTCCCATCCATTAACGATTTTCACATCTCTTCTTTTATCTGCATTTTCCATGCTCCTTCCATACACCGCTTTATTAAGTAATTTAAAAATGATTTCAAAAGTGTTTTAGCTAAGGTTTTACGATGATTATTCAAAACAATGTACTATATTGTTTTAACCAACAAAATTGCTTATACTTTAAAAATCTATGTATTGTTTTAGATGTAAGCCATTCTTTAGGTATTGTTGAAGATTCTTATAATGTATTCTATAAGAAATGCTCTTAGTGAGATCAGTAAGTCGCTATGTATTTCATACATTATTTTATAATTGTTATGATGAAGATATTGAGACATTGCCCAACCATACACGTTATTAGCATTCAGATATATTAAATATTCTGATGGCTTATTACAATCGTAATCCACCATATATATGTTGTTTGCCCGTGCATACCTCTTACTGCATTGGACAATGCCTTCCCTTATACTCCTCCGGATAAACAGATACATGTCTACACCTGTAAAGAGTTTTAGTTCTATTTTAGTGGTCTTTAGCATTGCATCCCAGGATCAGCCTGGTGTGGTGCAGTATTGATACTTATCCTAATCCAACTCATAAATATTTTTACATACTTTTCTGAAATTTTCAAATATATCTGTTAAAATAAGAACATCTGTTTTGAGATAGAGAAGCATGTAATCTTTAAGGTTTTGAGATTGAAATGTTTGTCAAACTTTAGCTGCGTGCTCATAATCTTCATTGGAGCAAGTCTTATCTGGCAAACGAGTATACAATTGATCCAGAGAAGGAACGGAGATTTCGTTAAGTCGATCGGTCGAGTTTATGTATTCGTAGTGTAACACACATGTCCACTGGATACGTTCTACGAACTGTTTCAAAATTGGATGTTGATAAGTTTTGATCTAAATCATTCAAATTTGCTGCCATATATCGACAAGAGTCTAAATAACCATAATTCTTTAATTATATTTTTTTTATTATATTATTTAAATGTATGCAAAAATTAAGCAAATAAAATAAAAATAAAATACAAACTAAAATACAGAATGTAATATAAAATTATTTTTAGGGAACGTATTCCTTCATGCCTCTTAGAAAAGATGTATATCTTCTTCAGGTGAAGTGAACTCCACACCTTCCCAATAAAGTTTTTGCCTATTCCTACGTTTCCTTCAATACCCAATTGCCAGGCGTAGCAGATCTTCGGAGGTATTTTGTCAGTACTCCTCCATATAGCTTCTTATCAGGTTGGTTAAGGGATCGACAAAAAAATCCAACGACGAAATTACGTTCATTTCAAAGAATTAAATTACAACAACGACAATAAAACATAGACAATTTTGTACACACTTAGTACACCATAATTTTAAGGGATGAATGTGAATTCATGATCATGTGTATTCCGGTTACCGCCACACTTACTGTAAATTAAGTTTAAGGAAAAATGCATACCAGCAACAACAACTACAAGACAAGGAAACTCTGACCTCATAACGACAAGAAAAAACATCAACGCGCCACAGGAATTCGTCAGCAGTTAAAATACAAACAAACAACAAATACAACATAAAAAGCAAATGCTGTAGACACATCAAAAGGAAAATTCTTGATCGCGCCATAGGAATTCGTTAGCAGTTAAAACACTCATAATTGAGATCGAGGATGCGAAATGTTACCACCGCGCACTTAGTGTACATTAATTTTAAGGCACTTAAAATGCGTGCAAGCAACAACAAATACAAGACAATAAGAAAAACCTGACCGCAGAACGACAACAAAAACACCATCGCGCTATAGAAATTTGTCAGCAGTTAAAATACACCCAACAACAAAGACGCAACACGAAGCAAATACTTTAGACACACCAAAAGGAAAATCCTTGATCGTACCATAGGTATTCCCTAACAGTTAAAACGCGCGTAATTCAGGATAAGGATCATGTGAATTACGTTTACTGCCTCACTTAGTACACCTTAATTTTAAGGGATGATCGCCGTTAAAATACACACAAACAACAACAAAAACTACAAGACAATACGCAAAAAAACTGTAGATACATCAAAACGAAAATCCTTGAACTTGTCATACGAATTCGCTAGCAGTTAAAACACATAGTTAAGGCCGAGGATGCGAAATGTTGCCGCCGCGCACTTAGTGTACATTAATTTTAGGGCACTTAAAATGCGTGCAAGCAATAAGAAAAACCTGAACGCAGAACGATAAGAAAAACACCAACGCGCCATAGGAATTCGTCAACAGTTAAAATACAAACAAACAATAGGCTCTCGAAAACTGCAGATCGCAAAAGACGATATTGAAAGTAATGTTGAAGTCTTTGTACAGAAAAGACCGAAATCCGTAGCTAATTTAGACGAGAACATTCTCAATGAAATTCAGAAAAGAAAAGAAAAGTTTCTCACAGAGTTATTAAGATATGAGTAAAAAGCAAGCTCGTAAGAAATTTAAGCGAAGGTGTGTAATAACAAAAGAAATAGATGACCTTTGATAGGCAGATTTAGTGGAAATGTGTACTTATTCAAAAAGGAAAACGCCCGCGATCACGCCATCTACAACAAACTCATAGCTTAGCTCTCTATCTAGTGCTTACTATCCTAAATTAAAGACAATTATATAAATTGGTAACACTATTCTCCAACAAAACCAAACACACACGATATAAGAATAATTTTATCTTAGACAACTAACAATTTCATCACATCTGTCGCCTAAAACCAGCAAAAGAGTGCTGCCGAACGGAAATACTTAACGTGTATTAATATTCTAGCTAAAACATAAACCTGAGTGATATTATTGCTCAAAAGAGATATAAATCCATGTATAAAAATCTACAAAATATCCTGGACAATAACCAAACTAAATATATCAACCATTGTTTAAAAAATGCCCTGAAAAGAATGCTACAAAAATAATAAAATTCATTAAAATAGAATATAATTAGAATATCATTTATATAATTACACCAACCTATATGTATATATATTTTATAGTAAAGCCACAAACGACAATGCGAAAATATAATTTTATGGTCTAGAAAAAAGCATGACTAAGTGATATCAGAAACTGAACTCTTGTCCGAAATTTAGTTACATTTTGTCTTCTTCTTCTTCGTCTTCTTTGTCTTCTTCTTCTCTTCATTTGAAAAAAATTCCTCCAAAAACATCATGAAATTCAGACAAACGATTATCCTCTAATTGGATTTATTAGATAAGGGATAATTGGTTTAGGAAATGATTGCTATATGAATCACGTATACTTATACACCTGCACAAACACTTTCAAGATATGATCGCACTTAAAATGTATACAAACAACAACAACAACTACAGGATAATAAGGAAAACCTGACCTTAGAACGACAAGAAAAACATCAACGCGTCATAGGAATTCGTCAACAGTTAAAATACAAACAAACAACAACTACAAAATATGAAGCGAATACTGTAGCCAGACCAAAAGGAAAATCCCTGCTCGTGTCATTGGAATTGGTCAGCAGTTAAAATACACACAAACAACAAGGACGCAACACGAAGCAAATACTTTAGACACCAAAAGGAAAATCCTTGATCGAGCCATAGGTATCCGCGAATAGTTAAACGCATATAATTAAGAATAACCATCATGTGAATTGTATTTACCGACACACTTAGTTTACATTAATTTTAATTTATGATTCCACTACGAATCACGTTTATTTGTACAAGTTTTCCTAATTTATTGCCTTTCGATATAAATATTTTTTCTCTTCTAATGGAAAATTCCTGAAAAAACCCATAAAACGTCAATGAAATTTTTCCTTTTGTAATTTACGGCTCGATCAGCGATAATTTTAGTACGGCGATCATGTGAATAGCGTTTGCTGCCACACTTGGTGCACCTTAATTTTAAGGGATGATCACAGTTAAAATACACAAAACAACAACAACAACTACAAGACAATAAGCAAAACCTGAACTCAGGCCAACAAGAAACACATCCTCGATTGCACCATAGGAATTCGTCAACATATAAAATACACACACACACAAACTGCATGAACTACAACACAATTGGAAAATACTGTACTCATTCAAAAAGGAAAACGCCCACGATCTTGCCGTAGGAATTCTTTAGCAGTTAAAATACACACAAACCAAAGTAGAAGACAATAAGCAAAAACTTGAACTCAGGCCAACAAGAAAAACATCCACGATAGGAATTTTTTAGCAGTTAAAATACATACAAGCAACTGCAACACAATTGGAAAATGCTGTATTCAGTCAAAAAGGAAAACACCCACGATTACGCCATCTACAATAAACTCATAGCTTAGCTCTTTACCTAGTGCTTCTTACCCTAAATAAAAGACAATTATATAAATTGGTAACACAATTCAAAAAGAAAACAAAACACACGCTTTTTAAATTTAATTTTATCTGGAACAACTAACAATTTTCCCACTTAGGTCTCCTAAAACCAGCAAAAAGAGTGCTGCCACCTAATGTGTATTGATATTCTAGCTACGAAATACACCTAAATGATATTATTGCACAAAAGAAATACAAATTTACGTGTATAAAAATCTACAAAATACCCTGGACAATAACCAAACTAAATATACCAACCACTATTTAAAAGTAATACCCTCAAAAGAATGCTACAAAAAAAATTAAATTCACTAAATCAGAATAACATTAGCAATTATACCAACCTATAACTAAAAAATACATTTTTTGTAGTAAAGCCACAAACCTATAATGCGAAATCGATAATTTTTCGATAACAAAAAAAGCAAATATAGCACAGACATAAACCAACTATAACAATACTTACCCAATTTTATAGCTAAGACGCAAACCATAAAAACGGCTCCCTCGGCTCCCTCGATTTCCTTTGTGCCAGAACCCCCCAATTACCACTACTGATGTTATGAAGGAGTGATTAATAATGTGTGTAATCCGACTCAGAACGGGAGAATAATTTTAAGAAATTTCAAATTGATACAAGTTTACGAATATTTTCCTATTATAATGATTGTGAATTATATATTATGCAATTATAATTACATTCGCTAACGGTAAGGAAGTTATAGTTGTAACGATGATTGCGCTGACAATGCGGTCGTACATAAAGCGTTGCCAATACGTACTTAGATGATTTTGTCGACGATGTGAAAGTGATCATTGCGTGGCGTTGGCGATACGTAAAGCGTATCGTATTAGCTACAGATATACGAAAAATGTATCGCCAGTTATTCGTCCAACCCAATTAGAGAAAGTATCAGCTGATCATCTGGAGAAAGGATCCAAATGAGTCACTGGAATACTATGAACTCAACACAGTCACATAAAGAACGAGACCGTACTTGGCGGTCAGAGATAATCTGGGAAGTCAAGTTCTCGTAAATAATTTCTACATGGAGGATGGCTTAGAAGGGTCAGACAGCCTCAGTCGCGCCCTTAGCCCAACAACACTTAATAAATATCTAAAAATTAGGTTTCACAGGATACACAAATTGAGCGCTGATCATCCGCAACTGATGCGAGAGATCTCCAAAGACTACAGGCAAAAGCATCTAGATCTTTTACAGAATCCAGAGCCTACTAACACTTTAGGCTTGACATGGTTACGGTAAATCTAGATTCTCAGATTTAGCAAAACTTTTCGACCCTCTCGGTATGTTAGCACCAATAGCCGTAACGGCCAAGATATTCATTCAAGAATTGTGACAATTAAAGCTGACATGGGACGCTGGCATCATCCGCATCTTATCAAACATTCGTAGCCGACAGAATCCTAGCTGTCCAAGAGTTAACCTCAACGGAACAATGGTGTCATGTTGTTTCCCACCATAAACCAGCCGACGTATTTTCAAGCGGAACCTCTGGCATCAAAACTGGCGCATTGGAACTTATGGTTGTATAGTCTAATATTTTTCAATGGAATAGACACAATATGGCCATCCAAATTCGTACATACTTTGTCAGTCAAAACGCTAGGCTCCAATCACAATGTTAGTAGAAGAGGAAGCATCACCGCTTGTGTATATGATAAATCACAAAAATTTATTTATGACGCTCCAGCGGATTATTGGTTACATAGTAAAGCGTCTTACGAGCTCCAGTCCCAACAATAATCCAGCTAACTATGGAGGAACTGAATTAATCGTTAATGTATATTGTGGAAACATTACAAGTGGAATTTTTGAGGACATAAAGATGCTGTCAAGGGTCAAACAAGTACACAGTTTCTACACGATAAAGGCATAACCCAGGTCGGTGGCCGTTTAACTGCATCAATACTTAGCTACGATGCTAAGTATTCCATGGTTCTGCCATAACTGCATTGAGGTCCACAATTATTACTGTCGCATCTAAGATATAGAATTTGGCCCATAAAGGGGAAAATCATGACCAGATCAATTGTGCAGCATTGTGTTGGATGCAGCAAGAGAAAGCCTAACCTTTTAATAAAACTATGGGAACTTACCTTCGGAAAGAACGATGACGTCACGACTATTTATTAACAGTTGTGTTGACTACTGCGCTCCCATAGAAGTGCACTACAAAATTCATGGGAAAGAGCCACATCGCCATTTTTTGTTGTTTCGCCACAAAGGCCTCCTGTAGCATTTATTGGCGCTTTAAAACAATTCATCAGTACGCGAGGACATTTCCAAAAAACGATTTTGTGATAAGGTATCAAACTTCGTTAGAGTTAACAATGAACTCCGCTATTTGCACTCTCCTGAAGCCCAGGAAACTATACTGGATGCTTGCAGCCGGAAGAACATAACATTCATTAAACATCGGTCTTTACACTTTGGAGTATTGTGGGAATCGGCAGTTAAGTCAGCAAAATACCTGCTGACAAAAAGTGTTTCGTCCGCGTCCCGGACTTATAAAGGACTCGAAACTGTAATTGTGGAAATTAAAGCCATACTAAATTCACGATCGATCACCGAAATGTCGTTAAATCCAGCACTGACACCAGGACATTTTCTTATTGTAATCGGAAATTGGTTACACACCTGAAGCACGAATTTGGAAACACTGTTCGATGAAATACTTAAACCAACTGCTGCAAAGGTCCAAGTGGATAAGGTACTCACCGAATTTATAAATTTGCAATCGGTTTAAGTGCCAATTGACTTCAGGAAAAACGCTTCCTGAACATGCACTATGCATTGTCGAAGTGTGTCGTACTGCGCCTTCTCTGGAATGCGACGCTAATGGATGTTTTTTATACTCTCCAGCCGAAGGAATAAGGGTATATTCACTTAATGCTTCCGTTTGAAATTCGTTAATGGAGGCGTCGTATGGAAAAGTGTATATATATTTGATCAGTGTCACCTCTTGAATCGATTTCGCCATGTCCGTCCGTCTGTCTGTCTTTCTGTCTGTGGAAATCTCGATTGCAGGAGAAGGAGTGAAGCTATCTCGATGAATTTAAACGTTATTTTTTTTGCATAATTACTTATCAAAAACAACTGTTAGGACAGGCGGAGGTGTTTTAATTACTGTGGATTTCTCGTATTTCTCAAGAGAGGAGGAATCCAGGTTGGTTGCAACCTGGATATTTACTTTTTCTCCGTTCATGCTAAAATTTGTTGTTATAGTCTCTTCATCACTTGCTACCGTCTAACTTTTTATTCAGCACATACCATATTCACTTGGAGTGCATAAGAAAAGTGTCTGATAAATTACATCACGGAGATCACCTATGTAGTTGTTCTCAGTGAATTTATTTTGCCTCACTAAGTTTTGAAAGGTGTAAGGATTTCAGTTTTTATCCTGCCATCTTCTGACCAGGATAATTAACATAACATCATAAGGCCTACGATGCTAATACGATTGATTTAACGAGGACTTTACCCTTGGTTTTACCAGAAGATATGCATCACCCAACAATTGAAGTAAAAATTTACAGGAGTTTCATAGAGTAAATAAACGTAATCCTCTTATAAGGAGGGAACTTCGCTTTCGCAGAGCACATTTCGATACTATTAGAACTTGTCTCCAAAATTTTAATTGGGATACTGTTCTTAGATCTTGGATGACGCAGTGCACTTCTTCAAAAATACTTTATTTGATATTTTTAGGTTCTCAGTGCCGCTACGCAGATCATCGAGTCGTATTGCATCTTCTTGGTTAACTCCTTCGTTACGAAAACTAAGGTATTTAAAGTCTAATTATCGTGTTATTGCGAAAATTTGTGCATTACCTAAGCTGCTTGAGAAGATAATTACTGACCAAATTATTCAGGCTTTAATTTCGCCTACGCAGCACGGTTTTGCGAAGGTAAATCAACGACAACAAATTTACTTGAATTTGTATCGAAAACCATTAATAATTTTAAAGATTCTATGAGTCGGTCAACTCCACCGACTTTAGCAAAACTTTCGACGTTGTTAATCATAATCTCCTATTATTGAAGACAAATTTATTTGGTTTTCCTGAATCTTACTTAATTCGCTACAGTTTTACCTCACTGATCGCACTCAAATGTTAGTGTTTAACATTAGCGTATCGAAAGATTTTCTAGTCTCTTCCGGTGTTCCTCAAGGTAGCCATTTGGGACCGTTGTTGTTCCGATTCAATGATCATCAATAATCTTCCTTCAAGGATTAAATATGGAAATGTATTAATGTGTGCCGACGACGTGCCTATAAAAAAAGTATTGATGCGAATCTCTTACAATCTGATTTGGATTCTTTAATAACATGGGGTAGCATTAAATGCATGGACCTAAATCTAAAAAAGTGCAAACAAATATCATTTGCACGTCGTCAAAAGCCTTATTTCTTTAATTACATGATTGGTCAATGTAAACTAGACCCGGTTGAGTATATTCTTGACCTGCTAGTAGTTCTCGATCGTAAACTATAGTAAATCACATCTCTAGGAAAGCTCATAGTACGCCGGAATTTATTAAACCGGATGGGCTAAGGAGTTCAACCATCATTACATTGCTAAGCTGTTATATACAGCACTTGTAAGACTATTGTTGGAATATGCCTCGCATGTCTGGAACCCAAACTACGCCTGTTACATCGTTGAGCTTTAATCTGTTTAAAAGCTGTTGTTATTGTACGCTTTCCGTCATCTTCATTTGGATGTATCTTCTAACTTATCACCTTACGAGTCGCGACTAAAGTTGATAGTCTTATTATCCCTTGTTAATCGTCGTAAGATGCTAAATGCTGCCTTCTTCCTAAGTTTGCTATATGGGGCTTTTAATTGCCGTTACTTGCTATATATTATTTGTTTATATGTTCCTCATCGAACTCTTAAGACATTTGAGCCGCTACATTTAAGCATAGAGAAAGAATAACAAGAGGCCGAATCTTGAACAAAAATATTTTCCACTGGCGATCCAGTACTAGATCTTTTTTCACTCATTGCTGAGTGTTTCGCTCTCTTCTCTTTTGCTATTGCAAATCCTAATGTGTTTTCATTGATGCTCTGAGCATTTGTTTCCTATCCACTACTGAATCGATGATGAATTGCTGAGTGCTTTGCTCTCTACCCTATAGCTTTTGCTCTTGTTTGTGTGTTTGCACTGATGCTCTGAGAATTCGGCAACCCAGTTCTGGATCGTATGAAGATTTTTGAGTGTTTGGCTTTCTTTCTTTTGCTTTCGTACAGATTGTTGGTGTAATTTCATTTCTTCTATTCGTCTTTTTCTCATTATTGATTCTTTATGGAGCAAATGAGGAGTGTATGTATGTCGAACGAATATATGGGAATAACATTGATAACTTCTTACCTTTGGGATTTCTGGACATTATTTGTGTGTTTTATAATTAGTGACTTCCTATGGATTTATATGTTTGTGCATTTGTTTTTGCTTTCTTGTGCTTGCTACTACTACTGCTGCAATTTTACATTAGAAATTCGATGAAGGAGGTTTGGACGACTTTCTTGATCAGTACAATTGTGGGAAACTAAAATTTTTGCAATTATTTGTAGTTAGCAGTTTAACAACTGCGGAAAGACTGAAAGCTTTAGAAGATGATTTTCGGAAATCGTAAAACACAAATATTTACGAGATTAAAATAAAGAAAATTATAATTAGTCATACCAAAATTAAACTGTGTTAATACATAGCATATTTGCTAGTTTTTAGAGATTAGATATATTCATAACAGTGCTCCTGTAAAGATTTATTTTTTATAGGGCTTTTTTCTACCCAGCATGCCGACTCAAATAAATCGATGGTCATCGCAAGCAAAGTTCAGAAAAGCATCAGAAACTCCAGAAATGCTAAAAAATGTTGATGCTTAAAAATTATTCACACACACAACCAAACGAAACAGTTTCAGGCATGCTAAAACAGAGTGAATGATTGAAAAGAAATATTCGCTGTATGCGTGAGTAAATTTATTGAAATTTGTTAGTCTCTCCTTGAGGACGCATGTTGCACTCATTTCGTTTCTTCGTCTCCCTTGCGGACCGACCGCTTCCATTTGGCGTTCGAGTAAATTTCGCTGATTCGGCCTCTTGTTATTCTTTCTCTATGATTTAAGCCTTGTGAGATCTTCATATCTCCAACATGAACCTCTTCGGAATGCTTGTGCTGATTTTAATACTGTATAACAAAGCAAAAGATTTTAAATTAAATTATTACAAGCTATTATCTTAGTATTGATTATGTTTATTATTGTTACTATGAAGTAATGTTGATACTTATTGTATACGATTAATTAATAAATTATTGAAGAAGGAATAGTAGTACATTCTTCAAATTCTGCAGATGCTGTACCTATTTAAATAAATCGGACACACTATATTCGAAGGAATGAGGAGGAGGGTATATTCAATTTGGGCTTCCGTTTGTAAAGGAGGCGTTGCAGGTATCGAAAATTATATATATTCTTGATCAGTGTCACCGCCTGACACCCTAATTCTGAGGCTCACTTTCAGTTGGTTTTGTCGACCTAGGTCGACGCAGTGGATTCTCAAGTACGACGACGATGCTCAACTGTTGAAAAATGGCTGATCTGAGGTAGGCGTCGTCAACTACGTAAAATTATGGAATTCTCAAACACAATATTTGACGACGCTGCAATAAAAAAGCGTCGTCCTAGGTGGACCACAAATTAGGTGTCGACTTAGGTCGATAGCAAGCTAACAAAGGGGTTTCTTCTACAAAGCAAGAACTATTGTCGTTATTTTTAATGGTAATGCGTTATTTAAATGTACGAAAAGTTTTTGCCGAGTTGCTCGTAGAGTAGTTGTTCGCAATGTTTTTGTTGGAAAAGTATATCCAAGGTCCTAGGTCGACGGGTGAGCCTCAGAATTAGGGTGTGAGTCAATTTAGGCATGTCCGTCCGTCTGTCTGTTTATCTGTGGAAAACACGATTACAGGAGAACCAATGAAGCTATCGCGATGAAATTTTGCACGTGTATTATTTGTCATCCTAAACTGTTTGGTATTTTTATTATGGGATATATCGGGCAATCTTCCTACAAGGATTAAATATGAAAATGTATTAATGTGTGCCGACGACGTGCCTATAAAAAAAGTATTGATGCGAATCTCTTACAATCTGATTTGGATTCTTTAATAACAATGGGTAGCATTAACTGCATGGACCTAAATCTAAAAAAGTGCAAACAAATATCATTTGCACGTCGTCAAAAGCCTTATTTCTTTAATTACATGATTGGTCTCATGATTACAAGTCTTGCCTCCCAGATAGATATGTTAGCCTAACCGATTAATGTAAGCTTACCGTCAAGACGGAAATTGGTTCCACACCTGAAACACGAATTTGGAAACGGTTTTCAGTGAAGTACTTAAACCAACTGCAGCAAAGGTCCAAGTGGATAAGGTACTCACCGAATTTATAACTTTGCACTATGGTGATAACCATGGAGAAAAATTGCAGGTTAAAGTTGAAAACAAACCTTTCCAAAAATATTTGTTATCAATCGATTTAAGTGCCGATTGACTTCAGGAAAAACGCTTCCTGAACATGCACTGTGCATTGTCGAAGTGTGTCGCACTGCCCCTTCTCTGGAATGCTACGCTAATGGATGTTTTTTATAGTCTCCACCGAAGGAGTAAGGGTATATTCACTTAATGCTTCCGTTTGTAACGCGTTAATGGAGGCGTCGTATGGAAAAGTGTATATATATTTAATCAGTGTCATCTTTTGAATCGATTTCGCCATGCCCGTCCGTCTGTCTGTAGAAATAACGATTGCAGGAGAACGAGTGTAGTTATCGCGATGAATTTACACGTATATTCTTTGCATAATTACTTATCAAGGACAACTGTTTCGACAGGCGGACGTGTTTTAATTGCTGTTGATTCCTCGTATTTTTCAAGAGAGAAAGTTTGTTGCAATCTGGATATTTACTTTTTCTGTGTTCATGCTTAAATTGGTTGTTAAAGTCTCTTCACCACTTGGTACTCCCTAACTTTCTATTCAGCACATACCATAATCACGTGGAGTGCATAAGTAAAGTGTCTGATAAATTACATCACGGAGATCACCTATGTAGTTCTTCTCGGTGAATTTATTTTGCCTCACTTAAGTTTTAAAAGGTGTAAGGATTTCAGTTTTTTTCTTGCCGTCTTCTGGCCAGGATAATTAACATAACATCGTAAGACCTACTTTTTCTTGACGATGCTAACACGTTTGATTTAACGAGGACTTTACCCTTGGTTTTACCAGAAGGTATGCATCACCCAACAAAAAATTTACAGGACTTTCATAGAGTAAATAAACGTAATCCAGTTATAAGGAGGGAATTTCGCTTTCGTAGAGCACATTTCGGTACTATGAGAATTTAGCTAATGTTTCCATTTGGCTAATTAAATAAAAAATCCGTGTTTTTTATTGTTCTATTTTATTTTATCGCTATTATTAAATATTCCTTAGTATTTTATGTATTTACACTTGTAATTTATTTCCGATCGTTCGGAGTATCGTGGCATACGATTTAGCACTTTTCGATGCGACGGTCGACTCTACTCTAATTTAATATATATCTCAGAAGATATGCCACCATGGCCGCGCCAACAAGAAGTCCGGCGAAGTAGCAGAGGGCTACTATTACGAGAATCATAATAACGAATTGAAACATTGTCGCTTATCAAAGTTTGGCTTCGTCCAAACCTTGTATTTATACCTACCCTGCGATCTGTCGACGCCGACCGATGGCAGAGCGGTGCCATAAACGCGTTCGTACGGTTTCTCATATTACTCCGGCAGCGGGTAGCTAATCCGCTATCCGGCGCAACGTAAACATTTGGCGACAACAAGAATGCCAACACAGCATTCTCGTGTCGCCTGGAACAATGTTGTTGTTATTGTGTCTTAGTTTGTGCTCGGCGATCAGTCGCATGCTTTGTATTTACTATGCACATGCCCGTCTGCATGGACGCTCATCAGCGAACACACAAACACACATGTGCCTGCCACATCACTCCCCCTCCAGTGACTGTGTCACGATAAAAATGAAAGAGAGAGTAAAATATTATATGTTATACAATAACAATATTACACTTATACGAGATTCGTTTAGCAACTGCTGAAAATTCGTTATTTTTGCTAAGTCTGCTCGGAAGATGCACTCGTCTGCCGCTTCTGGTCACCGTTTGCGGCTTGGCCACCGGGCGTTGACTTTCAGGCCCCGGGTTAGTGGCTGTTGTCGTCTTTGCTGGGCGTCCTCTTGGGCGCGGCTTGGTAGCTGGAACCACTGGTCGCTGGCCCTGTTGGTTACTAGTGTCGTCTAATAGGAAAGCTGCTTTCAGTCGATCGATCGACACCTTAGCCTTCCTGTCGCCCACGTGTAACTCGTACATTTTCTCGTTTCGCTGTATGACCTTGAATGTACCATCATAACGTGGTTGCAACGGCCTTTGAACCCTGTCGATACGCACAAAAATGTGCGTGAATGTTGCAATTTCTTGCTGCAGGAACACTCTTGGTTTGCTATGGTGGCTCGTCTGCGTAGGCGACACCTTGCTCATTAAACGGCGCAAATTCCTCACAAACTCGCATTCGTTGGCTTGGACCGGAGCCAACAACTCTCCTGGATGCTTCAGCGTTGCGCCATACACCATCTCGGCTTGGCTGGCAGCGATGTCCGCTTGGTACGTCGATCTGAGGCCTAGTAGCACCAACGACAGCACCTCACTCCAATCGTCCGTTTCGTAGCACTTGATGGCGGCCTTCAACGTTCGATGCCATCGTTCGATGATCCCGTTAGCTAGCGGGTGTTAAGGTGTCGTCTTGTAGTGCTGGACCCCCGAAATCTTATTCAGTTGTCTGAATATGTCGGATTCAAACTGGACATCCAAAAGAAGATCAAGGCTGTCGCTACGGTCTCGGCGCTCGTGCTCGTCAGCGGTTTGCCTCTGGCCATCTAGTATTCCTGTCAATTATTTTAAGACAGTATCTGTAGTCTCGTGATGTCGGCAGAGGACCGATGAGATCGATGTTAATGTGCTCGAACCTCTCGCTCGGGTTGTTGTAGTGGTCGATGGCGCTTCGATTGTGTTGTCCCACCTTGCTCCGTTGACATTGGATGCACGACTGCACATATTTCTTAACGTCCTTGGCCATCATCGGCCGAAACGCTCTTATAGCAGCTTCAGCGTCGCGCTCACGCCATGATGTGAGATGCCGTGACTTCGCGATCACACACTCCCGACGACTCAGGCACGAGCAGTCGAATTCGCTGATGCGTGACGTCGCATAGGATAATTCTGTTGCTATTCGGAAGCGCCATCCTTTTGACGCAAAACGATGACTGCTCGACGGCGTTTTCTGCGAGCTCTCGAATCCATGGAGCACCTGCCTGCTCGGCCGCCAGTCTATGAGGCTGGACTTCGCGTTAAGCTGCTGAATCCTCGACAGAGCGTCTGCTACTTCATTCGCTTTTTCTGGAATATGACGCACGTCTGTTGTGAACTGACCGACGTAGTCCAAGTGCTGCGCCTGTCGCGGTGATGCCCGTTCTAGGTTCTGCTGAAAAGCGAACGTCAACGGCTTGTGATCCGTGTAAATGGCGAAGTCTCGGCCTTCCACCATGTATTTGAAAAACTGGACTGCTTGGTACATCGCTACGAGCTCACGATCGTACGTGCTGTACTTCTTCTGTGCATCAGTCAATTTCTTCGAGTAAAAACCCAGTGGTTGAGCTTCACTATCGACAATCTTGTGCAAGACTGCGCTACTGTGAAGTCCGATGCATCGACGTTAAGGGCCAACTCTGCCTCGGGGGCTGCCTAACAAATAACATAATCAAATTGCATCGATTATTATTATAACGATAATTATGACAACATTACAGCTTTAGCAAGATAATCAAAATGAGTAAGTCCGGTAAACACAAATTACAGGCTAACAAAACAAATAGTAAATAAATTTAAAATAAAAATAGAAGGAAAATAAAAGGTATAATCGTTAAAAAGAATAGCAGATCGGTACACTAAGAGGCAAAAGAATCAATATGGAGATTCATCAGAAAATGGTTTAAGCAGTGAGCTGCCTCAGTTTCTCACATGTGTTTTCGCATTGGCTGATTTTTACTTCCTTGTATACGTAGTAAATACAAGAAAGTATTGTAATCATGAAAAATTTCGATATTGAGATTTTGATGGTAACACACATTTTGACCATCGCGGAGTCCATTTTGACTAGTTTGGTCGTGACGTGTGTACGTATGTACGTATGTACGCCTATACGCCTGTACGTATGTATGTATCCTCAATAACTTAAAAACGGAGAATCGTAGAAACTTGAAATTTAATATTTGAGACTCTTATAAGACCTAGTTGTGCACCTCCCTTTTTGGATGCAATCGGTTGCGCGAAAAGGACACTTCTCATATAGATTTTTTCAAATTTCATACATTACTCAAAAACAAACACTCCTAGAAAGTATATACTATTGCGCAATTTTAATGATGGTTCGCACCAAAAAGGACTCTTCGCCAAAGGAACACGAAGCATGCATTATCCGAATTACATAAATGATAATGATAAATTAATGTTATGCTGCTATATCTTTTACAAAAATTGGTTGTTTAGTAAATTTAAATTAATTGGTTGTTTAGTACAAAAATTAGTACGATTGATAGTTAAAGCTGTGGGAAACTAATTTGTACTTCCTTGTTTTTACTTACTACTATTTAAATTATTTAAATTAAGAGAAGCCTATGAAATTTTTTTCATTATGGAAGTAAAAATATTTAAAATTTTTAAAACTTCAATTTTAAAATATAAATAAAATATATCAACCACTCTTGAAATAAAACCGTACAATTGCCGTCATACAAGGAAGTCATGTGTTGGCCACATCAGATATTTTAATTTTCAGTTTTTAATTTTTTATTTCTTCATTTCAACATTTTTGGTGTTTTTGACGCCTAAGTAACAAATAAAACAAAAACCTTTTCATTTATATTCCATGGGAATATTTGTGCCAAGGCCAATCCCGGAGGAGGGGACACGACCTTAGCATCTGCGCCTACGTATAGGCGTACTACAAAGGCTACTCAGAAGCTTTTCGATCAATGCCCAAAAGGTCTCATCAGTGAGCTTTTAATCGCTTAACCAAAGATGGTTAAGACCGATTTTTCTAGTTCCTGAACCGTTCGGATGATGTATACACAAGATGTTTGAGGATTATGCCCGCAATCAAACTGTTTATACATTTCCAGTTTTGCTCCGAGTTGGAGTCGAAAAAACTGTTTCAGTGGGAAGCTATATCTTTATAGTGAGTGGAGCGGAAGCATTATCGTCCGACAAACGAATCATGTTATACTTGAACCACTGAACATACAACATATAGACTGCTAAAAGTCCACTATTGTCTCATTCCCTCCAATTACGAAAAAAGCATGTGTATTCTCTTCCGCAACTAGTGGGATCAGGAGCGAGTCAGGAGCACTGGTAAAACAAAAACAATTGCATGGTAAAAGAGCACATGAGAGTAAGAAATTATTTGGGACCCAGGCTACTGAAAGCTTTGTAGTACAGAAAAAGTGGACTTTTAGCTGTCTATATTGTATTGCTGTCTATCTGTATTGCCAGTGCTTGAACTAATAGTTTTAAAGCATGGGAATACCCGAGTTCCCAAACTCATATTTTGGGTTTGGTGCAAATTAATACATAAATGTAAAAATATATGTAAAAGATGTAAAATATATAAAATATTAACTACTTATGTAAATATATAAAACATTTGTTATGTAAAATAGATAAGTCGTTTATTATGTGAATTATATAAAATATTTATTATGTAAAAATACATAAAAATATAAAAACTTTATTGTGCAAGTATTTTGTGGGGGCGAATTAGTCATTACTCACCCCTGAGCCTCATTAATATTTTGTGCTGTTCAGTACTGCTATGATTTTAAATCGTTATTACGTTCTTAAACGACAATTAAACTCACTTTTCAGCATTCGCAAACCCGACAGAAACATGTGTTTAAATACAATTAAACTCACTTGTGCGCTGAAAACACTCAGCACAAACACACATGCCGTTGGGAAGTTTGCGCTGCGTAACGCAAGCCGCAAGCAAACATTAGAGTTGATTAACTCCATGGGCTTGTAACGGTCCAAGCATCGTTGCAAATACTTCTGCCGAAAAACAATCATCCGCTTGCAGTTAATAAACCGAGT
Source organism: Thecophora atra (assembly GCA_937620795.1). NCBI lineage: Eukaryota > Metazoa > Arthropoda > Insecta > Diptera > Conopidae > Thecophora > Thecophora atra. The sequence goes on from OW569398.1 coordinate 46,614,671, forward strand.
AAACCGATATACATACTGACTCACATACATTCCGTCACCAGTCGATCATATAGATACTGCACAACGACCAGCAATAGCAAAATATGTACATACATGCATACCGACATAATTGCAGAAGCAGAAACGAAGAAGAATAACAATAACAGAAAACCACCGACTGCTTCTTTACAATAAACCACAACACAAGAACCAAGAAACAACAACAACGACAAAACCTGATTCCATAACCAGACATGGAAAGCGACAACAATAACAACAAAAGCAACAACAGCTGATGGGAAGACAATGCTAACAAGAAGCATGGAAACTTCCAACGTTATTTCTTTTGCGTTCAATGAGAAATTACAATTCCTAAGAACCTTAATTCAAGTGCTGCTTTTAACGAGCATTTTTGAACTTAGAAAATCGACCAGTCTCCCACCGGCGAAACTCTTCACCAGTTAAGCGAAACTTTATCTCATTCGTGAGTGGTTTAGTTTTGGCGCCGCAAGGCAAATAAATTTATTTTTAAGTCATACCTGATTTTTTTTCGATTAATCAACTTTAGAGTTGATACGTTACATAGTTAAGTTACATTGTAGTAGAATAAGCACACATTGTTAGATATAAGAGAATTTAAATAAAATACGATATCAAATATAACGTCCGAGCTAAACTTTTCAGTCAGTGCTAGATTGTTGAAACACAATCGTTTGAAATTCGGAAATGTTACAAAGTGAGCGGTTTTTTCAAGTTCCACCCACAATGAACCCTGGAGCCGCTGAGTCTATCTCAGCTGAGACAAAAAACTTGTTACAGGCTTTTGCTCACTCACTCAAGAACAAATTTGGAAACGATGTTCGATGAAGTTTTGAAACCAACTGCAGCAAAGGTCCAAGTGGATAAGGTACTCACCAAATTTATAAATTTGCACTATGGTGATAACCATGGAGGAAAATTGCAAGTTAAAGTTGAAAACAAACCTTTCCAAAAATATTTGTTATCAATCGATTTAAGTGCCGATTGACTTCAGGAAAAACGCTTCCTGAACATGCACTGTGCATTGTCGAAGTGTGTCGCACTGCCCCTTCTCTGGAATGCTACGCTAATGGATGTTTTTTATAGTCTCCACCGAAGGAGTAAGGGTATATTCACTTAATGCTTCCGTTTGTAACGCGTTAATGGAGGCGTCGTATGGAAAAGTGTATATATATTTAATCAGTGTCATCTTTTGAATCGATTTCGCCATGCCCGTCCGTCTGTCTGTAGAAATAACGATTGCAGGAGAACGAGTGTAGTTATCGCGATGAATTTACACGTATATTCTTTGCATAATTACTTATCAAGGACAACTGTTTCGACAGGCGGACGTGTTTTAATTGCTGTTGATTCCTCGTATTTTTCAAGAGAGAAAGTTTGTTGCAATCTGGATATTTACTTTTTCTGTGTTCATGCTTAAATTGGTTGTTAAAGTCTCTTCACCACTTGGTACTCCCTAACTTTCTATTCAGCACATACCATAATCACGTGGAGTGCATAAGTAAAGTGTCTGATAAATTACATCACGGAGATCACCTATGTAGTTCTTCTCGGTGAATTTATTTTGCCTCACTTAAGTTTTAAAAGGTGTAAGGATTTCAGTTTTTTTCTTGCCGTCTTCTGGCCAGGATAATTAACATAACATCGTAAGACCTACTTTTTCTTGACGATGCTAACACGTTTGATTTAACGAGGACTTTACCCTTGGTTTTACCAGAAGGTATGCATCACCCAACAAAAAATTTACAGGACTTTCATAGAGTAAATAAACGTAATCCAGTTATAAGGAGGGAATTTCGCTTTCGTAGAGCACATTTCGGTACTATGAGAATTTAGCTAATGTTTCCATTTGGCTAATTAAATAAAAAATCCGTGTTTTTTATTGTTCTATTTTATTTTATCGCTATTATTAAATATTCCTTAGTATTTTATGTATTTACACTTGTAATTTATTTCCGATCGTTCGGAGTATCGTGGCATACGATTTAGCACTTTTCGATGCGACGGTCGACTCTACTCTAATTTAATATATATCTCCGAAGATATGCCACCATGGCCGCGCCAACAAGAAGTCCGGCGAAGTAGCAGAGGGCTACTATTACGAGAATCATAATAACGAATTGAAACATTGTCGCTTATCAAAGTTTGGCTTCGTCCAAACCTTGTATTTATACCTACCCTGCGATCTGTCGACGCCGACCGATGGCAGAGCGGTGCCATAAACGCGTTCGTACGGTTTCTCATATTACTCCGGCAGCGGGTAGCTAATCCGCTATCCGGCGCAACGTAAACATTTGGCGACAACAAGAATGCCAACACAGCATTCTCGTGTCGCCTGGAACAATGTTGTTGTTATTGTGTCTTAGTTTGTGCTCGGCGATCAGTCGCATGCTTTGTATTTACTATGCACATGCCCGTCTGCATGGACGCTCATCAGCGAACACACAAACACACATGTGCCTACCACATCACTCCCCCTCCAGTGACTGTGTCACGATAAAAATGAAAGAGAGAGTAAAATATTATATGTTATACAATAACAATATTACACTTATACGAGATTCGTTTAGCAACTGCTGAAAATTCGTTATTTTTGCTAAGTCTGCTCGGAAGATGCACTCGTCTGCCGCTTCTGGTCACCGTTTGCGGCTTGGCCACCGGGCGTTGACTTTCAGGCCCCGGGTTAGTGGCTGTTGTCGTCTTTGCTGGGCGTCCTCTTGGGCGCGGCTTGGTAGCTGGAACCACTGGTCGCTGGCCCTGTTGGTTACTAGTGTCGTCTAATAGGAAAGCTGCTTTCAGTCGATCGATCGACACCTTAGCCTTCCTGTCGCCCACGTGTAACTCGTACATTTTCTCGTTTCGCTGTATGACCTTGAATGTACCATCATAACGTGGTTGCAACGGCCTTTGAACCCTGTCGATACGCACAAAAATGTGCGTGAATGTTGCAATTTCTTGCTGCAGGAACACTCTTGGTTTGCTATGGTGGCTCGTCTGCGTAGGCGACACCTTGCTCATTAAACGGCGCAAATTCCTCACAAACTCGCATTCGTTGGCTTGGACCGGAGCCAACAACTCTCCTGGATGCTTCAGCGTTGCGCCATACACCATCTCGGCTTGGCTGGCAGCGATGTCCGCTTGGTACGTCGATCTGAGGCCTAGTAGCACCAACGACAGCACCTCACTCCAATCGTCCGTTTCGTAGCACTTGATGGCGGCCTTCAACGTTCGATGCCATCGTTCGATGATCCCGTTAGCTAGCGGGTGTTAAGGTGTCGTCTTGTAGTGCTGGACCCCCGAAATCTTATTCAGTTGTCTGAATATGTCGGATTCAAACTGGACATCCAAAAGAAGATCAAGGCTGTCGCTACGGTCTCGGCGCTCGTGCTCGTCAGCGGTTTGCCTCTGGCCATCTAGTATTCCTGTCAATTATTTTAAGACAGTATCTGTAGTCTCGTGATGTCGGCAGAGGACCGATGAGATCGATGTTAATGTGCTCGAACCTCTCGCTCGGGTTGTTGTAGTGGTCGATGGCGCTTCGATTGTGTTGTCCCACCTTGCTCCGTTGACATTGGATGCACGACTGCACATATTTCTTAACGTCCTTGGCCATCATCGGCCGAAACGCTCTTATAGCAGCTTCAGCGTCGCGCTCACGCCATGATGTGAGATGCCGTGACTTCGCGATCACACACTCCCGACGACTCAGGCACGAGCAGTCGAATTCGCTGATGCGTGACGTCGCATAGGATAATTCTGTTGCTATTCGGAAGCGCCATCCTTTTGACGCAAAACGATGACTGCTCGACGGCGTTTTCTGCGAGCTCTCGAATCCATGGAGCACCTGCCTGCTCGGCCGCCAGTCTATGAGGCTGGACTTCGCGTTAAGCTGCTGAATCCTCGACAGAGCGTCTGCTACTTCATTCGCTTTTTCTGGAATATGACGCACGTCTGTTGTGAACTGACCGACGTAGTCCAAGTGCTGCGCCTGTCGCGGTGATGCCCGTTCTAGGTTCTGCTGAAAAGCGAACGTCAACGGCTTGTGATCCGTGTAAATGGCGAAGTCTCGGCCTTCCACCATGTATTTGAAAAACTGGACTGCTTGGTACATCGCTACGAGCTCACGATCGTACGTGCTGTACTTCTTCTGTGCATCAGTCAATTTCTTCGAGTAAAAACCCAGTGGTTGAGCTTCACTATCGACAATCTTGTGCAAGACTGCGCTACTGTGAAGTCCGATGCATCGACGTTAAGGGCCAACTCTGCCTCGGGGGCTGCCTAACAAATAACATAATCAAATTGCATCGATTATTATTATAACGATAATTATGACAACATTACAGCTTTAGCAAGATAATCAAAATGAGTAAGTCCGGTAAACACAAATTACAGGCTAACAAAACAAATAGTAAATAAATTTAAAATAAAAATAGAAGGAAAATAAAAGGTATAATCGTTAAAAAGAATAGCAGATCGGTACACTAAGAGGCAAAAGAATCAATATGGAGATTCATCAGAAAATGGTTTAAGCAGTGAGCTGCCTCAGTTTCTCACATGTGTTTTCGCATTGGCTGATTTTTACTTCCTTGTATACGTAGTAAATACAAGAAAGTATTGTAATCATGAAAAATTTCGATATTGAGATTTTGATGGTAACACACATTTTGACCATCGCGGAGTCCATTTTGACTAGTTTGGTCGTGACGTGTGTACGTATGTACGTATGTACGCCTATACGCCTGTACGTATGTATGTATCCTCAATAACTTAAAAACGGAGAATCGTAGAAACTTGAAATTTAATATTTGAGACTCTTATAAGACCTAGTTGTGCACCTCCCTTTTTGGATGCAATCGGTTGCGCGAAAAGGACACTTCTCATATAGATTTTTTCAAATTTCATACATTACTCAAAAACAAACACTCCTAGAAAGTATATACTATTGCGCAATTTTAATGATGGTTCGCACCAAAAAGGACTCTTCGCCAAAGGAACACGAAGCATGCATTATCCGAATTACATAAATGATAATGATAAATTAATGTTATGCTGCTATATCTTTTACAAAAATTGGTTGTTTAGTAAATTTAAATTAATTGGTTGTTTAGTACAAAAATTAGTACGATTGATAGTTAAAGCTGTGGGAAACTAATTTGTACTTCCTTGTTTTTACTTACTACTATTTAAATTATTTAAATTAAGAGAAGCCTATGAAATTTTTTTCATTATGGAAGTAAAAATATTTAAAATTTTTAAAACTTCAATTTTAAAATATAAATAAAATATATCAACCACTCTTGAAATAAAACCGTACAATTGCCGTCATACAAGGAAGTCATGTGTTGGCCACATCAGATATTTTAATTTTCAGTTTTTAATTTTTTATTTCTTCATTTCAACATTTTTGGTGTTTTTGACGCCTAAGTAACAAATAAAACAAAAACCTTTTCATTTATATTCCATGGGAATATTTGTGCCAAGGCCAATCCCGGAGGAGGGGACACGACCTTAGCATCTGCGCCTACGTATAGGCGTACTACAAAGGCTACTCAGAAGCTTTTCGATCAATGCCCAAAAGGTCTCATCAGTGAGCTTTTAATCGCTTAACCAAAGATGGTTAAGACCGATTTTTCTAGTTCCTGAACCGTTCGGATGATGTATACACAAGATGTTTGAGGATTATGCCCGCAATCAAACTGTTTATACATTTCCAGTTTTGCTCCGAGTTGGAGTCGAAAAAACTGTTTCAGTGGGAAGCTATATCTTTATAGTGAGTGGAGCGGAAGCATTATCGTCCGACAAACGAATCATGTTATACTTGAACCACTGAACATACAACATATAGACTGCTAAAAGTCCACTATTGTCTCATTCCCTCCAATTACGAAAAAAGCATGTGTATTCTCTTCCGCAACTAGTGGGATCAGGAGCGAGTCAGGAGCACTGGTAAAACAAAAACAATTGCATGGTAAAAGAGCACATGAGAGTAAGAAATTATTTGGGACCCAGGCTACTGAAAGCTTTGTAGTACAGAAAAAGTGGACTTTTAGCTGTCTATATTGTATTGCTGTCTATCTGTATTGCCAGTGCTTGAACTAATAGTTTTAAAGCATGGGAATACCCGAGTTCCCAAACTCATATTTTGGGTTTGGTGCAAATTAATACATAAATGTAAAAATATATGTAAAAGATGTAAAATATATAAAATATTAACTACTTATGTAAATATATAAAACATTTGTTATGTAAAATAAATAAGTCGTTTATTATGTGAATTATATAAAATATTTATTATGTAAAAATACATAAAAATATAAAAACTTTATTGTGCAAGTATTTTGTGGGGGCGAATTAGTCATTACTCACCCCTGAGCCTCATTAATATTTTGTGCTGTTCAGTACTGCTATGATTTTAAATCGTTATTACGTTCTTAAACGACAATTAAACTCACTTTTCAGCATTCGCAAACCCGACAGAAACATGTGTTTAAATACAATTAAACTCACTTGTGCGCTGAAAACACTCAGCACAAACACACATGCCGTTGGGAAGTTTGCGCTGCGTAACGCAAGCCGCAAGCAAACATTAGAGTTGATTAACTCCATGGGCTTGTAACGGTCCAAGCATCGTTGCAAATACTTCTGCCGAAAAACAATCATCCGCTTGCAGTTAATAAACCGAGTAAACCGATATACATACTGACTCACATACATTCCGTCACCAGTCGATCATATAGATACTGCACAACGACCAGCAATAGCAAAATATGTACATACATGCATACCGACATAATTGCAGAAGCAGAAACGAAGAAGAATAACAATAACAGAAAACCACCGACTGCTTCTTTACAATAAACCACAACACAAGAAGCAAGAAACAACAACAACGACAAAACCTGATTCCATAACCAGACATGGAAAGCGACAACAATAACAACAAAAGCAACAACAGCTGATGGGAAGACAATGCTAACAAGAAGCATGGAAACTTCCAACGTTATTTCTTTTGCGTTCAATGAGAAATTACAATTCCTAAGAACCTTAATTCAAGTGCTGCTTTTAACGAGCATTTTTGAACTTAGAAAATCGACCAGTCTCCCACCGGCGAAACTCTTCACCAGTTAAGCGAAACTTTATCTCATTCGTGAGTGGTTTAGTTTTGGCGCCGCAAGGCAAATAAATTTATTTTTAAGTCATACCTGATTTTTTTTCGATTAATCAACTTTAGAGTTGATACGTTACATAGTTAAGTTACATTGTAGTAGAATAAGCACACATTGTTAGATATAAGAGAATTTAAATAAAATACGATATCAAATATAACGTCCGAGCTAAACTTTTCAGTCAGTGCTAGATTGTTGAAACACAATCGTTTGAAATTCGGAAATGTTACAAAGTGAGCGGTTTTTTCAAGTTCCACCCACAATGAACCCTGGAGCCGCTGAGTCTATCTCAGCTGAGACAAAAAACTTGTTACAGGCTTTTGCTCACTCACTCAAGAACAAATTTGGAAACGATGTTCGATGAAGTTTTGAAACCAACTGCAGCAAAGGTCCAAGTGGATAAGGTACTCACCAAATTTATAAATTTGCACTATGGTGATAACCATGGAGGAAAATTGCAAGTTAAAGTTGAAAACAAACCTTTCCAAAAATATTTGTTATCAATCGATTTAAGTGCCGATTGACTTCAGGAAAAACGCTTCCTGAACATGCACTGTGCATTGTCGAAGTGTGTCGCACTGCCCCTTCTCTGGAATGCTACGCTAATGGATGTTTTTTATAGTCTCCACCGAAGGAGTAAGGGTATATTCACTTAATGCTTCCGTTTGTAACGCGTTAATGGAGGCGTCGTATGGAAAAGTGTATATATATTTAATCAGTGTCATCTTTTGAATCGATTTCGCCATGCCCGTCCGTCTGTCTGTAGAAATAACGATTGCAGGAGAACGAGTGTAGTTATCGCGATGAATTTACACGTATATTCTTTGCATAATTACTTATCAAGGACAACTGTTTCGACAGGCGGACGTGTTTTAATTGCTGTTGATTCCTCGTATTTTTCAAGAGAGAAAGTTTGTTGCAATCTGGATATTTACTTTTTCTGTGTTCATGCTTAAATTGGTTGTTAAAGTCTCTTCACCACTTGGTACTCCCTAACTTTCTATTCAGCACATACCATAATCACGTGGAGTGCATAAGTAAAGTGTCTGATAAATTACATCACGGAGATCACCTATGTAGTTCTTCTCGGTGAATTTATTTTGCCTCACTTAAGTTTTAAAAGGTGTAAGGATTTCAGTTTTTTTCTTGCCGTCTTCTGGCCAGGATAATTAACATAACATCGTAAGACCTACTTTTTCTTGACGATGCTAACACGTTTGATTTAACGAGGACTTTACCCTTGGTTTTACCAGAAGGTATGCATCACCCAACAAAAAATTTACAGGACTTTCATAGAGTAAATAAACGTAATCCAGTTATAAGGAGGGAATTTCGCTTTCGTAGAGCACATTTCGGTACTATGAGAATTTAGCTAATGTTTCCATTTGGCTAATTAAATAAAAAATCCGTGTTTTTTATTGTTCTATTTTATTTTATCGCTATTATTAAATATTCCTTAGTATTTTATGTATTTACACTTGTAATTTATTTCCGATCGTTCGGAGTATCGTGGCATACGATTTAGCACTTTTCGATGCGACGGTCGACTCTACTCTAATTTAATATATATCTCCGAAGATATGCCACCATGGCCGCGCCAACAAGAAGTCCGGCGAAGTAGCAGAGGGCTACTATTACGAGAATCATAATAACGAATTGAAACATTGTCGCTTATCAAAGTTTGGCTTCGTCCAAACCTTGTATTTATACCTACCCTGCGATCTGTCGACGCCGACCGATGGCAGAGCGGTGCCATAAACGCGTTCGTACGGTTTCTCATATTACTCCGGCAGCGGGTAGCTAATCCGCTATCCGGCGCAACGTAAACATTTGGCGACAACAAGAATGCCAACACAGCATTCTCGTGTCGCCTGGAACAATGTTGTTGTTATTGTGTCTTAGTTTGTGCTCGGCGATCAGTCGCATGCTTTGTATTTACTATGCACATGCCCGTCTGCATGGACGCTCATCAGCGAACACACAAACACACATGTGCCTGCCACATCACTCCCCCTCCAGTGACTGTGTCACGATAAAAATGAAAGAGAGAGTAAAATATTATATGTTATACAATAACAATATTACACTTATACGAGATTCGTTTAGCAACTGCTGAAAATTCGTTATTTTTGCTAAGTCTGCTCGGAAGATGCACTCGTCTGCCGCTTCTGGTCACCGTTTGCGGCTTGGCCACCGGGCGTTGACTTTCAGGCCCCGGGTTAGTGGCTGTTGTCGTCTTTGCTGGGCGTCCTCTTGGGCGCGGCTTGGTAGCTGGAACCACTGGTCGCTGGCCCTGTTGGTTACTAGTGTCGTCTAATAGGAAAGCTGCTTTCAGTCGATCGATCGACACCTTAGCCTTCCTGTCGCCCACGTGTAACTCGTACATTTTCTCGTTTCGCTGTATGACCTTGAATGTACCATCATAACGTGGTTGCAACGGCCTTTGAACCCTGTCGATACGCACAAAAATGTGCGTGAATGTTGCAATTTCTTGCTGCAGGAACACTCTTGGTTTGCTATGGTGGCTCGTCTGCGTAGGCGACACCTTGCTCATTAAACGGCGCAAATTCCTCACAAACTCGCATTCGTTGGCTTGGACCGGAGCCAACAACTCTCCTGGATGCTTCAGCGTTGCGCCATACACCATCTCGGCTTGGCTGGCAGCGATGTCCGCTTGGTACGTCGATCTGAGGCCTAGTAGCACCAACGACAGCACCTCACTCCAATCGTCCGTTTCGTAGCACTTGATGGCGGCCTTCAACGTTCGATGCCATCGTTCGATGATCCCGTTAGCTAGCGGGTGTTAAGGTGTCGTCTTGTAGTGCTGGACCCCCGAAATCTTATTCAGTTGTCTGAATATGTCGGATTCAAACTGGACATCCAAAAGAAGATCAAGGCTGTCGCTACGGTCTCGGCGCTCGTGCTCGTCAGCGGTTTGCCTCTGGCCATCTAGTATTCCTGTCAATTATTTTAAGACAGTATCTGTAGTCTCGTGATGTCGGCAGAGGACCGATGAGATCGATGTTAATGTGCTCGAACCTCTCGCTCGGGTTGTTGTAGTGGTCGATGGCGCTTCGATTGTGTTGTCCCACCTTGCTCCGTTGACATTGGATGCACGACTGCACATATTTCTTAACGTCCATGGCCATCATCGGCCGAAACGCTCTTATAGCAGCTTCAGCGTCGCGCTCACGCCATGATGTGAGATGCCGTGACTTCGCGATCACACACTCCCGACGACTCAGGCACGAGCAGTCGAATTCGCTGATGCGTGACGTCGCATAGGATAATTCTGTTGCTATTCGGAAGCGCCATCCTTTTGACGCAAAACGATGACTGCTCGACGGCGTTTTCTGCGAGCTCTCGAATCCATGGAGCACCTGCCTGCTCGGCCGCCAGTCTATGAGGCTGGACTTCGCGTTAAGCTGCTGAATCCTCGACAGAGCGTCTGCTACTTCATTCGCTTTTTCTGGAATATGACGCACGTCTGTTGTGAACTGACCGACGTAGTCCAAGTGCTGCGCCTGTCGCGGTGATGCCCGTTCTAGGTTCTGCTGAAAAGCGAACGTCAACGGCTTGTGATCCGTGTAAATGGCGAAGTCTCGGCCTTCCACCATGTATTTGAAAAACTGGACTGCTTGGTACATCGCTACGAGCTCACGATCGTACGTGCTGTACTTCTTCTGTGCATCAGTCAATTTCTTCGAGTAAAAACCCAGTGGTTGAGCTTCACTATCGACAATCTTGTGCAAGACTGCGCTACTGTGAAGTCCGATGCATCGACGTTAAGGGCCAACTCTGCCTCGGGGGCTGCCTAACAAATAACATAATCAAATTGCATCGATTATTATTATAACGATAATTATGACAACATTACAGCTTTAGCAAGATAATCAAAATGAGTAAGTCCGGTAAACACAAATTACAGGCTAACAAAACAAATAGTAAATAAATTTAAAATAAAAATAGAAGGAAAATAAAAGGTATAATCGTTAAAAAGAATAGCAGATCGGTACACTAAGAGGCAAAAGAATCAATATGGAGATTCATCAGAAAATGGTTTAAGCAGTGAGCTGCCTCAGTTTCTCACATGTGTTTTCGCATTGGCTGATTTTTACTTCCTTGTATACGTAGTAAATACAAGAAAGTATTGTAATCATGAAAAATTTCGATATTGAGATTTTGATGGTAACACACATTTTGACCATCGCGGAGTCCATTTTGACTAGTTTGGTCGTGACGTGTGTACGTATGTACGTATGTACGCCTATACGCCTGTACGTATGTATGTATCCTCAATAACTTAAAAACGGAGAATCGTAGAAACTTGAAATTTAATATTTGAGACTCTTATAAGACCTAGTTGTGCACCTCCCTTTTTGGATGCAATCGGTTGCGCGAAAAGGACACTTCTCATATAGATTTTTTCAAATTTCATACATTACTCAAAAACAAACACTCCTAGAAAGTATATACTATTGCGCAATTTTAATGATGGTTCGCACCAAAAAGGACTCTTCGCCAAAGGAACACGAAGCATGCATTATCCGAATTACATAAATGATAATGATAAATTAATGTTATGCTGCTATATCTTTTACAAAAATTGGTTGTTTAGTAAATTTAAATTAATTGGTTGTTTAGTACAAAAATTAGTACGATTGATAGTTAAAGCTGTGGGAAACTAATTTGTACTTCCTTGTTTTTACTTACTACTATTTAAATTATTTAAATTAAGAGAAGCCTATGAAATTTTTTTCATTATGGAAGTAAAAATATTTAAAATTTTTAAAACTTCAATTTTAAAATATAAATAAAATATATCAAGCACTCTTGAAATAAAACCGTACAATTGCCGTCATACAAAGAAGTCATGTGTTGGCCACATCAGATATTTTAATTTTCAGTTTTTAATTTTTTATTTCTTCATTTCAACATTTTTGGTGTTTTTGACGCCTAAGTAACAAATAAAACAAAAACCTTTTCATTTATATTCCATGGGAATATTTGTGCCAAGGCCAATCCCGGAGGAGGGGACACGACCTTAGCATCTGCGCCTACGTATAGGCGTACTACAAAGGCTACTCAGAAGCTTTTCGATCAATGCCCAAAAGGTCTCATCAGTGAGCTTTTAATCGCTTAACCAAAGATGGTTAAGACCGATTTTTCTAGTTCCTGAACCGTTCGGATGATGTATACACAAGATGTTTGAGGATTATGCCCGCAATCAAACTGTTTATACATTTCCAGTTTTGCTCCGAGTTGGAGTCGAAAAAACTGTTTCAGTGGGAAGCTATATCTTTATAGTGAGTGGAGCGGAAGCATTATCGTCCGACAAACGAATCATGTTATACTTGAACCACTGAACATACAACATATAGACTGCTAAAAGTCCACTATTGTCTCATTCCCTCCAATTACGAAAAAAGCATGTGTATTCTCTTCCGCAACTAGTGGGATCAGGAGCGAGTCAGGAGCACTGGTAAAACAAAAACAATTGCATGGTAAAAGAGCACATGAGAGTAAGAAATTATTTGGGACCCAGGCTACTGAAAGCTTTGTAGTACAGAAAAAGTGGACTTTTAGCTGTCTATATTGTATTGCTGTCTATCTGTATTGCCAGTGCTTGAACTAATAGTTTTAAAGCATGGGAATACCCGAGTTCCCAAACTCATATTTTGGGTTTGGTGCAAATTAATACATAAATGTAAAAATATATGTAAAAGATGTAAAATATATAAAATATTAACTACTTATGTAAATATATAAAACATTTGTTATGTAAAATAGATAAGTTGTTTATTATGTGAATTATATAAAATATTTATTATGTAAAAATACATAAAAATATAAAAACTTTATTGTGCAAGTATTTTGTGGGGGCGAATTAGTCATTACTCACCCCTGAGCCTCATTAATATTTTGTGCTGTTCAGTACTGCTATGATTTTAAATCGTTATTACGTTCTTAAACGACAATTAAACTCACTTTTCAGCATTCGCAAACCCGACAGAAACATGTGTTTAAATACAATTAAACTCACTTGTGCGCTGAAAACACTCAGCACAAACACACATGCCGTTGGGAAGTTTGCGCTGCGTAACGCAAGCCGCAAGCAAACATTAGAGTTGATTAACTCCATGGGCTTGTAACGGTCCAAGCATCGTTGCAAATACTTCTGCCGAAAAACAATCATCCGCTTGCAGTTAATAAACCGAGTAAACCGATATACATACTGACTCACATACATTCCGTCACCAGTCGATCATATAGATACTGCACAACGACCAGCAATAGCAAAATATGTACATACATGCATACCGACATAATTGCAGAAGCAGAAACGAAGAAGAATAACAATAACAGAAAACCACCGACTGCTTCTTTACAATAAACCACAACACAAGAAGCAAGAAACAACAACAACGACAAAACCTGATTCCATAACCAGACATGGAAAGCGACAACAATAACAACAAAAGCAACAACAGCTGATGGGAAGACAATGCTAACAAGAAGCATGGAAACTTCCAACGTTATTTCTTTTGCGTTCAATGAGAAATTACAATTCCTAAGAACCTTAATTCAAGTGCTGCTTTTAACGAGCATTTTTGAACTTAGAAAATCGACCAGTCTCCCACCGGCGAAACTCTTCACCAGTTAAGCGAAACTTTATCTCATTCGTGAGTGGTTTAGTTTTGGCGCCGCAAGGCAAATAAATTTATTTTTAAGTCATACCTGATTTTTTTTCGATTAATCAACTTTAGAGTTGATACGTTACATAGTTAAGTTACATTGTAGTAGAATAAGCACACATTGTTAGATATAAGAGAATTTAAATAAAATACGATATCAAATATAACGTCCGAGCTAAACTTTTCAGTCAGTGCTAGATTGTTGAAACACAATCGTTTGAAATTCGGAAATGTTACAAAGTGAGCGGTTTTTTCAAGTTCCACCCACAATGAACCCTGGAGCCGCTGAGTCTATCTCAGCTGAGACAAAAAACTTGTTACAGGCTTTTGCTCACTCACTCAAGAACAAATTTGGAAACGATGTTCGATGAAGTTTTGAAACCAACTGCAGCAAAGGTCCAAGTGGATAAGGTACTCACCAAATTTATAAATTTGCACTATGGTGATAACCATGGAGGAAAATTGCAAGTTAAAGTTGAAAACAAACCTTTCCAAAAATATTTGTTACCATTCGGTTTAAGTGACGATGTTTTTTAAAGGTCATACATTTATAAGTTTATATTCACTTAATGCTTTCGTTTGTAACGCGTTAATGGAGGCGGCATGGAAAAGTGAATATATATTTGATCAGTGTCACCTCTTAAATCGATTTCGCCATGCCCGTCCGTCTGCCTGTTTTTCTGTCTGTGGAAATCACGATTTCAGAAAAACGAGTGAAGCTATCTCGATGAATTTAAACGTTATTTTTTTTGCATAATTACTTATCAAAAACAACTGTTACGACAGGCGGAGGTGTTTTAATTGCTGTTAATTAGTCGTATTTCTCAAGAGAGGAAGTGGTTGAAATCTGGATATTTACTTTTTCTGTGTTCATGCTAAAGTTGGTTGTTAAAGTCTCTTCATCACTTCTTACTGCCTAACTTTCTATTCAGCACATACCATAATCACTTGGAGTGCATAAGTAAAGTGTCTGATAAATTACATCACGGATATTACTTATGTAGTTGTTCTCAGTGTATTGATTTTGCCTCACTAAGTTTTGAAAGGTGTAAGAATTTCAGTTTTTGTCCTGCCGTCTTCTGACAAGGATAATTAACATAAGATCATAAGGCCTACTTTTTCTTGACGATGCTAATACGTTTGATTTAACGAGGACTTTACCCTTGGTTTTACCAGAAGATATGTGTCACCCAACAATTGAAGTAAAAATTTACAGGAGTTTCATAGAGTAAATAAACGTAATCCTGTTATAAGGAGGGAATTTCGCTTTCGCAGAGCACATTTCGGTACTATGAGAACTTGTCTCCAAAATTTTAATTGGGATACTGTTCTTAGATTTTGGATGACGCAGTGCACTTTTTCAGTAATACTTTATTTGATATTTGTAAGTTCTCAGTGCCGCTACTCAGATCATCGAGTCGAATTGCATCTTCTTGGTTTACCCCTTCGTTACGAAAACTAAGGGCTTTAAACTAAAGCTTGAGAAGATAATTACTGACCAAAGTATTCAGGCTTTAATTTCGCCTACGCAGCACGGTTTTGCGAAGTTAAATCAACGACAACAAATTTACTTGAATTTGTATCGAAAACAATTAATAATTTTAAAGATTCTATGAGTCGGTCAACTTTACCGACTTTAGCAAAGCTTTCGACGTTGTTAATCACAAGCTCCTATTATTGAAGACAAAGTTATTTGGTTTTCCTGAATCCTACTTAATTCGCTATTTTACTTCATTAATCGCACTCAAAAGGTAATGTTTAAAATTGGCGTATCGAAAGATTTTCTAGTCCCTTCTGGTGTCCCTCAAGGGAGCCATTTGGGACCGTTGTTGTTCCGATTCCATGATCATCAATAATCTTCCCACAATGTTGACACTCGTCACATTTGAACAATTTGTTCATATACTTTGTTTTATTGTTATTATTATTAGTTGTATGGAGTAGTGAACTGCGACCTGTTGATCTATTGTTCCTCCTGCGCTCACAATTCATGTACGAGCCCTATCCTTTCCAGGAAACTGATAATTTTACTCAGCTTCACGGATCTTACACTTGTCTCACTCATCAAATACACTATCTCAAATATTTCCAGCCTTTGCAAGCGCAAGCGCCGCACATGAAGTGAGTATGTGAATTGGGGTTTCTTTATGCCAAATTCAAAACCCTCATGACTGGTCGTCGAAAACTCCTATGGTATATAGGTATATATGGTATATAGGTATATATGGTACCTATATGGTATATAGGTATATGGTATATAGGTGCTTCCTCAGTCTGCAGTGACCCGTTAGAAAACCGGTCATTCGTAATCTATTTCTTGGTAGGTTTATGCATTCTCCGAAACGCGCTTGGTTGTATGTCCCTAGCGGCATTTTAGAGTGCCCCAAGCCTGGTTGGTTATTCCAGTATTTCAGTCTGAGTTCTTATTCTTCGACTCTCAGCTTCTGGTAAATTGTATTCGGTGCAAGCCCACAGAACGGTTCGGGTCCGACTAATAAGGTATTGGCTCCCTGTCTAGCCAGGCAATCTGATTCTTCGTTGCTTTTGATACCAACATGCACTGGTAGCCGCAATGGATGTAACTTGTTTTTTTGCTGCGGGCATATTAATTTTTTTAAGGCATTCCTAGACAACCCTAGAATTGATACGGTATAACGGTTATGCCTTCATTGCAGTTTGACATTACATCCTTTAGTGCGCCCTCTTTGCATGCATTTGAATGTGCAGATATAGAGCTATCAGTTCCAATAGGACTTTCATCGGTAGCGTGGGACAAGTACGCATCGCTCCAGTTATACAGAAGGATGCTAGTCTTTGTACCCTGTTTAAGGTTTTGCGTGTTGTTTGATTTGCCATGGCTGCCCAAGCTTTTTGCTCCATATGTAATGGTGGGCCTGATTATCCCTATTGCTTTGTTTTAATGTACCTCAATAAATTGCTCAATAAATATTTTTTATAGTAAAACAAATATAACAGTATATACACACTTTTATAACGAAGCTACGATCCAAATGCTGTGAAGACACAAAAAAAATTGATCTTTCGATTTCGTATGTACCAGAACCCGCCTATTACTCCTACTGTCCTATCACGGAAAACGGCAAGAAATGTGAAAGCTACGTTTTACATGATATTCTGCAAGAGCTAGGAACAAAGCAACAATACCAAAGGATCACAGGACTAGGAGTTTTTATTAACAACTCGTTTTCCTGGAGCACCCATGTTAACTGGATTGTTTCCAGAGTTTACGCTGGGGTGAGGGGGCTGTCTCCCACAAGGATGTATCTCCCTGTCAACGTAAAGTTAAAACTCGTAAAATCTTTTATTCTACCATTACTTATATATGGTTGCGAACTTTTCTCCAATCTTGATTTTGAATCAAATAGAAAATTACAGGTGGCTTTCAATCATTGTGCTAGATTTATATTTAATATTGATAGGCGTAGCCACATCTCTAATTATGCATCTCAAATTAGTGGCATGTCTCTGAATGGGCTCTTAAATTATCGGACTTTACTCATGTTTCAAAAAATTATTTGTAGTAAAGAGCCTGGTTATCTGTTTGATTGCATACAACTCGCTAGGTCAAGCAGAACTGCTCATGTTATTATACCCCGGTGCAAATTTTTATCCACCACCAGGCACTTCTTTGTCCATGCGGCGCGTCTTTGGAATAGCCTTCCTGCTTACATAAGACAAGCTGAGGTTGGCTCTTTCAGGAAGTTTTGTTTTAAATTCTTTGCGGAAATCCAATGATCTCATTGTCTTAATAAGCTTAATCTATTCTTCTTCTTATCTTTCTTTGATCTTCCAGCTATACCTCCTTTTTCTACTTCTCTTTTCTATAAGCTATTTTCTTCTATCACAGTTTCTATCTAGTAATAGTTTATTATTATTTACACTTAGAGAAATTGTATTTTTTTTTTATTGCAATTGAAACTTGAAGTTTGTATATATTTTACTTCTTTTGTACATATTTTAAAAGCAACAGCTTATTTGTACATTATAACGTGAACATGAAATAAATAAATAAATAAATATATTGGTTGACAGTTTCGTTTTTAACACCATGGGTTTAACTTCAAATCAAGACACAAGTGTGGGTAATTTAGAAATGCAAACACCTCTGCCAAGTGATCGGGTGCCTAGTGAATTGTTCAATAATCTGAGGATTCCTGGTGTCATCAAGGATCTTCCTAAATATGATGGCAATCCGAAGGTATTACACGAATTTATCAATAACGTGGAAGAAATTCTCCAATTAATTCGCGGAACTGATCAGACACCGTACGGACAAATTTTACTTAGAGCCATTAGAAATAAGATAGAGGGTCAGGCAAATGACGTATTGAACATGTATGGTACACCACTCAATTGGGATGATATTAAGAATAATCTTATCTTACACTACGCTGATAAACGCACTGAGACATCGTTAATCCGAGATTTACATGAAACAACTCAATGCAAAAATAGATTTGAAAAACAACAAACTTATAACTGACCACACCACCACACCAATAAATCTAAAACCAAACCTTACGTCGGGTAAGATAACCATACCGGCAATGTCAAAAAAATTGACTAAGCTTCCTGTAGACATGTGCAACGGTGATGCCTTCATCAAATCAACCGAATTATGTCCAAAAGTCTATACATCCGAAGGTCTTTACTCTGCCCAAAACTGGTTTTGTCTTATAGAATTAAATAACCAAACAAATGAAAACCACGATATAAAAGTGGAGCAACCACTAAAAGTAGAACCATATAACGTTTCCGCATATATTGAACTGCACAATTTCAGTTTTCTAAATCCCACAAATGGAGGTAGAACACAACATATCCTTAGAACATCTCATCTGAATCACGACGAAAAGAAAGCCATAACTACGCTCTGCGTTGAATTTAACGACCTATTCTTTGAAGAAGGAGATAAATTAACCTTCACTAATAAAGTAAAACATAAAATCAAAACAGTTGACGAAATACCAATACACACGAAGTCCTACAGATACCCGTATATACATAAACAAGAAGTTAAAAACAAATAGGAGATATGCTTAAACAGGGAATTATTCAACATAGCTATTCTCCCTGGAGTTCGCCAGTATGGCTAGTACCGAAGAAATTTGACTCAACTGGGAAACAAAAATGGCGAATGGTAATCGACTATAGGCAATTGAACAAAAAGACTATTTCGGACCGATACCCAATTCCAAACATTTCAGACATTCTTGATAAGCTCGGAAAGTGTTTATACTTTACAACCCTCGACCTTGCCAGGGGATTCCATCAGATAAAGATGGACCCCGCAGACGTACAAAAAACAGCGTTTACAGGGGAAAATGTTCATTACGAATACAAATACATACAATAATATGTATATACATACATTTGGGTTAAAGAATGCTCCATCCACCTTTCAACGAGTGATGGACCACGTCTTAAAGGATCTGGTCGGTAAAAACTGTTTAGTTTATTTAGACGATATTACCATTTTGTCGACTTCTTTAAACGAACACATTCTAAATATAAAATCAGTTTTTAGTAGGCTAAGGGAATGTAATCCCAAAATTCAACTCGACAAATCGGAGTTTCTTAGAAAAGAAATTGCATTTCTAGGGCACGTTATAACGACTGATGGGATTGAGCCGAACCCAGACAAAATTAGTGCAATAAAAATTTCCCCATTCCCAAATATCAAAAGGAAATTAAAGGTTTCTTAGGACTGCTAGGGTACTATAGAAAATTTATCAAAGATTTCGCCAATACAGTAAAACCTCTAACAGAATGCTTAAAAAAAGGCAGGGTTATCAAACTAACAGAGCAATATGTAAAAACTTTCGAACATTGCAAAAATCTCCTAATTAATGATCCTGTGCTCCAATATCCCGATTTTACAAAACCATTTGTAATAACGACAGACGCAAGCAATGTAGCTCTAGGAGCAGTCCTTTCCCAGGGACCAATAGGGAAAGACAAGTCCATATGTTATGCTAGCAGAACACTGTCAAGTACTGAAACAAACTACTCAACAATCGAGAAAGAGCTTCTAGCGATTGTATGCGCTACAAGATATTTTAGACCATACATTTACGGACGACGCTTTACAATAGTAACCGATCACAGACCACTGACTTGGTTGATAGGATTGAAGAAACCTAAAATTAGAAAATTAGAAGAATATGATTATGACATCATTTATAAAAAAGGAAAAGCTAATACAAAATCTGATGCTCTTAGTCCGATAACAAACAAACGCTGATGCTCTTAAACCGATATGGAAGTGATTTGCAACGACATAGAGTCAATCATAGCCACGCAAGCGTCAACAATTCACTCCGCCGTAGAGAACTTTGATAGCGGTATTCCCATATTAGAGCTAGCACTGATTGAATTCAACATTCAAA
Source organism: Thecophora atra (assembly GCA_937620795.1). NCBI lineage: Eukaryota > Metazoa > Arthropoda > Insecta > Diptera > Conopidae > Thecophora > Thecophora atra. Next base: position 46,634,960 of record OW569398.1, read on the forward strand.
TCATACTAGAAAAATCGGAAACCACTTCAAATAACGTAAAAATTATTTTTCGAAACAAACAGAGAAGAATCATTAAACAACCCTCCTTTGACGAAACATCAATAACGAACACTTTTAAAAACTTCCTTCCGCCAAATAGACTTTCAGCAATCTTCACTGATTAGGAAACTTTCAAAACCGTCCAATCCCTTTTTTCCAAATATTTTTCGCACAGACATAACTAATAACGATGAACAACACCAAATAATCACGCAATATCATGAAAATAGCAATCATAGAGACATCACTGAAACCTTCTACCATCTCAAAAGGAAATATTACTTCCCATTACTTAAAAACAAAATAACAAAAGGTTTTAATAATTGCGAAAGACGTCAAACTCTCGAATACGATAGACATCCCCAAAAACCAAAGTTCCAATTAACAGAAACGCCATTAAAACCTTTAGATATAATTTACATTGACCTTTACACAATTAACCGTAAATATATTCTCACAATATTAGACAAATTCTCGAAGTTCGCCTCAGCCTATACACTCCTAGATAGAACAAGCCTTTCAGTACTAAAATCTCTAAAAAATTTCATAAGCCATTATGGTATACCAAAAAAAATAGTACACGACCAAGGTTCGGAATTTTCAAGTCTAATATCTAAGGATTTCTGTAAGCAATTTGGAATCGAACAGCACTGCACCTCTCTCCAACAAACAACTAGCAATGCACCAGTCGAAAGATTACACTCAACGCTTACAGAAATCTACCGCTTAATACTAGCGAAACGAAACGTATACCGACTCGATTTATATCATGACGAAATATTAGCAGAAACTATTATAACTTACAATAACTCAATACATTATGCAACTAAACTAACACCGTTTGAACTTAACCACGGTAGAACATTGAATTTTGAAAATGGTATTCAGTATAGCAACGAACACGACTACTTACAAAAACTTAACGAATTCCAAGAAAAACTATATCCTGCAATTCAAAAACAAATGGAAAATAGCAAGACTAAAATTATCGAAAAACTTAACCTTAATAGGGTAACACCAGAAGAAGTCAAAGAAAATGGTACAATTTATAGGAAGAACCGTTTTTCCAAACGTAGAATTATGACCGATAACAATATCACTGTAGACGATACTAATAATCAGAAAATTCGTAAAGCTAGAATAAAAAGAGCAAAAAAACAACTTACCCATTCCCCCTCGTCATAATTTCAGAATATCATCCGCCACATCCCAACCAATCCAGAATGTAAACCTTAATAACAACCAAGGGATACTCCCATATTTCCTAGGCACAGCGAAGTCCATAACAATCTATAGAAATATCCTTCATATAATAAAGCTAGAAACCTACGAAAGGAACATATTTAACATTGAAAGTACGTTAGAAAGTTTAAAAAAGTACGGATCCTCAACAAATGGCATAGACATAACCAAATTGAAATTAAAAGAACTAGAAAGGAAATATAACCTTTTATTGCCAACAAAGAGACAGAAGCGAGGAATATTTAATGGCTTAGGTACAGTAGTTAAAACAATTACAGGGAACATGGACGCAAATGACGCCTATGCGCCTAATAAGCAAATCGAAAATATAAGGGAAGCTGCAACAAATATGACTTCTGTAATAACGTTATTTACAATAACAAGTTAACGGAAAGAATCGCGAACATTACCGAACAACATAAATAGAGAACAGGAAAAAATTGGGAATTTCATTAAAAAAACGCTAATCGAAAAGATATTGAAGACACAATACAAGAACAGCAAGACCTTAGTCAGATCAATTACAACATTGACATACTCACAAACCATTTAACTGAATTAGCAGAAACAATTACACTCGCTAAACTGAATATAATTTCAAAATCGATATTAACGTTTACGGAATTGGAGGAAATGTTTGAAGCATTTAACAACAGAGCATTCAAAATAATATCAGAAGAACATCTTTACGAAATATTGAAACTACAAGCATACTATAATTCCTCAAATATCATACTAAATATCCAAATACCAATCCTTTCACTCGATTCCTACAAACTCTATCGTCTCATAACACTTCCGATTAACCAAACTCTAGAAATAAGCATTGAACCATACATAATTTATAATGAGCACAAGATACAATATTTTTCTGAAGTCTGCCCCAAGATAGAGAAAACGTACCTATGTGGATCATCACAACACCAAGAATTCACCAACCAGTCACAATGCGTGGGAAAGCTAATGAACAGGAAAACGCAAACTGTCCCATGAAGGACGTTGGAATAAAGCAAAACATATTGCAAATAGAAAACAATAAAGTCCTTCTCGTGAACATGCTAGACACCTTAATCAAATCCTGCTGTGACAACACGTCCTTTACTACGAGAGGAACACAACTAATTCAATTCAAAACTGTAGTGTAGAAATAAACGCTGTCACATATGAGGATACAACGAATATGTATTGGGACGAGACATATTTGCTACCCCTACCTGACTCAAGAATATCCAAAAATTTCACGAAGGATGTGTTATCCCTTGAAAAGCAACATCACACGGGATCAGGCAATCGGTCCAGCCACATCGAAATCTCTCTGGGCCTCGCTCTATCATAAGGGGGGAGGAGGAGTTATGACGGAGCCGCACACTCAGCACACTCATGCTGGCCACTAGACACCTAGCAGCAACAACAACAACGTCGCAGAGGTTCAGGTGATCCCACAACACATTCTCGAAACGTTCCCGTTATCAGCTACAACAACTACAACATCATCGCCTGGTTTCAGATGACATCCGGTTCCCAGGTTCGAGTCGAAGCAGCCGAAAAGTTATTATTTAAGAAAAGCTGACCATGTATTTTATTCAAATATTCTATGTATTATAAAAATTAAGTTAAGTTCAAAATTTATTATAAATCAAATCATCAAACTGACAAGTCGTGTTTTCTATTTTCTTGGCAGGGAGCCAAACGGATTTTATTATTTTCAATTGTTCTCGGACGACCAACATAAGTCGCGTAACAACTACTAATAAAATTTGAAGAAAATATGGATTCAATTCTGAATAACACGTTGCAAACATGGTGACCGATACCAAAACTGTCAGAAAAGTATGTAACTATTTACCTCTGTCTCAATTAATATATGTAAAGAATTATTTGAAGGGACAGGACCATTTAAATCTTCGCCATGTGTAAGTATATATAATGTTTATGGATAACTAGACATAGAGACATAAAATTATATATATTTGAGAATTCGACGGAATAGGATAATGATTATATATTATATAATTATAATTACATTCGCTAACGGTAAGGAAATTATAGTTTAACGATGATTGCGCTGACAATGCGGTCGTAGATAAAGCGTTGGCGATAGTAGTCAGATGATGGCGTACTTAGATGATGTTGTCGACGATGTAAATGTGATCTTTGCGTGGCGTTGGCGATACGTAACAGAGTCTACTAACACTTTAGGCTTGACATATGTAGTTACGCCAAATCCAGATTCTCACAGGCGTATCAACAAAAAGAACGTTGAGCTCAGATTTAGCAAAACTTCTCGACCCTCTCGGTATATTAGCACCAATAGCCGTAAAGGCCAAGATTTTCTTTCAAGAATTTTGGCAATTAAAGCTGATATAGGACGCTGGCATCATCTCCATCTTATCAAACATTCGTAGCGGGCAGAATCCCAGCTATTCAAGAGTTTACCTTAACGGAAAAATGCCGTCATGTTGTTCGAACCTCTGGCATCAAAACTGGCGCATTGGAACTAATGGTTGTATGGTCCACTATTTTTGTATGGAGTAGACACAATATGGCCATCCAAATTTGTACCTAGTTTGTCAGTGAGTGATTGCAGTGAACGAAAACGCTAGGCACCAATCACAATGTTAGTAGAAGAGGAAGCATCAGCACTTGTCTTTGTTTCGCCACAAAGGCCGTCTATATGGAAATAGTATCAGACCTCACTCCTGTAGCATTTATTGGCGCTTTAAAAGGATTCATCAGTACGCGAGGACATTTCCAAAAAACGATTTTGTGATAACGTTTTGTGAAACTCAATTAGAGTTAACAATGAAACCCGCTATTTGCACTCTCCTGAAGCACAGGAAACTATACTAGATGCTTGCTGCCGGAAGAACATAACATTCACTCCACATCGGTCTCCACACTTTGAGGTATTGTGGGAATCGTCAGTTAAGTCAGCAAAATACCTGCTGACAAAAGTGTGCAGGTATTTCGTCCGCGTCCCGGACTTATAAAAAACTCGAAACTCTAATTGTGGAAATTAAAGCCATACTAAATTCACGACCGATCACCGAAATGTGGTTAAATCCAAATTATTTAACAGCACTGACACCAGGACATTTTGTTATTGTAATCGGAAATTGGTTACACACCTGAAGCACGAATTTGGAAACGCTGTTCGATGAAATACTTAAACCAACTGCAGCAAAGGTCCAAGTGGATAAGGTACTCACCGAATTTATAAATTTGCAATCGGTTTAAGTGCCGATTGACTTCAGGAAAAACGCTTCCTTCGACTATGCATTGTCGAAGTGTGTCGTACTGCGCCTTCTCTGGAATGCGACGCTAATGGATGTTTTTTATACTCTCCAGCCGAAGGAATAAGGGTATATTCACTTAATGCTTCCGTTTGAAATTCGTTAATGGAGGCGTCGTATGGAAAAGTGTATATATATTTGATCAGTGTCACCTCTTGAATCGATTTCGCCATGTCCGTCCGTCTGTCTGTCTTTCTGTCTGTGGAAATCTCGATTGCAGGAGAAGGAGTGAAGCTATCTCGATGAATTTAAACGTTATTTTTTTTGCATAATTACTTATCAAAAACAACTGTTAGGACAGGCGGAGGTGTTTTAATTACTGTGGATTTCTCGTATTTCTCAAGAGAGGAGGAATCCAGGTTGGTTGCAACCTGGATATTTACTTTTTCTCCGTTCATGCTAAAATTTGTTGTTAAAGTCTCTTCATCACTTGCTACCGTCTAACTTTTTATTCAGCACATACCATATTCACTTGGAGTGCATAAGAAAAGTGTCTGATAAATTACATCACGGAGATCACCTATGTAGTTGTTCTCAGTGAATTTATTTTGCCTCACTAAGTTTTGAAAGGTGTAAGGATTTCAGTTTTTATCCTGCCATCTTCTGACCAGGATAATTAACATAACATCATAAGGCCTACGATGCTAATACGATTGATTTAACGAGGACTTTACCCTTGGTTTTACCAGAAGATATGCATCACCCAACAATTGAAGTAAAAATTTACAGGAGTTTCATAGAGTAAATAAACGTAATCCTCTTATAAGGAGGGAACTTCGCTTTCGCAGAGCACATTTCGATACTATTAGAACTTGTCTCCAAAATTTTAATTGGGATACTGTTCTTAGATCTTGGATGACGCAGTGCACTTCTTCAAAAATACTTTATTTGATATTTTTAGGTTCTCAGTGCCGCTACGCAGATCATCGAGTCGTATTGCATCTTCTTGGTTAACTCCTTCGTTACGAAAACTAAGGTATTAAAAGTCTAATTATCGTGTTATTGCGAAAATTTGTGCATTACCTAAGCTGCTTGAGAAGATAATTACTGACCAAAGTATTCAGGCTTTAATTTCGCCTACGCAGCACGGTTTTGCGAAGGTAAATCAACGACAACAAATTTACTTGAATTTGTATCGAAAACCATTAATAATTTTAAAGATTCTATGAGTCGGTCAACTCCACCGACTTTAGCAAAACTTTCGACGTTGTTAATCATAATCTCCTATTATTGAAGACAAATTTATTTGGTTTTCCTGAATCTTACTTAATTCGCTACAGTTTTACCTCACTGATCGCACTCAAATGTTAGTGTTTAACATTAGCGTATCGAAAGATTTTCTAGTCTCTTCCGGTGTTCCTCAAGGTAGCCATTTGGGACCGTTGTTGTTCCGATTCAATGATCATCAATAATCTTCCTACAAGGATTAAATATGGAAATGTATTAATGTGTGCCAACGACGTGCCTATAAAAAAAGTATTGATGCGAATCTCTTACAATCTGATTTGGATTCTTTAATAACATGGGGTAGCATTAAATGCATGGACCTAAATCTAAAAAAGTGCAAACAAATATCATTTGCACGTCGTCAAAAGCCTTATTTCTTTAATTACATGATTGGTCGATGTAAACTAGACCCGGTTGAGTATATTCTTGACCTGCTAGTAGTTCTCGATCGTAAACTATAGTAAATCACATCTCTAGGAAAGCTCATAGTACGCCGGAATTTATTAAACCGGATGGGCCAAGGAGTTCAACCATCATTACATTGCTAAGCTGTTATATACAGCACTTGTAAGACTATTGTTGGAATATGCCTCGCATGTCTGGAACCCAAACTACGCCTGAAACATCGTTGAGCTTTAATCTGTTTAAAAGGAGTTGTTATTGTACGCTTTCCGTCATCTTCATTAGGATGTATCTTCTAACTTATCACCTTACGAGTCGCGACTAAAGTTGATAGTCTTATTATCCCTTGTTAATCGTCGTAAGATGCTAAATGCTGCCTTCTTCCTAAGTTTGCTATATGGGGCTTTTAATTGCCGTTACTTGCTATATATTATTTGTTTATATGTTCCTTATCGCACTCTTAAGACATTTGAGCCGCTACATTTAAGCCTTGTGAGATCTACATATCTCCAACATGAACCTCTTCGGAATGCTTGTGCTGATTTTAATACTGTATAACAAAGCAAAAGATTTTAAATTAAATTATTACAAGCTATTATCTTAGTATTGATTATGTTTATTATTGTTACTATAAAGTAATGTTGATACTTATTGTATACGATTAATAAATAAATTATTGAAGAAGGAATAGTAGTACATTCTTCAAATTCTGCAGATGCTGTACCTATTTAAATAAATCGGACACAATAAAAAGGCTTTGAGGATGTAGTGTATATAAGCCTCGGCCGAGCCGAATATATCTTTACTAGTTAAAGCCTATATTCTAAGGAATGAGGAGGAGGGTATATTCAATTTGGGCTTCCCTTTGTAAAGGAGGCGTTGCAGGTATCGAAAATTATATATATTCTTGATCAGTGTCACCGCCTGACACCCTAATTCTGAGGCTTACTTTCAGTTGGTTTTGTCGACCTAGGTCGACGCAGTGGATTCTCAAGTACGACGACGATGCTCAACTGTTGAAAAATGGCTGATCTGAGGTAGGCGTCGTCAACTACGTAAAATTATGGAATTTTCAAACACAATATTTGACGACGCTGCAATAAAAAAGCGTCGTCCTAGGTCGACCACAAATTAGGTGTCGACTTAGGTCGATAGCAAGCTAACAAAGGGGTTTCTTCTACAAAGCAAGAACTATTGTCGTTATTTTTAATGGTAATGCGTTATTTAAATGTACGAAAAGTTTTTGCCGAGTTGCTCGTAGAGTAGTTGTTCGCAATGTTTTTGTTGGAAAAGTATATCCAAGGTCCTAGGTCGACGGGTGAGCATCAGAATTAGGGTGTGAGTCAATTTAGGCATGTCCGTCCGTCTGTCTGTTTATCTGTGGAAAACACGATTACAGGAGAACCAATGAAGCTATCGCGATGAAATTTTGCACATGTATTATTTGTCATCCTAAACTGTTTGGTATTGTTATTATGGGATATATCGGGGCAGTGCCACGCCAATTTTTTTTAACAAATATGAATATTTTTAACAAGTCAATGTTTTCAACTTGTCAGCTTGTTGAATGAGTTTTGAGCTGGAATGTTGTTCTCGAATACATCGGTTCAGGTAGAAATTTTTTTAAAAAAAATGGTCGTTCCGCCCGCGTACATATAGCAATGACAAAAACGGCAATTACAAAAGAACGAATAGAATAATTTTCCTGAAATCGGTACGAATATTCTCTGCCATCATAGATTCTTCTGTGTGGAAAATGGGGAAATTCGAAAGAATGGCACGCCTAATATCGTGTTTTTTAATACGCTTAATTTTGAATTGAAATTTTAGTCTATAATCAGCGCATTACGTTGAAAATAAATTGCCAATATGGGCATAGTCCGCCCCTATTGAAATATACTGCAAGAGCATAAAAAAAATAGTAGTATATCGTTCATCGGATGTAGGGTATATCAGCTTCGGCCGCTCCGAAGATACCTTTAATAGTTTTTATATGCCTTACATGCGAAGAAATAGCGGTATATTCATTATTTGCTTTCGTTTATTAGTAATTGTAGGCATGGTAGGTATAGAAAAGTATATATATTCTTGATCAGTGTCACCTTTTGAATCACGATTACACGAGAACGAATGAAGTTAGCGCGATGAATGTTCTCGAATATTCTTTGTCATCCCATGTATAATATTGAAATTGGGGAAAATCGTTCCATTGCTACACCCACATTTTATAATTCTTCTGTGCGAAAAAGTCAATGTTTCAACTTGCAGGCTGAGTTGCGAAATGGCAAAAAACATACATATAAAATTAACATAAACGGCAATTACAGAAGAACGAATAGAACAATTCCCTTGAAATTCGGTACGAATATATTTTGCCATATCTAGGAATCTATCCTTGTTATTAAAAATTATGAATATCGGCGGAGTGTTTGTAGATTTTAATGTAGCATAGCATCTAATATGCTTAATTGAAGAAAGCTCAAATATTCAAAATTGCAGTAAAAAATTGCAATGTAATATGGGCATAAGCGTGTAACTATAGCGCTAAAAGTATTAAGCTCTTTTGGTGAGCACAATACTATAGGATGTTTGTAAACTACTAATAGACTTCTGCACTCTAGTATGTAATATTCAGGTTCCGGAATATTTAAGTGGTTATCTATTAAACGGCGCGATTTCCGCACTGCGTTGGAGCAATCGGTTAGTTTAAGCAATTATACATCAATAAAAATAAATATACGGTTTTAGTAGCAGCCTAAAGTCCAAAACCACAAGTCGGTTGCAAATACTTAAGCCAACGAGTATATGTATTTTGCATATGTATGCATGAGATTCTATTTTAAAAAATTATTAGTTCAAGTTTGAAAAGATGGGAGATAATTTATCAGCTGTGTGTGGTGTATAGCAATACTTCATGCATGGTAGCATTTTACTTTCCATGTCGTGGCCTTAGTTCGGTAATGATAATCATCTCAAATTTTAACATTTTTAATATAAACGACGCAAATTTATATATACCATAATACCCTAACCATGATATTTCGAAGTTATTTTACACGTTTTATTTCACTAAAATTCTAGGTGGACCACTGAATAAAAACAAACTGAAAAATGTACGACGTCAGGTGTATAAAATTCAAGGAACATCTCTCTCATCTGTAAGATTTTAACTTATTACTTATTAATATATATTTAATATACATTGTAACTAATAAAAAGTACGGGATGTAGAATAAATTACCTCGTTTTTTTGTTGAAAATTATTTTTTTTAATATTTAAAAGCCTTTTAAAATAATTTTATTAGACATCAATGACAATTATTTACTTAATTAAGCTTATATGTTATTATACTAAACTTTCAGGTGGATGAATGAATACAATTTAGCTGGAATATGCTCGACGTCAGGCATATAAATTTCAAGGAACATCTATCGTATGAAAGATATTAAAGTTCTTGTTTACATGTGGTACTATTTATATATATTTTTCCTATGTATTAAATTTGTTTTTTAACTGTAAAAAACTATAGCATATAATATTTTTATGGAATAAATTAAAAATGCAAGGTATTCCTACATTTGTCTCTATATTTCTTTATTTTACATGACTTCAAGTAAGTACAAATTTTTGTTAATTTAAAAATGAAATGTCTGACTCACTGACGATAACCGCACAGAACCGAACCGAACAAGCAACATTATACAAGATGTATAAGCCACTCAAATGCATGGAAAAAAAAGTATTGCGAACATTCACGCAGAAAGGAACGACAAAACGAGGTAGAACCAGTACGCAGAATTGAGTTGCCATTTTTTTCTTAAGGTAGAGAGCGAGTAATAACAACTAAGGTTGGTCGCGGAGGAAAATTAAGTGAAAACATTAAAAAGAATGACAAGGTGGAAAAAGCGACGATAATGTTGATCCAGAGGATAAATATTGCGTGGCGAAGATAAGGCGTGCAGATTACCCCAAACCATCTAGGGATCGCATTCTTTTTGCAAAACGTCAAAATTAAGGCCTCTTTGACCTGTGCCACGTTGGAGCACACCACATTTTCTTCCGTTGCATGAATCTTGCACACAGTTAATCAAGAGCCAAATTGGTGTACACCACATTTTCTTTATTCGCACGAAAACTACATAATTGTTCTAAAGCGCAGAATATTTCAGTACATTTACAGTACTCACACTGAACACTCTAAAGAAACATTACATATCTATCGACCGGACACCGCACATGAACACTTTCTAGCAAGCGAAAAACATGGTCTCGGTGAGCGAGAACATCAATAGTATCGTATATATAAAGTATTTTCTTTTTGTGGTATTATAAGCTTATTGTATCTGTGTTTCATTATTTCATCAGTACATTCGACTCCGCAACCAACAGGTGACAATCTTCTTTTTTTGCAAATGTAGTCGTCGGTGAGGTCTCGTCGATGAGCTGCAGTCAAGGATTAACAAGAATAAACGTGAGTAACTATCGTTATTAACTGGGTTTATCAATGTTTACGCAGTCGTATGTGGAGTATTGATTTGAATTTACATATTAATGGATTTGAATAAGTGATGTATCTATACTAGAAATGGATATACGCATCTCTTAAAGTGAGGTTGTCATGATTGTTAAATGTTCAAGTAAATAAAGCAGTTTAATATTAATATTATATATGATGTATGTAAGTATCAGTAAGTTATCAATAAAAAAATATAGTGTAATGGAGTAGATGGTCAAAATAGAATGTTCTTCCTGCGTCTTGGAGCTATGGACTAGTGAAGTAAATTAAGGGTATTATTCCGTAACTCGACGAACCTAAAGTTTTCTCTTCTGTTTTGATTATTTTCGTTGTTTTTCATAGTATTTGATGCCAGCGCCGGGAAATTCTGAAAAAACTGCGTCGGCAGAACCCTTGGATTTCGATAGTCGTTCGATAATAAATTTGTTCGTAAATTTATGTGCTTTCCAGGCATTAACAGATAAAAAAAGGCCAGCTGGTGCCATAGAGAGGGGAAGGGAAGGCCTACAATCGTCGTAATATCTTGATGATCACAACCATAGGGTATGGAACCTTGATCAGTGTTCGTTGTCCTAGAGTGTGGTGTAACTGTGATGAAAGGGAGCCGGTGAACAACCACAAAAAATTGCTTTGTAAGAATTGATGCACTCTTGGCGAGTAAAGAAACCACCCCACCCGACTTCTGCTACCGTCAATCCGGTTGTCAAAGACCAACCAGAAGTATGTCAGTTATACCGAAACAATAGTTGAGGCTGAAAAATGTAAGACGACGGGGATTTAAACCCAGTGTGGTATACCTAATCACTGTTGTAACGACGAGTTTTTCTTTGCCAGCCGGGAATAGCAATTAGAATAGAATAACAATTTTTATAATTTACTACTACAAGAGCCACAGTGGGTCGCTTAAAAATACAAGAGCCACAACGGGTCGCTTAGAATAAAGAGCCACAACGGGTCGCTTAAATAAGGAGCCACAACGGGTCGCTTAAATAAAGAGTCACAACGGGTCGCTTAGAATAAAGAGCGACAACGGGTCGCTAAATAAAGAGCAACAACGGGTCGCTTAGAATAAAGAGCCACAACGGGTCGCTTAGAATAAAGAGCTAGAACGGGTCGCTTAAATAAAGAGCCACAACGGGTCGCTTAGAATAAAGAGCCACAACGGGTCGCTTAAATAAAGAGCCACAACGGGTCGCTTAAAATACAATACAATTACACGAGGCCTCCTTGGGGTCACCCAGATACCTCCAAAATGCGAACTTTTGTCGTTTATTGCTGCGTTACTAATCGATTAGTGTTTGCATCAGATCAAAGGCTCATTGGTAATGTTCGGATGAGCTCGCTAAAAGCGACAAGCGAAATAAACTGTCCCCGAATTCTAAGGCATTTCCAATGGAATCGGCCGTGAACGGAGACAAATTCCATTTAAAACAACCTTTTGTCCGTCGGCTGATTGTTATTCGTATGTCTGTATATCTGTCGGTAGATGTATGCTTTCTGGTTTTCTCTACTCGAACTGGAAATGTAAATATTTGTGTTTGTGTGTAGCTATGTATTTGTAATGTGTACTTTTTTGCATACGGTCACTTGGAAGGAACAGGTTTTCTGTGTTAATTCCAGTTCTATTCTTCGTAGTCTATTTATAATCGTTCGAAAATGTTCGGTAGGTATGTTTGTATGTACATCTGGTTAACGCGAGTGTAAGTTTGATAATTTTTATTTCGTCTTTTGCTTTGCTCTTCAAAATTAACTGATATATGTATAGTATAGCCTTGTGGCTAAACATTTATTTATCGGCGTGACTCGCTAAACTTTTAATAAGTCAACATAAAGTTCGGCCTACGACAAAATGCATTCGGCGTGACTCGCTGATACTTAATAAGTCAACATAGGTATTCATTATTTAAATTATTAGTATTTAGAATATCGGATAAAAACACACATTTCGTAATATTAAATCACAAAAACAAAAACTTAACTTTCTTAGTAGACACTGGTGCATATATTTCATTCTGTAAAATATGCACACAAATGGAAAATGAAAATTAAAATATAACAAGTGCAAATGAACAGGCATTTCTAATTTAGAAATTTATTCATTAGGCGCACTACATTTAGATCTAGATCTAGGAACTAATACAATTAACCATGAATTCCAATTAGTCGTAAGCTTCCCCATAGAAACTAATGGAATATTAGGTAGGGACTTCTTAAAGTAATTTCTTTGTAAAATAGACTATGAAACATTAACAATATCAATACTAAGAAATGACAAAGAAATCACACTACCAATGCAAGCAACGAATCATCAGAATACCAGACTTTGCAAACATAGCAAAAGCTTAAACCAATGTTATAGAAAACGACCAAATTCCTATGGACAGGCAAATGCAAAATAGCCTTTGTTGTCGGCTGAACCTGGTACTTGCACCAAAATTCAACTTGAACAGTTGCTGTGAAGTTTTGCTGTTGCACATAGATTGGGCACTTTAACCAAATCTACCTGTTATTGCGATGATATTGAAGACCTGGCACTTGAACCAAAGTCTTTCCTTACTGCTGCGCTGATGTTGAAGACTTGGCACTTGAACCAAAGTCTTTACTTAATGAAAAACCAACTGATCGATTTAATGACAATATTAGTACTCAATCAATTTGTTGGGTTTTAGTCTTTATATACAGTTTTCTTATGCTAACACCAATTATACATTCGTATAAAATAAATAGTATAAAAAATACCTGACGCAACATAAATTAATACAAAAAGTTTGCTTTTGAGAAATCGAAAACAGAGTGCAATAATTTATGATCATTAATTTCTTAGGTTAGGTTAGGTTAAGTGGCAGCTGTTTGCACAGCTCACTTAGGCCAGAAAAGGCCCCTTGTGATACCACAGACTCGGAGTTAACTCGGAGGATCACCTTAAGGTATATGAGGAAGAGGATTCCTGCAATTCACTGTTTGATGATAGCCACCCTGAGCTGAAAATGAACTTCCTCAGAAGTAACACAGAAATATCTTTCAATTTGGTCAGTGACTGAAAGAAATAGGCCCCTAGGTGGATAAATCTCTTCCTGGATAGCGCTGGACATTCGCAGAGCAGGTAGAAGACATTTTCTTCTTCCTCCGGATCTCTGCAGCTTCTGCAGAAGTCATTCGACACCACTCCCAGTCGTGCCGCATGTCTATACATACAGTTGTCAACTATACAACTATACAGTTGTCTTTACTGGCCCACCTGTGGTTTGCTATATCCATGGCCTTATTTAGTGTATTTAGTTTAAAAGTGGATAAGGGCATTGCAATAATTTCATTCAATGCTTCTTCACTGACAGTTCCAGCCCTGGCTAGGTCATCCGCTATGCAGTTTCCTGATATGCCACAATGACCTGGAACCCAAATCAAGCGTATGTTGAAAAAGTCTGCAAGCTCGTTTAAAGATCTCCTGCACTTGATTGCACTTGTTGACGTCAAGTATTCAGCGCTCATTGCTTTAATGGCTGCTTGACTATCAGAGAAAATATTAATATTCCTAGTCGATGGAATATTTCTTTGTAGCCATTTTGTCACCTCATAGATGGCCATAATTTCGGCCTGGAACACTGCAGTGGTCCGGCATTTTGATGGCTCACCGAAGCTTCAACCTTTTACAATATACTCCGAATCCAACCTTGCCATTGAGTTTGGACCCGTCCGTGTAGAAGTTTAAGCATTTCCTTCTGCCGGGAATATTTCCTACCCACTCCGACCTTTGCGGTATGAGAGTATAGAATTTTCTTCCGAAGAGGGATTTTGCAGTTTCATAATCTACTGGATTTGAATTATCACTGAGATTATTAAGTATGGAACTGTGTCCATAGTTCCTCTGTGTCCAATTTCCCGATTGACTTAGCCTTTTCGCTGTGTTTAAAGCTAACATCTTCCCAAAAATATCTATGGGTAGAAGATGCAGCATAGCGTTTAAGGCATCAGAGGGAGTGGTTCTCATGGCACCACTAATAAGTATGGTTGCTTGCCTTTGGACTCTACTTGCCAGTTTTTGGTTAGAAAGCTTTTCTAACGATGGCCACCAAATCACAATACCATATAAGAGGATAGGTCTTACGATGGTCACATAGAGCCAATACGCAATACTCGGCGAAAAGCCCCAGCTCCTGCCTATTATTTGTTTGCTGGTGTAGAGAGCTACGATGGCTTTTTTGATCCTATATTCGATATTAGGTTTGAAGGATAATTTCCTATCCAGAATGATTCCTAAGAATTTGACCTTATCCGTGAAGAAGAGTTGAACTCCATCTAGTTCCACTGGTGACAAGACTGGTGACCTGTGTTTCCTTGTAAACAGTATGATATCAGTCTTGTTAGGGTTCACTGATAGGCCGCAATTTCGGGCCCAAACAGTTAATGGATTAAGGGCTCTTTGCATGAGGTCTCAAAGTGTCGATGGAAACTTGCCCGATATGTATATAGCTACGTCATCGGCATAGGCAACGATTTTGTACCCGTTGTTTTCCATCTCTAAAAGCAGTTGTTCAGCGCAAGATTCCACAGTAGTGGTGAAAGGACTCCCCCTTGAGGAGTAGCCCTAGTTGCAAACCTTGTAACCTTAGTGGAGCCCAATTGGGACGAGATGCTTCTTTTCGACAGCAGCTCAGTTACAAACCCAACGGTAGGGCCGTCTATATTGACACGTTCCAGGGATTGCACTATAGCTTCTGGTTTTATTTTATTAAAAGCCCCTTCGATGTCTAGGAACGATACAAGAGTAAATTCTTTATGCATAAGAGTTTTCTCAATAGAGCTCGTTAGCGCATGCAAGGCAGTCTCAGTAGAGCGTCCTTTGGTGTAAGCATGCTGACTTGATGAGTATTTAGCAGGGTCTAATCTGCCTCTTATGTGTAGGTCCAGAAGTCGTTCCATAACCTTCAGGAGGAAGGATACTAGACTGATAGGCCTGAAATCATTTGGTTCCGTATGAGTGCGTTTCCCTGCCTTGGGGATAAACACTACCCTGCTTTCCCTCCATCTGTTGGGGACGTGGGAAAGAGAAATGCAGGCTGTGTATATGGTTTCTAAGCTTGGAGTGACAATATCACAGACCTTCTGTATCTCGATTGGGGTGATGTTATCAGGTCCAGGGGACTTGTAAGACTTAAAACTGTTGATAGCCCAAAAGATTTTCTCCCTGGATATAACATTAGGCGTTACGCTAGAATTATGATATGTGAGACCGTCGCGATCAGTAGGTGCTGAGGTACTGTCCGGAAAGTGCGTGTCCAATAGTAGTTCCAAGGACTCTTTATTGGAGACTGTCCACCTACCATCCTTGTCCTTTAGATTCCCCGCCTGACTGGGGCTGGATGATATGACTTTCTTCAGCCTGGACGCTTCCGAGATGCTTTCTATATCACTACAGAAATTTCTCCAGGAAGTCCTCTGAGCTTTCCTGATGGACCTCTTGTAATGTCCAAGTTGTTCCTTGTATTCGGTCCAATCCTGGGCATCTCTAGTGAGCTTAGCTTTGTTAAAGAGCTTTCTACAGCATTCTTTAGCCAGCTTTAACTCCTGCGGCCACCAGGCTGATTTCCCCTTCTTTAATGGTCTAGAGATTGGACAGGCTCCATCCAAGGATGTATTAAAAACCTTGGTTATGTCATCGACTAGTGAGTCTATATCATCAATGCTATGGGGGTTGCACGTCGGAATACGCCTTAGCCCTGTGCAGAAGATACGTCTGTATCTGTCCCAATCGGTCCTCCTGATTGACCTAGCAGGAGGTATCCTCTGTCTGAGGCGATTGGTGTCTAAAGTGAACTCTATGTAGAGGTGGTCCGAGAGTGATTCGGCACCAGAGACTCTCCAGCCACCAACATTATCCGAAATTTGACTGGAGGCAAAGGTTAAGTCTATTACCTCCTGTCTGTTTTTAACAATAAAGGTCGGTTCCCGCCATCTGTTGCATATTGTCAAATTATTTGTTAAGATAAACTTTAAAAGTGACTCACCTCTATCGTTTGTGTTACTGCTACCCCATAGTGTGTGGTGCGAGTTCGCATCGCAGCACACTATAAGATCCTTTTGTAGTTTCCCTACATCATCGATGAGTTTGTGCAGCTCTACATTCGGCGGTGGCTCCGGCGCGTCATATGGGAGATAGGCCGATGCCAGCCAGTACTCCCTCCTGTTTATGTTCAGGGTAACTACAGTCAGATCACTAGTGTTGTAGTTATATAAGATAGAAATGTTAAGACCCTTTTTAGCTATAACACAGGCTCTACACCTACCTGCGCTAAGAATTGCAAGGGTGTTGAAACCAGGCGTCTTCAATCCAGAAATGCGGTCCTTGGTGATCCAAGGCTCTTGGATGAAGGCAATGTCAGCCTCGTCTGCACATAGACGAAGGAGGAGTGCTGCACTGGCAGCCCTGGAGTGGTGGAGGTTCATTAATTTCTTAGCCTACTGCAGCGATAATTTGAAAGAGCTAGCGGTCGATGGCTTCACTACGTGTTGCTAAACAACTGATAAATAATCTCTCATCTTTTAAAACTTGAACTAATAATTTTTTAAAATAGAATCTCTTGCATAGATACGCAAAATACACAAAAGCATTTTCAACCAACTTGTTGGTTTGGACTTTAGGCTGCAACTAAAACCGTATATTTATTTTTTATTAATGTATAATTGTTTAAAATAACCGATTGCTTCAGCGCAGTGTGGAAATCCGGCCGTTTAAGACTACTAACATAACCATACACTCGTTTGGGTTAATATAGATCCACTTAAATGTTCCGGAACCTGAATATTACATACTTGAGTGTAGAAGTTTATCAATAGTTTACAAACATCCTATAGTATTGTGCTCACCAAAAAGAGCTTAATACTTGTAGCGCTATAGTTACACGCTTATACCATTACATTGCCATTTTTTACTGCAATTTTTAATATTTTTGCTCTTCCCAAATTCTATGGGAACTACTTGAATTCGTCTTTCTACGATCTTTCTATGAATCGTTCTCTCAACTTGTGGCCCTACAGAATATACAAGAATATACAAGCATTAGAAAAAATGTACTATCTGAAGGCCAATGTATCAGAAGATGCTGATCGCCTCATAAGGCATCTTGCGCCGACAGAGAAGAACTATTTGACAGCATGGAAAATGATTCAACAACAAAAGAATACTAGTGTCAACACTATAACAAAAGTTAGTAGAACAACCATCGTTAACCGGTTCATTCAAAGAAGCTGGATAGACAAACTCTTATTCGATACAAGCAAAGCATATTGGATCCCAGGGGAATACAAGGAATGGACAAATTTCTTGCATTTCTAGAACGACATTTCCACTCATTAGAAGTCATCGGATGCAAACCGTGTCCAACAAGTAACAAAACTGCTCATGTTCACACGACAACGGCCGTTCAACAAACAAATCAGTACAAGTGCAAGTTATGTAAAGGCGCCCAGCATCCTCTATACTTATGCTCCAGATTCCTGCAATTGCAAGCCTCAGAGCGGCTAGATTTTGTTCGTAAGGAACGACTGCAATTATTTAAAAACAGGACACATGGCGGAGGTTAGTCATTCTGGCCACTGCAATGGTCATCAGTAATGCACCCAACGGCACATCCCACAAGTTCAAGGTTATTCTTGACACAAGTTAATTTGATGTGACTGAAAGACTCGTGAAGCGATTAGGCTTATCAACAACTACCGCAACTGGCATTCGGACTGAAGGCATCGGTGGAAGTGGCCGATGCTCCGATCAGCGTGTGAATCTCAAACTGCATTCGATAATTGGAAGAATCTCGTCCAATGTAGAAGCACACATCATTCCTCGTATTGTGCCAATTAGTCGATACTAATGAATCTCACCTTAGCAGACCCAGAATTCTATCAGCCGAGCAAAATAGCCATTCTACTCGGAGCAGACTTTTACTAAGATCTACTTCGACAAAAACAAATAAAAATCGGAAATAATTTACCCACTCTACAAAAGGCACTGATAGGTTCGTTTCCGGTAAAATGGAAGAGTTAAGAAGTCGAGGCTCAGTCACATGTGGCATATTCAGCAAAGATCAACAAACAACGAACGAACTGGTGGAGCGCTTCTGGATGCTAGAAAACTTCAATGACCAAAAGAAAGCATTGACTGCATCAGAAAAATTATGCGTAATTTTCTTCACTCAGACAGTGTCAAAGACAAAGGAAGGACGGTTCGTAGTACGTTTACCATAAATAGAAGAAGGCAATGCGTTAGGCGAAACCAAGGAATTGGCTATGAAACTTTTTTACGCCCTCGAGAGACGATTCTCTATCACCGACATTCCGATGCCAAACTATTTTTTCTTACATCATGCTGTAAGTAAACCAGACAGCACAACAACAAAACTACGGGTGGTTTTTGACGCTTCCGCGAAGTCCTCCAACGGGTTATCATCAAATGATATCCTTCACACTGGTCCGACAGTAAAAGGGGAATTATTTTCCATTCTGGTGAGATTCCGATCACACAGGTATACCTTTTCCGCGTATGTAAAAAAGATGTACCGATAGATACTGGTGCATGAGGATGATCAGAGGTACAAACTGATCAGATGGAGAGACGACGTAACTAAGGAAATCGAATATTATCGGCTGAAGACCGTAGCATATGGAACTGCCTCTGCACCGTATCTAGCTACATAGTGTCTCCAGCTGCTCGCAGAACTCAAAAAGGCAACGCACCCCATTGGAGCTCAAGCAATTAGGGAGGACTTCTACGTAGATGACTGCTTAAGTGGAGCCAGCTCGCTTCTTGCCGCGAAGAAAATACAAGATTATATAACAAAAAATTTTGTCAATTGCTGGGTTGAAGATGCGAAAATGGTGCGCCAACCATCATCAGCTACTTCAGAACATTCCACAAGAAGATCAAGAAGTGGATTTGGATCTAAATAACGATTCAATCCCTCGCATTAAAACGTTAAGCGTAATTTGGAGACCAACGACAGAACAACGGCAGATTTGCGTCTGGAGAACTCTAACATCGTTTTCTGGTCAGAATCTGAGATAACATTACATTGGATTAATGCGAAGGCGGCGACGTTTCACACATTAGTAGCCAACAGAGTGGCGAAAATTCAGCATATATCCACGGCAGAACAATGGCGCCACGTCAAGTCAGCAGACAACCCGGCTGATTTACTTTCTCGAGACCTCTCACTGGAAGTTTTTCCAAACTGCACCAAATGGACCATTATTCTTACATGGTCGCGAATCAATTTGGCCTGCGCCGATCTCCAAAGACAGCGTCTTCGACAGCGCGTTGGAAAGAAAAATTAAGGTTACATCCACGATATCAGCTGAGATCACATCAGACATCGAGCAGCAGATTTATGGCATAAATCATAAGAATTCCTTTAGACGCTTGCAGCGCATCATCGCTTACATGCTGAGCTTCGCTGGGAACTCTCGGAATTCACGTCAAGTACGGAAGATAGGAGCAGCACTATCCGTACAAAATTTAGAAGATTCGTTAGCAATAATACTTCGGGCAACCCAAGCTTCAGATTTTGGTCATGAAATCAAACTCTTAACCAAACAAAAACAACTGAACAAGGATAACGCCGTCGGCGGACGCCTACACGCTTTTACTCTCCTAATCCTGTTCTTCTGCCATACAACGATCCATTAGTGAGACTTATTCTAAAGGAATTACATGATGACAACAAACACGGCCCGCAAGCTCTCTTCGCCGTCTCCAGGCAACGTTTTTGAATAATCAAAGGAAAATCAATGGCTCGCAGCAGTGCAAAAATGTGTCCGATGCACCCAAACTCAACCACAATTGTTTAAGCAGAACAATGGGCATTTTGCCAGCAGGCAGAATAACATATACGTACCATTCTTAGTTACAGGAGCAGACTACTGCGGGCCGTTATGGGTGCATTATAAAATTAGACGTAAAAAACCTCACAAAATTTACCTAGCAATCTTTGCTGCTTTTCAACAAAGCCGGTACACATTGAGTTAGTCAGCGATCTGACAACAGAAGCATTTATTGGGGTCATAAAAAGATTCATCAGTCGAAGAGGCCGATGTCAGACCATTTATTGTGACAATGCAACGAACTTCGTCGGTGCATGGTATCCGCTGAAGGAACTCTACGAGTCTCTCTTCTCGCATGATGCACAACAAAAAATTGTAAGTGCATGTAGCGCAAACGCCATCGATTTCAAGATTATACCACCGAGAGCACCTCATTTCGGTGGACTGTGGAAAGTAGCTGTAAAGTCAGCCAAACATCTACTTGTTCAAACTGTTTCCATCGCATCATTAACTTACGAAGAGCTGGAAACAGTGATCATTGAATTTGAGGTAATTCTGAATTTCAGACCAATTACTCCAATATCAGCAGATCCTAACGATTTAACTGCACTAACGAACGCTAACTTCCTAAAAGGAGAGCCTTTAACTGCGCAAGTAGATCGATCATCAGCAGGTTTTAAAGCATCTCTCACTAAAATATGGAATGTGGTGTCAGAATTGAAGCACGTATTTTGGGATCGACGGAGAAGTGAATATTTAACCTCACTACAGCAAAAGCCAAAGTGGAGAGAGCAGCTTCCAGATCCAAAAGAAGGAACGCTTGTCATATTAAAAGAAGACAATGCACCACTACTGCAGGAGCCTCATGGAAGAATAACACAATTATTCAGAGGAAATGACGGAGTGGTACGAGTAGTAAACTAAAGTAATAGTGGCATATGTCGATCTGGCCTCCATAAACGATGAAATGGACGGCCTACGGAATGGCACTGCAATGCTACGCAGCATTTGCACAAACATACAAATAAAAAGATCATGCGAAACGCTAGTCAATCATTTCGTGGCTATTATTGCAGAATTACAGTTCGAGAAAGGAATAATCGCCAGCTCTCGTCAGAAAAGAGGTGCCTTTAACGTAGTAGGAAACATCGCTTGTTCATTGTTCGGAGTGTTGGACATCGAATACGCCGAGACAATATCTGCGACAATCAACACTGATCGCAAGACCCAAATTCAACTCAAGCGCCTGCAAGAACAATTGACTCAAACACGCAATGAAATCGGCCACTACGAACAATTCCAACGCTACATTTCATTGTCGATGCAAATGTCAATACAAATACACGCCGATATAATTAACATCCTCTCTATGGCGCATCACGGACGGATCAGCCCTCTTCTTTTGACACCATTTCAACTTCAAGGCCAAATAATCTAAATTAGAACCCACCTACCTCGAGGGTTGTCCTTACCAATTGAGCCAGACGATCATCTCCAGCTGTACAAAATCATGACCAATCAGGGAACCCTGACAGAGGACCTTGTAGTATTTGTATGGAAGTGTGATTGAACAGAGAATTAGGGAAAGTGGGAATTGTGAATGGGAGGGAGAATTATTGGAAAAGATTGGAAGGATGGGAATTGGAACGGGAGGAAGAAAAAAAGAAAAAGAAGTTTTGAGCTTTATTGATGGTGGATGACAAAAAAAAAAAAAAAACAAACAGAAAACTATTTGAAGAAAAGAAAAGGTGTGAAAAACAAAGAAGGTTAATTGTTGAGAGCGATGGTTGCTTTGGAAAAGCCTTAATAAAACTTTAAAGGCGACAAGAAATTAAAGTTTCTAAATAAAAATTTCTTTTTTATTTAAATAAAAATAAGGAAAACTTATAAAACCACATTACAATTAAACATTGAAAATTGAATAAAATAAAAGGTATTCTAGAAACACAAACTCCCGCCAATTTTATATATAGAGAAGTACATACAAGAAAAACGTACATATAAAATTCATGCAGTGCAAAGTATACCAATGTAGCAGAATTGCGCCCAAAATTCACTTTTCACAAGATTTATATAAAAAAAATTAATTTCAAAGAAAATAAAAGAACTTGTGTGTGTACACAAGAACAATTATTTACACAACGTGAAAATATTAATCAACAACAACCACAATAGAAACATCAATAACTAACTCAAACAATAAATTGTCTTCGCTAGCAACAATAGACATCAACAATAATACAACATGATACCTTCAACATTACAATGAAGAAGTACAACAACAACATATGTTAACATCAACACAACACCAAGAGAGGCCAAGTATTTAGCGTGAAGATACAGGATTACATAGAGCAGAGACAACGACAGGGTTGCCGTCAATTTATTTTGCAATATTTAAATTAGTAAAATTTTATGGTTCTTTTATATTAGTAGAATTTTTTTTGGTATTAATTATTAATTACTATTAGTATGATATTACTTTAAGATGTAAAATTATTTATTTATTTATTTAATAGAAACTAAACTAAGTATTACATACCTTTATAGTTCAGACAAAATACAAAGTAAATTCACAGTATTATAAGTATTGAATATTAAAAGGTTGCGATAAAAATGATAAAATCATTTGTTTCGTTACATAAATTGGATCGGAGAAATTTATAACAGGATATACAGTATTAAAATCGCTACAAGCATTCCGTAGAGGTTCATGTTGCAAATATGAAGTTCTAGCAATACTTAGATAAAGCGGCTCATACCGTCTCAAAGTGCGATGAGGAACATTAATATAAATATACGATAGCAAGTTTGGACTATCAATTATTCCATAGAGTATATTCAAAATGAGAGCCGCATTTAACATCTTACGACGATTGACGAGTGAAGGTAAGTCAATTAGCTGCAAACGGGATTCATAAGGTGGTAGCCTCGAAGATGCATCCCAATGAAAATGACGTAGAGCGAAGAGCAAGAACTGCTTTTGAACAGATTCAAGCTCAGAAATGTAGCAGGCATAATTTGGGCTCCAAACAGGCGATGCATATTCCAACGTAGTCCTAACAAGTGTTATATAAAGTAGCTTTGTAATATGAAAATCCTTAAACTCCTTTGCCCAGCGTTTAATAAATCCCAACGTACTATGTGCTTTACTAGCAATGTGATTTATATGAGTATGGAATCGTAGTTTATAATCCAGAATTACCCCGAGATCAAGTATAGATGTAACAGGTTCTAAATTACAACCACCAATATTGTAATTAAAGAACCAGGAATTTTGACGCCGTGTAAATGTTATTTGCTTACACTTCTTTAGGTTCAGGTCCATACAGTTAATGTTACACCATGTAATCAGGTAATCCAAATCCGATTGTAAGAGATTAGCATCAATATTGTTTTTATAGGCTAGGAAAAGTTTCACATCATCAGCAAACATCAATACTTTGCCGTATCAAATAGCAGTAGGAAGATCATTTATAAACACCAGGAACAGCAACGGTCCCAAATGACTCCCTTGAGGAACACCAGATGGGACTACAAACTGATATACTATTATCAAACAAAACCATTTTATTTATTGTCTTTATAATTTGACTAATGTGTTACTAAAAGAAAAAAAAAAAAGAAAAAAAAGAAGTAAACACACTAAAGAAAGGAAAGAAGAAAAAAAAAAATAAAACTACATTAAATAAAAACAATAGAAAGATAAAAAGGGGGAAAAATATAGAATCAAAAAATGCTTTTGTTACAGGTTTGAAGCAGCAAGGCGGCGCCATCTTCTGGTTTAGAAACTTGGTTAGTGGAACGTAATGACTATCAAATTACTTTGCCTTCCTCAACATTTATTTTTTTAAAAGAAACACAACCAAGAAAAAAAATATACTACGTAAAAAAATAATAAGTGAAATAATATAAATTGTATTATAGGTTAGATTATTATTGTTAGGATTAAGAACAATGAGAGAAATAAATAAAGAAAGAAAAAAACAAGAACCAACGGAATTAATTACATAAAACAGTATTTATTATTTTTTGTTATATTTGGTTGTTATTTTCGGAAAACGGATTCGGTGGTTACCATGACTTGCTAAAAGGCAACATTTTAGCCTGATGTGCTGGTAGACCTAAGGGGAGGTCACCACACTGATAGGCGTGGCAGACAGACGTCGTATTGACAGACAGACGTATTGTCTATACGAACGTTATGTAGAAAACAGACGGACTAACGGTGACTTGACAGATCAACGAAATAAGGGAACCGCAGATATACTTTGAGCCAATTGCGGTTCATGGCTGCAACTTGAGAGAGTTACAGAGAGGGTGGGCGGCTCACAGACGGACGACGACCTAGGTTGTGGTGTGCTAGCGTGTGTGAGTTTCCTAGTGGGTTGTAGGGTGATTGGTTTATGTTTGGTTAGCTGAAAGTAGTTGAAAGGGGTTGAGTGGAGAATGTTAGGATTTTGATTAGGTAATTCTAAGCGTGAGAGCGTGGGTTTGCGTTGAATGACCCATTAGGAAACATAGACGTAAGTGACCAGTAAGTCGTCTTAACTCTTTTTTTTTCTTTCTCCGGTTTTTCTTTTATAAAAAAAACAAATAAGGCACGATTATGTTTTTTTGTTGTGAGTAGGGTTGCAAGAACTCCATCCAATATTGCCGGCGAGCCTAGCCGCAGCCACCGTTCCACGCCACCCTAACCTTCCCCACAACAGAAATGTCGCCCAACGAATATTACTTCCAACTTTCTTAATTTTCAAATTTTGCATTTCTTAGTTTCATTTTCTGTTTTGTTCTATTTTTTTGTTTTTGTATATTTTTTTGTGTTTCTTTTTCTAATTTGTGTTTGGACGGGGTAGCAACTCGGGTTTCTGCCTCGAACTTAGTAGTTTAAAAAAGAATTGCTTTTGGGCAGAAACTGGAGTTGCTAAAACTTTATGTTGTGGAAGGTTTTACGACTGGGTTCCTTTAGCAAAATTCAAGTGTTTTCGTAAGTGGTACCAGTCGCGACCACAATTCGTTACAATAATATTTTAATATAAATAGTTTTAGATTAGACAATTAGATACACATATTTGCATACATATATCAGTTAGTTACGAAGAGCAAAACAAAAGACGAAATGAAAATAATCAAAATTACACACGCGTTAACAAGATGTACATGCAAACATACCTACAAACAGAGTAAAACACAACATAAAGAATACAAACCGACCACAAAGAACAGAACTGGAATTAATACGCAAAACCTGTTCCATTCAAGTGAACGCATGTAAACAAATACACACTACGAACAAATAGCTACACAAATATGTACATTTCCAGATCAAGTAGCGAAAACCAGAAAATATACATCTAATGACATATATGCAGACATGCGAATAAGTAGCAAACAGCCGACGGATAAAATGTTGTTTGGAATGGAATTTGTCTCCGTTCACGGCCGATTTCATTGGAAATAGCTTACGATTCACACATGCTTTATTTCGATTGTCGCTTTTAACGAGCTCATCCGACCATTGCAAATCAGCCTTTGGTCTGATGCAAACACTAATATATTAGTAACGCAGCAATAAACGACAAAGGTTCACATTTTTGAGGTATCTTGGTGACCCCAAGAGGGCCTCGTGTAATAAATTGTATTTTAAGCGACCCGTTATGGCTCTTTATTTAAGCGACCCGTTGTGGCTCTTTAATTAAACGACCCGTTGTGGCTCTGTATTTAAGCGACCCGTTGTGGCTCTTTATCTAAGCGACCCGTTGTGGCTCTTTATTTAAGCGACTCGTTGTGGCTCTTTATCTAAGCGACCCATTGTGGCTCTTTATTTAAGCGACCCGTTGTGGCTCTGTATTTAAGCGACCCGTTGTGGCTCTGTATTTAAGCGACCCGTTGTGGCTCTTCATTCTAAGCGACCCGTTGTGGCTCTTTATTTAAGCGACCCGTTGTGGCTCTTTATTTAAGCGACCCATTGTGGGTCTGTATTTAAGCGACCCGTTGTGGCTCTTTATCTAAGCGACCCGTTGTGGCTCTTTATTCTAAGCAAACCGTTGTGGCTCTTTATTTAAGCGACCCGTTGTGGGTCTTTATTTAAGCGACCCGTTGTGGCTCTTTATTCTAAGCGACCCGTTGTGGCTCTTTATTTAAGCGACCCGTTGTGGCTCTTTATTTAAGCGACCCGTTGTGGCTCTTGTATTTTAAGCGACCCACTGTGGCTCTTTTATTCTAAGCGACCCGTTGTGGCTCTTTATTCTAAGCGACCCGTTGTGGCTCTTCATTCTAAGCGACCCGTTGTGGCTCTTTATTCTAAGCGAACCGTAGTGGCTCTGGTATTTTAAGCGACCCACTGTGACTGTTTTATTCTAAGCGACCCGTTGTGGCTCTTTATCCTAAGCGACCCGTGTGGCTCTTGTAGTACTAAATTATAAAAATTGTTAAGTAAATATAATAAATACGATACTCAACATTGCGTCCGAGCTGAAAACTCTGAGTCAGTGCTAGATTGGTGGAAACACCAATCGAACGAAATTCGGAAACGCAACGTGAACTATCATACGCAAGTGGTTACGAGATCCACTTGCCACGAACCCTGGGACGAGTGAGCTATTCCCGGCTGGGAAAGAAAAACTCGCCGTTACAAATGGCGCCCGAACAGGGACCGCTTTCCTCTGGAAGCAGTTCATTAAAAACACGCAACGAACAACCGATTGTTCAAACAGGCGGTGCTTCCATACAAAGAAGTAACTCACCGCAGCAACAAGATATTCAACAGAGGAATATTTCACCAGATCAGCGCAGCATTTCTCCACACCAGCAAGCTAATAATTTAAGCAATCTGTAACGAGTTTATTTCCTGTCAGGATATACTCACGGTCGTCCAGGGTCGATGGTGCTACCGTTTCGATTAAAACACTAGTTTGTTTACTTCAAAAGTTGTACTTTATTGAATTCTATATTTAGGGTTGCCTTAACCTAATGTTCGCACTTATTTTCTACTCATCGATATACATACGTCATTTATAGGATTATTATATGATTTTTAATGCCAAAATATATTCATAAGTCAAGGAGAAGATGCGATTGAGGAGAAGGTCTGACACATGTACCTGAGATTAATACTGCTCTGAATCTGGCTTCAGCTTAATAGCGCTCCACCAAATTATCGACAAAAGGTAGCAAATGCTATTCGCGAGTCACTAGACGAGTGCAGGGCAGTGTTGCCGTTTTGTGGGAATTTTCCCAGATTTGGGATTTTTAAATAGCCTCTGGAAATTTGCGTCGCTTGGGATTTTTTATGTGCCTCTGGCTTTGGGATTTTTTTTGAGAATTTTGTAAATTTTAATAGTTCCTTTGTTTTTAATGGTTTCATCATAAAATGAAAGTTATTTAAATATTAATAAAGGCTTCGTATATTTGGGATTTTTTTTGCGATTTTTTAATGCCTTTGGGATTTTTATGGGATATTGGTATATTTTTTGTCTTGCGTTTTTTTCGGGACTTTTTAATTGACGATTTGGGAATTTGCGATTTTCTCTGGGAATTTGAATGAAGGGTTTCCGGCAACACTGGTGCAGGGTCTAGTCTAACGGGGATCTGAATTTGGCTTTAGCTTAACAGTGCTTCACCAAATTGCAGACAAACGATAAACAGGATATTCGCGAGTCACTAGACGAGCGCAGGGTCTAGTCTGACGGGGATCTGAATTTGGCTTTAGCTTGACAGCGCTTCACCAAATTGCAAACAAACGATAAACAGGATATTCGCGAGTCACTAGACGAGTGCAGGGTCTAGTCTGACGGGGATCTAAATTTGGCTTTAGCTTAACAGCGCTTCACCAAATTGCAGACAAACGATAAACAGGATATTCGCGAGTCACTTGACGAGTGCAGGGTCTAGTCTGACGGGGATCTGAATTTGGCTTTAGCTTAACAGCGCTTCACCAAATTGCAGACAAACGATAAACAGGATATTCGCGAGTCACTAGACGAGTGCAGGGTCTAGTCTGACGAGGGTCTGAATGTGGTTTCAGCTTACTAGCGCTCCACCAAATTGCAGACAAAACGACAAAGATCTCGAAATATTAAATAAAATTGTAAAAGCACTTACCACTGCGAACGCTGATTTCCACAAGAGTCTTGAGTCACTTTTATACTCATCGCATAACCGTATTCGTTTAACTCTGTTGTTGTAAACTGACCTTCGACTAATCTCTTTATTTACTTACATTTCGTTTGCTTGTGGTTGTTATTGTAAACTTCTTAGTGTCGTTAGTTTCTGCTTCGCTTTGGCGCTGCATTGTTTTTGCACGAAAAACCTGTTTTCTGTGTGTATCCTCTGCCTACGCTTGTTGGTATGCCGCTGAAGCTCTAATATGCTGAAATCTTGTTCTTCTGCTGTGTTTGGATTTTTCAACTGGAGTTATGTTGCGTAGTTGTTGTGTTGAAACCGGTTTTGCCGTGTTGGGTGGCCTTGAATTAATCCGTTTGTTTGTTTGCTTCTGTTGAGAATTAAATGCCCTGCTTCGATTTTTATTTGCGTACTTGAACGTTTTTCGCATTTTATAATCCGGAATTAAATCCACCTTGAATTGGGTACGCACAATTCAAGATTACTGCATTCCTTGAAGACGATCTTCAAGGAATCAGCTCAGGTGGGGAGCAGGCCAGGTTCTACACCCGTGCTTGTAAGGGAAATTATATTTTCCTTACATCCCCCTCTTTCTTCCCCGATGGGGAAGGACAACGATCTGCTTCGGCGTAACTGTCACCCTGTAGCCAGCAACTTTGAACTGGGTCCTCTGGCGTCTACGGGAGCACAACATTAGGGTTGATTGTCGTTGTCGTATCTCGCCGACGACCTCCCTAGGAATGTTTATGCCTGCCGGTCCATCAAGTTCCTCGCTTTGGCTTCCTCGGACACTGTACCAGATTGCGGCGGCACTTCGGTGGGTAGGTGGTGATCGATGGGTAAGTGTTAATGGACATCGTCGCATAGTTTGTCGTAATAGTCGCCACATAATGGATCGAAGTAGGTGGCTCCCGTGGTCTCCGAACCACTGATCACGTTCACACATTGCGATTCCGGTTTCGTCGGTGTGGTGGTGGCAACCCCAATGATGTCACAATTTTGGCTAGGGACGTCTGGTTTGCATTGTTCGGGGTTGGCTTCCTCGAAGAGGAGCGCGGGGAATATGTGACGCGGTTTGCCCAGCTTGGCTGTCAGCTCCCGGATCCTGATGGCGATTTCTCCTCTCTTCCTCTGTACTTCCTCCAGGGGGAACCACTTCTCTTTGTTGAGGTATTGAGGCCTGAAATCGTTGAAGGGATCGCGCAAACCTACTCTGCGAAGTGGAGCAGGAATATTCCGCAGTCGGTCCCGTTGTTCTGCTGTGAGATCTTCGGTGTGTGCAGCCATGGAGAACCAGTGTTGGTTCTGATTTATCGGCACTACCACAAAGTCCTTTTCGAAGACGTCCACATGCTTCGTCCACCGCTTTACTCGGGCATGTCGTTCCTGTGGGTTACCGGGCTGTTCGAACCTCGCGAAGAAATGTGAGTTGAATATGTGGACCCGCCCTTGAGATTCCACTGGCAGTGCGTCTCTCACGATGTTTAAGTAAACCTCCACCAGCACGTCGTTGAGGAAGCGACCTCGGGCCAGCCGTCGGTAGTCTTCGTCCCTTATAGCTATTCCGCCGCGCCCTGCCGGATAGATGACGAAGGCTGCGTTGTCGTCAGCATCAGTCTTAACTGTTGTGGGCGTGTTAGGGTCCTACCCTGTTTAACCTGGCTTCGCCATGGTTATGGTCTTGTCCTCGCTAACTCGGCGCAGAGGCCCAAAGACGACACCTGATGTTTGGATGGTCGCGCTGTCTGCTATGATGGCGTTCAGTCGATCGTACCACTCGTTTGTTCCATTCGTAGCTGCCGTAACTGTTAAATGTTGTTTTCTGTGGAGAAAAGATTTCATTAGTAATACATGGACATGGGATTTGGGTGGACAACACGTTGTACGACACATCACATGAGGACATTTCTACTGGATATTTATTGGCGCGTCAGTCGCTGTAGGCGTCTGTCTGTCGTAATCGCATTAGTACGCCTTAAGATCCTTGACGTGAACCGTGCGCCTGTTTGCTGTGCGTGCGTCTTTCACCTGAACGATGACCGGTGATATGTATCGGGCGATTTTGCGCTGAACTTGTCTACGGCCTTGGATAGAGGGTGTGTGTTCAACAGTACTTCTGCTCCGATTGGGCGGTGCCTCTGCTTACGCCGAAGGTTGTAATGCCATGATTGGTCTTTTGACGCCCGCTCGAGGTTACTTTTGACGATTTGGTAGACTTCTTGTAGCCGCTGCTTCCTGTGGTCCCGGCTTTGTGGCGGCCTTCCTGTTCCCATCGTGACTTCGTCGAAAAGAGTCTTAGGTAACCGTGGTTCCCGTCCCTGCGTAAGAAAGGCAGGTGTGAAACCAGTCGTGTCAGACTTCATTGTGTTGATTGCCAGTGAGATCTCCGGTACAAACTCGTCCCATCGCTGTTGGTCGTTCTTTATTATCTGCGCCAAGATCCGTTTCACGTTCTGGTTCGCTCGTTCTGTGGGGTTTTCCTGCGGTGTATATGGCGCGGTAAATTGCTGTCGGATACCGAGGTCCTTCAAGAGTTGTTGGAAAGTCCTTCAGGAGTTGTTGGACGCCATTGTCCGTGACGAAGACCTTTGGTGCCCCATATCTGGCCAGTATCCTCTCTCGGAACGCCTTTATCAGACTGTTGCTCGTCGCCTGTCGTAGTGGTACTACTTCTGTCCATTTCGAAAAGTTGTCTAGAAAAACTAAAATCATCGTGTTACCGTGCTTTGACCGCGGAAGCGGTTCTATGAAATCCGCGCAGACGATGGACCATGGTTCTTCGGGTATCTGGGTGAGCATTTTTCCTGCGACTTTGTGTTGTGTTGGCTTGTACCTCTGGCATGACTCGCAGCGCTGCTCATACTTTCTTATATCCCGCGACATACCTGGCCAGTAGTAATTATTGCTGATCCTCGCTATAGTTTTCCTTATTCCCGGATGTCCAGCGCACGGCTCATCGTGGTTTTCTCGCATCACTTGTTGTTGCAGGTTTTTTGGTACACAAAGTTTCCACGCGGCGCAGTCCTCGTCGTTGGTATGGCTTGGTAGGTGTCTATACAGTTGACCATTCTCCATTATTTAATCCGGGTACTTCTCGGGATTCCTCTGGATGTCTTTGACCCTGCCGTCGATCCAGCCGCCCCCTTCTTCCGTAGCTGTCACCGTGCAGAGTCTTTCAATTGGTTGTCTTGATAAAGCATCCGCGACAATGTTCCATTTGCCCCGACGGTACTTTACTTCGAATGTATGCTGTTGTAGTTCGAGCGCCCACCTGGCTAATCGACCTGAAGGGTTTTCCAATGAGTTAAGCCATTTTAGAGATAACTGGTCAGTGATGATGCCGAATTTATACCCTTCGAGATAAGGCTGCATTTTCCTAACTCCCCATACTATGGCCAAACACTCTTTTTCAGTTGTGGAGTAATTTTGTTCAGCGCGGTTCAGGCGTCGACTTGCGTAAGCGATCACTTTCTCCCCTTCTTCGCTTTCCTGTGTGAGCACTGCTCCTAAGCCATGATTGCTTGCGTCCGTTTGTAAGGTGAACTTCTTCGTGAAGTCGGGGCACGTTAGTACTGGTGCTTCCGTCAGTTTCCTCTTTAAGGTTTCAAAGGCTTGTTGCTGCTCTTCAGCCTATTTCCATCGGCGACCCTTCTTTAAGAGGCCGGTAAGCGGTACGACCAGATTGGCGAAATCGGGTACGAACCGGCGGTACCACGATGCTACCCCTAAGAAACGTCGAACTCCTCTCACGTCCCGTGGTGGTTCTAATTCTCTTATCGCTGCCACTTTATCCGGATCGGTACGAATTCCCTGCCGAGTCACGACGTGACCCAGGTACTTCAAGTCCTCCTTGAAGAACTCACATTTTTCCACATTAAGTGTTAAGTTGGCCGCACGTAATCGCTTAAACACCTTTTCAAGATTGGCATTATGTTCCTCAAAGTATTTCCCGATTACAATTATGTCATCCAGATAAGCGAACGCGTGTGGCTCCATCTCTGGTCCGATCACCTGGTCTAATGCCCTCTGGAATGTTGCCGGCGCCGAGTGAAGGCCAAACGGCATGACTCGCCACTGAAAGAGGCCTCGCCCTGGTACTGTAAAGGCTGTGAACTGTTTGCTGTTCGGGTCCATGGTGATCTGCCAGTAGCCGTTCTTGAATTCCAGGCTACTAATAAATCTCGCGTCGCGTAACCGGTCTAATATATGCTGAATCCTTGGTATCGGGTATGCCGATAGTCGATAGTCGATGCATAAACGCCATCTTCTATCCTTTTTCTTCGCCAAGACAATGGGTGCGCTGTACGGACTGTGTGATGCTTCGATGCAATGCCTCGCTAGTAACTCGTCTACCTCCTGATTTATGATCGACTGTATGGCGGGATTTTTCGGGTAGTACCTCTGCTTGATCGGACGATCGTCCTTCATGACGATCTTGTGGGAGGTAATGTTGGAGGGGCCCGTTAGGTTTTCGAACTGAGCCAGCTCCGCCGCTAAAAGGGCCTTTACAGTTTCATCGTGTGTGTCTTCTGGCGTCGTTGGGTTCCGCCTCGTGACAGCCCCGTTGCTGTCGCGTTGTGTTTCTGCCAAAACTTGCTGCTGATCCACCCTGCCACCCTCGGACTTTGTTGTTGGTAAGCCTAGTTGCTGTTGAGCCTTGTTGTTATTGTTTTGTCTGTCTGTCTCTTTCTTGCTTGTTAACAGGTAGCAGTTAGTTCTTTGTTGGCTTCAACCAGGTACCTTCTTCTTTTCAGTTGTCGATATTTTATTAAATGTAATTATTTCGGGGAAGTTATTGCTGATATCTTCCCCAAAATTTGGTAGCTTGTTTACTGGCAGGTAGTAGTCAGTGATCTTGTCGTTGTTGTTGTTGTTGTTGTTGTTGTTGTTGCTTTGACCTGTTTCATTTGCGTCCTCCGTTCTTGATGTCTGTTATGATTTCTGTAGATTAATTTCAAGGGTTCGAACATTATGTCCGATTGTAGATTTCCATGTGTTCTAGTGCGTTCAGGCGTCGTCCCTTATGTTGAGCGTGCAGTAACTTAACCGTTGTTTTGATGTGCGTAGGTGTACATTGGTTATCTATCAAGTGGGTTGAAAAGTTGGATTCAATTGATGTGTGTGGTTTTTTTGTTTTCTTGTTGTAACCTCGAATGTGCTCCCGGACTCTTGTTTTTATTTTGCGTCCTGTTTGTCCTATGTAGCTGTACTGGCATTTGCAAGTTAATTTGTATACTCCTTGCTTGTTCAGTGGCTCGTCCTCGTTTGTGCTTTTTTATTATTATTTAGATTTTCGTTGATGCTTCCAAAACTGCAATTTTAGGGAAATTAAAAAAAAAAATTTAGTAATTAATGTTTAATGTTTAAAATAGGTCAGTTGAATAAAATAAGAACAAAGATTTTATTTATTTTAAGTACAATTAAGAAAACTAAAAAATTTTCCTCATTTGTCATTAAACATTAATTATTAAAATTTTTTTTTTAATTTCCCTAAAATTGTTTTTTAAATTTTTTTTTTGTATTAGCACTTTGCTGATTTAAAGTTTGGAATTATAAAGAAGTACGTATGTATATTTAAGAAAGCTTAAATTAATTAATTTAACAATTAATTAATTAACTAATCTATACTAATTAATATAGATATGTAAGTTAACTAAATACTTTTTAAAGGACCACTACTTTTTTCTATTCCCGCATTAAAATTGTAGTCAATAAGTGCGAAAGGAGCAAATTAAATAGAAAGCGAAAAATGATCAGAAGCTGAAAATATAAAACTTCGCCAAAATATCAACAGAAGAAACCAACTAATGTACAAAAACAAAATTTTCAACCTTGCCAGATGGACAGGCTGCATATATTTTGTTAGTGCCATGGACGAAAACAAAGTCGAATTCCTTCAACTCACAGAATCTTCCTATTCCTTTCCACTCATTAACAATTTAATAGCTGCTGTTTGTCCAGCGTTCACTCCTTAAGCGATAATACAATTCTGCTTTGCTATGAGCATCGCTTCGAACATACACACGAACACGTAGTTTCTGCCGTATGATCGCTGTCGACGTTTTCTAGGGCTTCATTTTCGATGTCACCTTAAGTCCGAGCAACATCTCGAGGTGCTCTATAACGTGTAGCCTGCGTTGAAATCTCTTTACAATATATACTCGTTGGTATATGTTGCTGTTAAATTGGAAGTAATTTTGTTGTAGCGTGGTTTTTAGTGTGTTTACGAGTTGCGAAGAAAAATCCTTGTCTTTAGTGTTCTCAATAATTGTTTCGTACAGTATGTTTACAGTCTCTGTTATTGGAATCGATGGGTACAGATCTTTAATATCAAATGATACTAGTTCGGAGTTTTCTCTAATTTCCACGTTTGCTAGTTTGTTAGTTAACTCCATTGTGTTGGATATTGTGTGTTCGTTAGATAATTGTAAGTTTGCTTTCAGTACTGTTTTCAAATGTTTAGATAGTTTGTAAGACGGAGCTGGTTTTTAATTTACTATTGGTCTCATCGGAGTGCCAGATTTGTGTATTTTTGGTAGTGCTATCATCGGAGGTGGCGAAGGATTCATCAGTGTTAACGTGTACGTAGTGTTTGGATCAATTACTCTTGGAGCCTTTTTTATTGCTTCCTTAATTTTGGTCTGATATTCGTCTGTTGGGTATTTTCTGATTCTCCTGCATTTTGTGTCTTCTATTAGTTGTTCTGTCTTTTTTATGTATTCGTTCTTGTTGATGAGTACTATTGCGCTTGTCTGCCTTAGTTGTTATGTTGTTCTTGCTAACAAGCCAGAAAGAGACAGACAGACAAAACAATAACTGCTACCTGCTAAACAAACATAAAGGGCACATAGACCATACCTGACCAAAAAGCATATAAGAAAGCGTATGACGTTAAGACATTTCAGAACGAAATTAGACACTGAAGATGGCATATCGCCGAAACCGGTTTGTCTCCAAACCAAATTTGACAAGGTATGACGGAAATTCGTTCCAATATCTTTCAACATCCAACCCTGTCGGAAGCATCAACGAAAATCTAAATACACCAAGTGCCTGTCAGGCTAAACACGTTGAAACACTTAAACTATTGACGGTTTACAAGAGACGTTTACAGAAAATACACAACACCAAAGCAAACATTTGTTTTAATAGACAATGTCTTGCATTAGAAGTTATTCCGAAATTTGCACAAATAAGACTAAATAGCAACACCATAGCAGGCCGAAGGACTAAGAACAAAGCAGAAAAAGAATATCTCAAACAAGAAATACAAAGCTTATACAGCAAGAAGGATACGACGAACTTAGAATTATTCTACGTGCACTTACAGATCGCAGAACTTATCCCGGTGACTACTCTAATAGAAACTCTCGATCAAATCAAAAAAGACGTAAAGGAAAGTATGAGACAAAAATACAAAACATTAAACAAAAAACTAGACAAACTTACAGCAAAGAAAGTAGGCAACACCAACGCAAACTCGGACCATCAATTCCACGCTAGGTTTATAAACTTAACAGAAATAGAGATCGAAGCACCGGAGAAAGAATTACTACAGAAAGGACTAAAACACAACCTCCACACAATCAACAAGAAAAGAGAAATTGAACAGACTATTGTAGATGCCGAGGTAGCAATATCGATGTTGCCAAAGGAAGAACAGGACCACGCGAGACACAATTGAAGAAAAATCATTGAAGAAGAAGTCAAATCGAACAAGCGACAAAGCAACGATACAAAAACAGCGAAGAAACTGAAACAAAAACTAGAAACAAACAACATCATAACAACTAAGACAGACAAAGGGAACGCTGTAACGAATCAAATGACGGTGCCATTTGATCCGCACATAAATCATTTTTTTTTAGTTCATTGTATTATTGAATTGTTTAAGGAAAAAAAAAAAAGAAAACCATTGTATTCATTTTTATTATTATATTCATTTATATTATTTGCATTTTGTATTTACTTTAATCTTGATCATATGTGAACTTAAAACCTACTGGGTACTTATTGTAGCATAAGTTAATATATAATGTAAATGCACGCCGGAGAGGAGAGCGGCTACGCAAGAGCACAAGCAAACGAAGAAGTGAACAGAACGCATGTATACAACAGAGAGCAAAAGTACAGTACATCGGAACGCTGTGGAAGCAGCACAGAAGAAGAAACGACCAAAAGAGATCAAGCAAACGCAAGGAAAAGGGTCGTTACTGAAACCAGCAAAGAATCGTTCAGTCAGTTGCTATGGGACCATTGACGACGACACTCGTGCTTAAGGTTTAACATCGACGCGGGCACAACCATACAGTGAACGCGAAAGCAGCGCCGTGATCGCCGCGTGTAAAATAATTTTTTTGAAATCGTGAATACAAATTTTTCGGTTGAGTAAAGGTATTGCGAATCTACGGATAGCCTTACTGGTATTGCGAATCTTCGGATAGCCTTACCACTCAATCGAACAATTTTCCGAAATACATAACCGTGAACAAGAATTATTTGAAAGCGTGAATACAAATTTTCCGGTTGAGTAAAGGTATTGCGAATCTACGGATAGCCTTACTGGTATTGCGAATCTTCGGATAGCCTTACCACTGAATGGAACAATTTTCAGAAATACATAACCGTGACCGAGAATTATTTGAAATCGTGAATACCAATTTTTTGTTTGAGTAAAGGTATTGCGCATCTCCGGATAGCCTTACTGGTATTGCGAATCTCCGGAGATAGCCTTACCACTCAATCGAACAACTGGTCGAAGAAAACCGGTGAACCTTGCCACTCGATCGGGTACAGTCCCGGCACCAACAGAAGGACCAACGCTGCCCTTGCGATTACTAAACCAGTCAGTGCCGCGTAGCGTACCATAACTCTCCGGCGCGTATATTAGATTTCATAAGCCATCGATAATACTCGACAATCAGTCTGAAAGGCCACAATAAAGTCAAGATCCTGTAAAACACAATTTTAAATTTTTCCTTGTCTGTAACGAACCCTGGACATCTGACGAGTTACCTCGGCTATAGACCCGGACAACCGGGAGCAGCGTTACAGTGGCGCCCGAACAGGGACCCTGGCGAAATATCATTTATTGTGCGCCTCAAACGAAGAGAAAAGAATCTGATAAGAATTACATTAAACAATAACTATGGGAAAGACATCGTGGATTTATACGTTAAAAAAGGAAGTATTGCAAGAATACGCGAAAGAATTTGGATTGGGGGTCGAAGGATCCGTAGAAGACTTGCGAAAACTACTCGTAACGTTTGCAAACAGTGCTATGCTATCAACAGAAGAAGTGAGACGCCTCAACGAATTAGAGGAAATGTACACGCACACCTTAGTCAAGACTCCAAATAATCCCAAGCTGGCAGACAGATTAGAACAAGGAACTTCAGCGGCTAACGAACAAGTCGCCGACAAAACTACTGGAGGGGAACGCAGGGAGTTGCAACAACACCCCATCCAAGACCAAGGAACACACTACCAAGGAAACCCTGTGCCCGACACGACGATTTATGTAACGGCAGGAAGCTACTGTGCCATTCTTGACCGTATAAAGAAATGGGCGACACACTACGATGGCAGCCAAGATCCATTAGTGTTTGTGGAAAGGATAGAAGAACTATCGGAATTATACGGCGTAAACATTGATATGCTGCCGAAAGCCATGCCGGAACTGTTGCAACAAAAAGCTTTGCAATGGTTCAGAAGTAATAATAAAAGGTGAAACTCCAGCATTTTTTTTGC
The DNA here is from genome assembly GCA_937620795.1 of Thecophora atra. NCBI lineage: Eukaryota > Metazoa > Arthropoda > Insecta > Diptera > Conopidae > Thecophora > Thecophora atra. Next base: position 46,673,364 of record OW569398.1, read on the forward strand.
CAACACGTTTCTTCGAGCGGCTAGATGATGATGTTCGGCAGCGAAAACAGAAAGCCGGCGAAAAGTTCAAAGACTACGTTGTGGCGTTGCAAAACCTGATGCGCCACACAGGAATGTCGGAGACACAACAACTCGAAAGAATTTATCGTAATAGCCACCACGAGCTGCAACATTACGTAAAGAGACGGGAATTCGAACAGCTGGAAGAATTAATCAACTTGGCCGGCGACTGGGAGAACCTGCAGTCAGATGCCACGCCCCAGCAACAGCAACAATGCCCGCAACGACCAATAGAGAGACACAGACAAGTCGTGGAGAATCGAGAGAAGAATCGCATGCAGGCGCTGCGGACAAGCTTGCCATTTCGCTCGTGACTGTCGCAACGAAACGTTGATATTTTGCTGGGATTGTGGACGCAAGAGTGTACGAACTAAAGAATGCTGCCGCAAACGTCCGGGAAACACGCATGTGGTGGTAAAGTGGTCCACATTAAAGTACCGGAGAACACAGAAGAAGAGGTAGTCTGCAAACGCGCAACCAAGAACAAACAGAACAAGAGCGCATTGAGAAATTTCTGGCTACCGAGTTGAAGGGCTATAAGAACATGAAAGGCACGACTGATATAGCTGCCCACCGCATAATTATGCGCGATGAACGCCCCATAAAACAGCGGTACTCCCCCAAGAACCCGGCGATGCAGAAGATCATCGACGAAGAGATTGATGAATTAATACAGAAAGGCTGTATAGAACCATTTCGAAGCCCACATAGTGCGCCGATGGTATTAGTGAAGAAAAAGACTGGGAAATGGCGCCTATGTGTAGACTATAGGCAACTTAACTCACGCTCGGTGCCGGATGCATATCCATTACCTAGGATAAACCACATTTTAGAGCGACTGCGCGATGCCAAATACGTGAGTAGTATAGATCTACGGAATGGGTATTGGCAGATTCCGATGGAGGAATCCAGCAAAATTTATACAGCTTTTACTGTTCCGCGACGTGGATTGTACCAATGGAAGGTGATGCCATTTGGTCTCCACTCGGCCCCGGCCACTTTTCAACGAGCATTGGATACTGTAATTGGACCAGATATGGAACCAGTAGCGTTCGCATATCTGGAGGATATTATTGTGACAGGAAACACATTTGAAGCCCACACGGCTAACTTAAAAGAAGTTCTCGCCCGCCTAAGGCGAGCTAACCTTCGCATAAATACAGAGAAATGTGAATTCTTTAAGCGTCGGATCAAATACCTCGGACATGAAATCAGCGAGGAAGGCATTCATACGGACCCCGATAAGGTGGCCGCAATACGAGAACTACGCCCACCGCAGAATGTACGAGAATTGAGAAGATTCCTCGGGACCGCTTCATGGTACAGGCGGTTTGTGCCGGATTTTTCAAAAGTAGCACACCCACTCACGCAACTCCTCAAGAAAGGAAGACATTTCAAGTGGACTAGAGACCAACATGAAGCTTTCGAGGACCTAAAGGAGGATTTCATCTCCAAACGGATGCTTGTGAGTATGGCTTAGGAGCAGTCTTAACTCAAATCATCGGCGGTCAAGAACGAGTAATCGACTACGCTAGCCGTCATCTTAATGGCGCTGAGAAGAACTATTCGACCACAGAGAAGGAGTGTCTGGCGGTGGTATGGGCCGTGAGGAAAATGCGACCGTACATCGAGGGATATTTCTTCACCATCGTTACTGACCATCTTGCACTGAAATGGCTCAACTCCATAGAAAGTCCCTCAGGACGAATCGCTCGATGGGCCCTGGAGTTACAGCAATTTACCTATGAAGTCCAGTATCGGAAAGGGAAAAACAATGTGGTTGCGGATACTCTTTCTCGCCAACCATTGGAACCAATCTGCGCGCGTTCAAATACACCGGATGGAAATCAAGTCGCATCTTGGTACACCAGGAAGTTCGATGAAGTGACAAAAGAGCCACAGCAATTCCCAGATTACGCCATCGAAAACGAAGCTCTCTACAAACATACGACTGGAGGAATCAACGACGATTCACCTTTCTGGAAGCTTTGCGTTCCAGAGCGCCTACGTAATAAGGTTTTAGCGGAGAACCATGACGCACCTACGGCCGGTCACTTGGGCATGCGTAAAACAATGGCTCGAGTAGCTCAAAGATATTATTGGCCTGGGATATTACGCCAAGTTAGACGATATGTTCAAGGATGCAGAAGTTGCCAGCAGTACAAAGTCCGACAGCAGAAACCATCCGGAGAGATGCTGACACACCTCGCGGAGGGACCATGGACTACGGTATGCGCAGATTTTGTCGGACCCCTTCCCAGATCGAAACATGGGAACACGATGCTGTTAGTCTTTACTGACAAATTTACGAAGTGGGTCGAGCTAATACCTTGTAGAAACGCAACCAGCGAACAGGTGATCAAGTCCTTTCGAGAGAGAATCCTTGCTCATTTCGGAGTGCCAAAGATCTTCATCTGCGATAATGGTACCCAATTCAGCAGTACAAAATTCCAATGATTTTTGCAAGAACTCGGAGTTATGCATCGGTACACAACGCCTTATACACCGAAAGAAAACCCAACCGAACGTGCAAACCGTACTATAAAAGTGATGATAGCACAATTCGTGGAGTCACAACAAACGACATGGGACGAGTTAATACCAGAGATAAACCTGGCCTTCAATACCAGCCAGTCTGAGTCAACAGGATATAGCCCCGGATTCCTAGTCCAAGCAAGGGAACCACGGTTGCCAAGGGCACTCTTCGATCAAGAAACAAGGGGTACGTTACACGAAGAGTTCTCGGTCGGCGAACATACCGCCCGACTGAGACAAGCATTCCAGATCGCGCGAGAAAATATGCAAAAGGCGGCCCAGACGCAGGCAAAACATTACAATTTGCGGAGGCGGGGTTGGAAACCAAAAGTCGGCCAATTGGTCATGCTCAAGCAACACCCGCTCTCTAACGCTATGGAAAAGTTTGCCGCTAAATTAGCACCCAAGTACGACGGGCCATATAAGGTCGAGGGTTTCATATCCCCCGTAATAGTAACGGTTCGTAGGGAAGGGGAAAGGCGTCCCAGAACCGCCCATGTAGCTGACATCAAGGAGTTCTACACCCCGAAATTATATCCAGAGAAACCACGCCATGACACCACGGAGGCGATTTCCGCAGAAACAAGACGTTCACACAACAAGAATATGACTCGCAATGCTGTTTCATATACGCATGAGGGAGTGGAAAGGTGCCACCGCAGTCAAGCCAAACACAGTCAAGGCAGAGGCAGTCGAGCAGAGCACGATCAGTTAACTCGCAGACATCGTGCACATCATGGACAACTACGAAGGAAAATTCGCAGCATCAAAAAAACGTTACGAAGACCACCTGGCCAGGGAGCAACGTAGGCAACGCACCACCCTCCCTCTGAGCGAGGGAGAGGAAGAGGTCATCGACCGTCCGGGTGACAAATGGCCACGCATCCGCGTTCGGCGCTGCCAACCACCTGACGGTCCCGAGAAAAGACCAGCCGAAGAAGCGGCCGACGAAGAGCCGTATGTGGGCGCGTCGACGAAAAAGGTCACGACCGCTCGACATATCCGACGAGGACACGCACTCGATTGGCCCGACGAACAGCGACTCTCCCGAAGGACACCAGGACACCAGGACACAGACGAGCCAGCCGACGTACCGGAAGAGGAGGAAGCACTCTTGGAAGAGCTCGTGATCGAGGTCAGCAGCCCACCCGACGGTCCCGAAGATAACCACAAAATCCCAGGAGACGAAAGTGATCTGGAGACGGTACAATTTTCACCTGGACTCCTCAGCCCCGAAGCTGCCTCCATCCCGGAGGTTACAGACGATGAGGAGTGGCCCGAATCTGAGGGAGAAGTCGAAGGGCCGCAGCGGCAACATTTCTCCGTCAATAGCTACGTCGACGTCCTGGAGGGGTATGGCTACACGCAGACGGTCTATACCATGTCCATCAACCACACCACCTTAAATCCAGAGGTCTGGACGGACACGCACTTGTCACAAGGTACATGGCCGCAAGGATTACCACGAGCCATCACTGATGAAGCGGAGGACGACGTAGACATTGCAACGGCATCCGGCCTCAGTCGTCTCACACACCCGTCGCCGCCAACAATCACGACCGATGTATATGAGTTCCAAGCCGACGCCGAAGAAGTCAACGCAAACGTCGAGCTCCCATACGACACAGCAGACGCCGAGCCAGCCACGGAAGCCGAAGCCATCCTGAACGTCGACCCCATCGATGAATCCTCAACGGTCGGACCACAGCGCGACCCCAACGACAGAGGCAGCGATCCCCTGCATGGCCTAGATGCTGCCCACCTAGAGGCCCTTGATGCCCTCCCGATGAATTCATGGGAGGGGCCGTGGACGACATCCTCTCGATGGATGGCGAATGGCTGGACGAACTAGTACCAACCAACCCATCTGGTAGAGCGATGGTAGCGAATGCTGAAATAGACCCCGAAACCTCCACCAGTCAACACACCACTTGCAAACAAGAGGCAGAGAAGATCCTAGAAAACTGGCAGCCACGACAGAAAATTTCCACCCGACGACTCATCCAAGGGAAGTGGTACCGGTTCCGCGTCTCCAGGACAGGTGAGGTAAAATGGCAACTGGAATCCACGCCGAAGTAGGGGGAAGATGTAACGAACCAAATGCCGGTGCCATTTGATCCGCACATAAATAATTTTTTTTTTAGTTCATTGTATTATTGAATTGTTTAAGAAAAAAAAAAAAAGAAAACCATTATATTCATTTTTATTATTGTATTCATTTATATTATTGGCATTTTGTATTTACTTTAATCTTGATCATATGTGAACTTAAAAACCTACTGGGTACTTATTATAGCATAAGTTAATATATAATGTAAATGCACGCCGGAGAGGAGAGCGGCTACGCAAGAGCACAAGCAAACGAAGGAGTGAACAGAACGCATGTATACAACAGAGAGCAAAAGTACAAATCGGAACGCTGTGGAAACAGCACCGAAGAAGAAACGAACAAAAGAGATCAAGCAAACGCAAGGAAAAGGGTCGTTACTGAAACCAGCAAAGAATCGTTCAGTGAGTTGCTATGAGACCATCGACGAAGACACTCGTGCTTAAGGTTTAACATCGATGCGGGCACAACCAGACAGTGAACTCGAAAGCAGCGCCGTGATCGCCGCGTGTAAAATAATTTTTTTGAAATCGTGAATACCAATTTTTCGGTTGAGTAAAGGTATTGCGAATCTCCGGATAGCCTTACTGGTGTTGCGAATCTTCGGATAGCCTTACCACTCAATCGAACAATTTTCTGAAATACATAATCGTGAACAAGAATTATTTTAAAGCGTGAATACAAATTTTCCGGTTGAGTAAAAGTATTGCGAATCTACGGATAGCCTTACTGGTATTGCGAATCTTCGGATAGCCTTACCACTCAATCAAACAATTTTCTGAAATACATAATCGTGAACAAGTATTATTTTAAAGCGTGAATACAAATTTTCCGGTTGAGTAAAAGTATTGCGAATCTACGGATAGCCTTACTGGTATTGCGAATCTTCGGATAGCCTTACCACTCAATCGAACAATTTTCTGAAATACATAATCGTGAACAAGAATTATTTGAAAGCGTGAATACAAATTTTCCGGTTGAGTAAACGTATTGCGAATCTACGGATAGCCTTACTGGTATTGCGAATCTTCGGATAGCCTTACCACTCAATCGAACAATTTTCCGAAATACATAACCGTGAACGAGAATTATTTGAAATCGTGAAGACCAATTTTTCGGTTGAGTAAAGGTATTGCGAATTTCCGGATAGCCTTACTGGTATTGCGAATCTCCGGATAGCTTTACCACTCAATCGAACAACTGGTCGAAGTAAACCGGTGAACCTTGCCACTCGATCGGGTACAGTCCCGACACCAACAGAACGACCAACGCTGCCCCTTGCGGTTACTAAACCAGTCAGTGCCGCGTGGCGTACCCTAACTCTCCGGCGCGTATATTAGATTTCATAAGCCATCGATAATACTCGTCAATCAGTCTGAAAGGCCACAATAAAGTCAAGGTCCTGTAAAACACAATTTAAAATTTTTCCTTGTCTGTAACGAACCCTGGACATCTGACGAGTTACCTCGGCTATAGACCCGGACAACCGGGAGCAGCGTTACAATGTAATATATAGTAAAAAAGTAATATATGAATATGTAACATACATAAGTGTATATTATGTTTTGATGCTTTGTAACTAAGATTTCTCTTTTCAGACAATGCTGCAGAGGTAAGCGCGATAATTGAAGCCAGCGCGAAAGTGGAAGCCAGCGCAGCAGTCGATGGAAGCGCTGTAGCTGAAGGAACTGCGGAAGCTGCTTCGCGCTGCAGCCAATGCCAACAACCTGCAGCCAGCGGATGCCGTGAAAGTGGTCGTGGCGGAGTGCAACTGCGTGCCTCATCCAATCCACCAATGCCAGGACGTGGAGTATGGCGCGGACGTGCCCCGTTACGTGGCACAAGGGGCGAACGTGGCTCGTAACGTGGCACACGGGGGAGACGAGGCCCATTACGTGGAGTATGGCGCGCCCCATTACGTGGCCCATCATCTTGGCGCGGATATTCACGCGATCGCGGTGGGCGAGAAGTCAATATTTTTTTAAATATTTAATTCAATTGTTTGATAGTAAACATCAATAAAAAAAAATTAATATTTTTTCGTTTGAAGCGTTGTGTTAATTTTTGAACATGTTTGAATCTGATCTGGTGATAATAATTTTATTTAACAATAACAAACAGTATGCGTACTCGTTGTCTTTTACAGAAAAAAGACACTTGGTTTTTACACCTTTCTGGCGCCACCATATTATTTCTTTACAGCTATTGCTTTGTGTAAGCAAGAAGAAAGGGCGATTTCTTACAGACAAGATTTGTGCTATCATATTGTTACCAGTAAATTCATTAAAATTATTATTTTAATTAATCATTTATAAAATAACGTTATATTTGATTAATTACGTAAAACTACGTTAATCATTGTAGATACATTTGTTTGGACAGATTCTTAAAATAACAATAACTTTCGTTGCTGACTTAAAACCTCTTGAATTTTAACTAAAGTAACAACACCAAATTCTTCATTGCTAAAAATATCCAATTATGGTGATTCAATCAAAACAAATCTTGCTGGTATGCTCCCTTAGATCGCAACATCTCTCAATATCGTTGATTTGAGAATGATTTGATGTTAAATGAAAATGTGTCCAAAGAAATATAATACTAGCGTATTAGTTCTTGTATGAATATAATTTAATATTTACACATCCATCCCCATAACACAAAAACTTTCATTGCTTCGTAAATATCAGTGTAATTTAAGTCATATTCCAGCCGATGTTTGCTTCGTTCATGGAAGGCTTTGCATGCATTCCTGCTTTGTTTTGCAAGTAAGTAACTTCACAGTGTGCTATTAGCAATTAAAATTGTAAAGTTTTACACATTATAAAGTGCACACATTACAGAACAAAACACGAAAACTTTCCAACATGGCTGAGGTAAGTAACGAAAACTATAAATTATGAGAATTTCTTCGCCAAAAATCGCTTCTAAAACGATACTTCAGACACTTGTGTGAAGTTACTACCACGGCGAAGTCCCATTTTTTTTAGTTAACAGAGACTGTTAATTAACTGCTAAGTAACATAGAGTTAACAGATGTTAACTTAGACTTAACAGAGGTGAAAATGTTAATAACAGTGGTAAACATGTAAATAACTCAACTTTAACAGAAAATAATGTGAAATTAACAGACTTTAATCGGAGGCTCGAACCACTGTTTAAATTAAAATGCGAAATGCAAGTGGGACAGTGTTGAGACATTAATTTCTTGGAACATTACTTTTTTTACAGTTTTATGATTTTTCAGAACACACAAAAAGCAACATCGTCAAATTTAGAGTTGAACCATATAAGACCAGCAACTGCAAAATGAAATAGAGGCAAATCATATGAAAGTTTTTCCTGTCAAGTTATGCTACGTTTACACCGACTGCGAATGGCTCATTCGAGTCAGATTTGCCGAATGTGAAGCCGAATGAGAATAAATTCCATACGATTTCACGAATGAGAATCCATCACATTCGTTTTGAATGTGAAGCGAATGTGAACAAAATAAAGTTTTTGAATCATTCTATAGCTGGGATAACAAACTTCCCAAAACTAAACAGTGAGAATGGAACGAAAATAATTGCCGTCAGCTGTCCAAAAATATTTGTCCGAAAATATTTGAACCGACGCAAAAACATCATTAAAGACGTATATGATACTTTCTACATTTATTACAATTATTACATTATTGCTCTAAATTCAATATTTTTTTCAGTCGATGATTCAGCTAATGTTTCTGTCAAAACGAATGGGAAAAAGGCGATGTAAACGGTTTGTGAATGGCTCATTCATTATTCCCATTCGAGGTCGGTGTAAACGTAGCTTTAGGGGAAAAAAAAAATAAAATTTTGTACGATAGCAAAGCTTTCGTTCCTTTTTTGCACAGGCAGTGTTGCCCCCGTTTTCAATCGGAATCGTAAATATTCTATAGAAATTAAACAAAACAAACATCAATCAATTCAGAGCTATGACAACAATTATTATTGAACAACCTTTGGGAGCGTGTACAGAAAAATACAAAAAGAAATACAGGCATTATAGCTCTTGATGCTGTTTATCTTTCCGTAGGCTGTCGCTGCTCTTATGTGTTTCAGCTATTATACAGTATGTAGTCCGAAACCCGGTCCAAAAAACTACGGCACGATTGGAGATATTTGGACTTATGTTCCAGCACCAAATTTAGAATTTCACTGTAAGTTGAATAAAACAAGAACGCGAAATAACCATTTCTACAAAGGACATATTAATGTAGTCAAAGGACTCTTCTTTAATGTACAAAAGATCCGATCCAAAAAGCTATGGCACGATTCGAGATATTTGGACTTATGTTCCAGCACTAAATTTAGAATTTCACTGTAAGTTGAATAAAACAAGAACGCGAAATAACCATTTCTACAAAGGACATATTAATGTAGTCAAAGGACTCTTCTTTAATGTACAAAAGATCCGATCCAAAAAGCTATGGCACGATTCGAGATATTTGGACTTATGTTCCAGCACCAAATTTAGAATTTCACTGTAAGTTGAATAAAACAAGAACGCGAAATAACCATTTCTACAAAGGACATATTAATGTAGTCAAAGGACTCTTCTTTAATGTACAAAAGATCCGATCCAAAAAGCTATGGCACGATTCGAGATATTTGGACTTATGTTCCAGCACTAAATTTAGAATTTCACTGTAAGTTGAATAAAACAAGAACGCGAAATAACCATTTCTACAAAGGACATATTAATGTAGTCAAAGGACTCTTCTTTAATGTACAAAAGATCCGATCCAAAAAGCTATTTCACGATTCGATATATTTGGACTTATGTTCCAGCACCAAATTTAGAATTTCACTGTAAGTTGAATTAAACAAGAACGCGAAATAACCATTTCTACAAAGGACATATTAATGTAGTCAAAGGACTCTTCTTTAGTGTACAAAAGATCCGATCCAAAAAGCTATTTCACGATTCGAGATATTTGGACTTATGTTCCAGCACCAAATTTAGAATTTCACTGTAAGTTGAATAAAACAAGAACGCGAAATAACCATTTCTACAAAGGACATACTAATGTAGTCAAAGGACTAATCTTTAATGTACAAAAGATCCGATCCAAAAAGCTATGGCACGATTCGAGATATTTGGACTTATGTTCCAGCACCAAATTTAGAATTTCACTGTAAGTTGAATAAAACAAGAACGCGAAATAACCATTTCTACAAAGGACATATTAATGTAGTCAAAGGACTCTTCTTTAATGTACAAAAGATCCGATCCAAAAAGCTATGGCACGATTCGAGATATTTGGACTTATGTTCCAGCACTAAATTTAGAATTTCACTGTAAGTTGAATAAAACAAGAACGCGAAATAACCATTTCTACAAAGGACATATTAATGTAGTCAAAGGACTCTTCTTTAATGTACAAAAGATCCGATCCAAAAAGCTATGGCACGATTCGAGATATTTGGACTTATGTTCCAGCACCAAATTTAGAATTTCACTGTAAGTTGAATAAAACAAGATCGCGAAATAACCATTTCAACAAAGGACATATTAATGTAGTCAAAGGACTCTTCTTTAATGTACAAAAGATCCGAAGCAAAAAGCTATGGCACGATTCGAGATATTTGGACTTATGTTCCAGCACCAAATTTAGAATTTCACTGTAAGTTGAATAAAACAAGAACTCGAAATAACCATTTCTACAAAGGACATATTAATGTAGTCAAAGGACTCTTCTTTAATGTACAAAAGATCCGAACCAAAAAGCTATGGCACGATTCGAGATATTTGGACTTATGTTCCAGCACCAAATTTAGAATTTCACTTTAAGTTGAATAAAACAAGAACGCGAAATAACCATTTCTACAAAGGACATATTAATGTAGTCAAAGGACTCTTCTTTAATGTACCAAAGATCCGATCCAAAAAGCTATGGCACGATTCCAGATATTTGGACTTATGTTCCAGCACCAAATTTAGAATTTCACTGTAAGTTGAATAAAACAAGAACGCGAAATAACCATTTCTACAAAGGACATACTAATGTAGTCAAAGGACTAATCTTTAATGTACAAAAGATCCGATCCAAAAAGCTATGGAAAAAATTTGAATGAAATCAGTAAACATGCAGTTTCCACGCCACTCTCTATCTTGCGAGCAGAAGTGAGAAGTCTACCGAAAATATTATTAAATTATTAAATTATTTTTAAATATACTTCAAAACTTATTAAGAAACTATCTCTCAAGCTACCCAGAACTCTCTCCTAAACTATGGAACTACAGCTACTATGGTGTGTTTCTTAAAAACCTATAACTTTTACATAAAATACATCGCATAATATTAAAAACCGCACTTAACTCTCTAGAGGTTCTCGAGATAATTCATTTTAAATATTTGTTATTATATTTCTAGGTAACCGGTGTGAATTTCCCTGCAAGAACGCTCTCGTTTATGTTACTGATTATTGAACCGAAATGCATAACCGATGTTATAGCTTGTTTCCATAAAAATATTTAATCCGATTAGCGCTTTCGGTAATCAGATTAGTAATCGACTGTTTCCATAAAAGTTTCAGTTTTAGCTATGGGGAAATTGTTGCTGTAATGGAAAAATTACGTAAAAACATCATGAAAACATAGAAACAAGGAATACACAACCTCTTTATATGAAGTACAAATGTGCACAAAATTCGATATCACGGAAACGGACAAATTTCAGCGATATTTTAATGTTAGTAACTCTGTATAAAACGGAAAATTTAATCAGCTGATTTTCAATCAGAACTTTTGACGTTTCAATTCGGATTGATACATTTTTATAATCCTCTGTCTGAAATCCAGACCCAGATTTAGTAATCTACAGTAATCTGACTTTCTACATAACATGCCGAAAAATAAGCTCTGGATGCGGTAACCCTTAGAAAGTTTATATAAAATGATTAAATTGTCGAAACTATTGAATGTAAAACATCATAGAGATTTTATATACACGTATATGTATATGAAATAATGTGATATCTGCTTATATGTATAGATATTTAGATTTAATTTATAAAATGAAAATCTAACAATAAAAAACGAATCTATAGACTAAAGATATTTTTGATAATCTTATTTAATACAGGAACCTGTTAAAGACGGACATATTTGCCGGTTGCTTGGGATTCCGTCCTAGACAGGTTTTACTGTATAACTTAGCATAACTGATTATTGATCTATCAAGTATTCAGTAATTTTATATCGTTTTTGCTTCTCGTTGTATGACAACAAGATGATAAAAGCAAGTGGTCAATCTATTTTCTGTAAATTATCGAAAAACTTACAATTTCGAATACACCGTTTACTTAAAAAGGTTTTTCCAGAAATTGGACGTAAAAATTTTTAGGATTCCAGCGGTAAACCAAAATGCTTTCGGGTTTTCAGTTTTCGAACATCTTAATCGGATTAAATATTTTTATGTAAACGGGGTATTACAGTCGAATGAGAAAATGGAATGGTTATAATAAGTGCTGCCAAACTAGATAAATTCTTGTAAACGTTAAATAAAAGCATCCGGGATTTCCCTAAAAATGCGCTCAATCGTTTCTGTTATCCCTCTCTCAGCTTGCATTAGCCCAGTGAAATATAAAATGAAATTTTTGTACTACATCCGAATGCGATCGGCGTTGTTATCCAAGCATCGCATGTTTTGGATTGTTTGTATACTGTACACACACATAAGCACGAATCGTAACTTCGTCACAATCGTTCGTTCCTAATGTTTCCCATTATTTCCCGCACACAATGTACAAAATTCGTCATCCATCCGAATGCGATCGGCGTTGTCATCCAAGCATCGCCTGTATTCGATTGTTTCTATACTGTACACACACATACAACTTCGTCACAATCGTTCGTTCGTGCTTTCGCGAAGTTGACCAACTACATATTCCGTATTTAGTGCAATGAAATCGTGATCACGCGTAGCTCATAGGATAGTGTGCTGGACTAGGAAAGCGGACGGCCCGGTTCGAAGACCACAGCGAGTTGAAAAATAATTTGTAAGTTTTTCAATAATTTAATTACAATAATTTTCACACATTAAAATAATAATAGATTTCAAAAAATTCTCAGCGAACTTGTGGTTTCATTCAAATTCCACCCAAAAATCCAAGTAATGTTTTTTTAAATATTTCTAAAAACAAAGAAAAAGCTCTTGCGAATTAATAAGAAAAATTAAAGAAAACACAAAATTCTGTGTATGCTATTGAATGTTATCGCTTAAAATTTTGCGGCCATCCGACTCTCACTTACATTGTTGAGAAATCGGATGCATCCGACCTTCACTTACATTGTTGAGACAAGGGATCTATCTGACCTTCACTTACATTGTTGAAATAAGCGATGCATCGCTTCCTATGACAGCCCTGGGTTAATGTTATGTGCAATTAAGAACGGAGACAGGATGGGTCCACCATACAATGTTAGCGGGAGAGGATGCATCATGTCATGGGCGTTTATTTCACTGGGAGTATCAGCAAATGCATCTCAGCATCATGTCGACGATAAATAGTAAATGTGAGTATTTTTATTTCGGCTACATTAATATGAAACGCAGCGGATACTAAGCAGAATGAATATGAAAGCGATGCTCAGCAGAGCAAAGACGTAAGTCAAAAACAAATTTGCTGCAATAGCTGCAGACAAATATTCGCAGCCAGCGAAACTGCAACTGCAACTGCTCCAACAACCAGTGCACCAAGCGGTACACCATCCGCTGCACCAAGTGCTACACCAGCTGCTGCACCAAGCGCTCCACCAGTCGCTGCACCAAGCGCTCCACCAGTCGCTGCACCAAATGCTGCAGCAAATAATAATCGTGCTGCAAGCCGCCGTGGGAGCAACGCATTTCGTGGCGAATGGCGCGGTGGCCGACCATTGCCACGCCGAGGATCATTGGTGGGTCGTGGTGCCACATCGCGCGGTCGTGGTGCATGGCGAGGTCGTGGCGCACGGCTCGGTCGTGGCGCATGGCGCTGTCGTGTACCGTGCATGTGTATCTACGAATACTATTACACACAATACTAAATATATATATATTTAGTATTGTGTGTAATAGTATTCGTATATATATATTAATATGTTAATAAGATGTAATAAAATAAACATATATCAATAAAATGAAAAATTTTAATCGTGTTTGTTTTATGTTATAATTTTATGTTGTTATTTTAATATCTGTTCTTAGTAAAGGCCTAGTTAGTTGAACTTTGTTTCAAAACTTGTTATAGCATGTTTTAGAAAGGTAAAGGGGGAAAAACCAAAAAATCGAAAATATGTAAACAACGGCGTTGCCACATTCTGATTCAGTGCGATAATCTGGTTCGAATTTTGAAGATTGTCATCACTTGCCGCGTAATAACTTACCCTAAATATTTTGTGGATAATTTAATGCCCATATTCGCGAAGGTGGTATACATTCACAACCAACTTCTTACAATCTTTGAGAGTTCATGAAAGTGTGCGAAGTATGAGTAGTGCGTAGAAAAGAAAATGTTTAGTTTTTAATGTGTTGAACAGTGAAAAAGAACCTGTAGAGTGAGTGAGTTGAAAAGTCGATAAAAATATTTGACATTGAAAACAAAACCCTACAGTGAAACCCCGACGCATTGAACAGTGAAAGTGAACCTATCGAGTGAGTGAATTCAAAAGTCAATAAGGGCATTAAACATTGAAAGCAAGACCCTACCGTGAAAGCCTGATATCGTGAACAGTAGAAAAAAAGTACAATAGATACAGTGAAAACTCGATAAGGACATTGAACATTGCAAGAAAACAAACAAAAAAAAAGAAAAAGAAATTTCGAACGGTGAATAGAAACAAGTCGGTGTTAGAAAAAAGTACAATAACTACAGTGAAAACTCGATAAGGACACTGAACATTGCAAGAAAACTAGGAAATAAAAAGAGATTTCGAACAGTGAATAGAAACAAGTCGGTGTTAGAAAAAAAAGTACAATAACTACAGTGAAAACTCGATAAGGACAGTGAAGATTGCAAGAAAACTAGAAAAAAAAAAAGATTTCGGACAGTGAATATAAATAAGTCGGTGTTAGAAAAAAAGGACAAACGTAACCAATCACACCATGGGAAAGAGTTGGATCTACTATGTACCCAAGGTAAATCTACAAGAGATTCTCACGGAGTTTGGTCTTGTAAACACCGGAGCGACCGAGGAGCTTCGAAAGGCGCTGGCCAGCTTGATTGGGTCAACCGACCTAACGGATCCACAGATTGATCGACTAAACGAGCTGGAGGCGAGGTGGACACGGGACTCAGCACAAGGAGCATCGCACGCAGCCGCACAGGAAACAAATACCAAAACAACAAGTAGGCCCCCTCAGAATCAGGGTGTCCCAGCAACGAGTCACACTATGAGTCACGAACCCGGACAGCCTAACCGAAACACTGTCAGCCACGCAGAGGTAATGGACAAGGTGCGTAAATGGTCATGCCGATTCGACGGGGGAAAGGATCCGATCGGATTTCTCGAAAGGATCGAAGAGCTGGCTGAGGCTTACGAACTACCCAAAGATGCCCTGCCACGCACGATGCCAGAGCTACTGAAGGACAGAGCGCTTTGTTGGTACAGAAACAACAACCGCTGCTGGACCACATGGCAATCTTTTAAAGCCGATTTTCGGAAGTTTTTTCTACCAGGCCGATTTGTCGAGGAATTGGAAGACAATATTAGGAGAAGAGTACAAGGACAACGGGAAAAGTTTAAGGATTACGTACTCGCTATGCAGACATTGATGCGGCACATCGACTACAGCGAGGAGCAACGCCTTCAACGGATATACCGAAACTGTCATCGAGATTATCTCCTCTACATCAGACGGACTGACTTCACCACAATGGAGGAGCTAATGGCCAGAGCGGAGGACTTCGAAAGTATCCGTCAGGAGCCAGAACCGGTGCGAATCAACCGAGAGTCATGGCGACCACTAGCTGAGCCACATAGGATGGTCTCAATGGCACCAGTACAAACACCGCAGGACCTTAAAAGGGCCTGTCGACGATGCGGCCGGAATGGACACTTCCAGCGAGAGTGTAATAACGAAAAAAAGTTATTTTGTTGGGAGTGCGGGAAACCAGACACTCTCACCAAGGAGTGTTGCGGAAAAAGCAAGCCGGGAAACGGTCATGGTACCCAGCGGAAACGAGGACCACTGGGACCGAATCGCGAGCTTCCTCGAATCTAAGTTGCAACAGAAAACGAGTCTCAGCTAGAGTGGTCCTTGGTGGTGAACTGGTGACGGCCACTCTAGACACTGGAGCGTCGAGGAGCTTTCTGAGCGAAGAGATGGCCAATAAACTAGATCGAAACAGTCTTTGGACGAAGGTGAATATCCAGGTCAAGATGGCTGATGGCACAGCACGACGGATCGAAGAAAAGGTGCAAGTGAGGGTGAGACTGGGAACGATAGACACCAGGAAGTCATTCCTCATACTCCGAGATGCCACCGAGCAGGTAATACTAGGCCTAGACTTTCTAATGGACAACGGTGCATCCATTAGCTGCGGAGGCCAAACCATCGTGCTACACTCAAGCAAGGACGAACCACCAGAAGATGAGACGACCTGCTCAACACTCCGAACGACGTCAGAATACCCCGCCGAAGAAGAAGCAACACGGCAAAGCGGTAGCAAAACGCCAGATACACAAAGTGATGATAATGCCAAGGGAACGTTTCTCAGGGAAGAACTAAAGAAGTTTGAGACTTTAGCCGGACCTTCGACCATTACCACGCATAAGATAATCATGAGGGATGATAGGCCGATTAAACAAAGGTACTACCCGAAAAACCCCGCGATGCAAACTATAATCAACAAGGAAATAGACGCACTCTTGGAAAAAGGGTGTATTGAACCCTCGTGCAGTCCATATAGCGCACCGATCGTACTGGTCAAAAAGAAGAACGGACAGTGGCGATTATGCGTCGACTATCGGCAAGTAAACGCCCGATCCGTACCCGATGCATACCCACTGCCCAGGATCCAACACATCTTAGACCAGTTACGTGACGCTAAGTTCATCAGCAGCTTAGATCTCAAGAATGGTTATTGGCAAATCCCGATGAGTTCAGAAAGTAAGCAATATACGGCGTTTACCGTCCCAGGAAGGGGACTGTTCCAATGGAGAGTAATGCCTTTTGGTTTACACTCTGCACCAGCGACATTCCAAAGAGCATTAGACCAGGTTATCGGCCCAGAGATGGAGCCGCACGCTTTTGCCTATCTGGACGACATCATCGTCATCGGAAGAACACTAGAAGAACACACACGAAATTTACGAGAAGTTTTTAGACGACTACGAGCAGCAAACCTGAAAATCAACGAAGAAAAGTGCGAGTTTTTCAAACAAGATTTGAAGTACCTCGGCCATCTTGTCAGTAGTGATGGTATTCACACCGATCCAGACAAAATCGCAGCCATTAAGGAGCTTACACCACCAACGAACATCCGAGGAGTACGGCAGTTCCTCGGTGTTGCATCCTGGTATCGACGTTTCGTACCTGACTTCTCCAAATTAGTTGTCCCACTCACGAGATTACTAAAGAAGGGTCGTCGATGGCAGTGGGGAGAGGAACAACAGCAAGCTTTCGAAAACTTAAAAGAGAAATTGACGACAGCACCTATATTAACGTGTCCAGACTTCAACAAAGAGTTTTCACTCCAGACAGACGCGTGCAACTATGGACTAGGTGCGGTACTCACACAGAACGATGACGACGGCGAAAAGGTCATCGCATACGCTAGCAGGACGCTGAACAAAGCCGAGCAAAATTACTCCGCGACCGAGAAGGAGTGCCTAGCAATAATCTGGGGTATTAGGAAGATGAGACCGTATCTGGAAGGTTACAAATTCCGTGTAATCACGGATCATCTTTCGCTAAAATGGTTAAATTCACTGGAGAACCCTTCAGGGCGGATAGCGAGATGGGCCCTAGAATTGCAACAATACAACTTCGAGGTAGTATATAGAAAGGGTAAGTGGAATATAGTAGCAGACACATTGTCTAGACAGCCTGTAGAAAACATAAATCACATCACCACTACGGACGACAAGTGCAGCTGGATCCAGAAGAAGATGGCAGAAGTGGAACGACATCCTGAGAAATTCAGCGATTACGCGATCAAAAATGAACAGCTGTACCGGCATATTCCCGGACCGACGAACGACGAAGATTGTGCAGCTTGGAAGCTATGCGTACCACGACAACAAAGAGCGAGAGTACTGAGGGAAAATCACGACGCCCCGAGCGCTGGCCACCCAGGTATCAGAAAGACGGTGACAAGGATAGCGAACCAGTATTACTGGCCAGGCATGTACCGGGACATACGGAAGCATGTATACTGCTGCGAGTCGTGTCAACGGTATAAACCAGCGCAGGACCAGGCCGCTGGCAAGATGCTGACACAGTTACCCGAAGAACCATGGGCCATTCTCTGCGTTGACTTCATCGGACCCCTACCAAGATCTAAACACGGCAATACGATGATACTCGTATTCTTCGACAAATTTTCAAAGTGGACGGAAATCGTGCCACTTCGACATGCTACCACAGAGACGCTGAAGAAAGCCTTCCGGGAAAGGATCCTAGCACGATATGGGGTTCCAAAAGTTCTCGTTACGGACAACGGCGTACAGTTCAGCAGCCGAAGTTTTCACACATTCCTACAGGATTTGGGAGTCAAGCAACAATTCACGGCACCATACACTCCCCAAGAGAACCCCACGGAAAGGGCGAATAGGAACGTTAAGAGAATCATAGCACAGATCAGCGATAACAAGCAAACACAATGGGATGATTTTATTCCAGAAATCTCGTTGGCACTAAACACGATGACATCAGAAACGACCAGTTTTACTCCAGCATTTCTTACACAAGGACGAGAACCCAGGCTACCAGGAGCACTTTATGACGAAGTCACCACGGGAACAGGAACCTCACCACAAAGTCCCGAATACAGAGGAAATCGGCTACGAGAAATCTACAAGATCGTCAGGAGAAACCTCGAGAGGGCATCTAGAGTCCAGGCCAGACACTATAACCTCCGGCGAAGAGATTGGAAGCCGGAAATAGGAACGCTAGTCCTACTCAAAACGCATTACCTGTCAAAGGCGATTGACAAATTCAATGCGAAATTGGCACCGAAGTTCGACGGGCCGTACAGAATTATGCAATATATTTCGCCCGTTATTGTCAAGCTGCAAGGAGTTGGGGAGCACAGGACCGATCGTAATAGTCGCACGGCACATATTAGCGACTTGAAACTATTCCACCAAAATGTTTAACCTTTTTAATAAAGTTTACATATTTGTCCAGTAGAAATGTGTTTAGTCGTGTTGTCCCCCTACGAAAGTTCATTGAACTGACTAACAAAATCTTATTCCAGATCCATTCGAAAACCAAAATTCTACAACATGGCTCGCATAATCGGAGTTTTAAAAACCTACGACCTAACTACGGAGGACAAGGACAACACCAAACCAACCGGACAACAGAACGGACAGGAGCAGAACAGACAGGACAAGGACAACATCAAACCAACCGGACAACAGAACGGACAGGGGACTCGGCTACGGGCGATCCTCATGGCAGACAACAAGACCATCGCTACGTACCCGAGAGGAGAGCGCGGCATTGCCATAAACATGGACGACTACGCCCGACTCGGCCCAGGACGATTCCTGAACGACACACTAATTGAGGTGTTTTTGCGCCACCTGTATGCAGAACAAGCCTATGACGAGCAACGAGAGAAGCTGTACGTGTTCAGCCCATTCCTCTGGCTCAAGATTGGACGCGCAGATGGTTCGGCTGCAGAGCGCCACGATGCCGTTAAACGTTGGACGAAGGGCGTCGACTTGTTTAAGAAGGAGTACATCCTGATTCCCATCAACCAGCAGCAACACTGGTTCCTGATGGTCATATGCTTCCCTGGCCAACGTGGAAGGAAGATGACCAATCTCCGCAACGAGGATGGCACATGGGCGGTGCGGGAACCATGCATACTTCAATTCGACTCCGTCGAACGGAGGCCACGCGTTGGAACCGCCCGACGCATTTGGGAGTATCTCCAAATGGAATTCACGGCCAAGAGACCCCAGGACGATGACCGCCGCTTTAACGAGGAGACTTTGCCACTACGAGTTCCGCAGGTACCGACGCAGACCAACGGCACCGACTGTGGTGTGTTCTTGCTACAATACGCTAGCAAGTTTGTACTGGAGCCATTCGTCGACTTTCGGGAGAAGCAGATCCACCGGCCGAACTGGTTCCCTGCTACCGACATCGACCGGAAACGTGCAGACATGGCCAAGCAAATCCGAGCATGGTCAAAGGAACAAGGCAATTCGGAGGATGCCTTCCCGAAACTGGCACAGCGTATGGCCGTCGGAGTCGCTCAGTCAACAGTCCCCGAAACGAGGAATTCGCCGGAACCACAGAAGGTCGCAGCACCCGTCTACGTCGACCCATTGACCGGAGCTTCGTACGATGACCTCTACCGGGAGATGGACAGCCACTGCCTTCCCGCATTGCCACAAACGGTCACGCTGACGGACGAGCAGATGCCACAAAAGGTACGGACGCCAAAGGAGTGGGTCTTCAACAGCATTGACGAAGTGGAGAAGAACGCAACATCGATGTTCGATCCGGAAATAATACAGGGGATCCGGATGCGGTGCAGTCATCTGGAATCGGGGAACCGGAGGAAACGACGACGTCTGCAATGCCGCATTCAGGATACCAGAATCACGATAACCCCCAACAAGATCGTGATCCTTCAATCCCCGGAAAGTGGAGAGGGAGTGTAAGGGAGATTATACCTCCCCTACAAATTTGCGTAAGGATGTAGAACCTGGCCTGCTTCCCCACTGAGCTGGCCCTGTGAAAATCGTTTTCACGAGGCTCAGTAACCTCGAATTGTGCGGTCCCAATTTGGGGTGGATTTAACTCTATAACCACCAAAAAAAAATATATTTCACCAAACCTGAAAGTACAAGAGGTGAAAAGCACACCAGCTACAGTGTGCAACGAAAACTTGAAAGAACTTCCAATTTAGCAGCCAAACGTAACAACAAACACACACAAGAAATCGGACCGAAATTTAGCAGCCAAACGCAACAACAAACACACACAAGAAATCGGACCGAAATTTAGCAGCCAAACGCAACAACAAACACACAAGAAATCGGACCGAAATTTAGCAATCAAATGCAACAACAAACACACACAAGAAATCGGACCGAAATTTAGCAATCAAACACAACAACAAACACACAAGAAATCGGACCGAAATTTAGCAGCCAAACGCAACAACAAACACACACAAGAAATCGGACCGAAATTTAGCAACCAAACACAACAACAAACACACGCAAGAAACCGTATGCAGATTTACAAGTAAAAGCATAAAAACCCATTAGAAAAGAAGTCACTCTACCTTTGAAGGAAAATAAGATCTAATGCAACAACAAATGCAAAGGTTTACGCACGAAGAGTGCAAAAAGGGAGTTGAAGGTGACCCTAATTAAATGTAGTAAACAAAGGGATTAATCCAAGGTCGACAATTAAGATTGCGAAAAGGTAAAATTATGAAATAAACAAAAGGATTAATTCAAGGCCACCCATAAGCAATCAAGGAAAGTACCGTTAGCCTTTGGTGTATAAAAGCCGCCGCAAATGAACACTCGCTCTCTTTTGGAAAACATACGCTGTACGGGTGAGTCGACTTTTTAGCTAACTAATATTATTTTTACGTCCAGTGCTTGCAAGTGTGGACACAAAGGAATCCTTGAATCCTTCCGAATACTCTTAATCCTTTTAAATCCAGTGCTTTTAAGTGTGGACCATCGTCGTAAAACAAATCCTAGAATCCTTGAATCACCTTTTGCACTTTTTTGAGTCCAGTGCTCGTAAGTGTGGACAAGCAACGTAAAACAAATCCTAGAATCCTTGAATCACCTTTTGCACTTTTTTTGAGTCCAGTGCTCGTAAGTGTGGACAAGCAACGTAAAACAAATCCTAGAATCCTTGAATCACTTTTGAACTTTTTTGAGTCCAGTGCTCGTAAGTGTGGACAAGCAACATAAATCAAATCCTAGAATCCTTGA
Organism: Thecophora atra; assembly: GCA_937620795.1. Taxonomy (NCBI): domain Eukaryota; kingdom Metazoa; phylum Arthropoda; class Insecta; order Diptera; family Conopidae; genus Thecophora; species Thecophora atra. Next base: position 46,695,214 of record OW569398.1, read on the forward strand.
ATCATTTTTTAACTTTTGAGTCCAGTGCTATTAAGTGTGGACTAGCAACGTAAAACTAGCCTTTGAGCACTGCCTTTTCTTGAATCACTTACCCTTAAGGTAAGCCACTTACGAATCATTTATGAATCACTTATGAATCATTTATGAATCTTTTATGAATCATTTATGAATCGCTTAAAAAATCCCAAAAATCGCAATGAATAAAAGTATACTAATATCCGACAAAAATGCCAAAGACATTAAAAAATGGCACAACAATTCGCCAATATACAAAAAATAAATACCAATTATTAACGTATAAAAAAACCTTAATTTTGTCTAAAATCAATAATAAACAAAATAAATATGTAAATTCAAAAATATAAAGTTTATAAAGTCATTGATCTGCTTTAAGTATGTGTGGAATTAATTTAATTCATAGCAAAATTGAAAAATTTTGAATATATTTTGAATCTACGTTCTTCAAGAATTTTAAGTTCTCTACGCAGAAACGTTTCAAAACTTCTCTTGAAGCTGTAACTAAGAAGTTTCAATAATTGTTTTCGAAAGTTATGAGTTATATTTACACTTGGTTCATGTGATTTTGTTTCAATTTCTATTACACCTCCGAAGTGCAATGTTGAATAATTATTCCGCAAACATTTTCTGAAATCCCAAACCTTTTAAAAAATCTAAAAAAATTCGCAAAGCCAAGTGTAATTAAAAAATTCCAAGCGACGCAAATTCCCAGAGCCTTTTTAAAAATCCCAATTTGGGAAAAATCCCATAAAAACGGCAACAATAGTCCCACCATTTATGCAATTTTTTATGCGGCTTTGTGCTACACAATAACGAAGGATATTTATTTCAGACATTTCTAATTCGCTATCCATACTTATGTACATACTCGTATGTATGCATTTTGGAACAGAATATATAAAGATTGGAAAAATATAATAACAGACAAGAATGATAGAATACAAGATTACGCATTGCGCAGGTCCGTCATTCGATGTCAGAAATTTTGAGAAGCGGTGTCGCGGTTGCGTGACGTAACATTTGCGAATTTCTTGTGTTGTGCATACAAATAAAAATTAATTAATGTGTTAATATCCGAAATAAGAAAGTACTAGAAGAAATATGCATTGTAAAGTGAAGAACTCTAAAAGTTATAATTATGGAAAAACTTCTAACACTGGTCTCTTCCGATTTCCGTCAGACAAGGCGATAATATGGAAGTGAAAAAATGTGCCGTCGACAGAAATGTTTAAATCCTAAAAATGCATATATCTGCATTAAGCATTTCACGCCTAAACTTCCTACACCTGCAGCAGAAGATTTATTTCATTTTATAATATTGCAAATAATTTAAAACATACACTGCCTTTCTACTTTTAGAAGCAAAGAAACCAAGGTGTTTACTTTCAGGAATTAATTTCACTTTATACATATGTTATTATGATCACTTTATGTAATGTTTCCAAACATTTCATTTAAACACGACTCATTTCTTTAAAATTTAATAAAATAATTCAATGTTTACACTTTTACGTTGACTATGCATACTCTTATGGCGTTTCCGACACATTCCTTCGCAACGATGACGTAGATGCAGAGAACGAAACATTTTGAAACCTGATCTGCGCAATCTTGAATTCTATCATTCTTGAATAACAGTAGTATAAACAACGAGTATATATTAATATATAGTAATATATACTCGTTGGTATAAATATACTACTTAACCCAGTTTCACAGCGCTCGGTTAAATGCTTAGTTAAATTTATATTCATGTAAAAATTCTACTTCTACCTAGTCCACTTTTGAGTCTTTTTTATCAAAACCAGATTTTTTACCAAAACTCCAAATACTTTTGAGTTTATAATTTCTTTCGAGGAATTATTGAACCATTTCCAGAATTCCACATCTGAAAATGGTTCTTCTTCCTAAATAGGTTCCTGCGGTTCAAAGGATCAAAGACCTTTCCTCACTTAAAGTAAAAAACTTTTAAGCGCCACAGTGGTAGGGATAGCGCAGGACTAGATATTAGGCCAACATTTTCCTTTATTAGGCGCTGACTAACAAATAATCACATTTATGGGATTATTTCTCATTCAACGCATTTAATCATATGAAAAATAGGAAAAGATAGCTTAACACGTTTTTTATAAAGGTGCAAACATGTAAAGGTGATTATTGGGGGCATCGGTTTTCTTGTTGTCAATAATCATTTCAATATAATTTAAATTCATTTCATTTTTTATTGTGCATATATTGTACATTATTTTTCATCATATTTAATATTAGTCTGTGATTTAATTTTAATTTTTTTTTGGTTGATTGTGATTTTATTTCTTCCGATCTCATATGAATTCTGATATTATTTCTATAAAATTTAATTGAATCTTGTATTCATTTATATTTTCTAATTTTTTATTTTATTACTTCTTTATTTAATTTTCTTGTTGCAATTGGACCACAATTGAACCGACACCTTAATAAAAAACAGTATGCCGTTAATAAGCGTTGGTGTGGAAATGCACGCAAAGCTTATAATTTCTATTAATTTTATGCATTTCAATAACAATTAAACCGAAAAATCTCTACTACAGCGACATCTATTAATCGCAAAGAAATTCTTCAACTATAGATTGCTTATAGATTGAATAAAAAAAAATAATTAATAGAAACGTTGTCCGGTTGAAAAACCTGCTCGAAACTCACCCCATAATCTTATGATAATGTGGTAACAAAATAAAACGGATTATTTTCAAAGTTTTCGTGCTTAGCAATAGTTGCTTTTAGCTTGTTCGAAACGTACAATTTCACCATACAATCAAATACACTGTACGTGAGATAACAACTTATAGATCGGGGAATTCAGTAAAATTTTTGTTATGGGAGAAAAAACGTGGTTCGTACCAAAGTTTTTTTTACATTTCAAATGTAGATGGTGCCATTTTAGCACTTGCTTACCGATTCTCAGTAGTTATTTAAAATATTATATTATATAAAATATGATTTATATATATTGTGTAATACTTTTAATAAATAGTTTCATATTCTGATCTAACACAAGACATCTGATTATAACTTATGAAAATTTTTGTCCATTCAATTCTGTTTAACCCTTCTAATATTTATAATGGGAGTAAGATGGGAGAATTTATGATGCAAGTGAACGAAATGTTGAGAGATTCCTTTAAATTAATAAATGTGTTATATGTATGTACATATATGAAAAATGTTTTTATTTAATTTAAAATCTTAAAACTTATTAAAAAATACATACAAAATGATCAGCGTATTTTGAAATAAAATGAGGATTATGTTCAAAGATGCCTATCGATATAAAGTCGCTAGTCGGTCGATTCTGTTAACATGATTTATAAAAGTTCAGAATTCAAAAGAAGAAAAACTTCTAAACCTAGAAGAAGTACATTATAAAAGCTTTTGTTGGGTTAGACCAAAGATTATAGAATACATATTCTATAATTCTATAATCTTAGCTTAGACTCTACTAATAGTCGTCGCCTTCTCTGAGTAACAATCTGATATTTACAGATAGAATTTACACATTATCTTATTAACCAAGAGAGATATAAGACTTTGATTTCTCATTTCTGCACGTTTAACTTATCTACGTTGAACTTATCTTATCGCAAAAATTCATCTAAATTTGATTCCTTACCTATCCAAACCAGATGATTTTTTAGTTTATAAATAATTGAAAAAATTTAATGAAATGAATAAAATTTCACAATAGTTAATTAGTAAACGCATAATGAAGAGTAAGCGTTTAATAATTAATAAGTTTAATATTAGAGATACCATATACTTATTTAGCGATATTTACTAATAATCTTTTGTGGTCATCATTAGTTTTGTAAAACTAATATGAAATGGAACATGTGTCTACAAGTGTGTGAGTTCAAATTTTAATATAAGTTTCAGTTTCCTAGAGAAATAATCATATTTATGTACAATATATTAAAAGGTTTAATATATGTATTATATATTGTATATATATTTTATATATATAACGAAAATTAAAAATTATGCGAAAATTATAATTTCGGAGGAAGTAGGAATTGTTTTTTGCACCAAAAAAAATTATTGAAGCTCATTCCTATGCGTAGGAGGAACAAGGTATTTAAGGTATAGATGGCGCTGGCGATTTCAAGGTTTTTAAAATTATTCAAAGACGCAACCCTGACGCGGCGAAAGAGGTGAATAAATTTCATCGTTTAATTATTATTCGCCGCAAATGTTAAGTAGCAGTTGCTGTTAAGTAGATATTCGCTGAGGTTTTACAAATTTGGTACTAACTTCACAGCGGTACTTCAGACTCTACATTTTTCCTGATCAAAATTCTGGAAAATAACGGATTATTTATGTGACCCAACACCAATCTATATAATTTTCGTTTTTACTCTAATTTTACTATGTACATAGATGGCGCTGAAATGTTTTGTCTTGTAGCAAGACTTTGAAAACGCCATCTTACTGTGGAACATTGTTCTAGATAAATGAGTTATTCATCGATTCCCATCTGAGACATCTGAGACGATTATCGTCTGGAATCAGACGATTGCAAATTAGTTGTCGTCATAACATTTGATTTTGTAGGTTGCTTCCCGTGCGTTCAATTGTGTATCTGGCATTATTAATTATTTCAATTGAAGATTTTCTTTGTGTGTGAAATCCAATTGTGGGCGTGTTTAAATGTGCTACATGCATTATGGGCAACCAATTTTTAAGTTACTATATTATGCGTTAGCAACTTTTTGATTTAATATTATTTTTTGACAAACAGGCTTGGAAAACAATTTCAATTTTTTTTTTGGGATGTTTGCGACTTAATTAATAACAAAAAAACGACATTTCAATCCGATTTTATTTTAATCTGAAATATTTTTTACAATATACAACTAGTAGGCTATGTCAGAAAGTTCACATTATAAATATGGTCCAATTTTGCGGTTACTTGTGTTAATGGATACTTCAGAAACATATCATTTTCGTATCTGATGAAGAATATATTCAAGTGTTCAGAGAAAGGCGAAATATGCATCTAAGTAAATCCATATTTTTGGTTTTAGAAAGAATGTAGAGTTTTGAAATGTTGATTTAACCAACTTTGCCAATAATATGTTAACGTCACTAGGCTTCCAAAACTGACTCAAAATCGAAACTTGTCCTGTCTCGAAAGGTATGTATGTGATATAAAATTAGCACTTAAATTTAATCAAAAAAAATACATATGTATGTAGTAGTAAAGCAAATTTGGGTCATTAAGCGCCGTTTTCACAATGTTCTGTTAATTGCTTACCGGCACTTTAACCGGAGGATAAAAAAAAGGTTTGCACCTAAAGATTTAATTGAATTTGTCTACAGACATTGTGTGTTGGCTTTGATTCTTGTAAACAATTTTGCAGTCAAGAATATTTACGTCAAATAAATTAAAATCGAACCACAAAAAATATGATGTTATCATATTTGATAAATAACAATAATAAAAGACAAAACACGAAAAAAGAAAAGGTGTTCAGGAAATGCCAAAACATCCGTTTATTTGTTTTCCAGGATGTGCGCCTTTTGATGCGCAAGTTCCACTAATATTATTTCTTCGCTGGTGGTAAAATTTGGCGACCATTTCGTATCCATTTTTATTTCTTGAATGATTTTTGAAAGTATAATGCAGTATTTATTGATCAGCTGTTTGATTTTCTTACAAATGTAATAGAAGAAACGTCAGATTTCTTACAACTTGTAGTTACCGAAGGTTTGTTAACCTAAGGTTGGTTAAAACCAAAATTTCGAACCTCCGGTCAACTAACCTTCGGTTAACCATAAGTTTAACCGAACATTGTGAAAACGGCCCTAAAAACAACAAATTTGTTAATTTCTGAACATTTAGCTGCACTTTTGACGGAAAAAAAAAAATCGGCCTCATACAACCTCTTCTGTTTCTAAATACAAAAATTTTGTGATTCAAGCAAGCTTTAGCTTTTTTGTTTTTCTTAAACGATTATTCAATATTTGCACAATTTCGTGATTGTTGAAACAACAAAAGGGTTGGTTCCTTCTAATAAAAGAAAGTTGGTTTCACTAAATGCAGTGATGTGATTGTGGAAGGTTAAAACCAATTGGTATGCAACATTTCGCATATTTATCAAATCTTTTGTTTTTTAAGCTTTACTTTAACTGTCATACTTCCGCATTTTTATTTCCTTAAGGCCTGATTAGACGCACTTGGCACGTAACTCGAACAACTTTCGAAGAACATGGTTGTTCACGAGTTTCAGAGGGTACGGGCCAGAGGGTACCATTGCCAGTAGTTAACCTAATGTTCGTAATTGGGTATTTTTTGTTTTGTGGGATTTAAGTTGATTAAAAAAAGACAAATAGGTCGGATAAGGGCAATATTTCATAGCAGCTTCACAATATATCGAGAATTGCTTAACATTATGGAAAAGAGATTGTATAAAATTTTTTAACGAAAAATTACATTACTTTGATAAAGAAAAAAAAAACAACTTCGAAAACAGCGCCGAGTTTGATATTGATTAAGCCACACGCTTTTGCTGTCACTTCGTTCTTCGAACTTAAAAAATAGCAGCAAGTTATGTTCTCAATATGCATAAGAACCAATGAAATTCGGATTGCTCTTATCTCTTTTGATTGTTTCAATCTGTTTTTCCATGAATTAGGACTAACAATTATCAGATGTGTATGATACGCAAACAACAAAAATTTTGTAAAACATTTTCCTGCAATAAAAACACAAAAATACCTTCAAAACTCAAGATATTTTTCCATGAAACTTTTCTATGCATTAATTCTTTAATTTTGTTAAAAATTAATTGTTTAAATTAATTGCTAAAAATTAGTAAAAAATTTGAAGAAAGTAATGTAAAATCCAGAGGTGTCGTTCTGCATGCGAGTCCTTCTCAAAAGGACTTACGTATCAAGAGCGACTAATCATGCCTTTACTATGCTTATTATTTCATACGCCAAAAAAATTCGTTTCGCCTACTAATTGCCTTTGATAAAATTTTTACGTTTATAACAAATTATCTTGATAAAAATGAATGACAGTAAAAAACATAAGATAAGTTGCTGTTGAATTATGAATATTGCATACGGCGGAAACGAAATAGGAAGGTTTCGTGTTGTAGGAGGCCTGCGGTTATAGGAGGCGTCAGTAATAACCAGACACAGTCGCACATTAAAAAAAACAGATTGATTTATGTATAAAGTATTTAGTTTATAAATGATCGTATTTTTTTTCAGGAAAAAGAAAATTCTCGGAGGTCCAGCATTTCCGCAGACACATTTGCTATAAATTTGGCATTGTGTTTGCAGGAATGTAAAATGGATGTGTCAGCGATTGATACACCATCCTTAAATATAGTTTTAAAAAACGCATATGCTTAAAATTTCCTTTTCTTACTATTTCAAATATGCGCGATTTAAACTACATTCGAAACTTTTATACAAGAAATAAGTCTGATATACGACATTTGGTTTTGAAATATTTAGAAAGTAACCCCAGAAAATCAATAAGTCATATTTCCAATAAAAACGATAGCGAAAACCCAGATAGCTCAATGCGTTTGTCTACTTCTGACCGCGAAATATGTCAATGTCAATCTGAAGACACTACGGGTATACATGAACAAAAATTGCAATTACATAAAGAAACAATATCTGAGCATGCAGGCGCTATATCATCGGAACAACTACATGATAGCTACGAAACTTCGGCTCCAGTGCTCGAATCACATTACCATACTGCACAATATGATTTACCTTACAGTATTGAATCAGAAGACAACCAAGCTATCGAACAAAGAATCCCAAACAAAGATAATCTTCATCTGAAGCTGACTAAAGACGAATATTACAATATAATAAATAAAGAAACTAACGAATTAAATAAAGAGTATTTATTTTATCAAAGACCATTAATGGACGTCATGTGTGCTGGTGTCAAAATTAAAATCAAAACAAATCAATTACCTATACCGAATTATTTTAGTTTGCAGACATTCTAATTGTAGAAAGTTTATCCCAAATATACCAAAGCCGCTACTAGATGAACCGATTGTATTAGTCCCGGTAAGATATCAAGGGGAAAAAAATCATGTGTCACCAATTGCAGGACAGGTCCGTGGCAAGAACAGGCAGCTCTTAAAACACCACTTATTAAATATGTACCCCCAAGAATACCGACAAGAGGCAGTAGAAAACTGCGATAAGAAGCTGCTTATAGAAGAAAACAATTTACAAAATATTTATTCTGATTGCACAATAAGAAAAATTCGAAGCGAAGCTATTAATGAAAGAGATCTTGACAGTAATGATTTCAAAGATGTGATGCAAATAATGGACGCTGAAGAGAAAAGTGGAGATATATACGTGCAAAAACTGTCGAAAAAGCTAGACGTACATTTGACTACTCAGCGTCAAATAACATGTGCCAAATTATGTGCAAGTAGAGATAACATATTAGGTCATATTGATGCCACTGGTGGTATTGTGAGAGATCTTCCAGAAGCTGGTCGTAGAATTTACTATTACGCTATTGTTATAAAAACTAGCAGTGAGAGAACATTAGCAATAGCAGAAAGAATAGCATGTTTGCATGACCAAAATTCTATAGAATATTGGCTTTCTTCGTTCAAAGAAAAATGCATAGAGGTACATGCTTGGCCAATTTTTACGACATAAATATCTGATTTTAGTATGGCGTTCTTAAACGCAGCCTGCCTTGCATTTAATAAAATGGAACTGCTAGATTATATTAATTTAACGTACGAACTTGTTGTTCGCGGGCGAAACATTATGACCGACTATATCGTTATCAAATTATGTGTATCATATTTTCAACATAATTTGGCCAAGGAAATAAATATTCACTTTGAAAAAGCCACTGCAAATATAGTAAAAGAATTTATATCCTATCTTTACGATGAGGATGTGTAACGAACTTTACTTTGCCGAGATAATCTCAGCGGATGTCCAGGGTTCGTGTACAAGACCTGATACAGTAAAGTACACCAGATTCTGATTTTCCTTTACGCTTTATTTAAACTTAAGATTTACTATTATATATTTAATAGTATATTAAACTATACATACAATGTTAATAGTTATTAATTATATATATTTATCAGTTAAGGTTTAAGTAATAAACTATGCTATGCAGTGTATGATGTTGTATTTCTCTCTGGAACTATGTTCGTCTACGTTATAGCTGATCCTCGGTGAGTCTGCGTCCTCGAAAGGACAATGGACACGTTCTTGCAAATGGATGTGCTCGTCGTTTGTACTCTGGTGGGCTTACGCATGCACACAGGGGTTGAATTAGTGAGATGGTGGGCTTACGCAACCATACATCTACAACTCGAATTGCCTTGTGCAGTTCGGAATACTGGTGAGCTTACGCAATCACGCAGTGGGGTGAATTAGTGAGATGACGGGCTTACGCAACCATACATCCACAATTCTAATGGTCTATGTCGTTTGAGTCACTGGTGAGCTTACGCAATCACACAGTACGGTGTAAGCTGCGAGTTGACGGGCGTACGCAACCACTCAACTGCTCCCACAAAGGATTCTGTCGAATATCGTCCTTGCGTGAATATATTCGTCGTCTTTGTTTGGTTCTTACTCTTTGATGTGGTTCTTCCTGCGGCGCTTCTGGTTTTACCTCATTGACTCTATTCTTCAAATGCGAACACACTCACTTGCACGACTGACTTGGTACGACTGAATTCTCTACTCATTATTCACTGTTCACTGTTTTAAAGTATACTCTGCTGGGTTTTAACTCTGCACTTCACGAAGTCTCGGCTCAAGCTCAACTGAATCTGAATGCCTGTTGCTTGTTTCTTCCTGCTTTTATATTCTTCGGTTGATGCTTGTGATGTTCGCAGCGTCGTCCCGTTGTTTATTAGTTCGTAAACAAGTTCCCGTTTTCTCCGCTATGTTCGAACGCTTTGCTCGTAAACAAGTTCCCGTTTTCTATGTTCTGCTTTGCTGTTTGACCTTGCTCGGCCGATGCCCTCGATCACGCGTTCTTCCGCCGTTTCCTTTTGTGCGTTAATCTTTTGTCTTCTCGTTCGCGAAGCGCAAAACGGTAACTTGCTCAGTTCTTTGCCTCGTCTCTTGTCCTTGACTTGTGCACGCAGGTCAACGTTCGCTTGCTTGATTGTTGTGCGTTATTTTTTAGTACTTCTAAAAATTATCGTCACACTCCCTCCTTACCTCGGAGACTGCATCCTTGCATCACTCGGCTCGTTATTATCTCTGCACTTTGATTTACGCATGTCCAACACTGATTGTATCTTCTTAATCTTAATATTTTCTTAGTTTAGACTTAACATACTTTCTTATGTTTTAACATTTAGTTATTTAATTTAATTTCTTCGATGTAGCTAAATTTAGCTTTGCTTACTTTACAACACTATTCTTTTATTATTTCTATCTTCTAAACTATAATGTTCTATGGTTCACTACTTATCATAACACTTTCTACATGTATATACTTATTTCATAACAACTTCCTGTTTCTTATATAAATTTCTATTTCTTATATACATACATTTTATTTCTTATCTATATCCATTTCTATTTCCTATATCTATAACTTTATTCCTTATATAATTTGTAGTTATTCATGACATAAATTTTCCAACTCTTAAGTTTTCGCCTTCCGTTCTTGTGTGAACTCCTCCACACGTTGATCTTTGTATATATGTTTCTTTGTTTTGTGGCTTCTTCTTTTTCAATTATGTATATGGGTCAGAAACTTGTTTGGAGTTCATGGCTTCTCTTTCTCACTGTGTTTCTTATGTGTTCGCGTCTTATGTGCATTGACGGAGTTGTTAGATTTCCGCTAATTCTTGGTGTACATTTCTTTGAGTTCTTCAAACTCTCTCGAATTCAACCATGTACATTGGTCAAGAACTTCTTTGAAGTTCAAGGTTTTCTGACTTCTATGTATTTATTCTCGTTGATGCTTTATTTACTGGATTTTCAAGTTCAAGTGTGTTGACTTTGGATTCGTTTACTTTTCGATCGCTTGTGTTTGTTGTTGCTGATGTTGCTTTTGTTTTCCTTTTACTTTCTTTAGTCCGTTTTTATGTATTTGTTATTTCTAGACTATGTTTTATTTCTTATGTGTACCTCTTCAAGTAATTGTTTCCTTAATATTCAAAGACGATAATCCATGACATTATATTGATTCTTATCTTTTTGCCTTAATATTAATTCTTCTTGATATTACTCTGATTCCGTACTTAATATCCATCCAATACCAATTGCTGTTATATATTTAATATTAATTCCAATTTCGATTTCATTATTTATTTCGATCGCAATTTCCTTAATAATTTTTCCTTATATAATATAGTGTAAAATTTTTGTATTTTTTTTTTTAAATTCTTAGCCTTCTCGGGGTTAGCTTTAGCCCTCACCTCTTTGTTTCCTTATTTCAGGTGATTCGTGCATTGTCCGTCCTATATCATCATCCTAAAAGTGATAATTTTCGCTATAACTCGTGTACCATGCACTTGGAATGATCGATCCTTCCAATCGTCTTTGGTGTAACCCCACTTGTTTTCCAATACTTGATGTGACATTCTGTTGTATTATTTCTTCGTGTGTTTGTTTTGATTCATGTTAAATATATTTCAGTTCTAATGGCTATTTTTTTTTTATTATATAAAGGAATAAATTTTAAAGCATAATTTTGTGGATTTATAAAGGTGAAATTAAGCATAAGGTAAAACACACATTCACATCGTCGTTGCGTGTCCAATCTCAGCTTCGGAAACTTGGTAAGTAACCTTTATGTTTACTCTTAGTTTCATTGTTTTCTTGTTTTAGGTTTTCATAGGATAATGTATTCGATGTGTTTCTTGCTGACGATGCCACTGTCTTCTTGAACATCGGATGATTTTAGGTGAGTTATTGTGTTCTTGGGTACAGTATGTACTTCAACACTTTTATTATATTGTTTATTAACGTTTTATGTCTTTCAGACTTCGCTGTTCCTTGTCTTGCCGCATTATAGGTTCGGTTCGGTGTAGTCGTGCTTCACGTCGTCGAACGACGTCGTCGTCGTTCAAACAAGTTTATGTGTTTTTTTTTTCCTTCGCGTGTTCGTTTAATTTAGTGCAAATCTGTTTCGTCTAGTCGTTCTTGACCTCGGTATTTTGCACCCCTTGTGCTGGACTAATTTGTCTTCATATTGTTTTGAGAACTCTAGTTATTCATTCGGTTATCCGGATTACTGTCTTCACGTCGCGTAGTTACATTTGCTTCGAGTGTTTGATGATGGAACTCCTTAAGTTCGCTTACGTGCGCTGTGCGAGTTCGAGTTTCTCCGTCTTTTCTAACTTTCACGATTACTGGTGATATAAAGTCAACCACGTAATAAGGACCTTCAAACCTTGGTGCCAATTTCGCCGCGAAATTGTCCACTGCTTTAGACAGGGGATGTTGTTTCACCAACACTGCTTGGCCAACTAAGGGTTTCCACTGACGACGTCGCAAGTCGTAGTGTCGTGCTTGTTATTGTGCTGATTGTTGCATGTTTCTGCGGGCTACTTGATACGCTTCCATGAGTTTCGTTGCTCTCCCTTGCGCGTCGTTACTTTCGTGTCCCGTCCCATTCGTGACTCCGTCATATAGTGTCTTCGGTAGTCGCAGTTCTCTTCCTTGTATAAGGAAAGCTGGGCTATACCCCGTACTTTCTGATACACTGCCATTGATGGCTAAAGATACCTCTGGCAACATCTCGTCCCAGGCTTTGTGGTGACTTCCTGCGAGTTGCGCGATCATTGTTTTCAACGTTCGATTAATGCGTTCCGTCGGGTTTTCTTGTGGTGTGTACGGTGCTGTGTATTGGTGCCTGATGCCCATTTCCGCCAGAAAGTTGCGGAAACTTCGACTCGTAAATTGTGCTCCGTTGTCAGAGATCAGAACTTTAGGTACACCAAAGCGCGCCAGAATCCGTTCTCGAAAGGCTTTCTTTAGGTTCTCCGTTGAGGCTTTGCGTAGAGGTACCATTTCGGTCCACTTGGAGAACTTATCGAAGAACACCAACAACATGCAATTTCCATGTTTCGACCGTGGAAGCGGTCCCACGAAATCGGTGCATAGTGTTTCCCACGGACTTTTCTCGATTTTTGACAGCATATGTCCTGCTGGTTTGCGTTGACTCGGTTTATATTGTTGACTATTGTAAACTATTTACACCCTCGGACATATCGTTTAATATCCCTGAACATTCCAGGCCAATAATACTTAGCGGCAATTCTTGCAGATGTCTTTCGTATACCGCCGTGTGCGGCACATGGGTTATCGTGGTTTTCCTGTAATACTTGTGCTCGTTGGTTCGTTGCGACGCATAACTTCCAGGGTATGTATTCCTCGTCGTCTAAAGTGTTCGCAATATGGCGGTAGAGTTGACCATCCTGTATGATGTAGTCGTTGAACTTCTGAGGGTTTTCTTTGACGTCTTTGATCCTTTTGTCCAACCATGGACACGTGCCTCTATCTGCTTTACTGTCCACTGCGCTGATTCTCCCTGCGGTTTCTTCTGGTTGACGCGATAAAGCGTCGGCAACAACATTTAACTTTCCTCTGCGATATTTTATGTCAAATCTGTACTGCTGCAATTCGAGTGCCCATCTGGCAATTCGTCCTGACGGATTCTCGATCGAGTTCAACCATTTTAGAGACAGGTGGTCCGTGACTACGATGAAATGGTATCCTTCGAGGTATGACCGCATTTTCCTGATTCCCCAGATAATTGCTAGGCATTCCTTTTCTGTTGCAGAATAATTGCGTTCCGCTGGATTCAGTCGTCGACTTGCATATGCGATCACTCGCTCGTTCCCGTCGAATTCCTGTGTGAGCACCGCTCCTAAACCAAAGTTGCTTGCGTCCGTCTGTAGCGTGAATTCTTGCGCGAAGTCTGGACAAGCCAGCACCGGCGCTTCTGTCAGCTTGGACTTGAGGGTATTGAATGCCTCCGCTTGTGGTGCATCCCACTTCCAGTGTTTTCCCTTCTTCAGCATTGACGTCAGCGGTTGTACTATGTCGGCGAAGCCTGGTACGAATCGACGATACCACGATGCTATGCCGAGATACCGGCGTAGTTCTCGAACATTCGTTGGCGGCTTGAGTTGCTGAATCGCAGAAACTTTGTCCGGGTCCGTGTGAATCCCTTGTTCGCTGACCATGTGTCCTAAGTATTTCACTTCCCGTTTAAAGAAATCGCACTTGTCAACGTTAAGCCTGAGATTTGCCTGACGTAGTCGACGGAAAACTTCTTTTAAATTCTTGATGTGCTCTGCCAACGTGGACCCTGTGACTATTATGTCGTCCAAATAAGCAAATGCGTACGGCTCCAAATCTGCCCCGATGACTTGGTCTAGTGCTCTCTGGAAAGTTGCTGGGGCCGAGTGTAACCCAAAGGGCATTACTCGCCAATGAAACAAGCCCCTGCCGTGTACGGTAAAAGCCGTGTACTGCTTGCTGTTCTCATCCATGGGAATCTGCCAGTAGCCATTCTTCAAATCGAGACTGCTTATGTATTTTGCGTCTCGTAGCCGGTCTAGAATATGTTGAATTCGTGGAATTGGATATGCGTCCGGAACAGACTTTGCGTTCAACTGGCGATAATCGATGCATAGTCGCCATTTTCCCGTTTTCTTCTTCACTAACACTATGGGCGCACTGAATGGACTATGGGACGGTTCAATGCACCCGTTCTCCAGTAATGCGTTGACTTCTTCGTTGATCACTTCTTGCATGGCTGGATTTCGTGGAAAGTAACGTTGTTTGATTGGTCTCTCGTCTCGCATGATGATCTTGTGACTCGTAATGTGACTTGGACCCCTGATGTCTTCGAATTTCTTCAGCTCTGCTTGTAGAATTTTTGTTGCCTCCTCCATGGTAACCTCACGACTCTCTTGTATGGTTGTGCACCTTGTGTATGATGTTGGCACCTGATGTTCTGTCAGCTTCAGTGTCTGGCCACCACATTTAATGGTAGTACCGGTGGAGCATAAAAAGTCCATACCCAAGATGATGTCATCGACGACTTCTGGTAAAACCAGCATTGACATTTTAAAGGTCTCCTTCTCTAAGCTAATCTGCAGTGTAATTTCGCCCACGCTGTTCCTCATATTCGCTGTCTTCTTCTCGGACCAAGCGCCAGTTTTACGTCGGTGCTTCTCCTCGAGTGCGTTGAGCTCTTCATTTACAGCGGCCTCGTGGACCCCATTTACGATCCAAGCGCTGAATCGTCTTCGTTTCTCCTTACTGGAGCCTGCAGTGGATACGCCATACGTCTCCATGGCTTTCACCAGTTCGTCGTTGGAGAGCTCGTGTACCCAACTGACACGAACCATCCTTCGGCCTTCGATGTGTGTATTATAAGTGTATGACTTTGCAAACTTAAGTCCCTGCTCGGGCGCCACTTGTAACGAACTTTACTTTGCCGAGATAATCTCAGCGGATGTCCAGGGTTCGTGTACAAGACCTGATACAGTAAAGTATACCAGATTCTGATTTTCCTTTACGCTTTATTTAAACTTAAGATTTACTATTATATATTTAATAGTATATTAAACTATACATACAATGTTAATAGTTATTAATTATATATATTTATCAGTTAAGGTTTAAGTAATAAACTATGCTATGCAGTGTATGATGTTGTATTTCTCTCTGGAACTATGTTCGTCTACGTTATAGCTGATCCTCGGTGAGTCTGCGTCCTCGAAAGGACAATGGACACGTTCTTGCAAATGGATTTGCTCGTCGTTTGTACTCTGGTGGGCTTACGCATCCACACAGGGGTTGAATTAGTGAGATGGCGGGCTTACGCAACCATACATCTACAACTCGAATAGCCTTGTGCAGTTCGGAATACTGGTGAGCTTACGCAATCACGCAGTGGGGTGAATTAGTGAGATGACGGGCTTACGCAACCATACATCCACAATTCTAATGGTCTATGTCGTTTGAGTC
Organism: Thecophora atra; assembly: GCA_937620795.1. NCBI lineage: Eukaryota > Metazoa > Arthropoda > Insecta > Diptera > Conopidae > Thecophora > Thecophora atra. Next base: position 46,711,249 of record OW569398.1, read on the forward strand.
ACTGGTGAGCTTACGCAATCACACAGTACGGTGTAAGCTGCGAGTTGACGGGCGTACGCAACCACTCAACTGCTCCCACAAAGGATTCTGTCGAATATCGTCCTTGCGTGAATATATTCGTCGTCTTTGTTTGGTTCTTACTCTTTGATGTGGTTCTTCCTGCGGCGCTTCTGGTTTTACTTCATTGACTCTATTCTTCAAATGCGAACACACTCACTTGCACGACTGACTTGGTACGACTGAATTCTCTACTCATTATTCACTGTTTTAAAGTATACTCTGCTGGGTTTTAACTCTGCACTTCACGAAGTCTCGGCTCAAGCTCAACTGAATCTGAATCCCTGTTGCTTGTTTCTTCCTGCTTTTATATTCTTCGGTTGATGCTTGTGATGTTCGCAGCGTCGTCCCGTTGTTTATTAGTTCGTAAACAAGTTCCCGTTTTCTCCGCTATGTTCGAACGCTTTGCTCGTAAACAAGTTCCCGTTTTCTATGTTCTGCTTTGCTGTTTGACCTTGCTCGGCCGATGCCCTCGATCACGCGTTCTTCCGCCGTTTCCTTTTGTGCGTTAATCTTTTGTCTTCTCGTTCGCGAAGCGCAAAACGGTAACTTGCTCAGTTCTTTGCCTCGTCTCTTGTCCTTGACTTGTGCACGCAGGTCAACGTTCGCTTGCTTGATTGTTGTGCGTTATTTTTTAGTACTTCTAAAAATTATCGTCACAGATGATTATGAGAAACTGAAGAAGTGGTTCCATCAATTATGCAAACTGATGTTAACTGAAACAAAGGGCAACGATTTAGAAGAAGTTTTAATGACATTAGCCCAATTATCAATAGAAGGAAATATAGATTTGTATGAAATTAGTTTGGAAAACAGAGGAATATATAAGAACACACAAATTCAATACAAGAATAGTAATTACTATAAAGACTTTTATAACATATACAATTCGCAAAAAATAGATGTGCTTAAGAAGGACAAAATTAAGTCCAAAATAAACGAATTTTATTGCCCAGCATTCATAGATATTTTTATTAAAAGATATGCTCCTTACCTTCCTTTGTGTAGTAAAATTATAAACGATGGCAAGACATATAACAGTCCAAAGAATGTTCACTTAACAAATGGACGAATTGAAGGTCATTTTAATCAAATTAAAACATACTGCATTGGTTCAAATTTAGCAATAGGAAAACTACCAATAAAATTGGGTAGATTTATTACATTACTTAAACAAAGAATAAATTTTGTATGCACGGAAATAGAGCTTAATATACCAAGCAAGAGATGCGCCTCTAAGCGGCACATGAATGTGATTCCAGCTGAGGAGGAACGTTGGTCCAAAAAGAATAAAGTAAACCGGTCTTCCCAAAATGTTACTCATTTTAACAAACGTAATATTAAGACATTATTGCATAATCACAGAACAAACAAGTTTAGTTCCCAAGCGGTACAAAACTTAGCGTCTCTAAATCAAATGTCGAAGTATGCTAATGGCATTATAGAAAACATTAAACGATACAAAAAAATCAAAGAAAATACATTGGCGGACAATTATTTAGTATGTTCAAGAGACGGATTTTCCTTTAATGGTAGACCATATAGTTATATAATAAGACAAAGCGAATACGAAAAGCTAATTACAGACAGCTCCGTACATAAGTTGAAGTGGTTGGACGACTCTCATATGAATTATTTCATAGATGTATTTTTAAAAAACAGTTCCTTGCTTAGGGCAATGTACATAAATCCATCAATAAGTGACAAATTTGTTTTAGATTTGCACAATAAGTCAAAAGTGGAAAAATCTTTATTAATTACAAACTTTCCATCGTATATGGAGCTTAATAAAGATACCGATTTATTGATTATGCCCAATGTTATCAACAAACATTGGTGCTTAGGTCTAGTAAAAATTGAAACAGAACAATTACTATTTTACGATCCGCAACAAAAATATGCTCAAAAATATCGTGAAGATAATTTCTTTGAAGGGTTCAAAGAGTTCTCGATATTATACACCGAAGTACCAACAATAAATAATTGGGATAATCCCCTATTAAACCGCAACTGGAAAAACATGTTAGCTAATTGCAATTATTTGCAGAAAGACAGCTGGAGTTGTGGTTATCATGTCTTAAGATTTGCTCAGTATTTTCTCTCTGGCGAAACCTTGCCAAAGACATTTAATAGCGTAAAATATAGATCAAAATTAGCCAAAATGTGTTTAGAAAACTCCAATGGCGAGGACTACTGCTTATATTGCTGCTTCTGGGTTTTCGCAAAACCATTTAGATATTGTAATAATTTTTTATATAAAAAAGAGGAAGACCAATACTTAATTCATTATATATTTGTTTCATTTTACTATTACTTTCAATTTCGCAAGTTAAAGTAAAAAGTTACGAAAAGCTACGAAAGAGTTAAATCAAAGAAGGAAATAAGCAAATGCCAATTTTCTAATTAATTTAATTTTCTAATAAAACAAAAAACTAAAAATTGTTGATACAGTACTGTACATAAGCATATCCAAATTTTCTAATAAAAAAATACAAATAGTTGACACAGTACTATACATACTAAAAAAAAGTACAAATAGTTGATTCAGTACATGCTTGTAGCATATGCCAACTTTATAAATCTAATACAATTAAAAACTAAAAACAAAAGAAACTAAAAATATTTCAAAGAGTAAAGTAATAGGCATATGCCAATTTTATAATTTTCTAATAAAATACAAAACTAAAAACAAAAGAATTGAAAGCAGCTGATACAGTAAAGTAAATAAGCATATGACAAACTCCTAATTTTTTAATAAAGTAGAAAATAAAAATACCTGAACCAAAAAAGTACACAAGCATATGCAAATTATATATTTTCTAATAAAATTAAAGACTAAAAACGAAAGAAACTAAAAATAGTTCATACAGTAAAGTAATAAGCATATGCCAATTTTTTAATTTTCTATTAAAATAAAAAAGTAATAACAAAAGAAACCAAAAACAGCTGACACAGTAAAGTACATAACCACATGCCAAACTTCTAATTTTTTAAAAAAAGTACACAAGCATATGCAAATTTTCTAAATCCTTTATTAGGTTTTATGGGTGATAATAGGCCTCAAGGGGAACCGAACACCCACAAAAAAAATCGGTAACGCGCCAATGGTTGAGTTCTAAATGTCAGTGTGAAAAGACGTGTTTTATTGGCGCTCGTGATCTACAGTTGTATTTTTTGTGATTTTTTAAGGTATACTTTGCTTTGCCTGCTTTGATTGAAGTGATCTCTCAATCAGGAATTTTATTTTATCACCTGTGTTCAACATGGTCAACTCTGGAATGATCAACTCTACATCGGTTGCTCCTTCAACTTCTGGCGGGAACTTGTGTGCATAAGTCATCAACTACACGTTCTCCGTCGCTCTCCAAAGAGAAGTCATTTATTTCTACTTCTGCTGATGAGTCATCCTCTTCTGGTTCTTCTGTGCTCTCTAGTTTGGAGTTGGTCTCTACGCTTAACTGTTTTAAAGAGAGCATCATAAAACAGGTTTCCACTACAATTAGCGCTTCTGAAGAGAGAGTCTTGCAGAGATTAAGTGAATTATCGGCTGAGCTTTCAAACTTGAAATTTTCATTGGAAAATCTATTGGAAAGAGTTGTAATAGTTGAAGCAACGTGTGCTGAGATGAAAATTTTAAAGCAGCAATTTGATGATTTTAAGAGTACTGCTATGCATGACTCTGCTGGTGCAAACTCTTCCGTAACTGCACTGAAGGCTGAGTTGACTGATTTAAAGTTAAAATTAGATAAACATGAGCATGATTCTGTTTCTTCTGATGTCTTAATTAGTGGCATCCCTTTTGTATGTGGTGAAAACTTGACTGATGTCTTTGGAAAAATTGTGGATGCTATAAAAATTAATGCTGTTGACCTGCGAAAAATTTTTAGAGTGAAACCTAAAGATTCTAAAAATAGCTCGATAATAATAGCTAAGCTATCCTCTGCTGATGAGCGCATTAATTTCCTCAAAGCCGTTGCTGGGTTTAGAAAAGAGAAAAAGCGTCAATTAGTGCTTAGTGATATTGGCTTTGATGGTGATCTAAGAATCTTCATTAACGAAAGCTTGACGAAAGCTAACCGCGATATTTTGCAGTATGCTAACAAGAAGCGAAGGGAGCATCTACTTTTTGCTGTGTTTACATTGCGTGGGCGAGTCTTCGTAAGAGCATCTGCTGATGGTGAAGCAAAGTTAGTTTGTGACAGAAATTCTGTTGATCGTTTCGCTGGAACTTAGCATAGAAATTATTAAGTGTTTCTTTTTTACGTTATTGTTTTGTTAGTTATCATTTATTATGGCTTTAGTATTTATGACTTGGCTATTACGTTTACTTTTTATTTTATATTTTATTTCATATTTCTTTCCTTTCTCGATTTCTCTCCTTTACTTTTCACTTATATTTTTGCTCTGGTTGAATTACTGTGTTTATGTAAAGCTGATACTGTTTGAAGTAGCCTTTTTTGTGTCGGGTGTTGGTAACTGATAGTGCTCGGTCTGATGGTGATAAAGATTGTCATAAGGCCATGTTGCGGGTCCTGTGCAGCCGGTCTTCTGGCTTGAATGTGGTACATTTTAATGCCAGAAGCTTGAATGGCTTGAAACTAGATCATGCTAGGCACATTTTTGAGGATTCTGCTGTTGATGTAATTTGTGTCTCGGAGACGTGGTTCAAGCCTGAGGTTCCTGATTCGTTTTATGATATTGATGGTTATAGGCTCTACAGGAATGATAGATGTGAAAAAAGAGGCGGTGGAGTTGCTATTTATTGTAACAGTTCTCTCAAATCCAGACTTGTAAATAAAGGCAATACTACTTGTGAGTTTTTAAATATTACTGTATTTGATAACAACACTAAAATCTTGGTTTCGTGTGTTTACAATCCCCAGCGCAATATTAGCACTGAACCTTTGTTTTGTGATCTTTCTGGTAGACTTGTTGACTATGATTTTTTTGTTGTGTGTGGTGATTTTAATGTAAATTTATTAGCTAATGACTCTCCTACCTCTGATTTTCTGTATTATGTTTCTATGTGTGGTTTTTCGGTTGTTAACACTGATTTGCCAACTAGATTTGCATCTTCTTGTGAGCCCAGTCTGCTTGATGTTTGTCTTGTGTCCGATCGTTCTCTTCTACTTCACTATGATCAGGTGTCATTTTTATCAGACCACGATCTCATATTTGTTTGTTTAAATGTTAAGTTTAATAGTGCGCAGGTAGTCAAATTTAATTTCTATGATTTGAATGCAATTAATTTTCATTTACTGTTTGTTGAATTAGCCTCCGAGTGTTGGAATGACATTTGGTTCTTCGAATCTGTTGATGTTAAGCTCAGTGTTTTTTTAAATAAATTAATTTCTGCTTTTCATAAACATGTTCCTTTGCGTTCTGTAAGAGCGCTAAAGAGGGGCTGTCCATGGTTTACTTCTCATATTCTGACAGCTTTAAAGAAAAGAAATAAGCTTCATTCTAAATGGAAGAATAATAGAACGGCTAAGGCGTGGGAGGATTTTCGTGTAGCTCGCAATGAAGCTACGTTGTTTTTGAGAAATGCAAAGAAACGGTACTTCAGTTCTAAGCTTAACCATACTCTAAATTCTAAGCAATTATGGCAAAATATTAAGAAACTCAGAATTATTGGTAGTACTGAAACCAATTGTGAACTGGATCCTGAAGTTCTTAATGACTTTTTCATAAACAGTGGAAACTGCAATTTTGCTAACTCTACTGTGAGTGATGGGTTGCTTACTGGTTCTAACTCTTTACCGCTTACTCCTTTTGCTTTTTCAGCAGTTAGTGAAAATGATGTAGTGAGCAATGTGCTCAAAATTACCTCTAATGCTATAGGTGCTGATGGTTTATCTATTAAGTTTATAAAACTAACTTTACCGTTTATTATTGCTCCTTTAACACACATTATTAATCACTGCTTAACTTGTTCCACTTTTCCCGCGTTGTTGAAAACTGCAACAATTATTCCTCTTGCGAAGAATTCATTAGCAGATAAACCTACAGACTTTAGGCCTATTAGTATTCTGCCAGTTTTAGGTAAAATTCTTGAAAGAATTATGTATTCGCAAATGTCTGCTTATATAAATTTTCATAATTTGTTATCGCCTCTTCAATCAGGCTTCCGAAAGGGCTACAGTTGTACGTCAACATTGTTAAAGATTACTGACGATATTAGGCAATGTTATGACCAGGATTTTTTGACACTACTATGTTTAATTGACTTTTCGAAGGCATTCGATTCTGTGGATCACTCGTTGCTGTGCTCCAAGTTAGCTAAATTCTTTAATTTTAGTTTTAGTGCAGTTAGTTTGTTGGGCAGTTATCTTGATGGTAGGTTGCAGCGTGTAAAAGTGGGGAACAAGCTGTCTTCTGCTAAGATGGTCACTAGAGGAGTCCCTCAAGGGTCAGTTTTGGGTCCTCTATTGTTTTCCATTTTTATTAATGATGTGTTCTCAGTCTGTGAGTTTTCATCGATACACGCTTATGCTGATGATATTCAAATTTATTTATCGAGGCCTCCCAACCTATTGGAGGATTTGTGCTATAGATTGAATTGTGACTTGTCTTCGCTTAGTGGATGGGCAGCTGCCAATGGTTTAAGCATTAATCCTTCTAAGACTAAAGTTTTGCCAATTTTAAGAAAGTACAGTGACTTTGAGGACGTTCCACCTTTGTTTATTGGATCAAAGCAGTTGAATCTGGTTAGTAAGGCTAAAAACCTGGGTATTATTTTAAACTCTCAATTTACATGTGTCGACCATATCAATTACACTGTTGGTATAATTTATGGGATACTTAGGTGCTTGCGTAGCTCGGCTTACTTTACACCTATGGAGACGCGATGCAGACTTGTCAAACAATTGATTATGCCACGCATTAATTATTTTGCTGTTATATAAAGTAAATTAGACTCACACTCTCAGCATAAACTACTTGTGGCATTCAACTCTTGTGCTAGATATGTATATGCTATCCGTAATTTTGATCATATTTCCCGGTTTAGTGAAGGTATTTTGGGTTGTAGTTTAAGTAATTACCTTGTCATCCAAAACCTCGTGTTCTTACACAAGATTATATTTACTCGCAATCCGTCATATTTATATGATAAACTTGTTTTCTTTCGGTCAACAAGATCTTTGAACCTTATAGTCGCTAGACACTCTTTCCTCAATAGTAGCAGATTTTTCTTTATTCACACCATCAGACTGTGGAACTCACTTCCTCTGCACATCCGAATGATTTCGTCGCTAGGCTGCTTCAAGCGTGCTGTTGTTGCTCATATTGCTTATTCTTAACCAGAGTTTAAAATTCTACTATCTCTTTTGTATCTTCCTTTTTTGTAGTAATTTCGATTTCTCTCTTTAAATTCGTATTCTTAATGAAGCTTTTTCATATTTTCGTTAGTTCATAAGTATTTAAGTATTTATTAATATTATTATTATATGTTATTATACATTTTGATATTATTTATGTACGTTGAAGCACTAAAAAAGATTAATCTTAGTGTGCTGTATTTTAATTGAAATAAATTGAAATTGAAATTATGCATACCTCATTGGGTGGTGTGGAAACTGCATCCGCAAATTCTGTTGCCAACTATCCTTTTTTTTACCTCAATCTATATATAGTGCATTACTTCTGCTAGCTCATAAATGGAGCAAGTTTTTTAATTGTCTAACTAATAACATTTCAGGAGGCTATATTACAACCCAGAGTGGGTTTGATCAAAAATTATTCTCATTTGGAGTTTTTAGAAAATATTCATTTCGCTGAATGTTAACAGCGGAATAGGGTAAAATTCTCGTCCAAATTGCAGAGAACTGTAACATACGATTTGAATGAAATTTTGTTTGGTCCTTGACAGGAGGCTATGTTACAACCCAGAGTGGGTTTGATCAAAAATTATTCTCATTTGGAGTTTTTAGAAAATATTCATTTCGCTGAATGTTAACAGCGGAATAGGGTAAACTTCTCGTCCAAATTGCAGAGAACTGTAACATACGATTTGAATGAAATTTAGTTTGGTCTGTTGTGTTCCCCTGGGTTGCGACTCCTGTGGCGAATAAAGGTCCTCTGTAATTGAAACACTAGCTGTTTCTCAAATCAATCTTACCATTACACATGACTCTTGACGGCGCTGAAGTGGGTCAGTGATTCGTATGTCGCAATCTCAAAAATTCTTAATTCGCGAAATTAATATTTCATCGATATTAATTCCGCAACCGCGTGTTCTACTTTTCTAAGTAGAGCTCTTGTCTTCCGCGTTGCAATTTTCTTTAGTTACGTTTTCGTTTTAATAAAAGCTTAAAGCTCAAAACTTCTGCCTAAAAGTATTCTTACTTGTGTAACTTTGAATTGCTTACATTGTTCAGTAATTCGAAGTTAACATAGTTAGTCATTCGTTTCTTTTGTTTTAACAGCGGCCGTTGACCGAATGAAGCGAAGCAAAAGTGCTGCGCTTGCATTTCAACGGCTGGCTTGAACTTGACTTGCTTTGACTGTTCAGCTATTTGAGTCGATCGTGGCCTTGGACTAATTATGTTTAATGCTGTTTGTTTTAATGTTTTAATTATGTTAAACTTGAATATTCTAGTTCCGTGAAATTAGAACCTATGCGACATACAACATCCCTCACCCCTACCGGAAGAAAAATTTATTATCGTGAAGCGATGGTAAATTTTTCATGTATGTACATATGTATGTATAAATAGCTTAGTTTAGTGTTTCTAGTTTCTATAACGTTATGTTGACATTGTAACGCATTTTAACCGTATAATTAATAACATGAAGTTTTACATTTCATCAAATATTAATGCGATAATTCTATTGCTTCATTATTGTGGTTTCTAAAATTTTGGATCTTTTGTTTTGATTTTACAAATTAAGGTTTTAACAATTGTGTATATTTTGTTCTTGTTTAGAATTGCTGCAAATCAGCATTGCGGTTGCTGATTTCGTTGTACGTAGAGATGGATCAAATGTTGTTTTGTTTGGTTGCTCCCTGATTTCTTGGCCGATTACCTGCATCGGGAGGGTCTTGATTGATGATGTCGATCATCGCACGGATTGACTGTGGGTAGTGGAATCTTTGGAAGTTCTGCTGCTGGTTGTAGGGTAGCTGCGATATAGTAATTTCTCTGGATTAAATGGCAACACTTCGTGGAATGACCTCTAGCGAAACACGCGCTTTATTGTTGGTACGAAACAAGTGTTTCCACGACAAGAATCGCCAAACACCGTCTGTTTCTTGTAAAAATTTAACCATTTATTTTTTTATTGATTGATTCATCGATTTTTTTATTGCTTTGAACGGAATTTCCCACGATAATACATCGGCGAAACCCCTTTGTCCCAGATTGTCGCTATGTTTCTTGGATTCTCGAAACCATCTGACTTCATGCATCAAATGTTATCTATCATCATCGTTCGGTCGCGTAAAACTATAATCGCGTCTTCGTATATTTGGCTTCGTCGTTCTGTTGCTGTTTCGCTGTAGCTGAATTGTTGCGCTGTATTCATTCTGTTGATACAGCTACCCTTCCCCCTTTGAAGTAGCTGCTAGCCTGGTGTTGTTGTAGCTGCTCGTTTGTTGTACTTGTTGCTCTCGTGTTATCAGCTGGACATGAAAATCTTCGTTTCAGCGCTGAGTTGCTGGTCAAGTTGACAATTTACAATTTGCTTCATTCAATTTAACAATTCTTAGGCTTAACTTTTTAACTGACACTTCCTATTTGTACAATAACTTTTTATGGTTTTTGTTAAATAATTAAGATAGTTGTGTTAGTGCACTTAAACTGTTTCATAGAAATTACTGCCTTTAAATTTTTTTTTTATGTTCTTAATTACTGTATGCATGTGAATGCATTATTTAATGTTTTGCTTATACTTTAACAAATATTGACAAAATTTTTAGTTTTGTGTCTGCTTATTACTTCCCTTAAGTGTACTTATTAGGTATTGTTAGCTAATTACGTATCTAGTTGGTAACTAGGTTTCAATTATGTGTGTTCTTTCTTATGTGTATGTATATCTATGTTTCTACTTGTCATGTACTATAATTAAATATCTATGTATTCGTATAATTGTAATTTAATGTATAATCTTTCTATAAATATAATTTCCAAATTTATATATATATTCTTATATCATTTTTGAACTTATATCTACTTAACCGGGGTATATATATTATTTCTGTTCTTTTCTTTTTCTTATATTGATTGTGCATTTATTAATTAAATAATTGCAAAAACAGTTTTTCTGTGTTTTGTTCTCGCTGTTCAATAATTTAAGTTTTCATTGCATGTGCATTTATTTGTTTAACACAAGTAAGTAAATGCAAATGCAATTTGCATTAGTTGTTCTTTCAAATTATAACTTCATCAAACTTTCCATACTTTGGCTTTAATAAATATATTGCCTGGAAACTAAAAACAAACATTGAGGTTGTGTCAATGCAAGTTCATAGGTAAACACTTTCATTTTCCCACGACGGTCTATAATTAATGTATAGATCCCTAAGAAATTGGAAGTGTATCCTATTTAATAAAATCCATTACCTTTGTGCAACAGCACTTTCAGCTTCTTACGATTATCTATTTTCAATGTATAGATAGCTAAGAAACTGGAAATGTGCATATTGACATACTGTATATATTTTCCCCTTTTGTTTTCCTTTGTTAATTTCCCCCTATATATATAGTTATTTAAACTTATTTATTATTTTTGTTTATAGTTAATTATTATTGATATGTTTTACGCTCGTTTAATTGTTGTTATATAATTTAAGTAAATTGTTATGGTAGGGCTTCTCTTTCCCTTTAATTTTTATCATTGTTGTAATTGGATTTTTAATGTTTACTACTTTATATGGTCCTATCCATATTGGAGAAAATTTATTTTTCCTAGTTTGGTTTTTAAGTAATACCTTATCACCTACTTTATATTGCATTATTTTTAACTAATTGTCGTATTGTTGCTTAGCTACTATTTTTGCCTTATCTTGGTTTTTCTTAACTAACTCATGCGCTCTCTGAATTTGAAATTTTAGTACTTTGTTTGGATCTTCTGCATTATAAATTGGGCTACATTTTCTTTTTAAGTTTGTCGGCATTTCTATATCAAACCCGAATAACGTTCTAAAAGGTGTTTGCTTTGTCGTTATATGCGGTGTATGATTGTGAACGTACATTGCTGCAGTTAACCATTGGTCCCAATTTGAACCATCTTCTTTAGCGAAACTACGTAAGTATTCAGCTAAAGGTCGGTGGCTACGCTCTAATGAACCGTTTGCTTGTGGGTGATATGGTGTTATGTGTACCTTTTTGATGCCTAAAAATTTGCATGTGTCCGAAAATAGTTTAGAAACAAAATTTGTGCCGTTATCAGTCACCATAACTTTCGGTATTCCGTAACGTGTAATTACCTCGTCGTAGAATCCTCTCGCTACAGTACTAGCTTCGGCGTCCGGTATAGCCTTACATGCCATGAATTTAGAAAAATCGTCTTGAAACGTTAAAATGTATTTGTTGCCGGACACGGTTTCTGGCAAAATTCCTACAATGTCCATATACACTTTGTCGAATGGCCGCACTGGTGTATCAGTTAAAACCATTGGCATTTTTGTTAATTTTGAACTTTTGTTAATTTGGCATTTCGGACAAGTTTTAACATATTCATTTATTTGCTTTTGCATGCCTGGCCACCTATATTCCTGTCTAATTCGAAGGTAAGTCTTTCAGCGCCTTGGTGACCTCCTAAGGGATTATTGTGGAAGTCTTTTATAACGGTTTCTATTTCTTTGGGGTCTGTTAACAAAATTGTATTATTGACGTTAACTGGGCCATCACTATCGGCTTCAACTGATTCGCTATTTTGAGTTGGGACTTTGTTGTCGGTCTTTTGGTTCTGCTTATTCTTACGCTGTGAACGTGTTTCAACTGCTACTATTTTATTTTGCGGTATTCTGCTTAGTGCGTCCGCATTGAAATTGCTTTTTCCCGGTTTGAATAAAATTTCGAAATCGTATTCTGACAGTTTGTGCCTAAATCTAGCTAACCTTGAAGTTTGATCTTTTAAATTGGCTATGCCTCTTAGCGGTTGATGATCTGTTAAAATTTTGAAATGTCTACCTAAAAGATAAGCTCTGAAATTTTGTGTTGCCCACACTATTGCTAGAAATTCCCTTTCTATCGTGGAATATCTTTGTTCTGTGTCGCTTAATGCCCTACTAGCAAAAGCTATCGGTCTATCTTCGCCTATTTTACCTTGCGACAATACTGCACCTAACGCTTCATTACTCGCGTCGGTAGTTAGAAGAAATTCTTTTGAAAAATCCGGATATGCTAGCACTGGTGGTGTCACAACTGCTTCTTTTAATAGCTCAAAAGCTTGTTGGCAGCTGCCTGACCAAACAAATTTAGCGTTTTTCCGTAGCAATTTGTTTATTGGCAACGCTATTTTAGCCGTATCCTTTATAAATTTTCTGTAGTAGTTTATTAAACCTAGGAATGTTTGCACCTCCTTCTTGTTTTTCGGTGGTGGAATGTCTTTAACGCATTCTACCTTGCTTGGGTCAGGTAAGGCTCCTTTTTCTGAACATTTATGTCCTAAGTAAACGACCTCTCGTCGCAGAAATTGACACTTTCCTATATTGAGTTTTAAGCAATTCTTTCTTATTACATCGAAAACTTTCTGTAATCGTATTTCATGTTGCATTAAGTTGCTTCCATATATTACAATGTCATCTAAATAAACAAAACAGTCAGTTCCCTGCAGTCCTGTGATGATTCATTAATCGTTGGAATGTTGCTGGAGCTCCTGTTAAACCGAATGGCATTCTATTGAACTCAAAATGTCCCAGCGCCGAACTAAATGCCGTTTTCTGTTTATGTTTTTTGTCCATCAGTACTTGATGATAACCACTAGCCAAATCCAATGTTGAAAAATAACGACTGTTCCCTAACTGGTCTAATATTTCGTCTATTCGTGGTAATGGGAAAACCTGCTTAATCGTGGCTTCGTTTAATTTCCTGTAATCGATTACCAATCGCCATTTTTTCTCACCATCTTTGCCACTCTTTTTTGGAACTAATAGCAATGGTGAATTCCATGGAGACACGCTTGGAGATATTAAACCCTCTTCTAACAGTTTTTGTATCTGCCTATTTATTTCTTCCTTATTCGAATGCGGAATGCAATATTGTTTTTGGTTAATCGGCGGTTAATCTGTTTTTGTTAAAATTTTATGTGTTAAAACTGGTGTAAAAGTTAATTTATCTCCTTCCAACAGAAATATGTCGTTGTATGCCGAGCACAGTTTTGTAATGGATTCCCTTTCCTCGCTATTTAATGATGGATCTAAATCTAATTCTTTCTTTAATTTATTGATTCGTTGAGTTTTGTTTACACTAACTATATTGTTGATCGAACTTTCGGAAACACATGATGTTTCATTTATATTATATTTATTGAAATCACTAAACTTCGGCGAAAAGTTGTTATTGAGATTGAAATCTTTTGACGTCGAGTTTAAAATTGGAACTCTTACTTTGCCATCTTTCACATTTGTTAGTGTTTCTCCTAGGTATATTCCTGGAGCAATTCCCTGTTTGTAAATCACAACAGTTTTTAGGTTAGTTAACCTGACAGTTCTTGCATTTACTATTATGGTGTTAATGACTTGAGTATTACCATCCTCTAAGCTTTTAAATGGTAATTTCGTAACGAACTGCTTGCTGCTGTTAAAAAATGTCAAATTCTTTTTGAGCGTGTTAATAATAGTTTTGTTCCATAGATTATCTCTTCCTAAAATCCCGTCCGCTGGTACACCTTCTTCAAGCCGCACTGTATGCAACTTGAAGCTTAAGTCTTCAACCGTATTATGATATATAATAATAGACCCTCTTGTGGCGATTCGTCCACCGAATGCTCCACTCAGTTCCTTTTTATCGGATTCATTTAGAATTGGTCTTGGTTTCAACGCATTCTCTTTCACTAAGCTCGTGTCTGCTCCCGTATCCACAAGTAAAGTGAATTTTTCATTTTTAGCCTCTTTACAGGGTAATTCAATGAACACATCATTTAACTTGCATTGCGGTATCTTAGACACCATGCTGTTGTCGAGATGATTACATGTTAACCACGGAAGGTTTTGGAATTTGCTTTGCTTCAAGCATTTCAAAATAACCGTATCTTTAGCTTCCATTAGTTTTAGCACTGTATTTCTTGCGATATTTTTTATATGTGTCATATATTCTAATCCATTACATTTTTCCTTCATTAGTTTACAATATTTATAACCTATCGAAATGCCTTCTGAGATTGACGAACACACTAGCTGTATGATTAGCAACAATATCATTACCAATTGTGTTCCGAGTTGGATGACTTTTTCACCTGTTATCGCTGATGTTACAAATATTTCTTCGACCGTACAATTTCATTTTGAACTTCGTACTTCATTATTTATAATTTGAATGCTGCTTTCATTAATACACTTAGAAGTCGGCAACGTTTCCACAATCACTTTTGATGTCGGATTAACTGTTACAACTCCATTTGGCCTCGAGTTACTTAAATTTTTGGGTTCCCAGCTTATTGGCCTTGTCTGGGCCCTTGTCGGTTTCCCTGAAACGTTTCCCAGTTCCTCTTAGCTTGGCAGTCTTTCAAAAAATGTCCTGGTTGATTACACCAATGACATGCCAAATTTTTGGGTCTTGTTCCGTTTACCACTGCATTGTTTCTAAATTTATTAGCTTATGGCTGGCGTTGTCCTCCGTTACCATCCTGCCTGTAACTGCTATTGTTGTTTCGTAGTTGTGGTTGCCTTTGCTGTTGGTAATTATCTCTTCTGAATGGATTACCCGAGTTTGTTTGGTAATTACTTGTTATCAAACGGTCTCTACAATTATTATTTGCCTCGTGGCCGTATTTACAACACTCTCTACAATACGGAGTGTTTTTTCTGAGATAACACTCGTCCCTTGTATGTCCTTGTTTATCACAAAAAGAGCATTTTACTTTGTCCCGCAATCCTATGGGCTTCTTACTATTGTTATGTACTTCCCGCAACGTAGAATTCGTTTGCCATCGATCGTTGTGTGATGGTGAAATTCTTGTTGGAAACACTTCGGGTACCGTTGATGACATGTTAACGCTTAATGAACTCGTGTGCAGTGCATTGCTTCTTTGTATTGTTTCGAACGTATCCATTGCAATTTCTATCATTTCCTCAATTGTTTTCCCAGCAACGTTTAACATGTGTACTCTCAGCGTTGCGTCCTTTAAACCAGTTTTAAAAGCCTTTTTCGTTGTAGATTCCACCATGTTTAACAATGCGCTATCGCCTTGATTATTGTAGAAATTCTTCACTATCTCGGTCGCTTGCGTCTTAAGTGCATTTAATCGCCTGCCGAATTGCCTGATATCTTCGCTCAAGTGCTGGTTACAATTTTGTATGGCCACTATTACTGAATCGATAGACACCGACGGTAAATAAGCGCGCTTAATTGTCAAATATAGCTCGTCTAAACTAGAAAATGTTTGTGACCTAACTAAATCGAAAGCGTCTCCGTGTAATCGTTGTTTAATGCAGTCTATGTAATCTTTCACATTGCTTGTTGTCATTTCCCTAGATGCTAACTCGCACCCTTGTATGAATTTATATACCTCACCACGCAAATCAGGTGATGGCGTCCCCGAAAACAAGGGTACCAAGTTGTTGGTAATTTTAGCTATTTCTGCGATGCCCATTTCGCAAATCAAATTTGAATGAGGGACCTGAGCAGGTGAACCAATGTTTATTTTCGCTGGTCTAATTATAGTCGAAGTTGCTTTTTTACGCCCGAGTACTTGTTCGTTTGCTAACGCAATCTGTTGACATAAAATTTTGTTTTGGTCTTGTAACTCCTGTACTAACTGGGCTGTCTTTTCCAATGCAACTAAATCTTCTCTTGACTTCTCTGGAGATTGCAATAATATTTTGTGTAAGGTTTCGTTCGTTACACCTAGTTTGTTTAGTAAGTCTGTTAACGTGTTATTTTCTTGCTCTAAGTGTCTTTTTATGCCGTTCTGAAACTCCTTGTCTACTAGGCTATTATCGTAATGTTTTTTTAATGTTACAAATTCTGTTTTCCACTCTTCTACTTGTTTATCTTTATTCTGTATTATATTTTTAATGAATAATAGTAACTCTTCTAATATAGCGTCGGCTTTTTCTACGCTTGTCAGTTTACCCAATCCACTTATTTTAGTTTTTATTAATTCTAACTGTTCCTTGTTCACCACAGTGTTCTTCGAAGTCACCCAAAGTTTCGTATTCAGTTCTCCTAGCTGCCTTTCGACTTCTTCGTGTTCTCTTTGTAACCTAATCTGTGTTTGTAACGACTCTGCCATTAATTCATTGATTCTCGCGTGAAATCAATAATTATCAAATATCTTTATTTTCCCTTAACAATGTTGTGACGTCAATAGTAAAAATTGTTTTATTCCTTACTCCCAATTAAATTTTCTCAACCACTTTTTTTCTGAATAACTGAATTTTCCCAAGCAATTAAAATTTTATTTCTCAGCGCTAGCTATCATATTGCATTTCAATTTTTAGCACCTGTTCGCGCGTGTTAAACACTCGTCAACAATTGTTTACCTACTGTATTTTTTTTTTTTTTGTTAATATATTTTGGCATGCAATTAGAATCGGGAGTGAAGCGACTGCGCTTCTTCGTTTAGCCGCGGTTAATTGCTAAATTAAATTGCTGACTCAGATTTTAAAAAGTTCGTATAAAAAATTGAGCTTCTGTTTCGGTCGAAGTGTTTATGTTATTCAGCTGATATTAAAACTCAGTTTAAAATTTTAATTAAGGCAATTTATTTTTACTTCTTCCTATTTGATATTTCTTTTTTCTTATTATAAATTTCCTGCCAAATTCTGTTTGCTTCTTCCCAAGGGATGGAAGTCTCCTTTTCCGAAATCAAGGCTCTAAGGTGCGCGAGCCTCTTCCGATCCTTAACTAATTTTCCTCCTCGGCGTTTCTTCTTGATTGCTGTTGTAGTGTTTGGAATGAAACACGCGGCTTCCTCCTTTTTCCTCGCCTGTTGTTCGTTGTATTCCTCCAACGTTATCCTAACGGGGCCGTGTTTCTTAATTGTTTCTGGAAAGTACTTTGGTGCGTTTTCGTCTATTTTCCCTGGTATGTATTCTTCCATCTATGGTTGAAAATCCCACACTAAATTACTTCGTGAAATGTAAAATTGCTTAAATATCCCTATATTTAATGAAATGATCTTTGCCTATGGCTACTCGGTAAGTTCAACGCATTCGGAGTTAATTATATTAATCTTTCTTTTGCATACTATTGTGACTTCGATTCACGTTATTTAATTTCTGTTTTAATCAAAAACAAAATTTTTCTTTTATTTTATCGGTGCATCCTTTCACGACAAGAGGATATCTCACCATAAAACTTTTTAAAAACCCTTTTTTTTCACTCTTTTTTTTTAAAAAACTTGAAAACGAGTGTGGAAAAAATTCCCGAGCGAAAGGGGCGACCTCAGTAAAGATTTTGTCCGGCGTGGAACGCCATTGGACAGACAAGGGTGCCTTGCTTGACGCTGGCACTCCTTTACTTGGCTCCAAATCAAGCCTCGCGAGGATTGCAATTTGCACTTGCAATTTCTTTTTATTTATTCACTATACGTACCGTAATTCTTCTGCTATGTCCTTTCCGTTGCGGTCCTTGGCTCGTGAAAACCGGCTGCGCCAAATTGTTGTGTTCCCCTGGGTTGCGACTCCTGTGGCGAATAAAGGTCCTCTGTAATTGAAACACTAGCGTTGGACTTTAATTTAAACTAACTTTATTAACTCTTGTTTTCTTTTCCACTAGACCGAGCACCGGTCACTTTAAAATCTACTTCACTTCTGTTTTCTGAAATCAATCTTACCATTATACATTAACTTCGGCGTCGTCTCTTGACGGCGCTGAAGTGGGTCAGTGATTCATATGTCGCAATCTCAAAAATTCTTAATTCGCGAAATTAATATTTCATCGATATTAATTCCGCAACCGCGTGTTCTACTTTTCTAAGTAGAGCTCTTGTCTTCCGCGTTGCAATTTTCTTTAGTTACGTTTTCGTTTTAATAAAAGCTTAAAGCTCAAAACTTCTGCCTAAAAGTATACTTACTTGTGTAACTTTGAATTGCTTACATTGTTCAGTAATTCGAAGTTAACATAGTTAGTCATTCGTTTCTTTTGTTTTAACAGCGGCCGTTGACTGAATGAAGCGAAGCAAAAGTGCTGCGCTTGCATTTCAACGGCTGGCTTGAACTTGACTTGCTTTGACTGTTCAGCTATTTGAGTCGATCGTGGCCTTGGACTAATTATGTTTAATGCTGTTTGTTTTAATGTTTTAATTATGTTAAACTTGAATATTCTAGTTCCGAGAAATTGGAACCTATGCGACATACAACAGGTCCTTGACAGGAGGCTATGTTACAACCCAGAGTGGGTTTGATCAAAAATTATTCTCATTTGGAGTTTTTAGAAAATATTCATTTCGCTGAATGTTAACAGCGGAATAGGGTAAACTTCTCGTCCAAATTGCAGAGAACTGTAACATACGATTTGAATGAAATTTTGTTTGGTCCTTGACAGGAGGCTATGTTACAACCCAGAGTGGGTTTGATCAAAAATTATTCTCATTTGGAGTTTTTAGAAAATATTCATTTCGCTGAATGTTAACAGCGGAATAGGGTAAACTTCTCGTCCAAAGTGCAGAGAACTGTAACATACGATTTGAATGAAATTTTGTTTGGTCCTTGACAGGAGGCTATGTTACAACACAGAGTGGGTTTGATCAAAAATTATTCTCATTTGGAGTTTTTAGAAAATATTCATTTCACTGATATGAATAAACGATATGGCCAAAAGTAAAACAAAAGGGAATAGAGCAGCTGTGCGAAAGCGATTAGATTACTTTTTTTGTTGTGGTTAGTTTTTGTTTAATTTCTGTATGGTTTCGTATTATATTAACATATTAAATTACAAAAATGATAAATTTTGAAATATAAAAAAGAAACCGACTTTTTAATTATGGTTCATTTTTGCATTTTCATTTTTTTACATCCAACAGATCATATTGCTTGTTATTGTTTTGCTAGCTGATATGGTATGAATTATAAATGAGTTTTTGACAGATCCTTCATGTATAACACGCTATACCTGTCTCTCAAACTATAGCTATCTTGCTCATTTCATAATTGAAAAAATGTAAAAAAGAATGCAGATAAAATTAAGTATCATAACAGCTAACAGTAGCAACCATATTGTGTTGTGTAATAGGGTTACACACTAATATTTTTATGTTAAGTATTGCGCCATCTGTTAGTTAAAACTAAATATCGGGTTAATTTTCTGCTATTGCTCTGTTGAAATGATCCGTACAGTGATATATTCTGTTAATTATCTGCTATTAACATTACTCGCCGCTGTTATTAACAGAGCTCTGTTAACTTTGTAAACAAGCGAATTCATCCGTTGCCAACTTCACGCCAGTAACAACGTTTTACAACGAATTTGCTGTGCTGTGAAGTCGGATTCTTAGGCTACATAGTATGGAAATTTATTGGCGTTATATAACTTGGGGTTTTCATAAATGAGATAACAGTGCAAATTTATAACAGAGCTATTAAATAAAATTAAACATGCTGAACGCCAATCCAACGTTTTACAATGGACTTGCTGTGCTGTATAGTAGAATGCTCATACTGCACAATAAGGAAATTTAGTGGCTTTATATATCTTGGTATTTTCATAGATCATGTTGTGTTTTTCGGGATGCGAAATGGCCTTTGCAGGAAAGTCCGCGTACACAAAAACAACACTTGATTTGATCTATTTTTTATTATTTAGACCGAGCACCGGTCACTTTAAAAATCTCTTAACTTCTGACTTAAGAATCAATCTTACTATTACACATTAACTTCGGCGTCGTCTCTGGACGGCGCTGAAGTGGGTCAGTTATTTGGATGTCGTAATCTCAAAACTTCTTAATTCGCGCTTTGCAATTTTCTTTAGTTTCGTTTCTTTTTATTGTTCTTTTTAATAAAAGCTTAAAGCTCCAAACTCCGGCCTAAAAGTATTCTTACTTGTTTAACTTCGAATTGCTTCAATAATTCGAAGTTAACATGATTAACATGAACGACCGTTGACCGCATGAAGCGAAGCAAAAGTGCTGCGCTTGCATTTTAACGGTTCTTGGCTTGCTTCGACTATTCTGTTATTTGAGTCGATCGTGGCCTTGAACTAATTATGTTTAAATTGGCCTTGAATATTATTGTTCCGTTAAATTGGAACTTAGTCATTGTGATTGCGACACACAACATCCCTCACCCCTACGGGAAGAAAAATTTATTATCGTGAAACGATGGTAAATTTTTCATGTATGTACATATGTATGTATATTAAATGGGAGAGCTTAGTTTAATGATTCTTAGTCTCTAGAACATTATGTTAATATTGTTATGAAGTTTTAGCTGTTTACTTAATAATGTAAAGTTTTACATTTCATTGAATATTACTGCGATAATTATATTATTACATTGTTGTTGTTTTTACCAATTCGCTGTTGTCTACATTGTTCTTTAATTTGATCTGTTTCTGTTTCTAATTTTGTGAACAAAATTTTAGATTTTACTTTCGAAAGTTTAGAAGTTTTAACAGTTGTGTATATTTTATTCTTATTGTAACGTTGTATGCGGCTGCTGCTTTCGTTGTCCTTGGAGATGGACCAGGTATTGCCTTATTGGGTGCTTCCTGCATCGAAAGGGTCTTGATTGATGATGTTGATCATCGCTCGGATTGCCTGTGGGTAGCAGAATCTTTGTACGTTCTGCTGCTGGTTGCAGGGTAGCTGCGATGTGGGAATTTCTGTGAATGCAGCTGGCATCGCTTCCTGGAGTGACCTCTCGCGAAACACGCGCTTTATTGTTGTTACGAAACAAGTGTTTCCACGACAAAAATCGCCAAACACCGTCTGTTTCTTGTCAAAATTGACCATTCATCGATTTTTATTGATTGGACCAGGTGTTCCCACGATAGTAAACCGCCGAACCCTTTTGTCCCAAGTTGTCGCTATGTTTATTAGCTTGTCGAAACTGCTTTTTCGTGATTGCTGACAACACTCGGTCCTGATGAACTTCATCTTACAACGTCAATTTATGATCTCAATGATTGCTTCTATCGTATATTTGGTGTGTAGGTTTCGCTTTGGCTGAATGGCTGCGCTGTAGCTGCATTCTTGCTGCCGATACAGCTACCCTTCCCCCCTTTGAAGTAATTGCTTGATTGGTGTTGTTGTAGCTATTCGTTTGTTGTGGTTGTTGGCCTCTGCACTCGTGTTACCAAGTGGACATGGAAGTCTTCGTTTTAGCGTATGTATTGCCGAGTTGCTGGTCAAATTTACAGTTTTGCTTCAATTTTTACATTTTCAACGATTCTTAGGTTTCCTTCCCTAATTGAGATTTCGTACGTGTACAATTATGTATAATTTTGTTATTACATCGATTCTTTTCTTAAAATTATTGCATTTACATTTTTATTTTACGTTCCTAACAGCTGTATGCATGCGAGAGTGTGTTATATAATGTTTCGCTTATACTTTAACAAATGTTAACCATTTAACAAAGTCTTTGGTTATGTATTTGCTTATTACTTTCCTTACGTGTATTTAATACGTATTGCTAGCTAATTGTGTATCTAGTCGGTAATTAGGTTTCAATTATGTATGTTCCTTTTTATATGTATGTATATATATGTCTTTATCTACTTGTCATGTACTATAATTAAATATATATATGTATTCGTATAATCGTAATTTTATCTTTCTATGAATATAATTTCCAAACTTATATATATACTCTTATATAATTTTTGAAATTGTATCTGCTTAAACGGGTTATATATATTATTTTTGTTCTTTTCTTTTTTCTTATATTGATTGTGCATTTATTAATTAAATAATTGCAAAAACAATTTTCCTGTGCTTTGTGCTTTCGCATTTCAATAATTTAAGTTTTCATTGCATGTGCATTTATTTGTTTAACACAAGTAAGTAAATGCAAATGCAATTTGCATTAGTTGTTCTTTCAAATTATAACTTCATCAAACTTTCCATACTTTGGCTTTAATAAATATATTGCCTGGAAACTAAAAACAAACATTGAGGTTGTGTCAATGCAAGTTCATAGGTAAACACTTTCATTTTCCCACGACGGTCTATAACTAATGTATAGATCCCTAAGAAATTGGAAAAGTATTTTATTTAATAAAATCCATTCCCTTTGTGCAACAGCACTTACAGCTTCTTACGATTATCTATTTTCAATGTATAGATAGCTAAGAAACTGGAAATGTGCATATTGACATACTGTATATATACCGTTATACAGTTATATATGTATGGTATAAAAACAACCCCCTTGGTATTAACCAAAAACAAATCACTACTATGGTTTGTAAAATTTCCTATTCATATATTTTTATTATTCATGTTTTTTTTTCTTTTCTTTTTCCAATTCTTTGATATTGAAAGTATGGGAGCATCCCATGACGATATAATTGGAAACCTTTTATTCTCCTTAAATAGTTCTTTTCGATTTATCTCTTCATCTAATTTTAATGATGTGTTGAGATCTGAATTTTTTAAGAACATCAGTGACTCCGATACATGAGTCCTAACTGAGCTATGTTTACTTTTCATTGAACTATTCTTTTTAAGTAGTGCATTTTCTCGTGCATACTTAGTAAAATCACTGAATTCTCTCATGAAGTTATCACTGCGAATGAAATCTTCTTCCGTTGAATTCGATATTGGAACTTGAACCTTATTATTTCTCATATCTACCGACGTTTTTCCTAGCAACACTCCTGGAACTATCACTTCTCGTAGTTTCGTCTTTAACTCAGCTATACTTGTTGAAGTACCTTTTACTTTATTAATGCCGACATGTTTTACCTCATTTCCTATATTTAATAAGGGTAATTTTATGCTTTCTCCTTTTGAGCTTCTCATTACTAACCTCTTCTTTATTGAGTCTATCGTGGACTTATTCCACAAATTGTCTCTGCCAAGTATACCATCGCCTGGCCAGTTTTGCTCAAGTGCCACCCTCTGTAACGTTAAGCTAAGACTTGGCCAATTATTATGTGTCACATTGACAGTTCCTGTTGTGGTAGTGCAACCTCCAAAAGCTCCGTTTAAAACTTATGTATTCGAATTATTAACCATTATACCTTTTTTATGACCCCTGTTTTTATTAAACTCGTGTCCGCTCCCGTATCTACCAGCAAGACAAGTTTTCCATTAATCGCCTCCTCGCAAGGAAATTCAATGAACACGTCATCCGCTGTGTTATCTCCGTAGCAGCACTTATTAATATTGGTCTTACAATTGGTTTCAGTTTCGTTCGAAAAGCTTTTCTCTTTTCTTTTTAAATTCACCGTAACGTACTCTTTTTGATTCCCTTTTTTAGGCTTATTCTCTTCTTTTAAATTTTCCTCATTAATTATTTTATCCATGACCATATCAGTCTCGTTCTTTAGCTGCAAGATAAGTTTTTCATTGGTTTCCTCTGCGACAGGGAACTCATTGAACACATTATTTTCCAGCTCAATGCTGTAACTGCACTCAGTGTCGTAAGGGTTTTCGTATTCTATGATTTTAGTTTCATTAGACTCCGTTTTGTCTGTTTTTGTTACACCTTTTACTTTATTATTACATTGTAAGTTTTCACTGTCCACTATACTTATTCTTTGAAATTCCTTATGATTCTTTTTCATTTTCTGTTGGGTGTTAATTTGACTTATTTCATTCAGACTCGTAGATGGGATAACTGTCTCAATGGACGTATAAACCATCTCCCCGAATCTGTATGGCCCAAAGTTACTATTTTTTCTGGGTTCCCAGGTTACTGGCCTTGCCTGGGCCCTTGGTAGTTTCCCTGAAACAATTCCCAGTTCTTCTTGGCTTGGCAATCTCGTACCCAGTGTCCTGGTCTATTGCACCAATGGCATGCATTGTCCGTATTTAATTTAATTTAATTTAATCCTTTTTTAAAACCGCCTTCATTTCACATTCGGTTGTTTTCCCACTTGCTACTGCTATTATTTAACCAATATCCTTGTTGTCCTTTTTGTTGATGGCCTTCTCTTCTAAAAGGATTTTCTTTCGTTGGAGACAAGTTTTTACACTTTAAATTTGTCTCATGGCCATACTTACAACATTCCTGACAATACGGCGTGTTTTTCCTTGTAAGACAATCTTCTCTTGTGTGTCCTTTTTTGTTACAGAAACTACAAGTAATTTTCTGTATTGATTGCCCATTGCTGTTTTGCACCGGCTTATTCCATTGGCCTTCTGCTGAAACTTCGTCCTTTCTATAACGTGGACTAAGGAATTGCTGTGTCTGGTTGGAATAATCACTAAACGGGTTTTCGACCACCCCGAGGAAGTGCCTACTTCGGATCGTCTCTGCTTGCCGTGTGCCATCCGCAACATCCAATGCTTGTTCCACCAAGTCTTCAAATGTTGCTTCCTTTAACATACAATCTTAACATGAAGTTTCATACGCTTAAATCTACCCTTAAATACTTAACATACGACGATTTTGTTGTGTATCTTAATGCAAAGTCCAATAGCTGGACTTTAACTTGTTTTTGGATTTCAAAGCTGGACTTTCAACTTCTTTTGAATTTCGAGTATTCAATCCCATCGATGAATACTCGAAGTGTCTGTAATATGACGAATTTGTTTATTACCAACTTGTTTACCAGACGATGCGAATATGTTTCGTTCCCAGTCATGTTGCTTATCGATTGTAAGCAAACGCTTATGGGAACCTCTGGTTAACAGAGTACCTTAACTCCCCTCATCCTTTAAGAGAAACGCCCCGGTTCTCATGGTTCCGACATCAAAAAATTAATTTTACTATTTATTGCATCGAAATTAGCTTGATTTGAAATTATGTTTGATTTCGGTTTATAGGGTCTCAAAAATTTTCCCAAGTATTTCAAAGAAAGATAAACTGATAATAGAATTAAAAATATCAATGCCAGCGTCCACAAATAAGGTTTGTGTAAAATATATTCTTTACCAAGCGTTAATATATTTATATTTTCTAGTTCGAATTTTAAACTTTCGTTTTCCGTTTCGAGATATTCACTTATTTTGAATACGTCTCTTTCTTTATTTTTTACATAATTCCAAATTGTTCTAGTTGGATTAAAAAAATGTTTATCATCTATAATAGTTTCGTTTTCGAAAGTGATTAAATAATCTCCTGTCAAATTCAATTTCTTATTAATTATGTGGTTGCCGGATATAAGTATGGCACCGTCTGTAATAATTTCTATTGGTTTATTTATTTCCTTTAATTTCTTACATTCGGTATCATTATTATTTAATAAATTAGAAAGGCAACTCGCTTCTGGATTGATTTTACAAAATGTAGTACTTAATTCTAATTTACATTCTTTCACAGTATTATATGTATTTTCACATTTAACAATTTCCTTTTCTATTATAAGCTTACCATCAACTTTGCTAATAGCTCGTGCTTCATATAATTTACAAGTATTTATTACAAGTGGATATTTAATATAGATCACAATTAAATCATTATTCTGTAAAATCTTAAATTTGGACGCATCTATTAAGTCTGTTATGGTGATCTGTTCTTGTTCGTGTTCCACTAATTCTTTTATGTCTTTTAAATTTAAAATAATACGATTCAAAATTCCCGCCTTAGCTAAAGATATTGTATGAATTAAATTTTGAAGTTCAGTCACCATTAATCTGTTCCTGTGTCTTATCATTATGCTTTCACGTGAGCTACCAGGTATATTATTAATTGTATTTGTTAGTTCTTTGATGGCTTTAAAAATTTCTGAATTAACTATAAATTGTTTATTATTATTTTCTACTATTTCCAATTTATTTGAAAGTAAAACAAAATCATCATGATCTGGTGTTCCTGCTAACCATTTCCAAATTGTTCCTAATTCATTAATACCTCGTGTTTGTCTTTTATTACTTTTCATTAATTGTCCTAGCAATATTCCAATCAAATCAATTTCATCATGTCCGTCCATGGAGTACTTGTTTCCGTATAACGTATCAGTTGTTATCATCTTATTTCGTTCTTTAATATTTTGTATAATTTCATTGTAAAAAGTTAAATTAGTTATATGAAATATTTCGCCGTAGTCCCTGTAAAGTACTGCTTCACCATTTTCTATTAAGATATAATTATCCCTGGTGTAATCGATAATATCCGTCCTTACCAGTTGAATAATTAATAGAATAATTAGAAGTTTCATTTCCTGCAAATGTAGACTAAGTTTTAATATTATCTTTGTGCACAATTCTATTTCTACTGTATATCCTGACTTTATTCCCTAAGTCCTCCTTAACTTTTTGTTTTTTATATTTAGGCTTGAGTTTGTTTCTTTCAGTTACAATCTTTTCGTAGATTATATCCCCCTTTTTAAATGTTCTACATATCTTATCTTTATTATTATACGATAGCATGTTTGATTGTGCTATCCTTAATTTTTCATGGAGATTTTCATGGCTTACTTTATTGAATATGATATCTATAGGTCTTTGATTCGTCACTGAATGTATAGTCTTATTGTATTGTTGTACCGCCCTATATACTGTCTCGGTATTACTTAATAAATTATATTCTTGCTGAATACATCGCGCTATTTCTATCAATGTTGAATGTACTCTTTCGATTTGCCCATTCGTTTTGCTGTGTTTTGGATCACAGTAAAATATTTCAATATTCAGTCTGCTCATTAATGTTTTGGTTGATAATTTCTGCTTGATCTTCTGTATTTGTAATATCAATTGGAAAATTTCTCGTAAATACAAATTTAATTTTAAATTGCTGAATTAAAGCATTTTTTATTTCATAAAGATTTTCTGGAGTGCAATGTATTCCGGTTATTATATCTGGTACTAGGAATTCTTTGAGTATAGTCATCAAATTCTCAACCGTGTCATACTCTATTATATGTCGTGTTTTACCAAAGTTTTTTATTGATTCATGGATAGTGAATCGATTTTTCCCTAAAAGAATCTGTTGTTTAAATTGGTTCAGCGGTTTTGTAGTTTCTATTATTTCTGTGTTATCACTACTTTCTGCTGAATGTTGCGTTTCGCAAGAGCTGTTAGTTAAATTATTTAAAGCTTGCCTTGATAGTGCATCAGCGACAACATTAGTAGTTCCTGGCTTATAAACTAATTTTGGAGCAAATTCCTCTATAAAGGCATGCCATCTCTTAATTTTAGCGTTGGGATTCCTTGTGGAGACTGCAAATGTTAAAGGTTGATGATCTGTATGTATTTCTAAGTCTGATACTCCATATAAATAATTTCTTAAAGATTTTAATGCCCAAACGATTGAATATAATTCCTTCTCATTGGTCGCATAATTTTGTTCCGTTGAATTTAATGTTTTGGAAATAAATATTATTGGTTTCTTATCCTGACTTAACACTGCTCCAATTGCTATATTTGATGCGTCAGTTGTTAAAACAAATTTTTTATTAAAATCTGGCTGTACTTAATTAATAATTTTTTTAATGTGTTGCATGCTGTAATAGCTTCGTCATCTAGGTTTATATTTACTTTTTTCGACATATTTTGAGAGACCCTATCGTTTTCTCCCGATAAGTATTTTGTTAATGGTTTGGCAATCGTTGCATAATCCTTAATAAACTTGCGATAATATCCTGTCATTCCTAGAAAACTTCTCAATTGCCTTAGAGTTGAAGGGATTGGATATTCCTTAATTGTTTCTATCTTCTTCGGATCTGTTTTAATAATGTTTTGAGCAATTCTATAGCCCAATAACTCAACTTCTTTTTGATAAAATTTTGACTTTTCTAATGATATCTTCATATTGGCATCCCTTAATGTTTTAACTATTTCTTTCAAATCTCTAGTGTGCTGTTCTATTGACGCAGAATAGACTATAATGTCATCAATATAGACATGACATATTTTTCCCACAAAATCTCTTAATATATTATCCATGGCCCTTTGAAATATACTTGGAGCATTTTTTAATCCAAATGGCATTCTTAAATATTCGTACTTTCCATTGTTTACTGAGAAAGCTGTTTTTTCTATGTCGCCTTCTGACATCATTATTTGATGGAATCCCGATTCCAAATCAATCGTAGAAAAGAATTTCGCTTTGCCTAAATTAGATAATATGACATTTGTATCCGGTATGGGATATCGATCCGATACCGTTTTCTCATTTATTTTCTTGTAGTCTATTACCATTCTTAATTTCGGCGTACCATCATCATTTAGTCCTTTCTTTGGAACCACCCATATTGGCGAATTATATGGGCTCCTACTCTCACGAATTATTCCTTCGTTTAACATTTTTCTAATTTCTTTATTCACAAAAGCATTAACTGATAATGGATATGGGTACTGTTTGCTCCAAATAGGAGTTTCAACAGTTGTGCGTATTTCCGCTTTAACATCAGTTCTAAATGGTAAATTCATATTAATACTTCGGTGGCTTTCTTTAATGTCATTTATTGAACGGTTTCTTAAATTTGTTATTTCTTCTGTCTCCGAATCATTTTCAAAACGACTCGTATTTGCTATTACAGAGTTATTTTCACTAAAATTGTTATGCCTTTGTGTCATAACATCACATTTGTTAATGAAGAATCTTTCTTTCCCACCATTATGTGATAATTCTTCTTTTTCGAAATTTATTATTACATTAGCTCTTCTGAGCAAATTAGACCCTATGAGAAGTTCTGATTCCAGTTTCTCAATTTCATAGAATCTTGTTCTTATATTAAATATAGTGGCTTCACTATAATGAGTTATGATAGTGTAACCATTTATGGTTCGCACTCTCTTCTTAATCGCTAAAGGATATCTATTGGGTAAGGTTTTGGGTTTACAGTAGCAACTAGTTGCTCCTGTGTCGACTAATATTCGTAAGGATCTGTTTGTTCCCCTAACTGTCCTGTATATGTAGGGCAACTCCGGGCTTCGTCTAAAAAAGCCCCCCTCGTCGATGTTGTTGATTCTTTGTTGTTTATTTGGTTCGTGCAAGTTAACTTGTCCACTGTCTCGAGGTCTTTTACCTGTCGGTCCCGTAATGGGTTGATGGAAATTATTTGAATTTCTATAATTATGAAACTGCCTAAAGTTTGTATTTTGATTCGTTCTATTCATTATTTGAGTCGATTTGTCAACATCCATTGGTTCTGGTTTGTTAATGAAATTTCTTTCTCTTTGGGGATGGTTAGCTCTGTGGAAATAAAAATTATTGAAACCAGGGGTCAAAGTATTATTTCTCATTCTTTCCATTTTTTGTGGATATCGCAGTGTATTTTGAAATTTAGCCTCATGATTTCTATTTTGATTTGTATTAAAATTTTTTTCAAATTGTAAGGCAAAACTTGTCCTTAAATTATTCGATTCCGATTCCTGTGCTTTTGCTAGGGCATTGGGTAAATCTTCTGGCGCTAATGAAAACAATATATTTGACAGGGGAGCATTCAATCCAGTGATAAAAACACGTAGGGCATTATGCCGATTTTTCTCATTCAACTCTTTGGTCAAAGCGGGAGCAGAACCATGTGTCATTATAGTTTTATTTATTAACAAAGTCAACTTTTTGTTGACCTCATTATAGAAATCGATTAGAGAAAGATTTCCTTGTCTCAAGACACTTAGCTCTTGTTCTATGATATGTGTTGGACGTTTGTCCGCATAACAAAAGTCCAACCTTGCAATTATTGCATCTAAATTTATCACTGTCCCGTGATTTGTTAGCGCGTCGTTGGCTTCACCAACAATTCTGTTTCGTAAAATTGTTAACGCAGCGAAATATTTTCTACTTCCTTTTTTATAAAGCGTCATTGAATTATTTACGGCCTCACGCCAGCTTACATATGTTGTAGCTTCACCTGAAAATTCTGGCAATGATTTTATTACGTCCAATGATTCGTTACAAGTTATTCTATCGTCTATTGGCTGAGTTTCATACTCCGCCACTTCGTTTGTACGGGTCACAGCCCTTAGTTGATTTTTTAAAGATTCTATTTCTGATTTTAATGAACTTATGTTCGTTACTACTAAACGGGATATAAGATCCTCAACGTTTTGTTCACCAGTAGCCATTCTTGAAAAACTTTCTATTAAATTATCCACGATTGATAATATATACTGCACAGATTTCTTAGAACTATCACGACTACTTAATATTCTTTAAGTATACTTCTTTACTCTTAAACTTATGTCTTATGTTACTATGTTAATTCTTACGTTACTATTTAATGCGTGCTGCTTCCTGCTTCTTATTGTCCTCGGTATTTCTCTTCTTCTGTTTGGTTTAATGGGTCATCTAGCAGTTGCTTCGTCTTTATAACTTTCCGCACTCCTCCTTTTCTCCTTTGATTGGATACTTGTTTCTTTGCTTTGCAATGTGTATCACTTTTTAATTGGTGATTTTTTAATTCACTTTGCTGGCTTTATTTTCCTTTTGGGTGCACAAAATGTTCTTTTGCAGATTTAAAAGTGTCTTTACGACCGATTACTTTATTTAACTATATGTTAGTTATTAGCAATTGTTTTAGTTGCTTTTTAAAAAGTACCGCGTTTTTACACTACTGCTTTTTATTTCAGAACTTTTAATTTCTGTGCCCCACGTTGGGCGCCAATTAAAATTTCTTCTTTAACTTGAGTTAAAAAAATATATTTTTATTTAAGCTTGATGAAGCTCGACTGCTTCCTTTAACATACAATCTTAACATGAAGTTTCATACGCTTAAATCTACCCTTAAATACTTAACATACAACGATTTTGTTGTGTATCTTAATGCAAAGTCCAATAGCTGGACTTTAACTTGTTTTTGGATTTCAAAGCTGGACTTTCAACTTCTTTTGAATTTCGAGTATTCAATCCCATCGATGAATACTCGAAGTGTCTGTAATATGACGAATTTGTTTATTGCCAACTTGTTTACCAGACGATGCGAATATGTTTCGTTCCCAGTCATGTTGCTTATCGATTGTAAGCAAACGCTTATGGGAACCTCTGGTTAACAGAGTACCTTAACTGGCATGCTATGAAGTCTTGGATCTTTGTCTCTTTGATGTTTCTGTGGGCCAGATCGCATCCTTCAATAAACTTATATACCTCGTTACGCAGTTTTATTGATGGGGCTCCCGAAAATAACGGCACTAATCTGTTAACAACCTTCGCTATTTCTTCTATACCCATTTTGTTTCTTTTCCCGATTTCGTTTCGAGGTGAGATAAAATCAATGTTCTGCTCAACCGTTCTAGGTGATTTTTTGGAACTTAACGCAGTTTCGCTTTCGTGTTTCCGCCTGAGCAACCTGTTTTCGTTTTTTAACTGTTGTATTCTTTCGTTTGCTTCTTTTAACGGCGTGGAGTCTTTTCTGTTGAATCTAACTGGAGTAAGTTGGTATGATGATCCTTGTGTTTCATTTAACGATTTCAGCCTTTCGTTTTCGGCTTCCAGTTGCGCAATGAGATCGTCCTGAAAATTCTTAGTTACTAAATAACCCTCGTACCTACTTTTTAATGCTGAAAATTCCTTTTTCCACGATTCTATTTCTTCCTGTTTTGCACTAGACTTTTGCTCAATAACATGAAGTAGCTCATCTATAATTAAATCTGCCTGCTCTATCTTCGATATATTTTTAACTGCAGAAATACTTTCTTTTATCAAATTAACTGTTTCTTTTCTAACAACTATTTTTCTCAAATTTTCCGACACTTTTTCTATAAACCTATCTATTTCTTCTGTCAATTTTCTATATTCTAGTTCCAAAAACTCATAGTTTTTTTGTTCCATTAAATTTTATTTTCAATTTTAACATTTCTTACAAATTTATTTCAATAATATACCTATACGAGTAACTCGGTTCATTAAATTCATAATTTGATCACAGAACTTCGTTAATAATCGGATTTTTTTTTTTACTCTAACAGCATTTAAAACACTTTATTTTCCACTGACCAATTAACACGATTTACACGATCTCCAATTTCATCGCTTGCTTGAAGTGCCTCGTGCCATTAAACGAGTAGTTTTTTTTTCTTCTTATTAGTTTTTTCCTTATAAGTTGCTTCAAAGCGTTGAATATGCTTAAGTTGCACTTTGTAAAATTTCAATTCCAAGTTCAAGTTTTCTTGCATTGGATTTTTATTTATTTTATTTTTCTCGCAAACGATTTACTCACTCATATTTTCTTATTCAAAACGAATTAATTGCTAAAGCTTCAATTTTAATTGACCGTTCGCTCTGTATTCTGTAACCAATTTTAAGTGTTTTCTAATTATCATTCTAAAGCATTAAATTAACTCGATTTTAAATTCAATCCCTTTTAATTTTTCACTTCTTACTAAAAAGCATTAAATAATTTCTAAATTCAAAAAATGTTGTGTATCTTTCCATGTCAAAAGGATCACTCAACATTAAAAAGCTATGTCCTACAGTCAAAACGGACTTACTTCCCGAGAGGAATGGGTCGACCTCAGTAAAGATTTTGTCCGGCGTGGAACGCCATTGGACAAACAAGGGTGCCTTGCTTGACGCTGGCACTCCTTTACTTGGCTCCCAAACAAGCCTCGCGACGAATTGGAATTACACTTGCAATAATTTTTTTTCTTTTTTTTTCACTATACTTACTACTATATCCTCAGTGAAAAGTTCTTTCCAGTCTGATCCTTGTGGTCCTACGATCCTCGGCTCGTTGAAAATACCGGCTGCGCCCAAAATGTTGTGTTCTTCGGGATGCGAAATGGCCTTTGCAGGAAAGTCCGCGTACACAAAAACAATACTTGAATTCTGATTTGATCTATTTTTTAATATTTAGACCGAGCACCGGTCACTTTAAAAATCTCTTAACTTCTGATTTAAAAATCAATCTTACTATTACACATTAACTTCGGCGTCGTCTCTGGACGGCGCTGAAGTGGGTCAGTTATTTGGATGTCGTAATCTCAAAACTTCTTAATTCGCGCTTTGCAATTTTCTTTAGTTTCGTTTCTTTTTATTGTTCTTTTTAATAAAAGCTTAAAGCTCCAAACTCCGGCCTAAAAGTATTCTTACTTGTTTAACTTCGAATTGCTTCAATAATTCGAAGTTAACATGATTAACATGAACGGCCGTTGACCGCATGAAGCGAAGCAAAAGTGCTGCGCTCGCATTTTAACGGTTCTTGGCTTGCTTCGACTATTCTGTTATTTGAGTCGATCGTGGCCTTGAACTAATTATGTTTAAATTGGCCTTGAATATTATTGTTCCGTTAAATTGGAACTTAGTCATTGTGATTGCGACACACAACATCCCTCACCCCTACGGGAAGAAAAATTTATTATCGTGAAACGATGGTAAATTTTTCATGTATGTACATATGTATGTATATTAAATGGGAGAGCTTAGTTTAATGATTCTTAGTCTCTAGAACATTATGTTAATATTGTTATAAAGTTTTAGCTGTTTACTTAATAATGTAAAGTTTTACATTTCATTGAATATTACTGCGATAATTATATTATTACATTGTTGTTGTTTTTACCAATTCGCTGTTGTCTACATTGTTCTTTAATTTGATCTGTTTCTGTTTCTAATTTTGTGAACAAAATTTTAGATTTTACTTTCGAAAGTTTAGAAGTTTTAACAGTTGTGTATATTTTATTCTTATTGTAACGTTGTATGCGGCTGCTGCTTTCGTTGTCCTTGGAGATGGACCAGGTATTGCCTTATTGGGTGCTTCCTGCATCGAAAGGGTCTTGATTGATGATGTTGATCATCGCTCGGATTGCCTGTGGGTAGTAGAATCTTTGTACGTTCTGCTGCTGGTTGCAGGGTAGCTGCGATGTGGGAATTTCTGTGAATGCAGCTGGCATCGCTTCCTGGAGTGACCTCTCGCGAAACACGCGCTTTATTGTTGTTACGAAACAAGTGTTTCCACGACAAAAATCGCCAAACACCGTCTGTTTCTTGTCAAAATTGACCATTCATCGATTTTTATTGATTGGACCAGGTGTTCCCACGATAGTAAACCGCCGAACCCTTTTGTCCCAAGTTGTCGCTATGTTTATTAGCTTGTCGAAACTGCTTTTTCGTGATTGCTGACAACACTCGGTCCTGATGAACTTCATCTTACAACGTCAATTTATGATCTCAATGATTGCTTCTATCGTATATTTGGTGTGTAGGTTTCGCTTTGGCTGAATGGCTGCGCTGTAGCTGCATTCTTGCTGCCGATACAGCTACCCTTCCCCCCTTTGAAGTAATTGCTTGATTGGTGTTGTTGTAGCTATTCGTTTGTTGTGGTTGTTGGCCTCTGCACTCGTGTTACCAAGTGGACATGGAAGTCTTCGTTTTAGCGTATGTATTGCCGAGTTGCTGGTCAAATTTACAGTTTTGCTTCAATTTTTACATTTTCAACGATTCTTAGGTTTCCTTCCCTAATTGAGATTTCGTACGTGTACAATTATGTATAATTTTGTTATTACATCGATTCTTTTCTTAAAATTATTGCATTTACATTTTTATTTTACGTTCCTAACAGCTGTATGCATGCGAGAGTGTGTTATATAATGTTTCGCTTATACTTTAACAAATGTTAACCATTTAACAAAGTCTTTGGTTATGTATTTGCTTATTACTTTCCTTACGTGTATTTAATACGTATTGCTAGCTAATTGTGTATCTAGTCGGTAATTAGGTTTCAATTATGTATGTTCCTTTTTATATGTATGTATATATATGTCTTTATCTACTTGTCATGTACTATAATTAAATATATATATGTATTCGTATAATCGTAATTTTATCTTTCTATGAATATAATTTCCAAACTTATATATATACTCTTATATAATTTTTGAAATTGTATCTGCTTAAACGGGTTATATATATTATTTTTGTTCTTTTCTTTTTTCTTATATTGATTGTGCATTTATTAATTAAATAATTGCAAAAACAATTTTCCTGTGCTTTGTGCTTTCGCATTTCAATAATTTAAGTTTTCATTGCATGTGCATTTATTTGTTTAACACAAGTAAGTAAATGCAAATGCAATTTGCATTAGTTGTTCTTTCAAATTATAACTTCATCAAACTTTCCATACTTTGGCTTTAATAAATATATTGCCTGGAAACTAAAAACAAACATTGAGGTTGTGTCAATGCAAGTTCATAGGTAAACACTTTCATTTTCCCACGACGGTCTATAACTAATGTATAGATCCCTAAGAAATTGGAAAAGTATTTTATTTAATAAAATCCATTCCCTTTGTGCAACAGCACTTACAGCTTCTTACGATTATCTATTTTCAATGTATAGATAGCTAAGAAACTGGAAATGTGCATATTGACATACTGTATATATACCGTTATACAGTTATATATGTATGGTATAAAAACAACCCCCTTGGTATTAACCAAAAACAAATCACTACTATGGTTTGTAAAATTTCCTATTCATATATTTTTATTATTCATGTTTTTTTTTCTTTTCTTTTTCCAATTCTTTGATATTGAAAGTATGGGAGCATCCCATGACGATATAATTGGAAACCTTTTATTCTCCTTAAATAGTTCTTTTCGATTTATCTCTTCATCTAATTTTAATGATGTGTTGAGATCTAAATTTTTTAAGAACATCAGTGACTCCGATACATGAGTCCTAACTGAGCTATGTTTACTTTTCATTGAACTATTCTTTTTAAGTAGTGCATTTTCTCGTGCATACTTAGTAAAATCACTGAATTCCCTCATGAAGTTATCACTGCGAATGAAATCTTCTTCCGTTGAATTCGATATTGGAACTTGAACCTTATTATTTCTCATATCTACCGACGTTTTTCCTAGCAACACTCCTGGAACTATCACTTCTCGTAGTTTCGTCTTTAACTCAGCTATACTTGTTGAAGTACCTTTTACTTTATTAATGCCGACATGTTTTACCTCATTTCCTATATTTAATAAGGGTAATTTTATGCTTTCTCCTTTTGAGCTTCTCATTACTAACCTCTTCTTTATTGAGTCTATCATGGACTTATTCCACAAATTGTCTCTGCCAAGTATACCATCGCCTGGCCAGTTTTGCTCAAGTGCCACCCTCTGTAACGTTAAGCTAAGACTTGGCCAATTATTATGTGTCACATTGACAGTTCCTGTTGTGGTAGTGCAACCTCCAAAAGCTCCGTTTAAAACTTTTGTATTCGAATTATTAACCATTATACCTTTTTTTATGACCCCTGTTTTTATTAAACTCGTGTCCGCTCCCGTATCTACCAGCAAGACAAGTTTTCCATTAATCGCCTCCTCGCAAGGAAATTCAATGAACACGTCATCCGCTGTGTTATCTCCGTAGCAGCACTTATTAATATTGGTCTTACAATTGGTTTCAGTTTCGTTCGAAAAGCTTTTCTCGTTTCTTTTTAAATTCACCGTAACGTACTCTTTTTGATTCCCTTTTTAAAGCTTATTCTCTTCTTTTAAATTTTCCTCATTAATTATTTTATCCATGACCATATCAGTCTCGTTCTTTAGCTGCAAGATAAGTTTTTCATTGGTTTCCTCTGCGACAGGGAACTCATTGAACACATTATTTTCCAGCTCAATGCTGTAACTGCACTCAGTGTCGTAAGGGTTTTCGTATTCTATGATTTTAGTTTCATTAGACTCCGTTTTGTCTGTTTTTGTTACACCTTTTACTTTATTATTACATTGTAAGTTTTCACTGTCCACTATACTTATTCTTTGAAATTCCTTATGATTCTTTTTCATTTTCTGTTGGGTGTTAATTTGACTTATTTCATTCAGACTCGTAGATGGGATAACTGTCTCAATGGACGTATAAACCATCTCCCCGAATCTGTCTGGCCCAAAGTTACTATTTTTTCTGGGTTCCCAGGTTACTGGCCTTGCCTGGGCCCTTGGTAGTTTCCCTGAAACAATTCCCAGTTCTTCTTGGCTTGGCAATCTCGTACCCAGTGTCCTGGTCTATTGCACCAATGGCATGCATTGTCCGTATTCTTTTTATCTTTATGCGGCCCTTTTGATGTCGGTTTAGGTTGATTTAATCCTTTTTTAAAACCGCCTTCATTTCACATTCGGTTGTTTTCCCAATTGCTACTGCTACTGCTATTATTTAACCAATATCCTTGTTGTCCTTTTTGTTGATGGCCTTCTCTTCTAAAAGGATTTTCTTTCGTTGGAGACAAGTTTTTACACTTTAAATTTGTCTCATGGCCATACTTACAACATTCCTGACAATACGGCGTGTTTTTCCTTGTAAGACAATCTTCTCTTGTGTGTCCTTTTTTGTTACAGAAACTACAAGTAATTTTCTGTATTGATTGCCCATTGCTGTTTTGCACCGGCTTATTCCATTGGCCTTCTGCTGAAACTTCGTCCTTTCTATAACGCGGACTAAGGAATTGCTGTGTCTGGTTGGAATAATCACTAAACGGGTTTTCGACCACCCCGACGAAGTGCCTACTTCGGATCGTCTCTGCTTGCCGTATGTCATCCGCAACATCCAATGCTTGTTCCACCAAGTCTTCAAATGTTGACTTCTCTATACCTACCAAATAAATCCGCAGCGCACTGTCCTGTAAGCCCAGCTTGAATGTCCTCATTACTGCCCTATCCACTTCTGTTCTTAATGCTATATCCGACTTACCCTGGTAGACCGCAGTCATAATGTCCTCTGCTTGACACTTTAATGACATCAGTTTTTCCGCGAACTGACGGATATCCTCGGTCGGCAGTTGTCTCATAGCTTGCATTTCTGCCAAAACCATATCTAAAGACTTATGTTGTAAATAATGTCTTTTTATTGCATTATTTAACTCTTCTATGCTCGCAAACTTTTTTGAACGTAGAAGGCTGTATGCATTTCCATGGAGGCGCTGTTTTATGCAAATTAATTTTCTTCTTTAACTTGAGTTAAAAAAATATATTTTTATTTAAGCTTGATGAAGCTCGACTGCTTCCTTTAACATACAATCTTAACATGAAGTTTCATACGCTTAAATCTACCCTTAAATACTTAACATACGACGATTTTGTTGTGTATCTTAATGCAAAGTCCAATAGCTGGACTTTAACTTGTTTTTGGATTTCAAAGCTGGACTTTCAACTTCTTTTGAATTTCGAGTATTCAATCCCATCGATGAATACTCGAAGTGTCTGTAATATGACGAATTTGTTTATTACCAACTTGTTTACCAGACGATGCGAATATGTTTCGTTCCCAGTCATGTTGCTTATCGATTGTAAGCAAACGCTTATGGGAACCTCTGGTTAACAGAGTACCTTAACTCCCCTCATCCTTTAAGAGAAACGCCCCGGTTCTCATGGTTCCGACATCAAAAAATTAATTTTACTATTTATTGCATCGAAATTAGCTTGATTTGAA
The DNA here is from genome assembly GCA_937620795.1 of Thecophora atra. Lineage (NCBI taxonomy): Eukaryota > Metazoa > Arthropoda > Insecta > Diptera > Conopidae > Thecophora > Thecophora atra. The sequence goes on from OW569398.1 coordinate 46,749,824, forward strand.
ATTATGTTTGATTTCGGTTTATAGGGTCTCAAAAATTTTCCCAAGTATTTCAAAGAAAGATAAACTGATAATAGAATTAAAAATATCAATGCCAGCGTCCACAAATAAGGTTTGTGTAAAATATATTCTTTACCAAGCGTTAATATATTTATATTTTCTAGTTCGAATTTTAAACTTTCGTTTTCCGTTTCGAGATATTCACTTATTTTGAATACGTCTCTTTCTTTATTTTTTACATAATTCCAAATTGTTCTAGTTGGATTAAAAAAATGTTTATCATCTATAATAGTTTCGTTTTCGAAAGTGATTAAATAATCTCCTGTCAAATTCAATTTCTTATTAATTATGTGGTTGCCGGATATAAGTATGGCACCGTCTGTAATAATTTCTATTGGTTTATTTTTTTCCTTTAATTTCTTACATTCGGTATCATTATTATTTAATAAATTAGAAAGGCAGCTCGCTTCTGGATTGATTTTACAAAATGTAGTACTTAATTCTAATTTACATTCTTTCACAGTATTATATGTATTTTCACATTTAACAATTTCCTTTTCTATTATAAGCTTACCATCAACTTTGCTAATAGCTCGTGCTTCATATAATTTACAAGTATTTATTACAAGTGGATATTTAATATAGATCACAATTAAATCATTATTCTGTAAAATCTTAAATTTGGACGCATCTATTAAGTCTGTTATGGTGATCTGTTCTTGTTCGTGTTCCACTAATTCTTTTATGTCTTTTAAATTTAAAATAATACGATTCAAAATTCCCGCCTTAGCTAAAGATATTGTATGAATTAAATTTTGAAGTTCAGTCACCATTAATCTGTTCCTGTGTCTTATCATTATGCTTTCACATGAGCTACCAGGTATATTATTAATTGTATTTGTTAGTTCTTTGATGGCTTTAAAAATTTCTGAATTAACTATAAATTGTTTATTATTATTTTCTACTATTTCTTCCAATTTATTTGAAAGTAAAACAAAATCATCATGATCTGGTGTTCCTGCTAACCATTTCCAAATTGTTCCTAATTCATTAATACCTCGTGTTTGTCTTTTATTACTTTTCATTAATTGTCCTAGCAATATTCCAATCAAATCAATTTCATCATGTCCGTCCATGGAGTACTTGTTTCCGTATAACGTATCAATTGTTATCATCTTATTTCGTTCTTTAATATTTTGTATAATTTCATTGTAAAAAGTTAAATTAGTTATATGAAATATTTCGCCGTAGTCCCTGTAAAGTACTGCTTCACCATTTTCTATTAAGATATAATTATCCCTGGTGTAATCGATAATATCCGTCCTTACCAGTTGAATAATTAATAGGATAATTAGAAGTTTCATTTCCTGCAAATGTAGACTAAGTTTTAACATTATCTTTGTGCACAATTCTATTTCTACTGTATATCCTGACTTTATTCCCTAAGTCCTCCTTAACTTTTTGTTTTTTATATTTAGGCTTGAGTTTGTTTCTTTCAGTTACAATTTTTCGTAGATTATATCCCCCTTTTTAAATGTTCTACATATCTTATCTTTATTATTATACGGTAGCATGTTTGATTGTGCTATCCTTAATTTTTCATGGAGATTTTCATGGCTTAGTTTATTGAATATGATATCTATAGGTCTTTGATTCGTCACTGAATGTATAGTCTTATTGTATTGTTGTACCGCCCTATATACTGTCTCGGTATTACTTAATAAATTATATTCTTGCTGAATACATCGCGCTATTTCTATCAATGTTGAATGTACTCTTTCGATTTGCCCATTCGTTTTGCTGTGTTTTGGATCACAGTAAAATATTTCAATATTCAGTCTGCTCATTAATGTTTTGGTTGATAATTTCTGCTTGATCTTCTGTATTTGTAATATCAATTGGAAAATTTCTCGTAAATACAAATTTAATTTTAAATTGCTGAATTAAAGCATTTTTTATTTCATAAAGATTTTCTGGAGTGCAATGTATTCCGGTTATTATATCTGGTACTAGGAATTCTTTGAGTATAGTCATCAAATTCTCAACCGTGTCATACTCTATTATATGTCGTGTTTTACCAAAGTTTTTTATTGATTCATGGATAGTGAATCGATTTTTCCCTAAAAGAATCTGTTGTTTAAATTGGTTCAGCGGTTTTGTAGTTTCTATTATTTCTGTGTTATCACTACTTTCTGCTGAATGTTGTGTTTCGCAAGAGCTGTTAGTTAAATTATTTAAAGCTTGCCTTGATAGTGCATCAGCGACAACATTAGTAGTTCCTGGCTTATAATCTAATTTTGGAGCAAATTCCTCTATAAAGGCATGCCATCTCTTAATTTTAGCGTTGGGATTCCTTGTGGAGACTGCAAATGTTAAAGGTTGATGATCTGTATGTATTTCTAAGTCTGATACTCCATATAAATAATTTCTTAAAGATTTTAATGCCCAAACGATTGAATATAATTCCTTCTCATTGGTCGCATAATTTTGTTCCGTTGAATTTAATGTTTTGGAAATAAATATTATTGGTTTCTTATCCTGACTTAACACTGCTCCAATTGCTATATTTGATGCGTCAGTTGTTAAAACAAATTTTTTATTAAAATCTGGCTGTACTTAATTAATAATTTTTTAATGTGTTGCATGCTGTAATAGCTTCGTCATCTAGGTTTATATTTACTTTTTTCGACATATTTTGAGAGACCCTACCGTTTTCTCCCGATAAGTTTTTTGTTAATGGTTTGGCAATCGTTGCATAATCCTTAATAAACTTGCGATAATATCCTGTCATTCCTAGAAAACTTCTCAATTGCCTTAGAGTTGAAGGGATTGGATATTCCTTAATTGTTTCTATCTTCTTCGGATCTGTTTTAATAATGTTTTGAGCAATTCTATAGCCCAATAACTCAAATTCTTTTTGATAAAATTTTGACTTTTCTAATGATATCTTCATATTGGCATCCCTTAATGTTTTAACTATTTCTTTCAAATCTCTAGTGTGCTGTTCTATTGACGCAGAATAGACTATAATGTCATCAATATAGACATGACATATTTTTCCCACAAAATCTCTTAATATATTATCCATGGCCCTTTGAAATATACTTGGAGCATTTTTTAATCCAAATGGCATTCTTAAATATTCGTACTTTCCATTGTTTACTGAGAAAGCTGTTTTTTCTATGTCGCCTTCTGACATCATTATTTGATGGAATCCCGATTCCAAATCAATCGTAGAAAAGAATTTCGCTTTGCCTAAATTAGATAATATGACATTTGTATCCGGTATGGGATATCGATCCGATACCGTTTTCTCATTTATTTTCTTGTAGTCTATTACCATTCTTAATTTCGGCGTACCATCATCATTTAGTCCTTTCTTTGGAACCACCCATATTGGCGAATTATATGGGCTCCTACTCTCACGAATTATTCCTTCGTTTAACATTTTTCTAATTTCTTTATTCACAAAAGCATTAACTGATAATGGATATGGGTACTGTTTGCTCCAAATAGGAGTTTCAACAGTTGTGCGTATTTCCGCTTTAACATCAGTTCTAAATGGTAAATTCATATTAATACTTCGGTGGCTTTCTTTAATGTCATTTATTGAACGGTTTCTTAAATTTGTTATTTCTTCTGTCTCCGAATCATTTTCAAAACGACTCGTATTTGCTATTACAGAGTTATTTTCACTAAAATTGTTATGCCTTTGTGTCATAACATCACATTTGTTAATGAAGAATCTTTCTTTCCCACCATTATGTGATAATTCTTCTTTTTCGAAATTTATTATTACATTAGCTCTTCTGAGCAAATTAGACCCTATGAGAAGTTCTGATTCCAGTTTCTCAATTTCATAGAATCTTGTTCTTATATTAAATATAGTGGCTTCACTATAATGAGTTATGATAGTGTAACCATTTATGGTTCGCACTCTCTTCTTAATCGCTAAAGGATATCTATTGGGTAAGGTTTTGGGTTTACAGTAGCAACTAGTTGCTCCTGTGTCGACTAATATTCGTAAGGATCTGTTTGTTCCCCTAACTGTCCTGTATATGTAGGGCAACTCCGGGCTTCGTCTAAAAAAGCCCCCCTCGTCGATGTTGTTGATTCTTTGTTGTTTATTTGGTTCGTGCAAGTTAACTTGTCCACTGTCTCGAGGTCTTTTACCTGTCGGTCCCGTAATGGGTTGATGGAAATTATTTGAATTTCTATAATTATGAAACTGCCTAAAGTTTGTATTTTGATTCGTTCTATTCATTATTTGAGTCGATTTGTCAACATCCATTGGTTCTGGTTTGTTAATGAAATTTCTTTCTCTTTGGGGATGGTTAGCTCTGTGGAAATAAAAATTATTGAAACCAGGGGTCAAAGTATTATTTCTCATTCTTTCCATTTTTTGTGGATATCGCAGTGTATTTTGAAATTTAGCCTCATGATTTCTATTTTGATTTGTATTAAAAATTTTTTCAAATTGTAAGGCAAAACTTGTCCTTAAATTATTCGATTCCGATTCCTGTGCTTTTGCTAGGGCATTGGGTAAATCTTCTGGAGCTAATGAAAACAATATATTTGACAGGGGAGCATTCAATCCAGTGATAAAAACACGTAGGGCATTATGCCGATTTTTCTCATTCAACTCTTTGGTCAAAGCGGGAGCAGAACCATGTGTCATTATAGTTTTATTTATTAACAAAGTCAACTTTTTGTTGACCTCATTATAGAAATCGATTAGAGAAAGATTTCCTTGTCTCAAGACACTTAGCTCTTGTTCTATGATATGTGTTGGACGTTTGTCCGCATAACAAAAGTCCAACCTTGCAATTATTGCATCTAAATTTAACACTGTCCCGTGATTTGTTAGCGCGTCGTTGGCTTCACCAACAATTCTGTTTCGTAAAATTGTTAACGCAGCGAAATATTTTCTACTTCCTTTTTTATAAAGCGTCATTGAATTATTTACGGCCTCACGCCAGCTTACATATGTTGTAGCTTTACCTGAAAATTCTGGCAATGATTTTATTACGTCCAATGATTCGTTACAAGTTATTCTATCGTCTATTGGCTGAGTTTCATACTCCGCCACTTCGTTTGTACGGGTCACAGCCCTTAGTTGATTTTTTAAAGATTCTATTTCTGATTTTAATGAACTTATGTTCGTTACTACTAAACGGGATATAAGATCCTCAACGTTTTGTTCACCAGTAGCCATTCTTGAAAAACTTTCTATTAAATTATCCACGATTGATAATATATACTGCACAGATTTCTTAGAACTATCACGACTACTTAATATTCTTTAAGTATACTTCTTTACTCTTAAACTTATGTCTTATGTTACTATGTTAATTCTTACGTTACTATTTAATGCGTGCTGCTTCCTGCTTCTTATTGTCCTCGGTATTTCTCTTCTTCAGTTTGGTTTAATGGGTCATCTAGCAGTTGCTTCGTCTTTATAACTTTCCGCACTCTTCCTTTTCTCCTTTGATTGGATACTTGTTTCTTTGCTTTGCAATGTGTATCACTTTTTAATTGGTGATTTTTTAATTCACTTTGCTGGCTTTATTTTCCTTTTGGGTGCACAAAATGTTCTTTTGCAGATTTAAAAGTGTCTTTACGACCGATTACTTTATTTAACTATATGTTAGTTATTAGCAATTGTTTTAGTTGCTTTTCAAAAAGTACCGCGTTTTTACACTACTGCTTTTTATTTCAGAACTTTTAATTTCTGTGCCCCACGTTGGGCGCCAATTAAATTTTCTTCTTTAACTTGAGTTAAAAAAATATATTTTTATTTAAGCTTGATGAAGCTCGACTGCTTCCTTTAACATACAATCTTAACATGAAGTTTCATACGCTTAAATCTACCCTTAAATACTTAACATACGACGATTTTGTTGTGTATCTTAATGCAAAGTCCAATAGCTGGACTTTAACTTGTTTTTGGATTTCAAAGCTGGACTTTCAACTTCTTTTGAATTTCGAGTATTCAATCCCATCGATGAATACTCGAAGTGTCTGTAATATGACGAATTTGTTTATTACCAACTTGTTCACCAGACGATGCGAATATGTTTCGTTCCCAGTCATGTTGCTTATCGATTGTAAGCAAACGCTTATGGGAACCTCTGGTTAACAGAGTACCTTAACTGGCATGCTATGAAGTCTTGGATCTCTGTCTCTTTGATGTTTCTGTGGGCCAGATCGCATCCTTCAATAAACTTATATACCTCGTTACGCAGTTCTATTGATGGGGCTCCCGAAAATAACGGCACTAATCTGTTAACAACCTTCGCTATTTCTTCTATACCCATTTTGTTTCTTTTCCCGATTTCGTTTCGAGGTGAGATAAAATCAATGTTCTGCTCAACCGTTCTAGGTGATTTTTTAGAACTTAACGCAGTTTCGCTTTCGTGTTTCCGCCTGAGCAACCTGTTTTCGTTTTTTAACTGTTGTATTCTTTCGTTTGCTTCTTTTAACGGCGTGGAGTCTTTTCTGTTGAATCTAACTGGAGTAAGTTGGTATGATGATCCTTGTGTTTCATTTAACGATTTCAGCCTTTCGTTTTCGGCTTCCAGTTGCGCAATGAGATCGTCCTGAAAATTCTTAGTTACTAAATAACCCTCGTACCTACTTTTTAATGCTGAAAATTCCTTTTTCCACGATTCTATTTCTTCCTGTTTTGCACTAGACTTTTGCTCAATAACATGAAGTAGCTCATCTATAATTAAATCTGCCTGCTCTATCTTCGATATATTTTTAACTGCAGAAATACTTTCTTTTATCAAATTAACTGTTTCTTTTCTACCAACTATTTTTCTCAAATTTTCCCACGCTTTTTCTATAAACCTATCTATTTCTTCTGTCAATTTTCTATATTCTAGTTCCAAAAACTCATAGTTTTTTTGTTCCATTAAATTTTATTTTCAATTTTAACATTTCTTACAAATTTATTTCAATAATATACCTATACGAGTAACTCGGTTCATTAAATTCATAATTTGATCACAGAACTTCGTTAATAATCGGATTTTTTTTTTTACTCTAACAGCATTTAAAACACTTTATTTTCCACTGACCAATTAACACGATTTACACGATCTCCAATTTCATCGCTTGCTTGAAGTGCCTCGTGCCATTAAACGAGTAGTTTTTTTTTTCTTCTTATTAGTTTTTTCCTTATAAGTTGCTTCAAAGCGTTGAATATGCTTAAGTTGCACTTTGTAAAATTTCAATTCCAAGTTCAAGTTTTCTTGCATTGGATTTTTATTTATTTTATTTTTCTCGCAAACGATTTACTCACTCATATTTTCTTATTCAAAACGAATTAATTGCTAAAGCTCCAATTTTAATTGACCGTTCGCTCTGTATTCTGTAACCAATTTTAAGTGTTTTCTAATTATCATTCTAAAGCATTAAATTAACTCGATTTTAAATTCAATCCCTTTTAATTTTTCACTTCTTACTAAAAAGCATTAAATAATTTCTAAATTCAAAAAATGTTGTGTATCTTTCCATGTCAAAAGGATCACTCAACATTAAAAAGCTATGTCCTACAGTCAAAACGGACTTACTTCCCGAGAGGAATGGGTCGACCTCAGTAAAGATTTTGTCCGGCGTGGAACGCCATTGGACAGACAAGGGTGCCTTGCTTGACGCTGGCACTCCTTTACTTGGCTCCCAAACAAGCCTCGCGACGAATTGCAATTACACTTGCAATAATTTTTTTTCTTTTTTTTTTCACTATACTTACTACTATATCCTCAGTGAAAAGTTCTTTCCAGTCTGATCCTTGTGGTCCTACGATCCTCGGCTCGTTGAAAATACCGGCTGCGCCAAAAATGTTGTGTTCTTCGGGATGCGAAATGGCCTTTGCAGGAAAGTCCGCGTACACAAAAACAATACTTGAATTCTGATTTGATCTATTTTTTAATATTTAGACCGAGCACCGGTCACTTTAAAAATCTCTTAACTTCTGACTTAAAAATCAATCTTACTATTACACATTAACTTCGGCGTCGTCTCTGGACGGCGCTGAAGTGGGTCAGTTATTTGGATGTCGTAATCTCAAAACTTCTTAATTCGCGCTTTGCAATTTTCTTTAGTTTCGTTTCTTTTTATTGTTCTTTTTAATAAAAGCTTAAAGCTCCAAACTCCGGCCTAAAAGTATTCTTACTTGTTTAACTTCGAATTGCTTCAATAATTCGAAGTTAACATGATTAACATGAACGGCCGTTGACCGCATGTAGCGAAGCAAAAGTGCTGCGCTTGCATTTTAACGGTTCTTGGCTTGCTTCGACTATTCTGTTATTTGAGTCGATCGTGGCCTTGAACTAATTATGTTTAAATTGGCCTTGAATATTATTGTTCCGTTAAATTGGAACTTAGTCATTGTGATTGCGACACACAACATCCCTCACCCCTACGGGAAGAAAAATTTATTATCGTGAAACGATGGTAAATTTTTCATGTATGTACATATGTATGTATATTAAATGGGAGAGCTTAGTTTAATGATTCTTAGTCTCTAGAACATTATGTTAATATTGTTATAAAGTTTTAGCTGTTTACTTAATAATGTAAAGTTTTACATTTCATTGAATATTACTGCGATAATTATATTATTACATTGTTGTTGTTTTTACCAATTCGCTGTTGTCTACATTGTTCTTTAATTTGATCTGTTTCTGTTTCTAATTTTGTGAACAAAATTTTAGATTTTACTTTCGAAAGTTTAGAAGTTTTAACAGTTGTGTATATTTTATTCTTATTGTAACGTTGTATGCGGCTGCTGCTTTCGTTGTCCTTGGAGATGGACCAGGTATTGCCTTATTGGGTGCTTCCTGCATCGAAAGGGTCTTGATTGATGATGTTGATCATCGCTCGGATTGCCTGTGGGTAGTAGAATCTTTGTACGTTCTGCTGCTGGTTGCAGGGTAGCTGCGATGTGGGAATTTCTGTGAATGCAGCTGGCATCGCTTCCTGGAGTGACCTCTCGCGAAACACGCGCTTTATTGTTGTTACGAAACAAGTGTTTCCACGACAAAAATCGCCAAACACCGTCTGTTTCTTGTCAAAATTGACCATTCATCGATTTTTATTGATTGGACCAGGTGTTCCCACGATAGTAAACCGCCGAACCCTTTTGTCCCAAGTTGTCGCTATGTTTATTAGCTTGTCGAAACTGCTTTTTCGTGATTGCTGACAACACTCGGTCCTGATGAACTTCATCTTACAACGTCAATTTATGATCTCAATGATTGCTTCTATCGTATATTTGGTGTGTAGGTTTCGCTTTGGCTGAATTGCTGCGCTGTAGCTGCATTCTTGCTGCCGATACAGCTACCCTTCCCCCCTTTGAAGTAATTGCTTGATTGGTGTTGTTGTAGCTATTCGTTTGTTGTGGTTGTTGGCCTCTGCACTCGTGTTACCAAGTGGACATGGAAGTCTTCGTTTTAGCGTATGTATTGCCGAGTTGCTGGTCAAATTTACAGTTTTGCTTCAATTTTTACATTTTCAACGATTCTTAGGTTTCCTTCCCTAATTGAGATTTCGTACGTGTACAATTATGTATAATTTTGTTATTACATCGATTCTTTTCTTAAAATTATTGCATTTACATTTTTATTTTACGTTCTTAACAGCTGTATGCATGCGAGAGTGTGTTCTATAATGTTTCGCTTATACTTTAACAAATGTTAACCATTTAACAAAGTCTTTGGTTGTGTATTTGCTTATTACTTTCCTTACGTGTATTTATTACGTATTGCTAGCTAATTGTGTATCTAGTCGGTAATTAGGTTTCAATTATGTATGTTCCTTTTTATATGTATGTATATATATGTCTTTATCTACTTGTCATGTACTATAATTAAATATATATATGTATTCGTATAATCGTAATTTTATCTTTCTATGAATATAATTTCCAAACTTATATATATACTCTTATATAATTTTTGAAATTGTATCTGCTTAAACGGGTTATATATATTATTTTTGTTCTTTTCTTTTTTCTTATATTGATTGTGCATTTATTAATTAAATAATTGCAAAAACAATTTTCCTGTGCTTTGTGCTTTCGCTTTTCAATAATTTAAGTTTTCATTGCATGTGCATTTATTTGTTTAACACAAGTAAGTAAATGCAAATGCAATTTGCATTAGTTGTTCTTTCAAATTATAACTTCATCAAACTTTCCATACTTTGGCTTTAATAAATATATTGCCTGGAAACTAAAAACAAACATTGAGGTTGTGTCAATGCAAGTTCATAGGTAAACACTTTCATTTTCCCACGACGGTCTATAACTAATGTATAGATCCCTAAGAAATTGGAAAAGTATTTTATTTAATAAAATCCATTCCCTTTGTGCAACAGCACTTACAGCTTCTTACGATTATCTATTTTCAATGTATAGATAGCTAAGAAACTGGAAATGTGCATATTGACATACTGTATATATACCGTTATACAGTTATATATGTATGGTATAAAAACAACCCCCTTGGTATTAACCAAAAACAAATCACTACTATGGTTTGTAAAATTTCCTATTCATATATTTTTATTATTCATGTTTTTTTTTTCTTTTCTTTTTCTAATTCTTTGATATTGAAAGTATGGGAGCATCCCATGACGATATAATTGGAAACCTTTTATTCTCCTTAAATAGTTCTTTTCGATTTATCTCTTCATCTAATTTTAATGATGTGTTGAGATCTGAATTTTTTAAGAACATCAGTGACTCCGATACATGAGTCCTAACTGAGCTATGTTTACTTTTCATTGAACTATTCTTTTTAAGTAGTGCATTTTCTCGTGCATACTTAGTAAAATCACTGAATTCCCTCATGAAGTTATCACTGCGAATGAAATCTTCTTCCGTTGAATTCGATATTGGAACTTGAACCTTATTATTTCTCATATCTACCGACGTTTTTCCTAGCAACACTCCTGGAACTATCACTTCTCGTAGTTTCGTCTTTAACTCAGCTATACTTGTTGAAGTACCTTTTACTTTATTAATGCCGACATGTTTTACCTCATTTCCTATATTTAATAAGGGTAATTTTATGCTTTCTCCTTTTGAGCTTCTCATTACTAACCTCTTCTTTATTGTGAACTTATTCCACAAATTGTCTCTGCCAAGTATACCATCGCCTGGCCAGTTTTGCTCAAGTGCCACCCTCTGTAACGTTAAGCTAAGACTTGGCCAATTATTATGTGTCACGTTGACAGTTCCTGTTGTGGTAGTGCAACCTCCAAAAGCTCCGTTTAAAACTTTTGTATTCGAATTATTAACCATTATACCTTTTTTTATGACCCCTGTTTTTATTAAACTCGTGTCCGCTCCCGTATCTACCAGCAAGACAAGTTTTCCATTAATCGCCTCCTCGCAAGGAAATTCAATGAACACGTCATCCGCTGTGTTATCTCCGTAGCAGCACTTATTAATATTGGTCTTACAATTGGTTTCAGTTTCGTTCGAAAAGCTTTTCTCTTTTCTTTTTAAATTCACCGTAACGTACTCTTTTTGATTCCCTTTTTTAAGCTTATTCTCTTCTTTTAAATTTTCCTCATTAATTATTTTATCCATGACCATATCAGTCTCGTTCTTTAGCTGCAAGATAAGTTTTTCATTGGTTTCCTCTGCGACAGGGAACTCATTGAACACATTATTTTCCAGCTCAATGCTGTAACTGTCTGGCCTTACTGGCCTTGCCTGGGCCCTTGGTAGTTTTTATCTTTATGCGGCCCTTTTGATGTCGGTTTAGGTTGATTAAATCCTTTTTTAAAACCGCCTTCATTTCACATTCGGTTGTTTTCCCACTTGCTACTGCTATTATTTAACCAATATCCTTGTTGTCCTTTTTGTTGATGGCCTTCTCTTCTAAAAGGATTTTCTTTCGTTGGAGACAAGTTTTTACACTTTAAATTTGTCTCATGGCCATACTTACAACATTCCTGACAATACGGCGTGTTTTTCCTTGTAAGACAATCTTCTCTTGTGTGTCCTTTTTTGTTACAGAAACTACAAGTAATTTTCTGTATTGATTGCCCATTGCTGTTTTGCACCGGCTTATTCCATTGGCCTTCTGCTGAAACTTCGTCCTTTCTATAACGCGGACTAAGGAATTGCTGTGTCTGGTTGGAATAATCACTAAACGGGTTTTCGACCACCCCGACGAAGTGCCTACTTCGGATCGTCTCTGCTTGCCGTATGTCATCCGCAACATCCAATGCTTGTTCCACCAAGTCTTCAAATGTTGACTTCTCTATACCTACCAAATAAAGCCGCAGCGCACTGTCCTGTAAGCCCAGCTTGAATGTCCTCATTACTGCCCTATCCACTTCTGTTCTTAATGCTATATCCGACTTACCCTGGTAGACCGCAGTCATAATGTCCTCTGCTTGACACTTTAATGACATCAGTTTTTCCGCGAACTGACGGATATCCTCGGTCGGCAGTTGTCTCATAGCTTGCATTTCTGCCAAAACCATATCTAAAGACTTATGTTGTAAATAATGTCTTTTTATTGCATTATTTAACTCTTCTATGCTCGCAAACTTTTTTGAACGTAGAAGGCTGTATGCATTTCCATGGAGGCGCTGTTTTATGCAAATTAAATTTTCTTCTTTAACTTGAGTTAAAAAAATATATTTTTATTTAAGCTTGATGAAGCTCGACTGCTTCCTTTAACATACAATCTTAACATGAAGTTTCATACGCTTAAATCTACCCTTAAATACTTAACATACGACGATTTTGTTGTGTATCTTAATGCAAAGTCCAATAGCTGGACTTTAACTTGTTTTTGGATTTCAAAGCTGGACTTTCAACTTCTTTTGAATTTCGAGTATTCAATCCCATCGATGAATACTCGAAGTGTCTGTAATATGACGAATTTGTTTATTACCAACTTGTTTACCAGACGATGCGAATATGTTTCGTTCCCAGTCATGTTGCTTATCGATTGTAAGCAAACGCTTATGGGAACCTCTGGTTAACAGAGTACCTTAACTCCCCTCATCCTTTAAGAGAAACGCCCCGGTTCTCATGGTTCCGACATCAAAAAATTAATTTTACTATTTATTGCATCGAAATTAGCTTGATTTGAAATTATGTTTGATTTCGGTTTATAGGGTCTCAAAAATTTTCCCAAGTATTTCAAAGAAAGATAAACTGATAATAGAATTAAAAATATCAATGCCAGCGTCCACAAATAAGGTTTGTGTAAAATATATTCTTTACCAAGCGTTAATATATTTATATTTTCTAGTTCGAATTTTAAACTTTCGTTTTCCGTTTCGAGATATTCACTTATTTTGAATACGTCTCTTTCTTTATTTTTTACATAATTCCAAATTGTTCTAGTTGGATTAAAAAAATGTTTATCATCTATAATAGTTTCGTTTTCGAAAGTGATTAAATAATCTCCTGTCAAATTCAATTTCTTATTAATTATGTGGTTGCCGGATATAAGTATGGCACCGTCTGTAATAATTTCTATTGGTTTATTTTTTTCCTTTAATTTCTTACATTCGGTATCATTATTATTTAATAAATTAGAAAGGCAGCTCGCTTCTGGATTGATTTTACAAAATGTAGTACTTAATTCTAATTTACATTCTTTCTCAGTATTATATGTATTTTCACATTTAACAATTTCCTTTTCTATTATAAGCTTACCATCAACTTTGCTAATAGCTCGTGCTTCATATAATTTACAAGTATTTATTACAAGTGGATATTTAATATAGATCACAATTAAATCATTATTCTGTAAAATCTTAAATTTGGACGCATCTATTAAGTCTGTTATGGTGATCTGTTCTTGTTCGTGTTCCACTAATTCTTTTATGTCTTTTAAATTTAAAATAATACGATTCAAAATTCCCGCCTTAGCTAAAGATATTGTATGAATTAAATTTTGAAGTTCAGTCACCATTAATCTGTTCCTGTGTCTTATCATTATGCTTTCACATGAGCTACCAGGTATATTATTAATTGTATTTGTTAGTTCTTTGATGGCTTTAAAAATTTCTGAATTAACTATAAATTGTTTATTATTATTTTCTACTATTTCTTCCAATTTATTTGAAAGTAAAACAAAATCATCATGATCTGGTGTTCCTGCTAACCATTTCCAAATTGTTCCTAATTCATTAATACCTCGTGTTTGTCTTTTATTACTTTTCATTAATTGTCCTAGCAATATTCCAATCAAATCAATTTCATCATGTCCGTCCATGGAGTACTTGTTTCCGTATAACGTATCAATTGTTATCATCTTATTTCGTTCTTTAATATTTTGTATAATTTCATTGTAAAAAGTTAAATTAGTTATATGAAATATTTCGCCGTAGTCCCTGTAAAGTACTGCTTCACCATTTTCTATTAAGATATAATTATCCCTGGTGTAATCGATAATATCCGTCCTTACCAGTTGAATAATTAATAGGATAATTAGAAGTTTCATTTCCTGCAAATGTAGACTAAGTTTTAACATTATCTTTGTGCACAATTCTATTTCTACTGTATATCCTGACTTTATTCCCTAAGTCCTCCTTAACTTTTTGTTTTTTATATTTAGGCTTGAGTTTGTTTCTTTCAGTTACAATTTTTCGTAGATTATATCCCCCTTTTTAAATGTTCTACATATCTTATCTTTATTATTATACGGTAGCATGTTTGATTGTGCTATCCTTAATTTTTCATGGAGATTTTCATGGCTTAGTTTATTGAATATGATATCTATAGGTCTTTGATTCGTCACTGAATGTATAGTCTTATTGTATTGTTGTACCGCCCTATATACTGTCTCGGTATTACTTAATAAATTATATTCTTGCTGAATACATCGCGCTATTTCTATCAATGTTGAATGTACTCTTTCGATTTGCCCATTCGTTTTGCTGTGTTTTGGATCACAGTAAAATATTTCAATATTCAGTCTGCTCATTAATGTTTTGGTTGATAATTTCTGCTTGATCTTCTGTATTTGTAATATCAATTGGAAAATTTCTCGTAAATACAAATTTAATTTTAAATTGCTGAATTAAAGCATTTTTTATTTCATAAAGATTTTCTGGAGTGCAATGTATTCCGGTTATTATATCTGGTACTAGGAATTCTTTGAGTATAGTCATCAAATTCTCAACCGTGTCATACTCCATTATATGTCGTGTTTTACCAAAGTTTTTTATTGATTCATGGATAGTGAATCGATTTTTCCCTAAAAGAATCTGTTGTTTAAATTGGTTCAGCGGTTTTGTAGTTTCTATTATTTCTGTGTTATCACTACTTTCTGCTGAATGTTGTGTTTCGCAAGAGCTGTTAGTTAAATTATTTAAAGCTTGCCTTGATAGTGCATCAGCGACAACATTAGTAGTTCCTGGCTTATAATCTAATTTTGGAGCAAATTCCTCTATAAAGGCATGCCATCTCTTAATTTTAGCGTTGGGATTCCTTGTGGAGACTGCAAATGTTAAAGGTTGATGATCTGTATGTATTTCTAAGTCTGATACTCCATATAAATAATTTCTTAAAGATTTTAATGCCCAAACGATTGAATATAATTCCTTCTCATTGGTCGCATAATTTTGTTCCGTTGAATTTAATGTTTTGGAAATAAATATTATTGGTTTCTTATCCTGACTTAACACTGCTCCAATTGCTATATTTGATGCGTCAGTTGTTAAAACAAATTTTTTATTAAAATCTGGCTGTACTTAATTAATAATTTTTTTAATGTGTTGCATGCTGTAATAGCTTCGTCATCTAGGTTTATATTTACTTTTTTCGACATATTTTGAGAGACCCTACCGTTTTCTCCCGATAAGTATTTTGTTAATGGTTTGGCAATCGTTGCATAATCCTTAATAAACTTGCGATAATATCCTGTCATTCCTAGAAAACTTCTCAATTGCCTTAGAGTTGAAGGGATTGGATATTCCTTAATTGTTTCTATCTTCTTCGGATCTGTTTTAATAATGTTTTGAGCAATTCTATAGCCCAATAACTCAACTTCTTTTTGATAAAATTTTGACTTTTCTAATGATATCTTCATATTGGCATCCCTTAATGTTTTAACTATTTCTTTCAAATCTCTAGTGTGCTGTTCTATTGACGCAGAATAGACTATAATGTCATCAATATAGACATGACATATTTTTCCCACAAAATCTCTTAATATATTATCCATGGCCCTTAGAAATATACTTGGAGCATTTTTTAATCCAAATGGCATTCTTAAATATTCGTACTTTCCATTGTTTACTGAGAAAGCTGTTTTTTCTATGTCGCCTTCTGACATCATTATTTGATGGAATCCCGATTCCAAATCAATCGTAGAAAAGAATTTCGCTTTGCCTAAATTAGATAATATGACATTTGTATCCGGTATGGGATATCGATCCGATACCGTTTTCTCATTTATTTTTTGTAGTCTATTACCATTCTTAATTTCGGCGTACCATCATCATTTAGTCCTTTCTTTGGAACCACCCATATTGGCGAATTATATGGGCTCCTACTCTCACGAATTATTCCTTCGTTTAACATTTTTCTAATTTCTTTATTCACAAAAGCATTAACTGATAATGGATATGGGTACTGTTTGCTCCAAATAGGAGTTTCAACAGTTGTGCGTATTTCCGCTTTAACATCAGTTCTAAATGGTAAATTCATATTAATACTTCGGTGGCTTTCTTTAATGTCATTTATTGAACGGTTTCTTAAATTTGTTATTTCTTCTGTCTCCGAATCATTTTCAAAACGACTCGTATTTGCTATTACAGAGTTATTTTCACTAAAATTGTTATGCCTTTGTGTCATAACATCACATTTGTTAATGAAGAATCTTTCTTTCCCACCATTATGTGATAATTCTTCTTTTTCGAAATTTATTATTACATTAGCTCTTCTGAGCAAATTAGACCCTATGAGAAGTTCTGATTCCAGTTTCTCAATTTCATAGAATCTTGTTCTTATATTAAATATAGTGGCTTCACTATAATGAGTTATGATAGTGTAACCATTTATGGTTCGCACTCTCTTCTTAATCGCTAAAGGATATCTATTGGGTAAGGTTTTGGGTTTACAGTAGCAACTAGTTGCTCCTGTGTCGACTAATATTCGTAAGGATCTGTTTGTTCCCCTAACTGTCCTGTATATGTAGGGCAACTCCGGGCTTCGTCTAAAAAAGCCCCCTCGTCGATGTTGTTGATTCTTTGTTGTTTATTTGGTTCGTGCAAGTTAACTTGTCCACTGTCTCGAGGTCTTTTACCTGTCGGTGGTCCCGTAATGGGTTGATGGAAATTATTTGAATTTCTATAATTATGAAACTGCCTAAAGTTTGTATTTTGATTCGTTCTATTCATTATTTGAGTCGATTTGTCAACATGGACTTATTCCACAAATTGTCTCTGCCAAGTATACCATCGCCTGGCCAGTTTTGCTCAAGTGCCACCCTCTGTAACGTTAAGCTAAGACTTGGCCAATTATTATGTGTCACATTGACAGTTCCTGTTGTGGTAGTGCAACCTCCAAAAGCTCCGTTTAAAACTTTTGTATTCGAATTATTAACCATTATACCTTTTTTTATGACCCCTGTTTTTATTAAACTCGTGTCCGCTCCCGTATCTACCAGCAAGACAAGTTTTCCATTAATCGCCTCCTCGCAAGGAAATTCAATGAACACGTCATCCGCTGTGTTATCTCCGTAGCAGCACTTATTAATATTGGTCTTACAATTGGTTTCAGTTTCGTTCGAAAAGCTTTTCTCTTTTCTTTTTAAATTCACCGTAACGTACTCTTTTTGATTCCCTTTTTTAAGCTTATTCTCTTCTTTTAAATTTTCCTCATTAATTATTTTATCCATGACCATATCAGTCTCGTTCTTTAGCTGCAAGATAAGTTTTTCATTGGTTTCCTCTGCGACAGGGAACTCATTGAACACATTATTTTCCAGCTCAATGCTGTAACTGCACTCAGTGTCGTAAGGGTTTTCGTATTCTATGATTTTAGTTTCATTAGACTCCGTTTTGTCTGTTTTTGTTACACCTTTTACTTTATTATTACATTGTAAGTTTTCACTGTCCACTATACTTATTCTTTGAAATTCCTTATGATTCTTTTTCATTTTCTGTTGGGTGTTAATTTGACTTATTTCATTCAGACTTGTAGATGGGATAACTGTCTCAATGGACGTGTAAACCATCTCCCCGAATCTGTCTGGCCCAAAGTTACTATTTTTTCTGGGTTCCCAGGTTACTGGCCTTGCCTGGGCCCTTGGTAGTTTCCCTGAAACAATTCCCAGTTCTTCTTGGCTTGGCAATCTCGTACCCAGTGTCCTGGTCTATTGCACCAATGGCATGCATTGTCCGTATTCTTTTTATCTTTATGCGGCCCTTCATTTCACATTCGGTTGTTTTCCCACTTGCTACTGCTATTATTTAACCAATATCCTTGTTGTCCTTTTTGTTGATGGCCTTCTCTTCTAAAAGGATTTTCTTTCGTTGGAGACAAGTTTTTACACTTTAAATTTGTCTCATGGCCATACTTACAACATTCCTGACAATACGGCGTGTTTTTCCTTGTAAGACAATCTTCTCTTGTGTGTCCTTTTTTGTTACAGAAACTACAAGTAATTTTCTGTATTGATTGCCCATTGCTGTTTTGCACCGGCTTATTCCATTGGCCTTCTGCTGAAACTTCGTCCTTTCTATAACGCGGACTAAGGAATTGCTGTGTCTGGTTGGAATAATCACTAAACGGGTTTTCGACCACCCCGACGAAATGCCTACTTCGGATCGTCTCTGCTTGCCGTATGTCATCCGCAACATCCAATGCTTGTTCCACCAAGTCTTCAAATGTTGACTTCTCTATACCTACCAAATAAAGCCGCAGCGCACTGTCCTGTAAGCCCAGCTTGAATGTCCTCATTACTGCCCTATCCACTTCTGTTCTTAATGCTATATCCGACTTACCCTGGTAGACCGCAGTCATAATGTCCTCTGCTTGACACTTTAATGACATCAGTTTTTCCGCGAACTGACGGATATCCTCGGTCGGCAGTTGTCTCATAGCTTGCATTTCTGCCAAAACCATATCTAAAGACTTATGTTGTAAATAATGTCTTTTTATTGCATTATTTAACTCTTCTATGCTCGCAAACTTTTTTGAACGTAGAAGGCTGTATGCATTTCCATGGAGGCGCTGTTTTATGCAAATTAAATTTTCTTCTTTAACTTGAGTTAAAAAAATATATTTTTATTTAAGCTTGATGAAGCTCGACTGCTTCCTTTAACATACAATCTTAACATGAAGTTTCATACGCTTAAATCTACCCTTAAATACTTAACATACTACGATTTTGTTGTGTATCTTAATGCAAAGTCCAATAGCTGGACTTTAACTTGTTTTTGGATTTCAAAGCTGGACTTTCAACTTCTTTTGAATTTCGAGTATTCAATCCCATCGATGAATACTCGAAGTGTCTGTAATATGACGAATTTGTTTATTACCAACTTGTTTACCAGACGATGCGAATATGTTTCGTTCCCAGTCATGTTGCTTATCGATTGTAAGCAAACGCTTATGGGAACCTCTGGTTAACAGAGTACCTTAACTCCCCTCATCCTTTAAGAGAAACGCCCCGGTTCTCATGGTTCCGACATCAAAAAATTAATTTTACTATTTATTGCATCGAAATTAGCTTGATTTGAAATTATGTTTGATTTCGGTTTATAGGGTCTCAAACATTTTCCCAAGTATTTCAAAGAAAGATAAACTGATAATAGAATTAAAAATATCAATGCCAGCGTCCACAAATAAGGTTTGTGTAAAATATATTCTTTACCAAGCGTTAATATATTTATATTTTCTAGTTCGAATTTTAAACTTTCGTTTTCCGTTTCGAGATATTCACTTATTTTGAATACGTCTCTTTCTTTATTTTTTACATAATTCCAAATTGTTCTAGTTGGATTAAAAAAATGTTTATCATCTATAATAGTTTCGTTTTCGAAAGTGATTAAATAATCTCCTGTCAAATTCAATTTCTTATTAATTATGTGGTTGCCGGATATAAGTATGGCACCGTCTGTAATAATTTCTATTGGTTTATTTTTTTCCTTTAATTTCTTACATTCGGTATCATTATTATTTAATAAATTAGAAAGGCAACTCGCTTCTGGATTGATTTTACAAAATGTAGTACTTAATTCTAATTTACATTCTTTCTCAGTATTATATGTATTTTCACATTTAACAATTTCCTTTTCTATTATAAGCTTACCATCAACTTTGCTAATAGCTCGTGCTTCATATAATTTACAAGTATTTATTACAAGTGGATATTTAATATAGATCACAATTAAATCATTATTCTGTAAAATCTTAAATTTGGACGCATCTATTAAGTCTGTTATGGTGATCTGTTCTTGTTCGTGTTCCACTAATTCTTTTATGTCTTTTAAATTTAAAATAATACGATTCAAAATTCCCGCCTTAGCTAAAGATATTGTATGAATTAAATTTTGAAGTTCAGTCACCATTAATCTGTTCCTGTGTCTTATCATTATGCTTTCACGTGAGCTACCAGGTATATTATTAATTGTATTTGTTAGTTCTTTGATGGCTTTAAAAATTTCTGAATTAACTATAAATTGTTTATTATTATTTTCTACTATTTCTTCCAATTTATTTGAAAGTAAAACAAAATCATCATGATCTGGTGTTCCTGCTAACCATTTCCAAATTGTTCCTAATTCATTAATACCTCGTGTTTGTCTTTTATTACTTTTCATTAATTGTCCTAGCAATATTCCAATCAAATCAATTTCATCATGTCCGTCCATGGAGTACTTGTTTCCGTATAACGTATCAATTGTTATCATCTTATTTCGTTCTTTAATATTTTGTATAATTTCATTGTAAAAAGTTAAATTAGTTATATGAAATATTTCGCCGTAGTCCCTGTAAAGTACTGCTTCACCATTTTCTATTAAGATATAATTATCCCTGGTGTAATCGATAATATCCGTCCTTACCAGTTGAATAATTAATAGGATAATTAGAAGTTTCATTTCCTGCAAATGTAGACTAAGTTTTAATATTATCTTTGTGCACAATTCTATTTCTACTGTATATCCTGACTTTATTCCCTCCTCCTTAACTTTTTGTTTTTTATATTTAGGCTTGAGTTTGTTTCTTTCAGTTACAATTTTTCGTAGATTATATCCCCATTTTTAAATGTTCTACATATCTTATCTTTATTATTATACGGTAGCATGTTTGATTGTGCTATCCTT
This sequence comes from Thecophora atra, assembly GCA_937620795.1. Taxonomy (NCBI): domain Eukaryota; kingdom Metazoa; phylum Arthropoda; class Insecta; order Diptera; family Conopidae; genus Thecophora; species Thecophora atra. The sequence goes on from OW569398.1 coordinate 46,771,142, forward strand.
AATTTTTCATGGAGATTTTCATGGCTTAGTTTATTGAATATGATATCTATAGGTCTTTGATTCGTCACTGAATGTATAGTCTTATTGTATTGTTGTACCGCCCTATATACTGTCTCGGTATTACTTAATAAATTATATTCTTGCTGAATACATCGCGCTATTTCTATCAATGTTGAATGTACTCTTTCGATTTGCCCATTCGTTTTGCTGTGTTTTGGATCACAGTAAAATATTTCAATATTCAGTCTGCTCATTAATGTTTTGGTTGATAATTTCTGCTTGATCTTCTGTATTTGTAATATCAATTGGAAAATTTCTCGTAAATACAAATTTAATTTTAAATTGCTGAATTAAAGCATTTTTTATTTCATAAAGATTTTCTGGAGTGCAATGTATTCCGGTTATTATATCTGGTACTAGGAATTCTTTGAGTATAGTCATCAAATTCTCAACCGTGTCATACTCTATTATATGTCGTGTTTTACCAAAGTTTTTTATTGATTCATGGATAGTGAATCGATTTTTCCCTAAAAGAATCTGTTGTTTAAATTGGTTCAGCGGTTTTGTAGTTTCTATTATTTCTGTGTTATCACTACTTTCTGCTGAATGTTGCGTTTCGCAAGAGCTGTTAGTTAAATTATTTAAAGCTTGCCTTGATAGTGCATCAGCGACAACATTAGTAGTTCCTGGCTTATAAACTAATTTTGGAGCAAATTCCTCTATAAAGGCATGCCATCTCTTAATTTTAGCGTTGGGATTCCTTGTGGAGACTGCAAATGTTAAAGGTTGATGATCTGTATGTATTTTTAAGTCTGATACTCCATATAAATAATTTCTTAAAGATTTTAATGCCCAAACGATTGAATATAATTCCTTCTCATTGGTCGCATAATTTTGTTCCGTTGAATTTAATGTTTTGGAAATAAATATTATTGGTTTCTTATCCTGACTTAACACTGCTCCAATTGCTATATTTGATGCGTCAGTTGTTAAAACAAATTTTTTATTAAAATCTGGCTGTACTTAATTAATAATTTTTTTAATGTGTTGCATGCTGTAATAGCTTCGTCATCTAGGTTTATATTTACTTTTTTCGACATATTTTGAGAGACCCTACCGTTTTCTCCCGATAAGTATTTTGTTAATGGTTTGGCAATCGTTGCATAATCCTTAATAAACTTGCGATAATATCCTGTCATTCCTAGAAAACTTCTCAATTGCCTTAGAGTTGAAGGGATTGGATATTCCTTAATTGTTTCTATCTTCTTCGGATCTGTTTTAATAATGTTTTGAGCAATTCTATAGCCCAATAACTCAACTTCTTTTTGATAAAATTTTGACTTTTCTAATGATATCTTCATATTGGCATCCCTTAATGTTTTAACTATTTCTTTCAAATCTCTAGTGTGCTGTTCTATTGACGCAGAATAGACTATAATGTCATCAATATAGACATGACATATTTTTCCCACAAAATCTCTTAATATATTATCCATGGCCCTTTGAAATATACTTGGAGCATTTTTTAATCCAAATGGCATTCTTAAATATTCGTACTTTCCATTGTTTACTGAGAAAGCTGTTTTTTCTATGTCGCCTTCTGACATCATTATTTGATGGAATCCCGATTCCAAATCAATCGTAGAAAAGAATTTCGCTTTGCCTAAATTAGATAATATGACATTTGTATCCGGTATGGGATATCGATCCGATACCGTTTTCTCATTTATTTTCTTGTAGTCTATTACCATTCTTAATTTCGGCGTACCATCATCATTTAGTCCTTTCTTTGGAACCACCCATATTGGCGAATTATATGGGCTCCTACTCTCACGAATTATTCCTTCGTTTAACATTTTTCTAATTTCTTTATTCACAAAAGCATTAACTGATAATGGATATGGGTACTGTTTGCTCCAAATAGGAGTTTCAACAGTTGTGCGTATTTCCGCTTTAACATCAGTTCTAAATGGTAAATTCATATTAATACTTCGGTGGCTTTCTTTAATGTCATTTATTGAACGGTTTCTTAAATTTGTTATTTCTTCTGTCTCCGAATCATTTTCAAAACGACTCGTATTTGCTATTACAGAGTTATTTTCACTAAAATTGTTATGCCTTTGTGTCATAACATCACATTTGTTAATGAAGAATCTTTCTTTCCCACCATTATGTGATAATTCTTCTTTTTCGAAATTTATTATTACATTAGCTCTTCTGAGCAAATTAGACCCTATGAGAAGTTCTGATTCCAGTTTCTCAATTTCATAGAATCTTGTTCTTATATTAAATATAGTGGCTTCACTATAATGAGTTATGATAGTGTAACCATTTATGGTTCGCACTCTCTTCTTAATCGCTAAAGGATATCTATTGGGTAAGGTTTTGGGTTTACAGTAGCAACTAGTTGCTCCTGTGTCGACTAATATTCGTAAGGATCTGTTTGTTCCCCTAACTGTCCTGTATATGTAGGGCAACTCCGGGCTTCGTCTAAAAAAGCCCCCCTCGTCGATGTTGTTGATTCTTTGTTGTTTATTTGGCAAGTTAACTTGTCCACTGTCTCGAGGTCTTTTACCTGTCGGTCCCGTAATGGGTTGATGGAAATTATTTGAATTTCTATAATTATGAAACTGCCTAAAGTTTGTATTTTGATTCGTTCTATTCATTATTTGAGTCGATTTGTCAACATCCATTGGTTCTGGTTTGTTAATGAAATTTCTTTCTCTTTGGGGATGGTTAGCTCTGTGGAAATAAAAATTATTGAAACCAGGGGTCAAAGTATTATTTCTCATTCTTTCCATTTTTTGTGGATATCGCAGTGTATTTTGAAATTTAGCCTCATGATTTCTATTTTGATTTGTATTAAAATTTTTTTCAAATTGTAAGGCAAAACTTGTCCTTAAATTATTCGATTCCGATTCCTGTGCTTTTGCTAGGGCATTGGGTAAATCTTCTGGAGCTAATGAAAACAATATATTTGACAGGGGAGCATTCAATCCAGTGATAAAAACACGTAGGGCATTATGCCGATTTTTCTCATTCAACTCTTTGGTCAAAGCGGGAGCAGAACCATGTGTCATTATAGTTTTATTTATTAACAAAGTCAACTTTTTGTTGACCTCATTATAGAAATCGATTAGAGAAAGATTTCCTTGTCTCAAGACACTTAGCTCTTGTTCTATGATATGTGTTGGACGTTTGTCCGCATAACAAAAGTCCAACCTTGCAATTATTGCATCTAAATTTAACACTGTCCCGTGATTTGTTAGCGCGTCGTTGGCTTCACCAACAATTCTGTTTCGTAAAATTGTTAACGCAGCGAAATATTTTCTACTTCCTTTTTTATAAAGCGTCATTGAATTATTTACGGCCTCACGCCAGCTTACATATGTTGTAGCTTTACCTGAAAATTCTGGCAATGATTTTATTACGTCCATTGATTCGTTACAAGTTATTCTATCGTCTATTGGCTGAGTTTCATACTCCGCCACTTCGTTTGTACGGGTCACAGCCCTTAGTTGATTTTTTAAAGATTCTATTTCTGATTTTAATGAACTTATGTTCGTTACTACTAAACGGGATATAAGATCCTCAACGTTTTGTTCACCAGTAGCCATTCTTGAAAAACTTTCTATTAAATTATCCACGATTGATAATATATACTGCACAGATTTCTTAGAACTATCACGACTACTTAATATTCTTTAAGTATACTTCTTTACTCTTAAACTTATGTCTTATGTTACTATGTTAATTCTTACGTTACTATTTAATGCGTGCTGCTTCCTGCTTCTTATTGTCCTCGGTATTTCTCTTCTTCAGTTTGGTTTAATGGGTCATCTAGCAGTTGCTTCGTCTTTATAACTTTCCGCACTCTTCCTTTTCTCCTTTGATTGGATACTTGTTTCTTTGCTTTGCAATGTGTATCACTTTTTAATTGGTGATTTTTTAATTCACTTTGCTGGCTTTATTTTCCTTTTGGGTGCACAAAATGTTCTTTTGCAGATTTAAAAGTGTCTTTACGACCGATTACTTTATTTAACTATATGTTAGTTATTAGCAATTGTTTTAGTTGCTTTTCAAAAAGTACCGCGTTTTTACACTACTGCTTTTTATTTCAGAACTTTTAATTTCTGTGCCCCACGTTGGGCGCCAATTAAATTTTCTTCTTTAACTTGAGTTAAAAAAATATATTTTTATTTAAGCATACAATCTTAACATGAAGTTTCATACGCTTAAATCTACCCTTAAATACTTAACATACAACGATTTTGTTGTGTATCTTAATGCAAAGTCCAATAGCTGGACTTTAACTTGTTTTTGGATTTCAAAGCTGGACTTTCAACTTCTTTTGAATTTCGAGTATTCAATCCCATCGATGAATACTCGAAGTGTCTGTAATATGACGAATTTGTTTATTACCAACTTGTTTAGACGATGCGAATATGTTTCGTTCCCAGTCATGTTGCTTATCGATTGTAAGCAAACGCTTATGGGAACCTCTGGTTAACAGAGTACCTTAACTCCCCTCATCCTTTAAGAGAAACGCCCCGGTTCTCATGGTTCCGACATCAAAAAATTAATTTTACTATATATTGCATCGAAATTAGCTTGATTTGAAAATATGTTTGATTTCGGTTTATAGGGTCTCAAACATTTTCCCAAGTATTTCAAAGAAAGATAAACTGATAATAGAATTAAAAATATCAATGCCAGCGTCCACAAATAAGGTTTGTGTAAAATATATTCTTTACCAAGCGTTAATATATTTATATTTTCTAGTTCGAATTTTAAACTTTCGTTTTCCGTTTCGAGATATTCACTTATTTTGAATACGTCTCTTTCTTTATTTTTTACATAATTCCAAATTATTCTAGTTGGGTTAAAAAAAATGTTTATCATCTATAATAGTTTCGTTTTCGAAAGTGATTAAATAAACTCCTGTCAAATTCAATTTCTTATTAATTATGTGGTTGCCGGATATAAGTATGGCACCGTCTGTAATAATTTCTATTGGTTTATTTTTTTCCTTCTGGAAAAAAATTCTGGATTGATTTTCCAAAATGTAGTACTCAATTCTAATTTACATTCTTTCACAGTATTATATGTATTTTCACATTTAACAATTTCCTTTTCTATTATAAGCTTACCATCAACTTTGCTAATAGCTCGTGCTTCATATAATTTACAAGTATTTATTACAAGTGGATATTTAATATAGATCACAATTAAATCATTATTCTGTAAAATCTTAAATTTGGACGCATCTATTAAGTCTGTTATGGTGATCTGTTCTTGTTCGTGTTCCACTAATTCTTTTATGTCTTTTAAATTTAAAATAATACGATTCAAAATTCCCGCCTTAGCTAAAGATATTGTATGAATTAAATTTTGAAGTTCAGTCACCATTAATCTGTTCCTGTGTCTTATCATTATGCTTTCACGTGAGCTACCAGGTATATTATTAATTGTATTTGTTAGTTCTTTGATGGCTTTAAAAATTTCTGAATTAACTATAAATTGTTTATTATTATTTTCTACTATTTCTTCCAATTTATTTGAAAGTAAAACAAAATCATCATGATCTGGTGTTCCTGCTAACCATTTCCAAATTGTTCCTAATTCATTAATACCTCGTGTTTGTCTTTTATTACTTTTCATTAATTGTCCTAGCAATATTCCAATCAAATCAATTTCATCATGTCCGTCCATGGAGTACTTGTTTCCGTATAACGTATCAATTGTTATCATCTTATTTCGTTCTTTAATATTTTGTATAATTTCATTGTAAAAAGTTAAATTAGTTATATGAAATATTTCGCCGTAGTCCCTGTAAAGTACTGCTTCACCATTTTCTATTAAGATATAATTATCCCTGGTGTAATCGATAATATCCGTCCTTACCAGTTGAATAATTAATAGGATAATTAGAAGTTTCATTTCCTGCAAATGTAGACTAAGTTTTAATATTATCTTTGTGCACAATTCTATTTCTACTGTATATCCTGACTTTATTCCCTAAGTCCTCCTTAACTTTTTGTTTTTATATTTAGGCTTGAGTTTGTTTCTTTCAGTTACAATCTTTTCGTAGATTATATCCCTCTTTTTAAATGTTCTACATATCTTATCTTTATTATTATACGATAGCATGTTTGATTGTGCTATCCTTAATTTTTCATGGAGATTTTCATGGCTTAGTTTATTGAATATGATATCTATAGGTCTTTGATTCGTCACTGAATGTATAGTCTTATTGTATTGTTGTACCGCCCTATAAACTGTCTCGGTATTACTTAATAAATTATATTCTTGCTGAATACATCGCGCTATTTCTATCAATGTTGAATGTACTCTTTCGATTTGCCCATTCGTTTTGCTGTGTTTTGGATCACAGTAAAATATTTCAATATTCAGTCTGCTCATTAATGTTTTGAATTGCATTGTAGTAAAACCGGGTTCATTATCAACAACTAATTTTTCTACTTCTGGAAAACTTTGTAGAATTTCCATTACTTTTTCTTCCAAATTAGTCTTATCATCATCTTATCATTTTCTTTATTGCCATATATTCCTTTCCACGATTGAAAATTCCTTTTTCCACGATTCTATTTCTTCCTGTTTTGCACTAGACTTTTGCTCAATAACATGAAGTAGCTCATCTATAATTAAATCTGCCTGCTCTATCTTCGATATATTTTTAACAGCAGAAATACTTTCTTTTATCAAATTAACTGTTTCTTTTCTACCAACTATTTTTCTCAAATTTTCCCACGCTTTTTCTATAAACCTATCTATTTCTTCTGTCAATTTTCTATATTCTAGTTCCAAAAACTCATAGTTTTTTTGTTCCATTAAATTTTATTTTCAATTTTAACATTTCTTACAAATTTATTTCAATAATATACCTATACGAGTAACTCGGTTCATTAAATTCATAATTTGATCACAGAACTTCGTTAATAATCGGATTTTTTTTTTTACTCTAACAGCATTTAAAACACTTTATTTTCCACTGACCAATTAACACGATTTACACGATCTCCAATTTCATCGCTTGCTTGAAGTGCCTCGTGCCATTAAACGAGTAGTTTTTTTTTCTTCTTATTAGTTTTTTCCTTATAAGTTGCTTCAAAGCGTTGAATATGCTTAAGTTGCACTTTGTAAAATTTCAATTCCAAGTTCAAGTTTTCTTGCATTGGATTTTTATTTATTTTATTTTTCTCGCAAACGATTTACTCACTCATATTTTCTTATTCAAAACGAATTAATTGCTAAAGCTCCAATTTTAATTGACCGTTCGCTTTGTATTCTGTAACCAATTTTAAGTGTTTTCTAATTATCATTCTAAAGCATTAAATTAACTCGATTTTAAATTCAATCTCTTTTAATTTTTCACTTCTTACTAAAAAGCATTAAATAATTTCTAAATTCAAAAAATGTTGTGTATCTTTCCATGTCAAAAGGATCACTCAACATTAAAAAGCTATGTCCTACAGTCAAAACGGACTTACTTCCCGAAAGGAATGGGTCGACCTCAGTAAAGATTTTGTCCGGCGTGGAACGCCATTGGACAGACAAGGGTGCCTTGCTTGACGCTGGCACTCCTTTACTTGGCTCCCAAACAAGCCTCGCGACGAATTGCAATTACACTTGCAATAATATTGTGCTGTGAAGTCGGATTCTTAGGCTACATAGAATGGAAATTTATTGGCGTTATATAACTTGGGGTTTTCATAAATGGGATAACAGTGTAAATTTATAACAGAGGTATTAAATAAAATTAAACATGCTGAACGCCAATCCAACGTTTTACAATAGACTTGCTGTGCTGTAAATTAGGATTCTCAGGCTACACAATATCAAAATTTAATGACATTATATATATCTTGGTGTTTTCATAGATCAGATAAAATTGTAAATTTATAACAGATTTATAAAATAAAATTAAACATGCCGAACACCAATCCACCGTTTTACAATGGACTTGCTGTGCTGTATAGTAGAATGCTCATGCTGCACAATAAGGAAATTTAGTGGCGTTATATATCTTGGTATTTTCATAGATCAGATAAAAGTGTAAATTTATAACAGAGTTATTTAATAAAATTAAACATGTCAAACAACGTTTTACAACGAATTTGCTGTGCTGTGAAGTCGGATTCTCAGGCTACACAATATGGAAATTTAGTGGCGTTATATATCTTGGTATTGTCAAAGATCAGATAAAAGTGTAAATTTATAACAGAGTTATTTAATAAAATTAAACTTGTCTAACAACGTTTTACAACGAATTTGCTGTGCAGTGAAGTCGGATTCTTAGGCTACATAGTATGGAAATTTATTGGCGTTATATAACTTGGGGTTTTCATAAATGGGATAAGAGTGTAAATTTATAACAGAGGTATTAAATAAAATTAAACATGCTGAACGCCAATCCAACGTTTTACAATAGACTTGCTGTGCTGTAAATTATGATTCTCAGGCTACACAATATCAAAATTTAATGACATTATATATATCTTGGTGTTTTCATAGATCAGATAAAATTGTAAATTTATAACAGATTTATTAAATAAAATTAAACATGCCGAACACCAATCCAACGTTTTACAATGGACTTACTGTGCTGTGAATTAGGATTCTTAGCCTACACAATATATAAATTTAGTGGCGTTATATATCTTGGGGTTTTCATAGATCAGGTAAAAGTGTAAATTTATACCAGAGTTATTAAAAAAAATTAAACCTGCCGAGCACCAATCCAACGTTTCACAATGGACTTGCTGTGAACACCAATCCAACATTTTCCAATTAATTTGCTGTGCTGTAAAGTAGGATTCTCAGGCTACACAATATGTAAATTTATTGGCGTTATATAACTTGGAGTTTTCATAAATTAGATAACAGTGCAAATTTATAAAAGAGCAATTAAATAAAATTAAACATGACGAACACCAATCGAACGTTTTACAATAGACTTGCTGTGCTTTGTAGTAGAATGCTCATGCTACACAATAAGGAAATTTAGTGGCGTTATATATGTTGGTATTTTCATAGATCAGATAAAAGTGTAAATTTATAACAGAGTTATTTAATAAAATAAAACTTGTCTAACAACGTTTTACAACGAATTTGCTGTGCTGTGAAGTCGGATTCTTAGGCTACATAGTATGGAAATTTATTGGCGTTATATAACTTGGGGTTTTCATAAATGGGATAACAGTGTAAATTTATAACAGAGGTATTAAATAAAATTAAACATGCTGAACGCCAATCCAACGTTTTACAATAGACTTGCTGTGCTGTAAATTAGGATTCTCAGGCTACACAATATCAAAATTTAATGACATTATATATATCTTGGTGTTTTCATAGATCAGATAAAATTGTAAATTTATAACAGATTTATTAAATAAAATTAAACATGCCGAACACCAATCCAACGTTTTACAATGGACTTGCTGTGCTGTATAGTAGAATGCTCATGCTGCACAATAAGGAAATTTAGTGGCGTTATATATCTTGGTATTTTCATAGATCAGATAAAAGTGTAAATTTATAACAGAGTTATTTAATAAAATTAAACATGTCTAACAACGTTTTACAACGAAACGAATTCTGGTGTTCCTGCTAACCATTTCCAAATTGTTCCTAATTCATTAATACCTCGTGTTTGTCTTTTATTACTTTTCATTAATTGTCCTAGCAATATTCCAATCAAATCAATTTCATCATGTCCGTCCATGGAGTACTTGTTTCCGTATAACGTATTAATTGTTATCATCTTATTTCGTTCTTTAATATTTTGTATAATTTCATTGTAAAAAGTTAAATTAGTTATATGAAATATTTCGCCGTAGTCCCTGTAAAGTACTGCTTCACCATTTTCTATTAAGATATAATTATCCCTGGTGTAATCGATAATATCCGTCCTTACCAGTTGAATAATTAATAGGATAATTAGAAGTTTCATTTCCTGCAAATGTAGACTAAGTTTTAATATTATCTTTGTGCACAATTCTATTTCTACTGTATATCCTGACTTTATTCCCTAAGTCCTAATTAACTTTTTGTTTTTATATTTAGGCTTGAGTTTGTTTCTTTCAGTTACAATCTTTTCGTAGATTATATCCCTCTTTTTAAATGTTCTACATATCTTATCTTTATTATTATACGATAGCATGTTTGATTGTGCTATCCTTAATTTTTCATGGAGATTTTCATGGCTTAGTTTATTGAATATGATATCTATAGGTCTTTGATTCGTCACTGAATGTATAGTCTTATTGTATTGTTGTACCGCCCTATAAACTGTCTCGGTATTACTTAATAAATTATATTCTTGCTGAATACATCGCGCTATTTCTATCAATGTTGAATGTACTCTTTCGATTTGCCCATTCGTTTTGCTGTGTTTTGGATCACAGTAAAATATTTCAATATTCAGTCTGCTCATTAATGTTTTGAATTGCATTGTAGTAAAACCGGGTTCATTATCAACAACTAATTTTTCTACTTCTGGAAAACTTTGTAGAATTTCCATTACTTTTTCTTCCAAATTAGTCTTATCATCATCTTATCATTTTCTTTATTGCCATATATTCCTTTCCACGATTGAAAATTCCTTTTTCCACGATTCTATTTCTTCCTGTTTTGCACTAGACTTTTGCTCAATAACATGAAGTAGCTCATCTATAATTAAATCTGCCTGCTCTATCTTCGATATATTTTTAACAGCAGAAATACTTTCTTTTATCAAATTAACTGTTTCTTTTCTACCAACTATTTTTCTCAAATTTTCCCACGCTTTTTCTATAAACCTATCTATTTCTTCTGTCAATTTTCTATATTCTAGTTCCAAAAACTCATAGTTTTTTTGTTCCATTAAATTTTATTTTCAATTTTAACATTTCTTACAAATTTATTTCAATAATATACCTATACGAGTAACTCGGTTCATTAAATTCATAATTTGATCACAGAACTTCGTTAATAATCGGATTTTTTTTTTTACTCTAACAGCATTTAAAACACTTTATTTTCCACTGACCAATTAACACGATTTACACGATCTCCAATTTCATCGCTTGCTTGAAGTGCCTCGTGCCATTAAACGAGTAGTTTTTTTTTCTTCTTATTAGTTTTTTCCTTATAAGTTGCTTCAAAGCGTTGAATATGCTTAAGTTGCACTTTGTAAAATTTCAATTCCAAGTTCAAGTTTTCTTGCATTGGATTTTTATTTATTTTATTTTTCTCGCAAACGATTTACTCACTCATATTTTCTTATTCAAAACGAATTAATTGCTAAAGCTCCAATTTTAATTGACCGTTCGCTTTGTATTCTGTAACCAATTTTAAGTGTTTTCTAATTATCATTCTAAAGCATTAAATTAACTCGATTTTAAATTCAATCTCTTTTAATTTTTCACTTCTTACTAAAAAGCATTAAATAATTTCTAAATTCAAAAAATGTTGTGTATCTTTCCATGTCAAAAGGATCACTCAACATTAAAAAGCTATGTCCTACAGTCAAAACGGACTTACTTCCCGAGAGGAATGGGTCGACCTCAGTAAAGATTTTGTCCGGCGTGGAACGCCATTGGACAGACAAGGGTGCCTTGCTTGACGCTGGCACTCCTTTACTTGGCTCCCAAACAAGCCTCGCGACGAATTGCAATTACACTTGCAATAATATTGTGCTGTGAAGTCGGATTCTTAGGCTACATAGAATGGAAATTTATTGGCGTTATATAACTTGGGGTTTTCATAAATGGGATAACAGTGTAAATTTATAACAGAGGTATTAAATAAAATTAAACATGCTGAACGCCAATCCAACGTTTTACAATAGACTTGCTGTGCTGTAAATTAGGATTCTCAGGCTACACAATATCAAAATTTAATGACATTATATATATCTTGGTGTTTTCATAGATCAGATAAAATTGTAAATTTATAACAGATTTATAAAATAAAATTAAACATGCCGAACACCAATCCACCGTTTTACAATGGACTTGCTGTGCTGTATAGTAGAATGCTCATGCTGCACAATAAGGAAATTTAGTGGCGTTATATATCTTGGTATTTTCATAGATCAGATAAAAGTGTAAATTTATAACAGAGTTATTTAATAAAATTAAACTTGTCTAACAACGTTTTACAACGAATTTGCTGTGCAGTGAAGTCGGATTCTTAGGCTACATAGTATGGAAATTTATTGGCGTTATATAACTTGGGGTTTTCATAAATGGGATAAGAGTGTAAATTTATAACAGAGGTATTAAATAAAATTAAACATGCTGAACGCCAATCCAACGTTTTACAATAGACTTGCTGTGCTGTAAATTAGGATTCTCAGGCTACACAATATCAAAATTTAATGACATTATATATATCTTGGTGTTTTCATAGATCAGATAAAATTGTAAATTTATAACAGATTTATTAAATAAAATTAAACATGCCGAACACCAATCCAACGTTTTACAATGGACTTACTGTGCTGTGAATTAGGATTCTTAGCCTACACAATATATAAATTTAGTGGCGTTATATATCTTGGGGTTTTCATAGATCAGGTAAAAGTGTAAATTTATACCAGAGTTATTAAAAAAAATTAAACCTGCCGAGCACCAATCCAACGTTTCACAATGGACTTGCTGTGAACACCAATCCAACATTTTCCAATTAATTTGCTGTGCTGTAAAGTAGGATTCTCAGGCTACACAATATGTAAATTTATTGGCGTTATATAACTTGGAGTTTTCATAAATTAGATAACAGTGCAAATTTATAAAAGAGCAATTAAATAAAATTAAACATGACGAACACCAATCGAACGTTTTACAATAGACTTGCTGTGCTTTGTAGTAGAATGCTCATGCTACACAATAAGGAAATTTAGTGGCGTTATATATGTTGGTATTTTCATAGATCAGATAAAAGTGTAAATTTATAACAGAGTTATTTAATAAAATTAAACTTGTCTAACAACGTTTTACAACGAATTTGCTGTGCTGTGAAGTCGGATTCTTAGGCTACATAGTATGGAAATTTATTGGCGTTATATAACTTGGGGTTTTCATAAATGGGATAACAGTGTAAATTTATAACAGAGGTATTAAATAAAATTAAACATGCTGAACGCCAATCCAACGTTTTACAATAGACTTGCTGTGCTGTAAATTAGGATTCTCAGGCTACACAATATCAAAATTTAATGACATTATATATATCTTGGTGTTTTCATAGATCAGATAAAATTGTAAATTTATAACAGATTTATTAAATAAAATTAAACATGCCGAACACCAATCCAACGTTTTACAATGGACTTGCTGTGCTGTATAGTAGAATGCTCATGCTGCACAATAAGGAAATTTAGTGGCGTTATATATCTTGGTATTTTCATAGATCAGATAAAAGTGTAAATTTATAACAGAGTTATTTAATAAAATTAAACATGTCAAACAAAGTTTTACAACGAATTTGATGTGCTGTGAAGTCGGATTCTCAGGCTACACAATATGGAAATTTAGTGGCGTTATATATCTTGGTATTTTCATAGATCAGATAAAAGTGTAAATTTATAACAGAGTTATTTAATAAAATTAAATTTGTCTAACAACGTTTTACAACGAATTTGCTGTGCAGTGAAGTCGGATTCTTAGGCTACATAGTATGGAAATTTATTGGCGTTATATAACTTGGGGTTTTCATAAATGGGATAACAGTGTAAATTTATAACAGAGGTATTAAATAAATTAAACATGCTGAACGCCAATCCAACGTTTTACAATAGACTTGCTGTGCTGTAAATTGGGATTCTCAGGCTACACAATATCAAAATTTAATGACATTATATATATCTTGGTGTTTTCATAGATCAGATAAAAGTGTAAATTTATAACAGATTTATAAAATAAAATTAAACATGCCGAACACCAATCCACCGTTTTACAATGGACTTGCTGTGCTGTATAGTAGAATGCTCATGCTGCACAATAAGGAAATTTAGTGGCGTTATATATCTTGGTATTTTCATAGATCAGATAAAAGTGTAAATTTATAACAGAGTTATTTAATAAAATTAAACATGTCAAACAACGTTTTACAACGAATTTGCTGTGCTGTGAAGTCGGATTCTCAGGCTACACAATATGGAAATTTAGTGGCGTTATATATCTTGGTATTTTCATAGATCAGATAAAAGTGTAAATTTATAACAGAGTTATTTAATAAAATTAAACTTGTCTAACAACGTTTTACAACGAATTTGCTGTGCAGTGAAGTCGGATTCTTAGGCTACATAGTATGGAAATTTATTGGCGTTATATAACTTGGGGTTTTCATAAATGGGATAAGAGTGTAAATTTATAACAGAGGTATTAAATAAAATTAAACATGCTGAACGCCAATCCAACGTTTTACAATAGACTTGCTGTGCTGTAAATTAGGATTCTCAGGCTACACAATATCAAAATTTAATGACATTATATATATCTTGGTGTTTTCATAGATCAGATAAAAGTGTAAATTTATAACAGAGTTATTTAATAAAATTAAACTTGTCTAACAACGTTTTACAACGAATTTGCTGTGCTGTGAAGTCGGATTCTCAGGCTACACAATAAGGAAATTTAGTGGCGTTATATATCTTGGTATTTTCATAGATCAGATAAAAGTGTAAATTTATAACAGAGTTATTTAATAAAATTAAACATGTCAAACAACGTTTTACAACGAATTTGCTGTGCTGTGAAGTCGGATTCTCAGGCTACACAATATGGAAATTTAGTGGCGTTATATATCTTGGTATTTTCATAGATCAGATAAAAGTGTAAATTTATAACAGAGTTATTTAATAAAATTAAACATGTCAAACAACGTTTTACAACGAATTTGCTGTGCTGTGAAGTCGGATTCTCAGGCTACACAATAAGGAAATTTAGTGGCGTTATATATGTTGGTATTTTCATAGATCAGATAAAAGTGTAAATTTATAACAGAGTTATTTAATAAAATTAAACATGTCTAACAACGTTTTACAACGAATTTGCTGTGCTGTGAAGTCGGATTCTTAGGCTACATAGTATGGTAATTTATTGGCGTTATATAACTTGGGGTTTTCATAAATGGGATAACAGTGTAAATTTATAACAGAGGTATTAAATAAATTAAACATGCTGAACGCCAATCCAACGTTTTACAATAGACTTGCTGTGCTGTAAATTAGGATTCTCAGGCTACACAATATCAAAATTTAATGACATTATATATATCTTGGTGTTTTCATAGATCAGATAAAAGTGTAAATTTATAACAGATTTATAAAATAAAATTAAACATGCCGAACACCAATCCACCGTTTTACAATGGACTTGCTGTGCTGTATAGTAGAATGCTCATGCTGCACAATAAGGAAATTTAGTGGCGTTATATATCTTGGTATTTTCATAGATCAGATAAAAGTGTAAATTTATAAGAGTTATTTAATAAAATTAAACTTGTCTAACAACGTTTTACAACGAATTTGCTGTGCAGTGAAGTCGGATTCTTAGGCTACATAGTATGGAAATTTATTGGCGTTATATAACTTGGGGTTTTCATAAATGGGATAAGAGTGTAAATTTATAACAGAGGTATTAAATAAAATTAAACATGCTGAACGCCAATCCAACGTTTTACAATAGACTTGCTGTGCTGTAAATTAGGATTCTCAGGCTACACAATATCAAAATTTAATGACATTATATATATCTTGGTGTTTTCATAGATCAGATAAAAGTGTAAATTTATAACAGAGTTATTTAATAAAATTAAACTTGTCTAACAACGTTTTACAACGAATTTGCTGTGCTGTGAAGTCGGATTCTCAGGCTACACAATATGGAAATTTAGTGGCGTTATATATCTTGGTATTTTCATAGATCAGATAAAAGTGTAAATTTATAACAGAGTTATTTAATAAAATTAAACATGTCAAACAACGTTTTACAACGAATTTGCTGTGCTGTGAAGTCGGATTCTCAGGCTACACAATATGGAAATTTAGTGGCGTTATATATCTTGGTATTTTCGTAGATCAGATAAAAGTGTAAATTTATAACAGAGTTATTTAATAAAATTAAACATGTCAAACAACGTTTTACAACGAATTTGCTGTGCTGTGAAGTCGGATTCTCAGGCTACACAATATGGAAATTTAGTGGCGTTATATATCTTGGTATTTTCATAGATCAGATAAAAGTGTAAATTTATAACAGAGTTATTTAATAAAATTAAACTTGTCTAACAACGTTTTACAACGAATTTGCTGTGCAGTGAAGTCGGATTCTTAGGCTACATAGTATGGAAATTTATTGGCGTTATATAACTTGGGGTTTTCATAAATGGGATAAGAGTGTAAATTTATAACAGAGGTATTAAATAAAATTAAACATGCTGAACGCCAATCCAACGTTTTACAATAGACTTGCTGTGCTGTAAATTAGGATTCTCAGGCTACACAATATCAAAATTTAATGACATTATATATATCTTGGTGTTTTCATAGATCAGATAAAAGTGTAAATTTATAACAGATTTATTAAATAAAATTAAACATGCCGAACACCAATCCACCGTTTTACAATGGACTTGCTGTGCTGTATAGTAGAATGCTCATGCTGCACAATAAGGAAATTTAGTGGCGTTATATATCTTGGTATTTTCATAGATCAGATAAAAGTGTAAATTTATAACAGAGTTATTTAATAAAATTAAACATGTCTAACAAAGTTTTACAACGAATTTGCTGTGCTGTGAAGTCGGATTCTCAGGCTACACAATATGGAAATTTAGTGGCGTTATATATCTTGGTATTTTCATAGATCAGATAAAAGTGTAAATTTATAACAGAGTTATTTAATAAAATTAAACTTGTCTAACAACGTTTTACAACGAATTTGCTGTGCAGTGAAGTCGGATTCTTAGGCTACATAGTATGGAAATTTATTGGCGTTATATAACTTGGGGTTTTCATAAATGGGATAAGAGTGTAAATTTATAACAGAGGTATTAAATAAAATTAAACATGCTGAACGCCAATCCAACGTTTTACGATAGACTTGCTGTGCTGTAAATTAGGATTCTCAGGCTACACAATATCAAAATTTAATGACATTATATATATCTTGGTGTTTTCATAGATCAGACAAAAGTGTAAATTTATAACAGATTTATTATAAAATTAAACATGCCGAACACCAATCCAACGTTTTACAATGGACTTGCTGTGCTGTATAGTAGAATGCTCATGCTGGACAATAAGGAAATTTAGTGGCGTTATATATCTTGGTATTTTCATAGATCAGATAAAAGTGTAAATTTATAACAGAGTTATTTAATAAAATTAAACATGTCTAACAACGTTTTACAACGAATTTGCTGTGCTGTGAAATCGGATTCTTAGGCTACATAGAATGGAAATTTATTGGCGTTATATAACTTGGGGTTTTCATAGATCAGATAAAAGTGTAAATTTATAACAGAGTTATTTAGTAAAATTAAACATGTCTAACAACGTTTTACAACAAATTTGCTGTGCTGTGAAGTCGGATTCTCAGGCTACACAATATGGAAATTTATTGGCGTTATATATCTTGGTATTTTCATAGATCAGATAAAAGTGTAAATTTATAACAGAGTTATTTAATAAAATTAAACATGTCTAACAACGTTTTACAACGAATTTGCTGTGCTGTGAAGTCGGATTCTCAGGCTACACAATATGGAAATTTATTGGCGTTATATATCTTGGTATTTTCATAGATCAGATAAAAGTGTAAATTTATAACAGAGTTATTTAATAAAATTAAACATGTCTAACAACGTTTTACAACGAATTTGCTGTGCTGTGAAGTCGGATTCTCAGGCTACACAATATGGAAATTTATTGGCGTTATATATATTGGTGTTTTCATAGATCAGATAAAAGTGCAAAATTATAACAGAGGTATTAAACAAAACTAAATATGCTGAACGCCAATCCAACGTTTTACAATAGACTTGCTGTGCTGTAAATTAGGATTCTCAGGCTACACAATATCAAAATTTAATGACATTATATAGTATATCTTAGGGTTTTCATAGATCAGATAACAGAGCTATTAAATAAAATTAAACATGTCTAACACCAATCCAACGTTTCACAATGGACTTGCTGTGCTGTATAGTAGAATGCTCATGCTGCACAATAAGGAAATTTAGTGGCGTTATATATCTTGGTATTTTCATAGATCAGATAAAAGTGTAAATTTATAACAGAGTTATTTAATAAAATTAAACATGTCTAACAACGTTTTACAACGAATTTGCTGTGCTGTGAAGTCGGTTTCTTAGGCTACATAGTATGGAAATTTATTGGCGTTATATAACTTGGGGTTTTCATAAATGGGATAACAGTGTAAATTTATAACAGAGGTATTCAATAAAATTAAACATGCTGAACGCCAATCCAACGTTTTACAATAGACTTGCTGTGCTGTAAATTAGGATTCTCAGGCTACACAATATCAAAATTTAATGACATTATATATATCTTGGTGTTTTCATAGATCAGATAAAAGTGTAAATTTATAACAGATTTATTAAATAAAATTAAACATGCCGAACACCAATCCAACGTTTTACAATGGACTTGCTGTGCTGTATAGTAGAATGCTCATGTTGCACAATAAGGAAATTTAGTGGCGTTATATATCTTGGTATTTTCATAGATCAGATAAAAGTGTAAATTTATAACAGAGTTATTTAATAAAATTAAACATGTCTAACAACGTTTTACAACGAATTTGCTGTGCTGTGAAGTCGGATTCTCAGGCTACACAATATGGAAATTTATTGGCGTTATATATCTTGGTATTTTCATAGATCAGATAAAAGTGTAAATTTATAACAGAGTTATTTAATAAAATTAAACATGTCTAACAACGTTTTACAACGAATTTGCTGTGCTGTGAAGTCGGATTCTCAGGTTACACAATATGGAAATTTATTGGCGTTATATAACTTGGGGTTTTTATAAATGGGATAAGAGTGTAAATTTATAACAGAGGTATTCAATAAAATTAAACATGCCGAACACCAATCTAACGTTTTACAATGGACTTGCTGTGCTGTAATTTAGGATTCTCAGGCTACACAATATAGAAATTTAATGGAATTATATAACTTGGTGTTTTCATAGATCAGATAAAAGTGTGAATTTTTAACAGCGTTATTAAATAAAATTAAACATGTCTTACACCAATCCAACGTTTTACAATGGACTTACTGTGCTGTAAAGTAGGATTGTCAGGCTACACAATATGGAAATTTATTGGCGTTATATATATCTTGGTGTTTTCATAGATCAGATAAAAGTGTAAATTTATAACAGATTTATTAAATTTAAATTGTAAATTAAATTGTGTAAATTTATGACAGAGTTATTAAATAAAATTAAACATGTCTAACAACGTTTTACAACTAATTTGCTGTGCTGTGAAGTCGGATTCTTAGGCTACATAGTATGGAAATTTATTGGCGTTATATAACTTGGGGTTTTCATAAATCAGATAACAGAGCAAATTTATAACAGAGCTATTAAATAAAATTAAATATGTCTAACACCAATCCAACATTTTACAATGAATTTGCTGTGCTGTGAAGTGGTATTCTCAGGCTACACAATATGGAAATTTATTGGCGTTATATAACTGGGGGTTTTCATAGATCAGATAACAGAGCAAATTTATAACAGAGCTATTCAATAAAATAAAACATGCTGAACGCCAATCCAACGTTTTACAATAGACTTGCTGTGCTGTGAATTAGGATTCTCAGGCTACACAATAAGGAAATTTAGTCGCGTTATATATCTTGGTATTTTCATAGATCAGATAAAAGTGTAAATTTATAACAGAGTTATTAAATAAAATTAAACATGTCTAACACCAATCCAACGTTTTACAATGGACTTGCTGTGCTGTAAAGTAGGATTGTCAGGCTACACAATATGGAAATTTATTGGCGTTATATATATCTTGGTGTTTTCATAGATCAGATAAAAGTGTAAATTTATAACAGATTTATTAAATTTAAATTGTAAATTAAATTGTGTAAATTTATGACAGAGTTATTAAATAAAATTAAACATGTCTAACAACGTTTTACAACTAATTTGCTGTGCTGTGAAGTCGGATTCTTAGGCTACATAGTATGGAAATTTATTGGCGTTATATAACTTGGGGTTTTCATAAATCAGATAACAGAGCAAATTTATAACAGAGCTATTAAATAAAATTAAACATGTCTAACACCAATCCAACGTTTCACAATGGACTTGCTGTGCTGTATAGTAGAATGCTCATGCTGCAAAATAATGAAATTTAGTGGCGTTATATATCTTGATATTTTCATAGATCAGATAAAAGTGTAAATTTATAACAGAGTTATTAAATAAAATTAAACATGTCTAATACCAATCCAACATTTTACAATGAATTTGCTGTGCTGTGAAGTGTATATATCTTAGGGTTTTCATATATCAGATAAAAGTGTAAATTTATAAGAGATATATTAAATAAAATTAAACATGCCAAACACCAATCCAACGTTTCAAAATGGACTTGCTGTGCGGTATAGTAGGATGCTCAGGCTACACAATAAGGAAATTTAGTCGCGTTCTATATCTTGGTATTTTCATAGATCAGATAAAAGTGTAAATTTATAACAGAGTTATTAAATAAAATTAAACATGTCTTACACCAATCCAACATTTTACAATGAATTTGCTGTGCTGTGAAGTGGTATTCTCAGGCTACACAATATGGAAATTTATTGGCGTTATATGTATTGGTGTTTTCTTAGATCAGATAAAAGTGCAAAATTATAACAGAGGTATTAAACAAAACTAAATGTGCCGAACACCTATGAAGAGTGTTGCAATGAGCTTGCTGTGCTGCGAAATAGGATTCTCAGGCTACACAATATCGAAATTTAATGGCATTATATATATCTTGGTGTTTTCATAGATCAGATAAAAGTGTAAATTTATAACAGATTTAATAAATTTAAATTGTAAATTAAATTGTGTAAATTTATGACAGAGTTATTAAATAAAATTAAACATGTCTAACAACGTTTTACAACGAATTTGGTGTGCTGTGAAGTCGGACTCTTAGGCTACATAGTATGGAAATTTATTGGCGTTATATAACTTGGGGTTTTCATAAATAAGATAACAGTGTAAATTTATAACAGCGGTATTAATTAAAATTAAACATGCTGAACGCCAATCCAACGTTTTACAATAGACTTGCTGTGCTGTGAATTAGGATTCTTAGGCTACACAATATATAAATTTAGTGGCGTTATATATCTTGGGTTTTTCATAAATCAGGTAAAAGTGTAAATTTATAACAGAGTTATTAAATAAAATTAAACATGTCTTACATCAATCCAACATTTTACAATCAATTTGCTGTGCTGTAAAGTGGTATTCTCAGGCTACACAATATGGAAATTTATTGGCGTTATATGTATTGGTGTTTTCTTAGATCAGATAAAAGTGCAAAATTATAACAGAAGTATTAAACAAAACTAAATGTCCCGAACACCTATGAAGAGTGTTGCAATGAGCTTGCTGTGCTGCGAAATAGGATTCTCAGGCTACACAATATAGAAATTTAATAGCGTTATATATCTTAGGGTTTTCATAGATCCGATAACAGTGTGAATTTATAATAGAGCTATTAAATAAAATTAAACTTGCCGAACACCAATCTAACGTTTTACAATGGACTTGCTGTGCTGTAAAGTAGGATTCTCAGTCCACACAATATGGAAATTTATTGGCGTTATATAACTGGAGGTTTTCATAGATCAGATAACAGAGCAAATTTATAACAGAGGTATTAAACAAAACTAAATGTGCCGAACACCTATGAAGAGTGTTGCAATGAGCTTGCTGTGCTGCGAAATAGGATTCTCAGGCTACACAATATAGAAATTTAATAGCGTTATATATCTTAGGGTTTTCATAGATCCGATAACAGTGTGAATTTATAATAGAGCTATTAAATAAAATTAAACTTGCCCAACACCAATCTAACGTTTTACAATGGACTTGCTGTGCTGTAAAGTAGGATTCTCAGTCTACACAATATGGAAATTTATTGGCGTTATATAACTGGGGGTTTTCATAGATCAGATAACAGAGCAAATTTATAACAGAGCTATTAAATAAAATTAAACATGTCTAACACCAATCCAAAGTTTCACAATGGACTTGCTGTGCTGTATACTAGAATGCTCATGCTGCACAATAAGGAAATTTAGTGGCGTTATATATCTTAGTATTTTTATAGATCAGATAAAAGTGTAAATTAATAACAGATTTATTAAATAAAATTAAACATGTCTTACACCAATCCAACATTTTACAATGAATTTGCTGTGCTGTGAAGTGGTATTCTCAGGCTACACAATATGGAAATTTATTGGCGTTATATATATTGGTGTTTTCATAGATCAGATAAAAGTGCAAAATTATAACAGAGGTATTAAACAAAACTAAAGTTGCCGAACACCTATGAAGAGTGTTGCAATGAGCTTGCTGTGCTGCTAAATAGGATTCTCAGGCTACACAATATAGAAATTTAATAGCGTTATATATCTTAGGGTTTTCATAGATCCGATAACAGTGTGGATTTTTAATAGATATTAAATAAAATTAAACTTGCCGAACACCAATCTAACGTTTTACAATGGACTTGCTGTGCTGTAAAGTAGGATTCTCAGGCTACACAATATAGAAATTTAATGGAATTATATAACTTGGTGTTTTCATAGATCAGATAAAAGTGCAAAATTATAACACAGGTATTAAACAAAACTAAATATGCCGAACACCTATGAAGAGTGTTGCAATGAGCTTGCTGTGCTGCGAAATAGGATTCTCAGGCTACACAATATAGAAATTTAATAGCGTTATATATCTTAGGGTTTTCATAGATCCGATAACAGTGTGAATTTATAATAGAGCTATTAAATAAAATTAAACTTGCCGAACACCAATCTAAAGTTTTACAATGGACTTGCTGTGCTGTAAAGTAGGATTCTATGTCCACACAATATGGAAATTTATTGGCGTTATATAACTGAAGGTTTTCATAGATCAGATAACAGAGAAAATTTATAACAGAGCTATTCAATAAAATTAAACCTGTGTAACACCAATCCAACGTTTCACAATGGACTTGCTGTGCTGTATAGTAGAATGCTCATGCTGCACAATAAGGAAATTTAGTGGCGTTATATATCTTGATATTTTCATAGATCAGATAAAAGTGTAAATTTATAACCGATTTATTAAATAAAATTAAACATGTCTTACACCAATCCAACATTTTACAATGAATTTGCTGTGCTGTGAAGTGGTATTCTCAGGCTACACAATATGGAAATTTATTGGCGTTATATATATTGGTGTTTTCATAGATCAGATAAAAGTGCAAAATTATAACAGAGGTATTAAACAAAACTAAAGTTGCCGAACACCTATGAAGAGTGTTGCAATGAGCTTGCTGTGCTGCTAAATAGGATTCTCAGGCTACACAATATAGAAATTTAATAGCGTTATATATCTTAGGGTTTTCATAGATCCGATAACAGTGTGGATTTTTAATAGATATTAAATAAAATTAAACTTGCCGAACACCAATCTAAAGTCTTACAATGGACTTGCTGTGCTGTAAAGTAGGATTCTATGTCCACACAATATGGAAATTTATTGGCGTTATATAACTGGAGGTTTTTATAGATCAGATAACAGAGCAAATTTATAACAGAGGTATTAAACAAAACTAAATATGCCGAACACCTATGAAGAGTGTTGCAATGAGCTTGCTGTGCTGCGAAATAGGATTCTCAGGCTACGCAATATAGAAATTTAATAGCGTTATATATCTTAGGGTTTTCATAGATCCGATAACAGTGTGAATTTATAATAGAGCTATTAAATAAAATTAAACTTGCCGAACACCAATCTAACGTTTTACAATGGACTTGCTGTGCTGTAAAGTAGGATTCTCAGGCTACACAATATAGAAATTTAATGGAATTATATAACTTGGTGTTTTCATAGATCAGATAAAAGTGCAAAATTATAACACAGGTATTAAACAAAACTAAATATGCCGAACACCTATGAAGAGTGTTGCAATGAGCTTGCTGTGCTGCGAAATAGGATTCTCAGGCTACACAATATAGAAATTTAATAGCGTTATATATCTTAGGGTTTTCATAGATCCGATAACAGTGTGAATTTATAATAGAGCTATTAAATAAAATTAAACTTGCCGAACACCAATCTAAAGTTTTACAATGGACTTGCTGTGCTGTAAAGTAGGATTCTATGTCCACACAATATGGAAATTTATTGGCGTTATATAACTGAAGGTTTTCATAGATCAGATAACAGAGAAAATTTATAACAGAGCTATTCAATAAAATTAAACATGTCTAACACCAATCCAACGTTTCACAATGGACTTGCTGTGCTGTATAGTAGAATGCTCATGCTGCACAATAAGGAAATTTAGTGGCGTTATATATCTTGATATTTTCATAGATCAGATAAAAGTGTAAATTTATAACCGATTTATTAAATAAAATTAAACATGTCTTACACCAATCCAACATTTTACAATGAATTTGCTGTGCTGTGAAGTGGTATTCTCAGGCTACACAATATGGAAATTTATTGGCGTTATATATATTGGTGTTTTCATAGATCAGATAAAAGTGCAAAATTATAACAGAGGTATTAAACAAAACTAAAGTTGCCGAACACCTATGAAGAGTGTTGCAATGAGCTTGCTGTGCTGCTAAATAGGATTCTCAGGCTACAAAATATAGAAATTTAATAGCGTTATATATCTTAGGGTTTTCATAGATCCGATAACAGTGTGGATTTTTAATAGATATTAAATAAAATTAAACTTGCCGAACACCAATCTAACGTTTTACAATGGACTTGCTGTGCTGTAAAGTAGGATTCTCAGTCCACACAATATGGAAATTTATTGGCGTTATATAACTGGAGCTTTTTATAGATCAGATAACAGAGCAAATTTATAACAGAGGTATTAAACAAAACTAAATATGCCGAACACCTATGAAGAGTGTTGCAAGGAGCTTGCTGTGCTGCGAAATAGGATTCTCAGGCTACGCAATATAGAAATTTAATAGCGTTATATATCTTAGGGTTTTCATAGATCCGATAACAGTGTGAATTTATAATAGAGCTATTAAATAAAATTAAACTTGCCGAACACCAATCTAACGTTTTACAATGGACTTACTGTGCTGTAAAGTAGGATTCTCAGTCTACACAATATGGCAATTTATTGGCGTTATATAACTAGGGGTTTTCATAGATCAGATAACAGAGCAAATTTATAACAGAGCTATTAAATAAAATTAAACATGTCTAACACCAATCCAACAATGGACTTGTTGTGCTGTGAAGTAATTAATTAAACAAAATTAAATATGCCGAAAACCTATCCAAAGTTTTACAATAGACTTGCTGGGCTGTAAAGTAGGATTCTCAGGCTACACAATATAGAAATTTAATGGAATTATATAACTTGGTGTTTTCATAGATCAGATAAAAGTGTGAATTTATAACAGCGTTATTAAATAAAATTAAACATGTCTTACACCAATCCAACATTTTACAATGAATTTGCTGTGCTGTGAAGTGGTATTCTCAGGCTACACAATATGGAAATTTATTGGCGTTATATATATTGGTGTTTTCATAGATCAGATAAAAGTGCAAAATTATAACAGAGGTATTAAACAAAACTAAATGTGCCGAACACCTATGAAGAGTGTTGCAATGAGCTTGCTGTGCTGCGAAATAGGATTCTCAGGCTACACAATATAGAAATTTAATAGCGTTATATATCTTAGGGTTTTCATAGATCCGATAACAGTGTGGATTTTTAATAGATATTAAATAAAATTAAACTTGCCGAACACCAATCTAACGTTTTACAATGGACTTGCTGTGCTGTAAAGTAGGATTCTCAGTCCACACAATATGGAAATTTATTGGCGTTATATAACTGGAGGTTTTTATAGATCAGATAACAGAGCAAATTTATAACAGAGGTATTAAACAAAACTAAATATGCCGAACACCTATGAAGAGTGTTGCAATGAGCTTGCTGTGCTGCGAAATAGGATTCTCAGGCTACGCAATATAGAAATTTAATAGCGTTATATATCTTAAGGTTTTCATAGATCCGATAACAGTGTGAATTTATTATAGAGCTATGTATTAAATAAAATTAAACATGCCGAACACCAATCTAACGTTTTACAATGGACTTGCTGTGCTGTAAAGTAGGATTCTCAGTCTACACAATATGGCAATTTATTGGCGTTATATAACTAGGGGTTTTCATAGATCAGATAACAGAGCAAATTTATAACAGAGCTATTAAATAAAATTAAACATGTCTAACACCAATCCAACAATGGACTTGTTGTGCTGTGAAGTAATTAATTAAACAAAATTAAATATGCCGAAAACCTATCCAAAGTTTTACAATAGACTTGCTGGGCTGTAAAGTAGGATTCTCAGGCTACACAATATAGAAATTTAATGGAATTATATAACTTGGTGTTTTCATAGATCAGATAAAAGTGTGAATTTATAACAGCGTTATTAAATAAAATTAAACATGTCTTACACCAATCCAACATTTTACAATGAATTTGCTGTGCTGTGAAGTGGTATTCTCAGGCTACACAATATGGAAATTTATTGGCGTTATATATATTGGTGTTTTCATAGATCAGATAAAAGTGCAAAATTATAACAGAGGTATTAAACAAAACTAAATGTGCCGAACACCTATGAAGAGTGTTGCAATGAGCTTGCTGTGCTGCGAAATAGGATTCTCAGGCTACACAATATAGAAATTTAATAGCGTTATATATCTTAGGGTTTTCATAGATCCGATAACAGTGTGGATTTTTAATAGATATTAAATAAAATTAAACTTGCCGAACACCAATCTAACGTTTTACAATGGACTTGCTGTGCTGTAAAGTAGGATTCTCAGTCCACACAATATGGAAATTTATTGGCGTTATATAACTGGAGGTTTTTATAGATCAGATAACAGAGCAAATTTATAACAGAGGTATTAAACAAAACTAAATATGCCGAACACCTATGAAGAGTGTTGCAATGAGCTTGCTGTGCTGCGAAATAGGATTCTCAGGCTACGCAATATAGAAATTTAATAGCGTTATATATCTTAAGGTTTTCATAGATCCGATAACAGTGTGAATTTATTATAGAGCTATGTATTAAATAAAATTAAACATGCCGAACACCAATCTAACGTTTTACAATGGACTTGCTGTGCTGTAAAGTAGGATTCTCAGTCTACACAATATGGCAATTTATTGGCGTTATATAACTAGGGGTTTTCATAGATCAGATAACAGAGCAAATTTATAACAGAGCTATTAAATAAAATTAAACATGTCTAACACCAATCCAACAATGGACTTGTTGTGCTGTGAAGTAATTAATTAAACAAAATTAAATATGCCGAAAACCTATCCAAAGTTTTACAATAGACTTGCTGGGCTGTAAAGTAGGATTCTCAGGCTACACAATATAGAAATTTAATGGAATTATATAACTTGGTGTTTTCATAGATCAGATAAAAGTGTGAATTTATAACAGCGTTATTAAATAAAATTAAACATGTCTTACACCAATCCAACATTTTACAATGAATTTGCTGTGCTGTGAAGTGGTATTCTCAGGCTACACAATATGGAAATTTATTGGCGTTATATATATTGGTGTTTTCATAGATCAGATAAAAGTGCAAAATTATAACAGAGGTATTAAACAAAACTAAATGTGCCGAACACCTATGAAGAGTGTTGCAATGAGCTTGCTGTGCTGCGAAATAGGATTCTCAGGCTACACAATATAGAAATTTAATAGCGTTATATATCTTAGGGTTTTCATAGATCAGATAACAGTGTGAATTTATAATAGAGCTATTAAATAAAATTAAACTTGCCGAACACCAATCTAACGTTTTACAATGGACTTGCTGTGCTGTAAAGTAGGATTCTCAGTCCACACAATATGGAAATTTATTGGCGTTATATAACTGGAGGTTTTCATAGATCAGATAACAGAGCAAATTTATAACAGAGGTATT
Organism: Thecophora atra; assembly: GCA_937620795.1. NCBI lineage: Eukaryota > Metazoa > Arthropoda > Insecta > Diptera > Conopidae > Thecophora > Thecophora atra. Next base: position 46,799,437 of record OW569398.1, read on the forward strand.
AAACAAAACTAAATGTGCCGAACACCTATGAAGAGTGTTGCAATGAGCTTGCTGTGCTGCGAAATAGGATTCTCAGGCTACACAATATAGAAATTTAATAGCGTTATATATCTTAGGGTTTTCATAGATCCGATAACAGTGTGAATTTATAATAGAGCTATTAAATAAAATTAAACTTGCCCAACACCAATCTAACGTTTTACAATGGACTTGCTGTGCTGTAAAGTAGGATTCTCAGTCTACACAATATGGAAATTTATTGGCGTTATATAACTGGGGGTTTTCATAGATCAGATAACAGAGCAAATTTATAACAGAGCTATTAAATAAAATTAAACATGTCTAACACCAATCCAAAGTTTCACAATGGACTTGCTGTGCTGTATACTAGAATGCTCATGCTGCACAATAAGGAAATTTAGTGGCGTTATATATCTTAGTATTTTTATAGATCAGATAAAAGTGTAAATTAATAACAGATTTATTAAATAAAATTAAACATGTCTTACACCAATCCAACATTTTACAATGAATTTGCTGTGCTGTGAAGTGGTATTCTCAGGCTACACAATATGGAAATTTATTGGCGTTATATATATTGGTGTTTTCATAGATCAGATAAAAGTGCAAAATTATAACAGAGGTATTAAACAAAACTAAAGTTGCCGAACACCTATGAAGAGTGTTGCAATGAGCTTGCTGTGCTGCTAAATAGGATTCTCAGGCTACACAATATAGAAATTTAATAGCGTTATATATCTTAGGGTTTTCATAGATCCGATAACAGTGTGGATTTTTAATAGATATTAAATAAAATTAAACTTGCCAAACACCAATCTAACGTTTTACAATGGACTTGCTGTGCTGTAAAGTAGGATTCTCAGGCTACACAATATAGAAATTTAATGGAATTATATAACTTGGTGTTTTCATAGATCAGATAAAAGTGCAAAATTATAACACAGGTATTAAACAAAACTAAATATGCCGAACACCTATGAAGAGTGTTGCAATGGGCTTGCTGTGCTGCGAAATAGGATTCTCAGGCTACACAATATAGAAATTTAATAGCGTTATATATCTTAGGGTTTTCATAGATCCGATAACAGTGTGAATTTATAATAGAGCTATTAAATAAAATTAAACTTGCCGAACACCAATCTAAAGTTTTACAATGGACTTGCTGTGCTGTAAAGTAGGATTCTATGTCCACACAATATGGAAATTTATTGGCGTTATATAACTGAAGGTTTTCATAGATCAGATAACAGAGAAAATTTATAACAGAGCTATTCAATAAAATTAAACCTGTGTAACACCAATCCAACGTTTCACAATGGACTTGCTGTGCTGTATAGTAGAATGCTCATGCTGCACAATAAGGAAATTTAGTGGCGTTATATATCTTGATATTTTCATAGATCAGATAAAAGTGTAAATTTATAACCGATTTATTAAATAAAATTAAACATGTCTTACACCAATCCAACATTTTACAATGAATTTGCTGTGCTGTGAAGTGGTATTCTCAGGCTACACAATATGGAAATTTATTGGCGTTATATATATTGGTGTTTTCATAGATCAGATAAAAGTGCAAAATTATAACAGAGGTATTAAACAAAACTAAAGTTGCCGAACACCTATGAAGAGTGTTGCAATGAGCTTGCTGTGCTGCTAAATAGGATTCTCAGGCTACACAATATAGAAATTTAATAGCGTTATATATCTTAGGGTTTTCATAGATCCGATAACAGTGTGGATTTTTAATAGATATTAAATAAAATTAAACTTGCCGAACACCAATCTAAAGTTTTACAATGGACTTGCTGTGCTGTAAAGTAGGATTCTATGTCCACACAATATGGAAATTTATTGGCGTTATATAACTGGAGGTTTTTATAGATCAGATAACAGAGCAAATTTATAACAGAGGTATTAAACAAAACTAAATATGCCGAACACCTATGAAGAGTGTTGCAATGAGCTTGCTGTGCTGCGAAATAGGATTCTCAGGCTACGCAATATAGAAATTTAATAGCGTTATATATCTTAGGGTTTTCATAGATCCGATAACAGTGTGAATTTATAATAGAGCTATTAAATAAAATTAAACTTGCCGAACACCAATCTAACGTTTTACAATGGACTTGCTGTGCTGTAAAGTAGGATTCTCAGGCTACACAATATAGAAATTTAATGGAATTATATAACTTGGTGTTTTCATAGATCAGATAAAAGTGCAAAATTATAACATAGGTATTAAACAAAACTAAATATGCCGAACACCTATGAAGAGTGTTGCAATGAGCTTGCTGTGCTGCGAAATAGGATTCTCAGGCTACACAATATAGAAATTTAATAGCGTTATATATCTTAGGGTTTTCATAGATCCGATAACAGTGTGAATTTATAATAGAGCTATTAAATAAAATTAAACTTGCCGAACACCAATCTAAAGTTTTACAATGGACTTGCTGTGCTGTAAAGTAGGATTCTATGTCCACACAATATGGAAATTTATTGGCGTTATATAACTGAAGGTTTTCATAGATCAGATAACAGAGAAAATTTATAACAGAGCTATTCAATAAAATTAAACATGTCTAACACCAATCCAACGTTTCACAATGGACTTGCTGTGCTGTATAGTAGAATGCTCATGCTGCACAATAAGGAAATTTAGTGGCGTTATATATCTTGATATTTTCATAGATCAGATAAAAGTGTAAATTTATAACCGATTTATTAAATAAAATTAAACATGTCTTACACCAATCCAACATTTTACAATGAATTTGCTGTGCTGTGAAGTGGTATTCTCAGGCTACACAATATGGAAATTTATTGGCGTTATATATATTGGTGTTTTCATAGATCAGATAAAAGTGCAAAATTATAACAGAGGTATTAAACAAAACTAAAGTTGCCGAACACCTATGAAGAGTGTTGCAATGAGCTTGCTGTGCTGCTAAATAGGATTCTCAGGCTACACAATATAGAAATTTAATAGCGTTATATATCTTAGGGTTTTCATAGATCCGATAACAGTGTGGATTTTTAATAGATATTAAATAAAATTAAACTTGCCGAACACCAATCTAACGTTTTACAATGGACTTGCTGTGCTGTAAAGTAGGATTCTCAGTCCACACAATATGGAAATTTATTGGCGTTATATAACTGGAGGTTTTTATAGATCAGATAACAGAGCAAATTTATAACAGAGGTATTAAACAAAACTAAATATGCCGAACACCTATGAAGAGTGTTGCAAGGAGCTTGCTGTGCTGCGAAATAGGATTCTCAGGCTACGCAATATAGAAATTTAATAGCGTTATATATCTTAGGGTTTTCATAGATCCGATAACAGTGTGAATTTATAATAGAGCTATTAAATAAAATTAAACTTGCCGAACACCAATCTAACGTTTTACAATGGACTTACTGTGCTGTAAAGTAGGATTCTCAGTCTACACAATATGGCAATTTATTGGCGTTATATAACTAGGGGTTTTCATAGATCAGATAACAGAGCAAATTTATAACAGAGCTATTAAATAAAATTAAACATGTCTAACACCAATCCAACAATGGACTTGTTGTGCTGTGAAGTAATTAATTAAACAAAATTAAATATGCCGAAAACCTATCCAAAGTTTTACAATAGACTTGCTGGGCTGTAAAGTAGGATTCTCAAGCTACACAATATAGAAATTTAATGGAATTATATAACTTGGTGTTTTCATAGATCAGATAAAAGTGTGAATTTATAACAGCGTTATTAAATAAAATTAAACATGTCTTACACCAATCCAACATTTTACAATGAATTTGCTGTGCTGTGAAGTGGTATTCTCAGGCTACACAATATGGAAATTTATTGGCGTTATATATATTGGTGTTTTCATAGATCAGATAAAAGTGCAAAATTATAACAGAGGTATTAAACAAAACTAAATGTGCCGAACACCTATGAAGAGTGTTGCAATGAGCTTGCTGTGCTGCGAAATAGGATTCTCAGGCTACACAATATAGAAATTTAATAGCGTTATATATCTTAGGGTTTTCATAGATCCGATAACAGTGTGGATTTTTAATAGATATTAAATAAAATTAAACTTGCCGAACACCAATCTAACGTTTTACAATGGACTTGCTGTGCTGTAAAGTAGGATTCTCAGTCCACACAATATGGAAATTTATTGGCGTTATATAACTGGAGGTTTTTATAGATCAGATAACAGAGCAAATTTATAACAGAGGTATTAAACAAAACTAAATATGCCGAACACCTATGAAGAGTGTTGCAATGAGCTTGCTGTGCTGTGAAATAGGATTCTCAGGCTACGCAATATAGAAATTTAATAGCGTTATATATCTTAAGGTTTTCATAGATCCGATAACAGTGTGAATTTATTATAGAGCTATGTATTAAATAAAATTAAACATGCCGAACACCAATCTAACGTTTTACAATGGACTTGCTGTGCTGTAAAGTAGGATTCTCAGTCTACACAATATGGCAATTTATTGGCGTTATATAACTAGGGGTTTTCATAGATCAGATAACAGAGCAAATTTATAACAGAGCTATTAAATAAAATTAAACATGTCTAACACCAATCCAACAATGGACTTGTTGTGCTGTGAAGTAATTAATTAAACAAAATTAAATATGCCGAAAACCTATCCAAAGTTTTACAATAGACTTGCTGGGCTGTAAAGTAGGATTCTCAGGCTACACAATATAGAAATTTAATGGAATTATATAACTTGGTGTTTTCATAGATCAGATAAAAGTGTGAATTTATAACAGCGTTATTAAATAAAATTAAACATGTCTTACACCAATCCAACATTTTACAATGAATTTGCTGTGCTGTGAAGTGGTATTCTCAGGCTACACAATATGGAAATTTATTGGCGTTATATATATTGGTGTTTTCATAGATCAGATAAAAGTGCAAAATTATAACAGAGGTATTAAACAAAACTAAATGTGCCGAACACCTATGAAGAGTGTTGCAATGAGCTTGCTGTGCTGCGAAATAGGATTCTCAGGCTACACAATATAGAAATTTAATAGCGTTATATATCTTAGGGTTTTCATAGATCCGATAACAGTGTGAATTTATAATAGAGCTATTAAATAAAATTAAACTTGCCGAACACCAATCTGCCGTTTTACAATGGACTTGCTGAGCAAATTTATAACAGAGCTATTAAATAAAATTAAACATGTCTAACACCAATATAACGTTTCACAATGGACTTGCTGTGCTACATAGTAGAATGCTCATGCTGCACAATAAGGAAATTTAGTGGCGTTATATATCTTGATATTTTCATAGATCAGATAAAAGTGTAAATTTATAACAGAGTTATTAAATAAAATTAAACATGTCTAACACCAATCCAACATTTTACAATGAATTTGCTGTGCTGTGAAGTGGTATTCTCAGGCTACACAATATGTAAATTTATTGGCGTTATATATATTGGTGTTTTCATAGATCAGATAAAAGTGCAAAATTATAACACAGGTATTAAACAAAACTAAATGTGCCGAACACCTATGAAGAGTGTTGCAATGAGCTTGCTGTGCTGCGAAATAGGATTCTCAGGCTACACAATATAGAAATTTAATAGCGTTATATATCTTAGGGTTTTCATATATCAGATAAAAGTGTAAATTTATAAGAGATATATTAAATAAAATTAAACATGCCAAACACCAATCCAACGTTTCACAATGGACTTGCTGTGCTGTATAGTAGAATGCTCATGCTGCACAATAAGGAAATTTAGTGGCGTTGTATATCTTAGTATTTTTATAGATCAGATAAAAGTGTAAATTTATAACACATTTATTAAATAAAATTAAACATGTCTTACACCAATCCAACATTTTACAATGAATTTGCTGTGCTGTGAAGTGGTATTCTCAGGCTACACAATATGGAAATTTATTGGCGTTATATATATTGGTGTTTTCATAGATCAGATAAAAGTGCAAAATTATAACAGAGGTATTAAACAAAACTAAATATGCCGAACACCTATGAAGAGTGTTGCAATGAGCTTGCTGTGCTGCGAAATAGGATTCTCAGGCTACACAATATAGAAATTTAATAGCGTTATATATCTTAGGGTTTTCATAGATCCGATAACAGTGTGAATTTATAATAGAGCTATTAAATAAAATTAAACTTGCCGAACACCAATCTAACGTTTTACAATGGACTTGCTGTGCTGTAAAGTAGGATTCTCAGTCCACACAATATGGAAATTTATTGGCGTTATATAACTGGAGGTTTTCATAGATCAGATAACAGAGCAAATTTATAACAGAGGTATTAAACAAAACTAAATGCGCCGAACACCTCTGAAGAGTGTTGCAATGAGCTTGCTGTGCTGCGAAATAGGATTCTCAGGCTACACAATATAGAAATTTAATAGCGTTATATATCTTAGGGTTTTCATAGATCCGATAACAGTGTGAATTTATAATAGAGCTATTAAATAAAATTAAACTTGCCGAACACCAATCTAACGTTTTACAATGGACTTGCTGTGCTGTAAAGTAGGATTCTCAGTCCACACAATATGGAAATTTATTGGCATTATATAACTGGAGGTTTTCATAGATCACATAACAGAGCAAATTTATAACAGAGCTATTAAATAAAATTAAACATGTCTAACACCAATCCAACGTTTCACAATGGACTTGCTGTGCTGTATAGTAGAATGCTCATGCTGCACAATAAGGAAATTTAGTGGCGTTATATATCTTGATATTTTCATAGATCAGATAAAAGTGTAAATTTATATCAGATTTATTAAATAAAATTAAACATGTCTTACACCAATCCAACATTTTACAATGAATTTGCTGTGCTGTGAAGTGGTATTCTCAGGCTACACAATATGTAAATTTATTGGCGTTATATATATTGGTGTTTTCATAGATCAGATAAAAGTGCAAAATTATAACACAGGTATTAAACAAAACTAAATGTGCCGAACACCTATGAAGAGTGTTGCAATGAGCTTGCTGTGCTGCGAAATAGGATTCTCAGGCTACACAATATAGAAATTTAATAGCGTTATATATCTTAGGGTTTTCATATATCAGATAAAAGTGTAAATTTATAAGAGATATATTAAATAAAATTAAACATGCCAAACACCAATCCAACGTTTCACAATGGACTTGCTGTGCTGTATAGTAGAATGCTCATGCTACACAATAAGGAAATTTAGTGGCGTTATATATCTTGGTATTTTCATAGATCAGATAAAAGTGCAAAATTATAACAGAGGTATTAAACAAAACTAAATATGCCGAACACCTATGAAGAGTGTTGCAATGAGCTTGCTGTGCTGCGAAATAGGATTCTCAGGCTACACAATATAGAAATTTAATAGCGTTATATATCTTAGGGTTTTCATAGATCCGATAACAGTGTGAATTTATAATAGAGCTATTAAATAAAATTAAACTTGCCGAACACCAATCTAACGTTTTACAATGGACTTGCTGTGCTGTAAAGTAGGATTCTCAGTCCACACAATATGGAAATTTATTGGCGTTATATAACTGGAGGTTTTCATAGATCAGATAACAGAGCAAATTTATAACAGAGGTATTAAACAAAACTAAATGTGCCGAACACCTATGAAGAGTGTTGCAATGAGCTTGCTGTGCTGCGAAATAGGATTCTCAGGCTACACAATATAGAAATTTAATAGCGTTATATATCTTAGGGTTTTCATAGATCCGATAACAGTGTGAATTTATAATAGAGCTATTAAATAAAATTAAACTTGCCGAACACCAATCTAACGTTTTACAATGGACTTGCTGTGCTGTAAAGTAGGATTCTCAGTCCACACAATATGGAAATTTATTGGCATTATATATATTGGTGTTTTCATAGATCAGATAAAAGTGCAAAATTATAACAGAGGTATTAAACAAAACTAAAGTTGCCGAACACCTATGAAGAGTGTTGCAATGAGCTTGCTGTGCTGCTAAATAGGATTCTCAGGCTACACAATATAGAAATTTAATAGCGTTATATATCTTAGGGTTTTCATAGATCCGATAACAGTGTGGATTTTTAATAGATATTAAATAAAATTAAACTTGCCGAACACCAATCTAAAGTTTTACAATGGACTTGCTGTGCTGTAAAGTAGGATTCTATGTCCACACAATATGGAAATTTATTGGCGTTATATAACTGAAGGTTTTCATAGATCAGATAACAGAGAAAATTTATAACAGAGCTATTCAATAAAATTAAACATGTCTAACACCAATCCAACGTTTCACAATGGACTTGCTGTGCTGTATAGTAGAATGCTCATGCTGCACAATAAGGAAATTTAGTGGCGTTATATATCTTGATATTTTCATAGATCAGATAAAAGTGTAAATTTATAACCGATTTATTAAATAAAATTAAACATGTCTTACACCAATCCAACATTTTACAATGAATTTGCTGTGCTGTGAAGTGGTATTCTCAGGCTACACAATATGGAAATTTATTGGCGTTATATATATTGGTGTTTTCATAGATCAGATAAAAGTGCAAAATTATAACAGAGGTATTAAACAAAACTAAAGTTGCCGAACACCTATGAAGAGTGTTGCAATGAGCTTGCTGTGCTGCTAAATAGGATTCTCAGGCTACACAATATAGAAATTTAATAGCGTTATATATCTTAGGGTTTTCATAGATCCGATAACAGTATGGATTTTTAATAGATATTAAATAAAATTAAACTTGCCGAACACCAATCTAACGTTTTACAATGGACTTGCTGTGCTGTAAAGTAGGATTCTCAGTCCACACAATATGGAAATTTATTGGCGTTATATAACTGGAGGTTTTTATAGATCAGATAACAGAGCAAATTTATAACAGAGGTATTAAACAAAACTAAATATGCCGAACACCTATGAAGAGTGTTGCAATGAGCTTGCTGTGCTGCGAAATAGGATTCTCAGGCTACGCAATATAGAAATTTAATAGCGTTATATATCTTAGGGTTTTCATAGATCCGATAACAGTGTGAATTTATAATAGAGCTATTAAATAAAATAACTCGCCGAACACCAATCTAACGTTTTACAATGGACTTACTGTGCTGTAAAGTAGGATTCTCAGTCTACACAATATGGCAATTTATTGGCGTTATATAACTAGGGGTTTTCATAGATCAGATAACAGAGCAAATTTATAACAGAGCTATTAAATAAAATTAAACATGTCTAACACCAATCCAACAATGGACTTGTTGTGCTGTGAAGTAATTAATTAAACAAAATTAAATATGCCGAAAACCTATCCAAAGTTTTACAATAGACTTGCTGGGCTGTAAAGTAGGATTCTCAGGCTACACAATATAGAAATTTAATGGAATTATATAACTTGGTGTTTTCATAGATCAGATAAAAGTGTGAATTTATAACAGCGTTATTAAATAAAATTAAACATGTCTTACACCAATCCAACATTTTACAATGAATTTGCTGTGCTGTGAAGTGGTATTCTCAGGCTACACAATATGGAAATTTATTGGCGTTATATATATTGGTGTTTTCATAGATCAGATAAAAGTGCAAAATTATAACAGAGGTATTAAACAAAACTAAATGTGCCGAACACCTATGAAGAGTGTTGCAATGAGCTTGCTGTGCTGCGAAATAGGATTCTCAGGCTACACAATATAGAAATTTAATAGCGTTATATATCTTAGGGTTTTCATAGATCCGATAACAGTGTGGATTTTTAATAGATATTAAATAAAATTAAACTTGCCGAACACCAATCTAACGTTTTACAATGGACTTGCTGTGCTGTAAAGTAGGATTCTCAGTCCACACAATATGGAAATTTATTGGCGTTATATAACTGGAGGTTTTTATAGATCAGATAACAGAGCAAATTTATAACAGAGGTATTAAACAAAACTAAATATGCCGAACACCTATGAAGAGTGTTGCAATGAGCTTGCTGTGCTGCGAAATAGGATTCTCAGGCTACGCAATATAGAAATTTAATAGCGTTATATATCTTAAGGTTTTCATAGATCCGATAACAGTGTGAATTTATTATAGAGCTATGTATTAAATAAAATTAAACATGCCGAACACCAATCTAACGTTTTACAATGGACTTACTGTGCTGTAAAGTAGGATTCTCAGTCTACACAATATGGCAATTTATTGGCGTTATATAACTAGGGGTTTTCATAGATCAGATAACAGAGCAAATTTATAACAGAGCTATTAAATAAAATTAAACATGTCTAACACCAATCCAACAATGGACTTGTTGTGCTGTGAAGTAATTAATTAAACAAAATTAAATATGCCGAAAACCTATCCAAAGTTTTACAATAGACTTGCTGGGCTGTAAAGTAGGATTCTCAGGCTACACAATATAGAAATTTAATGGAATTATATAACTTGGTGTTTTCATAGATCAGATAAAAGTGTGAATTTATAACAGCGTTATTAAATAAAATTAAACATGTCTTACACCAATCCAACATTTTACAATGAATTTGCTGTGCTGTGAAGTGGTATTCTCAGGCTACACAATATGGAAATTTATTGGCGTTATATATATTGGTGTTTTCATAGATCAGATAAAAGTGCAAAATTATAACAGAGGTATTAAACAAAACTAAATGTGCCGAACACCTATGAAGAGTGTTGCAATGAGCTTGCTGTGCTGCGAAATAGGATTCTCAGGCTACACAATATAGAAATTTAATAGCGTTATATATCTTAGGGTTTTCATAGATCCGATAACAGTGTGAATTTATAATAGAGCTATTAAATAAAATTAAACTTGCCGAACACCAATCTAACGTTTTACAATGGACTTGCTGAGCAAATTTATAACAGAGCTATTAAATAAAATTAAACATGTCTAACACCAATATAACGTTTCACAATGGACTTGCTGTGCTACATAGTAGAATGCTCATGCTGCACAATAAGGAAATTTAGTGGCGTTATATATCTTGGTATTTTCATAGATCAGATAAAAGTGTAAATTTATAACAGAGTTATTAAATAAAATTAAACATGTCTTACACCAATCCATCATTTTACAATGAATTTGCTGTGCTGTGAAGTGGTATTCTCAGGCTACAGAATATGGAAATTTATTGGCGTTATATATATTGGTGTTTTCATATAACAGAGGTATTAAACAAAACTAAATATGCCGAACACCTATGAAGAGTGTTGCAATGAGCTTGCTGTGCTGCGAAATAGGATTCTCAGGCTACACAATATAGAAATTTAATAGCGTTATATATCTTAGGGTTTTCATAGATCCGATAACAGTGTGAATTTATAATAGAGCTATTAAATAAAATTAAACTTGCCGAACACCAATCTAACGTTTTACAATGGACTTGCTGTGCTGTAAAGTAGGATTCTCAGTCCACACAATATGGAAATTTATTGGCGTTATATAACTGGAGGTTTTCATAGATCAGATAACAGAGCAAATTTATAACAGAGCTATTAAATAAAATTAAACATGTCTAACACCAATCCAACGTTTCACAACGGACTTGCTGTGCTGTATAGTAGAATGCTCATGCTGCACAATAAGGAAATTTAGTGGCGTTGTATATCTTAGTATTTTTATAGATCAGATAAAAGTGTAAATTTATAACACATTTATTAAATAAAATTAAACATGTCTTACACCAATCCAACATTTTACAATGAATTTGCTGTGCTGTGAAGTGGTATTCTCAGGCTACACAATATGGAAATTTATTGGCGTTATATATATTGGTGTTTTCATAGATCAGATAAAAGTGCAAAATTATAACAGAGGTATTAAACAAAACTAAATATGCCGAACACCTATGAAGAGTGTTGCAATGAGCTTGCTGTGCTGCGAAATAGGATTCTCAGGCTACACAATATAGAAATTTAATAGCGTTATATATCTTAGGGTTTTCATAGATCCGATAACAGTGTGAATTTATAATAGAGCTATTAAATAAAATTAAACTTGCCGAACACCAATCTAACGTTTTACAATGGACTTGCTGAGCAAATTTATAACAGAGCTATTAAATAAAATTAAACATGTCTAACACCAATATAACGTTTCACAATGGACTTGCTGTGCTACATAGTAGAATGCTCATGCTGCACAATAAGGAAATTTAGTGGCGTTATATATCTTGATATTTTCATAGATCAGATAAAAGTGTAAATTTATAACAGAGTTATTAAATAAAATTAAACATGTCTAACACCAATCCAACATTTTACAATGAATTTGCTGTGCTGTGAAGTGGTATTCTCAGGCTACACAATATGGAAATTTATTGGCGTTATATATATCTTGGGGTTTTCATAAATCAGGTAAAAGTGTAAATTTATAACAGAGCTATTAAATAAAATTAAACATGTCTAACACCAATCCAACGTTTCACAATGGACTTGCTGTGCTGTATAGTAGAATGGTCATGCTACACAATAAGGAAATTTAGTGGCGTTATATATCTTGGTATTTTCATAGATCAGATAAAAGTGTAAATTTATAACAGAGTTATTAAATAAAATTAAACATGTCTTACACCAATCCATCATTTTACAATGAATTTGCTGTGCTGTGAAGTGGTATTCTCAGGCTACAGAATATGGAAATTTATTGGCGTTATATATATTGGTGTTTTCATATAACAGAGGTATTAAACAAAACTAAATATGCCGAACACCTATGAAGAGTGTTGCAATGAGCTTGCTGTGCTGCGAAATAGGATTCTCAGGCTACACAATATAGAAATTTAATAGCGTTATATATCTTAGGGTTTTCATATATCAGATAAAAGTGTAAATTTATAAGAGATATATTAAATAAAATTAAACATGCCAAACACCAATCCAACGTTTCACAATGGACTTGCTGTGCTGTATAGTAGAATGCTCATGCTACACAATAAGGAAATTTAGTGGCGTTATATATCTTGGTATTTTCATAGATCAGATAAAAGTGCAAAATTATAACAGAGGTATTAAACAAAACTAAATATGCCGAACACCTATGAAGAGTGTTGCAATGAGCTTGCTGTGCTGCGAAATAGGATTCTCAGGCTACACAATATAGAAATTTAATAGCGTTATATATCTTAGGGTTTTCATAGATCCGATAACAGTGTGAATTTATAATAGAGCTATTAAATAAAATTAAACTTGCCGAACACCAATCTAACGTTTTACAATGGACTTGCTGTGCTGTAAAGTAGGATTCTCAGTCCACACAATATGGAAATTTATTGGCGTTATATAACTGGAGGTTTTCATAGATCAGATAACAGAGCAAATTTATAACAGAGCTATTAAATAAAATTAAACATGTCTAACACCAATCCAACGTTTCACAATGGACTTGCTGTGCTGTATAGTAGAATGCTCATGCTGCACAATAAGGAAATTTAGTGGCGTTGTATATCTTAGTATTTTTATAGATCAGATAAAAGTGTAAATTTATAACACATTTATTAAATAAAATTAAACATGTCTTACACCAATCCAACATTTTACAATGAATTTGCTGTGCTGTGAAGTGGTATTCTCAGGCTACACAATATGGAAATTTATTGGCGTTATATATATTGGTGTTTTCATAGATCAGATAAAAGTGCAAAATTATAACAGAGGTATTAAACAAAACTAAATATGCCGAACACCTATGAAGAGTGTTGCAATGAGCTTGCTGTGCTGCGAAATAGGATTCTCAGGCTACACAATATAGAAATTTAATAGCGTTATATATCTTAGGGTTTTCATAGATCCTATAACAGTGTGAATTTATAATAGAGCTATTAAATAAAATTAAACTTGCCGAACACCAATCTAACGTTTTACAATGGACTTGCTGTGCTGTAAAGTAGGATTCTCAGTCCACACAATATGGAAATTTATTGGCGTTATATAACTGGAGGTTTTCATAGATCAGATAACAGAGCAAATTTATAACAGAGGTATTAAACAAAACTAAATGTGCCGAACACCTATGAAGAGTGTTGCAATGAGCTTGCTGTGCTGCGAAATAGGATTCTCAGGCTACACAATATAGAAATTTAATAGCGTTATATATCTTAGGGTTTTCATAGATCCGATAACAGTGTGGATTTTTAATAGATATTAAATAAAATTAAACTTGCCGAACACCAATCTAACGTTTTACAATGGACTTGCTGTGCTGTAAAGTAGGATTCTCAGTCCACACAATATGGAAATTTATTGGCGTTATATAACTGGAGGTTTTTATAGATCAGATAACAGAGCAAATTTATAACAGAGGTATTAAACAAAACTAAATATGCCGAACACCTATGAAGAGTGTTGCAATGAGCTTGCTGTGCTGCGAAATAGGATTCTCAGGCTACGCAATATAGAAATTTAATAGCGTTATATATCTTAAGGTTTTCATAGATCCGATAACAGTGTGAATTTATTATAGAGCTATGTATTAAATAAAATTAAACATGCCGAACACCAATCTAACGTTTTACAATGGACTTACTGTGCTGTAAAGTAGGATTCTCAGTCTACACAATATGGCAATTTATTGGCGTTATATAACTAGGGGTTTTCATAGATCAGATAACAGAGCAAATTTATAACAGAGCTATTAAATAAAATTAAACATGTCTAACACCAATCCAACAATGGACTTGTTGTGCTGTGAAGTAATTAATTAAACAAAATTAAATATGCCGAAAACCTATCCAAAGTTTTACAATAGACTTGCTGGGCTGTAAAGTAGGATTCTCAGGCTACACAATATAGAAATTTAATGGAATTATATAACTTGGTGTTTTCATAGATCAGATAAAAGTGTGAATTTATAACAGCGTTATTAAATAAAATTAAACATGTCTTACACCAATCCAACATTTTACAATGAATTTGCTGTGCTGTGAAGTGGTATTCTCAGGCTACACAATATGGAAATTTATTGGCGTTATATATATTGGTGTTTTCATAGATCAGATAAAAGTGCAAAATTATAACAGAGGTATTAAACAAAACTAAATGTGCCGAACACCTATGAAGAGTGTTGCAATGAGCTTGCTGTGCTGCGAAATAGGATTCTCAGGCTACACAATATAGAAATTTAATAGCGTTATATATCTTAGGGTTTTCATAGATCCGATAACAGTGTGAATTTATAATAGAGCTAGTAAATAAAATTAAACTTGCCGAACACCAATCTAACGTTTTACAATGGACTTGCTGAGCAAATTTATAACAGAGCTATTAAATAAAATTAAACATGTCTAACACCAATATAACGTTTCACAATGGACTTGCTGTGCTACATAGTAGAATGCTCATGCTGCACAATAAGGAAATTTAGTGGCGTTATATATCTTGATATTTTCATAGATCAGATAAAAGTGTAAATTTATAACAGAGTTATTAAATAAAATTAAACATGTCTAACACCAATCCAACATTTTACAATGAATTTGCTGTGCTGTGAAGTGGTATTCTCAGGCTACACAATATGTAAATTTATTGGCGTTATATATATTGGTGTTTTCATAGATCAGATAAAAGTGCAAAATTATAACAGAGGTATTAAACAAAACTAAATATGCCGAACACCTATGAAGAGTGTTGCAATGAGCTTGCTGTGCTGCGAAATAGGATTCTCAGGCTACACAATATAGAAATTTAATAGCGTTATATATCTTAGGGTTTTCATAGATCCGATAACAGTGTGAATTTATAATAGAGCTATTAAATAAAATTAAACTTGCCGAACACCAATCTAACGTTTTACAATGGACTTGCTGAGCAAATTTATAACAGAGCTATTAAATAAAATTAAACATGTCTAACACCAATATAACGTTTCACAATGGACTTGCTGTGCTACATAGTAGAATGCTCATGCTGCACAATAAGGAAATTTAGTGGCGTTATATATCTTGATATTTTCATAGATCAGATAAAAGTGTAAATTTATAACAGAGTTATTAAATAAAATTAAACATGTCTAACACCAATCCAACATTTTACAATGAATTTGCTGTGCTGTGAAGTGGTATTCTCAGGCTACACAATATGGAAATTTATTGGCGTTATATATATCTTGGGGTTTTCATAAATCAGGTAAAAGTGTAAATTTATAACAGAGCTATTAAATAAAATTAAACATGTCTAACACCAATCCAACGTTTCACAATGGACTTGCTGTGCTGTATAGTAGAATGGTCATGCTACACAATAAGGAAATTTAGTGGCGTTATATATCTTGGTATTTTCATAGATCAGATAAAAGTGTAAATTTATAACAGAGTTATTAAATAAAATTAAACATGTCTTACACCAATCCATCATTTTACAATGAATTTGCTGTGCTGTGAAGTGGTATTCTCAGGCTACAGAATATGGAAATTTATTGGCGTTATATATATTGGTGTTTTCATATAACAGAGGTATTAAACAAAACTAAATATGCCGAACACCTATGAAGAGTGTTGCAATGAGCTTGCTGTGCTGCGAAATAGGATTCTCAGGCTACACAATATAGAAATTTAATAGCGTTATATATCTTAGGGTTTTCATATATCAGATAAAAGTGTAAATTTATAAGAGATATATTAAATAAAATTAAACATGCCAAACACCAATCCAACGTTTCACAATGGACTTGCTGTGCTGTATAGTAGAATGCTCATGCTACACAATAAGGAAATTTAGTGGCGTTATATATCTTGGTATTTTCATAGATCAGATAAAAGTGCAAAATTATAACAGAGGTATTAAACAAAACTAAATATGCCGAACACCTATGAAGAGTGTTGCAATGAGCTTGCTGTGCTGCGAAATAGGATTCTCAGGCTACACAATATAGAAATTTAATAGCGTTATATATCTTAGGGTTTTCATAGATCCGATAACAGTGTGAATTTATAATAGAGCTATTAAATAAAATTAAACTTGCCGAACACCAATCTAACGTTTTACAATGGACTTGCTGTGCTGTAAAGTAGGATTCTCAGTCCACACAATATGGAAATTTATTGGCGTTATATAACTGGAGGTTTTCATAGATCAGATAACAGAGCAAATTTATAACAGAGCTATTAAATAAAATTAAACATGTCTAACACCAATCCAACGTTTCACAATGGACTTGCTGTGCTGTATAGTAGAATGCTCATGCTGCACAATAAGGAAATTTAGTGGCGTTGTATATCTTAGTATTTTTATAGATCAGATAAAAGTGTAAATTTATAACACATTTATTAAATAAAATTAAACATGTCTTACACCAATCCAACATTTTACAATGAATTTGCTGTGCTGTGAAGTGGTATTCTCAGGCTACACAATATGGAAATTTATTGGCGTTATATATATTGGTGTTTTCATAGATCAGATAAAAGTGCAAAATTATAACAGAGGTATTAAACAAAACTAAATATGCCGAACACCTATGAAGAGTGTTGCAATGAGCTTGCTGTGCTGCGAAATAGGATTCTCAGGCTACACAATATAGAAATTTAATAGCGTTATATATCTTAGGGTTTTCATAGATCCTATAACAGTGTGAATTTATAATAGAGCTATTAAATAAAATTAAACTTGCCGAACACCAATCTAACGTTTTACAATGGACTTGCTGTGCTGTAAAGTAGGATTCTCAGTCCACACAATATGGAAATTTATTGGCGTTATATAACTGGAGGTTTTCATAGATCAGATAACAGAGCAAATTTATAACAGAAGTATTAAACAAAACTAAATGTGCCGAACACCTATGAAGAGTGTTGCAATGAGCTTGCTGTGCTGCGAAATAGGATTCTCAGGCTACACAATATAGAAATTTAATAGCGTTATATATCTTAGGGTTTTCATAGATCCGATAACAGTGTGAATTTATAATAGAGCTATTAAATAAAATTAAACTTGCCGAACACCAATCTAACGTTTTACAATGGACTTGCTGTGCTGTAAAGTAGGATTCTCAGTCCACACAATATGGAAATTTATTGGCATTATATAACTGGAGGTTTTCATAGATCACATAACAGAGCAAATTTATAACAGAGCTATTAAATAAAATTAAACATGTCTAACACCAATCCAACGTTTCACAATGGACTTGCTGTGCTGTATAGTAGAATGCTCTTGCTGCACAATAAGGAAATTTAGTGGCGTTATATATCTTGATATTTTCATAGATCAGATAAAAGTGTAAATTTATATCAGATTTATTAAATAAAATTAAACATGTCTTACACCAATCCAACATTTTACAATGAATTTGCTGTGCTGTGAAGTGGTATTCTCAGGCTACACAATATGGAAATTTATTGGCGTTATATATATTGGTGTTTTCATAGATCAGATAAAAGTGCAAAATTATAACACAGGTATTAAACAAAACTAAATGTGCCGAACACCTATGAAGAGTGTTGCAATGAGCTTGCTGTGCTGCGAAATAGGATTCTCAGGCTACACAATATAGAAATTTAATAGCGTTATATATCTAAGGGTTTTCATATATCAGATAAAAGTGTAAATTTATAAGAGATAAATTAAATAAAATTAAACATGCCAAACACCAATCCAACGTTTCACAATGGACTTGCTGTGCTGTATAGTAGAATGCTCATGCTACACAATAAGGAAATTTAGTGGCGTTATATATCTTGGTATTTTCATAGATCAGATAAAAGTGCAAAATTATAACAGAGGTATTAAACAAAACTAAATATGCCGAACACCTATGAAGAGTGTTGCAATGAGCTTGCTGTGCTGCGAAATAGGATTCTCAGGCTACACAATATAGAAATTTAATAGCGTTATATATCTTAGGGTTTTCATAGATCCGATAACAGTGTGAATTTATAATAGAGCTATTAAATAAAATTAAACTTGCCGAACACCAATCTAACGTTTTACAATGGACTTGCTGTGCTGTAAAGTAGGATTCTCAGTCCACACAATATGGAAATTTATTGGCGTTATATAACTGGAGGTTTTCATAGATCAGATAACAGAGCAAATTTATAACAGAGCTATTAAATAAAATTAAACATGTCTAACACCAATCCAACGTTTCACAATGGACTTGCTGTGCTGTATAGTAGAATGCTCATGCTGCACAATAAGGAAATTTAGTGGCGTTGTATATCTTAGTATTTTTATAGATCAGATAAAAGTGTAAATTTATAACACATTTATTAAATAAAATTAAACATGTCTTACACCAATCCAACATTTTACAATGAATTTGCTGTGCTGTGAAGTGGTATTCTCAGGCTACACAATATGGAAATTTATTGGCGTTATATATATTGGTGTTTTCATAGATCAGATAAAAGTGCAAAATTATAACAGAGGTATTAAACAAAACTAAATATGCCGAACACCTATGAAGAGTGTTGCAATGAGCTTGCTGTGCTGCGAAATAGGATTCTCAGGCTACACAATATAGAAATTTAATAGCGTTATATATCTTAGGGTTTTCATAGATCCTATAACAGTGTGAATTTATAATAGAGCTATTAAATAAAATTAAACTTGCCGAACACCAATCTAACGTTTTACAATGGACTTGCTGTGCTGTAAAGTAGGATTCTCAGTCCACACAATATGGAAATTTATTGGCGTTATATAACTGGAGGTTTTCATAGATCAGATAACAGAGCAAATTTATAACAGAAGTATTAAACAAAACTAAATGTGCCGAACACCTATGAAGAGTGTTGCAATGAGCTTGCTGTGCTGCGAAATAGGATTCTCAGGCTACACAATATAGAAATTTAATAGCGTTATATATCTTAGGGTTTTCATAGATCCGATAACAGTGTGAATTTATAATAGAGCTATTAAATAAAATTAAACTTGCCGAACACCAATCTAACGTTTTACAATGGACTTGCTGTGCTGTAAAGTAGGATTCTCAGTCCACACAATATGGAAATTTATTGGCATTATATAACTGGAGGTTTTCATAGATCACATAACAGAGCAAATTTATAACAGAGCTATTAAATAAAATTAAACATGTCTAACACCAATCCAACGTTTCACAATGGACTTGCTGTGCTGTATAGTAGAATGCTCTTGCTGCACAATAAGGAAATTTAGTGGCGTTATATATCTTGATATTTTCATAGATCAGATAAAAGTGTAAATTTATATCAGATTTATTAAATAAAATTAAACATGTCTTACACCAATCCAACATTTTACAATGAATTTGCTGTGCTGTGAAGTGGTATTCTCAGGCTACACAATATGGAAATTTATTGGCGTTATATATATTGGTGTTTTCATAGATCAGATAAAAGTGCAAAATTATAACACAGGTATTAAACAAAACTAAATGTGCCGAACACCTATGAAGAGTGTTGCAATGAGCTTGCTGTGCTGCGAAATAGGATTCTCAGGCTACACAATATAGAAATTTAATAGCGTTATATATCTAAGGGTTTTCATATATCAGATAAAAGTGTAAATTTATAAGAGATATATTAAATAAAATTAAACATGCCAAACACCAATCCAACGTTTCACAATGGACTTGCTGTGCTGTATAGTAGAATGCTCATGCTGCACAATAAGGAAATTTAGTGGCGTTATATAACTGGGGGTTTTCATAGATCAGATAACAGAGCAAATTTATAACACACTAGCTTTGCCCCGGTGCGCTTTGCTGCCCCACTAAAAATGTTAAAAAAAGATAAAGTTTGTTGTTTTCTAACTTGTTTAGAAAAAGAAAATATAAAAGATTGTCTAGATAATAGTGCTAAAATTATTCTAATGCACGTGGATAAACAATGTTTCTTGTTTGTCTGTCTGGCGCCTAAACGTATATATAGATTAATTAATCCACATTAATTCTTATATATAAGATATTTTGTGTACATAATAAGAAGATATTTATGAAAATTTATAATTATAATAAAAGATAGCGAAACCTTCGCCCGCTTCACAGGGCGAATACACAAAAGAAACTTGCGAAATTTCTTTTCAATTTTCAGTAAAACTCATCCACAATCAATTTCTTACAATAATTTATTTTCAAATAAAAAGGTCGAAAATGAAAATACTTTAAAAATTAACTTAATGCTCTTTGATAAACAACGTTTTTAGTTTTTCCATCTTTTGTGTTTATAAATAATGCAGAGGGTTTACCACAACGTGAACAACCAACATACAATTGTCCATGCGAGAAAACAGGTTGCTCCAAATCTAAGCCACAAATATTCAAAGTCTGACCTTGAGCTTTATTAATGGTTATAGCGAAGGCAAGACGGACAGGAAATTGAAGCCGTTTAAATTCAAATGGCATATCTGATGGAATCATTGGAATTCGGGGGATTAGAACGTTTTCGCCTCTATATTTACCACTCAGAATAGTTGCTTCAATTAAATTGGCCATCAGTTTTTTCACGGAAAGTCTGGTGCCATTACAAAGCCGTGGTTGATTTATATTTCGGAGCATTATTATCGGTGCTCCCTCTTTCAATGCCAAATAATGTGGTGGCAAGCCTGGCAAATCAAGTGAATTCAAAAATTCAGTAGGATAGTTCACTACCTCATCTTCATTTATTATCGTATCCACTGATTTGTATGCAAAAAATTGGCCATCTATTTCTTGCAAAATACTTGCATTTAAATCGTTCACGTCTTTATTTTTTCCTGCCAATATTGCGCGTTCGCTCAACCAATCATGATTCCTGTACTTCTGCAATATATTTGGAAACACACGTTGAACCAGTTCCTTTTTCGATTGAGTGATATTACAAAAATTGCTTGGTAATGTTATTAATCCGGTTGATTTATCGACTGCAACTTTACCATTCCCAATTTCCAAAAGTTGTTTTGAAAATTCAGCTGCAGAAGGATCATTTTGCAATTGTACACGTACATTTTGATTAAGACGCAATGTTTTAACATATTTCCACAAAACTGAAGACTTCAAACATGCGTTTAGCTCATCAGCAGCAGTAGATCGTGGAATGACAGGTAAAGTTTGCCTAAAATCACCTGATAACAATATAAAGGCGCCACCAAAAAGTCTTTCATTTCCTCGAAGATCTTGCATGGTTCGATTTAATGCTTCTAATGATCTTTTGTGAGCCATTGTACATTCGTCCCATACGATTATTTTACACTGCTGCAAAACTTTTGCCATTGCCGACGTTTTGGAAATGTTGCACGTAGGAGATTCAATCGTTGTTATATTCAAAGGCAATTTAAGTGCAGAATGCGCAGTTCGACCACCGTCTAATAAGGTAGCAGCAATTCCAGATGAAGCAACTGCAAGAGCAATTTTATTATCCGATCGTATGGTTGCCAGAATCAATGACAGCAAAAATGTTTTTCCAGTGCCTCCTGGTGCATCAATAAAGTAAAATCCACCTCCTTCATTGTTCACACCTTCCATGATTTTGTCATAAGCATATTTCTGTTGACTATTCAATTGTGGAACTTTTAACTGCACAAATGTTCTCAATTGATTACGATCATATTGTTGTTCACGATGCATTTCTTGATTAATAACATCATGAACTGCACGATTAGGCGCTATCATTCCTAACTGCACTAATATTTTGTTTGCAATCATTATACACATGTCTTCAATCAAAATCAAAGCTTCGTTATGCATTTCCGGTGTGATTTCTAATTCAGGATTTGAAACTGAACGTCGCACTCTAAGTAAAATGTCTTCCGTCATGTCATCACGAAATTTATGCCATATTTCAAATGGATTTGATGGACTGCATGTAGATATTATAATTGCAAATAATGTTCGTATTTGATGTGGAGATGATGAAATTACGGAATCAGCAAGTGTAGCTTCCCAATGCATATCATCTTCAAGTAGATTCAAACGCTGGCATGCTTGCCGATAAGTCGCACACAATTCACCATCGACTGTTCTTAAATCTTCAAATGACGTAGGACCACGAACGTTAATCAATAATAAACGCAAATAAAAACATTCATAATGATTTGGATGAACGGTATACACACGACCCAATGCTTCTGTAGAAAATACATTTGGATGGCCTCGTACTGGTTGCCCTTGTTTCCGTCTTTGAAAAACTTTCGCAGATTCATTCCATGTGAAATATCGTGGCACTTCAGAATACAATAACATTTTAGCAAATTCGTCATTTCTGCACATATCAAAAAATGAAGTCAACGTTGTTTTCGGTGGCTGTTCTGCTCGTTGCGCCGCATTCTCAGGTGTGAAGTACACACGTTGACCATTCTGAAGATGAACTGCCAAGTGCAGTACATTTGGATACCTTTCGTGTATTGCAAATGAAAAAATTCGCCATATTGCTTCATTTGTACTAATATAACGGCCTAATTGATATGAAGTGATTTCATCACTTTTATCCCCAGCAATTCCAAAATAGGCCAAATCACTTCCTTTGTTAACATATTTGCATATGTACTTGATGGATTTTACTGAGTTACAATACTCAACATTTATATGAGCACCAAAAGTTTTGGATAATAGCGGCGAATATGGAACGATCCAACGATTGTCAATTTTAATGTCTTGATTTTTGCATTTCACCATAACTGTTTCGCCATCATCTTCAGGTGAACGTCTACGATATAACGGATAACCATCATTACCAGAAATTGTTTCCGCTATTAATGCTCTTGGGTACCGTTTTGTGCATTTTCCTTCAGCCATGCACGGTGAGTTGACATTTAATGCCCCACATGGTCCATGAATCATGTGCTTCGTAACTGATTCAAACAGTCCTGGATCAATGATTGGATTAGGAATTTCGGCTGATATTACGCTATCAATTTCATTTGGCGTAATTTTATCAACTAACCAAACCAAAATATGTGCATGCGGAAGTCCTCTTTTCTGCCATTCCACAGAATACATCCAACATTGAACTTTTCCAAACACTTGTTGTTTGACAATAAAATCCATAAGCGTTTTCAATTTTTGCTTGAACACACGCGCAACAATATCGTGGCGATCAGAAGCACTTTGACCATGAAACATATATTGCTTTATTTCATTCCATTGAGGATTACAGGTGAAAGTAATAAATAAATCGGGTCGATGATAATGCCGAACGTACGTCATTGCGTCTTGCGCGTACTCGTGCATGTGTCGTGGACTTCCAGTATATGTTGCTGGTAATATTGTCATTTGGCCAATATCGTTGATATTCCCATCATTCTGAATTGCATCGCGCAAATGAATATATTGTTCGGATTTTAACTTTTTCTGATTAAATCGAATAAAATTCAATCGTTCAGACTCAATTTTAGCGTAAACATCAACTATAAATTGGTTGCAAAGCCTTCTACAATTCAATATATGATTAATTTCGTTCAGCCGAACCATTAATCTGTACGAATAATAGTTCATCGCACTAACTTTTTTTGCTGTTTCCAAGCCTGAAATAAATGCGAATATTAAGTATCAATAATTCACAAAATGTGTGATGCATTTTATTGTAACTAACCAGTTAAACGATGTTTCATCTTAATATTGAAATGGTAACCATCCTCGCCTTGCCAAAACAAAATTGGGTACTGCAACGCATCATAACAACGATGAGTTTCCGAAACATGCACAACACTTTGATCTCGACGATGAAGTACAATATCTCGACTGCTCGCTCCTTCATCCACAATTAATACGGCAACTTCATCAATTGTTGGTGCGTTTAACCTTCCAGCATGAATTCCACCAGGTGCTTTATCGGCCCGAATAACAATTCTATGAGAATCCGAAGGCATTTGATCAAGGGCAGTTTGAAATAATTTGATCAAACAATTTTCATCGTGAAAAAACTGCTGCAATCTTTCAATTATTCCTCTTCTCACTGCATTACTATCATTTGGATTTTGTGCCACCACACAACGCCGTTCAATTTCAACATCTGAATTTCCCATGAAATAAATTTGCAAAAAGGAATGATTGGAATCCAAACATGGTAATAACGATCCAATTCGATGATAGATTTGACCTTGAATCTGCATACATGAAACATTTGATTCAATCTCACGATAGAACTCATTGTTAGTGTCGTGTTCAGTAATTACCTTAAAAGTCATGAATCCATCTCTGATTATATTTGTGGCGCCGAAAGACGTCATTTGGAAACATGAATTGTACTGCTGTATTTTAGACAAAAAATGATTCGATTCTGGAGTCAAACCAGAAACTAATGACCTCAAAGGCTCAGGAGGAGGATTCAAAACAGGCAATTTTACTTGTCCATTTGCACAACACATTCCAGGAGTTTCCGATGGAAATTTCAATGCATTGCACTGTTCGCAGACATTAGTCATAGTTCCGATTGAAAGGCATGGAAGAGAACAATAGTCAACTTCACTATCATAATTGAAAGCAGCACGCATTACTCGCTGATTAATATTGTCATTGGCACGACTTCTAACAGCGCGATTGCGACTCATTCTCGCTCGATCCGAAGAATTACTCGCGAATCGTTCTTCGATTGTTTGAGCAGAACGCGATCTCGATTGACGCTCTCTTTGCTGTTCAAGTCTCACTTCACGTTCCGCTTCAGATTCACCTGCTCTAACAGATGCAACTCGTCTTGTATTATGAGTACGACGACCAATATTGGCGCCACGTCTCGGTCGCGGCATAATTATAACTAAAAAAAAAACAAATAATGTTTATAAGTGTTTATAGTGTTTATAATAAAACACATTTCGTCTTTTTCTTGATTCGCTTCGGTTTGCTGCTCATCACTTTTAAACGCTTCCATATTTTCTGTCATACGTAACACTGTTTTGGACTTGACACACCCGAAACAGAGTAATTAATCGGCATTAAGCCTTTTATAATTTTTAATTGTTTTTCAAAATTTAAAATAAAATTCTATGTGTGTCAAAATAATTTGTCAAAACAAAGCAATAATGGAAGACATTTACAATTTACTTACTTCCATTGTCAAATTGAAATTCAAAATTAAAACGTCAAATTTATTTTTCAATTTACTTTGATTCCTCTGTTTTCCGTTATGCAAAAATAATAATTTTTTTTAAATGAAATTTTTTTAAATTATTATTTCACACAAACCTTCTACAGGCAAATAATGAAAACATACCAAAAAATCAAGCAAATCGGACTTCACGTTCGCATGTTATGAACGTACAAACGAACAATTCATTTTTATATATATAGATTTATTAAATAAAATTAAACATGTCTAACACCAATCCAACGTTTCACAATGGACTTGCTGTGCTGTATAGTAGAATGCTCATGCTGCACAATAAGGAAATTTAGTGGCGTTATTTATCTTGATATTTTCATAGATCAGATAAAAGTGTAAATTTATAACAGAGTTATTAAATAAAATTAAACATGTCTAATACCAATCCAACATTTTACAATGAATTTGCTGTGCTGTGAAGTGGTATTCTCAGGCTACACAATATGGAAATTTATTGGCGTTATATGTATTGGTGTTTTCTTAGATCAGATAAAAGTGCAAAATTATAACAGAGGTATTAAACAAAACTAAATATGCCGAACACCTATGAAAAGTGTTACAATGAGCTTGCTGTGCTGCGAAATAGGATTCTCAGGCTACACAATATAGAAATTTAATAGCGTTATATATCTTAGGGTTTTCATGGATGCGATAGCAGTGTGAATTTATAAAAGAGCTATTAAATAAAATTAAACATGCCGAACACCAATCCAACATTTTACAATGAATTTGCTGTGCTGTGAAGTGGTATTCTCAGGCTACACAATATGGAAATTTATTGGCGTTATATGTATTGGTGTTTTCTTAGATCAGATAAAAGTGCAAAATTATAACAGAGGTATTAAACAAAACTAAATATGCCGAACACCTATGAAGAGTGTTGCAATGAGCTTGCTGTGCTGCGAAATAGGATTCTCAGGCTACACAATATAGAAATTTAATAGCGTTATATATCTTAGGGTTTTCATAGATCCGATAACAGTGTGAATTTATAATAGAGCTATTAAATAAAATTAAACTTGCCGAACACCAATCTAACGTTTTACAATGGACTTGCTGTGCTGTAAAGTAGGATTCTCAGTCCACACAATATGGAAATTTATTGGCGTTATATAACTGGAGGTTTTCATAGATCAGATAACAGAGCAAATTTATAACAGAGCTATTAAATAAAATTAAACATGTCTAACACCAATCCAACGTTTCACAATGGACTTGCTGTGCTGTATAGTAGAATGCTCATGCTGCACAATAAGGAAATTTAGTGGCGTTATATATCTTGATATTTTCATAGATCAGATAAAAGTGTAAATTTATATCAGATTTATTAAATAAAATTAAACATGTCTTACACCAATCCAACATTTTACAATGAATTTGCTGTGCTGTGAAGTGGTATTCTCAGGCTACACAATATGGAAATTTATTGGCGTTATATAACTGGGGGTTTTCATAGATCAGATAACAGAGCAAATTTATAACAGAGCTAATAAATAAAATTAAACATGTCTAACACCAATCCAACGTTTCACAATGGACTTGCTGTGCTGTATAGTAGAATGCTCATGCTGCACAATAAGGAAATTTAGTGGCGTTATATATCTTAGTATTTTTATAGATCAGATAAAAGTGTAAATTTATAACAGATTTATTAAATAAAATTAAATATGTCTTACACCAATCCAACATTTTACAATGAATTTGCTGTGCTGTGAAGTGGTATTCTCAGGCTACACAATATGGAAATTTATTGGCGTTATATATATTGGTATTTTCATAGATCAGATAAAAGTGCAAAATTATAACACAGGTATTAAACAAAACTAAATGTGCCGAACACCTATGAAGAGTGTTGCAATGAGCTTGCTGTGCTGCGAAATAGGATTCTCAGGCTACACAATATAGAAATTTAATAGCGTTATATATCTTAGGGTTTTCATATATCAGATAAAAGTGTAAATTTATAAGAGATATATTAAATAAAATTAAACATGCCAAACACCAATCCAACGTTTCACAATGGACTTGCTGTGCTGTATAGTAGAATGCTCATGCTGCACAATAAGGAAATTTAGTGGCGTTATTTATCTTGATATTTTCATAGATCAGATAAAAGTGTAAATTTATAATAGAGCTATTAAATAAAATTAAACTTGCCGAACACCAATCTAACGTTTTACAATGGACTTGCTGTGCTGTAAAATAGGATTCTCAGTCTACACAATATGGAAATTTATTGGCGTTATATAACTGGGGGTTTTCATAGATCAGATAACAGAGCAAATTTATAACACATTTATTAAATAAAATTATCCAACATTTTACAATGAATTTGCTGTGCTGTGAAGTGGTATTCTCAGGCTACACAATATGGAAATTTATTGGCGTTATATGTATTGGTGTTTTCTTAGATCAGATAAAAGTGCAAAATTATAACAGAGGTATTAAACAAAACTAAATATGCCGAACACCTATGAAAAGTGTTGCAATGAGCTTGCTGTGCTGCGAAATAGGATTCTC
Organism: Thecophora atra; assembly: GCA_937620795.1. Lineage (NCBI taxonomy): Eukaryota > Metazoa > Arthropoda > Insecta > Diptera > Conopidae > Thecophora > Thecophora atra. The sequence continues at coordinate 46,828,015 of OW569398.1, forward strand.
AGGCTACACAATATAGAAATTTAATAGCGTTATATATCTTAGGGTTTTCATGGATCCGATAGCAGTGTGAATTTATAAAAGAGCTATTAAATAAAATTAAACATGCCGAACACCAATATAACGTTTTACAATGGACTTACTGTGCTGTAAAGTTGGATTCTCAGTCTACACAATATGGCAATTTATTGGCGTTATATAACTAGGGGTTTTCATAAATCAGATAACAGAGCAAATTTATAACAGAGCTATTAAATAAAATTAAACATGTCTAACACCAATCCAACGTTTCACAATGGACTTGCTGTGCTGTATAGTAGAATGGTCATGCTACACAATAAGGAAATTTAGTGGCGTTATATATCTTGGTATTTTCATAGATCAGATAAAAGTGTAAATTTATAACAGAGTTATTAAATAAAATTAAACATGTCTTACACCAATCCATCATTTTACAATGAATTTGCTGTGCTGTGAAGTGGTATTCTCAGGCTACACAATATGGAAATTTATTGGCGTTATATATATTGGTGTTTTCATAGATCAGATAAAAGTGCAAAATTATAACAGAGGTATTAAACAAAACTAAATATGCCGAACACCTATGAAGAGTGTTGCAATGAGCTTGCTGTGCTGCGAAATAGGATTCTCAGGCTACACAATATAGAAATTTAATAGCGTTATATATCTTAGGGTTTTCATAGATCCGATAACAGTGTGAATTTATAATAGAGCTATTAAATAAAATTAAACTTGCCGAACACCAATCTAACGTTTTACAATGGACTTGCTGTGCTGTAAAGTAGGATTATATATCTTGATATTTTCATAGATCAGATAAAAGTGTAAATTTATATCAGATTTATTAAATAAAATTAAACATGTCTTACACCAATCCAACATTTTACAATGAATTTGCTGTGCTGTGAAGTGGTATTCTCAGGCTACACAATATGGAAATTTATTGGCGTTATATAACTGGGGGTTTTCATAGATCAGATAACAGAGCAAATTTATAACAGAGGTATTAAACAAAACTAAATGTGCCGAACACCTATGAAGAGTGTTGCAATGAGCTTGCTGTGCTGCGAAATAGAATTCTCAGGCTACACAATATAGAAATTTAATAGCGTTATATATCTTAGGGTTTTCATAGATCCGATAACAGTGTGAATTTATAATAGAGCTATTAAATAAAATTAAACTTGCCGAACACCAATCTAACGTTTTACAATGGACTTGCTGTGCTGTAAAGTAGGATTCTCAGTCCACACAATATGGAAATTTATTGGCGTTATATAACTGGGGGTTTTCATAGATCAGATAACAGAGCAAATTTATAACAGAGCTAATAAATAAAATTAAACATGTCTAACACCAATCCAACGTTTCACAATGGACTTGCTGTGCTGTATAGTAGAATGCTCATGCTGCACAATAAGGAAATTTAGTGGCGTTATATATCTTGATATTTTCATAGATCAGATAAAAGTGTAAATTTATAACAGATTTATTAAATAAAATTAAACATGTCTTACACCAATCCAACATTTTACAATGAATTTGCTGTGCTGTGAAGTGGTATTCTCAGGCTACACAATATGGAAATTTATTGGCGTTATATAACTGGAGGTTTTCATAGATCAGATAACAGAGCAAATTTATAACAGAGGTATTAAACAAAACTAAATGTGTCGAACACCTATGAAGAGTGTTGCAATAAGCTTGCTGTGCTGCGAAATAGAATTCTCAGGCTACACAATATAGAAATTTAATAGCTTTATATATCTTAGGGTTTTCATAGATCCGATAACAGTGTGAATTTATAATAGAGCTATTAAATAAAATTAAACTTGCCGAACACCAATCTAACGTTTTACAATGGACTTGCTGTGCTGTAAAGTAGGATTCTCAGTCCACACAATATGGAAATTTATTGGCGTTATATAACTGGGGGTTTTCATAGATCAAATAACAGAGCAAATTTATAACAGAGCTAATAAATAAAATTAAACATGTCTAACACCAATCCAACGTTTCACAATGGACTTGCTGTGCTGTATAGTAGAATGCTCATGCTGCACAATAAGGAAATTTAGTGGCGTTATATATCTTGATATTTTCATAGATCAGATAAAAGTGTAAATTTATAACAGATTTATTAAATAAAATTAAACATGTCTTACACCAATCCAACATTTTACAATGAATTTGCTGTGCTGTGAAGTGGTATTCTCAGGCTACACAATATGGAAATTTATTGGCGTTATATATATTGGTGTTTTCATAGATCAGATAAAAGTGCAAAATTATAACAGAGGTATTAAACAAAACTAAATATGCCGAACACCTATGAAGAGTGTTGCAATGAGCTTGCTGTGCTGCTAAATAGGATTCTCAGGCTACACAATATAGAAATTTAATAGCGTTATATATCTTAGGGTTTTCATAGATCCGATAACAGTGTGAATTTATAATAGATATTAAATAAAATTAAACTTGCCGAACACCAATCTAACGTTTTACAATGGAATTGCTGTGCTGTAAAGTAGGATTCTCAGTCTACACAATAATGAAATTTATTGGCGTTATATAAGTGGGGGTTTTCATAGATCAGATAACAGAGCAAATTTATAACAGAGCTATTAAATAAAATTAAACATGTCTAACACCAATCCAACGTTTCACAATGGACTTGCTGTGCTGTATAGTAGAATGCTCATGCTGCACAACAAGGAAATTTAGTGGCGTTGTATATCTTAGTATTTTTATAGATCAGATAAAAGTGTAAATTTATAACAGATTTATTAAATAAAATTAAACATGTCTTACACCAATCCAACATTTTACAATGAATTTGCTGTGCTGTGAAGTGGTATTCTCAGGCTACACAATATGGAAATTTATTGGCGTTATATATCTTAGGGTTTTCATAGATCCGATAACAGAGCAAATTTATAACAGAGGTATTAAACAAAACTAAATGTGCCCAACACCTATGAAGAGTGTTGCAATGAGCTTGCTGTGCTGCGAAATAGAATTCTCAGGCTACACAATATAGAAATTTAATAGCGTTATATATCTTAGGGTTTTCATAGATCCGATAACAGTGTGAATTTATAATAGAGCTATTAAATAAAATTAAACTTGCCGAACACCAATCTAACGTTTTACAATGGACTTGCTGTGCTGTAAAGTAGGATTCTCAGTCCACACAATATGGAAATTTATTGGCGTTATATAACTGGGGGTTTTCATAGATCAGATAACAGAGCAAATTTATAACAGAGCTAATAAATAAAATTAAACATGTCTAACACCAATCCAACGTTTCACAATGGACTTGCTGTGCTGTATAGTAGAATGCTCATGCTGCACAATAAGGAAATTTAGTGGCGTTATATATCTTGATATTTTCATAGATCAGATAAAAGTGTAAATTTATAACAGATTTATTAAATAAAATTAAACATGTCTTACACCAATCCAACATTTTACAATGAATTTGCTGTGCTGTGAAGTGGTATTCTCAGGCTACACAATATGGAAATTTATTGGCGTTATATAACTGGAGGTTTTCATAGATCAGATAACAGAGCAAATTTATAACAGAGGTATTAAACAAAACTAAATGTGCCGAACACCTATGAAGAGTGTTGCAATGAGCTTGCTGTGCTGCGAAATAGAATTCTCAGGCTACACAATATAGAAATTTAATAGCTTTATATATCTTAGGGTTTTCATAGATCCGATAACAGTGTGAATTTATAATAGAGCTATTAAATAAAATTAAACTTGCCGAACACCAATCTAACGTTTTACAATGGACTTGCTGTGCTGTAAAGTAGGATTCTCAGTCCACACAATATGGAAATTTATTGGCGTTATATAACTGGGGGTTTTCATAGATCAAATAACAGAGCAAATTTATAACAGAGCTAATAAATAAAATTAAACATGTCTAACACCAATCCAACGTTTCACAATGGACTTGCTGTGCTGTATAGTAGAATGCTCATGCTGCACAATAAGGAAATTTAGTGGCGTTATATATCTTGATATTTTCATAGATCAGATAAAAGTGTAAATTTATAACAGATTTATTAAATAAAATTAAACATGTCTTACACCAATCCAACATTTTACAATGAATTTGCTGTGCTGTGAAGTGGTATTCTCAGGCTACACAATATGGAAATTTATTGGCGTTATATATCTTAGGGTTTTCATAGATCCGATAACAGTGTGAATTTATAATAGAGCTATTAAATAAAATTAAACTTGCCGAACACCAATCTAACGTTTTACAATGGACTTGCTGTGCTGTAAAGTAGGATTCTCAGTCCACACAATATGGAAATTTATTGGCGTTATATAACTGGGGGTTTTCATATATCAGATAACAGAGCAAATTTATAACAGAGCTATTAAATAAAATTAAACATGTCTAACACCAATCCAACGTTTCACAATGGACTTGCTGTGCTGTATAGTAGAATGCTCATGCTGCACAATAAGGAAATTTAGTGGCGTTATATATCTTAGTATTTTTATAGATCAGATAAAAGTGTAAATTTATAACAGATTTATTAAATAAAATTAAACATGTCTTACACCAATCCAACATTTTACAATGAATTTGCTGTGCTGTGAAGTGGTATTCTCAGGCTACACAATATGGAAATTTATTGGCGTTATATATATTGGTGTTTTCATAGATCAGATAAAAGTGCAAAATTATAACAGAGGTATTAAACAAAACTAAATATGCCGAACACCTATGAAGAGTGTTGCAATGAGCTTGCTGTGCTGCGAAATAGGATTCTCAGGCTACACAATATAGAAATTTAATAGCGTTATATATCTTAGGGTTTTCATAGATCCGATAACAATGTGAATTTATAATAGAGCTATTAAATAAAATTAAACTTGCCGAACACCAATCTAACGTTTTACAATGGACTTGCTGTGCTGTAAAGTAGGATTCTCAGTCCACACAATATGGAAATTTATTGGCGTTATATAACTGGGGGTTTTCATATATCAGATAACAGAGCAAATTTATAACAGAGCTATTAAATAAAATTAAACATGTCTAACACCAATCCAACGTTTCACAATGGACTTGCTGTGCTGTATAGTAGAATGCTCATGCTGCACAATAAGGAAATTTAGTGGCGTTATATATCTTAGTATTTTTATAGATCAGATAAAAGTGTAAATTTATAACAGATTTATTAAATAAAATTAAACATGTCTTACACCAATCCAACATTTTACAATGAATTTGCTGTGCTGTGAAGTGGTATTCTCAGGCTACACAATATGGAAATTTATTGGCGTTATATATATTGGTGTTTTCATAGATCAGATAAAAGTGCAAATTTATAACAGAGGTATTAAACAAAACTAAATGTGCCGAACACCTATGAAGAGTGTTGCAATGAGCTTGCTGTGCTGCGAAATAGGATTCTCAGGCTACACAATATAGAAATTTAATAGCGTTATATATCTTAGGGTTTTCATAGATCCGATAACATTGTGAATTTATAATAGAGCTATTAAATAAAATTAAACTTGCCAAACACCAATCTAACGTTTTACAATAGACTTGCTGTGCTGTAAAGTAGGATTCTCAGTCTACACAATATGGAAATTTATTGGCGTTATATAACTGGGGGTTTTCATAGATCAGATAACAGAGCAAATTTATAACAGAGCTATTAAATAAAATTAAACATGTTAACACCAATCCAACGTTTCACAATGGACTTGCTGTGCTGTATAGTAGAATGCTCATGCTGCACAATAAGGAAATTTAGTGGCGTTATATATCTTGATATTTTCATAGATCAGATAAAAGTGTAAATTTATAACAGAGTTATTAAATAAAATAAAACATGCTGAACGCCAATCCAACGTTTTACAATAGACTTGCTGTGCTGTGAATTAGGATTCTTAGGCTACATAGTATGGAAATTTATTCGCGTTATATAACTTGGGGTTTTCATAAATAAGATAACAGTGAAAATTTATAACAGAGGTATTAAATAAAATTAAACATGCTGAACGCCAATCCAACGTTTTACAATAGACTTGCTGTGCTGTGAATTAGGATTCTTAGGCTACACAATATATAAATTTAGTGGCGTTATATATCTTGGGGTTTTCATAAATCAGGTAAAAGTGTAAATTTATAACAGAGCTATTAAATAAAATTAAACATGTCTAACACCAATCCAACGTTTCACAATGGACTTGCTGTGCTGTATAGTAGAATGCTCATGCTGCACAATAAGGAAATTAAGTGGAGTTATATATATTGGTATTTTCATGGATCAGATAAAACTGTAAATTTATAACAGACTTATTAAATAAAATTAAACATGTCTAACAACAACCCAACGTTTCACAATGGACTTGCTGTGCTGTGAAGTACGATTCTCAGGCTACACAATATGTGAATTTATTGGCGTTATATAACTTGGGGTTTTCATAGATCAGGTAAAAGTGTAAATTTATAACAGAGTTATTAAATAAAATTAAACATGCCGAACACCAATCCAACGTTTTGCAATGAATTTGCTGTGCTGTGAAGTCGGATTCTCAAGCTACATAGTATGGAAATTTATTGGCGTTATATAACTTAGGGTTTTCATAAATGAGATAACAATGCAAATTTATAACAGAGCAATTAAATAAAATTAAACATGCTGAACGCCAATCCAACGTTTTACAATAGACTTGCTGTGCTGTGAATTAGGATTCTTAGGCTACACAATATATAAATTTAGTGGCGTTATATATCTTGGGGTTTTCATAAATCAGGTAAAAGTGTAAATTTATAACAGAGCTATTAAATAAAATTAAACATGTCTAACACCAATCCAACGTTTCACAATGGACTTGCTGTGCTGTATAGTAGAATGCTCTGGCTACACAATAAGGAAATTTAGTGGCGTTATATATATCTTGGTGTTTTCATAGATCAGATAAAAGTGTAAATTTATAACAGAGTTATTAAATAAAATTAAACATGTCTAACACCAATCCAACGTTTTACAATGAGTTTGCTCTGCTGTGAAGTAGGATTCTCAGGCTACACAATATGTGAATTTATTGGTGTTATATATCTTGGTATTTTCATAGATCAGATAAAAGTGTAAATTTATAACAGATTTATTAAATAAAATTAAACATGCCGAACACCAATCCAACGTTTTACAATGGACTTGCTGTGCTGTATAGTAGAATGCTCTGGCTACACAATAAGGAAATTTAGTGGTGTTATATATTCTTGGTATTTTCATAGATCAGATAAAAGTGTAAATTTATAACAGAGTTATTAAATAAAATTAAACAGCCGAACACCAATCCAACGTTTCACAATGGATTTGCTGTGCTGTGAAGTAATTAATTAAACAAAAATTAAATATGCCGAACACCAATCCAACATTATACAATGAATTTGCTGCGCTGTGAAGTAGGATTCTCAGGCTACACAATTAGGAAATTTAGTGGCGTTATTTATCTTGGTATTTTCATAGATCAGATAAAAGTGTAAATTTAAAACAGATTTATTAAATAAAATTAAACATGCCGAACACCAATCCAACGTTTTACAATGAATTTGCTGTGCTGTGAAGTCGGATTCTCAAGCTACATAGTATGCATAGTATGTAAATGAGATAACAGTGCAAATTTATAACAGAGCAATTAAATAAAAATAAACATGACAAACACCAATCGAACGTTTTACAATGAACTTGCTGTGCTGTATAGTAGAATGCTCAGGCTACACAATAAGGAAATTTAGTGGTGTTATATATTCTTGGTATTTTCATAGATCAGATAAAAGTGTAAATTTATAACAGAGTTATTAAATAAAATTAATCATGTCTAACACCAATCCAACGTTTTACAATGAATTTGCTGTGCTGTGAAGTAGGATTCTCAGGCTACACAATATGTGAATTTATTGGCGTTATATAACTTGGGGTTTTCATAGATCAGGTAAAAGTGTAAATTTATAACAGAGTTATTAAATAAAATTAAACATGTCTAACACCAATCCAACGTTTTATAATGAATTTGCTGTGCTGTGAATTAGGATTTTCAGGCTACACAATATGTGAATTTATTGGCGTTATATATCTTGGTATTTTCATAGATCAGGTAAAAGTGTAAATTTATAACAGAGTTATTAAATAAAATTAAACATGCCGAACACCAATCCAACGTTTCACAATGGACATGCTGTGCTGTATAGTAGAATGCTCATGCTGCACAATAAGGAAATTTAGTGGCGTTATATATATCTTGGTGTTTTCATAGATCAGGTAAAATTGTAAATTTATAACAGAGTTATTAAATAAAATTAAACATGTCTAACACCAATCCAACGTTTTATAATGAATTTGCTGTGCTGTGAATTAGGATTCTCAGGCTACACAATATGTGAATTTATTGGCGTTATATATCTTGGTATTTTCATAGATCAGATAAAAGTGTAAATTTATAACAGATTTATTAAATAAAATTAAACATGCCGAACACTAATCCAACGTTTTACAATGGACTTGCTGTGCTGTGAAGTAGGATTCTCAGGCTACACAATTAGGAAATTTAGTGGCGTTATATATCTTGGTATTTTCATAGATCAGATAAAAGTGTAAATTTATAACAGAGTTATTAAATAAAATTAAACATGTCTAACACCAATCCAACGTTTTATAATGAATTTGCTGTGCTGTGAATTAGGATTCTCAGGCTACACAATATGTGAATTTATTGGCGTTATATATCTTGGTATTTTCATAGATCAGATAAAAGTGTAAATTTATAACAGATTTATTAAATAAAATTAAACATGCCGAACACCAATCCAACGTTTTACAATGGACTTGCTGTGCTGTATAGTAGAATGCTCTGGCTACACAATAAGGAAATTTAGTGGTGTTATATATTCTTGGTATTTTCATAGATCAGATAAAAGTGTAAATTTATAACAGAGTTATTAAATAAAATTAAACAGCCGAACACCAATCCAACGTTTCACAATGGATTTGCTGTGCTGTGAAGTAATTAATTAAACAAAAATGAAATATGCCGAACACCAATCCAACATTATACAATCAATTTGCTGCGCTGTGAAGTAGGGTTCTCAGGCTACACAATTAGGAAATTTAGTGGCGTTATTTATCTTGGTATTTTCATAGATCAGATAAAAGTGTAAATTTAAAACAGATTTATTAAATAAAATTAAACATGCCGAACACCAATCCAACGTTTCACAATGGACGTGCTGTGCTGTGAAGTAGGATTCTCAGGCTACACAATATGTGAATTTATTGGCGTTATATAACTTGGGGTTTTCATAAATGAGATAACAGTGCAAATTTTTAAACAGAGTTATTAAATAAAATTAAACATGCCGAACACCAATCCAACGTTTCACAATGGACTTGCTGTGCTGTGAAGTAGGATTCTCAGGCTACACAATTAGGAAATTTAGTGGCGTTATATATCTTGGTATTTTCATAGATCAGATAAAAGTGTAAATTTATAACAGAGTTATTAAATAAAATTAAACATGTCTAACACCAATCCAACGTTTTATAATGAATTTGCTGTGCTGTGAATTAGGATTCTCATGCTACACAATATGTGAATTTATTGGCGTTATATATCTTGGTATTTTCATAGATCAGGTAAAAGTGTAAATTTATAACAGAGTTATTAAATAAAATTAAACATGCCGAACACCAATCCAACGTTTCACAATGGACATGCTGTGCTGTATAGTAGAATGCTCATGCTGCACAATAAGGAAATTTAGTGGCGTTATATATTCTTGGTATTTTCATAGATCAGATAAAAGTGTAAATTTATAACAGAGTTATTAAATAAAATTAAACAGCCGAACACCAATCCAACGTTTCACAATGGATTTGCTGTGCTGTGAAGTAATTAATTAAACAAAAATGAAATATGCCGAACACCAATCCAACATTATACAATGAATTTGCTGCGCTGTGAAGTAGGATTCTCAGGCTACACAATTAGGAAATTTAGTGGCGTTATTTATCTTGGTATTTTCATAGATCAGATAAAAGTGTAAATTAATAACAGAGTTATTAAATAAAATTAAACAGCCGAACACCAATCCAACGTTTTGCAATGAATTTGATGTGCTGTGAAGTCGGATTCTCAAGCTACATAGTATGGAAATTTATTGGCGTTATATAACTTGGGGTTTTCATAAATGAGATAACAGTGCAAATTTATAACAGAGTTATTAAATAAAATTAAACATGCCGAACACCAATCCAACGTTTTACAATGAGTTTGCTGTGCTGTGAAGTAGGATTCTCAAGCTACATAGTATGGAAATTTATTGGCGTTATATAACTTGGGGTTTTCATAGATCAGGTAAAAGTGTAAATTTATAACAGAGTTATTAAATAAAATTAAACATGCCGAACACCAATCCAACGTTTTGCAATGAATTTGCTGTGCTGTGAAGTCGGATTCTCAAGCTACACAATATGTGAATTTATTGGCGTTATATTTAATAGCGTTATATATCTTAGGGTTTTCATAGATCCGATAACAGTGTGAATTTATAATAGATATTAAATAAAATTAAACTTGCCGAACACCAATCTAACGTTTTACAATGGAATTGCTGTGCTGTAAAGTAGGATTCTCAGTCTACACAATATGTGAATTTATTGGCGTTATATAACTTGGGGTTTTCATAGATCAGGTAAAAGTGTAAATTTATAACAGAGTTATTAAATAAAATTAAACATGCCGAACACCAATCCAACGTTTTGCAATGAATTTGCTGTGCTGTGAAGTCGGATTCTCAAGCTACATAGTATGGAAATTTATTGGCGTTATATAACTTGGGGTTTTCATAAATGAGATAACAATGCAAATTTATAACAGAGCAATTAAATAAAACTAACATGCCGAACACCAATCCAACGTTTTACAATGAGTTTGCTGTGCTGTGAAGTAGGATTCTCAGGCTACACAATATGTGAATTTATTGGCGTTATATTTAATAGCGTTATATATCTTAGGGTTTTCATAGATCCGATAACAGTGTGAATTTATAATAGATATTAAATAAAATTAAACTTGCCGAACACCAATCTAACGTTTTACAATGGAATTGCTGTGCTGTAAAGTAGGATTCTCAGTCTACACAATATGTGAATTTATTGGCGTTATATAACTTGGGGTTTTCATAGATCAGGTAAAAGTGTAAATTTATAACAGAGTTATTAAATAAAATTAAACATGCCGAACACCAATCCAACGTTTTGCAATGAATTTGCTGTGCTGTGAAGTCGGATTCTCAAGCTACATAGTATGGAAATTTATTGGCGTTATATAACTTGGGGTTTTCATAAATGAGATAACAGTGCAAATTTATAACAGAGTTATTAAATAAAATTAAACATGCCGAACACCAATCCAAAGTTTTACAATGAGTTTGCTGTGCTGTGAAGTAGGATTCTCAGGCTACACAATATGTGAATTTATTGGCGTTATATATCTTGGTATTTTCATAGATCAGATAAAAGTGTAAATTTATAACAGATTTATTAAATAAAATTAAACATGCCGAACACCAATCCAACGTTTTACAATGGACTTGCTGTGCTGTATAGTAGAATGCTCTGGCTACACAATAAGGAAATTTAGTGGTGTTATATATTCTTGCTATTTTCATAGATCAGATAAAAGTGTAAATTTATAACAGAGTTATTAAATAAAATTAAACAGCCGAACACCAATCCAACGTCTCACAATGGACTTGCTGTGCTGTGAAGTAATTAATTAAACAAAAATGAAATATGCCGAACACCAATCCAACGTTTTGCAATGAATTTGCTGTGCTGTGAAGTAGGATTCTCAGGCTACAAAATATGTGAATTTATTGGCGTTATATAACTTGGGGTTTTCATAGATCAGGTAAAAGTGTAAATTTATAACAGAGTTATTAAATAAAATTAAACATGCCGAACACCAATCCAACGTTTTGCAATGAATTTGCTGTGCTGTGAAGTAGGATTCTCAGGCTACAAAATATGTGAATTTATTGGCGTTATATAACTTGGGGTTTTCATAGATCAGGTAAAAGTGTAAATTTATAACAGATTTATTAAATAAAATTAAACATGCCGAACACTAATCCAACGTTTTACAATGGACTTGCTGTGCTGTGAAGTAGGATTCTCAGGCTACACAATTAGGAAATTTATTGGCGTTATATAACTTAGGGTTTTCATAAATGAGATAACAATGCAAATTTATAACAGAGCAATTAAATAAAACTAACATGCCGAACACCAATCCAACGTTTCACAATGGACTTGCTGTGCTGTGAAGTAGGATTCTCAGGCTACACAATTAGGAAATTTAGTGGCGTTATATATCTTGGTATTTTCATAGATCAAATAAAATTTGCTGTGCTGTGAAGTAGGATTCTCAGGCTACACAATATGTGAATTTATTGGCGTTATATATCTTGGTATTTTCATAGATCAGGTAAAAGTGTAAATTTATAACAGAGTTATTAAATAAAATTAAACATGCCGAACACCAATCCAACGTTTCACAATGGCCATGCTGTGCTGTATAGTAGAATGCTCATGCTGCACAATAAGGAAATTTAGTGGCGTTATATATATCTTGGTGTTTTCATAGATCAGATAAAAGTGTAAATTTATAACAGAGTTATTAAATAAAATTAAACATGCCGAACACCAATCCAACGTTTTGCAATGAATTTGCTGTGCTGTGAAGTCGGATTCTCAAGCTACATAGTATGGAAATTTATTGGCGTTATATAACTTAGGGTTTTCATAAATGAGATAACAATGCAAATTTATAACAGAGCAATTAAATAAAACTAACATGCCGAACACCAATCCAACGTTTTACAATGGACTTGCTGTGCTGTGAAGTAGGATTCTCAGGCTACACAATTAGGAAATTTAGTGGCGTTATATATATCTTGGTGTTTTCATAGATCAGGTAAAATTGTAAATTTATAACAGAGTTATTAAATAAAATTAAACATGTCTAACACCAATCCAACGTTTTATAATGAATTTGCTGTGCTGTGAATTAGGATTCTCAGGCTACACAATATGTGAATTTATTGGCGTTATATATCTTGGTATTTTCATAGATCAGATAAAAGTGTAAATTTATAACAGATTTATTAAATAAAATTAAACATGCCGAACACTAATCCAACGTTTTACAATGGACTTGCTGTGCTGTGAAGTAGGATTCTCAGGCTACACAATTAGGAAATTTAGTGGCGTTATATATCTTGGTATTTTCATAGATCAGATAAAAGTGTAAATTTATAACAGAGTTATTAAATAAAATTAAACATGTCTAACACCAATCCAACGTTTTATAATGAATTTGCTGTGCTGTGAATTAGGATTCTCAGGCTACACAATATGTGAATTTATTGGCGTTATATATCTTGGTATTTTCATAGATCAGATAAAAGTGTAAATTTATAACAGATTTATTAAATAAAATTAAACATGCCGAACACCAATCCAACGTTTTACAATGGACTTGCTGTGCTGTATAGTAGAATGCTCTGGCTACACAATAAGGAAATTTAGTGGTGTTATATATTCTTGGTATTTTCATAGATCAGATAAAAGTGTAAATTTATAACAGAGTTATTAAATAAAATTAAACAGCCGAACACCAATCCAACGTTTCACAATGGATTTGCTGTGCTGTGAAGTAATTAATTAAACAAAAATGAAATATGCCGAACACCAATCCAACATTATACAATCAATTTGCTGCGCTGTGAAGTAGGGTTCTCAGGCTACACAATTAGGAAATTTAGTGGCGTTATTTATCTTGGTATTTTCATAGATCAGATAAAAGTGTAAATTTAAAACAGATTTATTAAATAAAATTAAACATGCCGAACACCAATCCAACGTTTCACAATGGACGTGCTGTGCTGTGAAGTAGGATTCTCAGGCTACACAATATGTGAATTTATTGGCGTTATATAACTTGGGGTTTTCATAAATGAGATAACAGTGCAAATTTTGAAACAGAGTTATTAAATAAAATTAAACATGCCGAACACCAATCCAACGTTTCACAATGGACTTGCTGTGCTGTGAAGTAGGATTCTCAGGCTACACAATTAGGAAATTTAGTGGCGTTATATATCTTGGTATTTTCATAGATCAGATAAAAGTGTAAATTTATAACAGAGTTATTAAATAAAATTAAACATGTCTAACACCAATCCAACGTTTTATAATGAATTTGCTGTGCTGTGAATTAGGATTCTCATGCTACACAATATGTGAATTTATTGGCGTTATATATCTTGGTATTTTCATAGATCAGGTAAAAGTGTAAATTTATAACAGAGTTATTAAATAAAATTAAACATGCCGAACACCAATCCAACGTTTCACAATGGACATGCTGTGCTGTATAGTAGAATGCTCATGCTGCACAATAAGGAAATTTAGTGGCGTTATATATTCTTGGTATTTTCATAGATCAGATAAAAGTGTAAATTTATAACAGAGTTATTAAATAAAATTAAACAGCCGAACACCAATCCAACGTTTCACAATGGATTTGCTGTGCTGTGAAGTAATTAATTAAACAAAAATGAAATATGCCGAACACCAATCCAACATTATACAATGAATTTGCTGCGCTGTGAAGTAGGATTCTCAGGCTACACAATTAGGAAATTTAGTGGCGTTATTTATCTTGGTATTTTCATAGATCAGATAAAAGTGTAAATTAATAACAGAGTTATTAAATAAAATTAAACAGCCGAACACCAATCCAACGTTTTGCAATGAATTTGATGTGCTGTGAAGTCGGATTCTCAAGCTACATAGTATGGAAATTTATTGGCGTTATATAACTTGGGGTTTTCATAAATGAGATAACAGTGCAAATTTATAACAGAGTTATTAAATAAAATTAAACATGCCGAACACCAATCCAACGTTTTACAATGAGTTTGCTGTGCTGTGAAGTAGGATTCTCAAGCTACATAGTATGGAAATTTATTGGCGTTATATAACTTAGGGTTTTCATAAATGAGATAACAATGCAAATTTATAACAGAGCAATTAAATAAAACTAACATGCCGAACACCAATCCAACGTTTTACAATGAGTTTGCTGTGCTGTGAAGTAGGATTCTCAGGCTACACAATATGTGAATTTATTGGCGTTATATTTAATAGCGTTATATATCTTAGGGTTTTCATAGATCCGATAACAGTGTGAATTTATAATAGATATTAAATAAAATTAAACTTGCCGAACACCAATCTAACGTTTTACAATGGAATTGCTGTGCTGTAAAGTAGGATTCTCAGTCTACACAATATGTGAATTTATTGGCGTTATATAACTTGGGGTTTTCATAGATCAGGTAAAAGTGTAAATTTATAACAGAGTTATTAAATAAAATTAAACATGCCGAACACCAATCCAACGTTTTGCAATGAATTTGCTGTGCTGTGAAGTCGGATTCTCAAGCTACATAGTATGGAAATTTATTGGCGTTATATAACTTGGGGTTTTCATAAATGAGATAACAGTGCAAATTTATAACAGAGTTATTAAATAAAATTAAACATGCCGAACACCAATCCAAAGTTTTACAATGAGTTTGCTGTGCTGTGAAGTAGGATTCTCAGGCTACACAATATGTGAATTTATTGGCGTTATATATCTTGGTATTTTCATAGATCAGATAAAAGTGTAAATTTATAACAGATTTATTAAATAAAATTAAACATGCCGAACACCAATCCAACGTTTTACAATGGACTTGCTGTGCTGTATAGTAGAATGCTCTGGCTACACAATAAGGAAATTTAGTGGTGTTATATATTCTTGCTATTTTCATAGATCAGATAAAAGTGTAAATTTATAACAGAGTTATTAAATAAAATTAAACAGCCGAACACCAATCCAACGTCTCACAATGGACTTGCTGTGCTGTGAAGTAATTAATTAAACAAAAATGAAATATGCCGAACACCAATCCAACGTTTTGCAATGAATTTGCTGTGCTGTGAAGTAGGATTCTCAGGCTACAAAATATGTGAATTTATTGGCGTTATATAACTTGGGGTTTTCATAGATCAGGTAAAAGTGTAAATTTATAACAGAGTTATTAAATAAAATTAAACATGCCGAACACCAATCCAACGTTTTGCAATGAATTTGCTGTGCTGTGAAGTCGGATTCTCAAGCTACATAGTATGGAAATTTATTGGCGTTATATAACTTAGGGTTTTCATAAATGAGATAACAATGCAAATTTATAACAGAGCAATTAAATAAAACTAACATGCCGAACACCAATCCAACGTTTCACAATGGACTTGCTGTGCTGTGAAGTAGGATTCTCAGGCTACACAATTAGGAAATTTAGTGGCGTTATATATCTTGGTATTTTCATAGATCAAATAAAATTTGCTGTGCTGTGAAGTAGGATTCTCAGGCTACACAATATGTGAATTTATTGGCGTTATATATCTTGGTATTTTCATAGATCAGGTAAAAGTGTAAATTTATAACAGAGTTATTAAATAAAATTAAACATGCCGAACACCAATCCAACGTTTCACAATGGCCATGCTGTGCTGTATAGTAGAATGCTCATGCTGCACAATAAGGAAATTTAGTGGCGTTATATATATCTTGGTGTTTTCATAGATCAGATAAAAGTGTAAATTTATAACAGAGTTATTAAATAAAATTAAACATGCCGAACACCAATCCAACGTTTTGCAATGAATTTGCTGTGCTGTGAAGTCGGATTCTCAAGCTACATAGTATGGAAATTTATTGGCGTTATATAACTTAGGGTTTTCATAAATGAGATAACAATGCAAATTTATAACAGAGCAATTAAATAAAACTAACATGCCGAACACCAATCCAACGTTTTACAATGGACTTGCTGTGCTGTGAAGTAGGATTCTCAGGCTACACAATTAGGAAATTTAGTGGCGTTATATATCTTGGTATTTTCATAGATCAAATAAAATTTGCTGTGCTGTGAAGTAGGATTCTCAGGCTACACAATATGTGAATTTATTGGCGTTATATATCTTGGTATTTTCATAGATCAGGTAAAAGTGTAAATTTATAACAGAGTTATTAAATAAAATTAAACATGCCGAACACCAATCCAACGTTTTGCAATGAATTTGCTGTGCTGTGAAGTCGGATTCTCAAGCTACATAGTATGGAAATTTATTGGCGTTATATAACTTGGGGTTTTCATAAATGAGATAACAGTGCAAATTTATAAGAGAGTTATTAAATAAAATTAAACATGCCGAACACCAATCCAAAGTTTTACAATGAGTTTGCTGTGCTGTGAAGTAGGATTCTCAGGCTACACAATATGTGAATTTATTGGCGTTATATAACTTGGGGTTTTCATAGATCAGGTAAAAGTGTAAATTTATTACAGAGTTATTAAATAAAATTAAACATGCCGAACACCAATCCAACGTTTTGCAATGAATTTGCTGTGCTGTGAAGTCGGATTCTCAAGCTACATAGTATGGAAATTTATTGGCGTTATATAACTTGGGGTTTTCATAAATGAGATAACAGTGCAAATTTATAAGAGAGTTATTTAATAAAATTAAACATGCCGAACACCAATCCAACGTTTTACAATGAGTTTGCTGTGCTGTGAAGTAGGATTCTCAGGCTACACAATATGTGAATTTATTGGCGTTATATTTAATAGCGTTATATATCTTAGGGTTTTCATAGATCCGATAACAGTGTGAATTTATAATAGATATTAAATAAAATTAAACTTGCCGAACACCAATCTAACGTTTTACAATGGAATTGCTGTGCTGTAAAGTAGGATTCTCAGTCTACACAATATGTGAATTTATTGGCGTTATATAACTTGGGGTTTTCATAGATCAGGTAAAAGTGTAAATTTATAACAGAGTTATTAAATAAAATTAAACATGCCGAACACCAATCCAACGTTTTGCAATGAATTTGCTGTGCTGTGAAGTCGGATTCTCAAGCTACATAGTATGGAAATTTATTGGCGTTATATAACTTGGGGTTTTCATAAATGAGATAACAGTGCAAATTTATAACAGAGTTATTAAATAAAATTAAACATGCCGAACACCAATCCAAAGTTTTACAATGAGTTTGCTGTGCTGTGAAGTAGGATTCTCAGGCTACACAATATGTGAATTTATTGGCGTTATATATCTTGGTATTTTCATAGATCAGATAAAAGTGTAAATTTATAACAGATTTATTAAATAAAATTAAACATGCCGAACACCAATCCAACGTTTTACAATGGACATGCTGTGCTGTATAGTAGAATGCTCTGGCTACACAATAAGGAAATTTAGTGGTGTTATATATTCTTGGTATTTTCATAGATCAGATAAAAGTGTAAATTTATAACAGAGTTATTAAATAAAATTAAACAGCCGAACACCAATCCAACGTTTCACAATGGATTTGCTGTGCTGTGAAGTAATTAATTAAACAAAAATTAAATATGCCGAACACCAATCCAACATTATACAATCAATTTGCTGCGCTGTGAAGTAGGATTCTCAGGCTACACAATTAGGAAATTTAGTGGCGTTATTTATCTTGGTATTTTCATAGATCAGATAAAAGTGTAAATTTAAAACAGATTTATTAAATAAAATTAAACATGCCGAACACCAATCCAACGTTTCACAATGGACGTGCTGTGCTGTGAAGTAGGATTCTCAGGCTACACAATATGTGAATTTATTGGCGTTATATAACTTGGGGTTTTCATAAATGAGATAACAGTGCAAATTTTTAAACAGAGTTATTAAATAAAATTAAACATGCCGAACACCAATCCAACGTTTCACAATGGACTTGCTGTGCTGTGAAGTAGGATTCTCAGGCTACACAATTAGGAAATTTAGTGGCGTTATATATCTTGGTATTTTCATAGATCAGATAAAAGTGTAAATTTATAACAGAGTTATTAAATAAAATTAAACATGTCTAACACCAATCC
This sequence comes from Thecophora atra, assembly GCA_937620795.1. NCBI lineage: Eukaryota > Metazoa > Arthropoda > Insecta > Diptera > Conopidae > Thecophora > Thecophora atra. The sequence continues at coordinate 46,847,138 of OW569398.1, forward strand.
AACGTTTTATAATGAATTTGCTGTGCTGTGAATTAGGATTCTCATGCTACACAATATGTGAATTTATTGGCGTTATATATCTTGGTATTTTCATAGATCAGGTAAAAGTGTAAATTTATAACAGAGTTATTAAATAAAATTAAACATGCCGAACACCAATCCAACGTTTCACAATGGACATGCTGTGCTGTATAGTAGAATGCTCATGCTGCACAATAAGGAAATTTAGTGGCGTTATATATTCTTGGTATTTTCATAGATCAGATAAAAGTGTAAATTTATAACAGAGTTATTAAATAAAATTAAACAGCCGAACACCAATCCAACGTTTCACAATGGATTTGCTGTGCTGTGAAGTAATTAATTAAACAAAAATGAAATATGCCGAACACCAATCCAACATTATACAATGAATTTGCTGCGCTGTGAAGTAGGATTCTCAGGCTACACAATTAGGAAATTTAGTGGCGTTATTTATCTTGGTATTTTCATAGATCAGATAAAAGTGTAAATTAATAACAGAGTTATTAAATAAAATTAAACAGCCGAACACCAATCCAACGTTTTGCAATGAATTTGATGTGCTGTGAAGTCGGATTCTCAAGCTACATAGTATGGAAATTTATTGGCGTTATATAACTTGGGGTTTTCATAAATGAGATAACAGTGCAAATTTATAACAGAGTTATTAAATAAAATTAAACATGCCGAACACCAATCCAACGTTTTACAATGAGTTTGCTGTGCTGTGAAGTAGGATTCTCAAGCTACATAGTATGGAAATTTATTGGCGTTATATAACTTAGGGTTTTCATAAATGAGATAACAATGCAAATTTATAACAGAGCAATTAAATAAAACTAACATGCCGAACACCAATCCAACGTTTCACAATGGACTTGCTGTGCTGTGAAGTAGGATTCTCAGGCTACACAATTAGGAAATTTAGTGGCGTTATATATCTTGGTATTTTCATAGATCAAATAAAATTTGCTGTGCTGTGAAGTAGGATTCTCAGGCTACACAATATGTGAATTTATTGGCGTTATATAACTTGGGGTTTTCATAGATCAGGTAAAAGTGTAAATTTATTACAGAGTTATTAAATAAAATTAAACATGCCGAACACCAATCCAACGTTTTGCAATGAATTTGCTGTGCTGTGAAGTCGGATTCTCAAGCTACATAGTATGGAAATTTATTGGCGTTATATAACTTGGGGTTTTCATAAATGAGATAACAGTGCAAATTTATAAGAGAGTTAATAAATAAAATTAAACATGCCGAACACCAATCCAACGTTTTACAATGAGTTTGCTGTGCTGTGAAGTAGGATTCTCAGGCTACACAATATGTGAATTTATTGGCGTTATATTTAATAGCGTTATATATCTTAGGGTTTTCATAGATCCGATAACAGTGTGAATTTATAATAGATATTAAATAAAATTAAACTTGCCGAACACCAATCTAACGTTTTACAATGGAATTGCTGTGCTGTAAAGTAGGATTCTCAGTCTACACAATATGTGAATTTATTGGCGTTATATAACTTGGGGTTTTCATAGATCAGGTAAAAGTGTAAATTTATAACAGAGTTATTAAATAAAATTAAACATGCCGAACACCAATCCAACGTTTTGCAATGAATTTGCTGTGCTGTGAAGTCGGATTCTCAAGCTACATAGTATGGAAATTTATTGGCGTTATATAACTTGGGGTTTTCATAAATGAGATAACAGTGCAAATTTATAACAGAGTTATTAAATAAAATTAAACATGCCGAACACCAATCCAAAGTTTTACAATGAGTTTGCTGTGCTGTGAAGTAGGATTCTCAGGCTACACAATATGTGAATTTATTGGCGTTATATATCTTGGTATTTTCATAGATCAGATAAAAGTGTAAATTTATAACAGATTTATTAAATAAAATTAAACATGCCGAACACCAATCCAACGTTTTACAATGGACTTGCTGTGCTGTATAGTAGAATGCTCTGGCTACACAATAAGGAAATTTAGTGGTGTTATATATTCTTGCTATTTTCATAGATCAGATAAAAGTGTAAATTTATAACAGAGTTATTAAATAAAATTAAACAGCCGAACACCAATCCAACGTCTCACAATGGACTTGCTGTGCTGTGAAGTAATTAATTAAACAAAAATTAAATATGCCGAACACCAATCCAACGTTTTGCAATGAATTTGCTGTGCTGTGAAGTAGGATTCTCAGGCTACAAAATATGTGAATTTATTGGCGTTATATAACTTGGGGTTTTCATAGATCAGGTAAAAGTGTAAATTTATAACAGAGTTATTAAATAAAATTAAACATGCCGAACACCAATCCAACGTTTTGCAATGAATTTGCTGTGCTGTGAAGTCGGATTCTCAAGCTACATAGTATGGAAATTTATTGGCGTTATATAACTTAGGGTTTTCATAAATGAGATAACAATGCAAATTTATAACAGAGCAATTAAATAAAACTAACATGCCGAACACCAATCCAACGTTTCACAATGGACTTGCTGTGCTGTGAAGTAGGATTCTCAGGCTACACAATTAGGAAATTTAGTGGCGTTATATATCTTGGTATTTTCATAGATCAAATAAAATTTGCTGTGCTGTGAAGTAGGATTCTCAGGCTACACAATATGTGAATTTATTGGCGTTATATATCTTGGTATTTTCATAGATCAGGTAAAAGTGTAAATTTATAACAGAGTTATTAAATAAAATTAAACATGCCGAACACCAATCCAACGTTTCACAATGGCCATGCTGTGCTGTATAGTAGAATGCTCATGCTGCACAATAAGGAAATTTAGTGGCGTTATATATATCTTGGTGTTTTCATAGATCAGATAAAAGTGTAAATTTATAACAGAGTTATTAAATAAAATTAAACATGCCGAACACCAATCCAACGTTTTGCAATGAATTTGCTGTGCTGTGAAGTCGGATTCTCAAGCTACATAGTATGGAAATTTATTGGCGTTATATAACTTAGGGTTTTCATAAATGAGATAACAATGCAAATTTATAACAGAGCAATTAAATAAAACTAACATGCCGAACACCAATCCAACGTTTTACAATGGACTTGCTGTGCTGTGAAGTAGGATTCTCAGGCTACACAATTAGGAAATTTAGTGGCGTTATATATCTTGGTATTTTCATAGATCAAATAAAATTTGCTGTGCTGTGAAGTAGGATTCTCAGGCTACACAATATGTGAATTTATTGGCGTTATATATCTTGGTATTTTCATAGATCAGGTAAAAGTGTAAATTTATAACAGAGTTATTAAATAAAATTAAACATGCCGAACACCAATCCAACGTTTCACAATGGCCATGCTGTGCTGTATAGTAGAATGCTCATGCTGCACAATAAGGAAATTTAGTGGCGTTATATATATCTTGGTGTTTTCATAGATCAGATAAAAGTGTAAATTTATAACAGAGTTATTAAATAAAATTAAACATGCCGAACACCAATCCAACGTTTTGCAATGAATTTGCTGTGCTGTGAAGTCGGATTCTCAAGCTACATAGTATGGAAATTTATTGGCGTTATATAACTTAGGGTTTTCATAAATGAGATAACAATGCAAATTTATAACAGAGCAATTAAATAAAATTAAACATGCCGAACACCAATCCAACGTTTCACAATGGACTTGCTGTGCTGTGAAGTAGGATTGTCAGGCTACACAATTAGGAAATTTAGTGGCGTTATATATCTTGGTATTTTCAAAGATCAAATAAAATTTGCTGTGCTGTGAAGTAGGATTCTCAGGCTACACAATATGTGAATTTATTGGCGTTATATATCTTGGTATTTTCATAGATCAGGTAAAAGTGTAAATTTATAACAGAGTTATTATATAAAATTAAACATGCCGAACACCAATCCAACGTTTCACAATGGACTTGCTGTGCTGTGAAGTAGGATTCTCAGGCTACACAATTAGGAAATTTAGTGGCGTTATATATCTTGGTATTTTCATAGATCAGATAAAATTTGCTGTGCTGTGAAGTAGGATTCTCAGGCTACACAATATGTGAATTTATTGGCGTTATATATCTTGGTATTTTCATAGATCAGGTAAAAGTGTAAATTTATAACAGAGTTATTAAATAAAATTAAACATGCCGAACCCCAATCCAACGTTTCACAATAAACATGCTATGCTGTATAGTAGAATGCTCATGCTGCACAATAAGGAAATTTAGTGGCGTTATATATATCTTGGTGTTTTCATAGATCAGATAAAAGTGTAAATTTATAACAGAGTTATTAAATAAAATTAAGCATGTCTAACACCAATCCAACGTTTTATAATGAATTTGCTGTGCTGTGAAGTAGGATTCTCAGGCTACACAATATGTGAATTTATTGGCGTTATATAACTTGGGGTTTTCATAGATCAGGTAAAAGTGTAAATTTATAACAGAGTTATTAAATAAAATTAAACATGCCGAACACCAATCCAACGTTTTGCAATGAATTTGCTGTGCTGTGAAGTCGGATTCTCAAGCTACATAGTATGGAAATTTATTGGCGTTATATAACTTGGGGTTTTCATAAATGAGATAACAGTGCAAATTTATAACAGAGTTATTAAATAAAATTAAACATGCCGAACACCAATCCAACGTTTTACAATGAATTTGCTGTGCTGTGAAGTAGGATTCTCAGGCTACACAATATGTGAATTTATTGGCGTTATATATCTTGGTATTTTCATAGATCAGATAAAAGTGTAAATTTATAACAGATTTATTAAATAAAATTAAACATGCCGAACACCAATCCAACGTTTTACAATGAATTTGCTGTGCTGTGAAGTAGGATTCTCAGGCTACACAATATGTGAATTTATTGGCGTTATATATCTTGGTATTTTCATAGATCAGATAAAAGTGTAAATTTATAACAGATTTATTAAATAAAATTAAACATGCCGAACACCAATCCAACGTTTTACAATGGACTTGCTGTGCTGTGAAGTCGGATTCTCAAGCTACATAGTATGGAAATTTATTGGCGTTATATAACTTGGGGTTTTCATAAATGAGATAACAGTGCAAATTTATAACAGAGTTATTAAATAAAATTAAACATGCCGAACACCAATCCAACGTTTCACAATGGACTTGCTGTGCTGTGAAGTAGGATTCTCAGGCTACACAATTAGGAAATTTAGTGGCGTTATATATCTTGGTATTTTCATAGATCAGATAAAATTTGCTGTGCTGTGAAGTAGGATTCTCAGGCTACACAATATGTGAATTTATTGGCGTTATATATCTTGGTATTTTCATAGATCAGGTAAAAGTGTAAATTTATAACAGAGTTATTAAATAAAATTAAACATGCCGAACACCAATCCAACGTTTCACAATGGCCATGCTGTGCTGTATAGTAGAATGCTCATGCTGCACAATGAGGAAATTTAGTGGCGTTATATATATCTTGGTGTTTTCATAGATCAGATAAAAGTGTAAATTTATAACATAGTTATTAAATAAAATTAAACATGCCGAACACCAATCCAACGTTTTGCAATGAATTTGCTGTGCTGTGAAGTCGGATTCTCAAGCTACATAGTATGGAAATTTATTGGCGTTATATAACTTAGGGTTTTCATAAATGAGATAACAATGCAAATTTATAACAGAGCAATTAAATAAAATTAAACATGCCGAACACCAATCCAACGTTTCACAATGGACTTGCTGTGCTGTGAAGTAGGATTCTCAGGCTACACAATTAGGAAATTTAGTGGCGTTATATATCTTGGTATTTTCATAGATCAAATAAAATTTGCTGTGCTGTGAAGTAGGATTCTCAGGCTACACAATATGTGAATTTATTGGCGTTATATATCTTGGTATTTTCATAGATCAGGTAAAAGTGTAAATTTATAACAGAGTTATTAAATAAAATTAAACATGCCGAACACCAATCCAACGTTTCACAATGGACATGCTGTGCTGTATAGTAGAATGCTCATGCTGCACAATAAGGAAATTTAGTGGCGTTATATATATCTTGGTGTTTTCATAGATCAGATAAAAGTGTAAATTTATAACAGAGTTATTAAATAAAATTAAACATGTCTAACACCAATCCAACGTTTTATAATGAATTTGCTGTGCTGTGAAGTAGGATTCTCAGGCTACACAATATGTGAATTTATTGGCGTTATATAACTTGGGGTTTTCATGGATCAGGTAAAAGTGTAAATTTATAACAGAGTTATTAAATAAAATTAAACATGCCGAACACCAATCCAACGTTTTGCAATGAATTTGCTGTGCTGTGAAGTCGGATTCTCAAGCTACATAGTATGGAAATTTATTGGCGTTATATAACTTGGGGTTTTCATAAATGAGATAACAGTGCAAATTTATAATAGAGTTATTAAATAAAATTAAACATGCCGAACACCAATCCAACGTTTTACAATGAATTTGCTGTGCTGTGAAGTAGGATTCTCAGGCTACACAATATGTGAATTTATTGGCGTTATATAACTTGGGGTTTTCATAGATCAGGTAAAAGTGTAAATTTATAACAGAGTTATTAAATAAAATTAAACATGCCGAACACCAATCCAACGTTTTGCAATGAATTTGCTGTGCTGTGAAGTCGGATTCTCAAGCTACATAGTATGGAAATTTATTGGCGTTATATAACTTGGGGTTTTCATAAATGAGATAACAGTGCAAATTTATAACAGAGTTATTAAATAAAATTAAACATGCCGAACACCAATCCAACGTTTTACAATGAATTTGCTGTGCTGTGAAGTAGGATTCTCAGGCTACACAATATGTGAATTTATTGGCGTTATATAACTTGGGGTTTTCATAGATCAGGTAAAAGTGTAAATTTATAACAGAGTTATTAAATAAAATTAAACATGCCGAACACCAATCCAACGTTTCACAATGGACATGCTGTGCTGTATAGTAGAATGCTCATGCTGCACAATAAGGAAATTTAGTGGCGTTATATATATCTTGGTGTTTTCATAGATCAGATAAAAGTGTAAATTTATAACAGAGTTATTAAATAAAATTAAACATGCCGAACACCAATCCAATGTTTTACAATGGACATGCTGTGCTGTGAAGTAGGATTCTCAGGCTACACAATATGTGAATTTATTGGCGTTATATAACTTGGGGTTTTCATAGATCAGGTAAAAGTGTAAATTTATAACAGAGTTATTAAATAAAATTAAACATGCCGAACACCAATCCAACGTTTTGCAATGAATTTGCTGTGCTGTGAAGTCGGATTCTCAAGCTACATAGTATGGAAATTTATTGGCGTTATATAACTTGGGGTTTTCATGGATCAGGTAAAAGTGTAAATTTATAACAGAGTTATTAAATAAAATTAAACATGCCGAACACCAATCCAACGTTTTGCAATGAATTTGCTGTGCTGTGAAGTCGGATTCTCAAGCTACATAGTATGGAAATTTATTGGCGTTATATAACTTGGGGTTTTCATAAATGAGATAACAGTGCAAATTTATAAGAGAGTTATTAAATAAAATTAAACATGCCGAACACCAATCCAACGTTTTACAATGAGTTTGCTGTGCTGTGAAGTAGGATTCTCAGGCTACACAATATGTGAATTTATTGGCGTTATATAACTTGGGGTTTTCATAGATCAGGTAAAAGTGTAAATTTATAACAGAGTTATTAAATAAAATTAAACATGCCGAACACCAATCCAACGTTTTGCAATGAATTTGCTGTGCTGTGAAGTCGGATTCTCAAGCTACATAGTATGGAAATTTATTGGCGTTATATAACTTGGGGTTTTCATAAATGAGATAACAGTGCAAATTTATAACAGAGTTATTAAATAAAATTAAACATGCCGAACACCAATCCAAAGTTTTACAATGAGTTTGCTGTGCTGTGAAGTAGGATTCTCAGGCTACACAATATGTGAATTTATTGGCGTTATATATCTTGGTATTTTCATAGATCAGATAAAAGTGTAAATTTATAACAGATTTATTAAATAAAATTAAACATGCCGAACACCAATCCAACGTTTTACAATGGACTTGCTGTGCTGTATAGTAGAATGCTCTGGCTACACAATAAGGAAATTTAGTGGTGTTATATATTCTTGCTATTTTCATAGATCAGATAAAAGTGTAAATTTATAACAGAGTTATTAAATAAAATTAAACATGCCGAACACCAATCCAACGTTTTGCAATGAATTTGCTGTGCTGTGAAGTCGGATTCTCAAGCTACATAGTATGGAAATTTATTGGCGTTATATAACTTTGGGTTTTCATAAATGAGATAACAGTGCAAATTTATAACAGAGTTATTAAATAAAATTAAACATGCCGAACACCAATCCAACGTTTTACAATGAGTTTGCTGTGCTGTGAAGTAGGATTCTCAGGCTACACAATATGTGAATTTATTGGCGTTATATATCTTGGTATTTTCATAGATCAGATAAAAGTGTAAATTTATAACAGCCGAACACCAATCCAACGTTTTACAATGGACTTGCTGAGCTGTATAGTAGAATGCTCTGGCTACACAATAAGGAAATTTAGTGGTGTTATATATTCTTGGTATTTTCATAGATCAGATAAAAGTGTAAATTTATAACAGAGTTATTAAATAAAATTAAACATGCCGAACACCAATCCAACGTTTTACAATGGACATGCTGTGCTGTGAAGTAGGATTCTCAGGCTACACAATATGTGAATTTATTGGCGTTATATAACTTGGTATTTTCATAGATCAGATAAAACAGATTTATTAAATAAAATTAAACATGCCGAACACCAATCCAACGTTTCACAATGAACGTGCTGTGCTGTATAGTAGAATGCTCATGCTGCACAATAAGGAAATTTAGTGGCGTTTTATATATCTTGGTGTTTTCATAGATCAGATAAAAGTGTAAATTTATAACAGAGTTATTAAATAAAATTAAACATGTCTAACACCAATCCAACGTTTTAAAATGAATTTGCTGTGCTGTGAAGTAGGATTCTCAGGCTACACAATATGTGAATTTATTGGCGTTATATAACTTGGGGTTTTCATAGATCAGGTAAAAGTGTAAATTTATAACAGAGTTATTAAATAAAATTAAACATGCCGAACACCAATCCAACGTTTTGCAATGAATTTGCTGTGCTGTGAAGTCGGATTCTCAAGCTACATAGTTTGGAAATTTATTGGCGTTATATAACTTGGGGTTTTCATAAATGAGATAACAGTGCAAATTTATAAGAGAGTTATTAAATAAAATTAAACATGCCGAACACCAATCCAACGTTTTACAATGAGTTTGCTGTGCTGTGAAGTAGGATTCTCAGGCTACACAATATGTGAATTTATTGGCGTTATATAACTTGGGGTTTTCATGGATCAGGTAAAAGTGTAAATTTATAACAGAGTTATTAAATAAAATTAAACATGCCGAACACCAATCCAACGTTTTGCAATGAATTTGCTGTGCTGTGAAGTAGGATTCTCAGGCTACACAATATGTGAATTTATTGGCGTTATATAACTTGGGGTTTTCATGGATCAGGTAAAAGTGTAAATTTATAACAGAGTTATTAAATAAAATTAAACATGCCGAACACCAATCCAACGTTTTACAATGAGTTTGCTGTGCTGTGAAGTAGGATTCTCAGGCTACACAATATGTGAATTTATTGGCGTTATATAACTTGGGGTTTTCATGGATCAGGTAAAAGTGTAAATTTATAACAGAGTTATTAAATAAAATTAAACATGCCGAACACCAATCCAACGTTTTACAATGAGTTTGCTGTGCTGTGAAGTAGGATTCTCAGGCTACACAATATGTGAATTTATTGGCGTTATATAACTTGGGGTTTTCATGGATCAGGTAAAAGTGTAAATTTATAACAGAGTTATTAAATAAAATTAAACATGCCGAACACCAATCCAACGTTTTACAATGAATTTGCTGTGCTGTGAAGTTGGATTCTTAGGCTACATATTATGGAAATTTATTGGCGTTATATAACTTGGGGTTTTCATAAACGAGATAACAGTGCAAATTTATAACAGAGCAATTAAATAAAATTAAACATGCTGAACGCCAATCCAACGTTTTACAATGGACTTGCTGTGCTGTGAAGTAGGATTCTCAGGCTACACAATATGTGAATTTATTGGCGTTATATAACTTGGGGTTTTCATGGATCAGGTAAAAGTGTAAATTTATAACAGAGTTATTAAATAAAATTAAACATGCCGAACACCAATCCAACGTTTTGCAATGAATTTGCTGTGCTGTGAAGTAGGATTCTCAGGCTACACAATATGTGAATTTATTGGCGTTATATAACTTGGGGTTTTCATGGATCAGGTAAAAGTGTAAATTTATAACAGAGTTATTAAATAAAATTAAACATGCCGAACACCAATCCAACGTTTTACAATGAGTTTGCTGTGCTGTGAAGTAGGATTCTCAGGCTACACAATATGTGAATTTATTGGCGTTATATAACTTGGGGTTTTCATGGATCAGGTAAAAGTGTAAATTTATAACAGAGTTATTAAATAAAATTAAACATGCCGAACACCAATCCAACGTTTTACAATGAATTTGCTGTGCTGTGAAGTTGGATTCTTAGGCTACATATTATGGAAATTTATTGGCGTTATATAACTTGGGGTTTTCATAAACGAGATAACAGTGCAAATTTATAACAGAGCAATTAAATAAAATTAAACATGCTGAACGCCAATCCAACGTTTTACAATGGACTTGCTGTGCTGTGAAGTAGGATTCTCAGGCTACACAATATGTGAATTTATTGGCGTTATATAACTTGGGGTTTTCATGGATCAGGTAAAAGTGTAAATTTATAACAGAGTTATTAAATAAAATTAAACATGCCGAACACCAATCCAACGTTTTACAATGAATTTGCTGTGCTGTGAAGTTGGATTCTTAGGCTACATATTATGGAAATTTATTGGCGTTATATAACTTGGGGTTTTCATAAACGAGATAACAGTGCAAATTTATAACAGAGCAATTAAATAAAATTAAACATGCTGAACGCCAATCCAACGTTTTACAATGGACTTGCTGTGCTGTGAAGTAGGATTCTCAGGCTACACAATATGTGAATTTATTGGCGTTATATAACTTGGGGTTTTCATGGATCAGGTAAAAGTGTAAATTTAAAACAGATTTATTAAATAAAATTAAACATGCCGAACACCAATCCAACGTTTTGCAATGAATTTGCTGTGCTGTGAAGTAGGATTCTCAGGCTACACAATATGTGAATTTATTGGCGTTATATAACTTGGGGTTTTCATGGATCAGGTAAAAGTGTAAATTTAAAACAGATTTATTAAATAAAATTAAATATGCCGAACACCAATCCAACGTTTCACAATGGACATGCTGTGCTGTATAGTAGAATGCTCTGGCTACACAATAAGGAAATTTAGTGGTGTTATATATTCTTGGTATTTTCATAGATCAGATAAAAGTGTAAATTTATATCAGAGTTATTAAATAAAATTAAACAGCCGAACACCAATCCAACGTTTCACAATGGACTTGCTGTGCTGTGAAGTAATTAATTAAACAAAAATGAAATATGCCGAACACCAATCCAACATTATACAATGAATTTGCTGTGCTGTGAAGTCGGATTCTCAGGCTACATAGTATGGAAATTTATTGGCGTTATATAACTTAGGGTTTTCATAAATGAGATAACAATGCAAATTTATAACAGAGCAATTAAATAAAATTAAACATGCCGAACACCATTCCAACGTTTCACAATGGTCTTGCTGTGCTTTATAGTAGAATGCTCATGCTGCACAATAAGGAAATTAAGTGGCGTTTTATATCTTGGTATTTTCATAGATCAGGTAAAAGTGTAAATTTATAACAGAATTATTATATAAAATTAAACACGACGAACACCAATCCAACGTTTTGTAATGGACTTGCTGTGCTGTATAGTAGAATGCTCTGGCTACACAATAAGGAAATTTAGTGGTGTTATATATTCTTGGTATTTTCATAGATCAGATAAAAGTGTAAATTTATAACAGAGTTATTAAATAAAATTAAACATGCCGAACACCAATCCAACGTTTTACAATGAATTTTCTGTGCTGTGAAGTAGGATTCTCAGGCTACACAATATGTGATTTTATTGGCGTTATATATCTTGGTATTTTCATAGATCAGATAAAAGTGTAAATTTATAACAGATTTATTAAATAAAATTAAACATGCCGAACTCCAATCCAACGTTTTACAATGGACTTGCTGTGCTGTATAGTAGAATGCTCATGCTACACAAGAAGGAAATTTAGTGGCGTTATATATCTTGGTATTTTCATAGATCAGATAAAAGTGTAAATTTATAACAGAGTTATCAAATAAAATTAAACATGCCGAACTCCAATCCAACGTTTCACAATGGACTTGCTGTGCTGTGAAGTAGGATTCTCAGGCTACACAATATGTGATTTTATTGGCGTTATATATCTTGGTATTTTCATAGATCAGATAAAAGTGTAAATTTATATCAGAGTTATTAAATAAAATTAAACAGCCGAACACCAATCCAACGTTTCACAATGGACTTGCTGTGCTGTGAAGTAATTAATTAAACAAAAATGAAATATGCCGAACACCAATCCAACATTATACAATGAATTTGCTGTGCTGTGAAGTCGGATTCTCAGGCTACATAGTATGGAAATTTATTGGCGTTATATAACTTAGGGTTTTCATAAATGAGATAACAATGCAAATTTATAACAGAGCAATTAAATAAAATTAAACATGCCGAACACCATTCCAACGTTTCACAATGGTCTTGCTGTGCTTTATAGTAGAATGCTCATGCTGCACAATAAGGAAATTAAGTGGCGTTTTATATCTTGGTATTTTTATAGATCAGGTAAAAGTGTAAATTTATAACAGAATTATTATATAAAATTAAACACGACTAACACCAATCCAACGTTTTGTAATGAATTTGCGGTACTGTGAAGTCGGATTCTCAAGCTACATGTATGGAAATTTATTGGCATTATATAACTTGGGGTTTTCATAAATGAGATAACAGTGCAAACTTATAACAGAGTTATTAAATAAAATTAAACATGCCGAACACCAATCCAATGTTTCACAATGGACTTGCTGTGCTGTGAAGTAGGATTCTCAGGCTACACAATATGTGAATTTATTGGCGTTATATAACTTGGGGTTTTCATAGATCAGGTAAAAGTGTAAATTTATAACAGAGTTATTAAATAAAATTAAACATGCCGAACACCAATCCAACGTTTTGCAATGAATTTGCTGTGCTGTGAAGTCGGATTCTCAAGCTACATGTATGGAAATTTATTGGCGTTATATAACTTGGGGTTTTCATAAATGAGATAACAGTGCAAACTTATAACAGAGTTATTAAATAAAATTAAACATGCCGAACACCAATCCAACGTTTTACAATGAATTTTCTGTGCTGTGAAGTAGGATTCTCAGGCTACACAATATGTGATTTTATTGGCGTTATATATCTTGGTATTTTCATAGATCAGATAAAAGTGTAAATTTATAACAGATTTATTAAATAAAATTAAACATGCCGAACTCCAATCCAACGTTTTACAATGGACTTGCTGTGCTGTATAGTAGAATACTCTGGCTACACAATAAGGAAATTTAGTGGTGTTATATATTCTTGGTATTTTCATAGATCAGATAAAAGTGTAAATTTATAACAGAGTTATTAAATAAAATTAAACAGCCGAACACCAATCCAACGTTTCACAATACACTTGCTGTGCTGTGAAGTAATTAATTAAACAAAAATTAAATATGCCGAACACCAATCCAACATTATACAATGAATTTGCTGTGCTGTGAAGTCGGATTCTCAGGCTACGTAGTATGGAAATTTATTGGCGTTATATAACTTAGGGTTTTCATAAATGAGATAACAAAGCAAATTTATAACAGAGCAATTAAATAAAATTAAACATGCCGAACACCAATCCAACGTTTCACAATGGATTTGCTGTGCTGTGAAGTAGGATTCTCAAGCTACACAATTAGGAAATTTAGTGGCGTTATTTATCTTGGTATTTTCATAGATCAGATAAAAGTGTAAATTTAAAACAGATTTCAGTAGAATGCTCATGCTACACAATAAGGAAATTTAGTGGCGTTATATATCTTAGTATTTTCATAGATCAGATAAAAGTTTAAATTTATAACAGAGTTATTAAATAAAATTAAACATGTCTAACACCAATCCAACGTTTCACAATGGTCTTGCTGTGCTGTATAGTAGAATGCTCATGCTGCACAATAAGGAAATTAAGTGGCGTTTTATATCTTGGTATTTTCATAGATCAGGTAAAAGTGTAAATTTATAACAGAGTTATTAAATAAAATTAAACATGCTGAACACCAATCCAACGTTTTGCAATGAATTTGCTGTGCTGTGAAGTAGGATTCTCAGGCTGCACAATATGTGAATTTATTGGCGTTATATATCTTGGTATTTTCATAGATCAGATAAAAGTTCAATTTATAACAGAGTTATTAAATAAAATGAAACATGTCTAACAATAATCCAACTTTTACAATGGAATTGCTGTGCTATAAGGTAGGATTCTCAGTCTACACAATATGTAAATTTATTGGCGTTATATAACTGAGGGTTTTCATATCTCAGATAACAGAGCAAATTTATAACAGAGCTATTAAATAAAATTAAACATGCTGAACGCCAATCCAACGTTTTATAATGGACTTGCTGTCCTGTATAGTAGAATTTATAAAAGTGTAAATTTATAACAGAGTTATTAAATAAAATTAAACATGTCTAACACCAATCCAACGTTTCACAATGGTCTTGCTGTGCTGTATAGTAGAATGCTCATGCTGCACAATAAGGAAATTAAGTGGCGTTTTATATCTTGGTATTTTCATAGATCAGATAAAAGTGTAAATTTATAACAGAGTTATTAAATAAAATTAAACATGTCTAACACCAATCCAACTTTTACAATGGAATTTCTGTGCTATAAAGTAGGATTCTCAGTCTACACAATATGTACATTTATTGGCGTTATATAACTGAGGGTTTTCATATCTCAGATAACAGAGCAAATTTATAACAGAGCTATTAAATAAAATTAAACATGCTGAACGCCAATCCAACGTTTTATAATGGACTTGCTGTCCTGTATAGTAGAATGCTCATGCTACACAATAAGGAAATTTAGTGGCGTTATATATCTTGGTATTTTCATAGATCAGATAAAAGTGTAAATTTATAACAGAGTTATTAAATAAAATTAAACATGTCTAACACCAATCCAACGTTTCACAATGGTCTTGCTGTGCTGTATAGTAGAATGCTCATGCTGCACAATAAGGAAATTAAGTGGCGTTTTATATCTTGGTATTTTCATAGATCAGATAAAAGTGTAAATTTATAACAGAGTTATTAAATAAAATTAAACATGTCTAACACCAATCCAACGTTTCACAATGGTCTTGCTGTGCTGTATAGTAGAATGCTCATGCTGCACAATAAGGAAATTAAGTGGCGTTTTATATCTTGGTATTTCCATAGATCAGATAAAAGTGTAAATTTATAACAGAGTTATTAAATAAAATTAAACATGTCTAATACTAATCCAACTTTTACAATGGAATTGCTGTGCTATAAAGTAGGATTCTCAGTCTACACAATATGTAAATTTATTGGCGTTATATAGCTGAGGGTTTTCATATCTCAGATAACAGAGCAAATTTATAACAGAGCTATTATATAAAATTAAACACGCTGAACGCCAATCCAACGTTTTACAATGGACTTGCTCTGCTGTATAGTAGAATGCTCATGCTACACAATAAGGAAATTTAGTGGCGTTATATATCTTGGTATTTTCATAGATCAGATAAAAGTGTAAATTTATAACAGAGTTATTAAATAAAATTAAACATGTCTAACACCAATCCAACGTTTCACAATGGTCTTGCTGTGCTGTATAGTAGAATGCTCATGCTGCACAATAAGGAAATTAAGTGGCGTTTTATATCTTGGTGTTTTCATAGATCAGATAAAAGTGTAAATTTATAACAGAGTTATTAAATAAAATTAAACATGTCTAACACCAATCCAACTTTTACAATGGAATTGCTGTGCTATAAAGTAGGATTCTCAGTCTACACAATATGTAAATTTATTGGCGTTATATAACTGAGGGTTTTCATATCTCAGATAACAGAGCAAATTTATAACAGAGCTATTAAATAAAATTAAACATGCTGAACGCCAATCCAACGTTTTATAATGGACTTGCTGTCCTGTATAGTAGAATGCTCATGCTACACAATAAGGAAATTTAGTGGCGTTATATATCTTGGTATTTTCATAAATGAGATAACAGTGCAAATTTATAACAGATTTATTAAATAAAATTAAACATGCCGAACACCAATCCAACGTTTTACAATGAATTTGCTGTGCTGTGAAGTAGGATTCTCAGGCTGCACAATATGTGAATTTATTGGCGTTATATATCTTGGTATTTTCATAGATCAGATAAAAGTGTAAATTTATAACAGATTTATTAAATAAAATTAAACATGTCTAACACCAATCCAACGTTTTACAATGAATTTGCTGTTCTGTGAAGTGGTATTCTCAGGCTACACAATATGTGAATTTATTGGCGTTATATAACTTGGGGTTTTCATAAATCAGCTAAAAGTGTAAATTTATAACAGATTTATTAAATAAAATGAAACATGCCGAACACCAATCCAACGTTTTACAATGAATTTTCTGTGCTGTGAAGTAGGATTCTCAGGCTACACAATATGTGATTTTATTGGCGTTATATATCTTGGTATTTTCATAGATCAGATAAAAGTGTAAATTTATAACAGATTTATTAAATAAAATTAAACATGCCGAACTCCAATCCAACGTTTTACAATGGACTTGCTGTGCTGTATAGTAGAATGCTCATGCTACACAAGAAGGAAATTTAGTGGCGTTATATATCTTGGTATTTTCATAGATCAGATAAAAGTGTAAATTTATAACAGAGTTATCAAATAAAATTAAACATGCCGAACTCCAATCCAACGTTTCACAATGGACTTGCTGTGCTGTGAAGTAGGATTCTCAGGCTACACAATATGTGAATTTATTGGCGTTATATAACTTGGGGTTTTCATAGATCAGGTAAAAGTGTAAATTTATAACAGAGTTATTAAATAAAATTAAACATGCCGAACACCAATCCAACGTTTTCCATTGAATTTGCTGTGCTGTGAAGTCGGATTCTCAAGCTACATAGTATAGAAATTTATTGGCCTTATATAACTTAGGGTTTTCATAAATGAGATAACAATGCAAATTTATAACAGAGCAATTAAATAAAATTAAACATGCCGAACACCAATCCAACGTTTCACAATGGACTTGCTGTGCTCTGAAGTAGGATTCTCAGGCTACACAATATGTGAATTTATTGGCGTTATATAACTTGGGGTTTTCATAGATCAGGTAAAAGTGCAAATTTATAACAGAGTTATTAAATAAAATTAAACATGCCGAACACCAATCCAACGTTTACAATGAATTTTCAGTGCTGTAAAGTAGGATTCTCAGGCTACACAATATGTGATTTTATTGGCGTTATATATCTTGGTATTTTCATAGATCAGATAAAAGTGTAAATTTATATCAGAATTATTAAATAAAATTAAACAGCCGAACACCAATCCAACGTTTCACAATGGACTTGCTGTGCTGTGAAGTAATTAATTAAACAAAAATGAAATATGCCGAACACCAATCCAACATTATACAATGAATTTGCTGTGCTGTGAAGTCGGATTCTCAGGCTACATAGTATGGAAATTTATTGGCGTTATATAACTTAGGGTTTTCATAAATGAGATAACAATGCAAATTTATAACAGAGCAATTAAATAAAATTAAACATGCCGAACACCAATCCAACGTTTCACAATGGACTTGCTGTGCTGTGAAGTAGGATTCTCAGGCTACACAATATGTGAATTTATTGGCGTTATATAACTTGGGGTTTTCATAGATCAGGTAAAAGTGTAAATTTATAACAGAGTTATTAAATAAAATTAAATATGCCGAACACCAATCCAACGTTTCACAATGGACTTGCTGTGCTGTATAGTAGAATGCTCTGGCTACACAATAAGGAAATTTAGTGGTGTTATATATTCTTGGTATTTTCATAGATCAGATAAAAGTGTAAATTTATAACAGAGTTATTAAATAAAATTAAACATGCCGAACACCAATCCAACGTTTCACAATGGACTTGCTGTGCTGTGAAGTAGGATTCTCCGGCTACACAATATGTGAATTTATTGGCGTTATATAACTTGGTATTTTCATAGATCAGATAAAAGTGTAAATTTATAACAGATTTATTAAATAAAATTAAACATGCCGAACTCCAATCCAACGTTTTACAATGGACTTGCTGTGCTGTATAGTAGAATGCTCTGGCTACACAATAAGGAAATTTAGTGGTGTTATATATTCTTGGTATTTTCATAGATCAGATAAAAGTGTAAATTTATATCAGAGTTATTAAATAAAATTAAACAGCCGAACACCAATCCAACGTTTCACAATGGACTTGCTGTGCTGTGAAGTAATTAATTAAACAAAAATGAAATATGCCGAACACCAATCCAACATTATACAATGAATTTGCTGTGCTGTGAAGTCGGATTCTCAGGCTACATAGTATGGAAATTTATTGGCGTTATATAACTTAGGGTTTTCATAAATGAGATAACAATGCAAATTTATAACAGAGCAATTAAATAAAATTAAACATGCCGAACACCATTCCAACGTTTCACAATGGTCTTGCTGTGCTTCATAGTAGAATGCTCATGCTGCACAATAAGGAAATTAAGTAGCGTTTTATATCTTGGTATTTTCATAGATCAGGTAAAAGTGTAAATTTATAACAGAATTATTATATAAAATTAAACACGACGAACACCAACGTTTTGTAATGAATTTGCTGTACTGTGAAGTCGGATTCTCAAGCTACATGTATGGAAATTTATTGGCATTATATAACTTGGGGTTTTCATAAATGAGATAACAGTGCAAACTTATAACAGAGTTATTAAATAAAATTAAACATGCCGAACACCAATCCAATGTTTCACAATGGACTTGCTGTGCTGTGAAGTAGGATTCTCAGGCTACACAATATGTGAATTTATTGGCGTTATATAACTTGGGGTTTTCATAGATCAGGTAAAAGTGTAAATTTATAACAGAGTTATTAAATAAAATTAAACATGCCGAACACCAATCCAACGTTTTGCAATGAATTTGCTGTGCTGTGAAGTCGGATTCTCAAGCTACATGTATGGAAATTTATTGGCGTTATATAACTTGGGGTTTTCATAAATGAGATAACAGTGCAAACTTATAACAGAGTTATTAAATAAAATTAAACATGCCGAACACCAATCCAACGTTTTACAATGAATTTTCTGTGCTGTGAAGTAGGATTCTCAGGCTACACAATATGTGATTTTATTGGCGTTATATATCTTGGTATTTTCATAGATCAGATAAAAGTGTAAATTTATAACAGATTTATTAAATAAAATTAAACATGCCGAACTCCAATCCAACGTTTTACAATGGACTTGCTGTGCTGTATAGTAGAATACTCTGGCTACACAATAAGGAAATTTAGTGGTGTTATATATTCTTGGTATTTTCATAGATCAGATAAAAGTGTAAATTTATAACAGATTTATTAAATAAAATTAAACATGTCTAACACCAATCCAACGTTTTACAATGAATTTGCTGTTCTGTGAAGTGGTATTCTCATTCTACACAATATGGAAATTTATTGGCGTTATATATATTGGTATTTTCATGGATCAGATAAAAGTGTAAATTTATAACAGAGTTATTAAATAAAATTAAACATGCCGAACACCAATCCAACGTTTTACAATGAATTTTCTGTGCTGTGAAGTAGGATTCTCAGGCTACACAATATGTGATTTTATTGGCGTTATATATCTTGGTATTTTCATAGATCAGATAAAAGTGTAAATTTATAACAGATTTATTAAATAAAATTAAACATGCCGAACTCCAATCCAACGTTTTACAATGGACTTGCTGTGCTGTATAGTAGAATACTCTGGCTACACAATAAGGAAATTTAGTGGTGTTATATATTCTTGGTATTTTCATAGATCAGATAAAAGTGTAAATTTATAACAGAGTTATTAAATAAAATTAAACAGCCGAACACCAATCCAACGTTTCACAATACACTTGCTGTGCTGTGAAGTAATTAATTAAACAAAAATTAAATATGCCGAACACCAATCCAACATTATACAATGAATTTGCTGTGCTGTGAAGTCGGATTCTCAGGCTACGTAGTATGGAAATTTATTGGCGTTATATAACTTAGGGTTTTCATAAATGAGATAACAAAGCAAATTTATAACAGAGCAATTAAATAAAATTAAACATGCCGAACACCAATCCAACGTTTCACAATGGACTTGCTGTGCTGTGAAGTAGGATTCTCAGGCTACACAATTAGGAAATTTAGTGGCGTTATTTATCTTGGTATTTTCATAGATCAGATAAAAGTGTAAATTTAAAACAGATTTCAGTAGAATGCTCATGCTACACAATAAGGAAATTTAGTGGCGTTATATATCTTGGTATTTTCATAGATCAGATAAAAGTTTAAATTTATAACAGAGTTATTAAATAAAATTAAACATGTCTAACACCAATCCAACGTTTCACAATGGTCTTGCTGTGCTGTATAGTAGAATGCTCATGCTGCACAATAAGGAAATTAAGTGGCGTTTTATATCTTGGTATTTTCATAGATCAGGTAAAAGTGTAAATTTATAACAGAGTTATTAAATAAAATTAAACATGCTGAACACCAATCCAACGTTTTGCAATGAATTTGCTGTGCTGTGAAGTAGGATTCTCAGGCTGCACAATATGTGAATTTATTGGCGTTATATATCTTGGTATTTTCATAGATCAGATAAAAGTGTAAATTTATAACAGAGTTATTAAATAAAATGAAACATGTCTAACAATAATCCAACTTTTACAATGGAATTGCTGTGCTATAAGGTAGGATTCTCAGTCTACACAATATGTAAATTTATTGGCGTTATATAACTGAGGGTTTTCATATCTCAGATAACAGAGCAAATTTATAACAGAGCTATTAAATAAAATTAAACATGCTGAACGCCAATCCAACGTTTTATAATGGACTTGCTGTCCTGTATAGTAGAATTTATAAAAGTGTAAATTTATAACAGAGTTATTAAATAAAATTAAACATGTCTAACACCAATCCAACGTTTCACAATGGTCTTGCTGTGCTGTATAGTAGAATGCTCATGCTGCACAATAAGGAAATTAAGTGGCGTTTTATATCTTGGTATTTTCATAGATCAGATAAAAGTGTAAATTTATAACAGAGTTATTAAATAAAATTAAACATGTCTAACACCAATCCAACTTTTACAATGGAATTTCTGTGCTATAAAGTAGGATTCTCAGTCTACACAATATGTACATTTATTGGCGTTATATAACTGAGGGTTTTCATATCTCAGATAACAGAGCAAATTTATAACAGAGCTATTAAATAAAATTAAACATGCTGAACGCCAATCCAACGTTTTATAATGGACTTGCTGTCCTGTATAGTAGAATGCTCATGCTACACAATAAGGAAATTTAGTGGCGTTATATATCTTGGTATTTTCATAGATCAGATAAAAGTGTAAATTTATAACAGAGTTATTAAATAAAATGAAACATGTCTAACAATAATCCAACTTTTACAATGGAATTGCTGTGCTATAAGGTAGGATTCTCAGTCTACACAATATGTAAATTTATTGGCGTTATATAACTGAGGGTTTTCATATCTCAGATAACAGAGCAAATTTATAACAGAGCTATTAAATAAAATTAAACATGCTGAACGCCAATCCAACGTTTTATAATGGACTTGCTGTCCTGTATAGTAGAATTTATAAAAGTGTAAATTTATAACAGAGTTATTAAATAAAATTAAACATGTCTAACACCAATCCAACGTTTCACAATGGTCTTGCTGTGCTGTATAGTAGAATGCTCATGCTGCACAATAAGGAAATTAAGTGGCGTTTTATATCTTGGTATTTTCATAGATCAGATAAAAGTGTAAATTTATAACAGAGTTATTAAATAAAATTAAACATGTCTAACACCAATCCAACTTTTACAATGGAATTTCTGTGCTATAAAGTAGGATTCTCAGTCTACACAATATGTACATTTATTGGCGTTATATAACTGAGGGTTTTCATATCTCAGATAACAGAGCAAATTTATAACAGAGCTATTAAATAAAATTAAACATGCTGAACGCCAATCCAACGTTTTATAATGGTCTTGCTGTGCTGTATAGTAGAATGCTCATGCTGCACAATAAGGAAATTAAGTGGCGTTTTATATCTTGGTATTTTCATAGATCAGATAAAAGTGTAAATTTATAACAGAGTTATTAAATAAAATTAAACATGTCTAACACCAATCCAACTTTTACAATGGAATTTCTGTGCTATAAAGTAGGATTCTCAGTCTACACAATATGTACATTTATTGGCGTTATATAACTGAGGGTTTTCATATCTCAGATAACAGAGCAAATTTATAACAGAGCTATTAAATAAAATTAAACATGCTGAACGCCAATCCAACGTTTTATAATGGACTTGCTGTCCTGTATAGTAGAATGCTCATGCTACACAATAAGGAAATTTAGTGGCGTTATATATCTTGGTATTTTCATAGATCAGATAAAAGTGTAAATTTATAACAGAGTTATTAAATAAAATTAAACATGTCTAACACCAATCCAACTTTTACAATGGAATTTCTGTGCTATAAAGTAGGATTCTCAGTCTACACAATATGTACATTTATTGGCGTTATATAACTGAGGGTTTTCATATCTCAGATAACAGAGCAAATTTATAACAGAGCTATTAAATAAAATTAAACATGCTGAACGCCAATCCAACGTTTTATAATGGACTTGCTGTCCTGTATAGTAGAATTTATAAAAGTGTAAATTTATAACAGAGTTATTAAATAAAATTAAACATGTCTAACACCAATCCAACGTTTCACAATGGTCTTGCTGTGCTGTATAGTAGAATGCTCATGCTGCACAATAAGGAAATTAAGTGGCGTTTTATATCTTGGTATTTTCATAGATCAGATAAAAGTGTAAATTTATAACAGAGTTATTAAATAAAATTAAACATGTCTAACACCAATCCAACTTTTACAATGGAATTTCTGTGCTATAAAGTAGGATTCTCAGTCTACACAATATGTACATTTATTGGCGTTATATAACTGAGGGTTTTCATATCTCAGATAACAGAGCAAATTTATAACAGAGCTATTAAATAAAATTAAACATGCTGAACGCCAATCCAACGTTTTATAATGGACTTGCTGTCCTGTATAGTAGAATTTATAAAAGTGTAAATTTATAACAGAGTTATTAAATAAAATTAAACATGTCTAACACCAATCCAACGTTTCACAATGGTCTTGCTGTGCTGTATAGTAGAATGCTCATGCTGCACAATAAGGAAATTAAGTGGCGTTTTATATCTTGGTATTTTCATAGATCAGGTAAAAGTGTAAATTTATAACAGAGTTATTAAATAAAATTAAACATGCTGAACACCAATCCAACGTTTTGCAATGAATTTGCTGTGCTGTGAAGTAGGATTCTCAGGCTGCACAATATGTGAATTTATTGGCGTTATATATCTTGGTATTTTCATAGATCAGATAAAAGTGTAAATTTATAACAGAGTTATTAAATAAAATGAAACATGTCTAACAATAATCCAACTTTTACAATGGAATTGCTGTGCTATAAGGTAGGATTCTCAGTCTACACAATATGTAAATTTATTGGCGTTATATAACTGAGGGTTTTCATATCTCAGATAACAGAGCAAATTTATAACAGAGCTATTAAATAAAATTAAACATGCTGAACGCCAATCCAACGTTTTATAATGGACTTGCTGTCCTGTATAGTAGAATTTATAAAAGTGTAAATTTATAACAGAGTTATTAAATAAAATTAAACATGTCTAACACCAATCCAACGTTTCACAATGGTCTTGCTGTGCTGTATAGTAGAATGCTCATGCTGCACAATAAGGAAATTTAGTGGCGTTATATATCTTGGTATTTTCATAGATCAGATAAAAGTTTAAATTTATAACAGAGTTATTAAATAAAATTAAACATGTCTAACACCAATCCAACGTTTTACAATGAATTTGCTGTTCTGTGAAGTGGTATTCTCAGGCTACACAATATGTGAATTTATTGGCGTTATATAACTTGGGGTTTTCATAAATCAGCTAAAAGTGTAAATTTATAACAGATTTATTAAATAAAATTAAACATGCCGAACACCAATCCAACGTTTTGCAATGAATTTGCTGTGCTGTGAAGTCGGATTCTCAAGCTACATAGTATGGAAATTTATTGGCGTTATATAACTTGGGGTTTTCATAAATGAGATAACAGTGCAAATTTATATCAGAGTTATTAAATAAAATTAAACATGCCGAACACCAATCCAACGTTTTGCATTGGACTTGCTGTTCTGTAAAGTGGTATTCTCATTCTACACAATATGGAAATTTATTGGCGTTATATATATTGGTATTTTCATGGATCAGATAAAAGTGTAAATTTATAACAGATTTATTAAATAAAATTAAACATGCCGAATACCAATCCAACGTTTCACAATGGACTTGCTGTGCTGTGAAGTAGGATTCTCAGGCTACACAATATGTGAATTTATTGGCGTTATATAACTTGGGGTTTTCATAGATCAGGTAAAAGTGTAAATTTATAACAGAGCTATTAAACAAAATGAAATATGCCGAACACCAATCCAACGTTTTACAATGAATTTGCTGTTCTGTGAAGTGGTATTCTCAGTCTACACAATATGTAAATTTATTGGCGTTATATAACTTTGGGTTTTCATATCTCAGATAACAGAGCAAATTTATAACAGAGCTATTAAATGAAATGAAACATGCTGAACGCCAATCCAACGTTTTACAATGGACTTGCTGTGCTGTATAGTAGAATGCTCATGCTGCACAATAAGGAAATTTAGTGGCGTTATATATATCTTCGTGTTTTCATAGATCAGATAAAAGTGTAAATTTATAACAGAGTTATTAAATAAAATTAAACTTGTAACGACCACAATTCGTTACAATAAGATTTTAATATAAATAGTTGTAGATTAGACAAATAGATACACATATTTATATACATATTAGTTAAATATGAAGAGCAAAGCAAAACACGGAAATAATCAAACTTGCACTCGCGCTAACCATATGTACATACAAACATACCTACCGAACGACAAACAAAGCAAAACGAAACAGAAAGATTACAAACCGACAACGAAAACTAGAACTGGAATTAATATACAAAACCTGTTCCTTCCAAGTTAGCGTATGCAAATAAATACACACTACGAATACATAGCTACACATAAACACAAATATTTACATTTCCAGATCGAGTACAGAAAACCAGAGAGCATACATCTACCTACAGATATACAGACACAGGAACAAATAGCCATCAGCCGACGGACAAAATGTTGTTTCGAATGGAATTTGCCTTCGTTCACAGGTGATTCCATTGGAAATGTCTTAGAATTCGGGGATAGTTTATTTCGCTTGCCGCTTTTAACGAGCTTATTTGAACATTACAAAGGAGCCTTTGATCTGATGCACACTAATCGATTAGCACGCAACAGTAGACACCAAAGGTTCGAATTTTTGAGGTATCTTGGTGAACCCAAGAAGGCCTCGTGTAATAAATTGTATATTTAAGCGACCCATTGTGGCTCTTTATCTAAGCGACCCGTTGTGGCTCTTTATCTAAGCGACCCGTTGTGGCTCTTTATTTAAGCGACCCGTTGTGGCTCTTTATTCTAAGCGACCCGTTGTGGCTCTTTATCTAAGCGACCCGTTGTGGCTCTTTATCTAAGCGACCCGTTGTGGCTCTTTATTCTAAGCGACCCATTGTGGCTCTTTATCTAAGCGACCCGTTGTGGCTCTTTATTCTAAGCGACCCGTTGTGGCTCTTTATTTAAGCGACCCGTTGTGGCTCTTTATTTAAGCGACCCGTTGTGGCTCTTTATCTAAGCGACCCGTTGTGGCTCTTTATTCTAAGCGACCCATTGTGGCTCTTTATCTAAGCGACCCGTTGTGGCTCTTTATTCTAAGCGACCCATTGTAGCTCTATATATAAGCGACCCGTTGTGGCTCTTGTATTTTAAGCGACCCACTGTGGCTCTTTTATTCTAAGCGACCCGTGGTGGCTCTTGTATTTTAAGCGACCCACTGTTGGTCTTCTAGTACTAAATTATAAAAATTGTTAAGTAAATATAATAAATACGATACTCAACATTGCGTCCGAGGTGAACTCTCTGAGTCAGTGCTAGATTGGTGAAAACACCAATCGAACGAAATTCGGAAACGCAACTTGAACTATTATACGCAAGTGGTTACGAGATCCACTTGCCACGAACCCTGGGACGAGTGAGCTATTCCCGGCTGGAAAAGTAAAACTCGTCCTTACAAACTTGTCTAACAACGTTTTATAACGAATTTGCTGTGCTGTGAAGTTGGATTCTTAGGCTACATATTATGGAAATATATTGGCGTTATATAACTTGGGGTTTTCATAAATGAGATAACAGTGCAAATTTATAACAGAGCAATTAAATAAAATTAAACATGACGAACACCAAGCGAACGTTTTACAATAGACTTGCTGTGCTGTGAATTAGGATTCTTAGGCTGCACAATAAAGAAATTTAGTGGCGTTATATATCTTGGTATTTTCATAGATCAGATAAAAGTGTAAATTTATGACAGACTTATTAAATAAAATTAAACATGTCTAACAACATTTTACAACGAATTTGCTGTGTTGTGAAGTCGGATTCTTAGGCTACATGGTATGGAAATTTATTGGCGTTTTATAACTTTGGGTTTTCATAAATAAGATAACAGTGTAAATTTATAACAGAGGTATTAAATAAAATTAAACATGCTGAACGCCAATCCAACGTTTTACAATAGACTTGCTGTGCTGTGAAATAGGATTCTCAGGCTACACAATATGGACATTTAATGGCGTTGTATATCTTGATGTTTTCATAGATCAGATAAAAGTATAAATTTATAACAGAGTTTTTAAAAAAAATCAAACATGCCGAACGCCAATCCAACGTTTTACAATAGACTTGCTGTGCTGTGAAGTAGGATTCTCAGGCTACACAATATGGAAATTTAATGGCTTTATATATCTTGATGTTTTCATAGATCAGATAAAAGTGTAAATTTATAACAGAGTTATTAAATAAAATTAAATATGACGAACACCTATAAAGCGTTTTACAACGAAATTGCTGTGCTTTGAAGTAGGACTGCCATGCTACACAATATGTAAATTTATTGGCGTTTTATAACTTGGTGTTTTCATAGAGCAGATAACTGGCGTGAAGTTGGCAACGGATGAATTCGCTTGTTTACAAAGTTAACAGAGCTCTGTTAATAACAGCGGCGAGTAATGTTAATAGCAGATAATTAACAGAATATATCACTGTTCGTATCATTTCAACAGAGCAATAGCAGAAAATTAACCCGATATTTAGTTTTAACTAACAGATGGCGCGATACTTAACATAAAAATATTAGTGTGTAACCCTATTACACAACACAATATGGTTGCTACTGTTAGCTGTTATGATACTTAATTTTATCTGCATTCTTTTTTACATTTTTTCAATTATGAAATGAGCAAGATAGCTATAGTTTGAGAGACAGGTATAGCGTGTTATACATGAAGGATCTGTCAAAAACTCATTTATAATTCATACCATATCAGCTAGCAAAACAATAACAAGCAATATGATCTGTTGGATGTAAAAAAATGAAAATGCAAAAATGAACCATAATTAAAAAGTCGGTTTCTTTTTTATATTTCAAAATTTATCATTTTTGTAATTTAATATGTTAATATAATACGAAACCATACAGAAATTAAACAAAAACTAACCACAACAAAAAAAGGAATCTAATCGCTTTCGCACAGCTGCTCTATTCCCTTTTGTTTTACTTTTGGCCATATCGTTTATTCATATCAGTGAAATGAATATTTTCTAAAAACTCCAAATGAGAATAATTTTTGATCAAACCCACTCTGTGTTGTAACATAGCCTCCTGTCAAGGACCAAACAAAATTTCATTCAAATCGTATGTTACAGTTCTCTGCACTTTGGACGAGAAGTTTACCCTATTCCGCTGTTAACATTCAGCGAAATGAATATTTTCTAAAAACTCCAAATGAGAATAATTTTTGATCAAACCCACTCTGGGTTGTAACATAGCCTCCTGTCAAGGACCAAACAAAATTTCATTCAAATCGTATGTTACAGTTCTCTGCAATTTGGACGAGAAGTTTACCCTATTCCGCTGTTAACATTCAGCGAAATGAATATTTTCTAAAAACTCCAAATGAGAATAATTTTTGATCAAACCCACTCTGGGTTGTAATATAGCCTCCTGTCAAGGACCAAACAAAATTTCATTCAAATCGTATGTTACAGTTCTCTGCAATTTGGACGAGAAGTTTACCCTATTCCGCTGTTAACATTCAGCGAAATTAATATTTTCTAAAAACTGCAAATGAGAATAATTTTTGATCAAACCCACTCTGGGTTGTAACATAGCCTCCTGTCAAGGACCAAACAAAATTTCATTCAAATCGTATGTTACAGTTCTCTGCAATTTGGACGAGAAGTTTACCCTATTCCGCTGTTAACATTCAGCGAAATGAATATTTTCTAAAAACTCCAAATGAGAATAATTTTTGATCAAGCCCACTCTGGGTTGTAACATAGCCTCCTATCAAGGACCAAACAAAATTTCATTCAAATCGTATGTTACAGTTCTCTGCAATTTGGACGAGAAGTTTACCCTATTCCGCTGTTAACATTCAGCGAAATGAATATTTTCTAAAAACTCCAAATGAGAATAATTTTTGATCAAGCCCACTCTGGGTTGTAACATAGCCTCCTGTCAAGGACCAAACAAAATTTCATTCAAATCGTATGTTACAGTTCTCTGCAATTTGGAAGTTTACCCTATTCCGCTGTTAACATTCAGCGAAATGAATTTTTTTTTTTAAAAACTCCAAATGAGAATAATTTTTGATCAAACCCACTCTGGGTTGTAACATAGCCTCCTGTCAAGGACCTGTTGTATGTCGCATAGGTTCCAATTTCACGGAACTAGAATATTCAAGTTTAACATAATTAAAACATTAAAACAAACAGCATTAAACATAATTAGTCCAAGGCCACGATCGACTCAAATAGCGGAACAGTCAAAGCAAGTCAAGTTCAAGCCAGCCGTTGAAATGCAAGCGCAGCACTTTTGCTTCGCTTCATTCGGTCAACGGCCGCTGTTAAAACAAACGAAACGAATGACTAACTATGTTAACTTCGAATTACTGAACAATGTAAGCAATTCAAAGTTACACAAGTAAGAATACTTTTAGGCAGAAGTTTTGAGCTTTAAGCTTTTATTAAAACGAAAACGTAACTAAAGAAAATTGCAACGCGGAAGACAAGAGCTCTACTTAGAAAAGTAGAACACGCGGTTGCGGAATTAATATCGATGAAATATTAATTTCGCGAATTAAGAATTTTTGAGATTGCGACATCTGAATCACTGACCCACTTCAGCGCCGTCAAGAGACGACGCCGAAGTTAATGTATAATGGTAAGATTGATTTCAGAAAACAGAAGTGAAGTAGATTTTAAAGTGACCGGTGCTCGGTCTAGTGGAAAAGAAAACAAGAGTTAATAAAGTTAGTTTAAATTAAAGTCCAACGCTAGTGTTTCAATTACAGAGGACCTTTATTCGCCACAGGAGTCGCAACCCAGGGGAACACAACAATTTGGCGCAGCCGGTTTTCACGAGCCAAGGACCGCAACGGAAAGGACATAGCAGAAGAATTACGGTACGTATAGTGAATAAATAAAAAGAAATTGCAAGTGCAAATTGCAATCCTCGCGAGGCTTGATTTGGAGCCAAGTAAAGGAGTGCCAGCGTCAAGCAAGGCACCCTTGTCTGTCCAATGGCGTTCCACGCCGGGCAAAATCTTTACTGAGGTCGCCCCTTTCGCTCGGGAATTTTTTCCACACTCGTTTTCAAGTTTTTAAAAAAAAAAGAGTGAAAAAAAGGGTTTTTGAAAAGTTTTATGGTGAGATATCCTCTTGTCGTGAAAGGATGCACCAATAAAATAAAAGAAAAATTTTGTTTTTGATTAAAACAGAAATTAAATAACGTGAATCGAAGTCACAATAGTATGCAAAAGAAAGATTAATATAATTAACTCCGAATGCGTTGAACTTATTGAGTAGCCATAGGCAAAGATCATTTCATTGAATATAGGGATATTTAAGCAATTTTACATTTCACGAAGTAATTTAGTGTGGGATTTTCAACCATAGATGGAAGAATACATACCAGGGAAAATAGACGAAAACGCACCAAAGTACTTTCCAGAAACAATTAAGAAACACGGCCCCGTTAGGATAACGTTGGAGGAATACAACGAACGACAGGCGAGGAAAAAGGAGGAAGCCGCGTGTTTCATTCCAAACACTACAACAGCAATCAAGAAGAAACGCCGAGGAGGAAAATTAGTTAAGGATCGGAAGAGGCTCGCGCACCTTAGAGCCTTGATTTCGGAAAAGGAGACTTCCATCCCTTGGGAAGAAGCAAACAGAATTTGGCAGGAAATTTATAATAAGAAAAAAGAAATATCAAATAGGAAGAAGTAAAAATAAATTGCCTTAATTAAAATTTTAAACTGAGTTTTAATATCAGCTGAATAACACAAACACTTCGACCGAAACAGAAGCTCAATTTTTTATACGAACTTTTTAAAATCTGAGTCAGCAATTTAATTTAGCAATTAACCGCGGCTAAACGAAGAAGCGCAGTCGCTTCACTCCCGATTCTAATTGCATGCCAAAATATATTAACAAAAAAAAAAAAAATACAGTAGGTAAACAATTGTTGACGAGTGTTTAACACGCGCGAACAGGTGCTAAAAATTGAAATGCAATATGATAGCTAGCGCTGAGAAATAAAATTTTAATTGCTTGGGAAAATTCAGTTATTCAGAAAAAAAGTGGTTGAGAAAATTTAATTGGGATTAAGGAATAAAACAATTTTTACTATTGACGTCACAACATTGTTAAGGGAAAATAAAGATATTTGATAATTATTGATTTCACGCGAGAATCAATGAATTAATGGCAGAGTCGTTACAAACACAGATTAGGTTACAAAGAGAACACGAAGAAGTCGAAAGGCAGCTAGGAGAACTAAATACGAAACTTTGGGTGACTTCGAAGAACACTGTGGTGAACAAGGAACAGTTAGAATTAATAAAAACTAAAATAAGTGGATTGGGTAAACTGACAAGCGTAGAAAAAGCCGACGCTATATTAGAAGAGTTACTATTATTCATTAAAAATATAATACAGAATAAAGATAAACAAGTAGAAGAGTGGAAAACAGAATTTGTAACATTAAAAAAACATTACGATAATAGCCTAGTAGACAAGGAGTTTCAGAACGGCATAAAAAGACACTTAGAGCAAGAAAATAACACGTTAACGGACTTACTAAACAAACTGGGTGTAACGAACGAAACCTTAGACAAAATATTATTGCAATCTCCAGAGAAGTCAAGAGAAGATTTAGTTGCATTGGAAAAGACAGCCCAGTTAGTACAAAAAAAGTACAGGAGTTACAAGACCAAAACTAAATTTTATGTCAACAGATTAGCAAACGAACAAGAACTCGGGCGTAAAAAAGCAACTTCGACTATAATTAGACCAGCGAAAATAAACATTGGTTCACCTGCTCAGGTCCCTCATTCAAATTTGATTTGCGAAATGGGCATCGCAGAAATAGCTAAAATTACCAACAACTTGGTACCCTTGTTTTCGGGGACGCCATCACCTGATTTGCGTGGTGAGGTATATAAATTCATACAAGGGTGCGAGTTAGCATCTAGGGAAATGACAACAAGCAATGTGAAAGATTACATAGACTGCATTAAACAACGATTACACGGAGACGCTTTCGATTTAGTTAGGTCACAAACATTTTCTAGTTTAGACGAGCTATATTTGACAATTAAGCGCGCTTATTTACCGTCGGTGTCTATCGATTCAGTAATAGTGGCCATACAAAATTGTAACCAGCACTTGAGCGAAGATATCAGGCAATTCGGCAGGCGATTAAATACACTTAAGACGCAAGCGACCGAGATAGTGAAGAATTTCTACAATAATCAAGGCGATAGCGCATTGTTAAACATGGTGGAATCTACAACGAAAAAGGCTTTTAAAACTGGTTTAAAGGACGCAACGCTGAGAGTACACATGTTAAACGTTGCTGGGAAAACAATTGAGGAAATGATAGAAATTGCAATGGATACGTTCGAAACAATACAAAGAAGCAATGCACTGCACACGAGTTCATTAAGCGTTAACATGTCATCAACGGTACCCGAAGTGTTTCCAACAAGAATTTCACCATCACACAACGATCGATGGCAAACGAATTCTACGTTGCGGGAAGTACATAACAATAGTAAGAAGCCCATAGGATTGCGGGACAAAGTAAAATGCTCTTTTTGTGATAAACAAGGACATACAAAGGACGAGTGTTATCTCAGAAAAAACACTCCGTATTGTAGAGAGTGTTGTAAATACGGCCACGAGGCAAATAATAATTGTAGAGGCCGTTTGATAACAAGTAATTACCAAACAAACTCGGGTAATCCATTCAGAAGAGATAATTACCAACAGCAAAGGCAACCACACCTACGAAACAACAATAGCAGTTACAGGCAGGATGGTAACGGAGGACAACGCCAGCCACAAGCTAATAAATTTAGAAACAATGCAGTGGTAAACGGAACAAGACCCAAAAATTTGGCATGTCATTGGTGTAATCAACCAGGACATTTTTTGAAAGACTGCCAAGCTAAGAGGAACTGGGAAACGTTTCAGGGAAACCGACAAGGGCCCAGACAAGGCCAATAAGCTGGAAACCCAAAAATTTAAGTAACTCGAAGCCAAATGGAGTTGTAACAGTTAATCCGACATCAAAAGTGATTGTGGAAACGTTGCCGACTTCTAAGTGTATTAATGAAAGCAGCATTCAAATTATAAATAATGAAGTACGAAGTTCAAAACGAAATTGTACGGTCGAAGAAATATTTGTAACATCAGCGATAACAGGTGAAAAAGTCATCCAACTCGGAACACAATTGGTAATGATATTGTTGCTAATTGTAATAATAAACTGTGTTGCATACAAAGGCAGATAATAGACTGAATTTATTTAAGTAGAATATAAAAGAAAGTTACACTTACAATGCCATAGATGGCAGCACTATGCTTATATTGTAGATATTATTACAACACCTCCACTATATCTAGCAATATAAATGCATTTGCTATTAAGTCATTTGCACACCTAATTTATCCATAAACTTATAATGCTTAATGGAACATAGACTTTTACTGAACAAATCAGCAGGCATTTCAGCTGTTGGTAAATATCTAATATTCACAATATTATTTGATACACATTCTCTACAAAAGTGATATTTAATATCAATATATTTGGTTCTCTTGTGAAAAATTGGATTTACAGTTAATTTTATCGCACTCTGATTATCATTGAAAAGGTCAATAGTGTACATATTTTGTGTTATTTCATATTGCAAATTTCGCAAATAAACTGCTTCTTTACAAGCTTCGGTAATAGCCATGTATTCAGCTTCACTACCGGATAAAGCGACAGTTTTTTGTTTTTTTGTTTCCCAAGATATTACACAACCAGATAAAGTGAAACAAATCCCAGTGTATGATTTTCTATCAATAATGTTTCCGCCCCAATCAGCATCCACGAAACCTTCTAGTATTGAGCTTCTATCAGCAGAATACTTCAAACCATAATCTCTTGTACATTTTAAATATCTTAACAATCGCTTTACATATGTACAATGTTCTTTAGAATGACAATCATTGAATTGACTTAAAAAGCTAACTGCATATGCGATATCCGGCCTAGTTAAAACCATTAAATACATAAGACATCCAATTATTTGCTGATATGGAAAATTATTTACATTATTATACACATTATTAGATGAATTCAACTTAATTTCCATTGGTGTCTGAATAGGTTTACATTGGCTCATATTAAATTTATGTAATAGCTGATCAATATAATCTCTCTGACTTAATGTTATTGTTCGTTTAGATTTGTTAACAGTAATGTTTACACCAAGACATTTCTTTATTTCACCTAAATTTTTAATCTTGAATTGGCTAGCTAATACTTGCTTTAAGTTTTCAGTTTCATTAATATTATTTGAAAAAATAAAGAAATCGTCTACGAACAATGTGATACTAGTCTTCAACTGATTCTGTATTTTTGTATACATACATGGTTCGATTTTAGATCTAGCATATCCTATGTTTAATAAACATTCATCTACCTTCTTGTACCATACTCTTGAGGAATGTTTAAGACCATAAATAGCCTTTTTTAATTTAAGTACTTGACCTTTTTGTGTTCTTTCCGAAAAACCTTTTGCTATTTGCATATAAATGGTTTCCTCAAGAGTGCCATTCAAGAAAGCAGTTGTCACATCAAGATGCGTTGTATTAAAACCTTGTTGTACAGATAATGCAAAAAGTAGCCTCAAAGTTGTATGTCTCACCACGGGAGAAAAAGTTTCTGTAAAGTCCATACCTTCGACTTGCGAAAAACCTTTTGCCACTAAACGTGCACGAAAACGGACTTTATTTTCACTGTCATACTTCTTGCGTAGCACCCATTTGCACTGTACAACTCTACCATCTTCAGGAGCGTCACATAACTCCCACGCATCATTATCTTTAAAACATTGTAACTCATCTCTCACAGCCGACTCCCAGTGCTTCTTTTCTGTTCCATTTAAAGCTTCATGGAGAGACAATTCAGCTGCATCATGTAATGTTTCACCGCCGACGCAGAGGTTTGACCACCCATATCTCTCTGGAGTCTTCCTTAAGCGTTTGGGTCGGCCTTGCCGGATTTCGTTCTCGTCATCCTTCGGTGTGCTGCATGCATCTTCATAATCGCTGGGAACATATGTCTCATCATGATTTTGAAATCTATCTGTCAAATTTTCAGAGCTATTTTGGCTTGACGTTGATCCAGATTCTTGTTGTTGTGTATCATCGGATTTCTCACTATCCTCCACTGAATCAATATTCTGACCTTGTGCTTCAATTGACGTTGATATAGTTTCTTGTTGTTGTGTATCATCGGATTTCTCACTATCCTCCACTGAATCAATATTCTGACCTTGTGCTTCAATGAGGTTTTCAGATTTTGATTCCTTCTCGATGATGATCACATCTCTGCTAGTGGACACATTTTTTGTTTCGGGGTTGTAGACTCTATACCCCTTTATATTGTCTGGGTATCCAATGAGTATACATTTGGTTGTTTTCTTGTCCCACTTCTTTCTTTTTTCTTTAGGTACATGAACCATCACAGTCCTTCCGAAGATTCTGATATGAGAAATATCCGGTTTTGAGCCTGTCCACAATTCATATGGAGTTCTATTATCCAACGCAGCTGCCACAATTCGATTCTGCAGGTAGACTGCCGTATTGATAGCTTCTCCCCAGAACTTCTTTTCCAATTTTGCATCAAAAAGTAGACACCTTGCTTTTTCTACGATCGTACGATTGAATCGTTCACACAATCCATTTTGTTGTGGAGTGTATGGATTGCTTTTCTGGTGAATCACGCCAGCTCTGTTCAGAAAATCTTCAAATTCTTTATTACAATACTCTAGCCCGTTATCACTTCTTATTGCTTTAATTGTTGTCTTTGTTTGATTTTCTACTTGTGCTTTAAAAATTTTGAAGTATTTTAAAGCCTCATTTTTGTGCTTCAAAAAATAAACAAATGCCATACGACTATGATCATCAACAAATAACAAGAAGTATCTCGAACCACCTAGAGACATATTCTCCATAGGTCCACAAATGTCTGTATGCACAATATCTAGTAGACTATTGCTTCGCTGGCTAGTGCTTTTAAACGGTAATCTGCACTGTTTCCCTTCGCAGCATGTTCTACACGAGGACTTGCTTATATCGACTTTTTTATCAAGTGGCATGCCCTGTACAGCGTTCTTCATCTTATTTAAATAATCTTTATTGACGTGTCCTAATCTGCGATGCCATGTTATTACTGACACAACTGATGCTGCTAAACATTCTTGTTTTAACAAATTCACTTTATATACTCCGTTGACCAACACTGCCGTAGCAACCAACTTATTTTTTTGATTAAATACTAAACAGCCTTCTTCTGTGAAAGAGACACTGTTGCCTTTCATAATCAGCTGACTAACAGATAATAAGTTTGTGGTTATGCTTGGTACACAAAACACGTTTTCGACTATAATATCGTATTCACAGTCGTCTGTTGTTGTTGTAATTTTGACATCGCCAGAACATAATACCGACACCTTTTCACTATTTGCAACAACAATTTCTTTATTTTGTTCGTACTTTGCATTCATAACCCAGCCTTCATTTGCTGTTAGGTGTACACTCGCGCCCGAATCGATATACCATTCATCTTTGGAGAAATTTCCATTCAGGAACACTGCGCTAAAAGCATTCGACAGCATTCGATTCTTATTTTTCTGATTTGACGAGCTGTTTTCGTTATTTGTACACTGGTTTTTATAATGTCCGATCTGTTTACATCGATAACATTTTATCTGCTTGACGTTTGAATTTGACAAGCCACTGCTGCCTTTATCATTTTTCATTATAGACAAATTTGTATTTTGTTTGCCCTTGAACTTAGAACGGAAAGCAAAAGCACCATTAATTTGACTCTCGTCATGACTTGCTATATCCATGTCCAACAATTTTGTTTTGATGGAATCTGCCGTTATTGGGATCCCGGAATGCTCGATTGCCATAACCATGGGCGAGAAATGATCAGGTAAACCTGCTAATAGCAACGATCCTGTCCACTGGTCATTGATCTCAAAACCTGTTCCACTGAGTTTCTGTGCTGTATCAATTATCTGCGTCACGTAGTTTGTCATTGAGCTGCAACTCTCTCGCCGGATCGAAATCAAATTCCTTAGTAGACTAATTCTTCGTGAAAATCCGTTGTCGTCAAAAAGTTGTTTTAGCTTTTCCCATAATTCTTTCGAAGTTGTTACGTTTTTCACGTGTACATATAAAGACGGGTCGATTGTCATAATTAGTTTCGCTTTGGTTTTTTTATCATCTTCAGCTTTTATATCTTTTCCGTCTTCTGGCTTAACGTGATGCCTCGTGCCTTCGAGGATTAGGAAATTCTCTGCCGCAAAACACCATTCGCTGTAATTATCGCGTCCCGATAGCTTGGGAACGTTGACAAGATAGTTTGTCGACATTTTAAATTGCGATAATAATTCTGAATTCGTCTTTTTAACACTTACAAATCTGCAAAAACTGGCTAAAAAATTAATTCGCGAAAAAATGTGAGCGAGCGGCCCATAACCTGTAATAATAAACTGTGTTGCATACAAAGGCAGATAATAGACTGAATTTATTTAAGTAGAATATAAAAGAAAGTTACACTTACAATGCCATAGATGGCAGCACTATGCTTATATTGTAGATATTATTACAACAGCTAGTGTGTTCGTCAATCTCAGAAGGCATTTCGATAGGTTATAAACATTGTAAACTAATGAAGGAAAAATGTAATGGATTAGAATATATGACACATATAAAAAATATCGCAAGAAATACAGTGCTAAAACTGATGGAAGCTAAAGATACGGTTATTTTGAAATGCTTGAAGCAAAGCAAATTCCAAAACCTTCCGTGGTTAACATGTAATCATCTCGACAACAGCATGGTGTCTAAGATACCTCAATGCAAGTTAAATTATGTGTTCATTGAATTACCCTGTAAAGAGGCTAAAAATGAAAAACTCACTTTACTTGTGGATACGGGAGCAGACACGAGCTTAGTGAAAGAGAATGCGTTGAAACCAAGACCAGTTCTAAATGAATCCGATAAAAAGGAACTGAGTGGAGCATTCGGTGGACGAATCGCCACAAGAGCGTCTATATTATATATCATAATACGGTTGAAGACTTAAGCTTCAAGTTGCATACAGTGCGGCTTGAAGAAGGTGTACCAGCGGACGGGATTTTAGGAAGAGATAATCTATGGAACAAAACTATTATTAACACGCTCAAAAAGAATTTGACATTTTTTAACAGCAGCAAGCAGTTCGTTACGAAATTACCATTTAAAAGCTTAGAGGATGGTAATACTCAAGTCATTAACACCATAATAGTAAATGCAAGAACTGTCAGGTTAACTAAATTAAAAGTTAAAACTAACCTAAAAACTGTTGTGATTTACAAACAGGGAATTGCTCCAGGAATATACCTAGGAGAAACACTAACAAATGTGAAAGATGGCAAAGTAAGAGTTCCAATTTTAAACTCGACGTCAAAAGATTTCAATCTCAATGACAACTTTTCGCCGAAGTTTAGTGATTTCAATAAATATAATATAAATGAAACATCATGTGTTTCCGAAAGTTCGATCAACAATATAGTTAGTGTAAACAAAACTCAACGAATCAATAAATTAAAGAAAGAATTAGATTTAGATCCATCATTAAATAGCGAGGAAAGGGAATCCATTACAAAACTATGCTCGGCATACAACGACATATTTCTGTTGGAAGGAGATAAATTAACTTTTACACCAGTTTTAACACATAAAATTTTAACAAAAACAGATCAACCGCAGATTAACCAAAAACAATATCGCATTCCGCATACGAATAAGGAAGAAATAAATAGGCAGATACAAAAACTGTTAGAAGAGGGTTTAATATCTCCAAGCGTGTCTCCATGGAATTCACCATTGCTATTAGTTCCAAAAAAGAGTGGCAAAGATGGTGAGAAAAAATGTCGATTGGTAATCCATTACAGGAAATTAAACGAAGCCACGATTAAGCAGGTTTTCCCATTACCACGAATAGACGAAATATTAGACCAGTTAGGGAACAGTCGTTATTTTTCAACATTGGATTTGGCTAGTGGTTATCATCAAGTACTGATGAACAAAAAACATAAACAGAAAACGGCATTTAGTTCGGCGCTGGGACATTTTGAGTTCAATAGAATGCCATTCGGTTTAACAGGAGCTCCAGCAACATTCCAACGATTAATGAATCATATTGTCACAGGACTGCAGGGAATTGACTGTTTTGTTTATTTAGATGACATTGTAATATATGGAAGCAACTTAATGCAACATGAAATACGATTACAGAAAGTTTTCGATGTAATAAGAAAGAATTGCTTAAAACTCAATATAGGAAAGTGTCAATTTCTGCGACGAGAGGTCGTTTACTTAGGACATAAATGCTCAGAAAAAGGAGCCTTACCTGACCCAAGCAAGGTAAAATGCGTTAAAGACATTCCACCACCGAAAAACAAGAAGGAGGTGCAAACATTCCTAGGTTTAATAAATTACTACAGAAAATTTATAAAGGATACGGCTAAAAAAGCGTTGCCAATAAACAAATTGCTACGGAAAAACGCAAAATTTGTTTGGTCAGGCAGCTGCCAACAAGCTTTTGAGCTATTAAAAGAAGCAGTTGTGACACCACCAGTGCTAGCATATCCGGATTTTTCAAAAGAATTTCTTCTAACTACCGACGCGAGTAATGAAGCGTTAGGTGCAGTATTGTCGCAAGGTAAAATAGGCGAAGATAGACCGATAGCTTTTGCTAGTAGGGCATTAAGCGACACAGAACAAAGATATTCCACGATAGAAACGGAATTTCTAGCAATAGTGTGGGCAACACGAAAATTCAGGGCTTATCTTTTAGGTAGACATTTCAAAATTTTAACAGATCATCAACCGCTAAGAGGCATAGCCAATTTAAAAGATCAAACTTCAAGGTTAGCTAGATTTAGGCACAAACTGTCAGAATACGATTTCGAAATTTTATTCAAACCGGGAAAAAACAATCTCAATGCGGACGCACTAAGCAGAATACCGCAAAATAAAATAGTAGCAGTTGAAACACGTTCACAGCGTAAGAATAAGCAGAACCAAAAGACCGACAACAAAGTCCCAACTCAAAATAGCGAATCAGTTGAACCCGATAGTGATGGCCCAGTTAACGTCAATAATACAATTTTGTTAACAGACCCCAAAGAAATAGAAACCGTTATAAAAGACTTCCACAATAATCCCTTAGGAGGTCACCAAGGCGCTGGAAGACTTACCTTCGAATTAGACAGGAATATAGGTGGCCAGGCATGCAAAAGCAAATAAATGAATATGTTAAAACTTGTCCGAAATGCCAAATTAACAAAAGTTCAAAATTAACAAAAATGCCAATGGTTTTAACTGATACACCAGTGCGGCCATTCGACAAAGTGTATATGGACATTGTAGGAATTTTGCCAGAAACCGTGTCCGGCAACAAATACATTTTAACGTTTCAAGACGATTTTTCTAAATTCATGGCATGTAAGGCTATACCGGACGCCGAAGCTAGTACTGTAGCGAGAGGATTCTACGACGAGGTAATTACACGTTACGGAATACCGAAAGTTATGGTGACTGATAACGGCACAAATTTTGTTTCTAAACTATTTTCGGACACATGCAAATTTTTAGGCATCAAAAAGGTACACATAACACCATATCACCCACAAGCAAACGGTTCATTAGAGCGTAGCCACCGACCTTTAGCTGAATACTTACGTAGTTTCGCTAAAGAAGATGGTTCAAATTGGGACCAATGGTTAACTGCAGCAATGTACGTTCACAATCATACACCGCATATAACGACAAAGCAAACACCTTTTAGAACGTTATTCGGGTTTGATATAGAAATGCCGACAAACTTAAAAAGAAAATGTAGCCCAATTTATAATGCAGAAGATCCAAACAAAGTACTAAAATTTCAAATTCAGAGAGCGCATGAGTTAGTTAAGAAAAACCAAGATAAGGCAAAAATAGTAGCTAAGCAACAATACGACAATTAGTTAAAAATAATGCAATATAAAGTAGGTGATAAGGTATTACTTAAAAACCAAACTAGGAAAAATAAATTTTCTCCAATATGGATAGGACCATATAAAGTAGTAAACATTAAAAATCCAATTACAACAATGATAAAAATTAAAGGGAAAGAGAAGCCCTACCATAACAATTTACTTAAATTATATAACAACAATTAAACGAGCGTAAAACATATCAATAATAATTAACTATAAACAAAAATAATAAATAAGTTTAAATAACTATATATATAGGGGGAAATTAACAAAGGAAAACAAAAGGGGAAAATATATACAGTATGTCAATATGCACATTTCCAGTTTCTTAGCTATCTATACATTGAAAATAGATAATCGTAAGAAGCTGAAAGTGCTGTTGCACAAAGGTAATGGATTTTATTAAATAGGATACACTTCCAATTTCTTAGGGATCTATACATTAATTATAGACCGTCGTGGGAAAATGAAAGTGTTTACCTATGAACTTGCATTGACACAACCTCAATGTTTGTTTTTAGTTTCCAGGCAATATATTTATTAAAGCCAAAGTATGGAAAGTTTGATGAAGTTATAATTTGAAAGAACAACTAATGCAAATTGCATTTGCATTTACTTACTTGTGTTAAACAAATAAATGCACATGCAATGAAAACTTAAATTATTGAACAGCGAGAACAAAACACAGAAAAATTGTTTTTGCAATTATTTAATTAATAAATGCACAATCAATATAAGAAAAAGAAAAGAACAAAAAAAACAGAAGTAATATATATACCCCGGTTAAGTAGATATAAGTTCAAAAATGATATAAGAATATATATATAAATTTGGAAATTATATTTATAGAAAGATTATACATTAAATTACAATTATACGAATACATAGATATTTAATTATAGTACATGACAAGTAGAAACATAGATATACATACACATAAGAAAGAACACACATAATTGAAACCTAGATACCAACTAGATACGTAATTAGCTAACAATACCTAATAAGTACACTTAAGGGAAGTAATAAGCAGGCACAAAACTAAAAATTTTGTCAATATTTGTTAAAGTATAAGCAAAACATTAAATAATGCATTCACATGCATACAGTAATTAAGAACATAAAAAAAAAATTTAAAGGCAGTAATTTCTATGAAACAGTTTAAGTGCACTAACACAACTATCTTAATTATTTAACAAAAACCATAAAAAGTTATTGTACAAATAGGAAGTGTCAGTTAAAAAGTTAAGCCTAAGAATTGTTAAATTGAATGAAGCAAATTGTAAATTGTCAACTTGACCAGC
Organism: Thecophora atra; assembly: GCA_937620795.1. Lineage (NCBI taxonomy): Eukaryota > Metazoa > Arthropoda > Insecta > Diptera > Conopidae > Thecophora > Thecophora atra. Next base: position 46,889,972 of record OW569398.1, read on the forward strand.
AACTCAGCGCTGAAACGAAGATTTTCATGTCCAGCTGATAACACGAGAGCAACAAGTACAACAAACGAGCAGCTACAACAACACCAGGCTAGCAGCTACTTCAAAGGGGGGAAGGGTAGCTGTATCAACAGAATGAATACAGCGCAACAGTTCAGCTACAGCGAAACAGCAACAGAACGACAAAGCCAAATATACGAAGACGCGATTATAGTTTTACGCGACCGAACGATGATGATAGATAACATTTGATGCATGAAGTCAGATGGTTTCGAGAATCCAAGAAACATAGCGACAATCTGGGACAAAGGGGTTTCGCCGATGTATTATCGTGGGAAATTCCGTTCAAAGCAATAAAAAAATCGATGAATCAATCAATAAAAAAATGAATGGTTAAATTTTTACAAGAAACAGACGCTGTTTGGCGATTCTTGTCGTGGAAACACTTGTTTCGTACCAACAATAAAGCGCGTGTTTCGCTAGAGGCCATTCCACGAAGTGTTGCCATTTAATCCAGAGAAATTACTATATCGCAGCTACCCTACAACCAGCAGCAGAACTTCCAAAGATTCCACTACCCACAGTCAATCCGTGCGATGATCGACATCATCAATCAAGACCCTCCCGATGCAGGTAATCGGCCAAGAAATCAGGGAGCAACCAAACAAAACAACATTTGATCCATCTCTACGTACAACGAAATCAGCAACCGCAATGCTGATTTGCAGCAATGCTAAACAAGAACAAAATATACACAATTGTTAAAACCTTAATTTGTAAAATCAAAACAAAAGATCCAAAATTTTAGAAACCACAATAATGAAGCAATAGAATTATCGCATTAATATTTGACGAAATGTAAAACTTCATGTTATTAATTATACGGTTAAAATGCGTTACAATGTCAACATAACGTTATAGAAACTAGAAACACTAAACTAAGCTATTTATACATACATATGTACATACATGAAAAATTTACCATCGCTTCACGATAATAAATTTTTCTTCCGGTAGGGGTGAGGGATGTTGTATGTCGCATAGGTTCCAATTTCACGGAACTAGAATATTCAAGTTTAACATAATTAAAACATTAAAACAAACAGCATTAAACATAATTAGTCCAAGGCCACGATCGACTCAAATAGCTGAACAGTCAAAGCAAGTCAAGTTCAAGCCAGCTGTTGAAATGCAAGCGCAGCACTTTTGCTTCGCTTCATTCGGTCAACGGCCGCTGTTAAAACAAACGAAACGAATGACTAACTATGTTAACTTCGAATTACTGAACAATGTAAGCAATTCAAAGTTACACAAGTAAGAATACTTTTAGGCAGAAGTTTTGAGCTTTAAGCTTTTATTAAAACGAAAACGTAACTAAAGAAAATTGCAACGCGGAAGACAAGAGCTCTACTTAGAAAAGTAGAACACGCGGTTGCGGAATTAATATCGATGAAATATTAATTTCGCGAATTAAGAATTTTTGAGATTGCGACATACGAATCACTGACCCACTTCAGCGCCGTCAAGAGTCATGTGTAATGGTAAGATTGATTTGAGAAACAGCTAGTGTTTCAATTACAGAGGACCTTTATTCGCCACAGGAGTCGCAACCCAGGGGAACACAACAGACCAAACTAAATTTCATTCAAATCGTATGTTACAGTTCTCTGCAATTTGGACGAGAAGTTTACCCTATTCCGCTGTTAACATTCAGCGAAATGAATATTTTCTAAAAACTCCAAATGAGAATAATTTTTGATCAAACCCACTCTGGGTTGTAATATAGCCTCCTGAAATGTTATTAGTTAGACAATTAAAAAACTTGCTCCATTTATGAGCTAGCAGAAGTAATGCACTATATATAGATTGAGGTAAAAAAAAGGATAGTTGGCAACAGAATTTGCGGATGCAGTTTCCACACCACCCAATGGGGTATGCATAATTGGCGCGTTACCGATTTTTTTTGTGGGTGTTCGGTTCCCCTTGAGGCCTATTATCACCCATAAAACCTAATAAAGGATTTAGAAAATTTGCATATGCTTGTGTACTTTTTTTAAAAAATTAGAAGTTTGGCATGTGGTTATGTACTTTACTGTGTCAGCTGTTTTTGGTTTCTTTTGTTATTACTTTTTTATTTTAATAGAAAATTAAAAAATTGGCATATGCTTATTACTTTACTGTATGAACTATTTTTAGTTTCTTTCGTTTTTAGTCTTTAATTTTATTAGAAAATATATAATTTGCATATGCTTGTGTACTTTTTTGGTTCAGGTATTTTTATTTTCTACTTTATTAAAAAATTAGGAGTTTGTCATATGCTTATTTACTTTACTGTATCAGCTGCTTTCAATTCTTTTGTTTTTAGTTTTGTATTTTATTAGAAAATTATAAAATTGGCATATGCCTATTACTTTACTCTTTGAAATATTTTTAGTTTCTTTTGTTTTTAGTTTTTAATTGTATTAGATTTATAAAGTTGGCATATGCTACAAGCATGTACTGAATCAACTATTTGTACTTTTCTTTAGTAGAAAATTATGTATAGTACTGTGTCAACTATTTGTATTTTTTTATTAGAAAATTTGGATATGCTTATGTACAGTACTGTATCAACAATTTTTAGTTTTTTGTTTTATTAGAAAATTAAATTAATTAGAAAATTGGCATTTGCATATTTCCTTCTTTGATTTAACGATTTCGTAGCTTTTCGTAACTTTTTACTTTAACTTGCGAAATTGAAAGTAATAGTAAAATGAAACAAATATATAATGAATTAAGTATTGGTTTTCCTCTTTTTTATATAAAAAATTATTACAATATCTAAATGGTTTTGCGAAAACCCAGAAGCAGCAATATAAGCAGTAGTCCTCGCCATTGGAGTTTTCTAAACACATTTTGGCTAATTTTGATCTATATTTTACGCTATTAAATGTCTTTGGCAAAGTTTCGCCAGAGAGAAAATACTGAGCAAATCTTAAGACATGATAACCACAACTCCAGCTGTCTTTCTGCAAATAATTGCAATTAGCTAACATGTTTTTCCAGTTGCGGCTTAATAGGGGATTATCCCAATTATTTATTGTTGGTACTTCGGTGTATAATATCGAGAACTCTTTGAACCCTTCAAAGAAATTATCTTCACGATATTTTTGAGCATATTTTTGTTGCGGATCGTAAAATAGTAATTGTTCTGTTTCAATTTTTACTAGACCTAAGCACCAATGTTTGTTGATAACAATGGGCATAATCAATAAATCGGTATCTTTATTAAGCTCCATATACGATGGAAAGTTTGTAACTAATAAAGATTTTTCCACTTTTGACTTATTGTGCAAATCTAAAACAAATTTGTCACTTATTGATGGATTTATGTACATTGCCCTAAGCAAGGAACTGTTTTTTAAAAATACATCTATGAAATAATTCATATGAGAGTCGTCCAACCACTTCAACTTATGTACGGAGCTGTCTGTAATTAGCTTTTCGTATTCGCTTTGTCTTATTATATAACTATATGGTCTACCATTAAAGGAAAATCCGTCTCTTGAACATACTAAATAATTGTCCGCCAATGTATTTTCTTTGATTTTTTTGTATCGTTTAATGTTTTCTATAATGCCATTAGCATACTTCGACATTTGATTTAGAGACGCTAAGTTTTGTACCGCTTGGGAACTAAACTTGTTTGTTCTGTGATTATGCAATAATGTCTTAATATTACGTTTGTTAAAATGAGTAACATTTTGGGAAGACCGGTTTACTTTATTCTTTTTGGACCAACGTTCCTCCTCAGCTGGAATCACATTCATGTGCCGCTTAGAGGCGCATCTCTTGCTTGGTATATTAAGCTCTATTTCCGTGCATACAAAATTTATTCTTTGTTTAAGTAATGTAATAAATCTACCCAATTTTATTGGTAGTTTTCCTATTGCTAAATTTGAACCAATGCAGTATGTTTTAATTTGATTAAAATGACCTTCAATTCGTCCATTTGTTAAGTGAACATTCTTTGGACTGTTATATGTCTTGCCATCGTTTATAATTTTACTACACAAAGGAAGGTAAGGAGCATATCTTTTAATAAAAATATCTATGAATGCTGGGCAATAAAATTCGTTTATTTTGGACTTAATTTTGTCCTTCTTAAGCACATCTATTTTTTGCGAATTGTATATGTTATAAAAGTCTTTATAGTAATTACTATTCTTGTATTGAATTTGTGTGTTCTTATATATTCCTCTGTTTTCCAAACTAATTTCATACAAATCTATATTTCCTTCTATTGATAATGGGGCTAATGTCATTAAAACTTCTTCTAAATCGTTGCCCTTTGTTTCAGTTAACATCAGTTTGCATAATTGATGGAACCACTTCTTCAGTTTCTCATAATCATCCTCATCGTAAAGATAGGATATAAATTCTTTTACTATATTTGCAGTGGCTTTTTCAAAGTGAATATTTATTTCATTGGCCAAATTATGTTGAAAATATGATACACATAATTTGATAACGATATAGTCGGTCATAATGTTTCGCCCGCGAACAACAAGTTCGTACATTAAATTAATATAATCTAGCAGTTCCATTTTATTAAATGCAAGGCAAGCTGCGTTTAAGAACGCCATAGTAAAATCAGATATTAATGTCGTAAAAATTGGCCAAGCATGTACCTCTATGCATTTTTCTTTGAACGAAGAAAGCCAATATTCTATAGAATTTTGGTCATGCAAACATGCTATTCTTTCTGCTATTGCTAATGTTCTCTCAATGCTAGTTTTTATAACAATAGCGTAATAGTAAATTCTACGACCAGCTTCTGGAAGATCTCTCACAATACCACCAGTGGCATCAATATGTCCTAATATGTTATCTCTACTTGCACATAATTTGGCACATGTTATTTGACACTGAGTAGTCAAATGTACGTCTAGCTTTTTCGACAGTTTTTGCACGTATATATCTCCACTTTTCTCTTCAGCGTCCATTATTTGCATCACATCTTTGAAATCATTACTGTCAAGATCTCTTTCATTAATAGCTTCGCTTCGAATTTTTCTTATTGTGCAATCAGAATAAATATTTTGTAAATTGTTTTCTTCTATAAGCAGCTTCTTATCGCAGTTTTCTACTGCCTCTTGTCGGTATTCTTGGGGGTACATATTTAATAAGTGGTGTTTTAAGAGCTGCCTATTCTTGCCACGGACCTGTCCTGCAATTGGTGACACATGATTTTTTTCCCCTTGACATCTTACCGGGACTAATACAATCGGTTCATCTAGTAGCGGCTTTGGTATATTTAGGATAAACTTTCTACAATTAGCATGTCTGCAAACTAAAATAATTCGGTATAGGTAATTGATTTGTTCTGATTTTAATTTTGACACCAGCACACATGACGTCCATTAATGGTCTTTGATAAAATAAATTTTCTTTATTTAATTCGTTAGTTTCTTTATTTATTATATTGTAATATTCGTCTTTAGTCAGCTTCAGATGAAGATTATCTTTGTTTGGGATTCTTTGTTCGATAGCTTGGTTGTCTTCTGATTCAATACTGTAAGGTAAATCATATTGTGCAGTATGGTAATGTGATTCGAGCACTGGAGCCGAAGTTTCGTAGCTATCATGTAGTTGTTCCGATGATATAGCGCCTGCATGCTCAGATATTGTTTCTTTATGTAATTGCAATTTTTGTTCATGTATACCCGTAGTGTCTTCAGATTGACATTGACATATTTCGCGGTCAGAAGTAGACAAACGCAATGAGCTATCTGGGTTTTCGCTATCGTTTTTATTGGAAATATGACTTATTGATTTTCTGGGGTTACTTTCTAAATATTTCAAAACCAAATGTCGTATATCAGACTTATTTCTTGTATAAAAGTTTCGAATGTAGTTTAAATCGCGCATATTTGAAATAGTAAGAAAAGGAAATTTTAAGCATATGCGTTTTGTTAAAACTATATTTAAGGATGGTGTATCAATCGCTGACACATCCATTTTACATTCCTGCAAACACAATGCCAAATTTATAGCAAATGTGTCTGCGGAAATGCTGGACCTCCGAGAATTTTCTTTTTCCTGAAAAAAAAATACGATCATTTATAAACTAAATACTTTATACATAAATCAATCTGTTTTTTTTAATGTGCGACTGTGTCTGGTTATTACTGACGCCTCCTATAACCGCAGGCCTCCTACAACACGAAACCTTCCTATTTCGTTTCCGCCGTATGCAATATTCATAATTCAACAGCAACTTATCTTATGTTTTTTACTGTCATTCATTTTTATCAAGATAATTTGTTATAAACGTAAAAATTTTATCAAAGGCAATTAGTAGGCGAAACGAATTTTTTTGGCGTATGAAATAATAAGCATAGTAAAGGCATGATTAGTCGCTCTTGATACGTAAGTCCTTTTGAGAAGGACTCGCATGCAGAACGACACCTCTGGATTTTACATTTCTTTCTTCAAATTTTTTACTAATTTTAAGCAATTAATTTAAACAATTAATTTTTAACAAAATTAAAGAATTAATGCATAGAAAAGTTTCATGGAAAAATATCTTGAGTTTTGAAGGTATTTTTGTGTTTTTATTGCAGGAAAATGTTTTACAAAATTTTTGTTGTTTGCGTATCATACACATCTGATAATTGTTAGTCCTAATTCATGGAAAAACAGATTGAAACAATCAAAAGAGATAAGAGCAATCCGAATTTCATTGGTTCTTATGCATATTGAGAACATAACTTGCTGCTATTTTTTAAGTTCGAAGAACGAAGTGACAGCAAAAGCGTGTGGCTTAATCAATATCAAACTCGGCGCTGTTTTCGAAGTTGTTTTTTTTTTCTTTATCAAAGTAATGTAATTTTTCGTTAAAAAATTTTATACAATCTCTTTTCCATAATGTTAAGCAATTCTCGATATATTGTGAAGCTGCTATGAAATATTGCCCTTATCCGACCTATTTGTCTTTTTTTAATCAACTTAAATCCCACAAAACAAAAAATACCCAATTACGAACATTAGGTTAACTACTGGCAATGGTACCCTCTGGCCCGTACCCTCTGAAACTCGTGAACAACCATGTTCTTCGAAAGTTGTTCGAGTTACGTGCCAAGTGCGTCTAATCAGGCCTTAAGGAAATAAAAATGCGGAAGTATGACAGTTAAAGTAAAGCTTAAAAAACAAAAGATTTGATAAATATGCGAAATGTTGCATACTAATTGGTTTTAACCTTCCACAATCACATCACTGCATTTAGTAAAACCAACTTTCTTTTATTAGAAGGAACCAACCCTTTTGTTGTTTGAACAATCACGAAATTGTGCAAATATTGAATAATCGTTTAAGAAAAACAAAAAAGCTAAATCTTGCTTGAATCACAAAATTTTTGTATTTAGAAACAGAAGAGGTTGTATGAGGCCGATTTTTTTTCCATCAAAAGTGCAGCTAAATGTTCAGAAATTAACAAATTTGTTGTTTTTAGGGCCGTTTTCACAATGTTCGGTTAAACTTATGGTTAACCGAAGGTTAGTTGACCGGAGGTTCGAAATTTTGGTTTTAACCAACCTTAGGTTAACAAACCTTCGGTAACTACAAGTTGTAAGAAATCTGACGTTTCTTCTATTACATTTGTAAGAAAATCAAACAGCTGATCAATAAATACTGCATTATACTTTCAAAAATCATTCAAGAAATAAAAATGGATACGAAAAGGTCGCCAAATTTTACCACCAGCGAAGAAATAATATTAGTGGAACTTGCGCATCAAAAGGCGCACATCCTGGAAAACAAATAAACGGATGTTTTGGCATTTCCTGAACACCTTTCCTTTTTTCGTGTTTTGTCTTTTTTTATTGTTATTTATCAAATATGATAACATCATATTTTTTGTGGTTCGATTTTAATTTATTTGACGTAAATATTCTTGACTGCAAAATTGTTTACAAGAATCAAAGCCAACACACAATGTCTGTAGACAAATTCAATTAAATCTTTTGGTGCCAACCTTTTTTTTATCCTCCGGTTAAAGTGAAGGTAAGCAATTAACAGAACATTGTGAAAACGGGGCTTAATGACCCAAATTTGCTTTACTACTACATACATATGTATTTTTTTTGATTAAATTTAAGTGCTAATTTTATATCACATACATACCTTTCGAGACAGGACAAGTTTCGATTTTGAGTCAGTTTTGGAAGCCTAGTGACGTTAACATATTATTGGCAAAGTTGGTTAAATCAACATTTCAAAACTCTACATTCTTTCTAAAACCAAAAATATGGATTTACTTAGATGCATATTTCGCCTTTCTCTGAACACTTGAATATATTCTTCATCAGATACGAAAATGATATGTTTCTGAAGTATCCATTAACACAAGTAACCGCAAAATTGGACCATATTTATAATGTGAACTTTCTGACATAGCCTACTAGTTGTATATTGTAAAAAATATTTCAGATTAAAATAAAATCGGATTGAAATGTCGTTTTTTTGTTATTAATTAAGTCGCAAACATCCCAAAAAAAAAATTGAAATTGTTTTCCAAGCCTGTTTGTCAAAAAATAATATTAAATCAAAAAGTTGCTAACGCATAATATAGTAACTTAAAAATTGGTTGCCCATAATGCATGTAGCACATTTAAACACGCCCACAATTGGATTTCACACACAAAGAAAATCTTCAATTGAAATAATTAATAATGCCAGATACACAATTGAACGCACGGGAAGCAACCTACAAAATCAAATGTTATGACGACAACTAATTTGCAATCGTCTGATTCCAGACGATAATCGTCTCAGATGTCTCTTATGGGAATCGATGAATAACTCATTTATCTAGAACAATGTTCCACAGTAAGATGGCGTTTTCAAAGTCTTGCTACAAGACAAAACATTTCAGCGCCATCTATGTACATAGTAAAATTAGAGTAAAAACGAAAATTATATAGATTGTTGTTGGGTCACATAAATAATCCGTTATTTTCCAGAATTTTGATCAGGAAAAATGTAGAGTCTGAAGTACCGCTGTGAAGTTAGTACCAAATTTGTAAAACCTCAGCGAATATCTACTTAACAGCAACTGCTACTTAACATTTGCGGCGAATAATAATTAAACGATGAAATTTATTCACCTCTTTCGCCGCGTCAGGGTTGCGTCTTTGAATAATTTTAAAAACCTTGAAATCGCCAGCGCCATCTATACCTTAAATACCTTGTTCCTCCTACGCATAGGAATGAGCTTCAATAATTTTTTTTGGTGCAAAAAACAATTCCTACTTCCTCCGAAATTATAATTTTCGCATAATTTTTAATTTTCGTTATATATATAAAATATATATACAATATATAATACATATATACATTAAACCTTTTAATATATTGTACATAAATATGATTATTTCTCTAGGAAACTGAAACTTATATTAAAATTTAAACTCACACACTTGTAGAGACATGCTCCATTTCATATTAGTTTTACAAAACTAATGATGACCACAAAAGATTATTAGTAAATATCGCTAAATAAGTATCTCTAATATTAAACTTATTAATTATTAAACGCTTACTCTTCATTTTGCGTTTACTAATTAACTATTGTGAAATTTTATCCTCCTACGCATAGGAATGAGCTTCAATAATTTTTTTTGGTGCAAAAAACAATTCCTACTTCCTCCGAAATTATAATTTTCGCATAATTTTTAATTTTCGTTATATATATGAAATATATATACAATATATAATACATATATATATTAAACCTTTTAATATATTGTACATAAATATGATTATTTCTCTAGGAAACTGAAACTTATATTAAAATTTGAACTCACACACTTGTAGAGACATGTTCCATTTCATATTAGTTTTACAAAACTAATGATGACCACAAAAGATTATTAGTAAATATCGCTAAATAAGTATCTCTAATATTAAACTTATTAATTATTAAACGCTTACTCTTCATTTTGCGTTTACTAATTAACTATTGTGAAATTTTATTCATTTCATTAAATTTTTTCAAATATTTATAAACTAAAAAATCATCTGGTTTGGATAGGTAAGGAATCAAATTTAGATGAATTTTTGCGATAAGATAAGTTCAACGTAGATAAGTTAAACGTGCAGAAATGAGAAATCAAAGTCTCATATCTCTCTTGGTTAATAAGATAATGTGTAAATGCTATCTGTAAATATCAGATTGTTACTCAGAGAAGGCGACGACTATTAGTAGAGTCTAAGCAAAGATTATAGAATTATAGAATATGTATTCTATAATCTTTGGTCTAACCCAACAAAAGCTTTTATAATGTACTTCTTCTAGGTTTAGAAGTTTTTCTTCTTTTGAATTCAGAACTTTTATGAATCATGTTAACAGAATCGACCGACTAGCGACTTTATATCGATAGGCATCTTTGAACATAATCCTCATTTTATTTCAATATACGCTGATCATTTTGTATGTATTTTTTAATAAGTTTTAAGATTTTAAATTAAATAAAAACATTTTTCATATATGTACATACATATAACACATTTATTAATTTGAAAGTATCTCTCAACATTTCGTTCACTTGCATCATAAATTCTCCCATCTTACTCCCATTATAAATATTAGAAGGGTTAAACAGAATTGAATGGACAAAAATTTTCATAAGTTATAATCAGATGTCTTGTGTTAGATCAGAATATGAAACTATTTATTAAAAGTATTACACAATATATATAAATCATATTTTATATAATATAATATTTTAAATAACTACTGAGAATCGGTAAGCAAGTGCTAAAATGGCACCATCTACATTTGAAATGTAAAAAAAACTTTGGTACGAACCACGTTTTTTCTCCCATAACAAAAATTTTACTGAATTCCAGTGTATTTGATTGTATGGTGAAATTGTACGTTTCGAACAAGCTAAAAGCAACTATTGCTAAGCACGAAAACTTTGAAAAAAATCCGTTTTATTTTGTTACCACATTATCATAAGATTATGGGGTGAGTTTCGAGCAGGTTTTTCAACCGGACAACGTTTCTATTAATTATTTTTTTTTATTCAATCTGTAAGCAATCTATAGTTGAAGAATTTCTTTGCGATTAATAGATGTCGCTGTAGTAGAGATTTTTCGGTTTAATTGTTATTGAAATGCATAAAATTAATAGAAATTATAAGCTTTGCGTGCATTTCCACACCAACGCTTATTAACGGCATACTGTTTTTTATTAAGGTGTCGGTTCAATTGTGGTCCAATTGCAACAAGAAAATTAAATAAAGAAGTAATAAAATAAAAAATTAGAAAATATAAATGAATACAAGATTCAATTAAATTTTATAGAAATAATATCAGAATTCATATGAGATCGGAAGAAATAAAATCACAATCAACCAAAAAAAAATTAAAATTAAATCACAGACTAATATTAAATATGATGAAAAATAATGTACAATATATGCACAATAAAAAATGAAATGAATTTAAATTATATTGAAATGATTATTGACAACAAGAAAACCGATGCCCCCAATAATCACCTTTACATGTTTGCACCTTTACAAAAAACGTGTTAAGCTATCTTTTCCTATTTTTCATATGATTAAATGCGTTGAATGAGAAATAATCCCATAAATGTAGTGATGATTATATTTGTTAGTCAGCGCCTAATAAAGGAAAATGTTGGCCTAATATCTAGTCCTGCGCTATCCCTACCACTGTGGCCCTTAAAAGTTTTTTACTTTAAGTGAGGAAAGGTCTTTGATCCTTTGAACCGCAGGAACCTATTTAGGAAGAAGAACCATTTTCAGATGTGGAATTCTGGAAATGGTTCAATAATTCCTCGAAAGAAATTATAAACTCAAAAGTATTTGGAGTTTTGGTAAAAAATCTGGTTTTGATAAAAAAGACTCAAAAGTGGACTAGGTAGAAGTAGAATTTTTACATGAATATAAATTTAACTAAGCATTTAACCGAGCGCTGTGAAACTGGGTTAAGTAGTATATTTATACCAACGAGTATATATTACTATATATTAATATATACTCGTTGTTTATACTACTGTTATTCAAGAATGATAGAATTCAAGATTGCGCAGATCAGGTTTCAAAATGTTTCGTTCTCTGCATCTACGTCATCGTAGCGAAGGAATGTGTCGGAAACGCCATAAGAGTATGCATAGTCAACGTAAAAGTGTAAACATTGAATTATTTTATTAAATTTTAAAGAAATGAGTCGTGTTTAAATGAAATGTTTGGAAACATTACATAAAGTGATCATAATAACATATGTATAAAGTGAAATTAATTCCTGAAAGTAAACACCTTGGTTTCTTTGCTTCTAAAAGTAGAAAGGCAGTGTATGTTTTAAATTATTTGCAATATTATAAAATGAAATAAATCTTCTGCTGCAGGTGTAGGAAGTTTAGGCGTGAAATGCTTAATGCAGATATATGCATTTTTAGGATTTAAACATTTCTGTCGACGGCACATTTTTTCACTTCCATATTATCGCCTTGTCTGACGGAAATCGGAAGAGACCAGTGTTAGAAGTTTTTCCATAATTATAACTTTTAGAGTTCTTCACTTTACAATGCATATTTCTTCTAGTACTTTCTTATTTCGGATATTAACACATAAATCAATTTTTATTTGTATGCACAACACAAGAAATTCGCAAATGTTACGTCACGCAACCGCGACACCGCTTCTCAAAATTTCTGACATCGAATGACGGACCTGCGCAATGCGTAATCTTGTATTCTATCATTCTTGTCTGTTATTATATTTTTCCAATCTTTATATATTCTGTTCCAAAATGCATACATACGAGTATGTACATAAGTATGGATAGCGAATTAGAAATGTCTGAAATAAATATCCTTCGTTATTGTGTAGCACAAAGCCGCATAAAAAAAATTGCATAAATGGTGGGACTATCCTTGCCGTTTTTATGGGATTTTTCCCAAATTGGGATTTTTAAAAAGGCTCTGGGAATTTGGGTCGCTTGGAATTTTTTAATTACACCTGGCTTTGCGAATTTTTTTAGATTTTTTAAAAGGTTTGGGATTTCAGAAAATGTTTGCGGAATAATTATTCAACATTGCACTTCGGAGGTGTAATAGAAATTGAAACAAAATCACATGAACCAAGTGTAAATATAACTCATAACTTTCAAAAACAATTATTGAAACTTCTTAGTTACAGCTTCAAGAGAAGTTTTGAAACGTTTCTGCGTAGAGAACTTAAAATTCTTGAAGAACGTAGATTCAAAATATATTCAAAATTTTTCAATTTTGCTATGAATTAAATTAATTCCACACATAGTTAAAGCAGATCAATGACTTTATAAACTTTATAGTTTTGAATTTACATATTTGTTTTGTTTGTTATTGATTTTAGACAAAATTAAGGTTTTTTTATACGTTAATAATTGGTATTTATTTTTTGTATATTGGCGAATTGTTGTGCCATTTTTTAATGTCTTTGGCATTTTGTCGGATATTAGTATACTTTTATGCATTGCGATTTTTGGGATTTTTTAATTAATGGGTTGGGACTTTTTCTGGGAATTTGAATGGAAGGTTTCCGGCAACACTGGGTGTGACAGATATAGTAATGGTGACATTACTTCTTTAATCTCATTCTTTTACTTCATACAAGAAAATAATTGAAAACTTAACGGTTAGTTAGTTGAACTTTGCGTGACAGCATGGCAGACTGAACTGTCAAAAATAAAGTCAGCCCAAACACATTAAAAACTAAACATTTTCTTTTCTACGCACTACTCATACTACGCACACTTTCATGAACTCTCAAAGATTGTAAGAAGTTGCTTGTGAATGTATACCACCTTCGCGAATATGGGCATTAAATTATCCACAAAATATTTAGGGTAAGTTATTACGCGGCAAGTGATGACAATCTTCAAAATCCGAACCAGATTATCGCACTGAACCAGAATGTGGCAACGCCGTTGTTTACATATTTTCGATTTTTTGGTTTTTTCCCCTTTACCTTTCTAAAACATGCTATAACAAGTTTTGAAACAAAGTTCAACTAACTAGGCCTTGACTAAGAACAGATATTAAAATAACAACATAAAATTATAACATAAAACAAACACGATTAAAATTTTTCATTTTATTGATATATGTTTATTTTATTACATCTTATTAACATATTAATACAATGCGGTCGTAGATACACATGCACGGTACACGACCGCGCCATGCGCCACCACCGAGCCGTGCGCCACGACCTCCCCATGCACCACGACCGCGCGATGTGGCACCACGACCCCGCAATGATCCTCGGCGTGGCAATGGTCGGCCACCGCGCCATTCGCCACGAAATGCGTTGCTCCCACGGCGGCTTGCAGCACGATTATTATTTGCTGCAGCATTTGGTGCAGCGACTGGTGGAGCGCTTGGTGCAGCAGCTAGTGTAGCACTTGGTGCAGCGGATGTTGTTCCGCTTGGTGCACTGGTTGTTGGAGCAGTTGCAGTTGCAGTTTCGCTTGCTGCGAATATTTGTCTGCATCTATTGCAGCAAATTTGTTTTTGACTTACGTCTTTGCTCTGCTGAGCATCGCTTTCATATTCATTCTGCTCAGTATCCGCTGAAAATAATTATTGAATAATTTAATATATTGCGTTTCATATTAATGTAGCCGAAATAAAAATACTCACATTTACTATTTATCGTCGACATGATGCTGAGATGCATTTGCTGATACTAATGCAAGCTGAGAGATGGATAACAGAAACGATTGAGCGCATTTTTAAGGAAATCCCGGATGCTTTTATTTAACGTTTACAAGAATTTATCTAGTTTGGCAGCACTTATTATAACCATTCCATTTTCTCATTCGACTGTAATACCCTGTTTACATAAAAATATTTAATCCGATTAAGATGTTCGAAAACTGAAAACCCGAAAGCATTTTGGTTTACCGCTGGAATCCTAAAAATTTTTTCTTCCAATTTCTGGGAAAACCTTTTTAAGTAAACGGTGTATTCGAAATTGTAAGTTTTTCGATTTTTACAGAAAATAGATTGACCACTGACTCTTATCATCTTGTTGTCATACAACGAGAAGCAAAAACGATATAAAATTAAAATTCCAATGATAGGGTCGACGCTCAACCAGTCGAAGGTGTACCACTTGAAGTTTTACCAGTCGATTGTCCACTAAATGATGCTTTACCAATCGACAATAGCCAGATCCATTTGTCATTAAGTGATGCACCACTTATGAATCCCCCATCTACGGGTGCTTCTTTTATGGAAGCTTCACATTGTGATAATCCGCAGGCGCCGAAATTACTTGACTCTCAAGTAGAAAGTAATCCTGAAATCGTAGCACAACAAATCGATAACAAAAGCACACTTATCAACAACACACACAAGACATTTGTATTAACGCTTAGTTTGTCGAATTATTTTCAGATTATTAATAAGGAATCACTGTCATTGCAAATGGATTACCTAAACTATTTACGGTCTAAAGTAGAGCAAATGACCTCTTGCATATTGGTTAGCAGAGGATCATGTAAGCAAAAGAAGTTTTTATACAAAATAAGGTTTAGTTGCAGACATGAACGTTGTCGGATTTTTCATATTTTTATCCCACAGTGGAATAATAAAAATGATTTTGTAGATCTCGTAATTAAGTCTTTCGGTGAAAAAAATCATACGAGCTATATTACAGGACAAGTGCGAGGACAAGCTCGCGAAATATTAAAGAAAAAGCTGCTGAACGTATATCCCCAGGAATATAGAGAGACGTGCGTTAGGAAAGCTAATTTAGAGCTTTTGAAGACAGAGAAAATTTTACAGGATATATTATCAGATGCAACTATACGCAAAATTCGGAGTGAAGCATTGAAAGATTTGGACTTCCACAACGATGATTTTACAGACATACTGCTAATGATGGATGAAGAAGCAAAAACTGATGATGTCTTCGTACAAAAAGCGACAAAAGATTTTGATATACATTTGTACAGTGAAAGACAAATCAAGTGTATTAAAAACGCAAAAAGCTTTGAAATTCTAGGTCATTTAGACGCCACAGGAGGTATTGTTCGCAACCTCAAGGAAGCAAATAAAATGATCTATTATTATGCTCTAGTGGTTAAGACTCCAAATCAGCGAACATTTGCCATAGCACAACGTATTGCATCTCTCCACGATCAAATCTCAATAGGATATTGGCTCAGTTCCTTCCGCAACAAGTGTATTGAGTTAAGTGCGTGGCCAATATTCACCACCATAGTAACTGATTTTAGTTTGGCATTTTTAAATGCAGCGTGCATGTCGCTTAATCAAATGGAGCTTATGGATTATATTAATTTGACCCATGAATTATTGCAAGAAGGCCATAATGTTCTCACATCCAAAATATTATTAAAAGTATGTATTGCACATTATCAACATAATATTACAATAGAAGTGAGCAAATATTTTGAAAAAGAATCGGCTCCAAAAATTAAGGAGATAATATCATATTTGTATGATGAGAAAAGCTATGAAAGTGTTAAAAAATGGCATAAGTTGTTTATCAAACTGCTCTTGATGCCAATGACAAAAGAAAAAGCGTCATCATTGTTTTTAGAAATAAGCAAACATTGCGTGGAGAGAGATACAGAAGCTGAACCTACGGAAGTTTCGAAAGCCCCGATAGCATTAGAGAGTAACGTGAATTACAAAAATAGCTCATATTACAAGGACTTTGAAATTTTAATAAATGATGTGGTTACAAGTCTGGAATATGAAGAATTTTCTCAAGGAAATAACAATAATCCTTTCTACTCCCCGGACTTTCTACAAATATTTAAAAAGCGATACATAGCATATTTGCCTTTATGGAAAATGGATGGAAAAGGCTATAATTTCGATGCAAGTGCACATATTACTACTGGAAGAGTAGAAGGCCATTTTAAACAGATTAAATGCTTCTGTATAGGATCAAACATTACCCTTGGTGGTTTACCTGTAAAAGCTGGACGATTCATAAGATTACTTAAGGACAAGCGTGAATATTTTTGTTCTGAAACGGAAAATCAAATTCTTAATAAAAGATGTGCCACTAAACACAAAATAATGGCAGAACCAGCTGAATCTGAATGCTGGTCTAAACGGAACAAACTAAATAAGTCTAGACAAAATAAAAAATATTGTGACAGAAACAGGCTTAAAAAATTAATCACTGTCAAAAGAGCTGCTGATATTTTGGGATCGAAAAATCAAAACTTGCGTATACATAAATCAAAATTGATTCTTTTAGAAAATGGAGTAATTACTAACAAGGCTCGTTATTCATCACCAAATGCTAAACTTTCTGAACATTTTTTGGTTTGCGTACGGAATGGAACTTCTGTAAATGGTACGGAATACTCTTTTGTGTTGAGGCAGAAAGAATATCAAGCCTTAATTACAGATAGAAAACCAAACAAAAATATGTGGCTTGATGATTACCACATGAACTATTTTTTAGATATATTCAGAGAGGAGGCCGACGCAGCTTGCATGTTTTTTGATGCTGGAGTTTCGAGAAAATATATTACGGATTTAGTTTTTCGATCTGATTTAGAAAAAAAAAGACTGACTTTAAATTTTCCAACTTATTTGGAGATACCAGTTCACATTAAAAATCTATTGTTCCCCGTATGCATCAATTCCCATTGGTGTTTAGCGACCGTCGAAATAAAAAACAAAACCATTACATTTTTTGATCCCTTAGGGAAAAATGCAGCCCCTTACCGAATGAATACCTTTACCAATGGTTTTTTAGAATTCATACACATTTATAATAATGTCGCTGATAAAAATCAATGGGGAAGGCTACCTAATGATGGCTGGAAAATTGAAAAAGCTGTCAACAAACTACAGCAGAATGATGACTGGAGCTGTGGATATTATGTACTGCGAGTAGCAGAATGCTTTTTAAAAAAAACAAAACCTCAAAATTTTTTCTCACCACTTAAGTACAGACAACTCCTATCGCAGATATCATTAAAAAAGTCCAACGGAGACGATTTCTGTTTATACTGCTGTAGTCAGTATGACTGTTTTGGTGGCCTAACAGATTGGGTGCTTTGTGATAACTGTAGCTATCAAATACACAAAACATGTGCTCGAAGATGGCATAACTTATCGAAAGACTACATATTCCAAACACAAGAGTTTTACTGTTATATTTGCCTAAAAGAAAATACAGATGTTGAGCCAACCGGCAATATTTAAAAGATCTCTTTTGTTAAGGATAAAAGACTTCAACGAACCAAACTAGAAGAAGAAGAAGTCAAACATATTCGGATGCATAAAACTTTGAAATTTCTTATTCTTCACTCAGTTCAATTTATAACTGTTCTTTCTAAATTACGGAGGTAATTTAGTGAAGGACGAGAGAAACTTTTTCACGTCAGTTAGGAATCAGGTTTTAGCGAGTAGACTTCCATGTCATTGTTTGAGTTCAACTTGTGTGTTGGATGGCTGATTGGTTGCTTGGTTGTTTGCATGCTTGAATCTTTTCCGACAATAGTGCTATTAAAAGTTCTATCTTATGTGGTTAATAATATAAACCAGTTTTCCAATTTTCAAATAAAGTACGAAAACAAAAACGTGTAAAAAATAATTTACATAAGCATATGTAAATTTTCTAAGCATCATTCAATAAGCAGAATTTTCTAATTTTACATAAGCATATGAAAATTTTCTAATTTTCAAATAAAATTTAAAAATAAAAAAAAGACAAAACAAAAATGTTCATAAGCATATGCAAATTTTCCAATTTTTAATAACATATGAAACAAAAATGTACGTAAACATATGCAAATTTTCTAGTTTTCAAATAATGTTCGTAAGCATATGCAAATTTTCTAAATTTCAAATGAAGTAAAAAACAAATGAAACAAAAATGTACATAAGCATATGCAAATTTTCTAATTAACAATATAAAAAACAAATGAAACAAAAATGTACATAAGCATATGCAAATTTTCTAATTAACAATATAAAAAACAAATGAAACAAAAATGTACAGAAGCATATTCAAACTTTCTAATTTTCAAATGAAGTAAAAAACAAATGAAACAAAAATGTACATAAGCATATGCAAATTTTCTAATTAACAATATAAAAAACAAATGAAACAAAAATGTACAGAAGCATATGCAAATTTTCTAATTTTCAAATGAAGTAAAAAACAAATGAAACAAAAATGTACATAAGCATATGCAAATTTTCTAATTAACAATATAAAAAACAAATGAAACAAAAATGTACAGAAGCATATGCAAACTTTCTAATTTTCAAATGAAGTAAAAAACAAATGAAACAAAAATGTACATAAGCATATGCAAATTTTCTAATTAACAATATAAAAAACAAATGAAACAAAAATGTACAGAAGCATATGCAAATTTTCTAATTTTCAAATGAAGTAAAAAACAAATGAAACAAAAATGTACATAAGCATATGCAAATTTTCTAATTAACAATATAAAAAACAAATGAAACAAAAATGTACATAAGCATATGCAAATTTTCTAATTTTCAAATGAAGTAAAAAACAAATGAAACAAAAATGTACATAAGCATATGCAAATTTTCTAATTAACAATATAAAAAACAAATGAAACAAAAATGTACAGAAGCATATGCAAACTTTCTAATTTTCAAATGAAGTAAAAAACAAATGAAACAAAAATGTACATAAGCATATACAATTCTAATTTTCAAATAAAGAAAAAAAGTAACAAATATTTGGAAAAAATGTACATAAGCTTATGATAATTTTCTCAAAAAATATTTAAAAGTAAATTCTATTGGTGACAATAGGCCTAAAGGGGAACCGAACACCAATTAAAAAAAAAACTGGTAACGCGTCGACCATGCATACCCCATTGGGTGGCGTAGAAACTGCATGTTTACTGATTTTATTCAAATTTTTGCCATAGCTTTTTGGATCGGATCTTTTGTACATTGAAGAAGAGTCCTTTGACTACATTAATACATATGTCCTTTGTAGAAATGGTTATTTCGCGTTCTTGTTTAATTCAACTTACAGTGAAATTCTAAATTTGGTGCTGGAACATAAGTCCAAATATCTCGAATCGTGCCATAGCTTTTTGGATCGAAACTTTTGTACATTAAAGAAGAGTCCTTTGACTACATTAATATGTCCTTTGTAGAAATGGTTATTTCGCGTTCTTGTTTTATTCAACTTACAGTGAAATTCTAAATTTGGTGCTGGAACATAAGTCCAAATATCTCGAATCGTGCCATAGCTTTTTGGATGGGATCTTTTGTACATTAAAGAAGAGTCCTTTGACTACATTAATATGTCCTTTGTAGAAATGGTTATTTCGCGTTCTTGTTTTATTCAACTTACAGTGAAATTCTAAATTTGGTGCTGGAACATAAGTCCAAATATCTCGAATCGTGCCATAGCTTTTTGGATCGGATCTTTTGTACATTAAAGAAGAGTCCTTTGACTACATTAATATGTCCATTGTAGAAATGGTTATTTCGCGTTCTTGTTTTATTCAACTTACAGTGAAATTCTAAATTTGGTGCTGGAACATAAGTCCAAATATCTCGAATCGTGCCATAGCTTTTTGGATCGGATCTTTTGTACATTAAAGAAGAGTCCTTTGACTACATTAATATTTCCTTTGTAGAAATGGTTATTTCGCGTTCTTGTTTTATTCAACTTACAGTGAAATTCTAAATTTGGTGCTGGAACATAAGTCCAAATATCTCGAATCGTGCCATAGCTTTTTGGATGGGATCTTTTGTACATTAAAGAAGAGTCCTTTGACTACATTAATATGTCCTTTGTAGAAATGGTTATTTCGCGTTCTTGTTTTATTCAACTTACAGTGAAATTCTAAATTTGGTGCTGGAACATAAGTCCAAATATCTCGAATCGTGCCATAGCTTTTTGGATCGGATCTTTTGTACATTAAAGAAGAGTCCTTTGACTACATTAATATGTCCTTTGTAGAAATGGTTATTTCGCGTTCTTGTTTTATTCAACTTACAGTGAAATTCTAAATTTGGTGCTGGAACATAAGTCCAAATATCTCGAATCGTGCCATAGCTTTTTGGATCGGATCTTTTGTACATTAAAGAAGAGTCCTTTGACTACAATAATATGTCCTTTGTAGAAATGGTTATTTCGCGTTCTTGTTTTATTCAACTTACAGTGAAATTCTAAATTTGGTGCTGGAACATAAGTCCAAATATCTCGAATCTTGCCATAGCTTTTTGGATCGGATCTTTTGTACATTAAAGAAGAGTCCTTTGACTACATTAATATGTCCTTTGTAGAAATGGTTATTTCGCGTTCTTGTTTTATTCAACTTACAGTGAAGTTCTAAATTTGGTGCTGGAAATAACACCAAATATCTCCAATCGTGCCGTAGTTTTTTGGACCGGGTTTCGGACTACATACTGTATAATAGCTGAAACACATAAGAGCAGCGACAGCCTACGGAAAGATAAACAGCATCAAGAGCTATAATGCCTGTATTTGTTTTTGTATTTTTCTGTACACGCTCCCAAAGGTTGTTCAATAATAATTGTTGTCATAGCTCTGAATTGATTGATGTTTGTTTTGTTTAATTTCTATAGAATATTTACGATTCCGATTGAAAACAGGGGCAACACTGCCTGTGCAAAAAAGGAACGAAAGCTTTGCTATCGTACAAAATTTTATTATTTTATTTCCCTAATGCTACGTTTACACCGACCTCGAATGGGAATAATGAATGAGCCATTCACAAACCGTTTACATCGCCTTTTTCCCATTCGTTTTGACAGAAACATTAGCTGAATCATCGACTGAAAAAAATATTGAATTTAGAGCAATAATGTAATAATTGTAATAAATGCAGAAAGTATCATATACGTATTTAATGATGTTTTTGCGTCGGTTCCATGTTTTTCTTTTCTAATTTTTGCTTTCTGCTTGTATAATTATTACATTTTGTTTGCCGAATGTTGGCGACAAATATTTTTGGACAGCTGACGGCAATTATTTTCGTTCCATTCTCACTGTTTTGTTTTGGGAAGTTTGTTATCCCAGCTATAGAATGATTCAAAAACGTTATTTTGTTCACATTCGCTTCACATTCAAAACGAATGTGATGGATTCTCATTCGTGAAATCGTATGGAATTTATTCTCATTCGGCTTCACATTCGGGAAATCTGACTCGAATGAGCCATTCGCAGTCGGTGTAAACGTAGCATAACTTGACAGGAAAAACTTTCATATGATTTGCCTCTATTTCATTTTGCAGTTGCTGTCGCTGGTCTTATAAGGTTCAACTCTAAATTTGACGATGTTGCTTTTTGTGTGTTCTGAAAAATCATAAAACTGTAAAAAAAAGTAAAGTTCCAAGAAATTAATGTCTCAACACTGTACCACTTGCATTTCGCATTTTAATTTAAACAGTGATTCGAGCCTCCGATTAAAGTCTGTTAATTTCACATTATTTTCTGTTAAAGTTGAGTTATTTACATGTTTACCACTGTTATTAACATTTTCACCTCTGTTAAGTCTAAGTTAACATCTGTTAACTATATGTTACTGCTCTGTTCATTAACAGTCTCTGTTAACTAAAAAATGGGACTAGTTTTTGTTTTAATGTGTCAAAGGCTGTTTGGCATTCTTCTGTCCATAGGAATTTGGTCGTTTTTTTCAACAATGAGTTTAAACTTTTGGCTATGTTTAC
Organism: Thecophora atra; assembly: GCA_937620795.1. Classification (NCBI taxonomy): domain Eukaryota; kingdom Metazoa; phylum Arthropoda; class Insecta; order Diptera; family Conopidae; genus Thecophora; species Thecophora atra. The sequence goes on from OW569398.1 coordinate 46,912,719, forward strand.
AAATTCTGGTATGAATTTTCGATAATAATTACGAAATGCAATAAAACGTCCTACTTCGTCTGTGTTTTTGGGTGTTGGATAATTTTTTACTATCTTGTAACGAACTTTACTTTGCCGAGATATCCTCAGCGGATGCCAGGGTTCGTGTACAAGACCTGATACAGTAAAGTACACCAGATTCTGATTTTCCTTTACGCTTTATTGAAACTTAAGATTTACTATATAATATATATTTATCAGCTAAGGTTTAAGTAATAAACTAGGCTATGCAGTGTATGATGTTATATTTCTCTCCGGAACTATGTTCGTCTACGTTCTGGTTGATCCTCGGTGAGTCTGCGTCCTCGAAAGGACAGTGGACACGTTCTTGCAAATGGATACGCTCGTCGTTTGTACTTTGGTGGGCTTACGCATCCACACAGGGGTTGAATTAGTGAGATGGCGGGCTTAGGCAACCATACTTCTACAATTCGAATAGTCTTGTGCAGTTCGGCACACTGGTGAGCTTACGCAATCACACAGTGGGGTAAATTAGTGAGATGACGGGCTTACGCAACCACACATCCACAATTCTAATAGTCTTGCGTCGTTTGAGTGAGCCTACGCTATCACTCAGTGAGATGTAAGCTGCGAGTTGACGGGCGTACGCAACCAGTCAACTGCTCCCACAAAGGATCTTGTCGAATATCGTCCTTGCGTGAATATAGTCGTCGTCCTTGTTTGGTTCTTACTCTTTGATGTGGTTCTTCCTGCGGCGCTTCTGGTTTTACTTCATTGGCACTATTCTTCAAATACGAACAAACTCACTTGCACGACTGACTTGGTACGACTGAATTCTCTGCTCACTATTCACTGTTCACTGTTTTAAAGTGTACTCTGGTTCTCTGCTGGGTTTTAACTCTGCACTTCACGAAGTCTCGGCTCAAACTGAACTGAATTCCTGTTTCATGTTTCTTCCTGCTTTTATATTCTTCGGTTGATGCTTGTGATGTTCGCAGCGTCGTCCCGTTGTTTATTAGTTCGTAAACAAGTTCCCGTTTTCTCCGCTATGTTCGAACGCTTTGCTCGTAAACAAGTTCCCGTTTTCTATGTTCTACTTTGCTGATTGACCTTGCTCGGCCGATGCCCTCGATCACGCGTTCTTCCGCCGTTGCTTATGTGCGTTAATCTTCTTGCCTACTCGTTAGCGACGCGCAAAACGGTAACTTGTTCAGTTATTTGCCTCGTCTCTTGTCCTTGACTTGTGCACGCAGGTCAACGTTCGCTTGCTTGATTGTTGTGCGTTAATTTTTAGTGCTTCTTAAAATTATCGTCACACTCCCTCCTTACCTCGGAGACTGCATCCTTGCATCACTCGGCTCGTTATTATCTCTGCACTTTGATTTACGCATGTCCAACACTGATTGTATCTCCTTAATCTTAATAATTTTCTTAGCTTAGACTTAACATACTTTCTTATATTTTAACATTTAGTTATTTAATTTAATTTCTTCAATGTAGCTAAATTTAGCTTTGCTTACTTTACAACACTGTTCTTTTATTATTTCTATCTTCTAAACTATAATGTTCTATGGTTCACTACTTATCATAACACTTTCTACATGTATAAATTTATTTCATAACAATTTCCTGTTTCTTATATAAATTTCTATTTCTTATATACATACATTTTATTTCTTACCTATATCCATTTCTATTTCCTATATATATAACTTTATTCCTTATATAATTTGTAATTATTCATGACATAAATTTTCCAAATATTAAGTTTTCGCCTCCCGTTCTTGTGTGAACTCCTCCACACGTTGATCTTTGTGTATATGTTTCTTTGTTTTGTGGCTTCTTCTTATTTCACTTATGTATATAGGTCAGGAACTTGTTTGGAGTTCATGGCGCCTCTCTTTCTCTCTGTGTTTCTTATGTGCTCGCATCTTATGTGCGTTGACGGAGTTGTTAGATTTCCGCTAATTCTTGGTATATATTTCTTTGAGTTCTTCAAACTCTCTCGAATTCAACCATGTACATTGGGCAGGAACTTCTTTGAAGTTCAAGGTTTTCTGACTCTTTGTAATAGTTTGCTACTACATGTGCTCTGCGCGTTCATGAAGTTAATCCACTTATTCTTTCTCTTCTTCTTTCTTAAATTTTGGACTACGCGGTTAATTGGTCTTCTTTTCTTTTTATTTTTTTCATTTATTTTACAATCTCTAAGTAATATATTTAAATGGTTACAGTTAACCCCCGAATTTTCTACTCCTTATCCATTTCATACAGCAGCGCGGTTCCATTGCGGCGTATTCTTATACGGCACCGTCGGCCGTCCTTCTCTCTTACTAGGCTCCTCGCCTGTCCGGGTATGTGGGTTTGCAGTACCTCCTCCATCATTGCGTCCCATCTTCCATCGCCCTGCCCGTTTTGCGCCACTGGTTCCCCTTCTCGGGGTCTCACTTTAACCGCTTTCTGCGTTTCCATTGCTCTCTCTTGCTGCCATTCCCTACGTCCCCGTAGATCGCCCGTCTCTCGACCCATCGCTTCTTCTACTACCGCACTCTTTTCATCAAGCTCTTGTCGTTTGTTTTGTAGCTCTATAAGCCGTTCTCGCTGCTCTCTGCTTATCTGTTGTTGCTCTTCACTCTTCGTTTGCAGTTTACCGAGCTCTGCTCTCTGCACTTCCATGTGCTGCCGCTTCTTCTGGAGTTCTTTTTCGATACGCTCGATCTCTTCCTTCCCCCTCCGAATCGTTTCTTCATCACCCTTCACCTTCGTCTCTTTGATTTGTACCTCGTCCTCCACAGCTTCCAGCTCTGCCACCACGCTCGCCACCTGAAGCGTTAACCGCTCGTTTCGCTGCTTTATTGCTGCCAGCGTTTCTGTTGCTGTCTCTAACGCTTTCCTCTGCCTAGTTTGCTCCTGCGTTAACTCACACCGTTTTGCCTCCAACTGTTTAATTTTTAGCTCGTGTTGATCCTGCAACACTTGCTCCGCCATCACCTGTTGGTGCCTCTGCTCCCACAACGTTTTGTACATTTCGAGTCGCTCTTCCTCGTCCTCTTCCTGCGGTTGAATGTACTTCGTATGCACGTACATGAACTGAGTGACGGTTAATATCCTATCATGCAATTTAACTACATCCTCGAATGTTATCAATTCGGCATTATCCTCTTCCTGTGCCATTGGGTGTGCGGTCGCTTGTTCGAAGAATTGCTCAGCGTCTTGTTGAAAAAGCTTTTCCAGGTCGACGTCGTCGAAATCGTCTTCAGATTGTGTGCCTTCCGGGTTTTCGGTTTCCTCCAGATCGTTAACGGTGTCAGGGTTGTCCATGTTGTTGCGGCGGTTGTCATTAAAAGGTCCATGCGTGTTGTTTGTTACTTCTGGGTCGGGTTCGTTGTACATATCATTGTCGCCACCATAGTGTTGGTCGTCTTCGGAGTCGCTGATTTCAATAGTTTGGAAATCCATCGTGTTAGTTCTTCGCGTTGTCACTTTGAAATTTGCACTTAGAGTGATTGTCATGATCGATTTCTTTTCAAGACACCACCCGTGTTTTCCCTTTCCGTCTTCGTGATCATTTCGTCCTTATGTATTTGCCAACTATCGTTAGCTCGCTCTATCATGTCCACCCGTATTCTTGACTTTATCCGTTTGTCACTCCTATGATTTGTTTGTGTACGCTCCTCTCATTTCCTTTGTTACGTACTTATTCACTTGTCATGTTAATTACAAAACAAATCCACAACCAGGTGAGTCTTTGTTTTGTGTTTAATTTAGCTTATAATTACCATTATTAGTGTACATCAATTCCATTGGATAGCGATCACCCCTTATTGTTGAAGTCACGCAATCCCTCCTTACCTCGGAGGATTTCAGGTTAGGTTTTGTGTATTCCATCATTGTTCCGAGGGTATGGACTGTACTCCAACACTTCTTAAAATGTTTTACTAACGATTCCTGCTTTCTAGATTTCCGCGTCGCTATATCTGTTACATTGGATTTCTGGGCATTGTATTTGACGAAGGTGTTCGGATTTAGTTCTTAGTTTTTTTTTTTAATTATATTTCTTTGTTCACGTCGGAGTTTCTATAGTTTAATTTTTTTTTGTATATTTTTTTTTTTAATTCTTAGCCTTCTCGGGGTTAGCTTTAGCCCTCACCTCTTTGTTTCCTTATTTCAGGTGATTCGTGCATTGTCCCTGCTCCATCATCATCCTAAAAGTGATAATTGTCGCTATAACTCGTGTACCATACACTTGGAATGGTCGATCCTTCCAGTCGTCTTTGGTGTAACCCCACTCGTTTTCCAATATTTGTTGTGACATTCTGTTGTATTATTTCTTCGTGTGTTTGTTTTCATTTATGTTGTAAAATTTATTTCAGTTGTAATGTTTAGTTTTAGTTTGGTAAAGAAATAACTTTAACGAATTATAATGTGGATTTATAACAGGTGAAATGCAACATAAGGTGGAACGCAGCATTCGCATCGTTGTTGAATGTCCGACCTCAGCTTCGGAAACTTGGTAAGTAACTTTTATGTTTACTCTTAGTTTCATTGTTTTCTTGTTCTAGGTTTTCATGGGAGAATGTATATGCGTTCCTCGTTGATCGATGCCACTGCCTTTTCGAACCTCGGATGACTTTAGGTGAGTTGTTGTGTTCTTGGGTATGGTATGTACTCCAACACTTTTATTATATTGTTTATTAACGTTTCATGTCTTTCAGACTTCGCTGTTCCTTGTCTTGCCGCATTGTAGATTCGGTTCGGTGTAGTCCTGCTTCACGTCGTCGAACGACGTCGTCGTCGTTCAATCAAATTTCTTGTGTTTTTTTTTCGCTCGCGACTCGCGTGTTCGTTTAATTTAGTGCAGATCTGCTTCGTCTCGTCGTTCTTGACCTCGGCATTTTTTCATCCCTTGTGCTGGATTAATTTTTCTTACAATTGTTTTCAGAACTCTGGTTATTTATTCGGTTATCCGGATTACTGTCTTCATGTCGCGTAGTTACATTTGCTTCGAGTGTTTGCTGATGGAACTCCTTAAGTTCGCTTACGTGCGCTGTGCGAGTTCGCGTTTCTCCGTCTTTTCTAACTTTCACTATTACTGGCGATATAAAGTCAACCACGTAATACGGACCTTCAAACCGTGGTGCCAGTTTCGCCGCGAAATTGTCCACTGCTTTAGACAGGGGATGTTGTTTCACCAACACTTCTTGGCCAACTAAGGGTTTCCACTGACGACGTCGCAAGTCGTAGTGTCGTGCTTGTTGTTGTGCTGATTGTTGCATGTTTCTGCGGGCTACTTGATACGCTTCCATGAGTTTCGTTGCTCTCCCTTGCGCGTCGTTACTTTCGTGTCCCGTCCCATTCGTGACTCCATCGTATAGTGTCTTCGGTAGTCGCAGTTCTCTTCCTTGTATAAGGAAAGCTGGGCTATACCCCGTACTTTCTGATACACTGCTATTGATGGCTAAAGATACCTCTGGCAACATCTCGTCCCAGGCTTTGTGGTGACTTCCTGCGAGTTGCGCGATCATTGTTTTCAAAGTTCTATTAATGCGTTCCGTCGGGTTCTCTTGTGGTGTGTACGGTGCTGTGAATTGGTGCCTGATGCCCATTTCCGCCAGAAAGTTGCGGAAACTTCGACTCGTAAATTGTGCTCCGTTGTCAGAGATCAGAACTTTAGGTACACCAAAGCGCGCCAGAATCCGTTCTCGAAAGACTTTCTTTACGTTCTCCGTTGAGGCTTTGCGTAGGGGTACCATTTCGGTCCACTTGGAGAACTTATCGAAGAACACCAACAACATACAGTTTCCATGTTTCGACCGTGGAAGCGGTCCCACGAAATCGGTGCATAGTGTTTCCCACGGACTTTTCTCGATTTTTGACAGCATATGTCCCGCTGGTTTGCGTTGACTCGGTTTATATTGTTGACATAGTTTACACCCTCGGACATATCGTTTAATATCCCTGAACATTCCAGGCCAGTAATACTTAGCGGCAATTCTTGCAGATGTCTTTCGTATACCGCCGTGTGCGGCACATGGGTTATCGTGGTTTTCCTGTAATACTTGTGCTCGTTGGTTCGTTGCGACGCATAACTTCCAGGGTATGTATTCCTCGTCGTCTAAAGTGTTCGCAATATGGCGGTAGAGTTGACCATCCTGTATGATGTAGTCGTTGAACTTCTGCGGGTTTTCTTTGACGTCTTTGATCCTTCTGTCCAGCCATGGACACGTGCCTCTATCTGTGTTACTGTCCACTGCGCTGATTCTCCCTGCGGTTTCTTCCGGTTGACGCGATAAAGCGTCGGCAACAACATTTAACTTTTCTCGGCGATATTTTATGTCAAACCTGTACTGCTGCAATTCGAGTGCCCATCTGGCAATTCGTCCTGACGGATTCTCGATCGAGTTCAACCATTTGAGAGACAGGTGGTCTGTGACTACGTTGAAATGGTATCCTTCGAGGTATGACCGCATTTTCCTGATTCCCCAGATAATTGCTAGGCATTCCTTCTCTGTTGCAGAATAATTGCGTTCCGCTGGATTCAGTCGTCGACTTGCATATGCGATCACTCGCTCGTTCCCGTCGAATTCCTGTGTGAGCACCGCTCCTAAACCAAAGTTGCTTGCGTCCGTCTGTAGCGTGAATTCTTGCGCGAAGTCTGGACAAGCCAGCACCGGCGCTTCTGTCAGCTTGGACTTGAGGGTATTGAATGCTTCCGCTTGTGGTGCATCCCACTTCCAGTGTTTTCCCTTCTTCAGCATTGACGTCAGAGGTTGTACTATGTCGGCGAAGCCTGGTACGAATCGGCGATACCCGATGCTATGCCGAGATACCGGCGTAGTTCTCGAACATTCGTTGGCGGCTTGAGTTGCTGAATCGCAGAAACTTTGTCCGGGTCCGTGTGAATCCCTTGCTCGCTGACCATGTGTCCTAAGTATTTCACTTCCCGTTTAAAGAAATCGCACTTGTCAACGTTAAGCCTGAGATTTGCCTGACGTAGTCGACGGAAAACTTCTTTTAAATTCTTGATGTGCTCTGCCAACGTGGACCCCGTGACTATTATGTCGTCCAAATAAGCGAATGCGTACGGCTCCAAATCTGCCCCGATGACTTGGTCTAGTGCTCTCTGGAAAGTTGCTGGGGCCGAGTGTAACCCAAAGGGCATTACTCGCCAATGAAAGAAGCCCCTGCCGGGTACGGTAAAAGCCGTGTACTGCTTGCTGTTCTCATCCATGGGAATCTGCCAGTATCCATTCTTCAAATCGAGACTGCTTATGTATTTTGCGTCTCGTAGCCGGTCTAGAATATGTTGAATTCGTGGGATTGGATATGCGTCCGGAACAGACTTTGCGTTCAACTGGCGATAATCGATGCATAGTCGCCATTTTCCCGTTTTCTTCTTCACTAACACTATGGGCGCACTGAATGGACTATGGGACGGTGCAATGCACCCGTTCTCCAGTAATGCGTTGACTTCTTCGTTGATCACCTCTTGCATGGCTGGGTTTCGTGGAAAGTAACGTTGTTTGACTGGTCTCTCGTCTCGCATGATGATCTTGTGACTCGTAATGTGACTTGGGCCCCTGATGTCTTCGAATTTCTTCAGCTCTGCTTGTAGAATTTTTGTTGCCTCCTCCATGGTAACCTCCCGACTCTCTTGTATGGTTGTGCACCTTGTGTATGATGTTGGCACCTTATGTTCTGTCAGCTTCAGTGTCTGGCCACCACATTTAATGGTAGTACCGGTGGAGCATAAAAAGTCCATACCCAAGATTATGTCATCGACGACTTCTGGTAAAACCAGCATTGACATTTTAAAGGTCTCCTTCTCTAAGCTAATCTGTAATGTGATTTCGCCCACGCAGGTTTTCCGTGAGTTGTCGGCTAGTGTGATCGTGGTTGCTTTTGGTGTGACATTAGTATCTCCTCTAACTTTCTCCGACAGGCGTCTGCTGATGAAGCTCCTCGTCGCTCCGGTGTCTACTTTCGCGTCGTATTTCTCGCCGTTCACTTGTACTCTCGCGTAAATCCGGCCCCTTTCGACGCACAGACTTCTGGCCTCTACTGCTCGCGAGTCGCCGGCCTCGGGATTTCCGTCTCCACTCGCCGTTGACGTGGTCCCAAGCCGTTTCCCGCTCGTTGTCGGCAGCAATCTACGGTGCGAACTCCTCGACGTCCGCACTCCCAACAGAACAAAACCTGTCTGTTACGGCAACCCTGGGCCCGATGCCCTTCCAGACCGCAGTTTCGGCAAGCTGTCCTAGGATCGATTTGGCGTTCTGGCAGTGCTCTGCGAGCATTTCCTTGTAATGGTCGGGAAATATAATGATTCTCTTGCTGAGGACTGAGAATTTTATTATCCGGGAACTTCCACTGTGGACACACCAAGCTCATGGGTGGGCCTCCACTCGCGAGACACTCGAGGTCTGCAGCCAGCGTTAACAGTTCTTGTAGACTGTTAAAATCCATCCGTCTAATATAGAACTGGAATTCTTTCCTGCTGTTCAAAATATCTCATCATATTTTGTAGACGAACAACATAATCTTTAAACTCTTCTCCTTCTAGGTGATGTGATTTCCGGATCTTATCCTCCAGACTCTCGAAATAACGGGCCGGCAAGAAGAAATTGTGGAAGTCTGTTTTAAAGGCTTCCCAGTGCTGCCACTTTGCATTGTTGTTACGGAACCATAACAATGCTCGTCTTTTTAACAACTCTGGCATTGTCCTTGGTAGCATGTCAACATCAAGGCCAAACGTCTCTGCCAGTTCTTCGATGCGCTCTGTGAACAGGAGTGGATCCTTTTCGCCGTCGTATCTTTCCGACCACTTCCGCACGATGTCGATAACCGTCGCGTAATGTGGAACCGGTACCTGCTGCGCCACTGATATACTTCTTGGAGTCAAGCTGGAAGAAGTCATGACGGTGACTTCTGGGTCTTCCACGCTGTTCCTCATATTCGCTGTCTTCTTCTTGGACCATGCGCCAGTTCTACGTCGGTGCTTCTCTTCGAGTGCGTTAAGCTCTTCATTCACCGCGGCCTCGTGGACTCCATTTACGATCCAAGCGCTGAATCGTCTCCGTTTTTCCTTACTGGAGCCTGCAGTGGATACGCCATACGTCTCCATGACTTTCACCAGTTCGTCGTTGGAGAGCTCGTGTACCCAACTGACACGAACCATCCTTCGGTCTTCGATGTGTGTATTGTAAGCGTATGACTTTGTAAACTTGAGTCCCTGTTCGGGCGCCACTTGTAACGAACTTTACTTTGGCGAGATATCCTCAGCGGATGCCAGGGTTCGTGTACAAGACCTGATACAGTAAAGTACACCAGATTCTGATTTTCCTTTACGCTTTATTTAAACTTAAGATTTACTATATAATATATATTTATCAGCTAAGGTTTAAGTAATAAACTAGGCTATGCAGTGTATGATGTTATATTTCTCTCCGGAACTATGTTCGTCTACGTTCTGGTTGATCCTCGGTGAGTCTGCGTCCTCGAAAGGACAGTGGACACGTTCTTGCAAATGGATACGCTCGTCGTTTGTACTTTGGTGGGCTTACGCATCCACACAGGGGTTGAATTAGTGAGATGGCGGGCTTACGCAACCATACTTCTACAATTCGAATAGTCTTGTGCAGTTCGGCACACTGGTGAGCTTACGCAATCACACAGTGGGGTGAATTAGTGAGATGACGGGCTTACGCAACCATACATCCACAATTCGAATAGTCTTGTGCAGTTCGGCACACTGGTGAGCTTACGCAATCACACAGTGGGGTAAATTAGTGAGATGACGGGCTTACGCAACCACACATCCACAATTCTAATAGTCTTGCGTCGTTTGAGTGAGCCTACGCTATCACTCAGTGAGATGTAAGCTGCGAGTTGACGGGCGTACGCAACCACTCAACTGCTCCCACAAAGGATCTTGTCGAATATCGTCCTTGCATGAATATAGTCGTCGTCCTTGTTTGGTTCTTACTCTTTGATGTGGTTCTTCCTGCGGCGCTTCTGGTTTTACTTCATTGGCACTATTCTTCAAATACGAACAAACTCACTTGCACGACTGACTTGGTACGACTGAATTCTCTGCTCACTATTCACTGTTCACTGTTTTAAAGTGTACTCTGGTTCTCTGCTGGGTTTTAACTCTGCACTTCACGAAGTCTCGGCTCAAACTGAACTGAATTCCTGTTTCATGTTTCTTCCTGCTTTTATATTCTTCGGTTGATGCTTGTGATGTTCGCAGCGTCGTCCCGTTGTTTATTAGTTCGTAAACAAGTTCCCGTTTTCTCCGCTATGTTCGAACGCTTTGCTCGTAAACAAGTTCCCGTTTTCTATGTTCTGCTCTGCTGATTAACCTTGCTCGGCCGATGCCCTCGATCACGCGTTCTTCCGCCGTTGCTTATGTGCGTTAAACTTCTTGCCTACTCGTTAGCGACGCGCAAAACGGTAACTTGTTCAGTTATTTGCCTCGTCTCTTGTCCTTGACTTGTGCACGCAGGTCAACGTTCGCTTGGTTGATTGTTGTGCGTTAATTTTTAGTGCTTCTAAAAATTATCGTCACAATCTCATATTTTGCAGGGTCCGTCTTTACTCCGTCACATGTTATTAAGTGTCCTAGGTAAACTACTTCGGGTCTTAGAAAGCAACATTTTTCTGGGTTTAGTTTCAAATTGTATTTTTCTAACCTGTCCAATACCTTTATTAGATTTTGGTTATGATAATTGAGGCTACATCCATGAATAATTATGTCATCTACGTAGAGGAATGCCTCAGTTTCTAAACCTGAAAGCGCAATCGTAAGCATCCGCTGAAAACTATTTGATGAAATTTTTAGGCCAAAAGGTAGTCTTTTAAACTGGTAATGTCCGTTTGTAGTTGAAAATGCAGTTAATGGTCGTGATTTTTTTCAAGGGGAATTTTATGAAATGAACTAGTCATGTCGAGAGTTGAGAACCATTTAGCGCGTCCTAGCTTGTCTAAGATATCTTCTAAGCGAGTTAGAGGAAATTTATCACTTGCTATTTTATCATTAAGTTTTCTGAGATCTACAACTAGTCTCCATTTTCTTTTGTCTTCCGTGTTCTTCTTTGGTACCAATAGGATTGGAGCATTGTAAGGGCTGCTTGATGGTTCGATTATATCCTCGTTCAACATTTTCTGTACTTGATCATTCATGATTTGTGAGTGTGTGTGTGGCAGTCTGTAATTCTTGATGTAAACCGGAGTATCGTTTGTTGTTGAAATTTTCTGTGTGTAAAAGTTGTTTGTAGTTAAGGTGTCATTTTCGAGATGGAAAACGTTTTGGTATTTTTTAAAGATTTTTACTAATTCTTCTTTTGCGTTGCTTTCTACGTTGTTAATGTTTATGGTGTCAATTATCTTTTTTAGTCTGTCCTCGTTGTGTGTTCGGTTTGATTCGTAATTTAAAATTTCGTACTTCATTAATGATTCAGTTTCAAGTGTAATGTCATGTAGGATTATTTCTTTGTCTGTTGTGTTAAGTATTTTGATGTGTGTTATTCCGTCTTTTGGTGCTATTGAATTGCTGAGGAAAACTCCTTCTTTTAATTCTTTATTAAATATAACTTTGTCTTCGTCGAAATTTGTTTTTATTGCCAGCAATATCTGTGTTCTTGGGGAATTTTTATTTTGAGTAGTTCGTGATTTTTTGCTTGCATGGGTAGTGTGATTTCGTAGTTATTTATTAATATCGATATTGTAAAAGTTTCATAATCTATTTTACAAATAAATTTTCTTAGGAAGTCTCTACCTAAAATTCCATTACTTTCTATGGGAAATTTTTCGTCGACTAATTGGAATTCATGCTTAATTTTATTAGTTCCTAAATCTAGATCTAATTGCAGTGACCCTAATGAAAAAATTTCTAAATTAGAGATGCCTGTTAATTTGCACCTTTCTGTTATGTTATAATTATCGTCTTCTATTTGTGTACATATTTTACACAGTGAAATGTATGCTCCAGTGTCTACTAAGAATGTTAAGTTTTTATTTTTGTGTTTTAATACTATAAAATTTGTGTTGTTATCCGATATCTTAAATACTTTTGTTTTTGGCTGTCCGGAATAAGTTTTCATTCCGGGCCTTGTACGTTTTCCGCATGTGTAATTCTTATTCTTATGTTGTTGTCGCGATTTCTGTTATAATTGCCTTGATATGAGTTATTGTTGTTGTTGTTGTTGTTGTTGTTGTAGTTTTCGTATCGGTTCCTATTGTGAGTGTTATTGTTTAATTCCTATTGTTGTTGTTGTAGTATCGATTTCTGTTGTCGTTGACTTGATTTTGGTTCCGATTTCGGCTGTTGTAGTTGTTCCAGTTATTTCTGCTGTTGTTGTTGTTTCCGTTTCGTGTGTTGAAAGTGTTATTGAACTGCTGCCTGGGTTGAAATTTGATTTTGTTTATGTTGTGTGTTTGCGTTTTTGATTTTTCAAGTTCTTGCGCAAGGCTTCACTTAGCGTTTTTGGTTGATCGGCAAAAATTGTGTTTTTTAAGTTGTCGTTTAATCCATTTTTAAATATATTTAAACCGTATTTTTCGTTCATTTTTATGACGACTTGTTTTTCCGCATTTGTTGTATTTTCGCCTAACTCAGCGATTTGTAATTTATTTAGCTTGTTGATTGTGTTCAATATCCTTTCTTTGTAATTGTTTATTGATTGGTTTTTTTGTACAAATGTTGTGAGTCTTGTGTGCATTTGAGGGATGGTTTCATTTGTTTTGAATCTTTGTGTCAGAATGTTTTTAAGAGTGTCATAATTTTCTGGTTGTGAGTATTGGCATAACGCTATTTTGACGTTTTCTGCGAGTTTTACATGATACACCAGTTCCATTAGCTGTGTTTTTCCATTATTTTCAAGGTTTCTATTTATCATTTCTACAATTTTTAAGAAACTATCTAATTCTTTGTAAGTTCCTGTGAACTGTGGAATTGCCTTCATGGCCGTTTCTATATTGAAGGACGCCATAATCGTTTCTTGTATTACTTGATTGTCTTGTGTTTGTTTGGCCTCCCTCTCTTCGTCTTCTTTAATATTTACTCATTTGTTCTCTAGTATTTCCTTTGCTATTGCGTAGGTTCTGTTAAATTCTAAAGTTATTGGGTAGTTTTCTTCGTTACCAATGCTTAGATAAAATTCCTGTTTTATTTCGTTTATCTCTATTCATTAACTTTCGGTTTAATGTATCTGATGTATAAGTTCGATTGGGAGATTTTTTTAAATTTTCCAAGACCTTTTGTATATTTTTTATTCATACATTTGTTGAGTTGTTATTTCTAAGCTTATTTATATAGTTTTTCATATATTTTAATATTATATATATTGCTAATATTATTAAAATCATCGTGAATATTGCCGTAACGTATGCTGGGATTTCTGGGAGTTGGAGCGTGTGTGCGGTGTTGGTTATTTGGTTGATTTTACTATCCATGTTGCCCATTCTTCTGTGTTTTTCTATTTCTTGCTTCTATTTTTATTAATTTTATTTTATTCAGGAATAGGCTCTTTTGTTGTTTGCTGCTTGCTGGCGTTGCTAGTTTGTGCAGTTCAGCGATTTCCTTTTGTTCACGGACCGTTTTTCCAGCTCGGGTTTTTCTCTTCTGTGAAGGTTTTTCTTCTATTGAGGAACGCTGAATTTGTCGTTTCCTGTATTCCTCGATCGTGATCGGTTTTGGGCCTGTCCCTTTGGGTTCTGGTGTGTACGATGGGTAGCTAGTATTTTCGCCCTCTGGTCTGTACTCTTCTGTTATTTCTAGTACATCCGTTGCTAGTAACTCTTCCCAATTGTTGAAAATGTCGTCAATAGATTTTTGGGTCATCTATTAGAAGGTTTCAGCATTCGAAGTTCGCAGGATCGCCATGTAATAAGTTTAATGAAAGGAAAATAGGAAAGGAGTTAGATTTTTGACTTATTGTGGCGAGTCACGCCGAATTTGTTTGGCCACAAGGCCGAACTTTTTTTATTTGACTTATTGTTAATCAGCGAGCCACGCTAAATTTATTTGGCCACAAGGCCGAACTACATTTGTTCAAGAGACTTCTTGTTTCAATGTCAGAATAATTATAATTGTCTTTATTCAAGCTTGCGCCTCTTTTTATACAAAATTTCTTACATGCGAGCTTATTAAAAATATATATTCGTTTTGCTTACACTTAAGTTAATTCTAAAAAAAGTAAACGCCCAATGCGTTCTTTCCTTCTTGCTCTACTTAGTATTCAAAATTATGTTTACTTAGCATATTTTCATTTGCTATGCTTATTTTAACTATTGATCGGTTGGGGAATTGCATTGAGTGAAAATAAGTGCAGCGTAGGCTGCGTTGCACTCAATGCACTTCACGATCAGCAGGGTGTAGATGTGAGAGGGTTGTTTGTGAGCAGTACGTTACAGTGGGTACACTATAAATGAAACTAAAGCAAAAATGCAATGAGGAACATAAAAGTTCTACTTAGGAAATGTAGAACATCCGATTGCGAAATTAATATCACTAAAATATTAATTTCGCGAATTAAGAAGTTTTAATATTGCGACATACAAATAACTGACCTACTTCAGTGGCGTCACCTGTCGACGACGAAGTTAATGTAAAAGGTAATGATTAATTTTAAGTCAGAAGTTAAGAGATTTTGAAAGCGACCGGTGCTCGGTCAAGTATAATAACAAAAAAAAGTAAGTGAAAAGTGCCCGTAGTGTTTGTTTTTGGAGATCCCGAACAACAACTCTGTGGCTTTCCCCCACGAATACAACAGTCGATCGATGTGCAAGTAGAACATTGGACATATATGCATATATAAAGTCCATATTTAGCATAATTTGTCGATTGTGTTAAAAATTGACCTTTGACGAAATGTGGTTTAGTGGGTACACTACAATATGTAAAATAAAATAAAAATACTTACCCAACAAAAATTTGCAGAAAGTGTGTTCGCGGAAATCTATTAAATTTACATTGTCAACTTGAGCGAAAACTCTTCAAAAACAAGAAGAAGACCAGCGACAAAAGTCGAAACTGCAAAATTTCGCAGTTTGACGCCAACGTTTTGCTTCGGCAGCGACGTGTTTTTTTTTCTCGTGTCCCATAAGAGTCCGTATTATTTTGCCAAAACTTCACGACCAAAAATGTTGGCGACTTGGATGTGTGAGCTATTATGTAGCACTTGAACCAAACACTAATGTGTGAAAGTGTGTTTCTTATAATCAGCGCTAGAACCAAAACGTCTATAAAAAAGTTTATAAAAATACACTTAAAAATCAAAACAAAGGTCATCCCGTGTAGACGTTTTTTAGTATGAGACAGCATCGACGCGGCAGTAAATTCTAGTCCAATAGTGTGAAAATTTGGATAACGCATAAATAACGTTAATAATCACAAATGTGCACGTTCTTTAAAGAATAATTAAATAAATAGTTCATAATTACCTCAGATTACAGTGCATTAACATTACAGAAGATATAATTTTTTTTTTTTCTTTTTCTGTACTCTCGTGACTGGAAATATTTTCGCTACGTCTATGCCAGCAAAGCAAAAAGGTTTTAATTTAACAAGGTCAAAGACAGCTAACAACAAAAGTGCTAATTCAATGTTATCGTGCTCAGCTCGTCTCTCTTCGCCTGCATCATCTAACAGTGCAACTATGATCACCATACAAACACAAACACTGATGATCGCTTTGTAGTGCGTGCCATAAACATACAATGGTTATGCCCACCACTGCACAGGAAAATAATAATTCGTTTTAAAAATTATCTTCCGTAAACAGTCTTCGGGTCATCCACTCGAGAACGTAAATTGAGCCATCGAGTGCGACGACCGCTCGCTGTGTGTTTGTTGTGACGCCGCAACACAACGTATGTTTGTTGTAGCGCTGCAGCAAATGTGCAAGCAACGCACTTTAACTTAAAGCTCAAGACAAGTGCAAGGCCGTGGTAGAATGTGAAGAAAAAAAAGAGTAAGAATAAAAATAAGAATTGAATTGCGACACATGCGATCGTAAACTATTTTGGCGATCACCAATGAAAAGTAAACCAATCAAAAGTGTCGAACATAGGATATTTTTCGAAGTCAGAATAAGAAATTTTAGTATATAAGATTGTGTAAATTTTAAATAAAGATAAGAATGAATTAGTAAGCCTACAAATTGCATTGTCATTTACTAGCGAATAATTTGGCGACACACGATCGCCTTCGCTTTCATCCTTATTTAATTTGGCAACATCAGCTTGCCTAACCAATCTGCGGAGCCTAACCGCTAAGCTAAAAAAGGTATACACTAACACGTAGGGATATAGATAAATTTTAAACATGTCTGTGTAGATGAACCACAAGGACGATACGTCCACCACATGGCGATCCTGCGAATTCGAAACTGGCGATGAATACATCGAACTAACGGCTCCATCTGAAGCAGAAATAAACGAAATATTTCACAAATGGGAAGACTTGGTCCACGAAGAATACAACCCAGGACCAATACCAGACACAGCGCCAAGTTATATTCCAACAACCAAAAACCAAGCCAATATCATTAGAAGAGTATAGGCGCCGGCAGGCTACTAGGAAGCGTCCACAAATTGCAGAACCACCTCCAGAACCCCTAAAAAAAGGAAACGCGGTGGAAAAGCCTTTAGACGAAGAAAAACACTGGCGCTGCTTTATAAAGATTTAAACTTAGAAACTAACAAAAAAAAAAACATAGGCAACATAAAAAGACAAATCAAATCGTTAAGAATAAATAAAACAAATTAAGGATATTATGTTTACCTATTGTTTTATATGTGAAAAGCAGTTAATAAATCAACAACATAAAGAATTAATAAAGAAGGCAAATAGATTAGTAAATCAATTATATATATTACAATACAAAAAAAAAAAAAATATAAACACGATGGGTAAAACGAATTCAAAGATTATAAATGAGAGCAACACAGAGAACAACGTTCTCATAAATTATATTACAAGTAGAGGCGACTACCTATTGATAACTATAATTGTAGTCGTAGGAATTTTTGCATTATACAAAATACAAAAATACTATAAAAATTATACAAAAAACATATTAGCACTGCACAACAATGCGTAAATATAATAACCATAAGAAATTTTAAATGGAACAGTTTTTTTATGAACTGAAACGAATACTTTCAAACTTTAAAAAAAGCCCCAATAGAAAATACACAGAGAAATATAAAGATACATTAATATCATACCTAAACGAGTTAAAAACAGCGTTTACAAAGGAATTACAAACAACAGAAAAAAAAGAACATTATCAACTGTAACGAGGTTTTCATCGTGTTGCCGGGATATACCCAGTCTGTCCGGGGTTCTTGACTCGACAAATAAAACTCAAGTGTTTCGTCTTAATTCTTTTCTTTATTATTGGTTAAATTTACATAAACTCGGATAACTATGTCTAAGGTTACATGTATTGCTTAATATATTTAATTCTTTTCGCTACCTTAGGTGAACTAGTTAGTGTAACTACGTTAGTATCGTTAGTTCTACCCAGTACTTGGTCTGGTAGTGAGATGCGTGTGGTCTCTTTGAGAACCGAAGTACACCGTTCACGGTTATTCTACTGGAGGTTTGTTTTTACGAAGTTTCATATAAATGAATTTGTCCACACTTGCAAGCACTGGACGCAAATAACTTTGTACCTTAGTTGTGATTCAATCATGATTCAATGATTGCTTTACGGCGATTGTCCACACTGAAATGATTCAAAGATTCGTTTTATGATGAGTGTCCACACTTAAAATCACTGGACTCAAAAATTTCAAAAGTGATTCAAGGATTCGTGTTAGGATGACTGTCCACACTTAAAAGACTTGACTCAAAAAATTCAAAAGGATTCAAGGATTCGTGTTGTGTCCACACTTGCAAGCACTGGACGCAAATAATATTAGTTGATAATACACCGACTCACCCGTACAGCGTATGTTCACCAAAGAGACAGAGTCTTCGTTGACGGTGGCTTTTATACCTCGACGGTTAACCGTAGTTTTCTTGATTGCTTATTGGCGACCTTGAATTAATCCCTTTGTTTATTTTAATTGGGTATGTAATTTTTTATATTCGCGTTCTTCATTGGCGACCTTGAATTAATCTCTTTGTTTACTCTAATTGCACATGTAATTTTTTTATATTCACAATCTTCTATGGCGGCCTTGAACTAGTCTCTTTATTTACAAAGTTCAATAATTGTGACCTTCGATTCCGCTTTCTATTATCTTGTACTCTTCGTGCATAGACCTTTGCATTTGTTGTTGCAATCAATGTTCTTTTCTTCTAAGACTCGGTGACTTTTTTCCTACTGGGTCTTCGTTGTTCCATTGTGCTTGTAAATCTGGGTCCAATTTATTGCATGTGTTTGTTGTTGTCTTTAATTGCTATTTTTCCGTCCGATTTCTTCTGTGTGTTTGTTGTTGTCCAGCTTCGATTTGTGAACCTGAGTGCACTTTTTTATTACGTATATTTGTTGTTTATTATTTATTACGTAGATTTCAGTCCCTATTTCGGCAAGCGTTTTTTTTTTTTTGTTTTATTTCTTTGTTAACGTTGTTCCAGTCTTAGCATGTGGTTGTTGTAGCCGAAATTTTAACATGTTTATTTTCCCCTTTTTTTCTTCTTTTGGGTTTTGTTTGTTGTTGAACAAGTGTGCGTTTCCCCGCTTGTGCTTTCAAGTTTGGTTTCCCCGCTTGTGCTTTCAAGTTTGGTTTATTCTTGAAAAGCTTCGCGCGATGTTTTGTGCAGCTTTGGGCGTTTGGGTTTATCGACGCTGAGTAACTTTTTTCATCGTTTGTTGTTAGTTATTAAAATAAATCCACCTCAAATTGGGTCCGCACAATTCGAGGTGATTTTCACAAGACCAGCTCAGTGGGGAAGCAGGGCAGGTTTTACATTCATGTGTAATTTGTAAGGAAGATATACTCTTCCTTACACAACTCATCAACAATTTTAAACAATATACAGACAAAATAAAACAATTCCTCACAATGACGACCTTTGACATCCTAACATATATAAAAGTGGTACCAGAATTCTCCGGTCAGCGGAACGAATTCCCAAAATTCATAGGACTAGTGGAACTAATATCAAAAACAGTACCACAGGACCATAACCTTTCCTTTTGCAATTTTATAATAGATACGCGCATTCCTATTGAAGTAAAAAACAAAATTAGTTTAGGTGAAAAAGTTGAAAACACAACACAGTTAATCAGCAAGCTAAAATCAATTTTGAGACCCACAAAAACAGCAAACAGCATTTACGAAAAACTGGTACATCTTAAACAAGGCGCTAGGACAATAACAGCTTACATTGACGAAATAACTTTACTAATTTCTGAACTAAATAATATACAAATTTCGGAACTAGGCGACACGCATGGTCAAGTTATACTTAAATCTAACGACATAATTGCTTTCAACACATTTAAAAATGGCATAAATTTTTAAACAATAAAACAAACCATAAATGCGAGTAGAGTCAAAACATTTAGTGAGGCCGTGAGCATGGCAGGAGAGACAGTAGAAACGGACAGCGACAAAATCTTAACATACAAACGTAACCAAAACTATGGACAAACAAACTCACATTTCAGGAACCAAAACAATTACAGATACAACAATTTCAACAACAGACGCATCCGATTACGCCTTAGGCGCTGTCCTCTCACAAGGAGAAATAGGGAAAGATTTACCGATATCTTGCGCAAGCCAATCTCTAAACAAACATGAGATTAATAAACCGGTTATAAAAAAAGAACTTCTTGCCATTCACTGGGGAATAAATCATTTTAGGCCATACTTATACGGAACAACATTCACAGTGGTAACGGAACACAGACCATCAGTATCACTTTTTAGTAATAAAAAACCATCAAGCAGAATCACTAGAATTAGAGTAGATTTAATGGATTATGATTTCAACATTATATTTAAACAAGGCAGATTAAACCATAGAGAAAGAATAACAAGAGGCCGAATCAGCCAAATTTACTCGAACGCCAAATGGAAGCGGTCGGTCCGCAAGGGAAACGAAGAAACGCAATGAGTGCAAAATGCGCCCTCAAGGAGAGACTAGCAAATTTCAATAAATTTACTCACGCATACAGCGAATATTTATTTTCAATCATTCACTTTTGTTTTAGCATGCCTGAACTGATTCGTTTGGTTGTGTGTGTGTAAATAATTTTTAAGCATTAACATTTTTTGGCATTTCTGGAGTTTCTGATGCTTTTCTGAACTTTGTTTGCGATGACCATCGATTTATTTAAGTCGGCATGCTGGGTACAAACAAGCCCTATAAAAAATAAATCTTTACAGGAGCACTACTATGAATATATCTAATCTCTAAAAACTAGCAAATATGCTAAGTATTAACACAGTTCAATTTTGATATGACTAATTATAATTTTATTTATTTTAAACTCGTAAATATTTATGTTTTAAGATTTCCGAAAATAATTTCTAAAGCTTTCAGCTTTTCCGCAGTTATTTAAACTGCTAATGACTAAAAATTGCAAAGATTTCAGCTTTCTATAATTGTACTGATCAAGAAGGTCGTCCAAACCTCCTTCATCGAATTTCTAATGTAAAATTGCAGCAGTAGGCGCAAGCACAAGAAAGCAAAAACAAATGTACAAACATACAAATCCACAAGAAGCCACTAATTATAAAAAACACAAACAAAATAATGTCCAGAAATCGTAAGAAGTTATGAATGTATATTCACATATATTCTTTCGACATACATACATACACTCTTCATTTGCTCCATAAAGAATCAATACTAAAAAAAAGACGAATAGGGAAAATGTAAGAAGAAATGAAATTACACCAACAATCTGTAAAAGATCCAGTAGTAGACAGAAAAAGTTTCTCAGAGTATGAAAGCAAAAGAAATAAGCCAAACACTCAAAAATCTTCACACGATCCAGAACTGGGTATGAGCGAATTCTCAGAGCATCAGTGCAAACACACAAACACACGTGTAATAGGGATAGCATAGAGAGCAAAGCATTCAAAAATCTATCAACGATTCAGTAGTGGATAGCCAAAAATGCTCAGAGCATCAATGAAAACACATTAGCATTTGCAATAGAAAAGAGAAGAGTGCGAAACACTCAAAAATATTCATACGATCCAGAACTGGGTTGCCGAATTCTCAGAGCATCACTGCAAACACACAAACAAGAGCAAAAGGAATAGGGTAGAGAGCGAAGCACTCAGCAATTCATCATCGATTCAGTAGTGGATAGAAAACAAATGCTCAGAGCATCAATGAAAACACATTAGGATTTGCAATAGCAAAAGAGAAGAGAGAACACACTCAGCAATGAGTGAGAAAAAGATCCAGTACTGGATCTTCAGTGGAAAATATTTTTGTTCAAGATTCGGCCTCTTGTTATTCTTTCTCTATGATTAAACACAAATGCGGACACGCTATTTAGAATTAAATTAGATTCTAATATTTTAAAAACCATGGTACCAACAATAAACGTCATAACTAGAAGCAATACTTTAAAGAATAAAAGAGTTAACGAAAAAACACAGAATGAAGATGCTATTACACAAGAGCCTGATCAACTCTATATGTGGAATTGTATCTCTCTATCTGATGTTCGTAAAGTAAAAACATTAGAATTTGAACTCGTAAGTCGTACGCATTGCAATTATAATAAAAATATATATATACACATAAACGAAAATGGTGCATTAGCAGAAATTAGCGAAAATCCCAACAAGCAGATTTTAGAGCAGAGATAACGAGATGGCTGACTCTCTCGGGTTTCCGAAGATTTGTGACTTCGTTTTTTCGATTTCTTCACGTACACTGTACGTGTTATTCACCACGCGAATTCACATCTGATTGGCTTTTTGAACTATGCTGATGTTGCTGCTGCCATAAAGCACACATTCGTTTATGTTACTGCACTCTTCAAAAACTAATTCTGCTGTATTTATATGTGTCAATATGTATTTGATAATATTGTTCAATAGTTAAATTACATGAGAGCAATAATAATTCATGTTTTTATGTTATTATATTATAGATAAAATTATTTCATAATTAAAAATTATGAAGTGCTACTTCTTCTTCTTTGAGGTGAAAAGATAAGGAATTTCATGAAATTTTTACAGTACGAAATTGCCAAAAATGTATGTTACCAAAATTGTACTTTAATATTGTTCGTTTTTTAAAAATAACTCAAAAAGGAAAATAAGATAAGGCGTAATAATCAATCATCATAACCAATTAAGAATTTCATAATCAAGTAATCATAATCAATTAAGAATTTCAAACACATTAGTGTAATTTTAATGTAGCGAAAACATGTTTTTCCTCAAAAAGTAGTAATATGGTAAAACTATTTAAGTACCATAGTACATGCAAAAGTACGCGGAAACATACGCAGTTTGCAAACGGGTAATAAAATTCACTAGTAAGGTGGAAATGAAAATGTAGATATGCCAATACTACATTGATGCTGTTTTCTTTCTATTAATTCATAACCTCAATTTATAAATTATTTTTAGAAAACATATATAATATACTTTTGTATTAACATAAATAAGTAAAATATTATTGAAGTGTTTTATGAGGACTAGATTAAGATAAAGTTAAAATGCAGCCAACGAAATACTTTGAAGTCCTCGATATGAACTACAATCATTAACGAAATAAAAGGCTCTATAATGTTAACAACTAGAAAGCTGTAAAAAGATCTGAAATGTATTATTTATGCCAAAAATAAAACTTTTGAAATATAAACAATCATTTTACTTTGTAAACGGAACCCAAATATGTTGTTGAGTATTATACGCATAATAAAAACGTGCATTAAATTTCCTGTAAATACAAGACATATTAAAATATTCACTCAAATTTTTTGTTCTGCGAACATTTAATACCATCACTATATATATATACGCTTAATGTAAAGTAATAATCATAGATAAAATCAATATGCGTTCAATCGATATAATTTATTTTATTTTTACAAGTTTACAATTGAGTTGAAATCTCAAAACAAAGTGTTAAGGCATACATAAAATATTGTAAACAAAGGCAAAATCTTGTCGTCTCCGACCCCTCATCAACGGGGCGTCAAGAGGTGAGTAGGGGGTCTCTTCACACTTCTATACAAAATTCCATGTTTTTCACGAACGCCAACAAACTTCTGGAACCCGAATGGGAAGCCGAACAATCGCTGGAATAAGTCAGCTATCACGTTATCTCTGCTTTAGAGTCAGTTTGGGAGAAACTAATTTTTTTATCGAATAAACATAAAATCGATAAATTAGCAATTCAAGATGACGATATCATATTTAAATGCTTAAAAAAGGAAGAAATAATAAAAAAGTTTAACACAAAAATGAAAATAATGATTGACACTAAAAATTACAAGCCAGTAAAAATTTTAATATATAAAGCACCAATGGCAATCAATGACGCTCATAATCAATCGGAGTTAATAAAAGAATATCATACAACCCCACAAGGAGGTCATAATGGCGTAAAAAGAACAATGGCTAAATTAAAACAAAAATATGCATAAAATGATAAAGAACTTCATAAGTAAATGCATAGATTGCAATAAAAATAAAATAACAAGACACACAAAAGACGAACAAATGATAACTGACACACCCAGCAGACCATTCGAAACAATCACAATTGACACAGTAGGACCAATACACGTCGCCAACGGACAAAAATACATACTAACAGCACAATGCGAACTCACAAAATATATAGAAGCACACCCAATGCCTACAAAAGAAACGACAGAAATTGCAAAGACTTTAGTGGAAAAGATAATATTAAAACATGGTAATTTCAAAACAATTAAAACTGATAAAGGTACAGAATTCACGAGCGAACTCTTCGGCAACATATGTAAAATTCTAAACATAAAACATCAACACCATATCATCATATCACCATCAAACACCATCAAACAGGGTATTAAATGAGTATATGAGATCGTTTACAGACAACGTAGTCTGGGACACATGGATACCGTACTACGCATTTTCCTATAACACGACACCACATACTGAGACAGGCTACACACCCTTTGAATTGAGCAACCCTTCCAAATGAAACATTACCAACTGAACGCATATACAACACGAACGACTATATAATAGAACTAAGTGCAAAATTGCAACACACATTCAGTAAGGCCAAAGAATTGTTAGAAAAATCAAAAGAACTGAGAAAAGAAAATTATGACAAAAATATTAATAAAGTAAATCTAAAAATAGGAGATAAAGTATTTTTAAGAAAGGAAAATCAAAAGAAATTTTGTAACCAATATGATGGCCCTTATAAAATTATTGAAACAAACAATGTAAATAGTAAGATTAAGATTGGAAACAAGATAAGAAGTATACATAACAATAACCTAAAGAAATATTTGTAAGGAAAACTAGTAATTATAAAAATACATAAATTAATACATAACAATCACTATTCGTAGAACACTAGATATTAAGTAAAGAAAAGATATCCTAACTTAAAAATTTTATCATTTTTGCAGAAAGAAAAATTTTTTCCTGAAAGGGTGGAGGTGTAGTGCGTGCCATAAACATACAATGGTTATGCCCACCACTGCACAGGAAAATAATAATTCGTTTTAAAAATTATCTTCCGTAAACAGTCTTCGGGTCATCCACTCGAGAACGTAAATTGAGCCATCGAGTGCGACGACCGCTCGCTGTGTGTTTGTTGTGACGCCGCAACACAACGTATGTTTGTTGTAGCGCTGCAGCAAATGTGCAAGCAACGCACTTTAACTTAAAGCTCAAGACAAGTGCAAGGCCGTGGTAGAATGTGAAGAAAAAAAAGAGTAAGAATAAAAATAAGAATTGAATTGCGACACATGCGATCGTCAACTATTTTGGCGATCACCAATGAAAAGTAAACCAATCAAAAGTGTCGAACATAGGATATTTTTCGTCAGACTAAGAAATTTTAGTATATAAGATTGTGTAAATTTTAAATAAAGATAAGAATGAATTAGTAAGCCTACAAATTGCATTGTCATTTACTAGCGAATAATTTGGCGACACACGATCGCCTTCGCTTTCATCCTTATTTAATTTGGCAACATCAGCTTGCCTAACCAATCTGCGGAGCCTAACCGCTAAGCTAAAAAAGGTATACACTAACACGTAGGGATATAGATAAACTTTAAACATGTCTGTCTACCAGGACGATACGTCCACCACAGCTTAATACCCTGATTCACAAAGTCTTCGGCGAAGACAAGGTTTTTTGTCTTCACAAGTTGTTGCTGAAGACTCTCGTGGAATTCAGAAAGTCTTCTCGTCATAGAAGACAATCCTTTACGTCGTAGTTGTTGCCATTTTTCGCTGTTACGAAGGTTTTTGTATAAACTATGATTTTTGGTGCTGCCAAATTGTATTTATACAAAAATTTAGCTTTAATGGTTATGTGGAATAATTGAAGACTTTGTAAAATGGGTTTTTGCAACCAAATTACTGTTTATAAAT
Source organism: Thecophora atra (assembly GCA_937620795.1). NCBI lineage: Eukaryota > Metazoa > Arthropoda > Insecta > Diptera > Conopidae > Thecophora > Thecophora atra. The sequence goes on from OW569398.1 coordinate 46,938,270, forward strand.
GTAGGGAAAAACTTAAACAATTATCCGAATATTATTTGTTACAGTTTTTTATTGTTTTTATTGCATAAAGTGCTGCACGAAATGTGAGCAAAATTTCTTTCATTTAAAAAGCTTGCAACGCTGCAACAGTTTGTCGGCCATTAAAAAAAGAAGTGAATACATGTGTGCATGCATGAATGTATGTAATCATGTAGTTCTAAGCAGTAATAGCATGTAGTTAGTTTAAGTAGTTTATATATAAAAATAAATATATTTTAGAATTATAATCATATACTATATTGAGTTATACTCATATCTATGGAGTATTTACGCAATTAAATTTTCTAATTCGCGGCAAAAAATTTTCGAATTAAATGTAAATAAAAAACTACTAACAGTAAATATAAATTATTATCTTTCTACATATATTTTAATTGGTTATAATACACAATTTACTGAAAAATGCCATTTCTAATATGAAAATGCACCAAAGACAACAGCTAGGTAGCTGTTGTCTTTTTTGAGTCTACTCAACGACTGCTGAAGACTTTCTGGTTAGCTTACCATTACGTTAAACATGTTGTGGGCCTCAGCAAAGACACCAAACTAGATAGTGCTTTGTCTTCAACAGCTGTTTGACGACGAGTAGACTTTCTGGCTTGCAAATGGTGTCGCGCGGCTGAAAAAGACAACGGCAACAACTATATAACAACTAAAAAAGACTTTGTGAATCAGGGTATAAGTAAGCACAGCTTTTTCATAAGTGAAACAATTAAGTCGGAGATTAACAAGTTGAAAGTTGAGCTTAATGCAAAAATTGACTTGGAAATGCGTGCATGTCGTGACGAATTTAATGCAAAAATTATTGCGGTAGAGAACGAATGGAAAGTGCGATTCACTAAAATTAGCTCTGCACTCTCAACCGAAAAAGAGCGTGTGACTTTTTTGGAGCTCGAATCCGAAAAAAATACATCTCTAAAGTCAGCAATTGAAGCACTAACTCATCGGATCGAGCTGCTTGAGCGGAAAGAAATTTCTTCAGATGCAGTGATTTTTGGTGTTCCTCTGCTTGAAAATGAAAACTTAGAAGATATTTTCAAAAATATATGCTCTAATATTGGTTCCCAACAAACAGAATTACGAAAGATTTTTCTGCTGTAGGTGGAGTACATAATAAAAACAACACTGTTGCCTCACCTCCACCAATTGTCTTGCAATTCCACAATGCCAGAGAACGGAACTCAATTTTAAGAGCGGCAGCGCTTTTTTGTACGGAAAAAAGTAGAACACTTTGCCTTAAAGACTTTGGTTTCGACTCGGAATCAAGAGTATTCATCAACGAAAGTCTAAGCAAGCATGCTCGTTCTTTGTTGTATCGTGCAGTCAATCGGAAGCGGACACACCGGCTCTCTGCTATTTTCACTAAAAGTGGGAATGTTTATGTAAGAGTTCCTCAAAGAGGTAGCTGTGTCGAGATAAAGAGTATGGAACAACTTAATGCTATTGAACTGAATCATCTGACTGAACTTAATAATGATGAATCGCCTGATACGCCACTGAAAAATACTAGTTATTAATTCATTTTTATTAGTCTTGCTAGTTCTCTATTCATTTCTTACATTTATCTTAAATTATAATATTATTTTCTTCAATATCTATCTTAAATTATTTCTGCTTAGCTTTGACTGCACCTTACGTAATCGCTATACATTTATATTTGGACCCTTCTAATATTCTTGGTCCTTTAATGCTGTGTTGCTTGTTATATAAAGTAGACATATTCGTGGCTTCTTTTTTTTGGCTCCGTCACTGGGATCCTTCTAACTTCTTTTAATGAAGATCTTAGCTGAAAATGCTATGAGTTCCGCGTCGAGTAGAGCCCAAAACCTACCTATCATGGTAAAAATACTAAATTTACATTCCGAAGGTTTGAAAATCTGCCATATTAATGCCCAAAGCCTGAAATCGAAAATGGATGAGTATAGGTATACTTTCTGTAACACCGCTACGGATATATGTGTCTCCGAAACATGGTTCGATCCCACAACTTCACATAGTCTCTGTGGCTTAGAAGGTTTCAATATTTTTCAAAGCGATCGCTGTGTTCGTCTGGGTGGCGAGTTAGCAGTATATATTCGCGAAGGTTACAAATCTTAGCTTATCTGTAAATCAGATGCTGAAAGCTTATTCGAAGTTTTATTCATTGAAATATCGAATGGCATAGAAAAGTTGTTGCTTTGTACAGGCCCCACAAAAATATTTCCATAACCCTTTTGTATGATGCGCTAGAGAAATTTGCGCTCAGCCATTTTGTGTTTCTTGGCGATTTTAATTACAATTGTGAGTCGAGAACACTATTGGATAATATGGCGTCACTGGGGTTGACTCCAGTTAACACTGTCAGTAGTGCGGAAAGAGGGGTTCTGGGCCAACTGTGCCCCAAGGCGCTATGCTTTACGTGTGTTAGAGTGAGATAGCGCTATAAGGATACTATAAGAGCGATTGAGAAGGCAATATAAGCTTCGGACAAACATTTGTTTGGCGCAACGCTTTACGTGTGTTAGAGGGAGATGCTATACGGGTTGTGAGTGTGAGTGAAAAGGAGTTACAGACAGACAAACCGATGGACGGACGGACAGAAATATATACAGACGGACCGACAAATAGACAGACGGTCATACAAGGGAGGGGAAGGAAAGGAAGGGGAATGTGTGTGATCGAAGCGATGGGAGAGCAGCAGATGCAGATGGTCGTTGTGTAGGAATATGTTGTAGTGTAAACAAATTTTGGTGGATTCTTATGCTGTAGGCTTGCAGTGTGTATGTTTGTGTGTTTTTAATGATTTTTTAAGTAAACCAAGTGCCGTCGACTGAGTTCGTGTAATAAAATTTCGGTGATTGTTTTGATTATTTAATTGCTTATTTAATTGCTTATGTTGTTGTTTTTGTTGTTATTTGTTGTAATAGGAATCTTTTAGTAGAACAGATCGCTGTGGAGGTAATGCAAACAAATTCCGTTGTTTTCCCTTTTCTTGCCTATGCTGTTGATGTTGTTGTGGATTTGTTTTCAATACTTGGTGACATGTGGTAGGATTATGTGTATGTGCAATGCGTGGCACGACAGAATATTTTTTGTTTCTGTTCTTTTTTTCTTTGCAATGTATTTTGGGAATGCCTTTCTTGTGAGCTATTTTTTCTTCTTAATAAATGAATTGAGACCCTCTCAAGTGGATTCTTGGTGAACCAAATCTAAGCTTGCTAAAAATGGGAATAATATGAGTTCATTGAACAAATCTAGGGTTGATTTTTCTTTTTTTTGTTACAAATGTAGGTAATTTTGCTATAGGCCTTCTAGTATGTATGTTTGTGCTGTTTTCTTACATAAGATTAGGGCGCCCATGGAGTTACTGTAATAAAATTTCGGTGATTCTTTAATTACTTATGCCGTAGAATTGTAGTTTATATGGTAGTTAATATTATTTAAGCGCGGATCACTGATATGATGTGCATATACAAAGTTGGTGATCGTTATTGTTCTGGTTAAATTAAAAGTGATTTATTTGACGATGCTGTTGTTTTTCTTTTTAAGCAATTATGTTCTTATTGTGTAGCAATATGTTGTTGTTTTATTGGTATTAGTAAGGGATTCCGTTCTTAAGATCAATGACATTTAAAGAGCATTCGTCTTTTATTGTTCTTTTATTTTTAGTAAACAGAAGAGTTTAGTTTTTGGTTGCTACAATTGTGGGTCATCCCATTTCATTATACATATATACATAAGGTTGATTTTGCTTCGGTACAAATGAAGAGCATGAAGATGCGGTTCTGTTTTGAAGTTTACTTTTCATATGTTCATATTATAATATATATGTAGGTATGAAAGCAAAGGAAACTCAAAGAAGAAAAAAAGATAGTTTTATCTAAATTGTGAGATTCCTGGAGTTTAATAAACAATAAATCGTAGTAATAATTATTTATAATAGTTTTTAACAACAAATTAAATTGTTTATAGTGTGTGCTTTAGACATTTATTTAGAAAACGGAAAAAGAAACAACATGCAATTCATATGTGAAAAGTGCAACGCTGCTTATGCATCAAAACGTAACTTAACTCGGCACACAAAGGCAAAACATGAACATAAATTTTTAAAATGCCAAGAGTGTGACGCGAAATTTGAGCGCAATTAACAGTTACATGAGCATAAAAATAAGTCTCACAGAAATGAAGGATCTGATAGTACAAGTGAATTAAGTGTCCTACAACGAACAACATCATATTGCGCAGGATGTGCAAAACACATTGAATTAAAAAATTGGGCATACCATATCAGAACAACGCACACAAGCAAAAATGTTGTGTTCCGACAAACAGCAGCAAGTTGAAATCTATAAAAGATAACTGCAATTGTGAAAATAAAGATGTCGGTACATTTATGCCAGAAGAATTCCTCCAGAAAGGCAAAACTGAGATAATGCTAGAGCTAATTAACTGCCTCGAAAAGCATTTGTCTTTTAAATTTAATTTTGAGTTGTTCTGTGAATTTGTTAAAACATGTGACGATAAGCCAATAGTGGAAATCAAATCGTTCCAAACGAAAATGATGATAGTTCAATTACAAACCCAGATAGAGCAGATTCTCAGCCAAAAATTTGCAAGCTTATTAAGCAAGTTCACAGAATTCCAGGAAAGAGACAGTGGCTGGGCTCTATCTAAAATATGTCATGTAGAGATTAATATTAATCAGTACAGGCCATTAAAGGGATCCTCGTATTTGCCACAACCAAAACCAACAGTGGCTGGGCTCTATCTAAAATATGTCATGTAGAGATTAATATTAATCAGTACATGCCATTAAAGGGATCCTCGTATTTGCCACAACCAAAAGTTTTAGATAACAAGAAAGCATGCATCAATGTACGAAATGATGACGAATACTGCTTCAAGTGGGCAGCCATAGCTGCTCTTAGCTCCACTGTGGATCATCCTTATAGGCCACAGAACTACAACATTACCAATATCCAAGATAGTATAGTTAGACAACCAAATGGAGTTGTGGTCAACTTTGAGCGCTTAACTTTTCCTCTACCGCTCACAGAGATTTCGGATTTCGAACGACTAAATAATAGTATAAGCATAAACGTTTTCAGCTTTGATGAATAGCTTGGCGCTATAGTAGGACCGTTTTATAGCACTCAAGCTGAGAAAGAACATCACATCAACATTCTGCTTATCCAAGACTTGGATCTTACACACTACGTTTGGATAAAATCTATTCAAGGTGGGTTATAAAAATTTTAAAACTACTCTTAAATTTAATTATGCTTTATATTTTATTGTTTTTTATTTTTTCCACTTTTGTTCGTTTTTTTTAATACTTGCAGAATAGTTTAGATTACTTTATTTGTCAATTTTAACAATTTGTTGAATTCTTTTGCTCTAAAATATGTTTTTATATATGTCTTTTATTTTCTTTTTCTCAAAAGACTAGTACGCTCTCAACTCACGCAATGTCATAATAAAATCTTTTTCTGTAAAAACTGCCTTCAGTACTCCCGAAATTACAATATAACGAAGAGCCACAAAGACGAATGTAACAAAACTGTTACAGTAATGCCCGAGATGGAAAAGGCCACAATAAGGTTCAAGAACTACGAGCGCAGTTTGGACGTCCCGTTTGTAGTTTACGCAGATTTTGAATGCGTTTTAAGTAGTTTAGATATTGATAATAAAAAGTATATTTGTAAGCATATATAGTACCAGTAGCTTTCAGTTACAATATACATTGTAGTTTTAACCATACTCTAAGCAAATTTGTAATTTATTCAGGGGAGGATGTTCTCAAAAAATTTATTGAGTACTTGGTTAGGGATATTATAGATATTTACAATAAGTATTTAAGTAAAACCACAGCTATGTCCTCTTTAACTCCTCAGCAGCTAAATCAACAATTACTAAGCAAAAACTGTCATATTTGCAGCAAAGATTTGGGCGCTGACAGGGTGGCAGACCATTGCCATCTCACTGGCGAATACAGGGGTCCAGCACACAATAGCTGCAACCTCCAATATCAAATAGCCAAATTTATTGGCTCAGCTTAAACTACATGGATACTGATTCCATTATTTATTCTATCCAATGTGAAGATTTTTATAACGATATTCGTGACGATGTCGATTCAAAATTTGATACATCCGAATATTCGCCCAACAATCCTTTCCATATGCCGCTTAGAAATAGTAAAATCCTTGGTATGATGAAGGATGAAAACAAAGGAAAAATTATGAAGGAATTTATAGGTCTCCGTTTCAAAATGTATACAACGCAAGTTGTTGGCTGCGGGGAAATTAAAAAGGCCAAAGGTGTCAAGACCACAGCTTTAGATAAATTAGGTTTAAGTGATTATAAATATTGTTTAGTTCATAAGAAAATTATATATGGAGATATGTACATTTTTAGATCCCAGCTCCATGACATATATACACAGCATGTACGTAAAATAGCTTTAAGTCCATTAGATGATAAACGTAAAATTAAGGCAGATGGTGTCAACCAGGGTATGTAAACGCACGCTCCTTTTTTAACCCGACCGCGTGCGCTTAAAATATTTTCGTATTGAACCCGACCGCGTGCGGTCGGGTTCAAAAAAAAATTTTTTTATTGAACGCGCACGCGGTCGGGTTCAATAAAAAATATTTTAAGCGCACGCGCACGCGATGTAATGTATGTCGGACCAAAATTTAAGATTTCTTAATCCGAAATATATAGTAAGTGGGATATAGAAGAATATATTGGAATGAATATATCATTTATATTACCTATTTGGTATTAAAATTATAAAATATTTTTTATTGAACGTGCACGCGGTCGGGTTCAATAAAAAATATTTTAAGCGCACGGGCACGCGGTCGGGTTCAAAAATGATTCGACCGCGGTCGACCGCGAGCGTGCGCTTACATATCCTGGTGTCAACACATATGCGTGGGGACATTATCGAATAGATAAAGAACTAAGCTTAGATAGTGATCAAGATATGTTAGAAGCATAAAATATTAACTGAAACTTTTATATAATAAATAAGAAAAACTTTGTAAATATATAAGTAAATTTTTTTATTCATATTAATAAAGCTGTAAATTTTACAATTGAAAAAAGAAACAATTAGAAACTTTTATTTATTATTCATGAAATACATATCTGTTTGCGATTGCATTCTCCAGTGCACAGTATCAATCATGGGAATGACACATCCTTTGTAGTAAGTATATTTCTCCATTGTTTCAAAATTAAGATGGGCCATTTATACAACTTCAGCTTTTCTTAGAAACTGTTCAATTTAATTGTGCTTTACGACTCCTTCAACACAGACCATTTGCTTTTTAATAATCGAGAGAGTTTGCATGGCTAGAAATAACTCTAACTTATATCTAACCTACTTGTATACACGAATTCCTATACATTGGAGTCTTGAAAATAAAAAATTTTATAATTATTTTTCAAACAAGACGAAAAGAAGTTACAGAATATATGCAACAAACATGTTATACAGATATAATATTGAAGAGTTTTTGGAAATATTTACATTTCGGTGTTGGGAAGATAAAAAAGTATATTTGCAGTTTTGAACAACGACGATTGACCGCTGGTGTTACGAAATAGTATTAAGTATTTATATACAACTATGACCTACAAACTTGTATCCTACCTTTATTTAATAACAAATACCTCAGTAAATTTTACAATAAAGAGACCTAATAAAACCCGACAGCAATCAACCTGAGCAACATACTTAGCATCAATCATCCTGAAGAGTATTGTTATTATCAATCTCAACAATATCCTCAACTTGAACATCAGAATCACAAACTAATTTTAGCCTTGATCTGAACATGATGCTTTCGTAAAACTAAGTTAGGACAATAAAATATTTAATTTGTAATACTACGTTGTTTTAATGGGAATTAGATTTGAAATATGTTAAAATTCAAAGTGGACCACAAATTTCAAAGTGGCGGTGGAAGAGATGGGGTAGAATATCTGTCGTCTCGTTCAATACAGCTACCTTAAAATTGCTTCGCGAATCTCTTCTATTGTTAGGTATGTGACACTACTACTAAACAGCTATCAGATCAGCTATAAGCAGCTATCAGATCAGCATAAACAGCTATCAGATCAGCTATAAACAGCTATCTGATAGCGGCCATAAATCGGAAGGAATCTAAAATTCGTAACTATCGTTTTGTTTTTAGTAACTTTTATATATTTTGAAAGGGATACATACAACTCCTCATTGAATGGTATAACTTTAATATCACCCTCTATAAGATTTAGCTCTTTCATGAATAAGTGAGCGTCGTATCCGGAAAAATTATAAAAGAACACAGGAATAAATTTGGCTATTTGATATTGGAGGTTGCAGCTATTGTGTGCTGGACCCCTGTATTCGCCAGTGAGATGGCAATGGTCTGCCACCCTGTCAGCGCCCAAATCTTTGCTCCAAATATGACAGTTTTTGCTTAGTAATTGTTAATTTAGCTGCTGAGGAGTTAAAGAGGACATAGCTGTGGTTTTACTTAAATACTTATTGTAAATATCTATAATATCCCTAACCAAGTACTCAATAAATTTTTTGGGAACATCCTCCCCTGAATAAATTACAAATTTAGTTAGACTATGGTTAAAACTACAATGTATATTGTAACTGAAAGCTACTGGTACTATATATGCTTACAAATATACTTTTTATTATCAATATCTAAACTACTTAAAACGCATTCAAAATCTGCGTAAACTACAAACGGGACGTCCAAACTGCGCTCGTAGTTCTTGAACCTTATTGTGGCCTTTTCCATCTCGGGCATTACTGTAACAGTTTTGTTACATTCGTCTTTGTGGCTCTTCTTTATATTGTTATTTCGGGAGTACTGAAGGCAGTTTTTACAGAAAAAGATTTTATTATGACATTGCGTGAGTTGAGAGCGTACTAGTCTTTTGAGAAAAAGAAAATAAAAGACATATATAAAAACATATTTTATAGCAAAAGAATTCAACAAATTGTTAAAATTGACAAATAAAGTAATCTAAACTATTCTGCAAGTATTAAAAAAAACGAACAAAAGTGGAAAAAATAAAAAACAATAAAATATAAAGCATAATTAAATTTAAGAGTAGTTTTAAAATTTTTATAACCCACCTTGAATAGATTTTATCCAAACGTAGTGTGTAAGATCCAAGTCTTGGATAAGCAGAATGTTGATGTGATGTTCTTTTTCAGCTTGAGTGCTATAAAACGGTCCTACTATAGCGCCAAGCTATTCATCAAAGCTGAAAACGTTTATGCTTATACTATTATTTAGTCGTTCGAAATCCGAAATCTCTGTGAGCGGTAGAGGAAAAGTTAAGCGCTCAAAGTTGACCACAACTCCATTTGGTTGTCTAACTATACTATCTTGGATATTGGTAATGTTGTAGTTCTGTGGCCTATAAGGATGATCCACAGTGGGGCTAAGAGCAGCTATGGCTGCCCACTTGAAGCAGTATTCGTCATCATTTCGTACATTGATGCATGCTTTCTTGTTATCTAAAACTTTTGGTTGTGGCAAATACGAGGATCCCTTTAATGGCATGTACTGATTAATATTAATCTCTACATGACATATTTTAGATAGAGCCCAGCCACTGTTGGTTTTGGTTGTGGCAAATACGAGGATCCCTTTAATGGCCTGTACTGATTAATATTAATCTCTACATGACATATTTTAGATAGAGCCAAGCCACTGTCTCTTTCCTGGAATTCTGTGAACTTGCTTAATAAGCTTGCAAATTTTTGGCTGAGAGTCTGCTCTATCTGGGTTTGTAATTGAACTATCATCATTTTCATTTGGAACGATTTGATTTCCACTATTGGCTTATCGTCACATGTTTTAACAAATTCACAGAACAACTCCAAATTAAATTTAAAAGACAAATGCTTTTCGAGGCAGTTAATTAGCTCTAGCATTATCTCAGTTTTGCCTTTCTGGAGGAATTCTTCTGGCATAAATGTACCGACATCTTTATTTTCACAATTGCAGTTATCTTTTATAGATTTCAACTTGCTGCTGTTTGTCGGAACACAACATTTTTGCTTGTGTGCGTTGTTCTGATATGGTATGCCCAATTTTTTAATTCAATGTGTTTTGCACATCCTGCGCAATATGATGTTGTTCGTTGTAGGACACTTAATTCACTTGTACTATCAGATCCTTCATTTCTGTGAGACTAATTTTTATGCTCATGTAACTGTTAATTGCGCTCAAATTTCGCGTCACACTCTTGGCATTTTAAAAATTTATGTTCATGTTTTGCCTTTGTTTGCCGAGTTAAGTTACGTTTTGATGCATAAGCAGCGTTGCACTTTTCACATATGAATTGCATGTTGTTTCTTTTTCCGTTTTCTAAATAAATGTCTAAAGCACACACTATAAACAATTTAATTTGTTGTTAAAAACTATTATAAATAATTATTACTACGATTTATTGTTTATTAAACTCCAGGAATCTCACAATTTAGATAAAACTATCTTTTTTTCTTCTTTGAGTTTCCTTTGCTTTGTAGTTTCTCTGCAAGTACTGATTTTAAGTACTATATTTAAATTTCCACACAAAATTATTTGTTTATAATTTTAAGTTAATTTTTTTGTTTGATGTTTAGTTTTGTTTTTCACTTGTTTAGCACGTTCTTAACTATTTGCTATACATTTAAATTCAACTCATCTTTTCAATATTTTCATGTACGATTTCCCTCATGTCGGTCCTAATTCAACGGGTCTCTTGTATGCTGATGACTCTCTTCTGTACTCTCACCACGAGTCTCCTAAAATCGCGCTATACCAGACTGCGCAACATCTGTAAATTGTTCAACATTTTTACGAGGACTGGGGTATTAAAATTAATGCATCGAAAAGTGAAGCCATATGCATCAGGAAAGCTTCTGAAAAATGCAAATCGTTTGTAGTTCCTGAAAGCAAAACTTTACATTAGGCTTTGAATGGGTCTGAGATTCCTTTCAGGGATTCCATAAAATATCTTGGCATTAATTTTTACAGTCTTCTGAAATTTAACAAACATGCAAGAATTGTTTTAAAAAAAGCTTACAGAATCTTGGGCACTTTTTTAAGTATTTTTTGTAACAAAAGTTTACTAAAGAAAACAAAACTTTTGTTATATAAAACCTGTATTAGACTTGTAATCTTGTATGGCTTTCCTATTTGGTTTAACGTTTCTCCTTCGGTCATTAGAGAATTTGAAATTTTGGAACGAAAGGTCTTAAGGCATTATATTGGAAAGTATTTCCAATCTCCCACAAAACGTTACTCGAATCGGTTCGTTTATTCGGAAGCTAAAGTATTTCCAATTGGCCTTTATGTTTCGGATATTCTAAATCGTTTTGTCAATAGAATTTCTTGCCATGTCAATAGCAGCATCTTTGATATCTTTAACCAACAGAGAGCGTTTAGCTGTTCAAATGTAAGGTATTTGTCACCTGTTGGCTTATAGATATACTCTCAATACCTGTAACCTCCGGGAGCAAGAGCGATTCACATTAATGTTTTTGTTAACTTCAATCTTTCTCTTTATTTAATTAAGTACGATACTGTTTTTCAATTATGTTTTAAAGATAATACATTATATTCTTTAATTTTGTTAACACTTTCATATGAATTTTATAACTTATAACTTGTTTTGAAAAAGGCTCAATAAACAAAATTTGAAATTAGAAATTGAAATTCAAAACTGTTGAATAATGAAAAGCCGTAGCATAGAAGCAGACGCGAAGTATAAATCCGAAGCTTACAGGGCTTACCCGAAGCACTCATTATGAATAAGTATACAGCATTGCCTATAACCATTTCTTGGCAATGTCCATACTGCGTCTTATCCATGAGAACTGAATAAACATTACACACAAATAGTTATAGTTATACATATTTGCATACATACCTACATATATTCTATAATATGAACATATGAAAAGTAAACTTCAAAACAGAACGGCATCTTCATGCTCTTCATTTGTACCGAAGCAAAATCAACCTTATGTATATATGTATAATGAAATGGGATGACCCACAATTGTAGCAACCAAAAACTAAACTCTTCTATTTACTAAAAATAAAAGAACAATAAAAGACGAATGTTCTTTAAATGTCATTGATCTTAAGAACGGAATCCCTTACTGATACCAATAAAACAACACCATATTGCTACACAATAAGAACATAATTGCTTAAAAAGAAAAACAACAGCATCGTCAAATAAATCACTTTTAATTTAACCAGAACAATAACGATCACCAACTTTGTATATGTACATCATATCAGTGATCCGCGCTTAAATAATATTAACTACCATATAAACTACAATTCTACGGCATAAGTAATTAAAGAATCCGAAATTTTATTACATTTAATTTTATTACTCCATGGGCGCCCTAATCTTATGTAAGAAAACAGCACAAACACACAAACATACATACTAGAAGGCCTATAGCAAAAATACCTATATTTCTAAGAAAAAAAAGAAAAATCAACCCTACATTTGTTCAATGAACTCATATTATTCCCATTTTTAGCGAGCTTAGATTTGGTTCAGCAAGAATCCACTTGAAAGGGCCTCAATTCATTTACTAAAAGAAAAAATAGCTCACAAGAAAGGCATTCCCAAAATACATTAATTTACTAAAAGAAAAAATAGCTCACAAGAAAGGCATTCCCAAAATACATTGCAAAGAAAAAAAGAACAGAAACAAAAAAATATTCTGTCGTGCCACGCATTGGACAAACACATAATCCTACCACATGTCACCAAGTATTGAAAACAAATCCACAACAACAACAACAGCATAGGCAAGAAAAGGGAAAAAAGATTCCTATTACAACAAATAACAACAAAAACAACAACATAAGCAATTAAATAATCAAAACAATCACCGAAATTTTATTACACGAACTCAGTCGACGGCACTTGGTTTACTTAAAAAATCATTAAAAACACACAAACATACACACTGCAAGCCTACAGCATAAGAATCCACCAAAATTTGTTTACACTACAACATATTCCTACACAACGACCATCTGCATCTGCTGCTCTCCCATCGCTTCGATCACACACATTCCCCTTCCTTCCCTTCCCCTCCCTTGTATGACCGTCTGTCCCTTTGTCAGTCCGTCTATATATATTTCTGTCCGTCCGTCCATCGGTTTGTCTGTCCGTAACTCCTTTTCACTCACACTCACAACCCGTATAGCATCTCCCTCTAACACACGTAAAGCGTTGCGCCAAACAGATGTCTGTCCGAAGCTTCTATTGCCTTCTCAATCGCTCTTATAGTATCCGTATATCGCTATCTCACTCTAACACACGTAAAGCATAGCGCCATGGCGCATAGTTGGCCCAGAACCCCTCTTTCCACACTACTACTGACTATCCTACGCATTTCACTGGTAATTCCAACAGCTTAATTGATCTCATATTTGTTAGCAAGCCTACTGACCTTAACTATTATTACCAGTTAACTGCTAATCTTAAGCTATAATTTCGGTAGCTGTTCCTATGAAAAAACATCAAATATCGTGATTTCGGAAATATTAGTAATGCTAACCTTGATCATGACTTACTGACAATAAATTGGGGTAGTATTTATGGAATGCCATCATTTGATGATCAAGTACAGTTCTTCACGGACCAACTGATTCAATTGTTCAATAAACATGTCCCGTTATGAACCAAAATATTACACCGAAAAAATTGGGCCCAATTCTTTTTAGAGTTCATATTACCGATTTACCATTATTAAGTATGGCTTGGTGCATATGTACGCGGACGACGTTCAACTGGAACATGATAGTTCTATTACTAAGTTTACAGATGCAGGTAACTATCTGAACGCTGATCTTACTTTAATCAGAAACTGGGCTTGTAGGAATGGTTTGCGCCTTAACAGTGGTAAATCCAAAGTGCTAGTCATCTACAAGAGAAACTTACGTCTATCTTGCTTTTCAATAATACTTATTAGGGAAGAGCCAATTGATTATGTTGGTACAGTTAAGAACATAGGCATAACTTTTAATAGTACGTTAACATGGAAGACTCATATCAATGTCGTCCTAGGTAGAGTCTATGCGGGACTCCGAAGCTTATGGCGTCTTCAGTCTTATGTTCCCTCAGCAATAAAGCTGATGCTAGTAAAATTTCTTTTGTTTCCGATACTTCTTTATGAATCTGAAATATTTTCAGATCTGGACAGTGAAATGCGAAGAAAATTCACAGTGGCCTGTAATAATGTAGCTCGATTGGTGTTTAATCTGCGACGCTTTGACAGCATATCCTCTTTTACGTGTGTTTTATATAATTATTCCCCAATCAAATTACCACAACTACATTCGCTAATCCTCTTGCATAATATAATTTTCACTCATCAGCCCCCGCTGGTAATTCTTCTAATGGCCGCAGGAAGAGAGTTCCATAGTCTGACGGCACTCACAAAGAACTGCCTTCCAGACGCAAGTTTGGAAAACCTAGGCAGGATCGTAGTAATCGCCCTCTGCGAGAGCGAGAATATGATTTCATCAAATAAATATTTCGGCTGCTTAGTTTGTATTATTTTATGCAAAAAGAGCAGTGACCTTAACTTTAAAAGATCACTAGGCGTGCAGTCAAAGATTGAAGCAGATAAACTAGATATATGATCGCCTAGTTTTTTGTTGTATATAAAGCGAGCGATATTGTTGAAAACAACATTTTATTTCCTCAATGAAAGATAGTCTAGATTGTGAAAATTTTCACATCCATATGTGAGCATGGGAAATAGTAAAGCTTAACCCAAAAGAAGTTTCGTTGAAGTAGGTAGAAAGTGCTGAGTCTGCCACAACATTCGTAACCCACCATAAACTTTACCGATATTAGCATTTACATGCGATGACAATGAAAGCGTGTTATTGAAGACTACTCCTAAATTTTTGGATGAATCAACATAGTTAATAACATCACTACCTATGCATACATTCGGCAGAGTGCATGAGATCAAATGCTTCTTTTAAATTGGCAAGACTTTAGATTTGGTGGAATTGAGGCTCAGTCCGTTGCAACAGGCCCAAACACTAATCGATTCAAGATCATTATTGAGCACTTGGATTGAGGTGTTTATTTCATTGATTAAACATCTGAAGGAAGCAAATATGTACAACTTGCGGTAGATCATTCGCGTAGAGCAAGAATAGAAGAGGTCACAAATTTAAATCAGGTACACCTGACAAAACAGGTAAGAAAGACGACATATTCCCATTAGCAACGACTCTTTGCTGCCTGTTTGTCAAGTACGATCGGATTAGCTTGCTTAATTGAATAGAAAAATTAAAATAAGATACTAGTTTATTATATAAAATGGTATGGTTCACAGTATCAAAAGCTTTCGAGAAATCGAGTAAATTCTGAAAGGATACATATTATTTATCCATAGCTATCCACAGTTTCTCAATGTCAAGTGTCAAGGCTGAGATGCAGCTTCTATTGCATCGAAAGCCAGACTGACAGTTGCTAAGCAAATTATTGCTGGAAGTAACAACCAGAATTTGATCACACACTAACCTTGTGACGGCCATAATTCGCCACGAAAATTATGACCACACATTTCTTTTATTTTGTACATAAACTACTTCTTTATATACCTAATAATCTTAATAATAAATAAAGACGTTAGTATGTAAGCTGAAAACAATTGAACAATGAATTTAAAACTTATATTTTCTAATAAAACCTAGTGCGTAAGCTAAAAGAATTTGCTAGCTAGTAAGTTAAATATAAAGAACAGAGAGAGAGAGAGAGAGAGAGAGAGAGAGAGAGAGAGAGAGAGAGAGAGAGAGAGAGAGAGCGAGAGAGAGAGAGAGAGAGAGAGAGAGAGAGACAGGTAGCACGACGCTAAGGCGTCACCAACGCACACGCATAAGCAACACACACAACACAGGCAACGCCACAAGCACAAGCAGAAACAAGCAAAACGTCGCTGCTTCATCGTTTTGCTCGGTCAGAGAGTACACTTCACCAAGCACAGTCGCCTCCTCTGCGTACCAGCTATTCATCTTAGCTGCCTCATCGCTTTGCGTCAGTCGGTGAAAAGACTTCAACGAGCACAGTCGCTTGCTCGTCGTACAAGCTAACGAACATCGCTGCGTCATCGCTTTGCTCATCAGGAAGCAGTATACAAGGGGTAAGGTTGCTCACCCCGTACCATGATTTGCATAGTTTGAACAACTTTGAGAGAGCCATCCAGCAAGCAGAGAACGCGGTTTCGAAACAACACAGCAGTGGACGTCGGCTCATACAGACATTATACGAGGTACATATACGGGACGGTACTAGTATATAGATTCTAGTGGCCTTAGGGTACGTGAATCTCGAAGTATATAGACTCTAGTGGCCTTAAGGTACGTTTGTCTCTAAATAATATAGGTTATATAGATTCTAGTGGCCTTAGGGTACGTGAATCTCGAAGTATATAGACTCTAGAGGCCTTCGGGAACGTGAGCCTACTAAGAACCTACAGTAACAAACCCGACCTACCCTACTGAGGACAAGGCAAGACAAGACATTTACGCCATCACCAACCATCATCAACCATCACAGCAGCACTCAGCGCTCCAGACAACTACACTGAGTGGCTCCACCGTCTCACAGTCACGCCACGATCAACGGCGGACTACGCATCTACACCATCACCAACCATCATCAACCATCGCAGCAGTACTCAGCGCTCCAAACAACGACACTGAGTGGCTCCAGCGTCTCACAGCCACGCCACGATCAACGGCGGACTACGCATCTACGCCATCATTAACCATCGCAGCAGAAACTTGAAGGTGAACAAATAAAAATCAAAATTAATCTTAGAGCGTCTCACCAAAAGAAATTTCTGTATTGAACGCCTGGATAGCCGCTGAGTATATCCCAGCTGGAAAACCGGAGAACAAGAGTTCGTTACAACCTTTCAAAGACCTTAGAAAGATAAGGCAAGATCGAGATTGGTCGGAAGTCATTTTCATGCGACATCGAGTTCTTCGGAATAGGAAAAATTTTCATATACTTCCACTCCACTGGAAATACAGAGGTGGTAATAATTGAATTAAAAATATAAGTAATTAATTTCAAAATGTACGGTAGGATAAGTTTAATGAATCTAGGACAAATACCATCAAGCCCAGCGGCATTTGACTTAACGGCATTTTACTTAATGGACTCATTATCATTGACACAAGTAAGAGCAAAATTATCTATGTCCTCGTTAAGAGGTTGAATGAATGTTGGGATACTGTAGCAAGGTGCAGAATTTTGCTGATGCACCTCTTCGCAGTCAACATCTCTTGATACATCAGAAGTGTTTTTGCCAACTCCTAGATTCCTTACTTTAATCCAGAAGGATTTTGTCGACTGATGCTTGTCAAATTTCATTCCAAATAACCTAGCGTTGGAGGCTCTGATCTTGGAGATAACTTGATTGCAAAGGATGCGAAAAAGAACGAGATACTCATTAGGTTTAAACATCTTAAACTTCCGACGTGTTTATTATACAAGAGGATATAAACAATAATAAACATTATTGGATATAAACTCAACTTGATCATTAACCACGGGCATATAATAAACACTGTCCCAGTTGATAGTTGGTAAGTCATGTTCTAATGAGAAATAATTAATGCGATTATAGTTTCTATACTGAATCGTATCTACATTAGCAGACCTATCAGCCTTATTATAGAAGTTCGTCAAAAATAATAAATCGTGCATAGAAAAACCTGGAGCGTTCAGCTGCTGATAAAGATGAACGTTGCGCATATTATTAACAAAAAGACGATCTATAAGACTACAAGATCGACTAGAGAAGTGAGTGGGCGTAACTTTATTTGCTAAGTTCAAATCTAAAGATATCATAGTCTGTATGAATTCTTTTGATTCCCTATTATTCAGGACGTTACAGTTGAAGTCTCCGCAGATTTTCCTGCTTAACTGACGTATTTCGAGAAAAATATACTCAAAAGAACAATCCGTACTAGAACTTATAATAAATCTGCAAGTAATGTCATTCTTAACAAAGATTGCCACACCTCCAACCAGTCGCCCAAAGCGATCCGAACGCAAATGTTTACAACCAGCAACCCTGTAAAAGCTATTTGAAACTTCTGGATGGAATACCTGTGTTTAAGAAAATCTGTCTAAATTCATCAATCTTTGAGTGCAGGCTTTGTGCATTAAAATGAACAATATGAACGCCTGAGTTTTGTACGCTAAGTATTCTTAACATGTAAGCTTGTAATGATAGAATCTCGTAGACGAATTCCAACCTACACAACAATATCAGTTCTTATTTATTCTTAATATATAAAAAATATTATTAATTGAGGAATTAAATGGATTTAATTTAACCGGAATATGCCCATAATTGGAAATGAATTGATTACATAAAATGTATAAGTTGAATAAGCTATTATTTAGAAATTAATTGATTACATAAAATGTCTTAAGTTGAATAATTAGGAAAACCCAGAAGTGTAAACTAACATTAAGTTTATCAGTACAGAACGTAAACCTGTAATTTATTATTGAAGCGTACAAGAAAACTCACAGAGTATAAGAGATTTGTTATAACACGCACAGGAAGAGTATAATAAAACCTTAGCCATTAATCAAACAAAGAGCGAGAGAGTGAGCAAGTCGCCGACTGAGAACTCACTAACACATACCACAGGAGAAGAATGAGGACACAGAAGAACGAGAAGACAAGTAGAGATGAGGAATCAACGCAGAACTGAAAGCATGGGGAGTCGATTCACGGCAGCGGAACAGATCAGACGTGTGCTCTAGAGCTCGACTTAGCGTGAACGACAGGGAAGTTACCAAGGCGAAGTTAAAAGCAAACTTTACCGCGTGTTGCGAGTAGGTACGTAACTGTGACATAGTACAATTCTTTGATTAAATTAACTGACGCGGCAAGCAATAAGGGAACTTGTCGAAGATCGTCGACTGTACGTGCAACACGAATCGTACGATTCGGTTGCTTGCTATAGTAGTCAGCGCGAATCGTTATAGCCTAAACACATCGAAAAAGACGGCAGACAAAGACATCTGGAAGCTGGAAAAAATACATTGGTTCTTATGGGAGTTGAGAAAAAAGTTTCATTTTCCATTTTGCATTAATGTTTTGCATTAGGATTTGTTCTAATGCAGCTGCATGCAAGAATGATTTGTTCCCAAAAGGTATTTTATTTCCAACACTTCCATGGGAATTTAACAACTCTACTGAAATGAAACTAGAAATCTGATCATCAGTGCAATTGTAGTGGTTGCAGAGGTTGGTGCGTGGCACTTGCGGCTACTATTCCTACAGAAAACATGAATTTCTGAATTGAATGAATGAATTTAAAATTTGAGATTGATTCTATTGCATGAATGGATCAATTATTATTATTTTCAAGTTATTTTCTTAAATTATTGCAGCACAAAATGTTCATACTCGTGCTAAGAAAAATTGGAAAACAGATGACAACTGATGCTGTGTCGTTTTCGATGTGTTTGCACTTTCCTGCATTTGTCTGCCGTCTTTTTCGATGTGTTCAGGCTATTAGACTCGGCTGCTCGACCGTACATATATACGCATAAACATTTCGTGGACCATTTGAAGTTACTCGCTAAGAATAACGGACAGTTGCCACGCGGAAATAATATATTTATTGTCGACTGTACGTCTGATGAATTCCACAAGGAGAAGGAACGCAAAACTTCAAGTACAGGAGAGTGAGAGCACGAGATTTGTACACCAGAGCAAGATGGGAGGAGTCTCCTGGATCTATACATTACGTAAAGGCGAATTGACAGAATGCATACGGGAATTTGGATTAGAGACTGACGGCACAGTAGAGGAGCTACGAAAACGACTTGCGGGTTTCGCTAAAGATGCAGCACTCCCAACAGAAGTTCAAAAGCGCCTTAGGCAGCTGGAGGAAGAGTACCGGACAGGTCCGTCGACGTCGAATGGAAACGGGAAGACACCCCCAAAGTCAGGGCCAGGAAGACCCGTACAAACGACACCAGCTATACAAATGACTCCGGCCGTACAAATAACGCCGGCCGCGCCAGCAACATCAGCCGTGCAAACGACGTCCGCCGGAGAACGACAAGATGAGCGACAGCATACAGGACCTATGCCAGAGGGTTACTTCTACTTCAATCCTTCAGGCGCAGCTCCACTAAATAGCACAGGAAGTAGTATGGCCATGCTCGATCAGATAAACAAGTGGGGGGCTAGTTATGACGGGGCCCACGATCCCTTGATATTCGTAGAACGCGTAGAGGAATTGGCCGAAGTGTACAACGTGGATTTCAATTTTCTTCCTCTAGCAATGCCCGAGCTATTGCATCAACGAGCAGTTCCCGTTTCGTCTTCACCCGTTTCCCGTTTTCTTCTTCACCGGATGAATTGCACGGATTAGCTCGCCGGCTAGTCCAGGTTCGCCACAGAAATTTATAAGTCTGGGATTTTCTGTCTATACAACTTTATTCGTAGAAATTAGCTCCTTGCACTTAGTATTGTAACTACGTTGACTCGCGTTCGTGCCCTGTAGCGTTGTTGCGTCTTTGGGTGAGTCGGTTCGAACTTTCGTCTCTCTGTTATTAGGTCTCGACTCGTCGTTTCTCGCTATGCTGCTTGCGTAGGGTGGGGTACATATAGTCGAGCGGCCGGGGATAACCACGCATCGACTACTATATTGTACACCCGGGGATAGCCACGCGACGCCAAAATAGTCGCTGATGTATATATATATATATATATGACTCTGCGCGGCGTTTACAAATATTTTATACAAATTAAGCGGAACTTGGTTTCCCTAATTGACGTGTATATATTATCGAACGGCCGTGGGATAACCACGCACCGACTACTATGTTTGGCAACCGGGGATAACCACGCGATGCCAAATATAGTCGACAATATATATTTCTCTGCGTGGCGTTAAAAATATTTTTTTACGAATGACTCGGAACTTGGTTTTACTAATCGACGTGTATATATTATCGAACGGCCGTGGGATAACCACGCACCGACTACTATGTTTGGCAACCGGGGATAACCACGCGAAGCCAAATATGGTCGACGATATATATTTCTCTGCGCGGCGATAAAAATATTTTTACGAATGACTCGAAACTTGGTTTTACTAATCGACGTGTATATATTATCGAACGGCCGTGGGATAGCCACGCACCGACTACTATGTTTGGCAACCGGGGATAACCACGCGATGCCAAATATAGTCGACGATACATATTTCTCTGCGCGGCGTTAAAAATATTTTTACGATTGACTCGGATCCTATTATTCACATTTGTTACTGTTCGAGTCGATCGAAGTCTTCTGTTTGTATTCTGAACTGTTCTGTTTACCTGTCTATGATATGGAGCTCGCACGTCTGATCCAGTCAGCAGTCTACCACCAAGTCTCTCTCGCTTCACTACTGTCTCAACTAGTAACCTCTACCAATTCTCGTCGTTCCTGTCCGTGCTTGATGTGCATAAGTATGAGTGCGTGTCTCTCCGCTGTTCGTAATATATTCCTGTGTTTCCTCTCATTGTTCGTTTCTTTAATCTGCATTTCGTCGTCTTGCGTGCGTGTGTGCCTCGTCTTTGCTCTCGCTCTGTCAGTGGTTGAGCCTTCTAGTATACTATACAGCTTAACTCTTATACTCTACACTTATGTAACTTAAATTACTAACAACTATTTGAATTCATTAATATAGAATACATATTTATTAACATTAATATTTAAATTCATTGTAATAATAATCAAAAGTAACATTTAAATTCATTGTAATAATAATAAAAATTAAATATTTACATTTTTGGATCTTTTCAATTTACACAGTTATGTACGAAGGAATCTCCCGGAGGTATTCCTTCGTTACATTTCCTCCTTACTTGGGAGGGGGAAAAAGGCACCAGGTCACCTCTCCACGCCGCGATACGACGATACGGTATTGTTGGCCTCCAACGGTACGCAGTACCTTGATACGTCTTCCGGGCTTCCACTCAGCGAGGATCTTGGCTGCCTCCTGCTCGATGGTGGGCGTTCCGGGGATGACATCGCCGCTAGGTTGGCCAGCGTCATCGTCGTTCGGCCACAAGTCGGCGTTTAGGTCCAGAGTGTCGTCCAAAAACTCTTGCAGGACTTTACCAAGATCTTCGTCGACTTCCTCGGTTCCCAACTGGTCCGCTTGTGGGGGTGCGGTTGTTACTGCGTCGACTGGTAGCAGGCCAATCCTCTCTGTTCGGCTCTGGTGGCGTGGTGGAGTGTTTGGGTTTGTGACGTTAGCCAAACCGGTTCGTTGCGCCACTTGGACTTCATGGGCTGCGCGTTGGGTTAGCGGTTTCGGCACACCTGTTGGCCAAGCATCACCTCGCAGTACGTCATCGGTCCAAACCTCGGGACTTAAAACGGTGCGAGTGATGCAGAAATGGGTTATTTGTTGGGTGAACCCTGGTCCGGTCACCACTTCTTCTTCGATCATTGTGTTGCAAAACACTCTCCGGGGCTCGTCGTGGTCTTCGTCTGCATCCTGGGAGCTTTCACCTTCGTTATTGGCTTCGCCCTCCGTCTCTTGGGCCTCTGGTCCATGTCGTCTGGGGTTGGCCCGGATTCTTGTTCGTGTCCGTCAGCGCCCTCATCATACAACTCACCGCACAGGTCCCACTCCTGGTCTATTTCGCCTTGATTGTCGTCGTCAAGCTCCTCTTCGACCGGTACACTGTCAAGCTCCTCTTCGACCGGTACACTGTCAAGCTCCTCTTCGACCTGTGCACTATTCCTTTCTGTATCGGGTGAATCGAGGCAAAGGACATCATCTTCGCCTGGAACTGGCTCGGGGATTAAACGGCGGAGTCTAACGCGGGGCCAGCGGTCGCTCGGATTAACGATCACCTCTTCCCACTGATTACTTAACCGACGCATTCGTGGTTGCTCTCGGTCGGCTCTCTCCATATTCTCGCGGAATCGTTTGGCACTTTGATTGAAGTATTCCTCACGCTACATGCCAGTTCGCAATCAACTGACGTTTCCTCTGTGTGAGATGTTTCTCCTCGTGTGCTGCCGTATGACTTGTGTTGCCGGGCGGTGTGTGACAGTTGCGGCGGCCGTAATTGCGTGTTCTGTTCGTTGGTGGGAGTTGATGGTGGGTGTTACGACTTAAGCGACTCTTACTGTTGTGTTCGATGATGTGGTGGCAAATTGCAGCTTGATCGGTAGTAGGGCTACTGGAGTTGATTTCTATGTGATCTGTGTCGTTATTGGTAGAATGAAAAGGTTTTAGCCGGATCCTTGTTATTACGGGCGAAATGAAGTCGACTACTTCGTACGGGCCATCATATCGCGGAGCTAGTTTTGCAGCGAACTTGTCCATTGCCTTGGAGAGTGGATGTTTCTTGAGTAATACCTGTTCGCCGGTCCTCGGCTTAAATTTCCGTCGCCGTAAATTTTTGGCTTGGGTCTGCGCTGCTTTACGCATATTCTCTTTTGCTATGGCGAACGCCTTGCGAATACGCTCCGCGTGTTCCGTAGGAGTACTCGCTTCGTGTCCGGTACCTGTAATACCTCGGTCAAATATGGCGTTTGGTAGACGCGGTTCTCTGCCCTGCACCAAGAAAGCGGGACTGTAACCCGTCGACACTGATAGGCTGGAATTGAAGGCTAGGCTTAGTTCGGGGAGTAGGTCATCCCAATTCGTTTGTTGTGACCCCACGTACTGTGCCACCATCGTCTTCAACGTGCGATTGGATCGTTCAGTCGGGTTCTCTTGAGGAGTGTATGGTGCTGTATAACGATGGTTTATCCCAAGCTCTCGTACAAACCGTCGGAATGCTCCACTGATGAATTGGGCGCCGTTGTCCGTGATAAATATCTTTGGTACTCCAAATCGCGCCAAGATACGCTCTCTGAAGGCTCTTATCAGTACTTGCTGTGTTGCGCTTCTACACGGGATTAATTCCACACACTTGGAGAATTTGTCCGTGAATACTAGCAATGCTGTATTACCGTGGGCGGACCTGGGCAATGGACCAATAAAGTCGGCCGTCCATGGTTCCTCTGCTAGGTGCGTCAGCATCTCCCCTGCCGGTTATTGTTGTGATGCCTTGTAGCACTGACAAATTTTGCAACTACGTACGTACCGGCAAATCTGGCGATACATCCCTGGCCAGTAGTACTTCTGAGTCACGCGTGCGACTGTTTTCCGGGCATCTGGCTGTTGGGGCGTCGTGATTTTCCATTATTACTTCCACACGCATGTTTTCGGGGACGCACAACTTCCATTGACTCGGCTCTTCATCCTCGAATGTCACCGGAGTGTGTCTATATAGATTTCCGTTCTCGATGCGGTAGTCGGTATGTTCTTGCGTATTTCTTTATACTCCTGCAAACTTGTTCCCCCACCACGATTTTTCGGGACTTGCTCTGGCCCTAGCGCAGATTTCTTCTATTGGCTGGCGAGAAAGTGCGTCGGCCACCACGTTTTGCTTACCCATGCGGTATTGTATCTCGTAAGTGTGTTGTTGTAGCTCCAAGGCCCATCGAGCGATGCGGCCGGAAGGACTCTCTATCGAGTTGATCCATTTTAAAGATGATCGGTGACGATCGTAAATGTATATCCTTCGAGATATGGCCTCATTTTACGTACGGCCCAAACCACCGCCAAGCATTCCTTTTCCGTCGTGGAATAGTTTTCTCTGCTCCGTTTAGATGGCGGCTAGCGTACGCTATAACTGTCTCATGGCCGTCTAATTCTTGGGTTAGCACGGCCCCTATACCGTGGTAACTAGCGTCGGTCTGTAGTACAAATCGCTTTTCGAAATCCGGACAGGCGAGCATCGGTGCCTCTGTGAGTAGCCGTTTCAATTCATCAAATGCAGCTTGTTGTTCCGGTTTCCATTTATAGTGTTTCCCTTTCTGTAGCAGCGATGTTAGAGGGTGTGCAATTTTCGCGAACTCTGGCACGAAACGCCGGTGCCAAGATGCGATCCCTAAAAACCTGCGCAGTCCTCGGAGATCTTGAGGTGGTTGTAGTTCCTTGATGGCTGCTATCTTTTCTGGGTCGGTGTGTATAACATAGATTAGTAGATGAGACACTCGAAAATGTCCCTTATACACTAATGCATTTTTGCTGGAATTGCACTGATACAATGAAAGAAAACATTGATTCGCTGCAAAAAAAGTGTAGCCTCGCCGTAAAATAATGTAGCCTCGCCTCAAAAATTTTGTAGCAAGCACTGATCGAAAATTTATTTTAAGTGGGTTGTTTATCGAAACGTCAAAATAAATAATTATAAATATTATGTTTTTTTATCCGGGTAAAACATGTATAAAATATAGTTTTAATGTTAATAAATATATTCTATAATATTTTACACAGCATTTTCAAATTTGCTTGGTTATATTTCCTATAAATGCAGTCGGTAATCAAAACTTTTTTGTTATAAATACACAATTATGCACCTGATTGCGAAAGTATTTTAGAATGCTGTTAGCAGAATAGTATAAATCAAACTGAATACAAATTATTACAAAATAGTTGGAAATTATACGTTATTGGCCTAGTTGGGGCTCCAAAACCCTTTAGCACATACGGTTGCACTGTTAAGAAATCGTACACATTGATTGATAAAGAAACAAGAACAACAATGTGGTACCTCTCACGTATTGTATACGTGAGTTCAACATACCAAACAATCAAATGTCAAACCGATTTTTTAAAGCGGCGAATAGCGAGTGTCTCATCTAGTTATCTATGGTGTATACCCCGTTCACTAACTACATGTCCTAGATACTTGATGTGTCTTTTAAAGAACTCACATTTCTCGGTGTTGAGACGTAGTTTCGCTTGCTTTAATCGTCCGAAAACCTTCTTTAAATTTTCCATGTGGGAGTCCAGCGTATCACCCGTCACGATAATGTCGTCCAGATATGCAAAAGCGACAGGTTCCATATCTAAGCCGATCACGTTGTCGAGTGCCCTCTGGAAGTTGGCGGGCGCTGAGTGGAGCCCGAAGGCCATCACCTTCCACTGATAGAGTCCTCGTCCAGGGACTGTGAATGCGGTATAGCACTTGCTTGCCTCTTCCATAGGGATTTGCCAATAGCCGTTTCGGAGATCCAGGCTGCTAATATACTTGGCATCTCTGAGTCGGTCAAGTATGTGGTGTATTCTCGGCAGTGGGTATGCGTCGGGTATCGATTTAGCATTTAATTGGCGATAGTCCACGCAGAGGCGCCACTTTCCCGATTTCTTTTTCACTAGGACGATAGGTGCACTGTGGGGACTGCAGGATGGTTCGATATGGCCCTGCTTCAATAATTCGTCGATCTCTTCATTGATAATCTTTTGCATGGCGGGGTTCCTGGGGAAGTATCTCTGTTAAATCGGCCTTTCATCATGCATACTTATGCGGTGGTGAGCGATATTTGAGGTGCCTTGTATTTCATCGAATCCTCTTAGTTCCTGTTCCAAAAATGCGTTGATTCGCTCACGCTCGGTGACTTCATTCGCTACACGGGCACACTTGATCTGGTTAGATTCGTTGCGTTTGTTTCCTAGTCGCACCGTTGTCGTGAGGCACTCCGTAATAGTCTGGGGATCGCCGTTTGCCGTACAGATGCGAGTCTAGATTTTTTTCAATTTATGCGCCCCGCATAGCTTCCGCATGCTGTCAGCATGGGAACAAATCAAGTACATACATATGTGCCAAAATATGTATGCTGGAGTTTGGAGTTTCATCCACGGCGGGACATGGAAATCATTGATATCATAAATAAAACTAAACATCCTCCCCCGCATTGAGCGAAGGTCAATTGCTCGAATCACCCTCCTCCATTACGAGATGAAAATCTGGCTGACTGAGTGAACGTTGCGCCTCAAGCCGTGTGTTGTGAGGAGTGTCAGCAATCTTACGAGTCCAATATTTGTATACAACGTAGGAGATTAACAATATTATGGATATGCTTAACGCCGTATATGAGACAGTGTAATGATGCATCCTGTTGAAGTTCAGTTTCTGATTGGTTTGTTCGGATATTGCTGCGTGTAATGCGGTGAGTTCAGCAATGTTAGTTGTGAACACAGTGGAGTTGCTGGTTGTTATTTTACTAGTAGTAATGTCATCAACATCTGTCATGAAGACGTGTTGTTTGGAGTGCAGCTCAGAGAAATTTATTTCTTCCTGTCCTTGAATGCTGATGACTTTGTGTTTCATGGAACATTTTGAGTCCACACATCCACATACTGTATTCATGCGAATGGGTTCAATTGTAGCATAAATCCAATTATTTGCACGATGTGTTCGAACAAATTTGAAATTTCCTTCGACGTTTACCCATTTGCAGGTGGTGCTTGATTCATTGTTAAACGAATGAATCTCACATTCGCAAATGCCAGAACCGCTACTGTAGATTGCTTGTGTTTTTGGACACAAAAAGGTGCCATTTGGCAATGTTAACCATGTTTCTAGTTGTGATGACGTGACTGGAAATTACTGCTCGCGATGTGGGCTAATGGCAATGATAGGGGTCGCAGCTTCAACAGCCGTTATTGATTTATTGACTATTTTCATTATTGGGTTGACTCTAAACAAGTCAAAGCGCTCCTGATTAATCAATGGTACCTTTACGTGAAATATTACGTGATCGCTTGTAAGTGTTCCAGTGACGGTGATTAATTTATATATCAGCAAAAATTCTTCTGGTTGAACTGGCATTTGTAGTGATGATGGTATGTGACTTCTAATGTTTCTAATGTGACAATTCTCGTTTCAGCTGCTCTGGTGACAACAGCAAAGGGTTAATTTTCCCATGATGGCTGTCCGTTATGACGTCAATAAGGGCAGCGTGCATATTTTGCAGTTTGGAGATACTGAGCATAATTTGGAAGCTTAGCGATGTAAACAGATGAAACATTTTTATTTGCTGCGATTCCGCGTCGTGGTCACTCATCATATCATATTTAAAATGTCTATGATTTGATCATCAAGCTTGTCGAATTTTCCCTTTATGTTCGTTTCGTCTCTCTTGAGGATGTTTATAGTTGAATCGACTATTGATGTCTGGTTCCACAATAGACCGAGAAGCATGCTCTCGCTTTGTTGAACTTCTGCAATTGTTTCGGACATATGTTCTGCGTACTTGGAATCCAACACCCCAAACAGTGAATTGGCAATATTTCCAATGATATCAATTGCACCTCTTTTAATTCTTTTATTCATCAGCACGTTTTCTCCTATGCTGGTTTCTTCTATGAATTCTTTGAACTGATCAATGATGATTTCGCAGCTGTGGTTTTGTCGCATTCTGCTACAGAGATCCTGGAGACGCAATGTACCGTCAACTATGGACGATTTTTGAGAGTGAAAGGCGGTTATGTTGTAGAAAACGATTATTTTCCAATAGGATGGTACTAATCGTGCAGTTCCAATGGTTTCGAAATATAAACTGCCATGTGAATCAAACGGTATGGTAGTAATTGGATTTGCAAGTACTACTGGCAGTAAGAATATCAAAGCCAGACTTAGGCCAACATGTAGTTTGCGCATTTTCTTCTTCGGAGCCTCGATATCGCTTGCATTGGATGTTGTAACTGATTCTTCCTTAATTTCTTCAGGGAATAAAGGTGCTAAACGATGTACTGGACGTTTTTTTATGCCCATATTGGTTTTTACATCAGCCACGCGGACAACTCCATTCGGTCCTTCGAAGGTCTTTGTAATTCTACCTAAAGGCCATTGTTGGACTGGTACGTTATCCTCTTTCATTATGACCAGCGTATCGGGTTGGATGTTAGTAACCGGACCCTTCCATTTGTATTTGTGTTGCAGCAGGTTCAAATATTCGCTTGACCATCTCTTCCAAATTCGTGTTTGATTTTGGTTACAAGTTCCGAGCGTGTGACCAGACCTTGGTTCATGGATTCCGTTCTAATATCCACTGAAGACGTCAGTGGCTCTCCAATCAAAAAATGGCCTGGTGTTAGAGCG
The DNA here is from genome assembly GCA_937620795.1 of Thecophora atra. Lineage (NCBI taxonomy): Eukaryota > Metazoa > Arthropoda > Insecta > Diptera > Conopidae > Thecophora > Thecophora atra. The sequence goes on from OW569398.1 coordinate 46,967,343, forward strand.
CTAAGGTCGTTTGGATCTGAGGAAATTGGTGTTATTGGTCGGGAATTTAAAATGGCCTCAATTTCTACAACAACTGTCTCCAGCTCTTCATAAGTGAGAGAAACCGTGGAAACATTTCGCAACAGCAAGTGTTTTGCCGATTTGACTGCGGCCTCCCACAGTCCTCCGAAGTGTGGAGCTCGAGGTGGAATGATGTGGAAAGAAATTCCTTTCGAGCTGCAAAGCCTGGTTATTGCCTCTTGAGAACTTGTGGAGTATATGGCTTCTAACTCGTCCAGCTTGTTTTTTGCTCCTACAAAGTTCGTCGCATTGTCGCAATATAGGTTTCTGCAATGACCTCTTCTACTTATGAATCGCTTTAGAGCTCCTATGAAGGCCTCCGTTGTTAGATCACTGACAATTTCGAAGTGGACTGCCTTTGTGCTGAAACAACAGAACACTGCAATATATGCTTTCTGAGGTCTCTTTCCTCTGCACTTAAAATGGATCCATAGTGGTCCGCAGTAGTCAACACCGGAGTTGATGAATGGTCTGGCCGGCTCAACTCGAGAGCTTGGAAGTGAGCCCATGATTTGGCTGTACAACACAGGCTTCGCTTTAGTACATTTTACACAATGTTGTACCACTGATCGAGCCATTATCTTTCCTTTCACAGGCCAGAATCTTTGTCTCACCTTAGCTAACAGAGCTTGAGGTCCACAATGAAGATTTTCGATGTGCATTGCGTTGATGAGCGACTTGGTTAGTGGATCGTTATATGGCAATAGAATTGGATGTCTTGCGTCATATGGTAACGAGGAAGTATGTAATCTTCCTCCTACACGAATTATTCCTTGGTTGTCCAAAAAGGGAGATAAGGAACTTATATCGCTTCGTTTCGAGATTGCGTCATGTTTTCGCAGACGCCTAATTTCATCAGGGAAGTCAGCAGCTTGTATTTCTTTGATGATAACTTGTAAAGCTTCTTCGAGTTCTGATCGTGACAGCTCCGTTGTTTCGTGTGACCTAACGTTTCCTTTACTGCTGTTGATAAATCTTAGTACATAGCCAATGACTCGTTGAATTGTGCGAAAAGAATTCGTAAATTTTATTTTGTATGCAATTGAGCTATCCTCTGTTGCTGCCGCAGCATTTGTTTCTTCTGCACACATTACTTTCGCAATATTATTTTGACTTAGTCCCTTTTTATATTCGGTGGTATCTTCGATGAGTAGTTCCCTTTGAAGTGGTTGACACCAGGTAGACTGATGTTTATGTAAAAAGATCGGACCATAGAACCATACATTACAAGACATAAATTTAGACGGCGCTAGTCCGCGGGACAGAATATCGGCCAGATTGTGATTTGTGCTTACATGGCGCCATTGTTCAGCTAGAGACAATCGTTGAATTTTTGCAACCCGATGTGCCACGAATGTTTGAAAGGATGATGAAGTTGTATTTATCCATGATAGGACGACTTGCGAGTCCGTCCAATAAAATGTCTTTTGATCTTCGAAACTTAAGTCTGCCTTTACTCTTAAAAAAAACTGGGCAGCTAAGACAGCAGCACATAATTCCAATCGTGGAATAGTTTGACATTTCAATGGAGCTACTCGAGATTTCGTGCATAAGAGTCTAGCCATGATTGTTCCATTCTTCAACCTTGCTCGGATGTAAATCGCAGCGCCGTATGCTCTTTCCGATGCGTCGGTGAAGACGTGCAATTGAATGTCCTTGGGCTGCTCATGATTATATATGTGCCTGGGGAACTTCGTATTTTGAAGCTCTTGAAGATCGTTGCGAAAGACCATCCACTGAGAATGCATCTCAAGTGGTATTGGCTCATCCCAGTCAAGCTTCAGTTGCCACAGCCGTTGAATGAATATTTTCGCTGTGACGACAACCGGTGCCATGATGCCTAAAGGGTCGAAAACTCTGGCTATATCAGATGTTACCGTGCGCTTTGTGATTCGTGTTGACATGTTAGCATGAGTCTTGATGGAAAATACATTGGATTTTGGTAACCATATTAGTCCTAAAGTCTTAGTTGACTCATTTGAATCGTCGCCAAGATTCATATTGACCTCTTGGTCCTCAGTTGCTATGCCCTTCAACAGCTTTGATGTGTTAGCACACCATTTCCGTAATTTAAAGCCGGCTTGAGGTAAAATCTTTGTCAATTCCTCTTGAATTGCACAGGCTTCTGCGAGGTTATCCGATCCAGAAACTCCATCATCTACATAAAAATCTCCACGTAGCACCTTTGCTCCTAATGGATAGACCGTTTTATTTTCATCAGCCAGTACAGTTAAACATTTCGTTGCTAAATAGGGGGCGGATCTTGTTCCGTATGTTACCGTGCATAGCTGATATACTCTTAGTGGTTCATTTGTATTTTGTCTCCAAAATATCAGTTGAAATCTCATGTCGTCGTCGTGCATTAAAATTTGTCTGTACATCTTCTCTAAATCTGTTGTAAAAACGTAACGGTGTAACCGAAGTCGAAGAAGGATTGCAAACAGATTGCTTTGTACAGTTGGGCCGTTATGGATGATGTCATTCAGTGCTAGTCCTGTAGATGTCTTACAGGATGCATCAAATACAACTCTAAGCTTTGTAGTGGTACTATCAGGCTTCAACACTGCATGGTGTGGGATGAAATATTGTGGTGCTGTTAAGTCGTTTTCGTCGATCTCCTTCATGTGGCCCAGTGCGATGTATTCCTGCATGAACTGCACATATTGTTTCTTCAGATTCGGGTCCTTAGTAAGCCGTTTTTCAAGAGCAAGAAATCTGTTGCGAGCTACTTCTTTAGATTCTCCAAGACTGGTTGGATCTTCTAAGAATGGCAATTTTACCACGAAGCGCCCAGCATTGTTGCGGCCCATATGATGATGGAAGTGAGTTTCACATTGTGTTTCTATTTCAGTTAGACCATTGACTTCTTCATTTACGTTTTCCAGCTCCCAGAGTTTCGATACGAGTTCATTGGTTAATTCTTCGCCTGTGCTGAATATACCGCAGCTTACCGTGGTAAGCATCGCTTCGTTGTGGTTTTTCCACCTTTCCCGATACAATCCACCCTAAGACAGTGTTCTGCAGCGTTGGCAGGTCTTCAGATAGTTTGATTTGTCCGACCGACATTAACTGGTGAAAGAATTCAGCTCCCAACAGAACATCAATCGATGCTTGACGATGAAAATCAGGATCAGCTAGTTTGATATTTTTCGGTATCGGCCACTTAGATACATCCAACAATTCTGATGGTTGGGGTGCTATGATCTTAGGTAGCACATACGCCTCTAAGGATGTCTGAAACCCACTCGTTAATGATTCGAGTCTTAAATTGACACGGGGTTGTGTCCTCTGTCGTTGTCCACCGATACCCGAGATTGCTAAAGATGTAGAGTTCGCTCGAAGACCTAATTTGGAAACTAAATCCTTTGTAATGATGTTCATTTGTGAGCCTGAATCCAAAAGTGCTCTGCACTTTCTGGTGCGTCCGTTGGATGCAACTAATTGAATTACAGCTGTTCCGAGTAAAACATACTTTCCCTTTCTAGCATTGGTTGAGGACAATAATGCGCTGGACGGTCCTGGTTTCGCGATCTGGATCACAGCATTGGTAGTGGAGTCTTGTGAAACTCCAGAAGGCAAGCTTGGAGCCACAAATGTACTTAAGTTGTCTTGATGCAACAGAGTGTTGTGTTTCCGTTGACATTTCAAACAGCCTCTACTAGAACATTTTGAAGCCACATGTCCGCCTTTCAAGCAATTGCTGCATATCTTATGTTGTTTAAGCAATTCATACCTTTGCCTTATCGATTTTTCTTTAAATGCGGGGCACGCGAATAAGGGATGTGCGAGCTTGCAGACAATGCAATGAATTGATGGTTTCGTAGTGGTAGCTGCCATGACGTTGCGTCTACCATGTGTGGATTCCGTGCGTGCTGCTGCTTTGTTCACTACTTCTAGTGAACGGAATCGATTTTCAAGAAATTCCATAACTGCCTTCAATGACGTCAATTCTCCTGATTTAAAACTGTCTGATTGTTCCAAAGCGCTGTGTGTTACTCGATCTAACCTTTTAATCAAAAGATGAACGATTATGGCATCCCAGGCATCTGTAGGCAGTCCTTGAGCCTTTAATCCTAGAATACATTGCTTAGTTCTGTCGTGAAGTGATTTCAACGCTGCTGCTGATTCAGTTGTTATGGTTGACTGTGCTAGTAACTTGTTAAGCAGTGATGTCACTAGTACTCTTTTGTTGTTGTAGCGATCCGACAGAATGTTCCACGCCACGTGTGTTCTCCAGTCGCAGATAAATGTTTAATCAAATTTCTCGGCTCGCCAACTAAATTTGTTGTTAGATAGAACATTTTTTGTATATCACTAATTGGCTGCTCATGAATTAGTTGGATATACATGTCACGGCATTGAACCCACTTGAGATAGTTTCCGTCAAATATTGGAAGCGTGATCTTTGGTAACTGGACTGGTGAAAAATGTTGTGGTTCTGTGGCGTGGTTATCCCTACGCGGCTGAGCACACTGTTGCCTCAAAGTGATGATTAGGCCTTGTACCTTGATGTCCAGGTCATAGTATGCCTCTGCTGAATATTCTTCACCAGTGCCATCAAAATCGGATGCCATCAAAATCAAATGGAGATCCGAAGCTTGCTGCTGGTACTTCTCTAACAATTGCGCCTTTAGTTCGAAATATGTGGTTGGATGGGGATCATTTGCTTCTCCTTCTATGTCTTCTACTAGTCGAGTCAAAGCCTTCGTGAGTGCCTTTTGATTGTTTAAAGCGGACACTGCTGCCGAATGCTTAGATTGCTTAGCTTGATTAGCTTCTTCTAGGATGATATTGAGTGTTGCAAGAAGTTTCTCGTAACACTGTTCTACTGCTTGGTAGAACCCCTTCTGGAAATAGTCATGATCCTTGCTTACATCAGGCAATTGTAGTATTTTCTTGTGTTGAGCACCGAACGCTGACCATAGTTCCTCCAATTGCTGCAGTCTTTCTTGGGCGTACTGTTCTGTTTTCCTATTTTTCGGATCCTTTTTTATGTTGGTTAACATCTTCTGAATTACTGACGCAATTTCGTGTTGTTTGCCAGTCAACTCCTTCATTTTAAGATCTTCAGCCATATTGAACGACTTCACTTTCTGATCTCCTGTGTTGAATTGCTGTTGTTTAGTGAGGACTTTACGAAGTGTCCTGTCACGGTCGCCAAATGTTAAGATGCGTTTATCTTACTGTTAGTGAAGCGAGGAAGAATAGATTTTTCCTGCCTTTAGTCCAGGCACTTTAACCAGGACTAATTACTTTGATTTAGGCACTTGAACCAAAACCAACTTGTCAATTTACCTTCCTTTGATTTAGGCACTTTAACCCAAATCAGCGATTCAAACACTGTGAAGTTTCTCTTATGACTGACTGTTTATTTTCACTAACGGAGCTTAAATACCTTTTAAAAACTACTACAATGATAACGATTTACTAATGACTATTGTAAACCGGGGATGAAACTCCAACATATTCACAGCAACATTGCACATTCCAAAATTGTTTCCCACAAAGTGACGGACGCCTGATTAAATTGTCTACGAATACGCTGCAGCTCAAGTTCAGGGCAAACGTTACAGGTGCCTCCACAGTTAGCGCTGCACTCATGCAGACAGCATGCTGTCAGCATGGGAACAAATCAAGTACATACATATGTGCCAAAATATGTATGCTGGAGTTTGGAGTTTCATCCACGGCGGGACATGGAAATCATTGATATCATAAATAAAACTAAACATATATATTATCGAACGGCCGTGGGATAACCACGCACCGACTACTATGTTTGGCAACCGGGTATAACCACGCGATGCCAAATATAGTCGACGATATATATTTCTCTGCGCGGCGTTAAAAATATTTTTACGATTGACTCGAATCCTATTATTCACATTTGTTACTGTTCGAGTCGATCGAAGTCTTCTGTTTGTATTCTGACTTGTTCTGTTTACCTGTCTATGATACGGAGCTCGCACGTCTGATCCAGTCAGCAGTCTACCACCAAGTCTCTCGCGCTTCACTACTGCCGCAACTAGTAACCTCTACCCATTCTCGTCGTGCCTGCCCATGCTTGATGTGTATAAGTAAGAGTGCGTGTCTCTCCGCTGTTCGTAATATGTTCCCGTGTTTCCTCTCATTGTTCGTTTCTTTAATCTGCATTTCGTCGTCTTGCGTGCGTGTCTGCCTCGTCTTTGCTCTCACTCTGTCAGTGGTTGAGCCTTCTAGTATACTATACAGCTTAACTCTTATACTCTACACTTATGTAACTTAAATTACTAACAACTATTTGAATTCATTAATATAGAATACATAATTATTAACATTAATATTTAAATTCATTGTAATAATAATCAAAAGTAACATTTAAATTCATTGTAATAATAATAAAAATTAAATATTTACATTCTTGGATCTCTTCAATTTACACATTTATGTACGAAGGAATCTCCCGGAGGTATTCCTTCGTTACAACCTTTAGAAACCAACAGGCCCAGAGGGAATGAACGAGGCAACGACTGTCACCGACAAGTCGTGGACGAGGATAATACCCACATCAGGAAACCGCACGCAGCATGCAGAAGGTGTGGACAAGAGGGGCACTTCGAACGCGATTGTCAGGGACAGCCGCTCCTATTTTGTTGGAGTTGCGGCCGAAAGGGCATAAGAACACGTGAATCAATCAAAACACGCGGGAAACGGGAAGCGCCAACATCCAAATCGAGGGTGTGTTTAGACGGCAACAAGGCCTCGATAACAAGCATGGGACTCAGGACAGAGGGACAGCGCATCGTGGCGAGGGTGATCGTCGCAGGCGAACCCGTGGAAGCCACGCTGGATACGGGAGCAACGAGGAGTTTTATGAGTAGCCATACAGCACAAAAGTTAAACGGCCCGGCGAAAAGCATAAAACTGGAAACAATAATCCGCTTGGCGAATGGCGAGACACAGGTGATTCGAGAAGCACTCAGAACAGAAGTCATCTTAGGAACCACGAGCTGCGTATTGTCGCTTCTGATCTTGCCAGAAGCGGTGGATGAACTAATCCTAGGTTTTGATTTTCTGGCACTCATGGGAACGACGATTTGGTGTGGTGACTGCTCCACGGAAATCAAAGAAATACCCGTAGGAGACCCTCCACCCAGATGTACCCGCACCACGACGGAACTGAGCGAACAACAGCAGATCGACCATTTCTTGAAGCAAGAACTAAAAGAATTCGAGAAGATTCAAGGAACCTCGAATATAGCCAGCCACCGCATCACTATGCACGACGAGCGTCCAATCAAGCAACGATACTTTCCGCGGAACCCCGCTATGCAACGAATAATTGATGCGGAGATAGACGAGCTGCTCAAACAAAGCTCTATAGAACCATCTCGGAGCCCACACAGTGCCCCTATCGTGCTGGTCAAGAAGAAGACGCGAAAATGGCGGCTGTGTGTTGACTACTGCCAACTCAATGCGCGTCCCATACCGGACGCCTACCCGCTTCCGCGGATTCATCATATATTGGACAGGCTTAGGGATGCCAAATATATAAGCAGCCTGGATCTTCGCAACGGTTATTGGCAGATTCCGATGGAAGAATCAAGCAAGGCTTATACCGCCTTCACTGTACCTGGAAGACGTCTGTACCAGTGGAGGGTGATGCCGTTTGGCCACCATTCGGCGCCCGCCACGTTTCAACGAGCGCTTGATACAGTCATCGGCGTGGACATGGAGCCGGTAGCGTTTGCATATCTTGACGACATCATTGTGACCGGCGATACATTAGAATCACATATGAACAACTTGAGAGAGGTTTTCCGTCGACTGAAAGAGGCCAAACTACGCATAAATACTGAAAAATGTGAGTTTTTCAAAAATAAAATAAAATATCTGGGACACGTAATCAGCGAGCGGGGAATACCTATGGATCCGAACAAAGTGGCTGCCATCAAAGAGCTCCGGCCACCGCAGAATGTTCGGGAACTTCGGAGCTTTCTAGGAGTCGCCTCTTGGTATCGGCGGTTTGTCCCGGAGTTCGCCAAAGTGACTCACCCCCTTACTGCTCTATTGAAGAAAAGGAAACATTTCAAATGGGGGGCGGATCAGCAATCCGCATTTGAAGACTTAAAGCAACGTCTCACCGAAGCACCGGTGATAGCCTGTCCCGACTTCGATCAACGATTCCTGTTACAAACCGACGCCTGTGATCGCGGTTTAGGCGCCGTGTTAACACAGATACTAGAAGGCCAGGAACGAGTGATAGCATGCGCCAGCCGCCACCTTAACGGAGCGGAGAAAAATTATTCAACGACGGAAAAGTAGTGTCTGGCAGTAGTTTGGGCAGTGCGGAAAATGCGACCATAGCTCGAAGGATACACCTTCACCATCATCACCGACCACCTTTCGTTAAAGTGGCTCAACTCCATAGAGAGCCCCTCAGGCCGGCTCGCTCGATGGGCTCTGGAGTTGCAACAGCACAGGTACGAAATTCAATACCGAAGAGGCAAGCATAATGTGGTGGCCGACGCGCTCTCACGCCAGCCCACGGAGGGGGTTTGCGCCATAACCAGGGCGAACCCACAATCCTGGTATGAAACTAAGTACAGGCAAGTGCAGGAGAGCCCCGAAGAGAATCCCGATTACTGCATAACGAACGAGAGGTTATACCGGCACACACGGGGGCCGTACGAGGGCGACGACAAAGGACAATGGAAGTTGTGCGTACGCGAAAACCAACGCCCCGAGGTGATTGCAGAGAATCATGACACACCGACGGCTGGGCATCTAGGGATACGGAAAACGACCGTGCGAGTGGCCCAAAAATACTACTGGCCTGGGATGTATCGTCAAATAAGTCGGTACGTTAGGCAGTGCAAAAGTTGCCAGTGTTACAAGGTGCTACAATGAAAGCCAGCGGGGGAGATGCTGGCCCACCTCACAGAGGAGCCTTGGAAGACAGTGACCGCTGATTTCGTCGGCCCGCTACCTAGGTCCAGCCATGGGAATACGGCTCTATTGGTATTTACTGACAAATTCTCCAAGTGGGTGGAATTAGTCGCATGCAGAAGCGCAACGCAGCAGGCGCTGATAAAAGCCTTCAGGGAGCTTATCTTGGCACGCTTCGCAGTGCCGAAGATATTTATATCAGACAACGGCGCCCAGTTCACTAGTAGAGCATTCAGACGTTTCATGGGGGAGCTTGGTATAAAACACCGGTACACGGCCCCATACACTCCCCAAGAGAATCCGACTGAACGAGCCAACCGAACGATGAACACCATGTTATCGCAATACGTCGGTTCGAGGCAAACAGACTGGGATGCTTTGCTCCCAGAGCTCAGCCTGGCTTTTAACTCCAGCCAATCCGAGACAACAGGGTATAGCCCAGCTTTCTTAGTTCAAGGGAGAGAGCCACGCCTCCCAAACGCCCTCTTTGACAGGGGAATTTAGGGTACTGGGCACAACTCATGCACTCCCACCGAACACGCAGAACGCGTTCGGAAGGCATTCGCTAGATATTATAATCTGAGGCGGCGGAAATGGAGTCCGAGGGCCGGCCAACAGGTCCTGCTCAAACAGCACCCACTTTCAAAGGCATGTGAAAAATTTGCAGCGAAGCTAGCCCCACGATACGATGGACCATACGAGGTCATAGATTTCATTTCCCCAGTAATAGTGCGAATCCGAAAACCCGGCGACAAACGGGAGAAAACAGCCCACGTAGCCGAGCTCAAAGAATTCCACTCAACCAATGATAGCAGGAGCGTAACGGATCGCTCCGACGGAAGCAACCATACACAGATCACAGTGAACCGGCAGAGAGGAAACTCAAAACAGCAAAGCGGAAGTCACAAAAAGCAGACAGTCAGGAATCAGTCGATCGCTGACCGTGAACGCAGCCACATGCAACGCGAAGACAAATTCGATAGTAGTGCGCGAAATTTCAGAGTGAATATGGAGCGAGTTAATCGGGAGCGACCTCGGACACGCCGCCTCAGTGACGATTGGGAGGAGGTAGTCGACCGCCCCGGAGACAAGTGGCCTCGTGTCCGGCTACAACGAGTGATAGCGAGCCCTGACCGTGAAGCACCCGCCAAGGTCTGCCGGAAAGACTCCAGCGACGATGACTTCGCCTGGGTGGACCCACCCGAGTTTTAGGAAGAACAAGCCGAGGGCGCCGGAGAACCAAGCGGGTTTAACCAGGGCCATGACGATGTGCCAGAGGCACCTGACGAGGACCCACCACTGCACGAGGCAAGCGAAGAGGAGGACCTTGATGATGACGATCCGGAAACCGTCTACAGCACAACGACGGCCTACGAAGATATTGTGACCGGACCGGGCTATACGCAGCAAATCACAACAATCAAGCTCCGTATCATTAGAACGGTACTACACGCGGTCGTGTGGACGGGCGATGTCCGGCGAGGAGGCAGCTGGCCAAAGGGGGTGCCCCGACCACTTACCAACTACCCCGCTCATGATGCCCAGCTGGCCAAGGCGTCTGCATTGCCTGTCGCACCCATCGAGCTCATGCCACCGGACAACTGGAGCCGCCTTGAGGTGCTCGATGCACTTCCTCATGCAGTGGACCCAGAAGCTTCAAACACGATGGAAGCCACCACCACACGCACCAACAGCCCAGATGAGGATATCGGGCGGCTTCTGGACGAGTTCCTCGAGGACGCCATACACATGGGCGCAGAGCCATGGGGAGAACCACATGTCGGAGGCAACATACCACCCAAACACGCCGAACTGCTCACGGATGAGGAAATATTGAACGAAGCCGAGTTGCTCCCAGACGCCGTGCCGCTTATCGACGCGGAGATACGCCAGGACACCGAGTTGCTGAAGGGCATTCAGCCGCTTAGAGATTTCAAGTGGCGTGACCCCGATTTAGAACACGCCGAACAGCCCACTCCAAGTGCTATTGAGGTAGAAGCGGCCAGCATCCGTGCCCAATGGAAACCAGGACGCCAACTCAAGGGTATACGAGAGTTCGGTGGTCAAAGGTACAGAATATAGGTCACCAGAGCCGGAGCAGTTTCCTGGCACATCATCGCCAAACCGAAGTAGGAGAAGAGTGTAATGATGGAATATCGTATTCGAATTCCAACCTACACAATTGTTCGGATCTATGCAACACCCGGTATGCAAAATGCTGTATACTATAACACTCATCGTCGTCATCGCAATCACATCGTCGTTTCATTTCATCGTCGTTCCATGGCATCAGCTTCACAAACTCGTTTTCCCGTTTCTTAGTCGCAGTGACCTTGGAAAATCAACGAACATAATTGTGTATTTATAGTGATCGATCACAGTAGTTAGTTAGTTAGTTGAAATGTAACAAGCAAAGGGTCAAGACCATCAGCAGAATTAATAATAAAGATTTAATAAAGAAATTTGTTTTTGTTAATTGCAAAGGTAGAAAAAGCTTTACCAACAACAATATCAGTTCTTACAATTACGTTTATTCTTAATATATATAAAATATTATTAATTGAGTCAGTACAGAACGTAAACCTGTAATTTCTTATTGAAGCGTACAAGAAAACTCACAGAGTATAAGAGATTTGTTATAACACGCACAGGAAGAGTATAATAAAACCTTAGCCAATAATCAAACAAAGAGCGAGAGAGTGAGCAAGTCGCCGACTGAGAACTCACTAACACATACCACAGGAGAAGAATGAGGACACAGAAGAACGAGAAGACAAGTAGAGATAAGGAATCAACGCAGAACTGAAAGCATGGGGAGTCGATTCACGGCAGCGGAACAGATCAGACGTGTGCTCTAGAGCTCGACTTAGCGTGAACGACAGGGAAGTAGTCGTAGGGGAAGTAGGAAGTAGTAGTCAGCGCAAATCGTTAGACTCGGCTGCTCGACCGTACATATTTCCGCATAAACATTTCGTGGAACATTTGAAGTTACTCGCTAAGAATAACGGACAGTTGCCACGCGGGAATAATATATTTATTGTCGACTGTACGTGCAACATGAATCGTTAGAGAATTACATAAATATGGATTTAATTTGCGGAAATGGCTATCAAATCGTCAAGACATAATAAGTTCTGATGGAACTGCACGAAAAAATGAAATAATACAGCTGGTAGAAGGTGATACAACCAAAACTCTAGGATTGCCCTGGAACCCTTGCAAGGACGAATTTTTATTCAAAATAAATCAGGAAAAAATAAAGGTAATTACAAAGAGACAAGCCTTATCAAAACTTGCTAATATATTTGATCCAATGGGATGGTTAGCGCCAATAACTGTAGCTATCAAATTATTTATACAAAAATTGTGGCCACTGAACATTGAATGGGGTGAAGTGTTAGATGAAGAATTATCTAAAGAATGGACGAAATTAGAAGAAAAGCTCCCTAGAATTGAAGAAATAAAAATTCCAAGATGGGTACAAGTAGATAATGAAGTGCATTGGGAACTTCACGGATTTGCGGATGAATCAGAAAAAGCCTTTTTGTATATGCAAAAAGAGGGTCACATGTAACAATTGTAGCAGCAAAGAGCAGAGTAAATCCAGTGAAAAACAAAAAAACGCTACCAAAACAAGAGGCGCAGCACATTTGTTAGCAAAGCTAATAAACAAATTTTACATATAATCAAAAGTAAGGTAAATATATTCGCATGGAGTGACTCCACTATAACATTAGGTTGGATACAAAATAATAAAAATAAAGACAAATTTATTAGAAATAAGGTGACAGAGATTCATAAGTTGTTACCAGAAGGAGTTTGGAATCATGTAGGATCCAGCGACAATCCGCCTGATATAGCAACAAGAGGTATTTCACCAGAAAATCTTCTACAGTTTAACCTATGGTGGAATGGACCAACATGGTTATCCGAAGGTGGTCATCACTCTGTGAAACAACGATCGAATGAGAAAATAATTATTGCAACAGTCACAACACAAAAACAAGAACATTTTAAGGAGGCTTTACTAGATAAAATATACAGTTATGCAAAGTTGGAAAGGATCGTAGCTTATGTACAACGGTTTACAAAAAATCTGAAGAACGTCAAAAGGACGTCTTATCTAACAGCCAAGGAACTCTGGTTAGCACATCAAAACATCGTAAAGTATCAACAACAGAAAGATTTTGCCGATGAGATTAATGCTATTAGTAAGTAAGTATGAGTAAGTTGGCAATACTAAACACGTTTTTAGATAATTATGGTATCTTAAGAGTTGGAGGAAGAATAGAACGTACATCGCTGACCTACAATCAGAAACATCCAATAGTTCTTCACAAATCAAAGTTGGTTGATCTATTAGTTGAATATACCCATAAAATATCACTGCATGGAGGCAATCGGTTGATGGAGTGCATACTTAGACGAAAATATTGGATTATTGGTGCCAAAAGTGTCATCAAGAAATGTATAAAACATTGTCCTAGATGTACACGATACAATCAAAGTACGAGCAGTCAAATAATGGGCAACCTGCCAGAATCTCGAGTAACAGAATCTCATCCATTTACTTCTACCGGAGTTGACTATGCAGGTCCCTTTCAAATCAAGTGTTTTAAAGGAAGAGTCAAAAAGCAGTGAAGGGCTATGTAGCCATATTTGTCTGTCCAGCCACAAAGGGTATTCCTTTAGAAGCAGTAACAGATATGACTACAGAATGTTTCTTGGCAGCTTTAAGGCGATTTTTCAGCAGAAGAGGAAAGAGTAAGTACATTTACTCTTATAACGGCACAAACTTTGTCGGAGCACACAGAAAACTCGACAAAGACTTCAAAAAGGTATTGCAGAATAATGTAGCAGTAGCACCATTGTTAGCAGCAGAGCAAATAGAATGGAAATTTATTCCGCCGGCAGCTTCTCACTTTGGAGGAATTTGGGAAGCCGGTGTTAAATCTATGAAACATCACCTAAATAGGGTAATTGGTGACGTTAAGCTAACATATGAAGAAATGAGTACACTGTTAGCACAAATTGAAGCTGTTCTGAATTCAAGGCCTTTATATTCTCTGGGTAGCAGTCCGGAAGACGTAAATATCTTAACTCCAGGGCATTTCCTAATTGGACATCCGATAGTCGACATGCCCGAGCTAATAGCAGAATCAAAGATATCGTCTTTAGATAAATGGAAGCTGATCCAAAAAATAAAACAAGACTTTTGAAAAAGATGGAAGGAAGAATACTTGATAACTTTACAACAGCGGTATAAATGGAAATACCAGCTGCAAAACTTAGAAAAGAACCAGTTAGTGTTAATAAAAAATGAGACAACGCATCCATCAAAATGGCCCTTGGGGGGAATATTGGAAGTCCACAAAGGCGCAGATGGTAAAACACGAGTGGTTACATTAAAACTCCAAAATGGCACTATCAAACGCCCTATACATAAGCTTTGCCCTGTAAAGAATTCAGATTTTCATAATTCTAAGGAAACAGGGGAAGTAAAGGTTAACTTCACAAGGGCCAAAGCGGATGTCAGAAGTAACCAGAAGCCTCATTCGCAGAAATTTTGGCTTTTACTATTACTGATGCTAATGGGACAAACAAAAGCAACAACACAGAAAGTATATGGGACCATCGGAGCAACGGTATCTGCAATTGAAAACCAAACAGCAATGTATTTTGATAGTATTGGTAAACTAGACATTGTTAACTCTAAAGTAGGGGGTACATAGAATCCGTCTCCGTCCGTCTCCGTCCAAATTCTATTACAACTTTCGGATGTCGACGGAACAAATTTCTCAGTGAGTTACATAGACTACGTCCAACAACTGCATTTAGCCAGGGATACAAACTGTGTTAAACTGAATTACACACATTTCGCATATGAACTCAGTTTCCTTTTAAAATATAAAGTGTTTGTTCCATCCCTGACAATATTGCAGTTGTCATTTCCAATTTACCAAAGTATTGTTTGTTTGTATTACTTTATAATTTTATTGCAAATAAGTTTAAAATGAGTGATTCTGAAATAGAAGATACTTTAAAAGAAGATCTTTGTTTAGCGTCTCCATTGTTATGAAATATGTCAAAACACAATTGTCATAACAAAGCAATTGTAATAGAATGGACGGATTACGCAAAGGAAAGTAGAAATGATTTCTACTTTTATCCGTCTTCGTACGACTCGGTACGGACTCTATGTACTCGCTCTGATATGTTTGCATACAATCTACTGCCAACTCGTTACTTTTTGGACGGAGACGGACGGAGACGGAGTCTATGTACTTGAGGCTTAAGTGGAATCTGATCATATACTACGACTTAAATTCATATTTTGAGGAAGTTAACGGAATTCAAAGTTCTCTAAGAGAGTTGCAGAGCACTTGTCAAAAACTTAACCGCTACAAAGAGCTGTGCAAGCTAATGAGAAACGCAATGAATCAAAGATATAATACATTGAAGCAAAATAATGACAAAATAATGAATCAGACAAGAAAGACCAAAGAGAGCACCATTCGAATTTGTTGGATCTCTCTACCACATACTGTTGGGAATGATGGACGCCGATGATAGAACGCAGCTGGAATCATATATGAGAAACCTTTTGGATAACCAGCAAGATTTGGCGAAATTAATAAAACAACAAACATCCATTATAAATTCAACAGTAAATATAGTGAAGAAAACGAAGGCAGAAGTCAACAACAACTTGCAAATGATGTCAAGGCAGTTACAAGAATTTTATGCGGAAGTGTCAAGAACTCAAGGCAATGAAAAGTTAACATCGGTGTTTCAAATCCTGGTATCGCAGATTAACATCATGATTGACGACTGTGAAAAAACACAAATATCTATAATTAATTTACTAATCGATATCAACCACGGTCATATTAATCCACAACTCCTAAAGCCCGCTCAATTACAACATGAATTAACTGAAATTCAAAAACAATTACGAGAAAAACTCACACTTCCAGGAGCAGCAGCCGGAAACCATTTAAAGGAAGTATACAATGTACTAATGGCTAAAGGAATGATAATGGATAGACGCTTACTTATTAAGGCGGAAATTCCTCTTCTTAACTCTGGATCGTCAGACATTTATAGAATAATTCCCATCCCATTAAATAAGAGAAATGCAACAGTGATACCGATAATCGAAGCCGAGTACATCGTATACAACGTTGGAAATAATATGTATATGCTAATGTCGCAGTCAGATTTGGACAGTTGCAAACAGATCCTAGGAAAATACATGTGTAATAAAAACTGGGCATGGAAGCCAGCTACAGATAATGCATGTGAAATGTCAGCAATAAAACGTTTGCGCAAGACTGACTGCAAATTTAGAGAAGTCGATAATAAAAATGTTTGGCATAAACTACAAGATGAAAACCATTGGCTTTACAAATTGGTCGAGAACATGGATGTGCAAATAAGTTGCGGCAAGGGTAACATTAGCTGGTTAAAGCTTCCATCTCAAGGCATTTTGGTACTAAGATCAGGATGTATTGCGACCTCTCCACAAGTCTTCTTAGATGCATCGAAGCAGCTAGATTCCTATGCGAACGTCGCAATTAAAAACATCATTTGGGAGAAGGACATCAGCGGACTTACTTCATGGCATGCCAAACCACTGAAGGCTCATGTCACCAACGATTCCCAACTGGGTGAGCTGTCCAAACAGCAGGATAACCTTCACACAACACAAATCGAACTAAAAAAAATGCACTTCCACACAATAAGTGGACATTCAGCTCTGTTCATTGTACTGGTAACCTTATTTATCATATTAATAATTTTCATTAAGATTAGGTACTGCAAAAGAAGGTCGACTATACAGATAGATTTCACTTCTCCACGCACTCTAGCTGGACGGCAGAATGTTCAAATATGAACATGGGTTGTTTACAAGAAGCAAGGCGGCTGGTCTTATCATCACCGTGACGAGACTGTATGGTAAATATGAACACGGTTATTCACAAGAAACAAGGCGTCGCCTTATCATCGCCATGACGACACATTACAAGGAACATCGTTTCCAACTAGCTGCTACACACTTATTATTAGTTTAGGATAACTTATGTATTTAGGGCTCGCTTGTTATCAACGACTAGAAGATAAAAAAAGGGATCAATTATTGGGTCTACTTGCTCTGTGTTTAAGAAAAATGTAATAAGATAAGGTACATGTAAAAAGTATAAAAACCAAGGAATTTGAGCAATAAAATTCAGTACTAAAAGAGTATTAAATGTGTAATTATTTACAGTAAGTAAAAAATTTAGCTGAAATTAATAACGCAGTCAATATTAATGCAAATAATATAAATTCTTCCTTTATTTACTTTGTGATGTTGTAGACATTTTGAACGCAACGAACAATTTATAATTTTATAATGACAGTAAAATACATATTCCTGTTTATACAATATATCAGGTATATAAACAAGTAACTTAATCTTGTAACTTCTTGTAGCGATAATTAGGCGTAATTTCCCCAAGCCATTCTGATTCAATTACAGTTATTAATTTTAAGAAAATTTGCTCTGAGAGTACAATATCAGAAAATATAATTATTTCTGGTTTAGGTTTGCCATGAATTACACTTGAAGGATGGATTTTGGCCCGCTGCTTACCCGTATTAGTTATATAAAAGTCATCTTGTTGAAGTACGGCAATATTATCAGAGAGTCCAGCTAAAATACATTTTCGCAATGAATCAAGATTATTTCCACAGCTGTTCATTTGTAATTCCATTCGTTCTGCAATTTCGCGTAGCTGTTTCCGTACTTCACGAGCATACAAAAGATTTCTCATATTTAAAAAGTTATCATGACACCATAGCTGGAAATAGAAAATGTTGGATGTTGTTCGCTTTAAAATTATCAAAAGGCATTTATTATAATGTCAACAACAATTTTTATTAACATAAAGTTTTTTTTTTTATGCAAATTATTATCATGTCTATTTGTTTCCGAAATCCCATAATTGTTTCTTTTTACCTCATATTATTAAAATTTTTACTTATCTTTATGTGTGTTTAAATATACCTACCTAAATACCCAAAATTAATGAAACCTTTGTATTTCTATATTGTTTACAATTAACCTTACTATCTCAATAATAAAATAAAACCGTTCGAAAACCTTCCTTCGTCCGATTAGTGCGACCAGAAATCCTCGCGACTTTGCAATCACGCGGAAAGATGTTCAGTCCACCAGTTTTGTTTTAATTTACAAAATAATATAAAGCGGACCGATAAATCGAAAATAATGACACATAACTGATATATTCCGTTACAACACTGCCTCCTATTGAGTTTATTTTAGTTGTTACGCTTATAGCAGTTTGTGGAGTTGCGTAAACGGCATTCAAAAATTCGAGTCACATACCTCCGTTACACAGGCGAATAATTGTTGCGACAATTTAGGAAATATATTTCAAACCAGTGGCATTACGTACATATACATATACAGTGTTGTGAGCAAGTTTAGGGTGGAGTGGCACGGTGGCTGCGGCTAAGCTCATCGGCTTTTTGGGGGTGCTTTCTTGCCACCCCACCCACAACAGAAAAAAAGTCATGCCGTATTTGATTTTAAAGAAGGAGAACCAGAGAAAGGAAAGAAAAGAGTTAAGACGAAACACTGGTCACTTGAACCTATGTTTCTTAATGGATCATTCCAAGCAAACCCTCTCACACTCAGAATTACCTAATCAAAATCCTAACATTCTTCACTCAACACCTTTCAACTACTCTCAGCTAACCAAACATAATTCAATCATCCTACAACCCACTAGGAAACTCAAACTTACTATCACAACACAACCTAAGTATCGTCCCGTCTGTGAGCCGCCCACACCCTCTGTACCTCTTACGAGTTAAAGCCATGAACTGCACTTGGCTCAAAGATGTGCGGCAGTTCCCTTATTTCATAAATCTGTCTAAGTCACTGTTAGTCCATCTGTTTATTCCATATTGTCCGTCATATCTGTTCGTTTGCCAAGCCTACCAGTGCAGTGACCTCCCCTTAGATCCACCAGCACATCAAGCCAAATGGTTGCAATTAGCAATCCATGGGGTTATTTATGTAAGAATAAATAAAAATACGCATACACAACAAACATATATACATAGTTAATAAGGCAAATAGAATAGTATATAAACTATCAAATAAAAATAAGTAAAACGATATAAAAAATATCTGATGTGGCCAACACATGACTTCCTTCTATGACGGCAATTGTATGGTTTTATTTCAAGAATGGTTGATATATTTTATTTATACCCAGCAAAACTTCGTTACCCGAGTCGCACATACTATGGCAATATTTTCACTCATAACTAACACACCCTTACACTCTTTTTTTGAGGTTGCATAAGTGCAAAAGATATGGCAACAATTTCGTTACTTTTCTGTCTCACTTTTATTTGACAGTGCGAAAGAAGTGACAAAGCCGACAAAGCCGAGAAAGCTGAGAAATCCACACGTGCCACAAAAATATCAAATTAAGTGTTAATTATCTTTAAGTATATCATAAAACTTTATTTAAAGTGAAAAATTAAGCGAAAAACATTCGCAAATTGCTTGTCCGCGGAAAAAAAGCTCTTCAAGCAATATGCGGAAGAATATAAAAACATTATACAATTGCGAAAAATAGATAGTGGAAAAAGTGATGTGGAAAAATGTGATTTAAATGATTTTAGTGATTCAGAAAAGGACTCGACTCCTGATTCCGACTGCGATAGTGTAGATAGTGTAGAAAATTATAATGTGCAGAATGAGGCTCATATAGATATAGATATGTGTAGTGAATTGAAGTCGTGGTCAATAAGAAATGGCATTGCTAACAATGCTCTTACTGACCTTTTGCAAGTTTTATCTCGGTCGGGAGTGCAGGGTTTGCCGTTATGTGCTAAAACATTACTAAAAGCTGAGAAATCAGCTGTAAACGTTGTCTCCTTTCCGGATGGTGAATTTGTTTATTTAGGAATTCAGGAATATTTTCATTCGAAATCTTTCGATTTTCTTGACAGTAGTGATGAAGTTAGGATAGATGTTGGAGTAGATGGGCTTAATTTATATAAAAGTTCTAAAAAAGTGTTGTGGCCAATACTCGGCTCAATAGTTGATTGCCCCCAAGAGAGACCTTTCACTATTGCTTGCTTTTCAGGCACTAGTAAACCATCATCCCTCCACGATTTTATGATTGATTTTTGTGAAGAAGTTTCTACTCTTCACAAAAACGGAGTAGGAATTGGTTTTAACGGCGTTGTGAAGAAATTTAGTGTTAGGTTATTTACTTGTGATAGCCCAGCTAGAGCTTTTCTCACCAGTGTCCAGGGACACAATGGTAAAAACAGTTGCCCGAAGTGTGATCAGCTAGGTCAGCATCTTTTAGGAAGAACAGCTTTTTCGGTAAGATCAGGTTTCCTCAGAAAAGATTTGTCTTTCCAAATTCGAGCCGATGACCGTCATCATAATACAGTTGCTAGGTTTGAACTAAATGTATTAGAAAAATTTGACTTTTCAATGGTTTCCCAGTTTCCTTTAGATCCCATGCATCTTGTAGATTTAGGTGTGACCAAGAAGTTAGTGCTTTTGTTGTTGAAAACAGGGAATGTGTGTAGAATGAATTTAAAGTTTAATGAGTTGTTAAGACAGGTGCCTTCTGAGTTTGGTAGAGTTTGCCGAAATTTGTCTGATGTTAGGATTTGGAAATCAACGGAGTTTAGACAATTTTTGCTTTATTCTGGAATTTACATATTGAAAGATTGTATTCGTGATGACCAATATTATCACTTTCTTCTGCTACACAGCAGCATTAGGCTACTATCTTCCGAAAAAACATGCCATAGTCACAATAGGATCGCTTTATGTATGTTAGAAGATTTCGTTAGGATATTTGGCGAGATATATGGGGAGCATTTGATAAGTTTCAATGTTCACGGTCTGCTTCATTTGCCTGCTTGTGTTGAAGAGTTTGGGCCATTAGAAAAATTCTCAGCTTATAAGTTTGAAAACCATATGCAGTTCCTCAAAAAACTTGTTCGGAAACCCAACAAAATTTTACAGCAAATAGTTCTCCGCCTTCGAGAAAGGAACGGTTTGATTCCATCGTTTCAGTCTAAAATAGGTTCATTTCATGTAGATCCTAGGAAGGAAAAAGGTTCGTATTGTTATAGTCTTACAAAGGGGCCAATAAAAGTAACTAGCAGGTCGTCTGTAGGAGCCGAGGAGAGTTTAATTGCATGCAGATTTAGGGATATTGAAAACTATTTCGAGGAACCACTTAGCTCAGGTCCAAGTTTAGATATCTTGTTGGCTAGTAATTTAGAGAATGAGGGCGTTAGAATTTTGAAGTCAGATATCCAATATAAATACTTTTGTATACCGTCCGGTAACAAATTTATTTTAGTTCCACTTCTGCATCACCTTTTCCACGAATTTTTTTAGTATATTATCAAGTGAAACATTTAAGCAATTCTAAATAACGATTTTCTATTTCAGATCTTTTCGCCAAATGACGCCAAATAAAATGACATCGCTGAAGAGGAAGTTCGATGACAAGGAAAACAACCGGGACAACCAAGGGGTGAATTCCACTGAGGAAAAGTTCGAACGTAATTAATTTAATATTGATAAAACAAAGACAAAATTTAACATGTAAATTATAACTAAATTTTTATTCCGCAGAAATCTTAACGATAATCGGAGATTTGGATGCGAAGATGAATGCCATGTTCAAGGCCATGTCGACCATGTCCGAGAGGTTGGATGCCATTGAAGCAAGGGTAAAGTTATTTAACTTAAAAATAGAAAATTTATAATAGAACTTTTTTTGGTAGATACCGGAGAGACAAGAGTCTATGGCACAGCAAAAAACTTTGCGGGAGTGCAAAGTAATATTAAAAAAGGTATTCTCATCGGTGGGCCGCATGACAGGCGAAAGCCCAGATGAGCTGCAAACGGCTATTAAAGCGACTCTTCCCCTGTCCACCATGGATGCGTGCCACGATTTGGAGCAGAAGCTGTCAGATGAGGAGTTCGCGTCAGCTGTGGTATTTCATTACTAATCTAATTTATCTAATCACTTCTTTGATTTTGTAATTACATAATTCTCTTACCTTAGAAAACTCACGTTTACAGCGCCAAGGGCACAAGTGGGACGCTGGACTCTGTGCTAAGGCAGATCATGACGGATGAACTGCTGTGGTACCTTAATTGGCACGGGGTGTGGGAGAAAAGGTCTCTGAAAGACCTAAGATTATTTGCCGATATTGTCTATGGTAATAAGATAATATACTTATTTGTGGTTGAGTAAATGTATTGCTTCTTTTTATTCTAGAGGTTTTCAGTGCAGAGGGCCGAACTGCTTTTGAGGGCAACATGAAGAAAGCCGTGGAAAGAGCCCACAATCGGGAGAAGCACAAGCGGCAAAAAGCTGGAAAAGCGTGCCAGCAAACCGACACACATTAATGTAATATTTTTTTTTAACCTTACTTTTTACGAGTAATAGTTTTGTTACACACATGAAAGTGATATTTTTTTTTGATATTTACATTTACAACAAGCATTGTTTTCAATGAATTTGAATATTGTCATAACAAATCATATATACAACAAGCATTGTTTTCAATGAATTTGAATATTGTCATAAGAAATCATATATACAAGAAGCATTGCTTTCAATGAATTTGAATATTGTCATAAGAAATCATATATACAAGAAGCATTGCTTTCAATGAATTTGAATATTGTCATAAGAAATCATATATACAACAAGCATTGTTTTCAATGAATTTGAATATTGTCATAAGAAATCATATATACAACAAGCATTGTTTTCAATGAATTTGAATATTGTCATAAGAAATCATATATACAAGAAGCATTGCTTTCAATGAATTTGAATATTGTCATAAGAAATCATATATACAATAAGCATTGTTTTCAATGAATTTGAATATTGTCATAAGAAATCATATATACAAGAAGCATTGCTTTCAATGAATTTGAATATTGTCATAAGAAATCATATATACAACAAGCATTGTTTTCAATGAATTTGAATATTGTCATAAGAAATCATATATACAACAAGCATTGCTTTCAATGAATTTGAATATTGTCATAAGAAATCATATATACAACAAGCATTGTTTTCAATGAATTTGAATATTGTCATAAGAAATCATATATACAACAAGCATTGTTTTCAATGAATTTGAATATTGTCATAAGAAATCATATATACAAGAAGCATTGCTTTCAATGAATTTGAATATTGTCATAAGAAATCATATATACAACAAGCATTGTTTTCAATGAATTTTAATATTACTATTTACAACAAAATGTTCCTTTTTATACTTACTAAATAAATTAAACAAGAATAATTAAATCTGCTTTGAAAAGTTATTTTCTAATAGGGTAAAAAATATTTAATTTACCTGGTAATTCATTGGGTAATTACCGGGTAGCTTTACCAGAGTCATAAGGTAACGCGACCGGGTAATTCATTGGGTAATTACCGGGTAGCTTTACCAGAGTCATAAGGTAACGCGACCGGGTAATTCATTGGGTAATTACCTGGTAGCTTTACCAGAGTCATAAGGTAACGCGACCGGGTAATTCATTGGATAATTACCTGGTAGCTTTACCCAAATAGTTTGACATAAAGCTACTAAGTGCGAAAGAGAGGACCATATATTTTCGCTTATGGATTTAGATGCATGAGAGAAAGGGATACACACAGCTCATTATGTTATTTGTGCTCACACGTACACAAAAGTTTCGGGTAGTTTTTTCCCGAGGCTCTTAAGAAATTACCCGAAACTTTACCCGAAACTTCGGGTAACGCTACCTGGTAATTACCCAAGTAATTTCTGGTAATTACCAGGTAGCCTTTTTGCAGGGTATTTTAAAATTGAAGTTTTAAATATTTTATATATTTTTATTTCCATAATGAAAAGAATTCATAGGCTTCTCTTAATTTAAATAATTTAAATAGTAGTAAGCAAAAACAAGGAAGTACAAATTAGTTTCCACACAGCTTTAACTATCAATCGTACTAATTTTGATTTCCCTCTTTAGTTCTGTAAGGGTACAACCAATTCGGATATTGCATGCTTCGTGTTCCTTTGGCGAACAGTCCTTTTGGTGCAAAATATCATCAAAGTTGGAGCTACAAAATTGTGCCTTATGTTTATTATTCTTCTGCTATGCTTTGTGCTAACTAGACGTGTTTTTTGTGCGCTCCAGTAACAGTGATTTGCTACGCGGCATTTTGTTTTTTTAAGTCATTTTAGTTACTGCTTCAATTATAAATAACTTTTTCAATTGTTTTTCTAAATAATTTTGAATATGCCTAATCTGAGATCGAATTTGGGATCAAAGTCCTCAGCAAGTGTTTCTACGAGCAACACACCCTCTACACCAACTACGGTCATCAACGACTATTCTTCCATGCTACATATGTTTGATGAACGCTTCAGGCAGCAAAATAATGCTTTGTGTGAAGTCATTAAAACTGAGATCAATAAACTACGTGTGGATGTGTATGAAACATTTAAAAGTGAGCTTCGTTGCCTGCGTGAAGAGTTTAAATCTAGTATGGAAAAGCTGGTGGCTTCATGGACGACTAAGCTTGAGAAGACTGCGGAGTCCGTTGCAGCACTCTCTTGTCGTGTTGCTGCCCTTGAATCCCTTTCCGTTGTTTCCACTGGCCTTCAAAAGAGTCTAAATGAAGTTCTGGATCGTACAGATTCGTTGGAGCGGAGTGAAATTATGGGTGATGCTGTAATTTTCGGATTTCCTGCCTTGGAAAAAGAAGACCTTAGTAGCATTTACTCTAATTTATGCTCAAGTTTTGGATGCAATAAGTTCCAATTGAAACAAATTTTTCGTGCTGGCGGTAGGGTTAAATCTAATCAAGGTGCTAACCTCTCTTCAGCCTCACAGCCAATTATCATAAAATTCTTACATTCTCAAGAGCGAAACCGGTTCTTGAAAGCGGCAGCAGATTATCGTAAGGTAGAAAAACGTGCTCTCCGGCTTTCCGACGCTGGTCTCTCCTCAGAGGTGAATTTCTACATTAATGAAAGTCTCACCAAAAGGAACCGTGAACTACTCTTGAGGGCATCGAATATGAAGAGAAGGAATCAAATCTTTGCAGCCTACACTCTTCGAGGCCAAGTCTACATTAAATTAGTGGAGAATGGAGACAGTTTGCCTATTAGAAGTGCCGAAATGCTAAATGCTGTTATATTGGAGAACTCAATAATGATTGAAGAGAACACTGCGGACACATCAGCTGGAAGAAATATAAGTATTTAAACTGTTTTACTCTTTATACTTTGCTTCTCTGTTTATTTTTGTGTTACTTAATTGTTATATAATTTACAAATTGTATACATATACTTTCTTAAGATGTTAGTTAATAATCTAAATTGCTGTTCTATACTATCTTGCTTTCTCCTCTTTTCGCTCTTTTCGATTCCCTCAGTTCTATTTCTTGTTATTGCTTTTCTACTTTTCTGTGCTCTTCTCTTTTTCTGTTTCGTAGTATGTTTCAATTATATCTCCGACTATATTTTTGCACTTGTTGATGCGATCTCACTAATTTACTTGATTACCCTTAATGGTTGCTCCAGCCTTTGGTGACAATCGTGGGTTCCATAGTGGTGGTCGCAGTTCCAGTCTAAAGTCTTTGTTAGAAGTTCTTCGTAGGATCAGCCCAGGGATTCATATAGTTCACATTAATGCTCAGAGTTTGGCCTCTAAGATTGATGAATTCAGACAAGTGTTTGCAACTTCTCGTATTGATGTTATCTGCGTGTCTGAGACTTGGTTCGTCCCGGAAGTCACTAGTAGCTGCTACAATCTTAGTGGTTACTCGATTTTTCGATCAGACCGTCTTGGACGTATTGGGGGAGGTGTTGCAGTTTATGTTAGAAGGGGCTTTGGCTGCAGATTTGTTGCCAAATCTCCTGCTGACTGTCAGCTGGAATATCTCTTCCTTGAAATTTCTCATAAGGGCCGGAAGATTTTGCTATGTACGGTTTATAGACCCAATAAGCGTATATGTTTCCAGCCCTTTCTAATGACTCTTGAAGGTCTGTCCAGCAACGCCTCTGAAATCATAGTTTGTGGTGACTTTAACTGTAACGTTTTAAACTACAAGGAATATTGCAATTTTGTCGAAACAATGGCATCATTAAACCTTACCTTAACCAATAAAAACAATCCCACGCACTACTCCCACCAGTCGCGCAGTCTCATTGATCTAATGTTCGTCAGTTACGTGACTAATGTAAAGTTATTCCAACAGCTTCTTTTTATGACCTATTCTTTAAATATGGATGATTCTATTGAGAAAATTCAATATAGGTGCTTTGATCGTGTTAACCTCTTGTCCTTAAAGCATGATTTAGAAAGGGTTAACTGGGGATCTATCTATTATATGCCACTTGTAAATGATCAAGTTGAGTTTATATCAGCGAATCTTATAACTTTGTTTGAAAAGCATGTGCCAGTCATTACTAAGGACGTCGTGCATAGTGGGTCCCCTTGGTTGAAGTGATGAAGCCTTTAAGTTGTGGAAGCGGTTTAATCTTAACGAATATCTTGTTCTATATCGGCATCTGCGCAATCAAGTTACTTCTAGTATAAGATCCTCAAAAGCTATTTTTTTTGGGAGGAAATTTGGACAAAGTCAGTCGACTAAATCTTATTGGAAAAAGTTAAGAAATATCGGAATTGGCAAACATTGCACTGCTTTACCTAAGGATTTGGACTGCGATGAACTTAATGCTCGTTTTTTATCACATCAGCAAAACTTAAGTTTTTCTTACTGTCCTAGCGAATTAGATAATCTCCTTAATGAGCATGCTGATCAACTCTCTCTGGCATGCGTCAATGATATTGATGTCATATATGCTTTCCATTCGGTTAAATCGAATGCCGTTGGTATCGACGGTGTCTGCCCTAAATTTGTTAAGCTAACTTTGCCTTTTTACTTCCTTGTATACGTAGTAAATACAAGAAAGTATTGTAATCATGAAAAATTTCGATATTGAGATTTTGATGGTAACACACATTTTGACCATCGCGGAGTCCATTTTGACTAGTTTGGTCGTGACGTGTGTACGTATGTACGTATGTACGTATGTACGTCTGTACGTCTGTACGTATGTACGTATCCTTAATAACTTAAAAACGGAGGATCGTAGAAACTTGAAATTTGGTATTTGAGACTCTTATAAGACCTAGTTGTGCACCTCCCTTTTTGGATGCAATCGGTTGCGCGAAAAGGACACTTCTCATATAGTTTTTTTCAAATTTCATACATTACTCAAAAACAAACACTCCTAGAAAGTACACACTATTTTGTATTTGGGGCTTATACAAGGCACAATTATGTAGCTCCAATTTTAATGATGGTTCGCACCAAAAGGACTCTTCGCCAAAGGAACACGAAGCATGCATTATCCGAAT
The DNA here is from genome assembly GCA_937620795.1 of Thecophora atra. Taxonomy (NCBI): domain Eukaryota; kingdom Metazoa; phylum Arthropoda; class Insecta; order Diptera; family Conopidae; genus Thecophora; species Thecophora atra. Next base: position 46,994,827 of record OW569398.1, read on the forward strand.
TACATAAATGATAATGATAAATGAATGTTATGCTGCTATATCTTTTACAAAAATTGGTTGTACCCTTACAGAACTAAAGAGGGAAATCAAAATTACTACGATTGATAGTTAAAGCTGTGTGGAAACTAATTTGTACTTCCTTGTTTTTACTTACTACTATTTAAATTATTTAAATTAAGAGAATCCTATGAAATTTTTTTCATTATGGAAGTAAAAATATTTAAAATTTTTAAAACTTCAATTTTAAAATATAAATAAAATATATCAACCACTCTTAAAATAAAACCATACAATTGCCGTCATACAAGGAAGTTATGTGTTGCCCACATCAGATATTTTACTCAAATATTTTAGATTCATCTTCAATTCCATTATTACTACTTCGGTTTTTCCTTCTGCATGGAAATCATCAAAAATTATACCTATCAAGAAGAGCAATAGCACCCATGACTATCGCCCTATTTCATTGCTTCCATTTTTATCTAAGGTTTTCGAACGGCTGATAAGCGCGCTAATACTCGAGTTCTCTTCGCGGAATAATCTTTTAGTTAATTGCCAGTCTGGCTTCAGATCTGAAAGAAGTTGTATTACAGCCTTGACAGCTGTTGTCGAGAGGTTACGTAAAGCAATGGATAAATCTTTTGTATCCTTTTTGACTCTTCTCGATTTTTCGAAAGCCTTTGATAGCGTAAATCACACCATTCTGTATTACAAACTTATGACTAATTTTAAATTTTCAACCCAATCTGCCAACCTAATTCGGTCATACTTATCTGACAGAGAGCAGTGTGTTTTTGCTAATGGGAATGCGTCCTCCTTTCTGCCTGTTCGTTCTGGGGTTCCACAAGGGTCGATATTAGGCCCACTTCTCTTCCTATTTTATGTGAATGACCTAGTGCAAGTCGTTGAGCACTGCTCTATCCATATGTATGCTGATGATGTTCAGCTGGTTTTCAGTTGCCCTTTTAATGACGTTGAAACCTCTATTCAACTGCTAAATCACGACTTGGCTTCTATAAGAGCATGGGCATGTAGTAATGGATTGACTCTAAATTCTTCTAAGTCAAAGGTTCTCCGTATATACAAGAAGCAAATTGCTCTGCAGTCCCTCCCACGAATTTCCCTTGGTGGTGAAGTTATTGATTATGTGTTATCTGCAAAAAACCTCGGAGTAATCTTCAATAGTACACTTTCTTGGTCTTGTCATATAAGTGCCAATATAGGTAGAGTTTATGGCGGGTTACGCTTGTTAATGCTAACTCAACATTATCTGCCAGCATATACAAAACTTTTTCTTTCAAAAGCCATGCTTTTTCCTATGTTGCTGTATGGATGCGAAATTTTCCATGATCTGGATTCTGCTTCCTTACATAGATTCGTAGTAGTTTTTAATAATATTGCGCGATTTGTTTGGAATATCAAACTTGGTGAGCATATTTCCCATATGTCTTTTTCAATTTTTAATTGTAGCCCTGCAAACTTATTGAAAAGAAGGACGATGATTTTCCTTCACTCAATCATCAACTCTAGACAGCCAGATTATCTATACAATGAACTCTGTTTTTCGCGATCTCATAGGTCAATAACTCTGATATTACCTAAGTTCACTTGTCTTGCGACTGGAAGGCAATTTTTTGTGAGCGCCGCTAGGATATGGAACTCGCTTCCTCCCACTATTAGAGGTATTGCCAGCAGGGGCAAATTTAAGTCGGAACTTTCTTCTTTCCTAAACGCTAACTAATTAGTTATATTTCTTCTTAATCTTTCATTGCTTCCTTTTCTTATTTTCTTTTAAATTTTAATTTAAGGTTGTTTTAAGTAACTCTCTGATTGTTTTCAAGGCTACCATTAATTTATAAGATTATATCTTACAATGGTTAGCAATTATAAATAAATAAAATAAATAAATAAAATAAATATGTAAGGCCCAAATACAAAATAGTATATACTTTCTAGGAGTGTTTGTTTTTGAGTAATGTATGAAATTTGAAAAAAAACTATATGAGAAGTGTACTTTTCGCGCAACCGATTGCATCCAAAAAGGGAGGTGCACAACTAGGTCTTATAAAAGTTTCAAATACCAAATTTTAACTTTCTACGATTCTCCGTTTTCAAGTTATTGAGGATACATACATACGTACAGGCGTACAGTTGTTATATCTATGATTGTTGCTGTATCTTTGATTGTTTTAATTGGTGCCGTTTCTTTAGTTGTTGTTGTTGTTACTGTTTCTTTGATTGTACGTCTGTGGTCTGTGGTTTGAGATGATACGTACACACGTCACCACCAAACTAGTCAAAATGGACTCTGCGATGGTCAAAATGTGTGTTACCTTCAAAATATCAATATCGAAATTTTTCATTATTACAATACTTTCTTGTATTTACTACGTATACAATGAAGTAATAAATGGAAGAATTGGATAAAAGTATAGCAGAAGTGAAATAATTAATTTCTAATATAAAGAAAACGCCAAACAGACCATATACAAGGGAAACATTAAATGAAAAGTTAGATGGGTATAAATATATAAAACGATATGTACAATTTAATATACGAAAGATAAATAAAGAAGACAGAAACGCAACTAAACAAATCAACACCTTCATAGAAGAATACAAAGAGCAAAAAAGCTCACAGATTGACATTACAATTGACAACAAAAACAATACATAAGATACAAATATGGCAAATTTTAACATAGAAACCGCGATGAAAACCATCCCAAATTTTTGTTGGAAATTATAAAGAATTAGATTAATTTTTAAAGGTAGTAGAAATAATAAACAAAACTTTGTCAACAACTTCAAAGCAAGACTTAATATAATTCATTTATCACATTAAATTAAACCAAAATGTAAGAACAGCATTAAATTCAGTACAAACCTATGATGAAATAAAAACCGCGCTTCAAATTCGTTACAAAACAAACAAAAAGAGGTAACATACCCATATACAAAGACAAAATACTAACGACTATAGCCCATCTAAACAGTCTACAAATAAAAGAACTAGTTACCGGTCCAGCGTCATAAAAAAAAACGACAATAACTACAATCAACGTCACGTACGCACTAACAATCTTCAGGAACGGCATTAACAAAAATTACAAACAAACACTATTCGCATCACAGCTAAAAACATTTTCTGATGCAGTAAGCCTAGCACTAGAACTAGAACAAGCAGGCAAGCAGAATCAATTCCAAATAAACCACGTACGTAACAGAAACTCAAACTACAGACCACAGACGTACAATCAAAGAAACAGTAACAACAACAACAACTAAAGAAACGGCACCAATTAAAACAATCAAAGATACAGCAACAATCATAGATATAACAACAACAACAGCAACCAAAGATATAACAATAACAATTATCGATACAACCAAAATCGGACAAATTACCAACCAAATATAACAGCAACAGACGATATAACAGCAACAACAACTTTAACAACGAAAATAACAATTTCGATCGGACCACCAATAACAATTACAACAGAAATTCCACATATCTAAGCAGAAACAAAAAATAGAAACCAAAATAATAGAAATAAAAACATTGTAACTAAATCGGGTAACGACATGGGCTCGGAACAAATGAACGTTCCAGACAGCCAGAACTAAATATATACAAAATATCGGATAATAATACCAATTATATAAAACTTAAATTTAAAAATTAAAATCTGAGATTTCTAATTGACACAGGCGCTGACATTTCGCTATGTCAAATAAGTTCAAAAGTAAATGACCAACAACATTACACTGATGAAAAATGTGCATTAACTAGTATCACGACAGAAAAAACTTAGTCGTTAGGATCTACATCATTATCACCAAAAATAGTAGAAGACACAATAACTCACAACCTTCATCTGGTAAACAAAGAATTCCCAATAGAAACAGACAGAATATTAGGAAGAGATTTCTTACAAAAATTTCTATGCAAAATTGACTATGAAACATTATCACTTCCAGTGTACACAAATTAAAATACCATAAACTTTCCAATGCAAACAAAAAAATCCGACATGCCTCCATTCCACCTCCAAGTTATATTAAATTTCACAGAAGAAAAACTCATATTATACAAAAAAATTGAACCAGGAATTTTCTTAAGAAATTCTTTAGCACCCAAAACTGGACTAACACTTTAAAAAATCCTAAATATCAACAACGCCAAAGCAATCATACGAAACTTAAATATTGAAACCGAACCACTTAAAAGTTACGACGTTCTTTACAACAACAAAACCCATGATGAAAACCGTTTGAAACAAGTCCTCAAATCACTACAAATAGACTGCCCAGACGATAAAGCAAAAGAAGAACTAATACAAATTTTACAAAGATAAAAAATAAAATCCACTTAGAAAACGATATATTAACAGTAAATAATTTCTACGCACAAGAAATCTCACTTTCAGAAAAAACACCAATCTACATAAAAAATTATAGATTTTTTAGCACACAGACATAAAAAATGACCAAGCAAATAAAATGCTACAAGACGATATAATAGAACCATCAACAAGTCCTTATAAAGCTCCACTATTGCTAGTTCCGAAGAAAAATACAAATGACAAAAAAATAAAATGGGGAGTAGTTGTAGACTTTCGTAAATAAAACGATAAAGTAGTCAATGCTAAATTCTCACTAACACGACTAGAGGATATTCTCAATAAATTAGGAAGAGCAAAATGGTTTTCAACTCTCGCTATGACTAGTTCGTTTCGTCAGATAAATTTAGAAAAAAATTCTCGACCCCCAACTGCCTTTTCTACAACAAATGGTAATTTTAAATTCGATAGACTACCTTTTCTACAACAAATGGTAATTTTAAATTCCAGAGACTACCTTTTGTATTTAAAATTTCTTCAAATAGTTTCCAACGAATGCTTACCATAGCTCTCTTAGGTTTACAATTCGAAGCTTTTCTATACGTAGATGATATAATTGTTTTCGGATGTAGTCTTACTCACCACAATGAAAATTTAATTTGTGTATTAGATAGTCTAGATAAACACAATTTAAAATTAAATGCATAAAAATGTTGTTTTTTACGACCAGAAGTATCATCTAAAAATAAGAGATGGAGTAAAAACAGATCCAGCAAAATTCTAAACAATTAAAGACTATCCTATTCCCCAAAATTCAGACGATGTTAGAAGACTTATAGCGTTTTGCAACTCTTACAGAAGATTTATACCAAACTTCGCGGACATAGCTAGAGATATAAGCTGCATTCCCGTCGTCACTGATCCTGATCTGTTCTAAATTTTTCTATGTAAAACAACAACACCAAATTAAAACCAGCAAATTTTCTGGTTCTATTTTGGTCAAAAAGTATTAACGATTGAATCACCCTATAAATGGCAGCACCTTTTACAAAACAGCTGAGTTTTTCAACTGAGTAAAACTTTTTTCAGCAGTTTGTTTCATAACAATTAAAAAAAAAGTAAAAACCATTAAATGGGAAAAAGGGGTAAGTTCGGCATTCATGAATATAATGAATTTTGCATAATAAACCTGATATAGAGAGAAGAACTTGGAGCCGGGAGGAAACACGAGCGTTCCTCTGCGCATACCTGGCGCGCAAAGACGAATTCGAAGACCCCCGTAAAAAGAAGTACGGCTTCGAGAATGTGTTGCTCGACTTGGAGAGCCAAGGAATTTTGGTGAGGAGTTACAGTATTGTTAAATATGGATTTGAATTTAAATAAGATCTTCTTTGCATTGCAGACTAAAGCTGCAACGGTGGAGACACTCTCCAGTAAGTTGAAGAACTTACTGAGAGCATACAAGGAGAGTGTTGACACGAACAAACGCACTGGCGCTGCACCGTGTATTGCACCATTTATAGACTTAATGGAGGAAATATTTGGGAAAAATCCAATAATCAGTAACGACCATACTCTCAACTTGTACGGGTCTCCAATTAAGGGTATAAATCAACACACGGTGCTGACAACGTCTGCGACCCGGAGGAATCGTCTCTTTGTTCCTCGAGACCTACCAAAAGAAAAAATAGCAAGGCGCAAGAAAAACAAAAGCGCCATGAGGAGAAAATGAACGCTTTTGCTGTGTATAAGAAGCAAAAACTTGAAAAACTTGAGCAGCTTCAAATCCGCAAGGGTGAACGGCATGCAGAAAAAATGGCCATTTTGCGAGAAATTGCTGACACATTAAAAAGTGGGAAAAAAATTAAATTGCTGATAAAAAAATAATGTAAATGTTATTGTGCTGTGTTATTTATTTATAAGATTTTTAGTCTATTATTAAGTTATAAAATTGGAGTTAATGAGGTATTGAAAAATTTCATCGCGGCGATGTACGCAGTCAACTGGTTGGGTGCGAATTAAGGAACTTCCCAAAATATCGTCATCTTCATCAAGAATGCAAATTTCCATGTAGTCTTGTTGCAAGCAACATATGTTGTGCACTACACATATATTTGCAATTAAGTTGGTGAGGAATTTCAAATCACATTATTCGGTAAAATTCAGCAATCTTCTGAACCTAGTTTTCAGTAAACCAAATGCGTTCTCAACCGCAATCCTAGTTGAGGAATACAAACGATTAAATTGCTTTTGATGTGGTGTTAAAAATCCATTATCTCTAAAAGGACTTATCATCCATTGCAGATTTGGATATGCTAAATCTCCAAGCAACAAGGAATTATGTGGGAAAACTGCATCAACGTTCTCATTTGCTCTCGTAAACAAACCCGATCGTCTAAGGATCCGACTGTCGTGAATGGATCCTGGTTCACCAACGAATACATCAATGAACATTTTATCAGCATCCACCACGGCTTGCAATTGAAGGCTGTAATAGTGCTTTCTATTGAAATATCCTTCCTTATTTACTTTCGGAGCTTTAATTTTTATGTGGGAACCGTCGATGCAACCAATAACTTTTGGGATGCCTTTTATTAAATAGAATTTATACATATTTCCCAGTGCCTTTTATGCATTAGGCCATTTTATATATTCATGACTAACTGAAATCACCCAAAGCACAGTTCGTTTAATTACTCTCCAAGCGGAAGATTGAGAGATTCCAAAAAGATTTCCTACTTCCCTGAAAGTGTTGGTGTTCGCAATATACCACAAGTAAATATATATTTCCTTTTCAGCACCAACTTTACTATTTCCACCGTTGCTCTTTTTCGTGTAAAGTTCAGAGTTCTGATAACGTTCTAGAGAAATATAACAAAACAAAAATTATTGTGTTCAAAAAGAACCCATTTTTGATAACGTAATAACTTTCGACATAAATTAAATGCTGTGGAACGATTGATCCTAAAATTTTTCTTAAAATCTTCTTGGCTAAATGAATTAATTGTAGCCAAAAAGTCAATCACTTTATTATGTGACTGTATGTCGGTACTGCTGCTGGAGGAACTTGAATTTAGGGGCGCTTGTGCCATGCTATCATCGCTATCCGTATCCGTCGTCGACGAATCGCACAAAAGTTTTATGTAGTCTAAGTTTACGCCTTGTTCACAAACCATTTGTTGAATTGATTTTGTTATTTGTCCTGAGTACAAAACTAAGACATTAGTTTTTTGTTGCAATCAAGTGCTTGGACTTGTTGCCCGCTAACTGTTGAACTGATGTTTTATGTTATCCTGAGTACAAACTAGGATTATTTATGTAGTCGCAATCAAGTACTTCATCAAGTACAGTCATCGTAGTTTTGTTAATGTGGTTTTGTTAATTGATCACGAGCAAATATGCGAATGTACACCTTTTTTTAATATTTCTCTTGAAAAACAGCTGACTAACATTTCAGAAATGTAGCCGTGCTGCCAAAATTGCGTACAATGCCGCAAATTAATCCGTTGCCGTTCCCGTGGTAAAATGTGATCTTGATACAGAGCGATGCCGACGGGAATGCAGCTATAAACACACTTCTAAAAAGGATCAATAAATTCGAGTGGAATGAACAATGTCAACATGCATTTGAACAATTCAAAACAAAGCTAATGACACCACCCGTTTTACAATATCCAGATCTTTCATTTTAAGAGCGTGTAACGAAGCTATCCGGTTCTCCGGATTTAAGCACGGGTTAGGTCGCCGGCTGTCCAGGGTTCGTCACAGAATATTTTTCCAAAATTATAAAAACTTCGACCTCTATTACAATACACGCTTTTATTTTTGTATTACTCAATATAAACTTCTGCTCGTAGTTTTCGGCTTAGATTCTTGCGGGGCGATGAGTTGAGCCGTGACGATGCTATGCTCTCTTTGGACCGATATCTGCTCTATGTAACCGCCTCCCTCTGCTGTCCGATGGTCACCTTGCTCGGGTTGGATGCGTCAAGTAGTCGCCTTTCTGTCTCGTTCCCTGACTCTCGTGGTTCCGTCCACTTGTGTATGACTAACGACCGCCGAGTTGTCCGTCTAGTCAACGGTATTTAGTCTCTGGTGCGCCAATTCGTGCTTTCGTCTTGTACGCGCGCTAAACCGTGCTTGTCGATTGTATATATTGCCGAGCCACTGGGTACCAGACCACGACGGCTACTAGGACTGACAAAAAGGACACCGCCACAAATTATCAGTCTAGTCGACGATATATAAATTACGCGGCACAAAGCTGCGACTTTTGAGTTACGCTAAGTTCGAGCGCTCGCCCAATGATCGATGTGTATATATATATGATATGTGTCGCCGAGCCAGAGGGTACCAAACCACAGTGGACTACTACGATTGACAAAAGGACACCGCCACAAGTTGCCAATCTAGTCGACGCCACATATATATCTATATATTTATTCCGCGGTACAAAACTGTACTTTTTGAGTTACGCTAAGTTCGAGCGCTCGCCCAATGATCGATGTGTATATATATATGATATGTGTCGCCGAGCCAGAGGGTACCAAACCACAGTGGACTACTACGATTGACAAAAGGACACCGCCACAAGTTGCCAATCTAGTCGACGCCACATATATATCTATATATTTATTCCGCGGTACAAAACTGTACTTCTTGCTCACTTCAGTTGCTGAAGTCTGCTCACTGTCTTTCACTGTACTTGCCTGTGTCGTTTGTTCACTGAGTTCTCGAGAGTCGCACGTCCGTCGCGTTCAGCAGTCAAAGACCAAGTGCCTGTCGCTGTTATCTTTGCTGAGCTCGCTGCCTCTGTTCAGCTTCGCTTCTAGTCGTCTCTACAGTGTTGGTATTTCTGTTTTCCACTCGTCGTGTTTTCTTTCGCTCTCTTCCAGTTTCTGTACTTGCTTGTGTATGTCTGTGAGTTCTCTCATCGACGGCTTAACTCATCGGTACATTCCAATGCTTAGCTCCTCCTCTCTTTCTCTTACTCTAACAGTGGGCTAAACTAACAATTCATTGTTTTAACTTAAAATAAATAATTCATGGTTTTAACTTAAAATAATAATTCATGGTTTTAACTTAAAATAATACTTCATGTTTGACTTAACCTACCAATTACTTTTAAAAAAAATATATATAAAAGGGATATATATAAAAAAACTCCTCCTGCGGCTACGTGTACGCTGAAATTCGGCAGCGCCTTATTTCGCCGTTACACTATCTCCCTCCTCGGGATTTGGAACGAGCCGCCATGTCACTGCCCCGGACCGGGAGACCTGGATCCGGTATCTCCTTCCAGCGATGGTGCGAAGGGCCTTCACTCGCTCCCCGGGCTTCCTATTGGCGAGAATCCTGGCTGCTTCTCGCTCGACCGTCGGGACGTCCTCAGTTTCGGCGTTGTGCGGGCTGTCCCAACCGTCCAACTCTGGAATGGCTTCGCCCAGGAACTCGTTTAGGATTTGGCCGATGTCCTTCCCCTCTGAAACCGGTTCGTTATCACCCTCCGAGGACTCTCGAGCGGCGGGAGCTGGGGCAGGCACGCCTAATATCTCGATGCGGCTTCTTGTGTCCGTGATGTCTGCTGGCGTTGCTACGTTGGCCAGTGCGGGTCGTTGGGTTGGTTGGGCTTTGTTGGCTGGGCGTCTGGTCAGTGGTCGAGCGACTCCTTCCGGCCACGCTCTTCTGGCGAGAGCTTTATCCGTCCACACCGACGGATCCAGTACCGTTTTTACGATGGTCAGCACGGCTACCTGTTGGGTGTAGCCGGGGCCCACGATCAATTCCTGGTCGGTGAAGGCGTTCCAGCTGACCCTCGAGACCCTGGGTTCCTCATCTTCGACGGCGTCGGATATGGTGACGTTGCTGTGGGACTCTTCAGCCTCTGTTGCGGCGTCTTCGGTCTCGACGTCGTCAGCTTCATCTTCGACGTCGTCAGCTTCGGCTTCGACGTCATCGTTCGGGTCGTTGTTTGTAACCTTTGGGGACGGACCCTCCTCGTCGCACTGGTCTCGTCCCTTGGCAGCACTCGTAGTGGTCCTTTCCTCGCCCTGTTCCCCGCCCTGGGGGTTCCCGTCTTTATCCGTCTCCACCCTACGCGATTTTTCGGCTGGTTCCTCATTCGACTCCACCCTCACCCGTCGAAGTCTGACCCGGAGGTGCCTATCGCTGGGGTTCTCTACATACCCCTCCCACTCCGCGCCCAGTCGACGTGTTCTGGGCTGCTCCCTCTCTATACGCTCCGCACTTTCGCGAAACCTTCGCGCACTTTCGTTGAATTTGTTTTCACGCTGCATCCTTCTTCGACTGTGGTCCGTCATCAACTGATCGTTCCGCAGTGTGGGGCGTCTGACTGCACTTCGTTGGCTGGGGTTCGCTGTTACTGTGTGAGCGCTTGCAGTTAGTGGGCCCTTGATGTGTGCGTCCGTTGGGTGGTTCCGTCTTGGGTGGGCGATGATACCAAGTACACTAGGGGTATCGTCGTCACGTTCGTTGCTCGGGTCAGATGAATGAAATGGCTTCAGCTCCGCGAGGTGGGCTGCTCGTGTCCGTTTGTCGCCCGGTTTTCGGATTTTTGCTATTACCGGCGAAATAAAATCTATAACCTCGTAGGGTCCGTCGTACCTTGGGGCCAGCTTCGCCGCGAATTTGTCTGTTGCTTTGGAGAGTGGGTGTTGTTTGAGTAACACTTGTTGTCCGCGTTCCGGTTTCCATTTGCGTCTGCGCAAGTTGTAATATTTGGCCTGCGTCTGGGCCGCATGCCGCATGTTCTCTCTGGTTATAGCGAAGGCTTTTCTCACGCAGAACTGAGTGTTCCGTTGGGCTGCTTGCTTCGTGTCCAGTACCCGAAATTTCACGATCGAAAAGTGCGTTTGGGAGGCGTGGCTCCCTGCCTTGTACCAAAAACGCAGGACTGAATCCGGTTGTTTCGGATTGGCTAGTATTAAAGGTGAGGCTAAGCTCCGGAAGTAGTTCATCCCACTTGGTCTGCTGGTCGCCGGTGTACTGCGACAGCATGGTTTTTATGGTTCGGTTGGTCCGCTCGGTCGGGTTCTCCTGCGGCGTATATGGTGCCGTGAACCGATGATGGATGCCGAGCGACTCTGCAAAACGTTTGAATGATCTGCTGGTGAATTGAACACCGTTGTCCGAGATAAAGACTTTTGGAACTCCGAATCGGGCGAGAATCCGTTCTCTGAATGCCTTGATGAGTGTTTCTTGTGTCGCTTTCCGGCAAGGAAATAGCTCGACCCATTTGGAAAACTTGTCGGTAAACACCAATAGCGTAGTGTTACCGTGGCTGGATCTGGGGAGGGGTCCAATGAAATCAGCGGTCACCGTGGTCCATGGTTCTTCCGCTAGATGCGTCAGCATTTCCCCTGCAGGCTTCTGTTGTGGCACCTTGTAGGCTTGGCAACATTTGCACCGCCGCACGTATTGGCTAATCTGCCGGTACATACCTGGCCAATAGTACTTCTGTGATATCCGTGTTATCGTCTTTCGGATCCCTAAGTGGCCCGCTGTAGGTTCATCGTGATTTTGTTGAATTACCTCTGCGCGCATATTCTCGGGCACGCAAAGCCTCCATTGCATGTGATCATCTCCCTGGAACGTTCTCGGGCTGTGCCTGTACAATCCATTTTCCACGAGGAAATCGGGATGCTCGCCTGGGTTTTCCTGTGTATCTCGCAGTTTCCTCGTGAACCATGTGCCCGCAAGATTGCCTGTAGTCCGAGCGCACACCTCCTCCGTGGGTTGGCGTGAGAGGGCGTCCGCGAGTACATTCTGCTTTCCCCTTCGATACTGAATATCGTACGTATGTTGCTGCAGTTCTAGGGCCCATCGGGCGACTCTTCCTGAGGGACTCTCTATCGAGTTTAACCATTTCAGCGAGAGGTGGTCTGTAATGATGGTGAAAGTATACCCCTCCAAGTACGGGCGCATTTTGCGCACGGCCCAGATGACCGCCAGGCACTCCTTCTCCGTCGTCGAGTAATTTTTCTCAGCACCGTTTAGATGGCGGCTGGCATATGCAATTACTCGCTCTGAACCATCCAACATTTGGGTTAGGACGGCCCCTAGACCGTGGTCACTAGCGTCAGACTGCAAATAGAATCTTTGCTCAAATTCAGGACAAGCGAGTACCGGTGCTTCCGTCAGGCGTTGTTTTACCTCCTCGAATGCGGCTGTCTGCTCTCTATTCCATCGATAGTGTTTACCCTTCTTTAGGAGTGAGGTCAGCGGATGCGTCACCTTGGCGAAGTCGGGCACAAATCGTCTATACCACGATGCAATGCCGAGGAATCTTCTTAGCTCTCGAACGTTTTGTGGTTCTCGCAGTTCTTTTATTGCGGCGATCTTGTCTGGGTCCGTGTGGATGCCGTGCTCGCTTACCACGTATCCCAGGTACTTTATTTCTTTCTTAAAAAACTCACACTTCTCGATGTTGAGGCGCAACTTGGCTTCTTTCAAACGGCGTAATACTTTCCTTAGGTTTTCCATATGGCTCTCGAGTGTGTCGCCGGTCACGACGATATCGTCGAGGTAAGCAAAGGCTGCGGGTTCCATGTCGGGGCCGATCACCGTATCCAAGGCTCGCTGGAACGTCGCGGGTGCAGAGTGGAGGCCAAAGGGCATGACCCTCCACTGGAAAAGACCTCGGCCCGGTACGGTGAACGCTGTGTACTTCTTGCTGGTTTCCTCCATAGGTATCTGCCAATAGCCGTTGCGTAGGTCCAGGCTACTGATGAACTTGGCGTCTCTCAGCCGTTCGAGGATATGATGAATTCTAGGCAACGGGTACGCGTCGGGAATGGAGCGAGCGTTTAGTTGGCGGTAGTCCACGCAGAGGCGCCACTTTCCTGTTTTCTTTTTAACCAAGACGATTGGCGCGCTGTGTGGGCTACAAGATGGTGCTATGCAACCTTGTTTCAAAAGCTCATCGATTTCTGCATTAATGATCTTTTGCATTGCAGGGTTGCGAGGGTAATACCGTTGTTTAATTGGTTGTTCATCGCGCATGGTTATACGGTGTTTTGCTATATTCGTGGTTCCTTGAATTTCGTCAAATCCCTTGAGTTCTTCGCTGAGGAAAACATCGATGCGTTCTTGCTCGCTCGCTACTTTCGTCGTTCGTGTACACCGGTGCACAATGTTCTCCATTGGTGACTGGTTTATCTCTGTGTCATAGTCACCGCAATGGATAGTTGTCCCCATTTGAGCCATGAAGTCAAAACCAAGGATTAACTTGTCTACCACCTCCGGTAGGATTAAAAGGGTGATCGTGCAACTTTTGCCTCCTAGCCGTACTTCTATCGTAAGTGTGTGCTTTATAGTCTGCGGGTCGCCATTTGCCATGCAGATTCTGGTCTCTGTCTTCTCCCAACTTCCTGAACAACGCAACTTTTGCGCCATGCGGTTACTCAGGAAACTCCTTGTGGCTCCTCTATCTAGGGTAGCGTCGATTTCTTGGTTTGAGATGGAAACTGCAACAATGATGCGCTGCCCGTCGCTACGGAGTCTTCTGTTGTCTATCGAGGCACTCGGGCCTTTTATACACCCCCTCGATTCGGGTGTCGGCCACGCTCGTTTCCCGACTGTTTCCGACAGCAATCTCGCGTCCTGGTGCCTTTCCTACCACAATCCCAGCAAAATAAAAGAGTCTCCTTCTGGCAGACGCGGGCATAGTGTCCTTCGCGACCACATCTTCGGCACACGTCACTTGGATTTTTAATATACGTCGCTGTCTCATCAACTACTTGGCGATGACACTCGCCGTCACGAGTACGCTCTTTGAGTCTGCTAGCCTCCATTCGGGGCATAGGGTGTATCGGGCTGGGGCTTTGGGCGTCTGTCTTGAGGTTTTCCCAGTCACCCGCCAGATTGATCAGCTCCTCAAGGCTGGTGAACTCCTGTCGTTTCACATACAACCGCAATTCGTAGCGGCTATTTCGATAGATGCGGTCGAGACGTTCGGCCTCCGATAAACTTGAGTGGCGCATCAGGCTTTGCAACGCTACCACGTATTCTTTGAAGCTTTCCTTACATGATTGTTGCCGTTGTCGTATATCGTCGCCCAGCCTCTCGAAGAAACGAGCTGGGAGGAAAAATCCGAGAAAATTGTGTTTGAATGCGGCCCACGTGCTCCATCTCTTGTTGTTGCAGCGGTACCACTGGACTGCTCGCTGTTGCAATAGCTCCGGCATTGCCTTAGGGAGTCGGTTCACGTCCACGTTATACACCTCTGCTATCTCCTCCAATCTTTCTACGAATACTAGCGGGTCTTGTATTCCGTCGTATGACACTCCCCATTTCTTGATCCGATCGAAGGTCGCCATATAACTTGTGACAGCGTTCCAACCGTTATCACCTACTGTTGGGCAGCCATCATGTTCTCCTTGCGCGCGGTCCTCGGGTTGCGACGCGGTTGACGTTGCCGCCGGCTTACTCGATGTCTGTGGCGGCGACTCCTCTTGACCGGCCCCTTCATCTAATGACTTCTCTTCGTCCGATGACTTCGTGTGTTTACTTTATCGATGTAATGTTTCTAGCGCGCTAAGGTACTTTCGCGTTTCAGCTGGTAGGTCCAGTCTGCGGATAAAACTCGCGAAGCTGCTTCGTAGCTCCTCCACTGTGCCGTCGATATATAGGTCGCATTTCTTCATGTATGCTGTAAGCGTGCTTTTGCGCAAGTTGTTTATCCACCCGACTTGCGCCGTATTGCTTGACTGTGTCTTCTTGTTTAGATTATGCTGACTGTATTGTATAGGGGTCCCTGCTCGGGCGCCACTGTAACGAAGCTATCCGGTTCTCCGGACTTAAGCACGGGTTAGCTCGCCGGCTGTCCAGGGTTCGTCACAGAATATTTTTCCAAAATTATAAAAACTTCGACCTCTATTACAATACACGCTTTTATTTTTGTATTACTCAATATAAACTTCTGCTCGTAGTTTTCGGCTTAGATTCTTGCGGGGCGATGAGTTGAGCCGTGACGATGCTATGCTCTCTTTGGACCGATATCTGCTCTATGTAACCGCCTCCCTCTGCTGTCCGATGGTCACCTTGCTCGGGTTGGATGCGTCAAGTAGTCGCGTTCCTGTCTCGTTCCCTGACTCTCGTGGTTCCGTCCACTTGTGTATGACTAACGACCGCCGAGTTGTCCGTCTAGTCAACGGTATTTAGTCTCTGGTGCGCCAATTCGTGCTTTTGTCTTGTACGCGCGCTAAACCGTGCTTGTCGATTGTATATATTGCCGAGCCACTGGGTACCAGACCACGACGGCTACTAGTACTGACAAAAAGGACACCGCCACAAATTATCAGTCTAGTCGACGTTATATAAATTACGCGGCATAAAGCTGCGACTTTTGAGTTACGCTAAGTTCGAGCGCTCGCCCAATGATCGATGTGTATATATATATGATATGTGTCGCCGAGCCAGAGGGTACCAAACCACAGTGGACTACTACGATTGACAAAAGGACACCGCCACAAGTTGCCAATCTAGTCGACGCCACATATATATCTATATATTTATTCCGCGGTACAAAACTGTACTTTTTGAGTTACGCTAAGTTCGAGCGCTCGCCCAATGATCGATGTGTATATATATATGATATGTGTCGCCGAGCCAGAGGGTACCAAACCACAGTGGACTACTACGATTGACAAAAGGACACCGCCACAAGTTGCCAATCTAGTCGACGCCACATATATATCTATACACCTAAGTCTGTTTTTACACGGTAGATTGGTTCCAGAAGAAGCCGTGTAAAAAAAACCGTGTAAAAAAGACATTGATACTATCGATGGTTTCAGATTTTTTTCTTTCATAAATACTTTTTTGTGATATGAACAAACTTCGCAAAAATTAAATTTGACAAAAAAAATTTAAGTACAGAAAATTTCAAATCGTGCTAAATGGAATAAAATCGTGTAAAAAAATTAAAAATATTCAATTTTCAAACCGTGTTATATCAAAACCGGGTACAAAAAGACCGTGTAAAAACAGACTTAGGTGTATATTTATTCCGCGGTACAAAACTGTACTTCTTGTTCACTTCAGTTGCTGAAGTCTGCTCACTGTCTTTCACTGTACTTGCCTGTGTCGTTTGTTCACTGAGTTCTCGAGAGTCGCACGTCCGTCGCGTTCAGCAGTCAAAGACCAAGTGCCTGTCGCTGTTATCTTTGCTGAGCTCACTGCCTCTGTTCAGCTTCGCTTCTAGTCGTCTCTACAGTGTTGGTATTTCTGTTTTCCACTCGTCGTGTTTTCTTTCGCTCTCTTCCAGTTTCTGTACTTGCTTGTGTGTGTCTGTGAGTTCTCTCATCGACGGCTTAACTCATCGGTACATTCCAATGCTTAGCTCCTCCTCTCTTTCTCGTACTCTAACAGTTTTAACTTAAAATAATAATTCATGGTTTTAACTTAAAATAATACTTCATGTTTGACTTAACCTACCAATTACTTTTAAAAAGAATATATATAAATGGGATATATATAAAAAAACTCCTCCTGCGGCTACGTGTACGCTGAAATTCGGCAGCGCCTTATTTCGCCGTTACAAGCGGACGCTTCAAACTACGCACTAGCCGCAGTTTTATCACAAGGCGAAATAGGCAACGATTTACATATTTCATACGCCACAAAAGCCTTACAAAAAATTACTAAAACAAGCCGGTAATAGAAAAAGAGTTTATCCATTGGAGTATAAACTTTTTCAGACCTTATTTATTCGGACGTAAATTTACAGTAATAACAGACCATCGACATTTAATATCTCTTTTTACACCCAAAAATCCATCATCGAAAATGACAAGGATAAGACTAGATTTATACGATTAAGATTTTGATATTATATATAAAAAAGGAAAATTAAATACGACTGCGACGCACTGTCAAGAATACAGATTAACTCAGACATATTTAAAGAAATGATACCAAGTGAAATCGATGAAGCAGTTAAGAAAACACTAATTATTACAAGGGGCATGAGCAAACAAGATAATAACAAGGTTCAATGTGCATCACATGAGAAGCCTGATCAACTTTGAATATGGGATTGTACATAAATTACTGACGTCAGATATATGAAAAAATGAAAATCTAATGTCGATAAAAATATGAAGAATTGTAAAATTATTACAAAAAATAATAACGTGCACTAGCGAAACTAGATTCGATACTGCAGAAGCTAGCATACAGAATGAAGAAAGAAAATATTGAATACCTAGCGCTAGAGAATAATTATAAAGTATTTAAAATATATGAAAAAGAAGAATTAAAAGACGTACGAAAAAATAATGATAAATAACAAGAGTACCCAACTTAAAATATTAATATATGCCGCCCCAAAACAAATAAATGATGACTTAATAAAATATAAATTGATTGATGAATTTCATAGTAGAGAACACTTAGGTATTCGTAAAGCAATTATTAAACTTAAACAAAGATATATGTATATGGAAAAATATGAGTAAAATGAAAATGAAATGAGTAAAAGAAATTCATAACAAATTGTGATTTATGCGCAAGAAATAAAATAAAAAATAATACTTTGGAAAAACAGACGATTACAGACACACCAAGCACAAGCTTTGAAACAATCTCTATAGACACAGTAAGCCCTCTTAAGATATCAAACGGTTGCAGATACATTTTAACAATGCAATGTGACTTAACAAAATAAATAATACCACATCCAATACAGATTAAAACGCTCTAACCACAGCCAAAACAATTGTAGAACAATTAATCTTAAAATTCGGACATTTCCAAATTTTTAAATCAGACAAAGGTACAAAATTTACTAATGAACTACTAAAAAGCATATGCGATTTGCTTAAAATAAAACAAATATTTTCAACTCCGTACCATCATCAAATATTAGGTTCAGTTGAACGAAATCATAGAGGGTTAAATGAATTTTTATTAAGTTTCGCTAATAATTATGAATGGGATATTTGGTTACCATATTACATTTTTTCATGCAACACAACTCCACACATAACTACAAATTACTCACCACATGAGCTCATTTTTGGAAAATTAGCCCAATTACCGACTGACTCATTTATAAACACAACAAACACTACGAATATTGACGAATATTAACGAAATGAAGGTCAGATTACGAACTTCACTTGAGATAGCAAAACAGCAAATTATGAATGAAAAGAAAAAAATGAAATACAGAACAAGTAAACAATTATTCAAAACCATTTAACTTCAAAAAGGGGACCTAGTTTTATTAAAACTAGAAAACAAAAAAAAATTTAATAGTCCATACAAAGGTCCATATAAAATTATTGAAAGAAAAGATGTAAATCCAATCATAGATATAAATGGTTTACATAAAGGAGTACACAATAATCTATTAAAACCGTATATCGCAAATAAGAAGTGAAAATAGGAAAAGAATAATTTTGAGAGTATAGAAATACTCATAGTAATTAAAATATATATAAAAAATTATAACATATTAAAATCATATTTACATATTATTCAGTAGTCTAAAACAACTTTCATTACATGCTAAGCCATAAAAACTCATTGTTATACAATTATTATTATAATTACTTGATAGTAAGAACATGTTAAATTTATTCATTAGTTAAGAAATTCAAACATAGAACAGCAAATTAAATTGTAAGATTTTCAAACATATAATTTTAACAAAATCTCGTACTTCACATTGACAATCACTGATAAAAATAATATTCTTCCAATATAATTTTTCTCTTAAGGGTGAGGATGTAGTGTATCCACTGACCGCATTCCGCTCCTTTACACAGCAGCACTCGAAACATTCAATAAATGCAGAGCATGCACTTTGCATGCGCTGACCTACTTACTCGTTGATGACTGCGACTCAGTGTCACACATTGTAACACGATCCTTGAACCGCCGAATTTTGAATCGCGTCAATGATTGGGTATCCGTTCAATGATGTTTATAAACATATAGAAATTTTGAGTAAAAATAAAAATGTGAGGCATAGAGAATTATTTAATGCATAGAATTAAGTAAAGGAAAGAATAGTTTAGCCATACATATTAATATTGTTTGTACATTTACACTCTAAGAGAAATGGGATCACTTAGGGTATAAATCCCGAACGATCCAAATAAAGTTCAGAAATAATCAAACAGCTGTGAGGTGTGGCGAGGAACGCGCTCTGTGTCGGAGCGCAGAGAGAATGCCGCTCATTCCAGTTCGTGTCCTCATCGCGGTTATCGGCATCTCCTCTTCTCAGCATGTCGAAGGACAGACAAGTTCCGTAAAGTGGCGTTATCGAAGTTTCTAGAAGAATTTTTTTTTCTATGAACTCCGCATCATGCCATTCTACTGGACTTAGAATGAAAGTCGATGATGAGAAAGAAGGAGACGTCGTGGCTGCGACTGGAATGAGCTAAGAAAACCGTTTTCTGTCTGCAGATTCGGCACAAAGCGTGGAGAGAAAAATTAGTTATTCGGTGATAAAGATTCAGTTGAAGAAGGCGGTGTTAAAATTTGATGCAAGAAACAGCAGACCAAAGAAAAACGAAGTAGAAGAACTTACTGAGTTTAATAAATTATAGTTAAAAGTTTTAAAGTTGTAGTCACAAAACACACGTTCCGAAAGCAATAGATTATTCAACTTCGGTTCACAAAATACTGAAATCCTAAATGGCGTTAATTAATGTGGTAGTTTTTCTGCGTGAATATTTCGTAATACCAGAAGTAACACAGAAATAACAGTAACCATCAAGGAGAAAATCTCGCCGTAGAAAAGTGATTTGTGCAAGCAACAAAAAAACCCTAAAAAACAATATATATATAAGCTGGAGTTGTCAGGTGATATTCGTACAAGAACGAGATAGAATAACACGCCGTTAACAATCGTGAAGTCGACGTTTTTTTTTTTGTGTTTTAATAAGATAACAACCAGAGCTGTTCATTTTTGGACTCAGTACAAGTACCAGTACCAGTCCGACATACTTGTACTGGTACTGGAAAAAATCAAGGACCTCGTACTTGAGACTTGAAATTTTTACAGTACCAGTACATTATGAGGTACTGCAAAAGGAGTACAAATACTGTGGACTTAAAGCTGAAAGTACCAGTCCATTTCAAGTACTTTTGCAGTACCAGTCCTTTTCAAGTACCCAGTCCTTTTTCAAGTACCCAGTCCTTTTCAAGTACCCAGTCCTTTTTCAAGTAATCAGTCCTTTTTCAAGTACCAAGTCTTTTTTATCTATTAGGTTTGATTTAGACTTGGAAAATCTCTCATTTATATTGCTAGCAAATGTGTTACAACTTTTATCCAAATGACCTTTAGCAAAAAAATCAGTTTCGTTGAGCGATAATTTGAATGCTTATTTAAAGTATTTTAACGCATGAACATTAACCATTCATTTTTAATGTTAATTTTCATACAAATTTCAAGTTCAGATTGAAGTTTATTCTTTAAAATCTAAAAATAAATAAAATAATATTTATTAAGAGCATTACAACTCCGTTTAAATATAAAATTAAAAAATGAATAAAGTGCAGATAGATTTTAACAAAGTGAAATAGGAAAAATAGATTCGGTTGAGAATAAAGCAAAAAGTTTTTTTCGGTTTTTCTTAGTTGAGGAATAATTCTTTAAATAAAAGTATATTCACATAATAGTTCGGCGACATCTGATCGCCCAGCAATCTGCGGACGTATATATAGTGACGTATATAAATTATAAGTATACATATGCACATTCCAGCACACAAATAAACGTAGTGCAACTAATCTAAATTTAGCATCATAAAACCTTTCTAAGGCTATGTAAACAAAATCTTATCATAAAAACCAACTGAGTACCAGACAAATGTAAGTTAGGTTATGGGCGGGATGATAGCAAAAATAGTTTCACCTAACACATGGCTCTATAAGCTGCGAGAAGAAACGACGCTCAGCGTACAATCTGCATACCTTACTTACCCTATATTAGAGATTTCGGACAGATTAAAA
Organism: Thecophora atra; assembly: GCA_937620795.1. Classification (NCBI taxonomy): domain Eukaryota; kingdom Metazoa; phylum Arthropoda; class Insecta; order Diptera; family Conopidae; genus Thecophora; species Thecophora atra. Next base: position 47,016,159 of record OW569398.1, read on the forward strand.
TAACAGAAAATTGTGAAGTTGATACGAGATCAATATAAATTCCACTATAAAAAGAACATCAAATCCACCAAATCACACTGCAACTATGGAGGTATTAAAGAGTAATTGATCTGCATCTCTAAATCGGGCATAACAAAACGAATCTTAAAACCAATAAGTGTAAAGGATAAATTGAGCGCCAAAGACATAACAGTAGAAGGAAAAAAAGATTGGAAGTACTTGAAAAAGAAATTAACAACGAACATACAGTCAAAAGAATAAAAGAGAAACAACACATAATAAAAACGACAGGATAGATAAGTATGGGGACAATCATTAGTCTTATATTGATCGTTTTTCTAAAAAAAAAATCATGGAAAGCACAAATACATCCACATAACATAGTAGAAATTCCAACGGTATCACCGGATGTAATAGGAACGTTTAGACGATCAAGACCTCAAGTCCGACCATCATCTCCACCAATTCTGTTTGAACTAAAAGAAAAAGTAAGGCAAAGCCTTAGAGTGCGTTAGAAGCATGCTTCTTCAGCCAAATTGCGTCTCACGAATTATATCCACTGAGAATGTTATATGGGCGACCAGAACTTATAATAAACACCCTCTTGCACAAGATTCAGTCCACTCCTCCGCCAAAGGTCGAGAAGCTGGAGGGTGTTGTTAGTTTTGCCACAGTTGTTCAAAACTTCTGTGCAACCATCGAAGCGTGCGGCCTTTACTCGCACTTGAACAACCCAACCTTGCTGCAAGAGTTAGTGAGTAAGCTACGTCTAAATTGGGACATACATGCACATAGTCTTCCTGTCGATAATTCTAATCTCTCTAGTTTCAGCGGATGCAGCAGTAGATCGCGGATGTTGCATATGTAAGGGATTGTGTCGGACGGTAGCAACATGTGCAGTGTTTGGACGTTTAAATTTAACTGAAAGTGGGCGGCACTCCGTGAGCATCGTCTATACCGACGGTGTCTGATGCAACTTCTGGCATTAACAACTGCGTTTATAAGCACCATCATATGTTGCGACAGATGCAGGCAAAGCTGAAGGTGTATCAGCCCATCATACGAACAACGTGGTCTGCGACGAAACTGAATCTGTCCTTTTTAGAATAATTCCCGTGACGCTTTATGGAAATAACACACAGCAAGATATTTGCGCATTTATAGACGAAGGCTCTTTCTTGACGCTTCTCGACAAAGATGTAGCTAACTTTTGAAAGTTAGACATCGCTGTCAACCAGGTCCTCTTCGTATAAGATGGACCGGCAGTACGCATCGGAATGAGAATGTCTCCAGAACGATGAACCTCGAAGTTATAGGAACTCACTCGAACGGCAAACGTTTCGAACTTCGGAAAGTCCGTACTGTAAAAAACCGTCAGTTGCCATTCCAGGAGCTTGACTGCGACAAACTAAAGAGTAAGTATGCTCATCTAAAAGGCTTAGCAATAAATTCGTATGATAGGCAGAGACCTCAGTTGCTAATCGGTATTGATGCAACTTCTGGCATTAACAACTGCGTTTATAAGCACCATCATATGTTGCGATACGGAGCGAAATCCCGTGTAGCCCCTCCTCCAATTCCGAGGCTTTAGTTGCGAGCAGCCACACTTGGTGCCCGCCTATCCAAGCATATCACAAAATGCCATTCAATTTCATTCTCCGGGAAAATATTCTTGTCAGATTTAAAACGTGTTATCTGGCTGCGTTCAGATCACCGTAAATATAAACAGTTTTTTGCCTTTCGAGTTAGCGAGATTTTAGATAATTCTGATGTGTCCGAATGGCGATGGGTACTATCAAGACAAAATGTAGCTGACGACGCAACAAAATGGAGAAACATCGAAGATTTCAACTCATCCGCACGTTGGTTCAACGGTACAGAATTTCTATCTCAGTCACCTGACTAGTGGCCTGTTGAATAAGACCCAATAAAGCATATGCAAGAAAACCTGAGAACGCAGTATGTGAACGTGCACTCTGAATACAGGGAGTGCAACTTAACCGATCTGAAGCGCTTTTCATGCTGGAAGAAACTACTACGAAGCAGTGCATATCTCAATAGATGCAGAACCAAATGCCTCGCGAGAATCAAGCTAAAAAGGGAAATTAGCGCGCCCTCGCCAGAACATATCAACGCAACTAAAGAACGCACAGGCGCTATTGAGCCGCTCACTACTGGGGAGCTGGAGCAAGGCGAGATACTCTTGATCGGCGAAGCTCAGCGAAACGCTTTCAAAGAGGAACTTGATTGTTTATCAAAAAATCAAGCGGTAAGTAGATCAAGCTCAATTCATAAACTTTGTCTGTTTTTAGATAGGGATAAGATAATAAGTGTCCAATATCATCACTAGTACCAGCATCATAATCACAAAACCATACTGAATGAAATACGACAACGATTTCACGTTCCTGGATTGAGGGCAGCCTACAGCACCATTCGTCGATCTTGCGCAGTGTGTAACATTTGCAGAGCTCGCCCGTCACCTCCATTGATGGCTCAGCTGCCCCCATTCCAGATTTGCCTCGTTTAGTCGCCCATTTTCCTTTGTGAGCGTTGACTACTTCGGTCCATTACCGGTGAATATTCTTCGAAGAACCGAGAAGCGCTGGGGAGTTAGTTCTCTTAACATGTCTGACAAGACGTGCAGTGCATATTGTGCAGTGCATAAGTTGCGCATTCTTTGACAACGGACTCCTGTATTTTAGCGCTTCGTAATTTTATGGCAAGAAAAGGCACACCATTGGAGTTTCATAGCGACAATGGCACCAATTTTTATGGTGCAGAGCGAAAACTAAAAGAAGCCTATGAGGAAACTAACAAAGTAAAGATGATGGATACCTTTACCACTGTTGATACCTAATGGGTGTTTATACCGCCTGGCGCGCCGCATATGGGAGGTAGCTGGGAAAGACTAGTAAGGTCAGTAAAAACTACCCTTTCGCACACCAGACCTGCTTGGAACCCTCCCGACGAAATTCTGCGAAGCTCATTAATAGAGGCGATGAAAACGAAAGCTCTCTGACACCGAACCATTTCTTACTCGGTTCCTCAAACGGCATGAAACCGACGGCAACGTTGAACGACAACCGATGGGTACTTAAGAAGAACTTCATGACGAGTCAGCAATACGCCGACAACTTCTGGAGACGTTGGGTCAAAGAGTACCTTTTAACACTTACTCGACGAACCAAATAGTTTGCATTGGCAAAACCGATTGAAGTCGCCGATATCGTCATAATTGCTGATCCCAAGAGCCCGCGAAATTGCTGGCCTAAAGGAAGAGTGATCGCTACGGGTATTTCCAAGGATGGTCAAGTGCGAAGCGCAACAGTGCTAACGAAGCAGGGCATCTACGAGCGGCCCGCTATGACCTTGGCTGTCCTCGACGTCAGTGCTGTGGACGCGGTAGAGTCCACTAAACCTTAGTGGCTATACCGGTGGGAAGTGTTAGCAACACTGACTAGCGCAATCGAGCAACACTGTTCCTACCCGAGAAAAAACACACCTTGGCATCATTGCTCTTGTATTTCCGGACTTCCTTTTTCTTCTTCTTTTCATTTTTTGTATAGTAAAATGAAAACGCGTTGTTAAATTCAACAACGACATTCAAGCGAAGTCAATCAAGCAAGCATGGAACCACATTGAAAATAAAAATTATTATTTCTGGATCCAAAATGAAAGGCCTAAATCTATTCTACACAAATTACAGGCATACAGTGGCTCACAGCTTATTTCAACCAGAGCTGCAAAAAATTTTCAAGTTATTGTAAAACTAGTAAAGATGTTGTCTACAGCCGGGCTGTAGCCGAAATACCCTACACCTTAAAGCTGCATATATACTCGTATATATAAGATAAACTATAATTATAGCTGCTTAACTATTTCTGTGCGTTACAAACACCGGTAATAAGTGCGTACTCTCAAAATTTAGGTGCAGGGTATAAACATATATTGCAATACTGGGTGGATGGCTAAAAAGGAGGCGTGGTCCACCCAATTTTTTCCCAACAGAATATTATTGGTTCACAAACTACAATGTTATGTTCACCATTATTCAGGAAACTTATATACTTTTCAATACAATCCATGTAAAACCCTCCATGACCTATGTAAACTAAAAGTGGGCGGATCACGCCCATATTTGGCATATTAACTGGAAGCATTAGTCTAAACCAGTGACGGGCATTCTTATACTATCACATTTTAAGCATGTGTGCGGATGAGTTTGTTTTCAGCACTGAGAGAAACTAAAAAAATTGCGTGTTTCGTTCTTTTCCGCAATTTACAATGTAAAGTGGAGTTTTCAACAATAACTGTTATATATTAATTATTTTTAATATCATATATAATTAATATGTAATATAACAATAATATTAACTATTATATTATATAACAATGTTCATAATTAAAACATGATTAGTTTCCGGGTGTAGCCAAAATGAACGAACGCAGCGTACAGCCCCTGCTCGTTGGTGGCTTGGCAGCGACTGACGAAATTTTATTGGAAGCACTCTTTGTATATATATTAAGAAACTCAAAACTTCCAGCACAAATGTGCTGGAATGCCCGTCAATGGTCTAAACCTACATATAAAATTTTCTTGTCTTCTCTCAACAAGTGATGCTGATATGGCCTTTTTTAATAGGCAAAACAGAGGTACCTGCACTCTCGATATAAAAAGTAGGCGTGGTCCTTGGGCGATTTTGCCTATTTTCAATACGAAACACCCCAACATAGCAACGAATATTTTTGCCAAATTTCATTTTGAAATGTTAATCCGTTCTCCTGTGATCGTGATTTCAACGGACAGACAGACAGACGGACAGACATCGTTATTTCAATTTTGGTGGTGATGCTGATCAAGAATATATATACTTTTCCATACCTATCTTGTCTAGTTCTATGCGTTACACACTCCGGTAGAAAGTGAATATACCCTCAACCTTAAGGTGTAGGGTATAAAAACAAACTAGCCAAGATATCGAAATTTTTTAAATGCAGTTTAGTATACTGATGATTACACTAATTAAATATTTATTACCTTATTATACCCTACATCCGAAGGAATGAGGGTATATTCACTTTGTGCTTCCGTGTGTAACGCACTAAAGGAGGCGTGGCAGGTATGGAAAAGTATATATATTCTTGATCAGTGTCACCTCCTGAGTCGATTTAGCCATGTCCGTAGTCTGTCTGTCTGTCTGTCTGTCTGTCTGTCTGTCTGTGGAAATCACGATTACAGGAGAACGAATGAAGCTATCGCGATGAAATTTTGCACGTATATTCTTTGTCATCCGAAACTCTGTGGGATTGAAAATGGGATAAATCGGTGCAGCGCCACGCCTACTTTTTTAACAAATACTAATTCTTTTAACAATATTTCAACTTGTAGACTTAGTTTTGAGCTTCAATTTTGTTTCCGAATACATCGGTACAGGTAGATTAAATTTTTAAAAAAAATGGGCGTGTCCGCCCACGAACATATGACATTGATATAAACCGCAATTCCAGAATAACGGTTGGAAGAATTGACTTGAAATTCGGACTATTTAAATAAATCGGAAATATGTATAAATATGTATAATAAAGGTTGCTGGGATGTAGGGTATATAAGCTTCGGTCTGACCGAAGGTACCCTTACTAGTTTTTTTATTACCATTTATATTTTATAACAATTAAAAAACAAAAAATTAACAAAAATTAAGCTCACAGCTTATTTCAACCAACTACTGTACAACCCTTTAATAATCCATTTTCTTCCAATATAATGGCGATTTCCTTTTTTAATGTTTAAAGAATTGTATTCAAAATACAATAATAACTTTAGTTTCGCTAAATTTTTTGAGTAGGTCGCGCTGAAAAATTAAAATTAATCGATATGGCTGTTCGTGCGGAACAACAAAGAACTTTTACTCCGTCATCATCAACTTCAGTAACAAATCGGCTGATCCATGCTTTCTATACCTAAATTTGACGGCAACTATCTTCACTGGCGGCAGTTCTTCGACCGTTTTTCTCAAATGGTGGACCAGTCAAAATCAAACCTTCTCGGAGAAGCCGAAAGACTAATGAGTCATTTATCACCGTCGGAGGGAAATTATGACATCGCTTGGTCATTGCTGCAACAGCGCTACAATAATAAAAGGGTATTAGTATCAACACTAATCCAAGGGGTCGTTGATCAACCGGCAGTATCTGGATCAGTTATGTCGTTAAAGGAACGACACGACTTAGGAATGCCTTCTGGCCTCACATAATTTGAATATCGCCACCTTCTCCTGAACAAACAATTACGAATCTACGATAAGTCCAGAATATTACCGACTTTCTCACTTAGAAGGCTAATAAGACAAAGGAACAAGGTTCAGCCAGTTCAGAAAACGGCACTTGTCCATGCCACGACTAAATTTTGTGCGCAAGCAAATCTTTGCATAAATTGTTTAAAGGCAGGTAACATGGATGCTGTGGACGCGGTAGAGTCCACTAAACCTTAGTGGCTACACCGGTGGGAAGTGTTAGCAACACTGACTAGCGCAATCGAGCAACACTGTTCCTACCCGAGAAAAAGTACACCTTGGCATCATTGCTCTTGTATTTCCGGACTTCCTTTTTCTTCTTCTTTTCATTTTTTGTATAGTAATCTGAAAACGCGTTGTTAAATTCAACAACGACATTCAAGCAAAGTCAATCAAGCAAGCATGGAACCACATTGAAAATAAAAATTATTATTTCTGGATCCAAAATGAAAGGCCTAAATCTATTCTACACAAATTACAGGCATACAGTGGCTCACAGCTTATTTCAACCAGAGCTGCAAAAAATTTTCAAGTTATTGTAAAAAAAGAAACTAGCCAAGATATCGAAATTTTTTAAATGCAGTTTAGTATACTGATGATTACACTAATTAAATATTTATTACCTTATTTTTTTATTACCATTTATATTTTATAACAATTAAAAAACAAAAAATTAACAAATATTAAGCTCACAGCTTATTTCAACCAACTACTTTACAATCCTTTAATAATCCATTTTCTTCCAATATAATGGCGATTTCCTTTTTTAATGTTTAAAGAATTGTATTCAAAATACAATAATAACTTTAGTTTCGCTAAATTTTTTGAGTAGGTCGCGCTGAAAAATTAAAATTAATCGATATGGCTGTTCGTGCGGAACAACAAAGAACTTTTACTCCGTCATCATCAACTTCAGTAACAAATCGGCTGATCCATGCTTTCTATACCTAAATTTGACGGCAACTATCTTCACTGGCGGCAGTTCTTCGACCGTTTTTTTCAAATGGTGGACCAGTCAAAATCAAACCTTCTCGGAGAAGCTGAAAGACTAATAAGTCATTTATCACCGTCGGAGGGAAATTATGACATCGCTTCGTCATTGCTGCAACAGCGCTACAATAATAAAAGGGTATTAGTATCAACACTAATCCAAAGGGTCATTAATCAACCGGCAGTATCTGGATCAGTTATGTCGTTAAAGGAACGACACGACTTAGGAATGCCTTCTGGCCTCACATAATTTGAATATCGCTACATTCTCCTGAACAAACAATTACGAATCCACGATAAGTCCAGAATATTACCGACTTTCTCACTTAGAAGGCCAATAAGAAAAAGGAACAAGGTTCAGCCAGTTCAGAAAACGGCACTTGTCCATGCCACGACTAAATTTTGTGCGCAAGCAAATCTTTGCATAAATTGTTTAAAGGCAGGCAACATGGCCAATCACGAAGTTGCTTTATTCTCAAAAATCTCTAGTCGAGTGTTTGAATCAGAAAATAAACGATTAGCAGCAACATCTAGCATAACGACGCCTGGATAAGAAAATATGATATACGGTATTAACTACCGGAATTCTTTCCGAACACTACAACGCATAGTCGCCTATATAATGCGCTTCATCAACAATATACGACATACAGCACCACGCATGAAGGAAAATGTGTTATCCTCTCAAGAACTACAAGTGGCTCTGCAGATAATAGTGCACACCATACAAAAATCAGACGTAGCTGCATAAATTAAAGAGCTTAAGAGCTTAACCTAAGGAAAATTCAATAAAGAGTCTAACTCCATTTCTGAATGAAAACAAAGCTCTTCGCGTGGGTGGTCGCCTTCAAAATGTTAACCTTCCGTACGACGCAAAACAGCCACTACTACTGTCCTATAATGATACATTGGTAAAATTACTGCTCAATGATTTTCATGAAGAAAACGAACACAGTCGCTTCTAGCTATATCAAGACAACAATTCTGGATAACAAAAGGAAGGTACGAAGTGTGGTGTAAAAATACGTTAGATGCAACAGAGCGCGGCACCAGCAGCTTAATCAAATAATGGAAAATCTACAAGCAGACCGGGCACTCCCCTCACGCGCATTTATAACAGCGGGAGCAGATTATTGTGGACCCTTTTGGGTGCAGTATTTTGCTGCTCCTCAACTAAGACTAATGTGAAAACATCAAATTGGTTAGTGATCTCACCATCGACGCCTTCATCGGCGCCTTAAAAAGTTTTATTAGCCGACGAGATAAATATCAAACGCTATATTCCGATAACGCAACAAAATTTGTTAAAAAGATCTAAATCTGCTAAAAACATGTTGACCGAATTAAATGTTCAATCTTTTCGGATCAGGCTCAAACCAACATTAAAGGCATGTGTGGCGCTAAGGGAATCGACTTCAAATTTATCCCACCTAGGGTACCACATATTGGATGCCTTTGAGAAGCAGAAGTCATATCCGCAAAGCACTTATTGTATAGAAGCGTATCGACAGCGTCGCTGACGTGTAAGCAGTTGGAGGCCATCATAGTGGAAATCGAAGGCATTCTTAATTCACGACCCCTCACATCCTTGTCAGATAACCCAAATGACCTCACAGCATTAACACCTGGCCATTTCCTAATTGGCGAACCACTAACGGCTTAAGTAGATGTGAATGCACCCAAACTGAAGTCATCACTAAGCACGAGATGAAAATTAGTGTCACAATTAAAACACGACAATTGGAAACAATGAGTATTTGAGTCAATTGCAGCAAAACCAAAAATGGACGAAGCAAAATGCACACATAGAGCCATATACTTTAGTAATCATAAAGACGGATAACGTTCCAGTACTCAGTTGGTCCCTGGAAGAGTAACAAAAGTACATCGAGGGGCTGATGGAGCAGTGCGAGTGGTTGATCTATAAACCGCATCGGGTACACTTCGTAGACCAATCCACAATTTGGCTCCATTAATAAAGGAGGAGGCTACCAACGCGAAACCTTCCCATCAATCGAATCCATATAAAGAAACTGAAATCTCATCAAACCCTCCTAAAAAAATCAATGAAGAACCTGACATTCCCACAAAACGGAAACGAGTAGGTCACACTCAAATGATGGTAAATTTCATAATAACACTTTTTCTATTGCCTCTGATATTACCGGATCCTAATAATTTATCTGAATTCACAAACGTGCTTGGAATATATTTTGACGGTCTAGGCAGCACTAAAATTTCACCTACAGATTGGACGTTAATTGTTTACTACGACCTTTTACCACTTCAAAATGAACTGCAAGTGATTGAAAATGCGACAAAAGTAATGGATCAGATATGTTTTAAGCGGCATTAGACGTTATTGGAAAATTTGCTCGTTCCTTATTTGGTGTGTTAGATAATGAATATGCTGCAGAAATGTCTACTACCACAAGGTTCGGAGCAATGAACGATTCTTTATCGAGTTAATGAAAAATCAAACCTCCATCATAGACTCCATCATAAACATAATAAAAACGAAGGACAAGGAAACTAAAACACAAACTAAACGCATCCAGGAACAAATTGATGAATTATCGAATGAACTCGACATTTGCAAAGGTTTTCAATGGTACGCATCGTTTTCCACACAATTGTCAGCAATGGGCGAAAGTTTTAGAAGAGCACCGCGATATTAAATGTAATGACTACGGTACACCATGAACGCTACTCCTAACGCCAATACAACTAAAGGATCACCTTAAGGAAATTAAAACACATCTAAGCCGCGGACTATTTCTCCCGCTCAGCGAACACAATTTCCTACAATTGTACAAGACAATGAACATTAAGGGCTCGTTAACAGACTATAATGCCATATTCAAACTAACTACACACTACTACAGCGTAGAGTCTCTAGCTCATCGTTGTGAAGTGCCGCTCTTAACTAAAAAACCAACAAGCGATTGTCAGTATGTTCCTACTAATAACACCAACGAATGGTGCGCTACCAGCAAGGGGAATCAATAAATTTTTGCTGTTAAATAGAAAACCGAATTAACTGCAGTATGTGGTTCTAATTTACAACAGTTTACCTTGATAAGCGCAAAAATTTGACAGCAGACAGCAATTGCAGAATAAGAATCGCAATGTTGTGCATTAAGGTAAATGTCACACAAACCACAGATCTGCACACCGCCTACACACGATTTGAACCGGCTATATTTGAGTCCACGTACTCCAACATTAAATTAAAATAGTCAACCAGCAACAAGAATAGAAAACAAACAATTATTAATTTGTTATTGTCAATTTTGCTTAGGTTAAATGTTTTATGTGTTACTATAAATTATACCGTTTTACTAAGAAGTATCACTAGCTTTGAAAACGTCAAAGAGTTTTATTCTTGCTAAAACCACGTTGGATTCGGTTCAAGTTCCGAATTCTTCTACTCATTAACAACATACATTTTAAATTGTCATTTTTAACTTCATACAGTGGAGTTTGGACTCCGAATTTAAAGTTCCGAATTCATTTACTTCCGAGTTTTCCTTTCCCAGTGAGGAATAGCTCACTCGTCCCAGGTTTCGTGGCAAGTGGATCTCGCAACCACTTGCGTCGAGTAGCCTGCGTTTAAGATTTTGAGGGGAAACAAAAACATAAACATTCTTGCAGACAACCACGCTTCTCATGATACACGGCTATACCGATGAGCGCATAACCCACGAACGCACACATCGAGCCGAGCATCAGCCATTGTTTGCAGAAAGCAAGAGATTGCCATGTATGCAGTATGGCTTCGAATACACACTATTTCTGTTGAAATTTGTTGGTTATTGGCGGGCGCAACAATGTGTACAATAAAGAAATGTGGTATTTTGCTTTCCACCCTTATTTTAGTGCACAACTGCTTGTTGAAGTAAGAGGTTGTGTATTGCTTCTTTAAGAGTTCTCGTTATTTATACGTATTTCTTCAGCAAGTTTACAAATGATCTTTTAATGAATACTTATATTTCTAAATTACTTAAATGAATGAAATTTTTTATTTTTCGGAAAATAAGGTTATTTAGTTAACCTGAGTACTTGATTAACCAAATAAAAATACGTGTTTTTATGTTTTGTTTTTACTCTATCGTTATTATTAAGTATCCCTTAGTACTCTGTAACGTGACGTACGATGTAAAACCTTTCGATGCGACGGTTGATGCTACACTGACTTAATGACGTCGCTCAACGGCCATGGCAGCATATCTGCGAAGATATGCCACCATGGCCGCGCCAACAAGAAGTCAGCGGCGAAGTAGCAGAGGGCTACTATTAAGAGAACCACAACAACGAATTGAAACATTGTTATCAAAGTTTGGCTTCGTCCAACTTTGTATTTATACCTATCCTGCGATCTGTCAACGTCGACCGATGGCAGAGCGGTGTCATAACTGCGTTCGTACGGTTTCTCATATTAATCCGGCTGCGGGTAGCTAATCCGCTAGCCGGCGCAACGTAAACATTTGGCGACCACGAGAATGCCAAAACAGCATTCCTGTATCGCCTGCAACAATGTCTTTGTTATCGTGCCTTACTTTGTGCTCGGCGATCGGTCGCCGACACAAATATTATTCTCCGCTTTCGTGCGGGTCGTCGCCAATTATCGAAGCGCGAGCGATCAGATATCCGATCGGATCGTTGCGATGGCTAAATACCACGCGCTATGTGGAGCGGCATGTACACTCGTCAGCGTACATACCGCAGCACATGCGCATGCTTTGTATTTACTATGCACATGCCCGTCTGCATGTACGCTCGTCAGCGAACACACAAACACACATGTGCCTAACACAGTTATAATAATATCGCACAAAAATCCAAAATTGGAAAAATATTCAAACTTATTAATCGCTTCGTCCTTTTTAAAAATTATTAACATATTGGCATACTAAAATTCAATACAATCTTCCAAACGCAATAATTTTTCAATAGCTTGATTTAACAGCCAATTTCGACGAAGTGACTACTCCTTTATATCTCAAAAACGCGACGGGGACCGCAAAGCATTAAAATTACCAACAAATTCGCTCTTGCGTTCGGGTTCGCGTATGGGCTGCGTTTGAGAGTTTTACGCTATTTTGCGCTCTCAATGCTCCCAAAACAACGACAAGCACACAACAAAACGAGCAAGAAAGGCAAACGCGATAGATCCATTATAAGGCTGTTAGTTTAACGTATACTTTGCAGGGACAATTTGTGTAGTGAGTCCATGATAGAGTCAATAGACTTTCTCCTTGAAGTTATGGCTCAAACGGAGAGCGCATAAAGTTACTCTAATTAAGTGCAAACTAGGTCAACAAGTATAGCTTGTTGAACAGTCCTTAATCCTTGGTTCAAAATCCTGAATCTTATAAAGAAACTAGCTTTGCCCCGGTGCGCTTTGCTGCCCCACTAAAAATGTTAAAAAAAGATAAAGTTTGTTGTTTTCTAACTTGTTTAGAAAAAGAAAATATAAAAGATTGTCTAGATAATAGTGCTAAAATTATTCTAATGCACGTGGATAAACAATGTTTCTTGTTTGTCTGTCTGGCGCCTAAACGTATATATAGATCAATTAATCCACATTAATTCTTATATATAAGATATTTTGTGTACATAATAAGAAGATATTTATGAAAATTTATAATTATAATAAAAGATAGCGAAACCTTCGCCCGCTTCACAGGGCGAATACACAAAAGAAACTTGCGAAATTTCTTTTCAATTTTCAGTAAAACTCATCCACAATCAATTTCTTACAATAATTTATTTTCAAATAAAAAGGTCGAAAATGAAAATACTTTAAAAATTAACTTAATGCTCTTTGATAAACAACGTTTTTAGTTTTTCCATCTTTTGTGTTTATAAATAATGCAGAGGGTTTACCACAACGTGAACAACCAACATACAATTGTCCATGCGAGAAAACAGGTTGCTCCAAATCTAAGCCACAAATATTCAAAGTCTGACCTTGAGCTTTATTAATGGTTATAGCGAAGGCAAGACGGACAGGAAATTGAAGCCGTTTAAATTCAAATGGCATATCTGATGGAATCATTGGAATTCGGGGGATTAGAACGTTTTCGCCTCTATATTTACCACTCAGAATAGTTGCTTCAATTAAATTGGCCATCAGTTTTTTCACGGAAAGTCTGGTGCCATTACAAAGCCGTGGTTGATTTATATTTCGGAGCATTATTATCGGTGCTCCCTCTTTCAATGCCAAATAATGTGGTGGCAAGCCTGGCAAATCAAGTGAATTCAAAAATTCAGTAGGATAGTTCACTACCTCATCTTCATTTATTATCGTATCCACTGATTTGTATGCAAAAAATTGGCCATCTATTTCTTGCAAAATACTTGCATTTAAATCGTTCACGTCTTTATTTTTTCCTGCCAATATTGCGCGTTCGCTCAACCAATCATGATTCCTGTACTTCTGCAATATATTTGGAAACACACGTTGAACCAGTTCCTTTTTCGATTGAGTGATATTACAAAAATTGCTTGGTAATGTTATTAATCCGGTTGATTTATCGACTGCAACTTTACCATTCCCAATTTCCAAAAGTTGTTTTGAAAATTCAGCTGCAGAAGGATCATTTTGCAATTGTACACGTACATTTTGATTAAGACGCAATGTTTTAACATATTTCCACAAAACTGAAGACTTCAAACATGCGTTTAGCTCATCAGCAGCAGTAGATCGTGGAATGACAGGTAAAGTTTGCCTAAAATCACCTGATAACAATATAAAGGCGCCACCAAAAAGTCTTTCATTTCCTCGAAGATCTTGCATGGTTCGATTTAATGCTTCTAATGATCTTTTGTGAGCCATTGTACATTCGTCCCATACGATTATTTTACACTGCTGCAAAACTTTTGCCATTGCCGACGTTTTGGAAATGTTGCACGTAGGAGATTCAATCGTTGTTATATTCAAAGGCAATTTAAGTGCAGAATGCGCAGTTCGACCACCGTCTAATAAGGTAGCAGCAATTCCAGATGAAGCAACTGCAAGAGCAATTTTATTATCCGATCGTATGGTTGCCAGAATCAATGACAGCAAAAATGTTTTTCCAGTGCCTCCTGGTGCATCAATAAAGTAAAATCCACCTCCTTCATTGTTCACACCTTCCATGATTTTGTCATAAGCATATTTCTGTTGACTATTCAATTGTGGAACTTTTAACTGCACAAATGTTCTCAATTGATTACGATCATATTGTTGTTCACGATGCATTTCTTGATTAATAACATCATGAACTGCACGATTAGGCGCTATCATTCCTAACTGCACTAATATTTTGTTTGCAATCATTATACACATGTCTTCAATCAAAATCAAAGCTTCGTTATGCATTTCCGGTGTGATTTCTAATTCAGGATTTGAAACTGAACGTCGCACTCTAAGTAAAATGTCTTCCGTCATGTCATCACGAAATTTATGCCATATTTCAAATGGATTTGATGGACTGCATGTAGATATTATAATTGCAAATAATGTTCGTATTTGATGTGGAGATGATGAAATTACGGAATCAGCAAGTGTAGCTTCCCAATGCATATCATCTTCAAGTAGATTCAAACGCTGGCATGCTTGCCGATAAGTCGCACACAATTCACCATCGACTGTTCTTAAATCTTCAAATGACGTAGGACCACGAACGTTAATCAATAATAAACGCAAATAAAAACATTCATAATGATTTGGATGAACGGTATACACACGACCCAATGCTTCTGTAGAAAATACATTTGGATGGCCTCGTACTGGTTGCCCTTGTTTCCGTCTTTGAAAAACTTTCGCAGATTCATTCCATGTGAAATATCGTGGCACTTCAGAATACAATAACATTTTAGCAAATTCGTCATTTCTGCACATATCAAAAAATGAAGTCAACGTTGTTTTCGGTGGCTGTTCTGCTCGTTGCGCCGCATTCTCAGGTGTGAAGTACACACGTTGACCATTCTGAAGATGAACTGCCAAGTGCAGTACATTTGGATACCTTTCGTGTATTGCAAATGAAAAAATTCGCCATATTGCTTCATTTGTACTAATATAACGGCCTAATTGATATGAAGTGATTTCATCACTTTTATCCCCAGCAATTCCAAAATAGGCCAAATCACTTCCTTTGTTAACATATTTGCATATGTACTTGATGGATTTTACTGAGTTACAATACTCAACATTTATATGAGCACCAAAAGTTTTGGATAATAGCGGCGAATATGGAACGATCCAACGATTGTCAATTTTAATGTCTTGATTTTTGCATTTCACCATAACTGTTTCGCCATCATCTTCAGGTGAACGTCTACGATATAACGGATAACCATCATTACCAGAAATTGTTTCCGCTATTAATGCTCTTGGGTACCGTTTTGTGCATTTTCCTTCAGCCATGCACGGTGAGTTGACATTTAATGCCCCACATGGTCCATGAATCATGTGCTTCGTAACTGATTCAAACAGTCCTGGATCAATGATTGGATTAGGAATTTCGGCTGATATTACGCTATCAATTTCATTTGGCGTAATTTTATCAACTAACCAAACCAAAATATGTGCATGCGGAAGTCCTCTTTTCTGCCATTCCACAGAATACATCCAACATTGAACTTTTCCAAACACTTGTTGTTTGACAATAAAATCCATAAGCGTTTTCAATTTTTGCTTGAACACACGCGCAACAATATCGTGGCGATCAGAAGCACTTTGACCATGAAACATATATTGCTTTATTTCATTCCATTGAGGATTACAGGTGAAAGTAATAAATAAATCGGGTCGATGATAATGCCGAACGTACGTCATTGCGTCTTGCGCGTACTCGTGCATGTGTCGTGGACTTCCAGTATATGTTGCTGGTAATATTGTCATTTGGCCAATATCGTTGATATTCCCATCATTCTGAATTGCATCGCGCAAATGAATATATTGTTCGGATTTTAACTTTTTCTGATTAAATCGAATAAAATTCAATCGTTCAGACTCAATTTTAGCGTAAACATCAACTATAAATTGGTTGCAAAGCCTTCTACAATTCAATATATGATTAATTTCGTTCAGCCGAACCATTAATCTGTACGAATAATAGTTCATCGCACTAACTTTTTTTGCTGTTTCCAAGCCTGAAATAAATGCGAATATTAAGTATCAATAATTCACAAAATGTGTGATGCATTTTATTGTAACTAACCAGTTAAACGATGTTTCATCTTAATATTGAAATGGTAACCATCCTCGCCTTGCCAAAACAAAATTGGGTACTGCAACGCATCATAACAACGATGAGTTTCCGAAACATGCACAACACTTTGATCTCGACGATGAAGTACAATATCTCGACTGCTCGCTCCTTCATCCACAATTAATACGGCAACTTCATCAATTGTTGGTGCGTTTAACCTTCCAGCATGAATTCCACCAGGTGCTTTATCGGCCCGAATAACAATTCTATGAGAATCCGAAGGCATTTGATCAAGGGCAGTTTGAAATAATTTGATCAAACAATTTTCATCGTGAAAAAACTGCTGCAATCTTTCAATTATTCCTCTTCTCACTGCATTACTATCATTTGGATTTTGTGCCACCACACAACGCCGTTCAATTTCAACATCTGAATTTCCCATGAAATAAATTTGCAAAAAGGAATGATTGGAATCCAAACATGGTAATAACGATCCAATTCGATGATAGATTTGACCTTGAATCTGCATACATGAAACATTTGATTCAATCTCACGATAGAACTCATTGTTAGTGTCGTGTTCAGTAATTACCTTAAAAGTCATGAATCCATCTCTGATTATATTTGTGGCGCCGAAAGACGTCATTTGGAAACATGAATTGTACTGCTGTATTTTAGACAAAAAATGATTCGATTCTGGAGTCAAACCAGAAACTAATGACCTCAAAGGCTCAGGAGGAGGATTCAAAACAGGCAATTTTACTTGTCCATTTGCACAACACATTCCAGGAGTTTCCGATGGAAATTTCAATGCATTGCACTGTTCGCAGACATTAGTCATAGTTCCGATTGAAAGGCATGGAAGAGAACAATAGTCAACTTCACTATCATAATTGAAAGCAGCACGCATTACTCGCTGATTAATATTGTCATTGGCACGACTTCTAACAGCGCGATTGCGACTCATTCTCGCTCGATCCGAAGAATTACTCGCGAATCGTTCTTCGATTGTTTGAGCAGAACGCGATCTCGATTGACGCTCTCTTTGCTGTTCAAGTCTCACTTCACGTTCCGCTTCAGATTCACCTGCTCTAACAGATGCAACTCGTCTTGTATTATGAGTACGACGACCAATATTGGCGCCACGTCTCGGTCGCGGCATAATTATAACTAAAAAAAAAACAAATAATAAGTGTTTATAAGTTTATAAGTGTTTATAGTGTTTATAATAAAACACATTTCGTCTTTTTCTTGATTCGCTTCGGTTTGCTGCTCATCACTTTTAAACGCTTCCATATTTTCTGTCATACGTAACACTGTTTTGGACTTGACACACCCGAAACAGAGTAATTAATCGGCATTAAGCCTTTTATAATTTTTAATTGTTTTTCAAAATTTAAAATAAAATTCTATGTGTGTCAAAATAATTTGTCAAAACAAAGCAATAATGGAAGACATTTACAATTTACTTACTTCCATTGTCAAATTGAAATTCAAAATTAAAACGTCAAATTTATTTTTCAATTTACTTTGATTCCTCTGTTTTCCGTTATGCAAAAATAATAATTTTTTTTAAATGAAATTTTTTTAAATTATTATTTCACACAAACCTTCTACAGGCAAATAATGAAAACATACCAAAAAATCAAGCAAATCGGACTTCACGTTCGCATGTTATGAACGTACAAACGAACAATTCATTTTTATATATATAGATAATTCGACGACACAATGCTTTAATCTTTTCAACATGAAAAATTTTTAATGAGTGACAGATAAAAATAAGTTTCAGAATAATTACAAAGTCGATTGTAACTAGATGTGATAACATAAATGTTTAACAAGTAGTTTTTCCAACACTCCCCCTCAAACATAAATAATTAAAATTAATAAATTATTTTAAATTAAATGATCGCAAAAACTTTGAATGTTTGATTTTAGGAAGATTCTTGGTAAACATATCACTAACATTGTTATCAGAAGGACAATACTTCAATGCGATTTCTTTGGATTTGGTCACTTCTCTGATATAGTGATATCTAATGGAAATATGCTTAGTCCAATTATGATAGACAGGATTAGTCGCTAGTTTCTGTGCTCCTTGATTATCAACATTTAGAATCACACTCTCTTCCTTCCAGAAACCTAATTCTTGTAGTAATCTTCTAAGGTAAACTGCTTCTTTTGCTGCATTGGAAATCGATATATATTCCGCCTCTGTGCTATTATAGCTGTTCCAGAATACAACTCCAGAATAAGATTTTCTATCAGTGTCACACAAGCCCCAATCCGCATCAGCAAATCCCAAGAGCTCGCTAATGCCACTGGAAAAAATCAGCTTCAGTTGAACTGTACTTTTTAAATATCTTAAAATCTGTTTCGCTGCAACAAAAATGCTCCATGTGAGGATCAGTATTCCGTTGCGCCAACTTTGATACAGAATGCAATATGTCTGCTCTCGTTGTTAATGCCAAGTATAACAAAGAACCGATTAACAATTGGTACATTGTTGAATCGACCTTTTTGCAATCATTGCTGCAACTTATTTGAAAACCGGGATTTAAAGGTATTGACAGTGGCTTACAATTCTCCATACCGTACTGTTGCAATAACTCATTAATATAGAGTTCTTGACCGACTTTAATATCACCATCAATTCCTTCACGAAATACTTCCATTCCCAAGAAATGCTCTAATAAACCTTTGTCGGTAATATCAGAAACTTCACTAATTTCACGTTTTACTTTTAAAATTTCCTTGTTGTCTTGACATCCAATAATCAAATCATCAACATAAACTGCTATGAGTATTAAGTTTCCATTTCTCATACTTTTAAATAAACAGGGTTCACTTGGACATGCTATGAAACCTAATTTTTGTAAAACATCATTTAATTTTTGATTCCACTGTCTTCCAGATTGTTTTAATCCGTATAACGGTTTATGTAAGCGCAAAACCTTATTAGGATACCGCTTATCTATAAAACCTTCTGGTTGTTGCATACATATCTCGTCATGCAAATATCCATTTAAATATGCAGTAGCTACATCCATCTGATGCAACTTCATTTCGTGTTCGACTGCTAAGGCTAATAATAATCTTATAGATGCGTATCTAACTACTGGCGAAAAAGTTTCCTTATAGTCTATGCCATATCTTTGAGTACAACCTGTAGCCACAAGTCTTGCCTTATAACGAACCACCTGACCCTTTTTATTCTTTTTCAATGCAAAAACCCATTTGTTCCTGATGGCCTTGTGTCCTTGTGGAAGATCAACTAAAGACCATGTTTTGTTATTTCGCAAGGACAACATTTCACTAGACATGTCTTCTTTCCAATTGTTGTTATTTTTGCTTACTGATGCATCTGTGTATGATATCGGAATTGGTTCGTCTACGGCATTATTTAAGTAGTGTGGAATTTTCCTTGGTCTTCCAGGCCTGCCACTCCGGACAATTCTTGGTCTTCCAGGACTTTTCTTCACTTTTCCATTGTTAATATCCTCCTCGGACGAAATGTAATCATTCATATAATTAAAAGAATCGTCTACAATTTGTTCCTCTGATACAAGTTGTGATGAATCTTTTTCTAGTTCCAGATTTCTTCTCTTAATATCGTCATGTTTATTTTCTCCACCGTTATCAGGTGATTGTAATAAATCTATTATTAGAAGTACTGCTGTCTGAATCCTTTTCGTGGCTATTAAACTTTTCTTCAAACCAGACATCGCGATGTTCAATAATTTTTTGATTTTTCTTATCAAACAAGCGATAAGCTTTAGACACCCGTGAATATCCCACCATAACTAAATTTAAAGACTTTGCAATGAATTTACCCTTCGTCGTGTTTTTATTAAGGACGCCAGCATATGATCCGAAAACTTTTAGATGACTCACATTTGCTTTGCGACCAGTCCAGATTTCATATGGCGTTTTATTTGACACTGCCTTAGTTGGACTCGATGTCCGCTGTTGCGCAGGTAAACAGCCGTGTATATAGCCTCTCCCCATAATCTTATACTTAATCTTGATTGAATTAGCATACATCGCGCCATTTCCACTAATGTTCTGTTCGCTCTCTCAGCTACACCATTTTGCTGCGGAGTATAAGGTACCGTTAATTGACGTTGAATGTCATGTTCCTCTAGATAAGAATTGAAAAACTTATTGACGTATTCTCACCGTTATCAGTTCTTAGACACTTTATTTTACGTCCAGTTTGACGCTCCATCATATTTTTGAACAATTTAAATGTCTCAAATACCTCATTTTTGTGTTTCAGTAAATACACAAAAATCTTTCGAGACAGATCATCAATGAACGTTAAGAAAAACCAAAAGACCATTTCTCCTTATTGCTTTAAGTACCAGATCTCAAGTGTTATCAACGATCACAGCAGATTTGTGGTTGAACTTTACACCATGACCATGTTCAACACAACGATTAACAGATATAAAGTTGCTATGCAAATCTGGCGAATATAAAACATCATTAAATTCGACCATTGTTCCATTAAATCGTAGCATAACACTGCCCTTTCCTTTTTCACGAATCTGTTTTTCATCTGCTAACATAATAACGTCGTCATTATCTTCGAATTCAGTAAACAAATTACGAACTGAACACATATGGCTCGTTGCACCTCTATCGATACACCATAAACTTGTCTTATTTATGCATTCAGAATTTGCCATAGCAATCAATGAACATGTCTTGTGCTCCTTTTTAGATTTACATTTATTAGCGTAATGACCTTTCTTACCACAGATAAAACAGTATTCCTTGACGAGTTCCTTTAAATATCCTTTCTCACCTTTTTCAGTTGTTAAAGCACCAAAAACCTGCTGATTCCTTATGGTATCTATATCATCTTCTTGATCCCTTTGATTCCATTCTTCCAAAAGCTTATTTTTTAAAATTTCCAAAGTAGGAAATTGGTCTCTAGTTTCCATAGCGATGACAAAATTTTCATAATTTTTTTGAAGACTTGACAGCAAAATTATTACCAATAACTCATCTTGAATCTGATTGCTCAAATCAGCTAATTTTTCTATAATCTCTGTAAAAATGTTTAAATAATCTACCATATTTTTGGATTCCTTCATGTTTAGATTCAGCAATTTCTTATACAAATAGACTTTCTGTAACGGCCCACTCGGTTTGTATATCTTTCTGAGCTGTAGCCGAGCTTCCCTCGACGTGATGCATTTTCTTATATAGTTAAGCTGCGTCGAATTAACACTTAAAGTTATCGTTGCAAGAGCTTTCTTATCTATAGAATCTCATTCCAACTGTTGCACTGAAGTTGCATCAGCTGCTATAGTCACATCACCAACATCAGCTGCTATAGTCACATCACCATTCACGTGTTTCCAATATCCCGAATGAATAAGTACACTTCTCATGTGAATGCTCCAAGTTTCATAATTTTGTCCATCTAGTCTCTCGATTTGATACAATGAAGAAGTCATATTTATTTTTGTTAACCACAAATATACCAATTAATATCAAAAATTCTCTTGGACGTCCTGACTCCTGTATCTACTGATTTCTGGATCTAAAGATTCCTGGATCTACTAATTTCTGGATCTACTGATTTCTGGATCTACTAATTCCTGGATGTTCTGGGCCCATAACCTGTTGAACAGTCCTTAATCCTTGGTTCAAAATCCTGAATCTTATAAAGAAATAATTCGACGACACAATGCTTTAATCTTTTCAACATGAAAAATTTTTAATGAATTACAGATAAAAATAAGTTTCAGAATAATTACAAAGTTGATTGTAACTAGATGTGATAACACAAATATTTTAACACGTAGTTTTTCCAACATAGCAGAAATAAAGACTAAAGGCCCAACCAAGCAATGCATAGGAATAGAAATCTAAACTACGAATACACAGAATCATATGTGGGCACCCATACAGTGCACAGTCACGGTTTCCTCAAGTTCGTACCCTTTCGTTAGGAATAGAATGCATAGAAATCGTGCGGTCTGGATCGCACAATCAGTAGTGACAGAGTCACCATCTCCTCAAATATTAGATACTGAAATTTATACAAAATGCGATCATATTAATTTAATAAAGTGTTTCCTCTCTTCGAAAGTCCCAACCACTAAAACAGAATTGCTAAGAACAGTATTTTATGCATCTTTATGTTTTTAAGCATTTTTATGCAATTTGAAAAGATTTCTTCACTGTTAAACAAGCGTACGCAGCGATTCGCAAATCTATCTGTGTCAGTTGGTAACCCTTACTACTGAAAAAAATATTTCTGTGTTGTGATATCAGTCTTTTTCATACTGAAATAAAAAATGAATGATAGTAAATAAGTAGCAAAGCTTTTTATTTGAACTAATTTTATTTCACTTTTACTAAAATCTGTGTTCTTTATTTAACTTTTTGCACTGTAATAGTATGGTCACAATGAATCAGCTGATTGAATTCCATGCATTGCTTGGTCGTTCTACTGATCCGTGGAATACATAGCTTGCATGTCGTTGAGTTCAGTGGCTTTCTATGCACTGCTTGGTTGGGGCTTAACTACGAGAAGTGATAGTGATTCATGTTACAATATCAAATGCAACGGAAGAAGATTTCATTCGCAGTGATAATTTCATGAGGGCATTCAGTGATTTTAATAAGTATGTACGAGAAAATGCACTACTTATAAAGAATAGTTTAGCGAAAAGTGAATATGGCTCAGTTAGGACTCAGGTATCGAAGCCACAGATGTTATTGAAAAATTCAGATCTCAACATATCATTGAAATTAGATGATGAGATAAACCGAAAAGAACTATTTAAGGAGGCTTCCAATTATATCGTCAAGGGATCCTAACACTTTTAATTTCAAAGAATTGGAAAAAGAAAAGGGAAAACAATTAGAATAAAAAAAATATATGAATAGAAATTTTACAAACCATAGTAGTGATTTGTTTTTGGTTAATACCAAGGGGTTTTTTTTTTGTAATTCCATAAATATGATGTATGCTAATTAATTTCTCCTCTTTACAAAAGCGCATATAAATTAAGTAATAACTAGCGAGAGAACTTTATTTTAATCCGGTAACGGTAGCATGGAGAACTGGAATTATTTTCAGAACGAGCTAAAATCGGACGAAAGAGAAAAATCAACTTTATTATTAAAAAAAGTTTTTCTTGTGAATATATATATTTTTTTTTTTTAAACAAAATAGAAAAGAAAAGATTTGCCAACATGAGCAAAAAATAGAATAGCAACCAAAGAAAAATTTAAGTAAAAAAACAATGAAAATATTACAATTGCAGCTATTACAGAAAAAATGCACATGTAATACGATACGCTACAAAAGGTTGGTTAGCGATTTAACGAAATTTGTTTCTATTAGCTTCCCAAATAAAAGACCAAAATCAATAAGAATGTTATACTTACAATTATTATAAAATAAATGCACATGTAATAGGATATGTCATAACATATAGATGCCGCATTTTTATGCGAAAACTACGATGAAGAAAACTAAATTAAAATTAGCACATTAACGTATATATTCGTACACATAACCATACAATATACGTAAATTAAGTATATACTTAGATTACAAAGTAAGGCATAAAACGAATAAGAAATAGCACCGAACATTTAACTAATATTTATGCTATTATATTACATAAGGTACAAAAATGTCAATCGTATAAAAACCCAAAAGCATAATCTAAATTTCATCTTAATCAGAAAGAACACCAAATATGAAAAATAGATTCAAATGGAAAAACATGCAAACATAATATTAAACTTTTAAAACTTTTATAAAAAAAATGGTTATTGAAAAGAAAACAAAGTTTGAAAACAGGGCAAAAGAGAGAGAGAAAAAAAGGAAAAAAAAAATATCTACAAGAAATATCGAATACTTACACAACAATAAAAATAAAAAGCAACAAATAAGTCAAATTAAATAGGCCCACAGAAATAATTTCAGAAAAGATGGTCTGCCACGCAAAAATATAATTATACATGTATAAATATTGTAGGAACAACCCCAGCAGCAATAGCAACATCCAAATATTCATCGCCGGTCCAAAACCAAGCCCAACAACGATCCAGGTTAAGAATAAAATAGTAAAAAAGTAAGGCGACGACACAAACGAAGGCGTTGCATCTACGAAGAGTAAAACAAGACAGGTGTATTCCTCGATGAATTATTACGCATATCGTTTGATGATTCGTCAAATTCCTGACAACTATTTGCTGCGATTTCGTCGATTGCTTCAGCAATATTGCGTCGACATGTACGTCAAAATCGAAACGGAGCGCCTCACTTTAATTCGGTTGAACCAAGCCCAACTGCGTTCGGAGGAATATATTCATTTAGAGATGCAGTTGGTCGATTGACTATTCTACCGTCGACGTACATTGGCAGCCCGCGCCATATGCATGAATATGCACAGGATGCAATGACATAGTTCGTCATTACGGTCGTCCAGATTTATTCATCACCTTTACGTGCAATCCAAAATGGATAGAAATTATTCAACTGCTGCTACCCGGACAAACATCAAGTGATCGGCACGACATCTCCGCATTTGTCTTCAAACAGAAAATCCGTTCGCTGATGAACTACATTGTTAAAAATTGCGTCTTTGGGAATTTTATTGATTCTGAGGCGGTACGAATTTCGTCGGGTCAGCTAGTACTAGTATGATAAAAAATTTACGAGGAAAGAGTCTGCAGCTAACCCACAAATAAACGTTCAGCTAATTCAATTTACGCCAGAGAAGCTACAAATTTAGAGCCACTGCCTTCCAGAAATGTCATCGTCAAAGGACCAAGATCAACCGTACACCAACACTATCGCCAACGCTACTGAGAGAAACGGCGAAGAACGAGGATATATATGATTATAAATAAAAAGCTAACATACATTACAATAAGAAAAAATTATTATCTAAAAAGAACTTTTTCCCACTTCCGGCACTGGTGTTTTCGGAAAAGTTTTACTTACATGCTTATTGGCTGTCTCTAAAAGACAAGCGCAAATAAAAGAAGCGAATCTCCAGTTTCAATTGAGTGAGCCCAACTGCGGCGGCCAGGTGTATTCCACTTCTGTTTTTGTTTTGCTGTTGCTTCTTGTTTTTCTTATCGGAGTTTGACATTGATTTTGTGCATTGTCGTCAGTAAATGATTAGTTTTCCAGTTCCTAGATTTGTTGGGTTTTTTTTCTTTGCTTTATCTCTGGCGTGTTGATATTGTACATAGTTTTCATAAAGCATACTTCTTCAACAGTGGCTGACTCTATTCATGTATTTTGCTATGATTGATCTTTGGTGCATCGGCGTTGGTTCGGCGCGGCAACCGCTTCCGTGGTTGACATACAGTTTCAGCTCGCTGATACGCAGAGCGTGCGTTTTGGAATGCTTCAGATCTTTAACTCGTGCGATGACTGGCGAGGGAAATGAGATGACTCTGAATGGACCTTTATACTGAGTGGCGCTTAGTGACCAATATAGTGTCAATGTTTAATAACTTTTTACATTTTTTATTTTTTTTTATTATACCCTACACCTTAAGGTTGAGGGTATATTCACTTTCTACCGGAGTGTGTAAAGCATAGAACTAGACAAGATACGTATGGAAAAGTATATATTTTCTTGATCAAAATTGAAATAACGATGTCTGTCCGTCTGTCTGTCTGTCTGTCCGTTGAAAGCACGATTTCGTATTGAAAATGGGCAAAATCGCCCAAGGACCACGCCTACTTTTTATATCGAGAGTGCAGGTATATACCTCTGTTTTGCCTATTAAAAAAAGGCCATATCAGCATCACTTTTTGAGAGAAGACAAGAAAATTTTATATGTAGGTTTAAACTAATGCTTCCAGTTAATATGCCAAATATGGGCGTGATCCGCCCACTTTTAGTTTACATAGGTCATGGAGGGTTTTACATGGATTGTATTGAAAAGTGTATAAGTTTCCTGAATGGTGTACATAATATTGTAGTTTGTGAACCAATAATATTCTGTTGGGAAAAAAATGCGCCTCCTTTTTACCCATCCACGCAGTATTGCATTATATTTTTATACCCTACACCTAAATTTTGAGAGTAAACGCACTTAGTACCGGTATTTGTAACGCATAGAAATAGTTAAGCAGCTATAATTATAATTTATCTTCCGAATTTGAGCGTGAGCCGCCCACTTTGAGTTTACATAGGTCATGGAGTATATATGCAGCTTTAAGGTGTAGGGTATTTCGGCTAGAGCCCGGCTGTAGACAACACCTTTACTAGTTTTTACTTCAATGGGTATGCGTTGTCTGCTTCTCGTACGGTTTTTGATATTGATTCTACCAGTCCTTTGAATTTGGAGAACTCTTTGTGTTCCCAGAGAATT
The DNA here is from genome assembly GCA_937620795.1 of Thecophora atra. NCBI lineage: Eukaryota > Metazoa > Arthropoda > Insecta > Diptera > Conopidae > Thecophora > Thecophora atra. The sequence goes on from OW569398.1 coordinate 47,043,019, forward strand.
CTGGCACAACCTTTATGTATGTACATTACAATGTCAAAATTTTTAATTGTGAGGAATTGTTTTATTTTGTCTACTAAGATTTTAAAGTTATTTATTAGTTGGTAACGGTCGTTCCTGTCTTCATTCTGTAATTCTTTTGTAAATTATACTTTTAATTTGTTCATATAAGCTTTCAACGTGTCCTAATATTTTTGAGTGTATATCCTGTTTGGCTTCTTTTTAACATTGTTTTGTAATATTTTGAGTTCATCCATTTATTCCATCTGTTCCATTTAAAGAATTAATTCATTTATTTATGACATAATTTCTTACAGGCTAAATTATTTTATAATTGTCAATGCTAATGTGTTGCTTTGTGCAGTTCTTATAGTATTTTTGTATCTTATATAATGCAAAAATTTCTACAATTACAACTATTGCTTTAATAAGGGCGTCACCACTATTTGTAATGTTATTTTTAAATTGGTATTGCCAATTTATTTATGTTTGTACTTAGAATGTGTCTACCAAATTATTTGCTTTATTTATTAATTTGACATATTGCATGTCTACACGTTTTTATTGTGTTGTTTTTACTAAAACAATTTGTATTTGCTTTTCGCATATAAAGCAATAGGTATACATAGTTTTTTTTACTATTTTATTTCATTGGATTTTAAAGCCTTAATTTGTTATTTAATGTCTTCAATTTTCTTTTTGCTTGTTGGCAGATTTAAGTCTTTATAGAGGAGCGCTAAAGTCTTCCTCCGGTTAAAAGCTTTTCCGCTTTCCGTTTCTTTTTCTTTAGTGGAGCGAGAGCTGGTAGCGGATGCTTATAAGTACCTATACTGTTCCAGTTATATCGGCTTCGGACCTTGGTTCTTCGTTGTCGGCGTATAAAACAGTGCTGTCTCAGATACTGGTCCTGGGTCGTATTCTACTTGGACTAAATCCTACCATTTGCTAAATATTTTGTCTATTTCTGCTTCCGATGGAACCGTTAGTTTAATGTAGTCCTTGCAGGTTTGTAACTCACAGGATCGTGGTGTGCAGGATCGCCATGTGGTGGACGTCTCGTCCTGTTAGCTCATCTAATAAGCATTTCAAATAAATATTTATGTTATATATGTTGTTAAAAACTTAGACAAATTGTTTATGATTTCGCTTCTATCAACTGCGACCGCAATGACGCGTGGTAGCTGCTTGATGCCACTTTGACCGTATAGAAGACCGGTTCTCTTTGCGATTGAAGGCCCTCAATCCATTTGGATACCACAAAATAGTTCCGAATCCAGACAGAATCAACCCTTTTAAATTTTGTGTTTGCCGATGATCCACTGGCATCTGCAGATAAATCGTTTGGATGAATTTTATCAAAATGTGTTTTCAGCTGGCGGTTGAATAACAACTCAGCTTGTGAATGACCTTTTGCGGAATGGGGTGTAATGTGCTGATTAAAGATGAATCTTGTCAGATTCAAATCCATATCTGTCTTTGGTGGAACTTTTTTTAAGAAATCCTTGGTTGTCTGCACCATCCTTTCTATCCGCCCGTTTGATGACGGGTGATAAGGTGCACACAGAATTTTACAAATACGATTATTTCTCAAGAACGTTCTGAACTCTTCTGATGCTGTGCCATTGTCCGATACAATAGCATCAGGAAGTCCGTGAGTTGCGAAGAGTGAACGAAGAGGCTTGATAGCAGCGTGACGACGTAGATGGCACAATGAACACTTGCAACCATATGGAGTCTCCCAAGGATGCAGTGGCGCGTGTGCTTTTTCATGTCGCGTCTGTTGACATGGAATGCACTGTTAACCAACTGTAACCACTGTAAGGCTTCACGAATTTTCTGCAAGCTAAGATGTGGAATAATAATGCGATTTCCATATAAAAGACATCCTTTCCACGTTGAGATTTCCACACGGCGAATAAAGTATGGAAACAATTTGTCTTGGCGATCTACTTTCTCCGGGCAGCCCTTTACGCCCAGCTGAGCAGATGCTTCCGGCGCTTCGATCATCAATATTTCGTCATGTTCATTTTCTGATGAGATGTCTGAGGCAATAGGTAATCTGCTCAGACAATCTGCATTGCCCATTTTATGACCTTGGCGGTATATTAATTCATAGTCGTACGCATTTAAGAAAATTCATCTGCGAAGCATATGATTTGAAATGACCGCCGGTACTAGTTTTGTTGGATTAAAAAGCAAAGGCTTGTGATCTTTTACAAGACTGAAATGCCGACCATGCAAGTAGTGAAATTTTTTAACACCCGAGACAATAGCTACAGCTTCTCTATCTATTTGCGCATAATTCCTTTCAGTTTTCGACAAGGTTCGTGAATAAAATGCAATTGGTTTTTCTGACCTATCGTGCATACGGTGACTGAGCATAGCTCCAATTCCATACGGAAATGAATCGCAAACAATTAGTAGGGGTAACTTTTCATTGAAATGAACTAATACATGACAAGAAGTTACCAGATTTTTTAATTTATCGAAAGCAGCCTGGTGCGTTTTTGACCAAGTCCACCGAGCTGACTTGTCTAAAAGTCGATGTCTAACGTCGCCTTGTGTGGTACAAACGAGTGGTAAAAATGTATAAGACCAAGAAAAGCTCGTAACTCTTTCTTGTCTTTATGCGATGGAGCACTAAGAATCGCTTCCAGCTTCCTTTGTGATGGTCTAATTCCGATGGAATTCTAGTTTGAACCCAAAAAATTAAATTGTAGAAAACCCGAATCTGCATTTATCTTTCCGCAGACGAAGGCCTGAAGAGCTTAAACGCGTGGAAACTTCTTCTGGACGTTCAGAAAGCTCCGTTTCGTTTTTGCCAATAATGGTGATATCGTCGCAATATAGAATTACCCCTGGAATATTTCAAAGTAACGTTTTAATAAAATTTTGGAAAATACCTGGGACTGTAGAAATTCCAAACTAAAGCCTTTTAACTCTGAACGCTCCTTTATGAGTGACCATTGTTTGAAGTTCTGATGATTTTTTATCCATTACTAACTGCTGATAAGCCTGAGCAAGGTCTAATTTGGAAAAAATGTTTCCACCTTCTATAGATGACAAATGGGTGCTAATAGCGGGTATTTGGAAACAATGTGGCTTCAATGCTTTATTTAAAGTTGACTTGTAATCACCGCAAATACGAAAGGAGCCATCTTTTTTAGGAACTGGCACTATTGGAGTGACCCAATCAGACTATTCAACAGGTTCCAGAATGCCGTGAGTGCACAATCGATCCAATTCAGCTTCGACTAAACTCCGTGTTGATATGGATATCCTGCGTGGAGGATAGCGAATTGGTTGAACAGATGGATCGAGTCGAAGTGCCATCGGTTTACCGGAAAAACGGCCGAGCTCATCAGAAAATAAATGTTGGAACTTATTGAGGAGTCGTGTAAGTGGTGATTCTTGCTTAATAGTGTTAATTCCTTGAATACTAATCCCAAGTGTATTAGATCTCCAGCTACAACTGTCAGAGGTTTATTGGTAATTTGCCTATTTTTAAAGGTAACGATTCTAGATGCGAACGGGATTCTTGCTCTGTTGCTCTGTCGTAAGGGTGGCATTGTGGTCGGCCAAAAAATTTTCGAATGCTCTTGATGATATTAATGTATAGTTCGGTCCCGAATCTGTCTCAAATTTACAAGAAAAGTTATTAATTTTAACAGTCACCTATTTCTTCAGGTTATTCTTGGCACGACGAGGTACACGTGGAATCGGTTGTGATGAGTTTGCAGAACTATGTACCGCAGAGCGACAAACGCGCTAAAAGTGATCCCTAACACCGCATGCTGAGAAGTTGTCTCTTTATGTGGGCATCGCAATCGAGGGTGAGATCCTCCACAACCGTTGCACAACGTAGCGTGCAAGACGTCGCGGTTTTTTCCTTGCGGCGCTGATGATCATTTGAATGTTTGTGTGGACAATTTGCATTAAATTTGATAATCTCAGGGTGCCGAATCTCCCCCTGATTCTTGATTGCTGCTTCAGCGATTGTAGCACGCGATATGACTTTATATAGCTGCAAATCGCTTTCGCCAAGAAAAGCCTTTTGAAAAGCTTCATGCCGGAGCCCGCAGACAAGACGAGCGCGAAGCATTCGATCTAGAGCTGCGCCGAAATCACATAGCCGCTAAATAGTTTGAGAAACCTTCGTCTGGCTGCTGGTCACGTTTGAACTTGAAAATACCGCAAATTCCGATGACCCGGTCGTGAAGTGATTAGTCAATATACTTTTAATATCAGCCAAACTCACATCACCTACTGACTTCGGCGATGCCAATGACGCTTCAAGGCCATACAACGGTGCTCCTCTTAGGTTAGGAATGTAGCTTTCTGTCGATCAGGCTCCTGTATGTTATTGGCTACCGAAAATCGCTCAAAAGGTGTCAGCTTATATTTGTTTTTGGAAGATGCCCAGTAATTCGTGACGGTACATTACTTATGCGCGTTCTATTTAAACCGGTTTTTTCGTTTTAAGAAATATTTTCTGCTAATCAATTTTGATACCAAATGCGAATTGCAGACTGACTGACTTCGGCTTTCGTTCTGTCCAATGTCCCTATATGAAAAGGAAGTGTGAAGTATATACCTTTTTATTCTCTCAGCGGTTACGTTCCGCAGACTTATAAGGCAAGCTGGTGTTACCGAAATAAAAAAAGGGATATAGGGGAAGTCACCAAATTGTTTATTGAGAATAAGAGACTTTATAATTATAATAACTTCATTATATATATTAAATAAAAAGAATAAAAAAAAAAATAAAAAAATAAATAAAATAAAAGAAAGAAGACTCAAGATTTCATTCTGAGTTTATTTGAACTTTACATTGTCTTATATACTAAAATATCTTATGCTTATTTTGAAAAATATCCCAAATTCCACACTAAGTGCATTATCAGCGATAAACATATTGTCAACGCTTCTATATGAAACGACTGTTGTCCGAGCACTGTAATAATTTCGTACGGAAGTATTAAAACTAAAGTATATAACAAATACTAGAGGAGCGCCAATAAAGGGGCAAGTTGTACTTATAAAATGTTTACTTGTGTAATATAACCTAGAGATAGAAAAGTACTTACTTTAATTTTTTCAGTTTTTTCAAAAGCATTAAAAACGTTCAGCAATGTGAGAAGATCGCCACATTTGGACACGAATTTGCTATGCGCTACAGTAGCAAGATTTCGTTTTTCTTTACTAGAAAGGAATATGCTATCAGATGAAAGCACTGCTATTAGGCTAAGCATTTCAGCCATGCAACCGAAACTTGGTGCTGTCAAGATTAATTTACTATATTTCGGCTCTAACGGAAATTGCGTCATATCTAGTCCCAACGCTGATAATTCTGGATATATATTACTTTTTATTGCACCAAGCGACTTTAATATTTTAAATCCCGTTTCAAATACTTCAGCAGAGGGCCTGTCCAGAAAATCAAAGTTATTGCAGTCAACACCTATTGAGAGTAACTGCAAAATCTGAAATAGGAAATGGAATTAATTCGTTCTTTTAAGTATAGCACTACATTAGTATATGAATAATGAATTATACAAAATCATGAGATCATGTAATTAATTAAGTGTGCAAATTTAAATACGTAGCAACCTTAGATGAACACTAACCACCGAAACTCACCACATGTTTTAAATTCAGCACATTGTTACCTTCAACTAGGCACAAAAAACTGCGCGAATAAATGCGAATGTAATTTACTTATATTAATTTATATTTTTGAAAAATATAATAATAATAGTTCCAGTAAAATCCGAAATTTTTATTACATTTTCTTAAAATTGGCAAATTGTGTGTTGTTTTATCGGTTGGACATGCCTACATCAAACATATATCGTGGTCAACGGTCACTTCAGTCTTATGGATCTAAAACTCAAAATGTGTAAATTCTAGGAAAGTCTAATAAAAAATATTCGAACTTTTTTAGAAGTATTTCGAATATCATTTTCAAAAATATAAAATTAAGAAAATAAAAAATGATTTACACAGTTTTTTAAACGTAGTTAAATGTCGCTACATGGCGAATAGTGTTAAATTTAATAAAGGTGCCGTCGTCTGTTCTGATAGTTCGTGTCCATGAGTTTGCTGCAAATTCACAAAATTTGCATATTTTACACTTTTATTACCGTCAACGAAATGTTACTGCGCAAAATTTCGGGTATCGGCATAGCTTCAAATTTTTCCATTTCTGATTTTGTGTATGTTCGGTAACAGATTCCCTTCGCATTTCGTCCTGCACGGCCACATCGTTGCCAGCTCTGGGCTTGTGAAATACGAACTACTTTCATGACATCCAAACCACTGACTGAATTGAAAATTCTTTGCTTAACAAAGCCACAGTCCACTACATATCGGATGCCTGGAATAGTGATTGACGTTTCAGCAATGTTCGTGGCAAGAATAATCTTCCTAGAATTTGATGCAGACGGAACAAAACATTCAAGCTGCTTATTTTGCGGCAGTTGTGCATAGAGAGGGAACACCCGTGCACTGGGAGTCCCAAAACTATTTGTCTAAAAAAAAATAAAAATTATACATAAAGTCTCAAATTATACATAAAGGACTAAATAACTTTACAAATTATTAGGGGGATATTAAGGATATTTGCCTTACTTAAAGATTTTTTTTTTGCTCAACCTAACCAATACAAAAAACCAGAAAAATTATTTTGTGCAGCCAGCTTGTTCTAGACGAACCACTGTGCGTCGGCGTTATGTCGATGCTAGCCATACTCGTGAAAGTACCAGTCATAATAGGCCAACCGACAACGATCTATAAGTTCAAAAGACGGGCATTCATTTTGAGCAATTAGGGGCCAGCTGCATGCGGACAAACAACTGGCGATTAATGGTGTTCTACTATCTAAATCAAATGCAGCTCGAACCCAAAGCCCTCTGCAACGGTACAAAGACGCTCGAAAACTTATGTGGGCATCGGCAGACAACCAGCAAGCATCATTGCAAGCATTGTTATCGGATATCTCGCGTTGATCTTGCTAGTTATCGTGAGATGTTTGGACACGCTCAAATGTCCCGCAGAAACCCCACGCAGTCACCACCAATTTCAACTCCAGAACAAATAAGAACTGTGGTATATTTGTAAAAATTGTAAAAAAATCACAAGCATATCTTTATTGTTTTCACTGCACTTAAATTATTGCACGCATTGTCAGCATAATTGCGGTCGCTGCACCGAGAAACAAAAGACAAGGCTAGATGTTGGGTTCAACGACACATTGAAATTGAAAACCGCCTAAGCGGTTTGAATACCTTTAGAAAAGTCAAGGCCATGAATCCATGTCGTAACAACAACGTAAAAAAGAAATAAAAACGAACCCAACCCGGTCTTATTTATTATGTGCGACAATTCTATTTTGTATGAGTAGGCATTTTATAAATTATATAAACGAAATTTATAAAATAATAAAGACAGAAATAGCTCGGACAGCAAAGGGTCTACGCTTTCTCATTCTAGTTTGCTCAAGGCTCAAGTGCCTGAGCAATTTTAATTATCCTATTTTCAGCAAGTGTCCACGGTTCAAATGCCGGGACAATCATCAGAGACTTGTCCAAGGATCAAGTGCCTGGACAACTCTAAACATCCCGAATTAATTGAAACTGGTTTATGTACCCGAAGCAATTGTTGTTTTTGGTACTCAACAAAACTCAACAGGGATTTGTTTTGGTAAAAATGTTCATGTTTTATTTTGATTTTTTTTTTAATGGGACTTTTATAAACATACCAGAGAAGCATATTACATTTATAAACATTTTAATTAGATTTAAAATGCAGTATTTTATTGCCAAGCAAATTGATAAGTATAAATTCTTTGCAATGTCTAAACTCATTCTTGCAGACTATCCATACGTAGAATTACTTCCAATGCAGTTGGAGTAGATAGAATTACTATTAGATTTAAAAATTAAATTTAGCTTTTATTGTTGCTCCATTGACTCATATGATCAATAACTGCTTTACTTGCTCCAGGTTTCCTGAGCTATGGAAAAATCCTATAATAATTGCTAAGTCTTCTTCTACCTCTGACCGCGACGAATTTACACCCATAAGTATTTTAAATCCATGAACAAATGTCTACATTTTTAAATTTCAATAAGCTCCTATACCCTTTGTAATCTGGTTTTAGGAATGATTGCTGTCGGATCGACAGCTATGTTAAAAATTACAGATAAAATTTTAACTCTGATTCTTCTCTTTTAGATCATTTTGTTATTTCTAAATTGTTATTGTTTGACCAAATAATATAAGTTTCCTGTTTTTCATGACCTAATTTTTGCTAATTTTTTTGATTTAACGTTCTCGTCATATGAATAAACTATGCTATCTATCTATAAATCAATAAATAGTCCAGGATAGTGAACTGTACTATGATCTTTCTCTCATATCATTTGATGACTGTCTGTTGTAATTGTCGATCAACGATATGATCTCATTATTCTCTTTGATAAACATGTCCCGTTAAAGTCTGTTAGGGTTCAAAACTCGTCTTGCCCTTGGTTTACGGATGTTCAGAATTCAATTTCAATTTCAATTTATTCGTAATCAATAGTACAACAAGAACTAATTCTTTTATAGTACGCGCATAGTAATATAAGCTTGACTTAACATACAACTACAAACTAGTGTACAGCTTAGAAAATCTTACAGCTAAGAACAAAAAAAAAAAGAAAAATAGAAATGAAAAATGATAGAAAATAGTTTAATAAGAAGTAAAAAAGAGAATTAAAGAGTAGAGAAGAAGTCACGTGCTGCACGCTTGAACTGTGTCCCCGACATCAACTTGATATGATTTGGCAAGGCATTGAATAATCTAGCTGCATGAATAAAAAAAAAAAATGCTTTCAGGAAAAGAAACCGATTGCAAAAGATATGGAAGAAGCGCTCGTCGAATCCAAGTGTCGATATTTTTCTTCGAAACTAATAAAAATTTTGATCGCCGACGAGAGTAGACGCGTTTTTTCGGTTGTTCCGTCAAATTTATTTATTGAGATTTTTGCAGTGTTATTTCGCGTCAAATAAAGTTGTAATAAATCAGGTTTTATAAATTTGAGATTTATGTTTTTGTTCGTCGCCTGTAAATAAATAGTTCGAAAACGTTTGATGTACTTTTTAATTTCTTTTACTTGTATGAAATAAACCAAAAGTTTTCTCTTTTACTGTTATTAAACAAAAACTACAATCAGTACTTTGAAGAGTATGAATACAGCAAAGCAGTCAAACTCTCCAATCTTTGGAGTCAGATAATGCTAATAATAAGATGTCAGCAAAAGTGCATGCAGTTGAACAAGCTAAGCTTAAAGAGAGTATCAAAACAATTGATGCTGCGCTGCTGGAAAAACGTATTGAACAGTAACAAATTAAATTACTTACAAAGCAGAGTAGCAGTACTTGAACGAGACTGTGTTTCTTCTAATGTTGTGCTGTTGCTGTTCCGGAGTTGGATGGGGAAAATCTGGCAAACATGTTCAACGAATTATGCGTTACTATTGGCTTAAAACCTCCCTTACTAAAAATTATTTTACGACCAACTCATAAAGGAATTATAAAGGAAACCTGTGCGCGCATTGTCATAATATTATGCAGCTCATACGACAGAATTATTCTTCTGAAAGTAGCTTCGAAGTATCGAAGAGAAAACAAGTGCGAGCTATCTCTAAATAAGATTGGTATTCCTTATGATGGCAAATGTTTTCTAAATGAAAGCTTGACAGCAACAAACAGGAAGATTTTTCATGCAGCGGTTAGGTTAAAACGTAGAGGACGACTCAATGCGGTTTTCTCAAGGAGAGGCTCTGTTTTCGTCCGTAAGGATCGTAAAGGGGAGACCATACTAATCAACGAGTTAATTCCTTTTTAATCTTTCTAGCCTGTTACTTAAGACTTAAGCAAACTATTGCTCTTACTGCAACATCTTACATGTTTGATATACCTTTAAACCAGCGATGTCCAAACTCACACTGTCACATTTTAAGCATGTGTATGAACGACTTCTCAACCTGCACTAAAAAAAATTAATACTTCGAAGTACGAAGCATTAGTTTCTTTTTGTTAAATTCTGCTACGATTATTGCAACACAATTAAAGTTTTAACAAGCATGTACAAGCGTCAAAAGTATCACACCTCAATTATTTGCTAAAAATTTACGAATCTTTAGTTGGAGAAGGACGGAAAACGATATATTAGATGCGTTAATATGAAGAATTGAGCTTATTCGTAACAAATCTTGTAGATTGTACATAAAATATGATTTTTGCAATAAAATATAATAATATTATATAATATAAAGAAAAAATCCGCATTAACACAAACAGCGATAATTTTTTTGGGTGTAGCCAAATCAAACTTTCATGAATGCTCACCCAATTTCGGCAAATGCACTCATTGTATACATATTAAGGTGCTCAAAAATTGAGTGGCCGAATGGCTGCTCATGGGCGACGATGCTTTAAACTATAGCTTATTATTTTTTCCTTCTCAATTTCCTATTTATTATTTGCTCTCTCCTATAAGTGTCTGGGGTATTGCGTGTGGTATTGGTGGAAATCATTAATGCCTTATTTATGTTTTATGTAAGCAAAGAAATGGCTTGAAATTAGTTAATTTTAATCGAAGGAGCTTGAATTGTGACAAGAGAGATTACATGCGATATTTTTTTGAAGATTCTTTAGTAGATGTTGTGTGCATAACTGGAACATGGTGGGACAATAATATAAGCGATCCAAATTATGCTATGGAAAATTATAATCTTTTTAGCAACGATAGACCTCATAAAAAAGGTGGGGGAATTGCGATATACTGCAAGAAATATCTGTGAGCAAGTTTTTTTAAAAAAACTTTAGAATCAGATGTTGAATTTTTAAATATCTCCATATGTGGTATGAATGATAACTTATTTTTGTCTTGTGTATATAACTCCAATAAGTGTAATAATATTGACCCTCTAGTCTCAATTTTACCTAAGCATTTACTTACCTACAATGTCGTTATGCTACGGGGGATTTTAATATCGATTTACTAACCGATGTCAACAAAAAAAATTCTACTTTTAGATTTCTTAGCTACTATGGGTATGTCTGTAATTAGTGAAAGACTGCCTTCTCCTTTTGCGTTGGCCATATTCCCAGCATAATTGATTATTTTATTGTGTCTGACATATCTTCTTATGACCATGATCTCATTTTCTGTTCTATAAATCTCAATTTTCTTAAAGAACATGAGCCCAGCAACTTCTCTTACCGCGATTTTAAAGCAATCGATTATTCGTTATTATTTCACGAAATATGTTTAACGAATTTCAATGATTGTTGGTTTCATAGTTCTGTTAATGATAAGCTCGAGACATTCACAACTACTCTACGCTTACATTTTGAAAAGTATGTGCCGCTTAGGACGATTCAATGCAAGTATCCATTCTGCGCTTTGTATTCTTCACGCGTTCTAGAAAGTATAAGAAAACGGAACAAATTGTGGATGAAATATTCTAATTCTTTGAATTGGGAAAATTATAGAATAGCAAGAAATAAATCAGTGGAAATAACTAGGAATTCTAAATCATTATTTTTCTCCAAAAAAAGAATCTGTCGCTTCCAACAAAATTATTGTGGCGTAATATTAAAAAACTTGGAGTGCGCATCACGGGTGATGTTGATTGCTATGACTGACTCAACAAATGACGAATTTTTTCCGAACACTTTCCAAAACTTCAAGAATGTCACAACAAACCCTGTAATTCAATCCTTCCATTTCAAGCCTGTTACTCAATTTGATGTTGATACAACTGTGAAGCAAATAAAATCCAATTATTAAATTAATTTTGCCACACATAATAAGTCCTCTGAAGCATATTATTTATCATTGTGTTACTTCGTCTACTTTTCCTGATATGTGGAAGATTGCTAATGTCATCCCTCTTCCCACAAAAACGATCCCGAGTCTGTTTAAGGACTTTAGACCTATTAGTATTATGCCAATATTGTCAAAGGTATGCGAAAGATATATGAGTATGTATTGAAGAATCAACTTTTATCCCCATTACAGTCTGCCTACCGATCTGGTCATGGATGTTCCACTGCAATTTTAAAAAGTTTCTGGATGATGTTAGACCTGCTTATGATAATGGAGATATATCCTTAGTTGGTCGGCTAGACTATTCAAAAGCATTTGCAAAGTAAACCATGACATTCTCTGTTCGAAATTAAGGCAGGTACTCGCTTGTTGTGACTGTTCCATTAATTTAATGTGTAGTGTGTGTAACCTTTTGAATAGATTGCAAAGGGTGAAAGTCAATGATAAGTTCTCCTCTTATAAAGTTCTGAGATATGGGGTACCTCAGGGATCTATTCTTGGATACGTATCATTCTCAATTTATATTAATGATATATTTAATGTATGCAAACATGTATCCCTTGGAAGGAAGGTTATATATCCCTTACAAACTAGGCAAAACAAAAATTACTCACCATCAACTAACCATAACGATGATCGGCGAACCAAAATGCCCAAAGCTGCACAAAACATCGCGCGAAGCTTTTCAGAATGTCACCAAACTTGAAAGCACAAGCGGGGAAAAGCACACAAGGTACAGCACGCTACGAGACTTGTACAACGACAAACAAAGCACAAAAGAAAAAAAGGGAAAAAGAAACGTTGGGATTTCGACAACAACAACAACAACAACCACATTAGAGAAAGAATAAAACAAAAATTGCTTGCCGAGATAGTGACCGAGATTTAGAAGCGGAGTTTAAAACAACAAATGTACATAATGAAAAAGTGCACTTAGGTTTACAAATTGAAGCTCGACAACAACAAACACACACGAGCAATCGGACCGAAAATTAGCAATCAAAGCCAACAACAAATACATGCAATAAATGGGACCCAGTTTTACAAGCACAACTTAACAACGAAGACCCATTAGGAAAGAAGTCACAGAGTCTTAGAAGAAAAAGAACACTGATTGCAACAACAAATGCAACAAAGTCTATGCACTGTAACGAAGATCCGGTTATCCGGTTTTATAGCCAGGGTATGATCTCAGTCGTCGTCCAAGATCCTGTTACAGAAATATTTATAAGTTTCAGTAACTCTCTGGTTTTAGTACACTCCTTTATTGAATTGTTTTAAGTTCAACTTAGACCAGATGTAAGCGTACTAAATAAAGAAACCTTATCTAATTTAACCACCGAGAAGGGCTCACTGAGCAGAATGTGGCTTTGTGCCACTGATGGAGTTGCTGAACACTTGCGACTGCTGGTGGGTTAAGTTTCCGATGTGCGTGCTCGGCGTGATGTATGTTCGTTCTTTGCTTGTGTCTCTCCTGCTGAACGGCTTATACTCAGTTTCCGTTCGGGTAGGAGCTCCTTCAGTCGTAGGTGTCACACTGGGTCCATGTACGTCTTGGCTAGTCTCTCCGGTCTACGTGTGTCTTGGTAAGCGCTTCTGCGATTGACGATTATTAAGATTACGTCAAGCGCTTAAGGATATCTCAGAGTCCGTCTACGCAGTGTTCCGATCATCAAGATTACGTGGACACGGTGCAAAAGGCTTCGTCAATGATCCCGAAGGTAATGTGCCACACCTATGTACGTCTTAGCTAGTCTCTCCGGTCTACGTGTGTCTTGGCAAGCGCTTCTGCGATTGACGATCATTAAGATTGCGTCAATCGCTTAAGGATATGTCAGAGTCCGTTTACGCAATGTTCCGATCATCAAGATTACGTGAACACGTTGGAAAAGGCTTCGTCAATGATCCCGAAGGTAATGTGCCACACCTATGTACGTCTTAGCTAGTCTCTCCGGTCTACGCGTGTCTTGGCCAGCTGTTGATCAACGATGATTTTTACGCGACGTGCCTACTTCACTTCGGTTCAAAGAGAAATCTCTCATGCGTCTTTACTCGACTGCGGTCCAACGCTGACTGTCTCGATGCGTCTATACTTGAGTGTCGTTTAGCGACGATTCTCGCATACGTCTTTACTTGCCTGTCGCTCGGCGCTGAATGACTCGATATCTTTGCTTGTCGATGTCTTTACTCTCGCACCGATGCTTGCGTTGTTACGAGTGCTAGTGTGCGTTGATCTCCGAATGCTTCTTTTGTGCTCTTTCCCACTCTTTGTGTCGAGTGTTGCGACGGTGGTGGGTTCTCTCCCTTATATACTAACTTAATACTACACCAACAGTGTATTTCAGGTTCATAGTTAATAATTAATTCAAGATACTTAATTCATGCCATTCAAGAGGAAGGTATAACTGCCTAATTTCTATTACTCAACCATAATAATAGTAATAATAATAATAATAACTCAACATAGATAGATTTCAGTTTAAGTAAAAAATAATAATAACAAAATATATTCCATTAAAAAAACAAAAAAATACTTCTTTTGTGTGGGATCGAATTCCGCTGGATTTAGGTCCTCACAGCACGAAGAGTGCAAAGTAATAGAAAGCGGAACCGAAGGTCCCATTAATTAAACTTTGCAAACAAAGAGATTAATTCAAGGTCGTCAATGAAGACTGCGAATATAAAAAATTACATGTGTAGTTGGAGTAAACACAACGATTAATTCAAGGCCACAAATGAAGACGGCGAACATAAAAAAATACATGCTGAGTAACTAAAGGGATTAATTCAAGGTCGCCAATAAGCGATTAAGAAAACTGCGGTTAACCTTTGAGGTATAAAAGCCACCGTCAACAAAGACTCGGGGCTCGTTTGGTGATCATACGCTGTACGAGTGAGCCGACTTTTTGATTAACTAATATTATTCTAGTCCAGTGCTTGCAAGTGTGGACAAAACACGAACGAATCCTTGAAACCTTTTCAACATTTGAGTCCAGTGCTTTTAAGTGTGGACATTCATCCTAAAAACGAGTCTTTGAATAATTTTAAATTCTTTTAGTCCAGTGCTTGTCAGTGTGGACACTCATCCTAAAACGAATCTTTGAATTATTTAGAATCACTTGAGTCCAGTGCTTTTAAGTGTGGATATTCATCCTATAAACGAATCCTTGAATAACCGTGATTTATTTGTGTTTAGTGCTTGTAAGTGTGGACATTCATCCTAAAAACGAGTCTTTGAATAATTTTAAATTATTTGAGTCCAGTGCTTGTCAGTGTGGACACTCATCGTAAAATCAATATTTGAATCATTTGAGTCCAGTGCTTTTAAGTGTGGACATTCATCCTAAAAACGAGTCTTTGAATAATTTTAAATTATTTTAGTCAAGTGCTTGTCAGTGTCGACACTCATCCTAAAACGAATCTTTGAATTATTTAGAATCACTTGAGTCCAGTGCTTTTAAGTGTTTAAGTGTCAGAGCGTCCACCAACAAAATGTGTATGGTTAGTACGTTGTGTAGGTGTCCTACCTAGTTGTTGTACAATTACTTTTGCACAACGGAGACCGAAGTCGAAAGCCATTGTTAGTTCTGTGACTGAGGGCGAGTCTGCAAACGACTTTGATTTGCGCATTATATACGTTGTGTGATGGTTGAACTGTTTGTGAATTCAAACCTTCGACTATGGTTTACGAATAAGCGGGAAAGCAAAAGCGAATAAAACGTTTTGTTTATGTGACGTATGCTAGTGTCTTCCAAGTCCGTACTTGGAGGATTTCGTCCTTTGTTCAGTTTGATGTTTTTTTTTATGTTGTTATGTTTATAATTTATTTTTATTAATCTGCTTTAATAAAAAAGTAAAAAACAGACAAATGCTGGAAAGTGCAAACACATCGAAAACGACACAGCATCAGCTGTCATCGGTTTTCCAATTTTTCTTAGCACACGTATGAAATTTTTTTGCTGCAATATTTTAAGAAAATAACTTGAAAATAATAATAATTGATCCATTCATGCAATAGAATCAATCTCAAATTTTAAATTCATTCATTCAATTCATGTTTTCTATAGGAATAGTAGCTGCAAATAGCACGCACCTACCTCTGCAAACACTACAATCGCACTGATGATCAGTTTTCTAGTTTCAATTCAGTAGAGTTGTTAAAATCCCATGGAAGTGTTGGAAATCAAAACAAAAGGGAACAAATCATTCCTACATGTAGAAAATTATAGAGCACATTCTAATGCAAATCGTTTGCTGTAAGGGGAAATGAAACTTTTTTCTCAACTCCCGTAAGAGCCAATGTATTATTTCCAGCATCCAGTTGCATGTGATTCAGTGAATTTTAGATCTCAAGGTGTGCAGACGTGTAATTATTGAGCTCTGTTTTGAAATTGAATGAACGAATCTTGGGTGTTATTAATTTTGTTTTTTTGTTAAAAATTGCCTATATAATTTAATCTAGGAGAGGAGGTATACATATGTGACGATGGTAAAACTCCAAGACCACAAAAAAACTTGAGAAGTGAAGATGGAGAGGAAAATAATGATACTATACTGATACGATGGCATCGAAGAAAATAAAGTACATAAATAACGCACTCCCATCAACTGGTCTCCAAAGCGATCTAAGTTACATTCAGGCTGACGTCACTGAGCTGAAAGGGGACATGAAAAATATAAAGAAGATGTTGGAGCAAATAACACAAATGAGTAGCGCCGTTACTAAGATTAGTGATTCGCTAAGCGCACTCAAATTTACAAAGTTTGGTACTCAACAGATGACAGTAACAATTACGAAATTAACAGAGCAAAATGAAGAGAAGGATAGACGCATTGGTCAGCTAGAAGAAAGAATAGGTTAGATTGAGCAGCGTCTATTAGAAAACAATGTGGAGTTAGTTAACGTTCCAAAAATGGAAAATGAAAACGTTATTAGCATTGTAAAGAGCATAATCAGCGCAACTGATGCGAATATATCGGAAAGAGAGGTGATTGATGCCTATCGCTTAAGAGAAAAAACAAACAAAATAATTGTTAGACTCTCATCTAAACAAGCAAAGAAAGAGCTAATAAAGAAGGCACGCAAGGAAAAGATGAAAACTGAGTGTCTAGGAGAGGATAATAGTAATAAAAATATAAATATTTATATAAATGAACACCTTACTGCAACAAAGCGCCGCTTATTATGGTTAGCAAAGAAGGAAGGAAAAGAGGCTGGCTGGAATTTTATTTGGGTTCGCGATGGATTTATATTAGCTAAGAAACAAGAAACTTCAAATATTATTGTTATTAATTCTGAAAAAGATATAAACTCAATAATTTAATTAATTAAATTAATACATTTTTTTTTAATATTTTTATACACTTAAGTACACATCATAACTACTACATACACTGAAACGACCTTCTCGCCTCGGTCCTACTGAGGCGGCGTTTCTTTTAAGGTCCTTGGACCGTCTATAGCCTGGGTATGCTCGCGGGTGTCCAGGGTCGTATTCAAGAAAATTTATAAATGATGAACCCGTATTTTGATGTTGTTAAACTTTATTTATTTTACTTCAGCTCTTAGGGTCTAGCTTATTATGTAACTAATGGTGCTAACAATATGGTGGGTAGCTGCGATGGCACGTTGAATGAAAGATCTTGATGGGAAAGAAAAAAAACTGTGCGCTGCTGTGGCGACGTATAATACGTAACTGCGACGGCTTGTTGATTGGAGCCCGTTTTGCGAACCTTGTCTTGCGGGTTTCACGATTGCTTTGATGATGTATACTGATTTCAACGCGACGGTGTTGCTACTTATGACGCGACGGTATTTAATTTACTTGTACTCGGTGCTTGCGATTCTGTATGAAATGGAACCGTTTGTTAAGAGCGGCGTGGAATAAGCAGTAAGCAGAAGCTGCCACCGAGGGAGGGAGAGAGAGAGAGCTGTTCCTCGGAGAACAACAAGCGATTCCATAGCAAATCGACGAGTTTAACTCCGCGAGAGCGGCTATCGAAGAGAACGAAACGCGATTCCATAGCAAATCGACAAGTCGAACTCAGCGAGAGCGGCTAACGAAGAGAAGGACGAGCGATTCCATAGCAAATCGACAAGTCGAACTCAGCGAGAGCGGCTACGGAGAACAGAGAATAGAAGGGAGAGAGGGAGAGGGAAAGGGACGGCTGTTCCTCAGAGAACAACAAGCGATTCCATAGCAAATCGACGAGTTGAACTCCGCGAGAGCGGCTAACGAAGAGAACGACGAGCAATTCCATAGCAAATCGACAAGTCGAACTCAGCGAGAGCGGCTACGGAGAACAAAGAATGGAAGGGAGAGAGGGAGAGGGAAAGGGAGGGCTGTTCCTCAGAGAACAACAAGCGATTCCGTAGCAAATCGACGAGTTGAACTCCGCGAGAGCGGCTAACGAAGAGAACGACGAGCGATTCCATAGCAAATCGACAAGTCGAACTCAGCGAGAGCGGCTACGGAGTACAAAGAATCGAAGGGAGAGAGGGAGAGGGAAAGGTACGGCTGTTCCTCAGAGAACAACAAGCGATTCCATAGCAAATCGACGAGTTGAACTCCGCGAGAGCGCCAAACGAAGAGAACGACGAGCGATTCCATAGCAAATCGACAAGTCGAACTCAGCGAGAGCGGCTACGGAGAACAAAGAATAGAAGGGAGAGAGGGAGAGGGAAAGGGACGGCTGTTCCTCAGAGAACAACAAGCGATTCCATAGCAAATCGACGAGTTGAACTCCGCGAAAGCGGCTAACGAAGGGAACGACGAGCGATTCCATAGCAAATCGACAAGTCGAACTCAGCGAGAGCGGCTACAGAGAACAAAGAATAGAAGGGAGAGAGGGAGAGGGAAAGGGACGGCTGTTCCTCAGAGAACAACAAGCGATTCCATAGCAAATCGACGAGTTGAACTCCGCTAGAGCGGCTAACGAAGAGAACGACGAGCGATTCCATAGCAAATCGACAAGTCGAACTCAGCGAGAGCGGCTACGGAGAACAAAGAACAGAAAGAAGAGAGGGAGAGGAAAAGGGAAAAGAGGCCTACCACTACTTCCTGTTGATACTACGATTCAAGAAAGACTGACTTGCTGAGCGTTACTGTGCTCAATTTATCCTTCTCGCTGTGATTTTGTTCCGTGTGTTCGTTCGTTGTCTTGTCGCTGCGCGGGTAGTGTGGTCTCGCTTTTACTCCTTTGCTTATGATGCTATGTACTAGAAAACCGGTTTGTCTTTGTTATGTGATCTGTGCTTGAGTGCTCGCCGCTACCCGATTATCTGCAATGTGATACTAGGTGATTGTAATTTCGAAAGTTTATTTTTTTTTTACATAATTATGGGAATGCTATATGTGTTCTTAAAAAAAATTTGTACTTTATTATTTCGTGTACAAGAGAACACTTGTAAATATAGATAGAAAAAAGAAACATAAGTCGTGTCTACATAATAATTTGTGCGCTTCATTTCGATGCGCCGAAATGTGTCGTCACATCTCCCCGTTGCTTCCGGGAGGAAATAAAAATTCGTGTGGCGCCCCCTCGGGACATGCGCACTCGATATGTACGTTCCTCGGCGACGTGAAGGAAGTTCACCTGCTGCCCCTTTCGCTTGCACGCTGCTGCCTCCTGGATCCTTGCCCTCACTGCGGCCGGGGCGCAAGCGAGGTTGATCTCCTCCCACTGCGCGGCTGGAGTATCTTCTGCCTCGGCTGTGCGGCGTCTCACAAGGAGAGCGTGATGTTCCATGTTGTTGTTGTTTTGACTATTGTTGTTGTTTTCGCGTTTGTTGTTGTTGTTGTTTGTCACTATTGTTGTTGTTGTTGTTTTAATGATTGTTGCTATTAGGGATGACTTTTCACTTTGGTGGCAACTCCACTAGTGATCCTATTGTTCGCGGGATGCTTTCTTTTATAGGCTGCGACTGGTCGGGACTGAGGTGGTGGCTGCTCTTTGGTTGATGTTAGTGTGTGTGCAAGTGCTTTTTTGGAGTGTTGGTTTTCCTGTGTCGCGTTGTTACCACGTGTGTGAGTAAAATTGCAGTTTACTCTGCGTAGCTCATCCTTGTTGTCCGGGTGGTAAGGCTTGAGGTCCCCGATGTGAGCCGCTTTACTTTTTCCTCCGGGGGTTGTTAAGGTGACAATCACTGGAGAGATAAAGTCTATCACCTGGAAAGGTCCCTCGTACTTCGGAGCCAGTTTGGCTGCGAAATTTTCCGCGGCTTTGGACAGGTTATGAGGTCGTACTAACACCATATCTGAAATCTGCGGAGTCCAAGCCCTTCGCATTAGGTTGTAATGCCTTGCCTGTTCACGGGATGCCATTTGCATATTCCGACGGGCTATTTGGAATATCTTCTGCAGCTGGCTCGCCTTTTGGTTTGGTTCCTGTGCTTCTTGGCCTGTGCCTAGAGTGACGTCATCGTAGAGGTTGTTGGGAAGCCTCGGTTCTCGTCCTTGTACCAGGAACGCGGGTGAGTAGCCAGTGGTATTCGACGTGCTACTGTTGACGGCAAGTGCTATTTCGGGAAGATGCTCATCCCAGTCTCTTTGATCAATTCCTGTGTGTTGAGCGATCATCGTCTTGATCGTCCTGTTGGCTCGTTCAGTGGGGTTTTCGTGTGGGGTATAGGGTGCTGTAAACTGCTGTCGCACTCCAACGCTTCGTAGATACTCCTTGAACTGCCGGCTGGAGAAGTGGACGCCATTGTCTGTGAGGAGTACCTTGGGTGTTCCGAATCTGGCAACAATTCTTTCACGGAAAGCCCTCTGTAGTGTCGTGGCTGTAGCCTTCCGTAAAGGAACTATCTCTACCCATTTCGAGAACCTGTCTAGGAATACGAGCAGCATGTTGTGTCCTCTTCGTGACCTTGGAAGTGGACCCACAAAATTGGCACATACGGTGGCCCATGGTTCCTCGGGCACTCTGGTCAGCATCTCGCCAGTGGGCTTCCTCTGATCCGCTTTGTGCCGCTGGCAAGAATCGCAACTCCTCACGTAACGGCTAACTTCCTTGAACATGCCAGGCCAATAGTACCTCCTTGCCACTCGTGCGATGGTCTTGCGTATGCCTAAATGACCGGCACTAGGTTGATCATGGTTCTCTAATAGAACTTTTCGACGATCTGGGCGGCCCACACACAGCTTCCACGGATCCTCGTCGTCGTCGCCGATGTCGTGCGGTATGTGGCGATAGAGCGCATCGTTGTTGAGCACATAGCCTGGATACTTCGTGGGTTCATTGGCGACCTTCTTCTTCTGGGCTTTCAGCCAACTGCAAATGTCACCGCCGGTGCCTAGTCTCCCGTTGACCTCCTCTGCGTCTCTAGGTTGCCTCGACAGTGTATCCGCGACTGCATTGTATTTGCCCTTCCTGTATAGCACTTCGTATGAATGCTGTTGCAGCTCCAGTGCCAGCGTGCAATTCTTCCGGACGGGTTGTCAATTCCATTGAGCCAATTACGGCCTCATCTTTCGTACTGCCCAAACAATAGCCAGGCACTCTTTCTCCGAGGCCGAATAATTCTTCTCCGCCCGCTGTAGATGTCGACTTGCGTATGCAATCACGCGCTCGCATCCCTCTTGGTCCTGTGTCAACACTGCGCCGAGTCCGACGTCACTGGCGTCCATTTGCAACGTAAATTGCTTGCTAAAATCTGGGCATGCCAGCACTGGTGCTTCCGTCAGCTTCACCTTCAGCTCCTCGAACGCTTGCTCTTGCTCGGATCCCCAGTGCCATCGTTTTCCTTTTCTCAGCATACTCGTCAAAGGGTGGGCGATCTTCGTGAAGTCAGGCACGAATCTTCTGTACCAAGACGCCGTACCCAGGTATCTTCTCAGCTCTCTTATGTTCGTGGGCGGGTTGAGCTCCTTTATCGCCGCAACCTTGTCTGGGTCCGTCTTTATGCCCGTGGAGGTGACTAGATGTCCCAAATACTTCAGCTCGCTTTTGAAAAAGTGGCACTTTTCCCTGTTGATGCGAAGATTAGCTTGCTCAGATGCTGCTTGTGTTCGTCTTTGGACCTGCTTACCACCACGATGTCGTCTAGATAGGCGAAGGCATTTGGTTCCATCTCAGGCCCGATGACTTGGTCCAAAAGTCTCTGGAAGGTGGCTGGTGCGGAGTGCAGACCAAATGCCATCACGCGCCATTGAAAAAGGCCTCTGCCAGGAACAGTAAATGCTGTATATTCCCGGCTGCTTGGTTCCACCGGGACTTGCCAATACCCATTCTTGAGGTCGATTGTGCTCATGTACTGTGCTCCTCTCAGCTTTTCCAGGATGCAATTGATGCGTGGCAATGGATAGGCGTCGGGTATAGACTTCACATTAACCTGGCGGTAGTCTATACACAGCCGCCATTCGCCAGTCGCCAGTCTTTTTCTTGGCGAGCACTATTGGCGAGCTGAACGCGCTCTGTGAAGGCTCTACGTAGTTCTGCTGCAGCAGGTCATCGAGTTGCTTGCTGATGATCGCCTGCATGGCCGGGTTCTCAGGGTAGTAGCGTTGTTTGACTGGCGCTTCATTGGTCTTCACTCGTATTAGTGTGCCGTCAGCCAATCGTACCTTCATCTGGGTTGTCGTTTATCTATCGTTGCGGTGGTCGGTTTTCCGTTCAAACGAATGTCGGCCGTGAGATGACGTTGCGAGACTTTCAGCGGTGATGGGGCTTTTGTAACTGTATTTTTGCGACCCTTGATGTTCCCCTTTACACCTGAGGGCCTCTGACGTTTCCCGATAACCTCTAGCAGCATTCGATGGTCTTTACTCCCTGTCTGCCGCACTTCCAGCAAAATAGTATGATTGGGTTTCGGCACCCGCGTGCGAAGTGTCCATTTACCCCACAGCGACGGCACGCGGTGCTAGCGTTAGGAATCGCCTTGTTCTCTGTACTCCTTTGGATTTACGGCTTCGAGTCAACAGCGCGATGCTTGACTTCAGAACTTGATGTTGTTTTGCGGTGGCCCAAGATGTTCTCGTACTGGTCGCATAACTCGGTCAACTCTTCCAGCGTTTTAAAATCGTGCCGCTTCACGTACGTCTGATATTCACGCCGGCTGTTCCTATAGATACGTTCGAGTTTCTTCTCCTCGGTGTAGTCCGTGTGCCGCATCAATTTTTGCATAACAAGGATGTAAACCTTGAAGAGCTCGCCCGTGGCTTGGAAACGTTGGCGCACTTCATCATCAAGTCGTTCCTGGTACAGCGACTATAGGAAGAACTTTAGGAAATCCTTCTTGAATTCCTGCCAGCGCAACCAGGGCTTCTTGTTGTTGCGGAACCAGTCGAGCCCTTTGCCCTGCATGATCTCAGGCATGGCCCTGGGTAACATGTCTTGCGAGATCCCGTAAGCGTTGGCTAACTCCTCCAAGCGTTCCACAAATTCAAGTGGGTTCATTCTGTTGTCGAAGCGTATGGACCACTTACGCACCTTGTCCATTACGTTATGAATCATTTGATGTTGCTCCATTTGACTCGGCTGCTGCCCGTCTCTGGCTTGCGTCGGGACTGCCGCTTTCTACTCTGCTACGCCCAATGCTTGGTGGACGCTTGGTGATGTTGTTGCATGTTCATAACTTGAGCTGCCGGCTGTTGAGGTCGCTGGTGGCATCGTGAACTGAATCGTCGGCGGAGTCGGGCGTGTAACTGGAGATGGGCTGCGTGTGTACTGCCGTTCTAATTCCCGCAAGCGCTGTACTTCTTCTGCTTTGAGGTCCTCTTTGCAGGTAAATGAGGAGAAAGTGTGCTTGAGGTCTTCTACTTTACCCTCGACTGCCAAGCCGAATTCCTCCATACATTTAACCAATTCCTCCTGTCTGAGTGCTGCTATCCCCCTTCCGACCATGATGCGCTTCGATGAATGCCTTGCCACTGATGGTAAAAGTAATGCTTATTCACGCACAGTTTTTTTCTTTTCTTTCCCCTTGTAAGCGATGTTTCGTTGCTATCCTAAGCTGATTTGTTTAACCGGGTCCCTGCTCGGGCGCCACCTTCTCGCCTCGGTCCTACTGAGGCGGCGTTTCTTTTAAGGTCCTTGGACCGTCTATAGCCTGGATATGCTCGCGGGTGTCCAGGGTCGCGGGTATTCAAGAAAATTTATAAATGATGAACCCGTATTTTGATGTTGTTTAGCTTATTATGTAACTTATGGTGCTAACAATATGGTGGGTAGCTGCGATGGCACGTTGAATGAAAGATCTTGATGGGAAAGAAAAAAAACTATGCGTTGCTGTGGCGACGTATAATACGTAACTGCGACGGCTTCTTGTTTGGAGCCCGTTATGCGAACCTTGTCTTGCGGGTTTCACGATTGCTTTGATGATGTATACTGGTTTCAACGCGACGGTGTTGCTACTTATGACGCGACGGTATTTAATTTACTTGTACTCGGTGCTTGCGATTCTGTATGAAATGGAACCGTTTGTTAAGAGCGGCGTGGAATAAGCAGTAAGCAGAAGCTGCCACCGAGGGAGGGAGAGAGAGAGCTGTTCCTCGGAGAGAGCTGTTCAGCAAGAGCGGCTACGGAGAACAAAGAATCGAAGGGAGAGAGGGAGAGGGAAAGGGACGGCTGTTCCTCAAAGAACAACAAGCGATTCCATAGCAAATCGACGAGTTGAACTCCGCGAGAGCGGCTAACGAAGGGAACGACGAGCGATTCCATAGCAAATCGACAAGTCGAACTCAGCGAGAGCGGCTACGGAGAACAAAGAATAGAAGGGAGAGAGGGAGAGGGAAAGGGACGGCTGTTCCTCAGAGAACAACAAGCGATTCCATAGCAAATCGACGAGTTGAACTCCGCGAGAGCGGCTAACGAAGAGAACGACGAGCGATTCCATAGCAAATCGACAAGTTGAACTCAGCGAGAGCGGCTACGGAGAACAAAGAATCGAAGGAAGAGAGGGAGAGGGAAAGGGACGGCTGTTCCTCAAAGAACAACAAGCGATTCCATAGCAAATCGACGAGTTGAACTCCGCGAGAGCGGCTAACGAAGGGAACGACGAGCGATTCCATAGCAAATCGACAAGTCGAACTCAGCGAGAGCGGCTACGGAGAACAAATAATAGAAGGGAGAGAGGGAGAGGGAAAGGGACGGCTGTTCCTCAGAGAACAACAAGCGATTCCATAGCAAATCGACGAGTTGAACTCCGCGAAAGCGGCTAACGAAGAGAACGACGAGCGATTCCATAGCAAATCGACAAGTCGAACTCAACGAGAGCGGCTACGGAGAGCAAAGAATCGAAGGGAGAGAGGGAGAGGGAAAGGGACGGCTGTTCCTCAGAGAACAACAAGCGATTCCATAGCAAATCGACGAGTTGAACTCCGCGAGAGCGGCTAACGAAGAGAACGACGAGCGATTCCATAGCAAATCGACAAGTCGAACTCAGCGAGAGCGGCTACAGAGAACAAAGAATAGAAGGGAGAGAGGGAGAGGGAAAGGGACGGCTGTTCCTCAGAGAACAACAAGCGATTCCATAGCAAATCGGCGAGTTGAACTCCGCTAGAGCGGCTAACGAAGAGAACGACGAGCGATTCCATAGCAAATCGACAAGTTGAACTCAGCGAGAGCGGCTACGGAGAACAAAGAATCGAAGGAAGAGAGGGAGAGGGAATGGGACGGCTGTTCCTCAGAGAACAACAAGCGATTCCATAGCAAATCGACGAGTTGAACTCCGCGAGAGCGGCTAACGAAGGGAACGACGAGCGATTCCATAGCAAATCGACAAGTCGAACTCAGCGAGAGCGGCTACGGAGAACAAAGAATAGAAGGGAGAGAGGGAGAGGGAAAGGGACGGCTGTTCCTCAGAGAACAACAAGCGATTCCATAGCAAATCGACGAGTTGAACTCCGCGAAAGCGGCTAACGAAGGGAACGACGAGCGATTCCATAGCAAATCGACAAGTCGAACTCAGCGAGAGCGGCTACGGAGCACAAAGAATAGAAGGGAGAGAGGGAGAGGGAAAGGGACGGCTGTTCCTCAGAGAACAACAAGCGATTCCATAGCAAATCGACGAGTTGAACTCCGCGAGAGCGGCTAACGAAGAGAACGACGAGCGATTCCATAGCAAATCGACAAGTCGAACTCAGCGAGAGCGGCTACGGAGAACAAAGAATCGAAGGGAGAGAGGGAGAGGGAAAGGGACGGCTGTTCCTCAGAGAACAACAAGCGATTCCATAGCAAATCGACGAGTTGAACTCCGCGAGAGCGCCTAACGAAGAGAACGACGAGCGATTCCATAGCAAATCGACAAGTCGAACTCAGCGAGAGCGGCTACGGAGAACAAAGAATAGAAGGAAGAGAGGAAAAGGGAAAGGGACGGCTGTTCCTCAGAGAACAACAAGCGATTCCATAGCAAATCGACGAGTTGAACTCAGCGAGAGCGGCTACAGAGAACAAAGAATAGAAGGGAGAGAGGGAGAGGGAAAGGGACGGCTGTTCCTCAGAGAACAACAAGCGATTCCATAGCAAATCGACGAGTTGAACTCCGCTAGAGCGGCTAACGAAGAGAACGACGAGCGATTCCATAGCAAATCGACAAGTCGAACTCAGCGAGAGCGGCTACGGAGAACAAAGAACAGAAAGGAGAGAGGGAGAGGAAAAGGGAAAAGAGGCCTACCACTACTTCCTGTTGATACTACGATTCAAGAAAGACTGACTTGCTGAGCGTTACTGTGCTCAATTTATCCTTCTCGCTGTGATTTTGTTCCGTGTGTTCGTTCGTTGTCTTGTCGCTGCGCGGGTAGTGTGGTCTCGCTTTTACTCCTTTGCTTATGATGCTATGTACTAGAAAACCGGTTTGTCTTTGTTATGTGATCTGTGCTTGAGTGCTCGCCGCTACCCGATTATCTGCAATGTGATACTAGGTGATTGTAATTTCGAAAGTTTATTTTTTTTTTACATAATTATGGGAATGCTATATGTGTTCTTAAAAAAAATATGTACTTTATTATTTCGTGTACAAGAGAAAACTTGTAAATATAGATAGAAAAAAGAAACATAAGTCGTGTCTACATAATAATTTGTGCGCCTCATTTCGATACGCCGAAATGTGTCGTCACAACACATATGAATAATTTACACACTACATCCTCTTTCAATTTTAAACATATAGACAGTGTAACTTATGATAATCGAAATATATTGAAGAAGCAATTGAAGAAGTAATTGATAATCTTGATATTATAATTTTGGCAGAAACCAATATTGATGATGGTGAGAATGAGTTATATTTCCTAATGGGTTTTAATGCTGAGTTCATTAACCGTGAGAAAAAAAGGTGGTGGAATAGCAGTCTACATCAAAGAGCACATTTCGTATTCTGTCCTTTTTCCTGAGGTGCGCTCTTTTGAATCGATACACATTACAATAAGTGGCCAAAATACACAAATATCTCTCTTCGCAGTTTATCGTCCTCACGTAACGAAAGTAAATGCATTCATAACTGAGCTAGATCACCTATTAAGTCAAATAAACAAAAAACACAGGTGTGTGTTAGTGGGGGATATAAATATAGATTTGCATAGTTCTTGCAAGCAGAAAGAACTGTACTTAGATATGCTCTCTTCGCATGGCCTCTTAAACTCGAATGAATATCTTAGCATCAGATTTGATATCGGGAGAGGAACAAACACTAACATCGATCATATGGTTGTGAGATTTAGAGATGCGAAATTATCTACAGTGGTGGTGAAATTAAATGTCTCAGATCACTATGCGTTGGTCTGCAGTATAAAGGAAAATAATAACTTAAGCAAGGAAATAAGTACCCCGAAGCAAACTTATGGAATTAGCCAGCACAGTGTGAATATTCAAGTCTCAAATATTAATTGGACGAATCTACTAAGATCTAAGGATGTGAATGAGCTCTACCCAGAATTTCATAAAGTCTTTACGACCATTACCGAGAATGCCTCTTACCAGAACAAAACTAATAAAAAGAGAAAATTAAACCCATGGATGAACAATGAATTGGTAAAAGATTTGTGACGAACGTTTTTGCTCCGGATCGGCTCGCCGGTTGCCGAGGGGTTCCGTCGAACAGAAATTTATTTATCGAGGACCAACGAGAGAGAGAGGAAACACACGCCCGATGCCACGAAGAAAACACACTTTAATTTCGTTGAAACCTTTTCCTTTATTAGATACTTCCTGTGTTTAGCTCCCCCTTTCGCCTGCCGCTTGCTTGCCGTACGCGCTGTGGGCACTCGCGCGGCGTCGGTTACTGTCGGGTGCTGTCGGCGGAGTTCACGAGTCGTCGGACGAGGGCCGGTTTGGCTGATCTCGTCGGGCGCTGTCGGCGGAGTTCGCGAGTTGTTGGACGAGGGCCGGTTTGGCTGATCTCGTCGTGTGCTGTCGGCGGAGTTCGCGAGTGGACGGACGAGGGCCGGTTTGGCTGATCTCGTCGGGTCTTGTCGGAGTGGACTTACCTGTGCACTGGCTGCTGGTCGACTGTCTCGAGTTTGAAGTTGCTACTCCCTTTATAGCAGTCAGTCAGCTGTTCGATCGTCTGCCGTCGTTTCCGCGTTGAGTTAATCTTAAGGCTATCCCCTTTCTTAATAGGGTGGTTTACAACATAAGTTCTTTACTTTAATATAAAACTATTTTTGTTTTCTAGCAGCCATACTCATAATATATATAATATATATAATAATATAATATGTATAATATATACAATATATAATAATATTTCATTAAATTTTATTTCATTTCATTAACAATATTATTTGAGAATTCCTTATAGGTTTCATACCACTAACTAAAATTAAGAACAATGTTATTTGAGAATTTCTTATAGGTTTCATACCACTAACTAAAAATAGGAATAATGTTTAATTTTCTCGTGCTGGTTGTGCGGCGCAAACGAGCCGCGACTTGCGTCGTTACACGCCCCTCTCACTTGCGGGGTGGGAGCTCTCGAACTCGTACATAGCCGCTGCGCCGTACAGTGAAACTCAGGGCCCGCCCTTGCAGGGTGTCACAGAAGGTCTACCGGAACTTGACCGAGCAGTCGTCCGTATTTGGCTGCGTGGGTACCCGCAGTAACCGGGTGGGAAATGCTTCGGCAGAAAAGAGCTGTGGGCTAAGCGCGCCACCGTTCCGGGCCTGGTACTCGCAGGCGAGATACTCACGGCATCGCTGCAGCCTACCGTCGTAATCGTGTGGTGGTAAAGAGTCCAGGACGTTTATATACATGGCCTTCGTGCCCACGTTGTTGATGCCCTGAATATCCATTAGGTCCCTAGTCGTTAACGGGCATCAGTACGTGGCACTTTCCGAACGTTCTTGGTCCACGTTCTTGGTCCAGCGGCGAACCTGCCAATGGCGGAGTTGTGGCCCCATTGCTGGATCCAGCGACGTCGGCTTTGCCATGAACAGGGCACTGTAGCAGTGGGCGCGTTGTTTTTGGATTTGAGGCAGCCTCTCCTGGAGGGCCCATTGGAGGACGATGAGGACGTCGTTCAGCCAGCGTCCCGTAGACGCCCTCATGTAGTCCTTGACGTATACGCTGTGGCCTCGGGCCGGCGGATATCGGAAGCGGAAGCCGTCGTCTTCGGCGTTGGCGTTGAACCTTTTCATCGTTGTGGTGGCGTTGTGGTTGCCCTTCCCCGGCCGGGTCGCGTCGGCACGGACCGGTGGTGGTTTGATCGCACTGTTGTCAGCGCGAATGGCCGCACGTTCCGGTACCTGGAGCGTGGTTGGATCAGTCGTTGTCGATAAGCGTGTGGCGTGTGGCGTGTGCATCGTTGTGGCCGAGGGACGCTGATAGCGGTGAGACAACTCCTGTGTTAGGAATGGACCTGCGTTGGTCGCCCTGGTCCGGCTGGGCCACGTCGGGACGGACCGATGGTGGTTCGTTCGGGCAGTGGGTTCCGGCATTACCGGTCGGGGCTGTCATGGTCGTCGAACGAGCAGCCGTCTGGGGATCGGCGTACTGAGCGTGATGACTGGATGGCGCCTGCGTGGTCATAGTCAAACGCCGTACGTCTATTTTTGGCAACGCGACCAGTGCTGGAGCGCCCAGTAAGTTGAACCGCGCTCTGGGACAGGCTTCGCTTGCTGAATGTGCCGTGGACAGAGGTGCCAGTGGATGAGACCTTAGCCCGTCTATCGATGTGCCGTGCTGTTGGGTGTGTTGGTGACGTCAGCGGCGGTACACCGGTTTTGCAAGAGGCGACCCGAGTTTGTGGGCCCGACGTTATGCCTGGAGTGTGGACTGGGATTTTGACACCAGTGCCCGGACGTGATCGCTTCTTCGCTAGTTTGTTGGGAATATGGTCGAGCAGTTGTATTCTCGGCCGCGCGTCCCTCTCTGCCATGAATCGTCGGCGGAATGCGGCTGCTGTTCGCTGGAACTTGCGGTTCGTAGTTGGGCTCTGCTTTTGCATCGTGTCCGTAAGAAAAGAATGCGTTAGTGCGGGCTTGCCGCTATCAGCTCTCGGACTGTCGTTCGTCGAGTGGTATGCTTTCAGTTCACTGACGTGTGCGGTTCGGTTTTTAATCGGGGGCGTCTGTGATTGCAGTTGCACGATTACCGGCGATGTGAACCCCACAACCGTGTACGGCCCAGCGTACTTTGGCCCTAGCTTGGCGTTGAAGTCGTCAGTTGCTTTCGAAAGGAGATGCTGTTTCACCAGGACTTGTTGGCCTATGGCGGGTGTCCAGTGTCGTCGGCGCAGGTTATAATGTCGGGAGTGCTCCTGTGATGCCCGTGTTATGTTATGGCGCACAATTTCGATGACTTCTTGCAGCTGCTGCGCCAGTTCGGTCGGGTGCCGCGGTTGGGTTCCCGTTCCCACCGTAACCAGGTCGTAAGTAGCTCCAGGTAGTCGTGGCTCACGGCCCTGCGTCAAGTAGGCTGCGCTGAAACCAGTTGTCTCTGATACGCTCGTGTTGACCGCCAAGGATATTTCTGGTGGAAGGTCGTCCCAAGTCCTCTGCTGGTTTTTAGACAGCTGGGCGATGATAGTTTTCACCGTGCGGTTCGTTCTCTCCGTGGGATTCTCCTGCGGCATGTATGGTGCAGTAAACTGCTGGCGGGTCCCGATGTCGTTGATGAACTTTTTGAACTTATGGCTGGTGAACTGCGTTCCGTTGTAACTCAGGAATACCTTCGGAGCTCCGTACCGCGCCAGGATTCGCTCCCTCAGGACTTTGATCAGGGTGTCTGAGGTGGCTTTGCGTAGTGGGATCAGCTCCGCCCACTTGGAGAATCTGTCGACTAGGACCAGTAATATCGCGTTCCCGTGTTTCGAACGCGGCAATGGTCCCACGAAGTCGGCGCAGATTGTGTTCCATGGCTCGTCAGGGATCCTGGTTAACATCTCTCCTGCTGGTGCTTGTTGACTCGCCTTATAGCGCTGGCATGAATCGCAGTTACGAACGTAACGGCTGATGTCGCGAAACATCCCTGGCCAGTAGTATCTATTGACGATCCGGTGTATGGTTTTCCGTATTCCCATGTGTCCGGCCGAGGGGTTGTCGTGATTTTCATACATGATTTGTCTTCGTAATGGAGTTTGTACACATAACTTCCATGGCGAGCAGTCTTCATCGTGTGCGCTACGTGGAAAATGACGATACAACTGTTCGGCTACGACCGCGTATTCGGGGAACCTCTCTGGCTGCTGTACTACTTCGTCGAGTCTTTTCTGGTGCCATGCACATGTTGTTGCTCCGTCTTCGTTGTAGGGTGGCTCGGCGGCTCTCGTGAGCTGCTGAAGCGTCTGCCTGGGTTGGCGTGAAAGTGCATCGGCGACCACGTTGCTCTTGCCTCTTCGGTACTGCACCGTGAATTGGTACTGTTGTAGCTCCAGGGCCCAGCGGGTGATCCGTCCGTTGGGGCTGTCAATGGAATTCAGCCACTTGAGCGACAGGTGGTCTGTGATGACGGTAAAAGCGTAGCCCTCTAGGTAAGGCCTCATTTTGCGAATACCCCAAATAATGGCCAAGCACTCCTTTTCGGTCGGAGAATAGTTCTTCTCGGCGTTGTTCAGATGGCGGCTGGCATAAGCGATAACCCTCTCAGCCCCATCGAGAACCTGTGTTAGGACGGCTCCAAGTCCAAAGTCACTTGCGTCTGTCTGCAGCGTAAACATCTGAGTGAAGTCCGGGCAGGCCAGGACGGGAGCTTGTGTCAGTTTCTGCTTAAGTTCCTCGAAGGCTGACTGTTGTTCTTTTCCCCACTTCCAGTGTTTACCTTTCTTTAGCTGTGTGGTCAGTGGTTGTACAATGGTAGTAAAGTCGGGTATGAACCGTCGGTACCACGAGGCGATTCCCAGGAAGCGTCGTATCTCGCGTACATTCTGTGGTGGCTGCAGCTCCATGATGGCTGCCACCTTGTCGGGGTCCGTGTGTATCCCTTCTTCACTGACGACGTGTCCGAGGTACTTCACTTTTGTCTGAAAATGTCGCATTTCTCGGGATTGATGCGAAGGTTGGCTGCTTTCAGGCGTCGGAAGACCTCCTTGAGGTTCCGCGTATGATCCTCTATGGATGTTGCAGTGACGATGATGTCGTCCAAGTAAGCGAACGCAACCGGCTAGATTTCCGGTCCTATCACCCGGTCTAAGGCACGCTGGAAGGTGGCTTGGGCGGAATGGAGTCCGAAGGGCATCACCCGCCATTGGAAAAGCCCACGTCCTGGGACGGTGAATGCCGTATACTTCTAGCTGTCGGCCGCCATGGGTATCTGCCAGTAGCCGTCTTTCAGATCCAGGCTGCTGATGAACTTGGCGTTGCGCAAACGGTCTAATATGTGGTTGATACGAGGCAGCGGGTATGCGTCGGCTACTGAGTGACTGTTCAGTTGTCGGTAGTCGATGCACAGG
Source organism: Thecophora atra (assembly GCA_937620795.1). Lineage (NCBI taxonomy): Eukaryota > Metazoa > Arthropoda > Insecta > Diptera > Conopidae > Thecophora > Thecophora atra. The sequence goes on from OW569398.1 coordinate 47,075,722, forward strand.
CGCCAAGCGCCTGTCCTCTTTTTTACCAAGACGATGGGTGCACTGTATGGGCTGTGCGATGACTCAATACACCCCTTTTCCAGTAGTTTGTTGATTTCCTCATCTATTATAGCTTGTGTTTAGCTCCCCCTTTCGCCTGCCGCTTGCTTGTCGTACGCGCTGTGGGCACTCGCGCGGCGTCGGTTACTGTCGGATCTCGTCGGGTGAGGTCTGCGGGGTTCGCGAGTTGTCGGACGAGGGCCGGTTTGACTGATCTCGTCGGGTGCTGTCGGCGGAGTTCGCGAGTCGTCGGACGAAGCCCGGTTTGGCTGATCTCGTCGGACGCTGTCGGCGGAGTTCGCGAGTTGTCGGACGAGGGCCGGTTTGGCTGATCTCGTCGGGCGCTGTCGGCGGAGTTCGCGAGTTGTCGGACGAGGGCCGGTTTGACTGATCTCGTCGGGTGCTGTCGGCGGAGTTCGCGAGTCGTCGAACGAGGGCCGGTTTGGCTGATCTCGTCAGGCGCTGTCGACGGAGTTCGCGAGTTGTCGGACTAGGGCCGGTTTGACTGATCTCGTCGGGTGCTGTCGGCGGAGTTCGCGGGTCCTCGGACGAGGGCCGGTTTGGCTGATCTCGTCGGGTGCTGTCGGCGGAGTTCGCGAGTGGTCGGACGAGGGCCGGTTTGGCTGATCTCGTCGGGTCTTGTCGGAGTGGACTTACCTGTGCGCTGGCTGCTGGTCGACTGTCTCGAGTTTGAAGTTGCTACTCCCTTTATAGCAGTCAGTCAGCTGTTCGATCGTCTGCCGTCGTTTCCGCGTTGAGTTAATCTTAAGGCTAGCCCCTTTGTTAATAGGGTGGTTTACAACATAAGTTCTTTACTTTAAGATAAAACTGTTTTTGTTTTCTAGCAGCCATACTCATAATATATATAATAATATAATATATATAATATATAATAATATTTCATTAAATTTTATTTCATTTCATTAACAATATTATTTGAGAATTCCTTATAGGTTTCATACCATTAACTAAAATTAAGAACAATGTTATTTGAGAATTTCTTATAGGTTTCATACCACTAACTAAAAATAGGAATAATGTTTAATTTTCTCGTGCTGGTTGTGCGGCGCAAACGAGCCCGCGAATTGCGTCGTTACAGATTGTAAAGAAAGGGATAGACTGTACAAGAAATAGTTAGAAAAGCGTACAGATACCACCAGACAACGCGAATATAAATCATTTAGGAATACTGTCAATAAAAAGTTATTCTACGCTAAAAATGATTACTATCGCAAAGCTTTTTATGATATCAACAATGATAGAAGAAAAACATGGGAGCTAATTAATGAAATTATTGGAAAAAAGAACAATAATCCAGATTCAATCATAATGAAAAATATCAAGTCACTCATGCTGCAAATACTTTTTCGTCTACGTTCAAGAATAACGTAGACAAATTAAAACACTTTTGTTCTGTAAAAACCCTACGTCAACGTTCTGATTGTTTGCAAATCTCGGTATATATTGAAAGAGCTACTGAAATAGAAGTCATGAATATTTTGAGTTCCTTGAAAAGCAAAGAACCGGGATATGATGGCGTTAGGCCCAAGGACTTGAAAAAACATGCGAACACACTGACTCCTATAGTAACTGCTATGGTAAATTTGAGCTTTGATCAAGTTAATGTACCGCAAATCTTAAAGACTGCAATCATCCGTCCAATATATAAAAGTGGAACAAAGTCTGATTTCGCCAACTAAAAACCAATATCCATTCTGCCGGCTGAGGAAAAGGTTAAGGAAGATATCATGGTGGGAAGATTAACTGATTTCTGCTGTAAGTTCAAGATAATACATCCATCTCAATTCGGATTTCAAAAAAATAAAGGCATTAATAAACTGTTAGGTAATTTCGCAAGCAAATTGAACGAGAACTTGAGCAAAAGTCTACACAGTTTCGTACTCTTTGTTGACTTTAGTAAAGCATTCGACACATTGCCCCATGAAAAGCTGCTAGCTAAATTATACAACTTAGGGATAAGGGGGAATTGCTATGAATGGTTCAAGAGCTATCTCGAAAGGAGAACATTAAGGGTGAAAATAGAAGCCACCGTTAGTGATGAAGCTATTTTGCAACAAGGTGTTCCACAAGGATCTAAACTTGGACCACTTTTGTATATATTATATACGAATGATTTCCCGAAGGTGCTTCAAAACTCCATAACTTTTGCTTATGCTGACGACACTGCTGTAGTTGTGACGCATAGGAATATGGAGACAGCGATATTTTATATGCAAAGGGAAATTGAAACTTTACAGAAGTGGTCGCACGATAATGGCCTTGTAGTGAATGCCATCAAGGCAAAGGTGATGAATATAAAGCCATCGCATATAAAAGATCATGACGAATTCATTGATATGGAAAATGACACATGTGTAGCCACAATTGGTCAGGTTACAACTCATAAGCACCTTGGAGTTATTGTGGATCATAATCTGAAGTGGAAAGAGCAGGTGGACGCTGTCAAAAAGAAATTGCGTAAGACTGCATATATGCTCCATCATTTACGGAACTGCTGTAACGACAAAGTAGTAAGATTACTATATTATGCACAGTAGTAGTAGTAATAGGCGGGTTCTTGGACAAAGGAAATCGAGGGAGCCGAGGGAGCCGTTTTTATGGTTTGTGTCTTAGCTATAAAAATGGGTAAGTATTGTTATAGTTAGTTTATGTCTGTGCTATATTTGCTTTTTTGTTATCGATAAAAATATCGATTTCGCATTATAGGTTTGTGGCTTTACTACAAAAAATTTATTTTCTTGTTATAGATTGGTATAATTGCTAATGTTATTCTGATTTAGTGAAGTTAATTTTTTTGTAGCATTCCTTTGAGGGTATTACTTTTAAACAGCGGTTGGTATATTTAGTTCGGTTATTGTCGAGGGTATTTTTTAGATTTTTATAGACGTAGATTTATATGTAGTTCTTTTGTGCAATAATATCATTTAGGTGTATTTCGTAGCTAGAATATCAATACTCGTTAAGTATTTCGATTGGCAGGACTCCTTTTGCTGGTTTTAGGCGACAGATGTGATGAAATTGTTAGTTGTATAAGATAAAATAAAATTTAAACCGCGTGTGTTTGGTTTTCTTTTCGATTAATGTTACCAATTTATATAATTGTCTTTTATTTAGGGTAGGAAGTTCAAGTTTTTGCTTATTGTCTTCTACTTTTGTTTGTGTGTATCGGCAAGATCGTGGGCGTTTTCCTTTTTGAATGAGTACAGTATTTTCCAATTGTGTTGTAGTTCATGCAGTTTGTGTGTGTGTGTGTATTTTATATGTTGACGAATTCCTATGGTGCGATCGTGGATGTTTTTCTTGTTGGGCTGATTTTTGCTTATTTTCTTGTAGTTGTTGTTGTTTTGTGTATTTTAACTGCGATCATCCCTTAAAATTAAGGTCCACTAAGTGTGGCAGCAAACGCAATTCACATGATCGCCGTACTAAAATTTTCGCTTATTAAACCGTAAATTACAAAAGGAAAAATTTCATTAACATTTTATGGTTTTTTTCAAGAATTTTCCATTAGAAGTGAAAAAAATATTTATATCGAAAGGCAATAAATTAGTAAGAAGTGATGAGTCCCTGAATTTACAGGATTCCTTGTGCAGGTGTACAAATAAACGTGATTCGTAATGGAATCATCCCATAAACCAATTATCCCTTATCTAACAAAGCCAATTAGAGGAAATTCGTTTATTTGAATTTAATGACGTTTTGTAGGAATTTTTTCGAAAGGAGAGAAGAAGAAGAAGAAAACGAAGAAGAAGAAGGCAATTTTATATAAAAAGTAA